>CM057337.1:171655763-174155763 GCA_030015575.1 Agapanthus africanus
AGTGCCGAGTTCCTGGGTTACTTAAAAGAGAATGGAATTCTTTCTCAGCTTACTCCTCCATACACACCACAACACAACGGTGTATCAGAAAGGAGGAATCGAACCCTATTGGATATGGTTCGTTCCATGATGAGTAAGGCTGAGTTACCGCGATCTTTCTGGGGTTATGCGCTAGAAACAGCTGCATATCTTTTGAACAAGGTTCCAACCAAGACTGTGCCTACCACACCATATCAGATGTGGAGTGGGAAGAAACCCTGTCTTAAGTATCTTAAGACATGAGGATATCCAGCTTTTGTAAAGAAGCAGCATGCGGACAAGCTCGAGGCACGCTCAGTACTGTGTAAGTTTGTGGGATACCCAAAGAACTCCAGGGGGTATCTTTTCTATTCCGCAGAGAAACAAAAGGTTTTTGTTTCTCAGCATCCCCACTTCTTGGAAACTGAATTTTTGAAAATCAGATAAGTGGGAGCGCAATAGAACTGGAAGAAATTCCAGAACCACAAGCTATTACTGAAAGCTTGGAAGAACCAGAAGTTTCAAGAGAACTGGACATCCTAACGCCACTCCGCAGGAGTAGTAGGCAGTCTCATCCGCCCGAGAGATACTACGGTTTTTTCATAGACGGGGATAGAGAGGATTGCACTATTGACTATGATGAGCCTACTAGCTTCCAGCAAGCCATTCAGAGCGGCGACTCGGTAAAATGGCTGGATGCAATGCGGACCAAAATGGAGTCCATGTACACTAGCAAAATATAGACTTTGGACATTGCTCCAGATGGGGTAAAATCCGTAGGATACAAATGGATCTTCAGAAAGAAGATTGGTGTAGATAGACAGGTTGAAACCTATAAGGCTAGACTTGTTGCAAAGGGTTTCCGTCAAAGACCTGGTTTGGACTATGACGAAAGCTTTTCTCCAGTGGCTATGCTGAAATCCATTCGAGTCCTTCTTGCTATTGCTGCCTTCCACGATTATGAGATCTGGCAGATGGACGTAAAGACAGCCTTTCTAAATGGTAATTTGGAAGAAAGCGTCTATATGGATCAGCCAGAGGGATTCATTCAGAGTGGGAGCAGCGGTAAAGTATGCAAGCTGCTTAAGTCCATTTATGGACTAAAGCAGGCATCGCGGAGTTGGAACATCTATTTTGATGATGCTGTCAAAGAATTTGACTTTATCAAAAATCCAGATGAACCATGCATATACAGAAAGATTGTAGGGAGAGCTGTAGTATTCCTCGTCTTGTACTTGGATGGCATTCTTCTAATAGGAAATGATATTCCTATGTTACAGTCAGTCAAAAGATTCTTGTCACAGAAATTCTCCATGAAAAACCTGGGAGATGCCAGCTCATGGCACTAGTGCAAGTGGGAGATTGTTAGTGTATATGCCCTAGGGGCCATTATTGTATCATACTAGGTTGTATATTACTTAATGGAAGTTTGGGATATTCACAGTTGTATTGGCAGTCTTGCTAAACATGGTAGTATGCTACTTGGTTTTGTCTATTTTAATATGTGCATATGTTTCTTGTAACGTATCACTTATACATATTAGTAGAGCCCTCAGGATCTTTGCTTGATTACCAGCGTTGTGATGGCAGTCACACTAGTGGGGGCTGGGTAGTCTATAAGCAACATCCTATACTTGTCCCTAGTCGTAGGATTATCGAGACAGGGCATCGATATTCCGGAGTAGACTAGTGTGTACGCTTCTCATCCCAGTTGGGGAGATGGTCTGTCCCACAGCCATCAGTACGTCGTACTGGAGATAGTATACAGGTGCTCGTTAGGTTACGGGTACACCGGACATGACTCGCAGGGGAACTGTTGGTTGGTATTATACCCGTCGTCAGTTAACAGTTCCCAGGTGACATGAGTACAGCATAGTCCGCAGACTTGACACTGCTACTTCGCCTCGAGTGTGTCCCACTGTTCTTAGATTGCTACCCTACCACGGCTCGAAGGAGTCGTACAAACAGGTAGCAGTTGGGTGCAGTCCCGAGCACTTGGAGGCAGTAGCGGTTAGACAGGATTTGTCTCTTCCGGTATTGGGAGTTGATATCGCGTTGTGTCAGAGAGCCATTACGCAAAGTCCCTGGCCAGGGAAAGCGAGATTTACTGGTAGGTTCCAGTAGTTTCTCAGGGTGTAATGGGCTACGCTCCGACATGACTTATACCGCTATTAGGGGACTGACGCTTGCCGCCCCCTAGGCTCGATATGCGATAGTCTTAGACGAACAGACCGGACTGTACGGAGATTGTCACATCAGGCTCAGTAGGAGTTCAGATGGGTTTCCTCATCGGCCTTCTTATCGACATCTACCTGGGGACCGTTACGTACAGCTAGTGCCGCTTGCGGTCTGTGGTTAAACCCACTGCCAGCGTAGTGTCGAGTCTTTAGAGTCCCACACAGAGGGTTTCCCTGCTCCAGGCGAAACGATATAGAGGTCGTATGGTTTTACGGCAAGGGTTCGGACGCATACGTGTTTAAACGCACGTACGACGTTCGGACAGATTTTACTAGCCGGCTTTGGTTTAAGCCAGATTCTAGTATCAGGTTATTGGATTTATACAGTCTAAAGTTTTTCCGTGTTTTCACGGATTGAAGGGGCGTTCTCGTAATTTTCCGGGAAGCTTCTAGAAGCATGGTGACTTGGGGGTTAAGGTGGCATAAGCATTTATTGCTTAATGACTCATTTGTGTGATTCATCCTTAGAATTAATGCTTCATTTATTGAGCTTATGACTCATGTGATGAATCACACAAGGTGAATGCATCAACCATGATGATTAATCATTTATATTATTTATTTGATAAATTGTTATGGTTGTTATATTCTAATGAGTTCATTTTTCAATATCATTCTTATCATCACCTTCTCTCTCCTCAAGCTCTCTCATTCTTGAAACCCTAACCCTAACCCTAACCTCTCATGTGTTGAGATCAAGAGTTAGCTAGACTAATACATCCATAACCTCACTCTATATCCCCTAGGTAGCTTAGATTAGCACTTTGAGTAACCTAGTTATCTCAAGTTAGAGATCAAGCTTGAAGTAGGAGCTCTCGGGTGGATCGTCTTTGACTCGAAGAGGCCGTTGAGGTGCCGATGTTTCAAGGAGCCTACGAGGAGTGGAGGACAGCGATGAAAACCGAAAGGACATGTAACGTGAGGTATAACTTCAAATCCGAGTAGTTAAACCTCTCGTAGTTTGCTAGTAACGGTTTAGATACGATTCATGCGCTCAAGTCCGTGTTACGAAGCTTTGATAATCGTTTTTCATATATTCTGCCTCCCCGCAAGATCGTGGGGTGCGTAACATGGACTTACACACCATCCCAATCAGAATGAAACATATGTATTTCTCTATTGAAATAATATTCAACATGACGTTGAAAGCGACAAAAGATATCTAATAAGTCAGACTTATTACGCATTAGAAACAACCAGGTAAATTTGCTATAGTCATCAACAAAAGTAATATGGTAACGGAAACCAATGTGAGATAAAATAGGAGCAGGGCCCCAAATATAAGAATAAATTAAATCTAAAAGTGTTGAAGACACCGTTGACAACAATTCAAAAGATAGTTTATGACTTTTGATATTCATGAAACTAGAACAGATTGACTCTCTATGACTCTTAACAGTTGGTAAATGAAAACTAGATAGAATCTTGACTGCAGTTTTTAAGGCATGATGACCTAAGCGAGCGTACAATGAGGAAGTAAAGATACGTTCGCCAACAAGCATGGTGAAAGATGAGACATTTGGAAGAGGCAAGTGGTACAACCCATTATTGAGGTGGTCTTGAAGTAGAACTGTCCCCAACTTCAGATGCTTCACAAAACATTCAAATGGGTGAAACTAAAAAATAACATTGTTATCTTTAGTAACTTTATGAACAAATAAGAGATTTTTCGTTATTGAAAGAACATGAAGAACATTGTTCATATGAAGTGATCGAGAAAACGATAGAATTGCTGTGTAACCATAGTTAAGAATACGCAAACCTGTACCATTACCTACGCGTATTGTATCCGTACCATTGTAAGAGGCTGCCAAGAGATGTTGAGTGTAGTTTGGCGTGATGTGATGAGTTTCCCCGAGTCAGGATACCAGTCAGAAGAAGCAACAAGTAGACCACTCGAGAAATATGGTGGAAGTGTTTGTGACAGCATGACATATGGTGCAGGTCCTTGATAGTACCCATATGATCTTCCATTCTGAGACTGCGGGGCTAAAAATTGTAGAGCACCCCTTGGACCGCCAGAGAAAATCTGATTGAAATGCTGTGGGCAGCTATTGCCATAGTGGCCAGTTGTTATGCAGATTTGGCATCGAGAAGGACCACGACCGTGGCCTTAACCACGATCCCGGCCATAAGTGCGACCCCCACGACCGCCGCATTCAGTGGTATAGCCATACTGATAGGAATCTAAAGGGAAATCTCCATGGCCCATGATTGTGGTGTTGACAGATGGAAAGGAGTAGTATCGATAAACTTATCTTTGTGCTGGAAAAAGCTCCCGTGTGCAAGTAGCATGCCATGTTAATTTTCAAGTGAGATAGCATCTATGCAGATTGTGATAGCGGGAACAAAGGAGTCAAAGGCCGATCCCAGGCCGACCAAAATATGCATGATGAGATCGGTATCGGAAATTCTATGTCTAATGACCGCAAGATTGTCAGAGACGGTCTTAATGTTCTGATGTACTCTGTGATAGAAGTAGATGCTCGTTTGATATTCTGAAGTTGTGTCTTCAGTTGAAGGATGTGAGCGCGAGTGTGCGATGCAAATGCTTTAACAAGTGTCTCCCATATCATCTGTGCTGTAGTTCGACAGTCAGAGACACTAACATCCAACTCACGATCAATTGATCCTTTTGGATCCATATAGCATATGCCAGATTGTATGCTGAAACAAGCTTTTGTTCATAAGGAAAAATCATGGGCGGGCACTTTTCTGTGCCGTCGACGATGCCCATGTACCTTTGCGATTTGAGAACGGCTTCAAACTGAATCTTTCAGCCGAGATAGTTGCCGCTGGTGAGTTTGATGTGGAGAAGTGACATGACTGTTCTCGCTAAAATTTTCGGCCAAGAGCTATTTGTTTCTGTTTACACCGGTTTAAATTTCGTTTACAGATATGTGTGAAATCGGGCTCATTCATATACGCACACATCAGAGAAAGAACAGGTGTTCAACGACAAAAAAAAAGTATTTAATTGAATATTTTATTGTACAGGAAATAGATCACCATACATGGGATAAAAAATACAGGGATTCATAAAACTATGGATAAATTCTCTAACTCCCTCTCTGCCTTCTCCATCATGGCAAAGTGGCGATCTTCACGAAGAGTCACTCCTCATCGGTCAGCACCGTGCCCATCAGCGAAGACAGACATGATGGCCCGCTGAGCCCGTATCTGGCTTAGCAGCTGAACAGAGCGATCCCTCAGAGCCGTGGTGATCAAAAGTGCCTCATGAAAGAACTCGATCTTGTCCTCCGCTACGTCGAGTATCGCTGGAGTCATCTCCGCAGGATGAGGGGGGATATTATCGAGCACGGACAAGAAGACCATCCGGAGCCAAATGGAGCCGATGGGGAGAGAAGATCCTCTACGAGTCAAGAGCTCGTGCAGCACCGTATCACATTGGTCATTCGTAAGAGCAGGGTTCACCAGACAGGAAGCAAAACGAGGAACAATTTCCTCAATAGGCACCTCCCATGGCTGCCGGCGAGCATGTGGATGATTACAAGCCATAACTCTTTTCTGTTAAAATAATTCTCTGAAAGTGAAAGAGAAGAGAAGTATTGCTTCAGATTATGAAGGGAAACATTTAAGTTTAGGCACAGAAAATGTTGTGCATGATGGAACTATTTCCAAATATTTGACTTAGGAAAAGCAAAGAAAGAAGGCGAAAAAACACCTTCAGTAAAGAGGCAGCGCCTCACGTGCCTTGTACAAGGGCACCAACACCAAGAGTTAAAGACACTGAGGCAGTGCCTCACGTGTCTTGCACGAGCGCGCCAGCACCAAGAGTTAAAAACTCTGAGGTAGCGCCTCACGTGCCCCGTACAAGGGCACCAGCGCCAGAACTAAAAATTCTCTACCGTTGAATCAAAGATCCAACGAAGATGATAAATCATCAAAACACAGAATTAAATTCTGATTGAGGAAATATTCCCCAAATCTTCCTGAACAAGAAAGATTCCACTTTGTAAAACAGAGCACCGTTGGATTAAAAATCCAATGGTGATTAAAAAAGAAAATTACCAAGCTACAGAATAAGCTCTGTATGGGAAAATATTTTCCCCAATCTTTCTAAATAAGAAAGATTACGCTCTGTAAAACAGAGTACCGTTGGATTAAAAATCCAATGGTGATTAAAAATCACCAAGCTACAGAATAAGCTCTGTATGGAAAATACTTTCCCAATTTTGTTAAAAACAAGAAAAATATCTTCTGTAAAACAGAAGTCCTTGGATCAAAAATCCAACGGTGGATAAAATTCCCAAATCAATTAAGGATCTCTCAACGAGAGATTTCTTTAACTAAATCAACAAACTTGCCTCCACTATATAAAGACCCCAAGACTTCAAGTCTTGTACATAGGACCCCCCAATAAACTTCAAGTTTAAAAAGAAGAGCAAGCTAAAAAGAAAGCTTCAGGAGAGAAGAAGGAAGAATAATTTTCTTCAAGGTAAATAAAGATAATAGAGATCAGAGCATCTCATCTGCACATCTAAGAGTTTAACCCTCATAAAAGAACATAGTTCTTTCCCTGGATCTGAGATCCATGAGACGAGTCTCTCACAAATGAGAATTTAATTCTCGTAGGGATGAAACTTTTCTTGGGGATTGAAGATCCAGAGAAGAACAAAGAATCGAACTCTTTAGAAAAATGCACAAAGAAAGAAACAGCCATGAGCGCCTCACGTGCCCATCACATGGACGCTACTTAAAAAAGAATGCTTAGCACTCAGTGATTGGCGCCCAGCGCCAAGTGCCCCACATGCCCCTCACATGGGCGCTGCTTAATAAAGAGCTCTTAGCACTCAGTGGTTGGCGCCCAGCGCCAAGCGCCTCATGTGCCCCTTACGTGGGCACTGCTTAATAAAGAATGCTTAGTACTCAGTGGTTGGCGCCCAGCGCCAAGCGTCTCATGTGTCCCTCACGTGGGCGCTGCTCAACAAGTAGTGCCTAGCACTCAGTGGTTGGCGCTCAGCGCCAAGCACCTCACGTGTTCCTCACGTGGATGCTATAAAGAGTGTTTAACACTCCATAAAAAACAAAAAAGAGGGTGAGCGTCAGAGCCCATATCAATACTCAGCATTGTTGCACAGAAAAGGGACCGAACCCAAACAAGTGTTTAACACTTTATTCAAAGACTGAGTGGGCTGAGTCCAAGTTGACCAAAAGTTCCTAATTCAGATCAACCGAGCCCATGTGCTCACAATTTTTCCAAATTGGTCTTAGTCCCAAACACGACTATTGATCTTCCAACGGACATCGGTTCAAGGGTACATCTCCTCACACCTCTGATAAATGTTGTTGTAATTATTTAGCCTCTTCAGAGAGGTGGTGGGTCCCGATAACCAACAACTCTTTAGTGTACTCTCAAATGAACAGACACATCCCAATATGGACCGTAATGTCCTTAAACTAGTTATGGACCGTAACATTCTTAAACTAGATAGAGCCCAAATACTCTTTCGTTGGATCAAAAATGATCCTGAACCTCCGTTAAGTAGATCTTAGTCCAACATCGGATTAATATATCCTTAACAAATATTTAAGTCGATCTTAATCTCAAATAAGGTTAACGATCCTTAAATTAAACCAAAGAAAAATCTAAGAAAATACGGATTTGGACTAATCCACGCCCTACAGGCGACAACACAGATTAGTCTCCGTATACAATCCACGGGCAACCAAAAAATAAAATAAACACACATGACATGAAGTGACCTTCTGGAGCAGGAGAAAGTGGTTATCGTTACGCGGTAACGTAATTAACTGCAGAGGCTTGCGCCTGCAGGGAAGAGCGTCCCCACAATCAAAAACCCCTCACAACGAGGGGGAATCTGATGAAGTCTGCTATAACGGCCGTATCTATCCAATCCTTCGATACACGGTGCCATAAATCAGTTTGGCATCTTCGGAGAGGTGGACAGATAAAACCAAATAGCATCTGCCCCCAAATTCAGGCAAGACGACCTATGCGGTTTCTTCTCTGTTTTCGGCGGTAAATAATGGCATTCGGTCCATTTGTTGAAAAGGGCGACGATGCATTAGGGTTAAGAATTGGTGTTGAGGCGAGGAACGGGGTTGATGAGACGGAGGAGTGATCTTGGTTGGTTGTCATTGTAGTAGTAAAAATATAAAGAGAAGAATTTTTTTAATGGCGTTAGCCTTTATGGCTCCGATACCATAAAGAAATAGCAAGAGATGGAGAAAGAAGAAGATATTGAAGAAAGAAGAAGCCTTAGAGATTCTTTTCTTTTATGACTTTTTTTATATATTATTTCATATATAATATTTGTTACAACCAAATCAATCTCTTAAATATTCTGTTACAATTAAATCTCACAATCTAATCTTTCAAAATCTCTAAACAAATATTCAAAAATCTTTCCAAACTATTCTAGTCTCACAGGGCCAGACGTCTGCCCCGCACAAGTGCAGACGTCTGGCTGCTCTCTATTAGAGCGCAAGCCAAATCCAGACGTCTGTCCTTTATAGGTGCAGACATCTGGCTGCGCTTTGTTAGCGCACTAACCAATTCCAGAAGTTTGATCTGGAAAGATCAGACGTCTGTTGTCTTGGTCAAACGTCTGACCTGAAGGGACAGAAGTCTGTCGGCCTGATGGTTTTTGATTCGTTATTATTTATATGGCTGTGAAGTTTTTGGTCCAATAGAATTTTAGAGAGTTCTCTTTTGTCTAGTGCTTTATGTTTTTATCATCTGCCCTATCACCTAGGTTCGTAGAGCGACATTTACCAAGCTGCTGCTGCGACAATGGTTCCTTCGATTTTGATGAAAAAGACATACATGATTTTTAATTATTTCTAAAAAAATATGATCATCCATGACGGCTTCATAAAACTAAAGCTTTCCAAATATATATCTTGAGGTGTTGGAGCTTTAATTGTTAATTTTGATTTAAATTAGCCATGATTTGAAGCCTAGATCGAGTAGGAGTCGGTTTGGATTAGTTTTTATTTTAAATTTTTTTTATATAATCTTTGTTTAAAAACCAAGTTTATCTCTCAGATTCATGTAGCCTATAAATATAAAACCAAATAGCCTAAGTATTTTTGAAAAGGACGGTCAATATTCTTCATAATTAAAAGGGACAACCATAAAACCAAAAGAGAGGGAGATCATAAAGGAGAGGTTTTTGTGGGGGTTAAAAATTACTGTGTATTGGGCGGTGGGCGGAGAGGACAGTCCTTATGTAATCCTTTCTTGATAGTGAAAGTTCTTGTCGTCGGTTTACAGGTGATGATGCTCGATATCGGTGACCTCCCAGATCATGACACGTGGCGGATGACGTGTCCCAGAGCATGCAAGAAAGGACCTACAGGGGCCGACCAGACTGCTCCTATGCCTGTCCTACCGACGAGGCTGGCTCGCCTCCGAGCCCCAGCATAATTGACCTCCTCGGCCTCACAGCTCGTTCCTGAGCTACCGCAGAAACTAGATACCTCGGCTCTCCCGCTCGTCCGTAAGCTCTCCAGCCGAGGTCATCTTCCTCGGTCTCATCGACCGACCAATGGCACCGCTTGCAGGTGTAACCGCCATCCCGCGAATCTCGCCATGCGCGAGATCTTCGCCGGCCACATCCCACGTTCCACGCCACCATGATCCCCCATTAACGAGCCTGTCTCACCATTAATAGGAGGTCCTGCTCATCACGTGGGCGTGACGTCGGGAGCGTAACGGCTGGCATGATTCTCGCGCCTTGCTGCACCTGCTGCCACCGCTACTTAAACCCCTCTTTCAGACGATCAGGGTATGCCAATTCTACTCCACTAAGCCGTTACTCTGCTCGGATCTCTAGACTAACTTGATCGTCGGAGGGTCCTCGGTGGTACAACCATCCCGGGACTTCCTTGTAGGTAACTTGGCAACCACAACCTCAACCCATTGATATCCACACGCTTCAGGAGCGACAGCCTCCAGATCCAATCTCAGCCACACATCGCAGCCGTCCGCAGATCAACAGGAAGTAACATCTGAAGGAAGTCCCACCCCTCATCAGCTGGCGCCGTCTGTGGGAAAGTAGATTCCACAAAAACAAAAGTTCGCCTCCTGATCTCACTCCAATGGCGAGCGATCAACAAGACGATCCAAGCACCAACCGCCGCCTCCCTCTCAACGGTGGCACAGACGAGCCTCCTCCGCCGAATTCCATCAACGCCCTCGCCGGCCGGATAGACCGACTTGCATCCTTCGTGGAAGCGCTTGTCCGTGTCCAAACGGCAGGGCAAAATCCCCAGGTCGCCGCTCCCCCACCTCGGGACCAGGATCCCTACGGGAGAAGAGAAGCCTCATCCCGCGTCGGCACGGCCGACCGCCGCCTCGCTGCCTCCCATGGCCGCGGATCCCATGGGCCAGTACATTCTGTGACCCGCTGGGCGCCCAACAGCTCGATGCCGAGTTCCGTCGCTAGAGCGCCCCGCCCTGAGATCTTTCGCGCCCCTGTCCCTCCTGAGGAAATGTCGGTCAGCTCGCCTGTCATCAGGCATGACCGACACATCCTCTCCCGACAGGGTCGCACGGACAGGGCTCGTAAAGGCAGCTCAAGGGCTACCTCACCTGGGGATTTGAGGAACCTCATTGAGAGAAACCGCGGCCGAGGCCAGACGTAAGCCGCCAACAGTAGGGGCCTGGGATCAGAATGCGCTGAGTCGTCGGGGTACCATGGCCGACTCGACGCCCTCGAGAAGAAGATCGAGAGTCTGCATCGGGAAGGTCACCGTTCGAACGACGGGGCTAAGTATGCCGCCGACTCGCTTACAAAACCGTTCACCGAGGAGCTGCTCGCTGTCCACGTCTCCTCCCGCAACAAGCCCCCAAAGGTCTCCCTCTTCGACAGCAAATCTGACCCGAAGGACCACTTGGATGCGTTCACCGCGGGAATGAGCTTCCAAGACCACTCCGATGCCGCCCAGTGCCGAGCTTTCCCGGCCACTCTCATCCGTGCCGGGCGATACTGGTTCCGAGTACTCGAGCCGCGCTCGATCTCAACCTTTGACGAGCTGGCCACACAATTCCTCGGCCACTTCGGCGGGAACAGGCAGCAGAAGCGCACAGTTGACCACCTCTTCACGATCAAGAGCGGAGACAAGGAGACGTTCAAGGCCTATGTCACCCGTTTCTACAACGCCCTTCTCGAGGTCCCAGAGCACCGGGACGAAACGGTCATCACAGCTCTAAGGTCTGGTCTTAGGCACAAGGAGTGGTTACGCTGTTTTGCACTTGCGCAACCTAAGACCATGGCCGAGGTAAAGGCCTGGACTGAGCGCGAGGTCCATCTCGAGTCCGAGGTGAACGCAAGCCTCCCCCGAGCAGAGCAAGCCGACCAAAAAAAGAGGGCCAGGGACGAGAGAAGAGAACCGGAGTGGCAAAAGCCCTATCCCCCAAAGTTCCAGGAGTACACGCCGCTTAATGTCTCCCAGACAGTGATACTTGAGGAGGCCAAGGGCAAAGGGTTCTTCAAGTTCCCCCTGATCCTACGCTCGGCTTTAAAGCGAACCCGGGGCCCCTTCTGCGGCTTTCATAGGTCGTTGGTCCACTAAACGGAGAGCTGCAAACAACTCCGATATTACATCGAGGAGTTGATCCGTTCGGGGCACCTCGCGGTGTACCTGAAGGACAAGCGGCAAGCTGACCACGAGCAGAAGCAGCATCCCCCTCCAGCCGAGCAGACCATCGGCCAGATCATGGTAGTATCAGCAGAGCATGCGACTGGTACCCCCGAAGCCCGGTACCCCATGCCGAGCACAGATACCAGCAGACGTATGTGGGGCTCAAGCTGCATGAATAAAAGCATCTACTAGCATGTATTTTCTTTTCAAAGCAATGTACCATCTTCCTAAGATCTTTAGTTTATACAATAAAAGGATCAATAGAGCATTGCAGAAAGGAAAAAGAATCTTATTCATTCAAAAGGTACTGTCGGTTCCACAGCCGTACACAAAAAAAAGAATTTTTTTTTATTACAACAGCGGGGGAATGGGGTGCAGAGAGCACTGCTCGTGGTACTCTGAGCATATCTCCTCCAGCCGAGCCCTCGCAGCGTCTAACCTCTACCTCTGATCTCCCCCGCGAGCTTTGGTGTCGAGCCTCAACTGGTAGCACTCACGGACGAGCGCTTCCGAGCGATTTAGCCGGCTTACGGAGATCAGGCCAAAGCGCCTTAGAGACCTTAGCTTGCCTATGGCCTCGTCGAACAGCATTTTGGATAAGGGGTTGTAAAGCCCCGGCGACACCCTCCAGATGGAGTACATCAGCAGCTGGAGGAGGGAGGACCACCGGGGAAGCAATCGGCCGAAGTGGTACTCGATCCTGCCGATTACCAACTGCACCGTGTCCTCAGTGCAATACGGGTCATAAAGGTAGACATCCTCGAAGCCTACGATGTCTTCGATGGTGAAGGGGAAGTCCTGCATTTTTGCGTTTCGGGTGTGAGGAGGAAGCAAAAATTTACTTCCTCCGTTTTATAGACAACGATGCCTGAGAGTCCAACAGTCACCCGCTACACCTGCAACGCAGGCGCCACGCGGCAAGCGTCGCGCCTCCCCATGAGAAACCGGAACGACGCAACTCCGGCGCTTCGCTTTCGCCACGCATCACGACACGTGTCTTCGATGCCGTCCCACTCCTCGGTGCTCACATGGGAAGGTCGGACAGAGCCTTGCCAAGAGGCAACCGAGCAGCTTCACTGCTTGGTCCTTCCTCATGGAGCAAAGCCCTCACGAAGAGGCAGCCCTGCAGCTACCCTGCTCGGCTATCCCTGGCTGGTAGCTTCCCTACCCCACGACGCCAGGGATCAAAGCCCTCATAAAGAGGCAGCCCTGCAGTTACCCTGCTCGGCTATCCCTAGCTGGTAGCTTCCCTACCCCACGACGCCAGGGATCAAAGCCCCCGCGAAGAGGCAGCCCTGCAGCTACCCTGCTCAGCTATCCCTGGCCGGTAGCTTCCCTACCCCACGACGCCAGGGATCAAAGACCTCACAAAGAGGCAGCCCTGCAGCTACCCTGCTCGGCTGTCCCTGGCTGGTAGCTTCCCTACCCCACGACGCAAGGGATCAAAGCCCTCGCGAAGAGGCAGCCCTGCAGCTACCCTGCTCATCTATCCCTGGCTGGTAGCTTCCCTACCCCACGGTGCCAGGGATCAAAGCCCTCACAAAGAGGCAGCCCTGCAGCTACCCTGCTCTGCCATCCCTGGCCGGTAGCTTCCCTACCCCACGACGCCAGAGATCAAAGCCCTCGCCAAGAGGCAGCCCTGCAGCTACCCTGCTCGGCTATCCCTGGCTGGTAGCTTCCCTACCCTACGACGCCAGGGATCAAAGCCCTCACTAAGAGGAAGCTCTGCAGCTACCCTGCTCGGCTATCCCTGGCCGGTAGCTTCCCTACCCTACGATACCAGGGATCAAAGCCCTCGCCAAGAGGTACTGGGCAGCAACCCTGCTCGGCCATCCTTAAGGACCCAAAAGCCCTCGAAAGAGGCAACCGCTTAGTACAACCATGCTCGGTTATCCCTGGCGCACCACCAGGGATCAAAGCCCTCGCCATGAGGCACCGGGCGGCAACCCCGCCCGGGCATCCTTAATAGGCCTCCCACGCCCCTCCCGCGTTAAGGATGAAAAGCCCTCGAAAGAGGCAACCGCTTAGCACGATCCGTGCTCGGTTATTCCTGGCAAAACCAGGGATCAAAGCCCTCGCCAAGAGGCACCGGGCGGCAACCCCGCTCGGGCATCCTTAAGGATCAAAGCCCTCGCCAAGAGGCACCAAGCAGCTACCCTGCTCGGCCATCCTTAGCAGGCCTCTTACGGCCCCTCCAACAGCTAAGGATCGAAGCCCTCGCCAAGAGGCACCGAGCAGCTACCCTGCTCGGCACAATCCTTAGCAGGCCTCTTACGGCCCCTCCAACAGCTAAGGATCAAAGCCCTCGCCAAGAGGCACCGAGCAGCTACCCTGCTCGGCCATCCTTAGCAGGCCACATATGGCCCCTCCAACAGCTAAGGATGAAAGCCCTCGCCAAGAGGCACCGAACAGCTACCCTACTCGGCCATCCTTAGCAGGCCTCATACGGCCCCTCCAACAGCTAAGGATCAAAGCCTTCGCCAAGAGGCATCGAGCAGCTACCCTGCTCGGCCATCCTTAGCTGGCCTCTTACGGCCCCTCCAACAGCTAAGGATCAAAGCCCTCGCCAAGAGGCACCGAGCAGCTATCCTGCTCGGCCATCCTTAGCAGGCCTCTTGTGGCCCCTCCAGCGCTAAGGATCAAAGCCCTCGCCAAGAGGCACCGAGCAGCTACCCTGCTCGGCAATATCCTCAGTTGGCCAATTACGGCCCCTCCGACAACTAAGGAACGTGAACTCAACAAGAGACATCCAATCTATCAACGTCTTAGCGATCTACACTTCGACTTCGGGGCCATAGAGACACCGTCTTCCTGCCGGTCCTCGCACACTCGGCAAATGATCAGAGTCAAGTCGACGAGTAATCGCTAGACGAGGAACATGTCGACCATAAAGCAGTACTGTGCAGATACAAGTATCTACCAACAAAAGGAAACTCAAGCACAAACACTACTGCAAAAACAAAAAGTTTTTATTCAAAAAGTCAAATCTTTTACAAGGGTACTATGGGCTCCCCAGCCTTATCAAATTACCCGGAGGCTTACAAGAGAGAGAGAAGGAAAAACCAAAAAGATCGGGCAACAAGCCCTGCCTAGACCTCACTCCCCTCATCACTATCGGCCGGAGGCGGGACCACCGAGAGTAGGACTCGAGCACGGAGCTGACCGTCGGCAAACTCCGGAAGCTGCTCATTGACGGCATCAAGAGCTTTGTTCCATGCAATGATAGAGGCTTCACCGAGGTCGACGTAAAACTGGTCCGACTCATTGTAATCCGTCACCGCCTTCCTAGCCCGGCCTTCGGCGGCCTCCGCCGCCTGACACGCCGCGTCGGCATCCTGCCTGCTGGCATCCCTCGCCCTCTTCAGGGCTGCAAAACGATCGGCCAGTTCCACCAACTTCGCCTCAACAACTCGGTGGGACTCGCTCAGGCGACGGTAGGACTCCCGGCACTTCGAAACAGTGAGATCCACAACTTCTGACCGAGCTTTGAGGGCGAGCGACCTCTCCCTCTCCAGACACAGCTCGAGTCTCAGACCCTCGACATCCGAAGTAGACTCTTTTGCTGACCCCGCAGCCCGAATAGCCCCCTCGGCTTCCATACGAGTGATAAGGGCGCAATGCTGAAGGACCTGGCAAAAAATGGCAGGAAAACCTAAAGACACCCAAACTAAAAAAAGGTCGCCCGAAGCAATACATGAGGGAGTGCATACCTGAACCGTCTCTTCTGCGATAGCAGCCATTCGGGCCCTCAAGGTGCCCCGTAGCATCCGGCCCCCGGCCGACTCCTCCATGCCAGCGAGAAGACTGGCCGCAACAGAGAACCCCGACGGGACCACGAACTGGGCGTCCCCCTCCTGCATGGGGGTCCCCTCCAGAATGTCCGCCAGCGGTGCACGAGAGACCGTCCTCTTCCGCTTGAAAGGAACCTCGCCTTCGCTCTCTCCTGCATCCCTCATCTGAGAGTTGAGAACCCGTGTACGCCTTTGGCCGCCACCGGAATAATCACCAAGAGCCCGTGGCGGGGCAGGTGGCCCCGCCGACGGGGGCACATCCAGTGCGGGGCTCGAGTCAGCCAGAGGCAAGGCCGCACCGCGGTCCCCCCTTCGGGACAGAGCGCCGAAGGCACGAAGAGTCTGGGATCGAACCATCCGTCCTGCCAAAAGGAAGAAGAGGCTCGACTCAGAAGGAGAAGAAGCATAAGAAAGAAAAAAAACAAGACATCTAACCTGATTGAGAAGCCCTTGGGAAAGCAGAAGATCCGACCTAAGATGAGAGCGCCGAGCATACGAGATGAAAGATGAGGAAAATATGAAGAAAGATGGGCCCTAAAAAGGGCCCCACCTCTACCTATAGCCTCCGGCGCCCCCATCCAACAGCGACCGTCGACTCTCGCCAAAAACAACCCTTCATATTCGACGACCCAGACCGCTCCACCTGGCGCGCGGACATTGGACATCATCCAATTAGACGCCAGAGGCCTGCGGCCCATCGCATCCACCAACCAACGCTCGACACGTGGGCCGCTGCTTCGTCAAAAGTGTGCACGATCCGGCGCCCCTCTTTAATGCAGAAGATCTCACCCTGATTCGCCTGCGTCATCCAGAAAAAGACAACGGATTGCCCGGGGACACGCCTGACGATATCTTCGGAAGAGAGCTCACCTCGGGTGACCCGGCAGACCACTCTCGACCCGACCCGTCAGCTGGTCGGGACGAGAGTGGGGGACTAATGATGATGCTCGATATTGGCGACCTCCCAGATCATGACACGTGGCAAATGACGTGTCCCAGAGCATGCAAGAAAGGACATATAGGGGCTAACCAGACTGCTCCTATGCCTATCTTACCGACGAGGCTGGTTCGCCTCCGAGCCCCAGCACAATTGACCTCCTCGGCCTCACAGCTCGTTCCCGAGCTACCGCAGAAACTAGATACCTCGGCTCTCCCGCTCGTCCGTGAGCTCTCCCACCAAGGTCATCTTCCTCGGTCTCATCGACCGACCAACAGCACCGCTTGCAGGCGTAACCGCCATCCCGCGAATCTCGCCATGCGTGAGATCTCCTCCGGCCACATCCCACGTTCCACGCCACCACGATCCCCCATTAGCGAGCCTGTCTCGCCATTAATGGGAGGTCCCGCTCATCACGCGGGCGTGACATCGGGAGCGTAACGGCCGGCGTGATTCTCGCGCCTGCTGCACCTGCAACCACCGCTACTTAAACCCCCTTTTTCAGACGGTCAAGGTAAACCAATTCTACTCCACTAAGCCGTTACTCTGCTCGGATCTCTAGACTAACTTGATCGTCGGAAGGTCCTCGGTGGTACAACCATCCCGGGACTTCCTTGCAGGTAACTCGGCAACCACAAGCTCAACCCATTGAGATCCACACGCTTCAGGAGCGACAGCCTCCAAATCCAATCTCAGCCACACATCGCAGCCGTCCGCAGATCAACGGGAAGCAACATCTGAAGGAGGTCCCACCCCCCATCAACAGGATTATGTGAAATTGCGTTGGGTAAAATCTTATGTTTGTGTTGTTTGGTATGTATTTCTAATAACTTACAGTGTGTTTTGGTAGTTTGTTTATACTCTTTCAGATAGATTTGATTTACATGATCCTGATAGATTTTCCGCTGCGACTTTTGATGTGGTTTGTGATTCTTCATGGATCACGGATAAAGAAATTACAATAAGTAGTTTCTTAAATGTTCATAATAATTTCTAACCTCTTCATTTCATTAATAGATTAGTTAACTTATAGAAGGCCCAGAGTAGAGTACAGCTCAGAGTCTGCCCAATGTGCTTCGACAAAAATTGCAAATAATAATAGATTATGCTAAAAGCAAGCTATTCATTTTCTTGCTTCAATTGGCAGTAGTTCTTAGGGTCTCAATTATATATCATTCAAATTATATATGGAGGCGAGCCCATTCATAATAAATTGCATGCTGAACCAAATCAACTTAATTTATTTTAGGACCCCAAACCGATAATAAACTTTGTTACTTAAACTCTTAATTAATTTGCTTCTAAGTATCGCTGTGGCATAACAGTAAACATTCCTTCTGTTGAGTTGAAATCCTGCGTTAAAACGGTTCTTCCATAGGGAATTTTGTTTTTCATTTTCTAAGTCTATAATTCGATGATCAACTGAACACGTAGGGTCGATTGGAGAATGTTATGGAGTTGAAATTATTGATTTTCATTTTCAATGTCTCCTTGTGCGACATGAAAAATAAAAGGTTTTTTCTTTCTCCTTTATATCATGTCCAAATTAAACATAGGTATTAAAACATAATATTAATTTCCCTACATCACAATCCAAAGATCAGAATGGTTTATTATATGAAAGGTTGAAACTGCACTTTACGTCTAAATTAAAGCAAGATACCTATTAATTACGTTCTTTGACTTAATTTGCACTTTTCATACTGTGGTTTAATGGAACGTCCGGTATCTAACTTTTCTTTAATCAGAAAAGAGAAGAAAATAATACCATTATGTTTGTGGTTGCAGCGTGCATTGCTCGGTTTTACATCATGCACGTGATTTGGATGATGAGGTCAGCCCAGCTAATAATGAGCCTCGTATGTACGAAGAATGGTAGAGTGATCAGAAAAGGTGGCGAATGGGATCAAAAATATGTTACATCCATTGATGTAAACTGCAGATGGATGTCTTTTAAGAGAGCGAGAGAGAGAGAGAGAGAGATGTACTGTTTTACTTCTTATCCATGCAAACTTGCCGACGGTATTTAGGGCCTGTTTGGGTTGCAAGATTGTGTTGGATTTGGCCCTAAGGCGCCTGTCAGCTAGTCACGGCAGACGGAGCCGGAACACTTTCACCAAGAAAACGGATGCGCGTTAGTGAGATCGTAAACACATAAGGGATAAGGGCTTTAGGTAGTCGGTCTTATAATATAAGATAATAATAAGAAGCTAGAGGCTTACCACCACGATCTACTAAAAGGCAAGCAGCGTCGATGGACAATTTAGCTATTTGACTTCCCTGCTCTGGTTTAGCAAATCCAATAATTTCATTATTGGGGAGTTTGAATTTTCTTGTCTTTTGTGACGAGTCCACCAAGAACAAGAATGCATGAATCCACTAAATTTTTTAGGATTTACAAGGATTTGTAATAGAGGTTAATGGAGGAAAGGTGCCATAGGAGGGGATTTCCTTCTATGGCGTCCGAAAAATGCATCCTCCGTGAATTTTTTCGACGATCGGCATACATCACCTCCATCTTTATCATCTAAGATGTGGATACACCAAATCAAATTTCATGTGATTATACCATTTTTCACCGTTGATTTAGTTGGTGCAAAATTAATGGTTTACTGACAATAGAACTTTCAATGGTGAAAAAGTAGTGGAATCACATGAAATTTCTTGTATGCACATCTTAGACGATAACGATAGATGCCGATTGTCCGAAAAATGGTGGGGGTTGTAGGAGGGAATTTCCTCCTATAGCATCTTTTCTCCATTATTCTCTTTGTAATATTCATTGTACTTTAATTGTACTTTTATTTATTTAATAATCACCTCTCTCTAAAATTCTCAAATCCAAATCTCATTTTCTTTTCACCAACAAAACAATGATTATAAGGATTTACAAATCCAATACAAGAAATCTAATACCAACCAAATAAAAAAATTAGCTAATCCAATTTTTTTTTTCAATTGTACTGTTTGGCAATCCAAATTTCACAATCCTGCAACCAAGCGGCTGCAACCAAGCGGCCCCTTAAAGGACGTCATTGATGATCCACATTAATTGGGATCCAACTTCTTTGGGTTTTTTTCACATGTCACCCCCAAAACTTAAGTATTTCCATATTTCACACCCAAAAGCTTGAAATTTCTAATTGCACCCCCAAAAGAAAAGAACTGTGTTAACCAAAAATATCCGTGGTATGTGCTTTCTGTCAAAATATAACTCGGGTAAGAATTTTTTAACAAGGATTACACAGTAATAAATTAGGACTTGTGTTCCCTTCTCTAATCAATATACTTTACCCAACGGTATATTTTTAACGAATGTTGAGTAAAAGTATTCAAGAGGAAACTTTTGGGGAAATATGAAACTTCAAATTTTTGGGGATGAAATATGAAATTATCTATATTTTTTGGACGACTTGTGAAAAAAACTCGACTCCTTTTCGAGCCTCAAATTATTAGTGATTTAAGTAAATATAACTTTGATCAGTGATAACAGATATGCATGAGAAAAGCATATATGAGAGATAGTATTAATTAGGACATTAATTATGCTAATATAATACGCTAATATTACCAAATTTAAAGAGATATAATACTCTAACGAAAGGAAAACTTAATTAAAATGTTTCCAACGATTGAAAAATGTGTAGAAAAATGAAATTCAGAATGTATGCACAAATACGGATTGAATGATCGAATGGTCGAATGGTATAGAGTTTATGTAAGAAAAGTCCATGAAAAATACACAAAGGGAGGGGTGGATCCCGGGGGGTGGGGGGGTGGGGGGAGGGGTTTGAGTATGGAATGCAAGTTTATTAGGATGTTGTTTGGCTTTTTAATATACGCATTATTTTTGTTTCAACTATAAATATAATGTCACATTATACAAAATGTACCAAACCAAATAATCATGCTTGTTATAAAAGTTATATACGATAAGCTATTAAATATAATATATTAATTCAAGTAGTGTATGTTAATTTAGACCTGATTAAACCCTTATTTTTATAAAGCATCATTTATACCCACAAATGTAGCTAGAATCTTTTTTGAATTTAAACCCTTACAATTGCAATGATATTGTAAAAATTAAAAAGGATAAGTACATTATTGTATTATGGCTTTAAGAAAACAATTAGGTCTATTCTTCAATAAATGATCATATTTTTAGCAGTATGGGATATTTTCTACTTGCCCTTCTCCCCAACCCCAAACAAAATTTTCTGGCTATGCCCGTGTATGTATGTGGCTGTATGCGTGCGTGTGTAAGTTTGAGCATTTTCAATGTACTAAACTTGAATATTCATCTCTCACTGACTACAACACAAAAGTCTTGGGCAATTAATACGTGTGTTTTGAGACCTAAATTTGCTTTCACATGTATTTTTTTGGATGTCATGAGACTATTTATTTAGATTTCTTTTGATGAGTACATAAAAAATCAATTCCAATTAAAAAAAGATAAGAATAAATGGTTATCTCCTTTTCTTTTCTTATAAAGAACTTCCATAAATTTATATTCTTCTGCAAGGAAACCCTTCAAAATATGAATTTTCCTTCAAAATTTAAGGTTAAAATTATCATCGTCCTAAAATAACGATGTTCAGATGCGGGGGCGGACCTACGGTCAACCTAGACGGGGAACGTGTCCCCTCTGAAATTTTGAGAAAATAAAGCTTATAGTATTGATTATTATTGAATTCCGATATCTTAATTAATGTATGTTATATATATTTATTAATTCAAAAATAATCAAATAAGTGTATATCTAAAGTTCGTTCAAATGGTAGTGCATTGCAATTCCCAAATAGAAGCTCCTATATTTCTCAGAAACTCATCCTATCAGTATGTCAACTCAATGCTTTCCCAACAAATATAAAGGAGTTCTGATCATAGCAATGATTAATTATCAGCAGCAGGACTAATCAAAGCACAAGGTGGACGCCAAGAGAAGGACAATGTATCAACTCAACACCTCTCTTATCTTTTTCTTGATCACTAGATCTCCGCTTTTGGTTGTTGAGTAGGGCAACCCTTCATAATGGCCAACAACCTAGTCAGTTTTCAGTTTAAGCACAGCCTCTTATGATCGCATACATAGATAAAGTTATGATCTTGATTGGGAATGGGATAGGTTGGCTTCACATATTAATCATGCATGCAAGGGTACTCTTGACACATGTTCACATGTACAATGCAGGGAGGATGTCGAGAGAAAGGAAAATTTTTCTTTTCTTGCTCTTTAAATTTCTATCTATATCTACCGAAGGTAAATGCCATTGGTAAAGTATTTCTTATCGAGAAATATGACGATTCATCACTTGTAAGTTGCACTCATTTTATTTCGTAGCAGATATGGTATAATTTAAGGTCGATAGGTAAAATATTCTTTGTCAAGAAATACATTTGTTTATTAATTTAAATAGATCGTTACTTTTGTACAACCTGGAACCTCCCTTCAATTTGTATTTCTACTTCATTTGGATCCTGCTTTGAATTTTGTTATATCTTTTGCAGTTACTTGGTGTAGTTTCAATAAAACATTATATGGTATTATTCCTGTTAAAACTCAAAGGTTTGGGAGAAGGAAAATATTATTAATTAATCAAGATACAATATCCAATGTGCCTCTCTACACTACTACATACAGTCATTATTAGAAACCGTATGGAACGGTCTTCAAAAAATTATAAACAGTCGCTAATGTCTATTAGTGACCGTTTATATTTTAAACGGTTGCTAAAACACGGTCACTTGGGTGATCGCTAATACATATATTAACGAACGTTTATGAATGGTCTCTAATAAGAACGATCGCTAATATATGTATCAGGGACCGTTTTCTCCGGTTGCTAATAAGGAAACACGTGAACATCCCAACGAATTTAACCGTTTCCTAATATCAGCAAATGGTCGCTGATAAGGTATTAGCAGTCGTTCCTGTAGCTAATATGATCGCTAAGACCTATTTTTCCCGAAAAAATTATAGAAAGATACTATATTCAATACAATAATACACAAAATCATAATATATTACGCCACTATAGTGTTTCCCATACAATTCAATATATATGCACATTTCAGAACATATCCAATAAGATCAACAACAAATACGAACACATACGCATACAAACCAACACATAAACACTATTCACGATATATCCACCAATATCAACAACTCAATCAAACACATATGAACTAAATTCTTAATAAACAAGCATACATGAACTAAATTGTTTTGTATATGAACAACACAATACATACGCTATATATATATATATAAAAGAAAAAATCTCCAAATCATGCGCAATCGCAACTCACTCAACTCTGTGAATCGAAACAAATAAATAAATATATGAACTCATATCATACTTTTCGAAACAATGTTAGCTATACACACACACTCATACACGTACCTTGCTAACTCCCACCACTTCCATTGTCAAAATATAATCCTTTCACTGTTAACTTATAAGAACCCTACAAATACACAACAAGAATTTTAAACATCAAAACTCAACAAAATTTAATTGTATACTCAAATTTTTGTAAATAATAACTATACCTACCTCATTAACTCCTATCGCCACCAGAAACTCGTCTTGATCAATAGCATCGATTCATATCATTGAAGCCCTCCTGCGAAAAACGTGACATAATAACTATCCTTGTGAGGTCGGCTGATCAGGATTATACGGTTCCTGTGGCGGAGGGTTAGAATAATAAGGATCTTGTGGAAGAGGCGGAGGCCGAGGGTAGTACCCTTCTTGTGATTACGGAGGCGGAGGATAAGGATAGTACGGCGTTCCTTATGATGGAAGAGGGTAATACGATCGCTGCATCAGAGGAGGGTAATATGCTGGCTGTGGCGACAATGGACCCTGTGCTGACCACGGTTGCGGAGGCGGAACGTATTGTTGCGAGAATTGTTCCTACCACACTTTCATTTGAGCTCTTCAAGCCGCTTCATCTTCCACCCTCTTCTTATCTCTTCTTATCTGCTTCATCCCTTCTCCTGAGCTGCTTCTCTAGCTCATTGATCCGTTGTGCCTCAGCCGATTGTTGGTTGGAGCGAGCGGTCGACAAATTTGTAGTAGTTCTTCTGGAACCGGACTGTGAAAGAATAACGGGACCACTGTATAAGGGAATACGACCGTGTCCCCCCGACTGAGAGAAAAGATACTCTATAATAGATATCTCGGCCTCCGTAAGAAGATGATCGTCAGACGGATATTCGGCATTTGATTCCCGATATCTTCTCTCCGCCTCCTTCGATAAATAAAAAAATAATTAATTTTCTTTACGAATTTAACAAGTGTAATTAATTTACTTAAAAAAATTGAAAAATGCAAGTTTACCACATATTGAGTGGCTATATCCATCTTTTCTTCTGACCGCTCTCTCTCATGTGCAATGCCTCCCAAATCTTAGGGAGGCTTGGCTTTTTTCCAGCATTCTCCTATAACAGATATTTGATTTATTTATGCGTGAAAATATGTAACGATAAAATTGAAAAATCGAATATTTATGTAATTAAAGATAAGGTAACCAAAATAGCCCTATACTGATCAGCAGGAACCGATCCACCATAATAGTCATCTGCGGCTTTCCCTCGGCTCTGCTTATTCCGTTTTGATACTTCTTGCTTATTCAGAAAATAATATCTCTAAATGTAATTTAATCTAAATTTTTTATTCAAATTGTTTAAGTATATTTTTAATTACCTTTGTTTCGGGTGTATCCCAATACAATAGGGGAAACGTAAAAAGATCTCTGGGGATGTTGGAGAGAAGAGCGGCAAAACGTTCCCAATCATCTGTAAATTTCTTCGACTGTTTGAATTTTTTCTTCAATATTTGACGCCATCTCTTCAATATTTGTGATATCTCATACGAGACATGCGTCCAATGTCCGTCTGTATCGTCTTCTAAGACGAAATGTTTCTATAATATAGATTAATAAATATATTGTTTAATAAATTTATAACATATAACGGGTATGCATGTAATGTTGAAATATAGTTGAGTTATGTATTACCAAGAGTGAGTATCAAGTCATACGTATACTTCACAGGGGTTATCAGAAAACGTGAAGCCCACGTTCTAGAAGTCATGGTCGCAGACGAGAATACCGATATAACCATGAAAATGTGTATCCCATATATCCGGATCTATGGGCTTCCCACCTACCTATTGCAAAATTGACTTTTTTTCCACACATATCGTATTTCATAATTTCGTTTGCAACACCTCTTCCGTGGTGTTCAAACCGGGCCAGATTATCCCCCGCAGCCCGTGCCTCATCAATACTCGTGTCTGCTGTCTTTATCATCATTTCGATTTGAGGTCGAACATCAGCCCACCGTGTCATTGCCTCCGCATAGTCCCTATCTCGATACCATTTTTCATTTTGTAAATCACAAGAAAGAGACAATATATGAATCCACTCATCAGTGACAGGATTCGAGAACGCCTCAGGTTCTCTACTCAAGTCTGTGCAATGCTCGTTTAGGTGTGCATACGGATCATGCTGCACTGATAGATCTGCATCATACTGATCAGATGTGTACCTACACATTTTAATTTATTATAATTAATGCAATAGTTATTTGAATAAAATAATGCGGTTGATAATTATTTAAAACTCATAATATATAACTCTACTCTCAGGATCATGCTGTGTCGAGGAGGAACTATCTCGATCTCTTTTCTTTGAGGAAAATGCTTTGGCAAATTTTCCGAATATGCCTTTCGTTCCATCTGTTTCATACAAGAGTAATGATGATACAAAATATATAATTTGAATAAATTATTAAATTAATAAATCAATACCTTACAAGTGATTAGAACTGCAAAGTTTTTCATATATCATTTACATGCATGTGATTATAAGTTTTTACAACTGCAAAGTTTATATTATATATCAATTGATCACAATTGTTTACAACTGCAAAGTTTTTCATATGTTAACCAGATCTGCTTCATCAAGGTCAACTTCGTCGGTAAAACTATCGAACAAGGATTTAGGAGGTGCCAGCAATGCATGCAATCCAAGTTTTTTCATGTTTAGGATCTTTGACATAGAAATACTACTCAGCTTGTAAAGCTAACATGAACATATCATCTCGATAAATTTCTTTATTGAGATTGACAAGCTGAAAACCGTACTCATCTATTTGGATACAAGCGTACCAACAAATTTTGAACATAACAAATTTTTCTTGCTTATTGGTCCTATAAAATAGCTCTATTATATCCTCCAGCTGACCGTAGTATTCTTTTTTTTGCTCTCTGCGGTTTTTGATCACAGGAACTTGAGAAGCACGTTTGTTCAAAAGGACAATAAATCCCATTGTTTTGGATAGTCAATTTCTCGGTTGTAAGAAATTTTAGATTATTAATACAATATGAGCCATATCGATTCACTTTTTCACTAGAACTTTTAGATAGTCACACGATTACATCCGGGAATTGCATCCCTTTGCTATGTCATCTTAAATTTTCAATGCATTTACACGTAAAATGTATAAGCCATATGTGATATATGTATGTGAAACGTGAAATATAAAAGACATACGTACGTGTTTACGGAACCACCATGGAAAGTGTTTCTTATTATCTTGATTAATCTTCCAATTAGCACTCTTTCCAGAAATCGCATTCGTAAGTTCTTCAATATGTCGGCTAAAAGAATAACAATATTAATTATTTAGGCATATATAGATATAGACACTCAAAATATTGACGCGATTAAAAGTTTTAATTTATATACCTTCTGTGATCGGCAGTAATTTCAAGATTATTAAGGATATACGAATGTGCTTGATCTAGTCACTCCCTCCGCTAGGATCGATCCTCCCCTTGTGGACGGGATAGCTGATCATTGTTAATTCAAGAAAGATGGTTTAATTTTGTTTCAATTCCACGCAAGTAACGAGAAGTGAAGTTGAGGTATTCGTTAGCGCAATAACTCTCGGCTATCGACCCTTCCGGTCAAGCTCGATTGCGCACTTACCGTTTCAAGAATCCCAAATATCTAAAACATCAACGAATAAATCTAAATATTATAATGAATTAAATAACACAATTGACTGAAAAAATATATTACCTTTCTACTGGATATATCCACCTATATGAGACAGGTCCAGCAATCATTGCCTCTGTAGCTAGATGCATAGAAAGATGAACCAGACGGTGAAGAAAGATGGTGGAAATATCATCTCCAACTTACAAAGGGTTTCAACAATACTCTTTTGTAACTCCTCAAATTTGGCCACATCTATCACTTTAGAACAAAGTTTATTGAAAAAGTCGCAATACTCTATCAAAACTTTGGTGACATTGGATGGCAAATTATGTCGAAAAACCACTGGAAGCAATTGATGCAGAAGGATATGACAATTTTGAGTTTTATGATTCAAGAGTTTTGGTAGCTCGACCTGCACATTCTTTGTTATGTTAGAAATGTACCCATCTGGGGTTTTGATGCTCTTTAGCACCTCAAAAAATCTTTTCATAACCAATTTCGATATTGTGTGGCTCGAAACTGGTAATTCATAGACAACATCATCACGAAATACCGGATGCAATTCTTGTCATATTCCAAGCTCCTCCAAATACTCGCGAGCACTCAACTTATATGTGGACTTAGAATCTTCCTGTAACAATGTACCGGCAATAATATTAACCACATTCTTCTCTACATGCATGACATCAATATTGTGCCGAATCAACAGATGTTTCCAGGATTCCATAATATACTTTTTTTTCTTTCACACACTCAACAATTAGTTATCTTCGGATGGCTTCCATTTTTTTTTTGTTTATTGAAGAAACCATCTGAGTTAAAACGATTAGAACCTTATTGGAATTGACACGATGAAATCTACTAAAAAATTTCTATCCCTGACAATTGTTTTGGTGCTTCATCCTTTTCTAATGTTCCATTAAACCTATTTGCCATCTTTCTGTACGGATGATTCGCCGATAGCCACCTACAATGAAACTAGTAGCAAAACTTAGCACGTGTCTTAAACTGTAGGGCACTGTAATCAAGGCTACATGATGGACATGCATGATTTGCGTAGGTAGACCATCCAGATATTATGTTGTATACTGGAAAAATGTTGATTGTCCAAAAAAAAACAGCCGCTCGAATTCTAAACTTCTCCTCGGCATACGTATCATATGTCTCTACTCCGTGTTCCTAGCGTTCTATCAGCTCTTCAATTAAAGATTCCATATAGACGTCGATGTTCTGACCAGGTGAATATTTTCCAGGAATTAATAAGGAAAGAATTATATACGGTTGTTTCATACACATCCAGAGAGGCATATTATAAGGCATAAGCAATACCGGCCACGTGGACCAATTAGAGCTCATGAGTCCGTAAGGTATGAAACCGTCAGTTGCCAAACCTAGACGTACATTTCTCGGCTCATTCAAAAAATGATCAACATTGTCTAATTGCTTCCATGTTTCTGCATCAGCCGAATGCCTTAGCTTCCCGTTTTTGATCCAACGATTGGAATGCCATCGCATGCTCTTTGCCATGTCCTTTGAAATATATAAATTTTGTAACCTTTTAGCCAGGGGGAAATAATGAAGGACTTTGGCTAAAGTTTTCTTGCTCTTTTTGCTGACATCGAACGTTTCTGCGTTTGAATATCACTTAATATTTTTCCACCTAGACAAGTTGCAAGTGGGACACTCATCGAGAAACGCGTAATTCTTATAATATAGCACATAGTCATTAGGATATATATCGATCTTCTCATACAAAAAACCAAGTGTCTTAACAATATTTTTTCCTGGTAATGATTATCTAGAATACTTTCCTTTCCTTCAGGAATTACCTTGCGTAGGAGATTAAGAAGTACGTCAAAGTGCTCATTAGCCATCCCGCCGATCATCTTCAGATGGAGGAGCCTTATTACAAATGATAGCCTACTAAATTCCGTACAGCCTTCGTATAGATATTATTCGTTTTTCTCCAGAAGTTTCTGTAATTCTTCTAATTCACTGGTGCCTTCTGACGGTTCAACATCATTCATTCTCTCCAGCAAAAAAATTCTTCCAACATCTTATGCGTGTCATCTATCCTGTCACCCGTCGGCAATTCAGCTTGCGAAACTGCGGTCTTATTATCCATCATCGTTTCATCATCACGTATTCTCTCGCCATAGTAATTCCAATGTATGTAGTTCGGTTCAAAACCCTCTACAAAAACATGTTTTTCTATCACTTTACGTTGAAAATGGGCTTTATTCTTACATTTCTTATCAGAAAAGAACAAGAGTCTGTCTCGGCTATACTTTGGGTTCTTATCTGCGTAATCTAAAAAGGTTTTAAGTCTATCTTTAAATCTGGTGTCTCGCACCTTTTTTTCCGCATGTGCATAAACGATTTATCCGAAAGAATTCTCATCTGTTATCACACAAATAATAATATGAATTTAACATATCTTATGAGTTTATTACAAGCTCATCATTAAATAATTTTTCAAGTTTAAAATAAAATTGCATGATGTGGACGTATCAAAATATCTAAAATCATTTAAGATTGGTGAAGTAATCAGGGCAAAAGGTCGGGAGAATAATTAGTTTCACAGCTGTCAGGGATAAAAGTCCTAATTCCCATTATGAATGCAACACTCGCATCTCACATCTCCTGTTTTTTTATCCATTTCGAGAAAATTTCGGTAGCACTTTTCCCCTATTCCCCGTGTTTGTACATAAATCTGTACACGGGGAACAAGTGGAAAGTACCATTGAAACTTCTCGAAATGGACGAAAATACAAGAGGATGTGAGATGTGAGTCTTATTACATTCGTAATATGTCCAAACTGGACAAATCTGACAATTGCCGTATGTCAAATCCTCTTGTCAAATACTATACATATGTTTGAAAAAATTAAATAAGAAGCTCAACTCTCACAAACATTTGTGATCCTATTCGACGGAAAAAGATTTGATATACACTAATTGTAAGACGGGAAACTATAGGTCGATTCTAAAAAAGTTTAAGACCTTTCGATTTTAAATTTACCAATTAAATGATAAAATAAAACCCTACTTAAGTTTTTAATCAAAATTTTAGGGTTTCTTTTAAAATATTTATTTAATCGTTTTTTAATTAGGGTCTCGGTTCACTAATATCTGGTTTTAATTAAGGTTTCTTAATTAGTGTAATTAATATTATATCTTAATTAATGTTAACCTTGGAGTTTCTTATAGTTAGGTTTTTCTGGTCCTCTAATTACGGTTCTAATATTTTTAATTTATGATTATCTTAATTTGTTGATTATGGTTTATAAGTTGTTATTAGGGTTTTTAGGGTTTATAGATTCTTCAATATCTTAATTTGTAATTAGGGTTTATAATTTGTAATTAGTTTTTTTTAGAGTTTATAGATTCTTCAATTCTTACAACCCAACATCAAACAAATTCTTCAATTTCTCATTCTAAAACCCAACTTCTAATTTATCTTCAATTCCTCACTTTCCATGTTATCTCAAAACCAACAAAATTTTATATTCCACATTTAATTTTTCATAAGATTTTGCAATCAAAATAAAATAAATTTATAATCCTAACATTCACATTTAATTCAAAAAATTCATAACTTAACATCCACGTCACAATTTCATAATCTAACATCACAATTACATAACAATTTCATAATCCACATCATAAATAATAACCTAATTGAAAAAATAATAATTTTAGGGGGGAAAAACCTAACATTTTCGTTGGATTTTGGACAACCAAGACGATGCCGATCACCTGTAACAACAAGAACAATACATAAAAAATTAGACAATAAAATTGAATTTTTTGGGAGAAATTGGGGAAGATGGAAGAGAAAATCACCTTGCAAAGGGGGAGCTCACGGGTTAGGAAAAAAATTTAGGGATGAATTGTTAGTGTTTATGCCCTAGAAGACCATTACTGTATCATACTAGTTTGTATATTACTTAATGGAAGCTTGGGATATTCACATGTATATAACAGTCTTGCTAAACATGGTAGTATGCTACTTGGTTTTTCTATCTTAATATGTGAGTGTACGTATTGATAGAGCTCTTAGGATCTTGCTTGTCTACCAGCGTTGTGATGGCAGTCACACTAGTGGGGGCTGGGTAGTCTACAAGCACATCCTTATTCAGGTCCCTGGTCGTTGGATTATCGAGACAGAGCATCGATACTCCGGAGTAGACTGGTGTGTACGCTTCTCATCCCAGTTGGGGAGATGGTCTGTCCCACAGCCGTCAGTACGTCGTACTGGAGATAGTATGCAGGTGCTCGTTAGGTTACGGGTACACCGGACAGGACTCACAGGGAACTGTTGGTTGGTTTTATACCAGTCGTCAGTGAAAAGTTCCCAGGTGACATGAGTACAGCATAGTCGGCAGACTTGACACTGCTACTTCGCCTCGAGTGTGTCCCACTGTTCTTAGATTGCTACCCTACCACGGCTCAAAGGAGTCGTGCAAACAGGTAGCAGTTGGGTGCAGTCCCGAGCACTTGGAGGCAGTGGCGGTTAGACAGGATTCGTCCCTCCCGGTATTGGGAGTAGATATCGCGCTGTGTCAGAGAGCCATTACGCAAAGTCCCTGGCCAGGGCAAGCGAGATTTGCTGATAGGTTCCAGTAGTTTCTCAGGGTGTAATGGGCTTCGCTCCGACACGACTTATACCGCTATTAGGGGACTGACGCTTGCCGCCCCCTAGGCCCGATATGCGATGGTCTTGGACGAACGGACCGGACTGTATGGAGATTGTCACAGCAGACTCAGTAGGAGTTCTGATGGGTTTCCTCATCGGCCTTCTTATCGACAACTACCTGGGGACCGTTACGTACAGCTAGTGCTGCTTGCGGTCTGTGGTTAAACCCACTGCCAGCGTAGTAGTCGAGTCTCTAGAGTCCCACACAGAGAGTTTCCTACTCCAGGCGAAACGATATAGAGGTCGTATGGTTTTACGACAAAGGGTTCGGACGCATATGTATGTTTACACACTTATGTCGTTTGGACAGTTTTTACCAGTCGGCTTTGGTTTAAGCCAGTTACTGGTATCCGGTTATTGGATTTATACAGTCTAAAGTTTTTCCGTATTTTTACGGATCGGAGGGGCGTTCTCGTAATTACGCGAGAAGCTTCTAGAAGATGGTGACTAAGGAGGTTTAGGTGGCATATACATTGAATGAGATTAGTGAGTCATGAGAGTGATTCATCATGGTCATTAATGCATCATAAATGCTTAATGACTCATGACAATGAATCACCATTAGATATTTTATGAAGCATGATTATTCATCACTTATTTTCTTTTTTTGATAAAAGTAAATGCTTCATATATATTATGATAACTTACTATTCTCACTTCATAATATCATTCACATTCTCTCTCCTCAAGCTCACTCTCTTCAAACCCTAATCCTCACCTCTCATGTGTTGAGAACAAGGATTAGTTAGACTAAACAATCCATAACCCTCACTCTATCTCATCTATCTTCTTTGATTAGCAATCCAAGAAGGTTAGTTGCCTCAAGTTTAGAGGCTAAGCTTGGAGTTTTGCTCTCGGGTGGATCATCTACTACATCGAGAAGGCCGAGGAGGACGAGGAGATCGTAAAGCCGAAGGACTTGGTTCGATAGGTATAATCCCTAAGCATAGTAGTTTAGAACAACTATGTGTTTGGTTAGTTATCGTTTAGCTTCGATTCAAGCGGTTAGTCGATGTTTGTTCACTAAACAAGTTCGTTTTTGAAAATTCCGCCTCCCCCCTAGCATTGGGGTGTTGTACATCGACTTACAGTGGTATCAGAGCCTCGCTAAACAATAAATAACTTAATTGCAAATTTGTACGAATTTCGAACGGAAAAAACGAAACCGGAAAACCCCGAACTGTCAAGTTTTTGTCGAAATTTAAATGAAGTCTAAAAATTTTTCAGGGATGTTCAGAAAGCTTGGAAAGCATCCAGGAGAACACCCAAGAAAATTGGGCCCATGACTCGGCTAAAGCGCCGCGGAAGCGCGGCGGATCCTACACGATCCGCCGCGGTTCCGCCGCCAAGTTGCCGAGTCATGAACCCAAATTTCTTGTGTGGGTCCCCTGTGATATTTGGTATTTTCTGGTATTTTTTAATTTTGCTCAGGTTTCAAGTTTACAGAGCAGTATTGGAGCAATGTTAAATCCGTTTAATCGATCGAAATTGTGCAGTATTTGCATATTGGATTATATCTGTGATTGTATAATGTGTTCGTAAACCTCCCCTAACTGCTAGTATGTCGGTTGGCAGGGGGTTGCACATTTCTGTAATGGTTTTATCTGTTTGTGCATATGAACTGTATTGGACTGTTGTGGTGTATAGCCGGGGTTATGCAATGGGTTATTATTTAATTCATTTGTTGTAAATGTAATTTGTTGTAATATTATTTTTGCGGGGCACATCCAGGTTGCGGTTGTAGCCACCGTTGTATTATTTCATTTTACTGTTTATGCTCCTAGGACTGACCCAAGGTGGGGTACACAAACTGCCGGGCGGGTAGTTTGCCGTACCCGTAGGGGTCGAGGGTGGGGTAATGGCTATTCATCACAACTGTGTTATCCGTCTTTTCTTGCAGGCTCAAAAGAAATACGGATTGCTTGCAAATCCAATTAAGTTCATCTGTGTTCTGGAATGTATATCATTGCGTCAGACGAATGTAAAATATCTATATATATGATAGCTATTTAGACGTCACTTATGTTTTACACCCGCGCTAGCCCAGCCCCCGCTCTGTCGTTAGTTAAGTAACCTAACGGGTGATGACGGGACCCCGTGGCGAATGCGGATGGCATAAGAGGACGTTGTATTTTCGTTGTTTTCTGCAATGATAGGTTAATGATGGGACACATTATCTATAATGCAAAGAAAAACAAACCAAAGTTTAAATCGTTGGAACAATTTAAAAGAAACCACTCGGTTAATTTTAAAAACAGATATTTTTTAAATGCGGAGCTTTAACCACTCCTTTTAAAAGCTATTAGGTTCCTTCGGTTATATCAAGTTCACTACGTTCACGGTTTCGCCAAAACCATTCGTAGCCCTCCGTCATTTCATCTGGGTATTCAGTAGTATTCAAGCTATGTATTTTGACCTAACGCCAAGGCATAGTGTTTGGTAGCTACTGGGTATTCATTTGTTGCATAGGTAGATGAGTTAGTTTGGGACAGTCGTATTATCATTTTGGCCGAACGTCAAGGATATATACGGATGGGTTCAAATTGACAAGATAATGATGGGTAGAACTTGACATGTGACTTATGACATTTTGACCTAACGCCAAGGTCATAAGAGCATGGGGCAAAAATATATATCGGGAATTTCTAAAGAAACTGAAATTTGCAAAGAGATGCATACCATTTGGAGTTTGATGAATGTTGGTAGGATTCCTTCAACATTATCATACGATGATATTTGGATCCCGATCCTACTGTGAGTATATGCTACTTATCAGGATATTCGTCACTTAACGATCAATGCTATAAACCAAGTAGGTGTCCAGAAAAGTGTCAGCGGGGTTACGCCCCCAGAGAAAAGAGCTTATTTAATTAAGGAACTTCGCGAAAGCGTTGGAAAACCTCCCTCGAAGTATCGACACTGGCCTGGCTGAACGGTTAAGCAAGTATTGTACGGTGAGAATAGTCCTGGCTAATTCTTCTTTTATGGTTTGAGGAAGGATTCGAGAAACAGTGGGAGCCATCCAGTTTAGATAAACTAAAAACCACTATAAACTTGCAAGAGCATCATGCTAAAGAGTTTTCTTCTCTCTCTCCTAATTGCAGCGACCCTGAAAATGACTGGACTTAAGTTACTTTTAGAGAAAAATATACTGACAGGGCCAAACTATAAAGATTGGCTGCGGAATGTCAAAATGGCTTTGACCTATGACAAATTGGGGTACATCCTCACCGCTACGGCACCTGCTGTCCCTGGTCCCAAATCCAGCAATGCGGATAAGGAAATCCACAAAACCTGGGATTTAGATTGCGCGAAAGCCAAGTGCATCGTGCTTGCCTCAATGAACAATGAACATCAGAGGAGGCACGAGGATATGACCCTAGATGGCATATTTCTCCATACAAAGGAACTTTATGGAGAGCAATCTCGTATAGCAAGATACTAGACCTCTAAGAACTTGTTTCGAGCGAGGTTGGCTGTCGGGTCATCGGTAGGAGAACATGTCCTAAAGATGATCGGCTATATTGAAGAGCTCGCAGACCTTGGGACGACTTTGGATAATGAGCTCTATACAGACCTTATTCTCCAGTCCCTTCCTCCCACCTACGCCCAGTTTATCCTCAACTTCAACCTTCAAGGAAAAGAAGTTGAACTTGCGGAACTCCTGAACATGTTAAGGAGTGCAGAGGGCACCTTGCAGAAGGCAAGGGAAACACCCGCTATGTTTGTTGGCGGTGCATCTTCTTCCGGGTCTAAGGCTAGGGCAAAAGGAAGGAAGAAGAAGGCCGCACCCAAACCTAGAGGAGGTGTTAGTAAGGTGGGAGGGAAGGGAAAGAAAAAGTTTGCAGTACCGGTAGTTGGCCAGGATGAGTGCTTCCATTGTCACAGGAAAGGGCACTGGAAGAAGGATTGCATGGCGTGGAACGCCAAGAACCAGGAACCGAAGCAAGCTGTGGCTTCGACTTCAGGTGTGTTTGTAATTGAGAATTGTCTGTCGATCAACTCTACTTCCTGGGTATTGGATACCGGATCAGGATCTCATATTTGCAATTCATTGCAGGCACTGAGAAACCATAGAGTGCTGAAGGAAGGTGATATGACCCTAAAGGTTGCTAACGGAGCTAGCGTGGGAGCTGCGTCCGTCGGGGATTATCTCCTAGGATTGACAAGTGGACACATTTTGGTTTTACATAACTGTTATTTTGTACCAAGTTTAACGTGTAATATCATATCAGTTTCCTTGTTATCAAATAAAGGTTATGATTTCACGTTTGTAAGAGATGTTGTCAACATCCACCTTAATCATGGTTTGATTGGGTCGGGTACCCTAAATAACGGTATATATGTTTTAAACCAACTCTAAATTTTCAACGTCCAGAACACACTAAAAAGAAAGTCTCCAGATTTAAATAAAGCTTTCTTATGGCATTGTAGACTGGGTCACATCAATGAGAGAAGGTTGACTAAGTTGCATAGAGAAGGATATTTAGACTCGTTCGAATATCAAACTTATGACACTTGTCAATCTTGTCTCAAAGGAAAGATGACAAAGACTCCATTCACTGGACAAGGAGTAAGAGCGAGCGAGCTCTTAGGACTCATACACAGCGATGTATGCGGTCCGATGTCTACACATGCAAGAGGTGGTTTTTCATATTTCATTACTTTCACGGATGATTACTCAAGATACGGATTCATTTATCTGATGAAACATAAATCCGAGGCTTTTGAGAAATTCCAAGAGTATAAGAATGAAGTAGAAAACCAAACTGGCAAAAGTATTAAGACACTGAGATCTGATCGAGGTGGAGAATACTTGAGTGCCGAGTTCCTTGGTTACCTAAAAGAGAAAGGAATTCTCTCTCAGCTTACTCCTCCATACACTCCACAGCATAACGGTGTATCGGAGAGACGGAATCGAACCCTATTGGATATGGTACGATCCATGATGAGTAATGCTGAGTTACCGCGATCTTTCTGGGGTTATGCGCTAGAATCAGCGGCATATCTTTTGAACATGGTTCATACCAAGACTGTGCCTACCACTCCATATCAGATGTGGAGCGGGAAGAAACCCCATCTACAGTATATAAAGATTTGGGGATGTCCGGCTTTTGTTAAAAAGCAGCATGTGGACAAGCTCGAGGCACGATCAGTAAAGTGTAAGTTTGTGGGATATCCAAAGAACTCTAGGGGATATCTATTCTATTACGCAGAAGAACAAAAGGTATTTGTTTCTCGTAATGCCCATTTTCTAGAACATCAGTTTTTAGAAAAGGAATCAAGTGGGAGCGAAATAGAACTGGAAGAAATTCCAGAACCACAAACTAATACTGAAAGTTTGGTAGAATCGGTAGTTCAAGAAGAACAGGACATTCCCGCACCCCTCCGCAAGAGTAGTAGGCCGTCTCATCCGCCTGAGAGATACTACGGTTTTCTCATAGATGGGGATAGAGAGGATTGCATCATAGATGATGATGAACCTACTGACTTCCAGCAGGCCATCCAGAGCGGCGACTCGGTACGATGGCTAGATGCAATGCGGACCGAAATGGAGTCCATGTACACCAACAAAGTATGGACTTTGGACTTTTCTCCAGATGGGGTAAAACCCATAGAATGCAAATGGATCTTCAAGAAAAATATTGGTGTAGATGGACAGGTGGAAACCTATAAGGCTAGACTTGTTGCAAAGGGTTTTCGTCAAAGACCTGGTTTGGACTATGACGAAACTTTTTCTCCAGTGGCTATGCTCAAATCCATTCGGGTCCTTCTTGCTATTGCTGCCTTCCATGATTATGAAATCTGGCAGATGGACGTAAAGACGGCTTTTCTGAATGGAAATTTAGAAGAAAGCGTCTATATGGATCAGCCAGAGGGTTTCAATCAGAGTGGGAGCAGCGGGAAAGTATGCAAGCTGCTTAAGTCCATTTATGGACTAAAGCAGGCATCGCGGAGTTGGAACATCTGTTTTGATGAGACAGTCAAAGAATATGACTTTATCAAAAATCCAGATGAACCGTGCATATATAGTAAAGTTGTAGCCAGAAGTGTCGTATTCCTCGTCTTGTACGTGGATGACATCCTATTGATAGGAAATGACATTCCTATGCTACAATCTGTCAAAGGATTCTTGTCACACAGGTTCTCCATGAAAGACCTGGGTGATGCCTCTTACATTCTGGGGATCCGGATCTATCGTGATAGATCCAAGAGGATGTTGGGACTTTCGCAGTCCAGGTATATCGACACTGTACTGAAAAGATTCAGTATGGAAGATTCTAAGCGCGGTAATCTACCGGCTTGTCACGGAATCACCCTCTCCAAAGAGATGTCTCCCAAGACTGATTTGGAAAGGGAACGCATGTCTATTATACCCTACGCTTCTGCGGTAGGCTCTATAATGTATGCGATGTTGTGTACCAGACCAGATGTAGCTTACGCACTGAGCATGGTAAGCCGGTATCAGTCAGACCCAGGGGAGAAGCACTGGATAGCAGTAAAGAACATTCTCAAGTACCTGAGAAGGACTAAGGAGATGTTCTTGGTTTACGGCGGAAAAGACCTCAGGTTGGAGGCCTTTGCTGATTCCGGCTTTCAGAGTGATAAGGACGATTCCAAGTCCATGTCGGGTTATGTCTTTACCCTCAACGGAGGGGCGGTGTGCTGGAAGAGCTCCAAGCAGGACACCGTTGCTGACTCGACGATGGAAGCGGAGTATATAGCTGCTTGCGATGCCGTAAAAGAAGCAGTCTGGATGAAGAAGTTCCTAACAGAACTTCAGGTGGTTCCTACCATAGTTGATCCAATACCTCTGTATTGCGACAACAACGGAGCTATAGCTTTAGCGAAGGAACCAAGGTCCCATCAGAAGTCCAGACACATCTTAAGACGGTATCACCTGATCAGGGAGATCATTGATCGTCAGGAGATCGAGGTTCGGAGAGTTGCTTCTGAAGAGAACATTGCTGATCCATTCACGAAGGCCCTACCTCAGATTCAGTTCGAGAGGCTACTCGAGATCATCGGTCTACGATATGCCAGTACATGGCCCTAGTGCAAGTGGGAGATTGTTAGTGTTTATGCCCTAGAAGACCATTACTGTATCATACTAGTTTGTATATTACTTAATGGAAGCTTGGGATATTCACATGTATATAACAGTCTTGCTAAACATGGTAGTATGCTACTTGGTTTTTCTATCTTAATATGTGAGTGTACGTATTGATAGAGCTCTTAGGATCTTACTTGTCTACCAGCGTTGTGATGGCAGTCACACTAGTGGGGGCTGGGTAGTCTACAAGCACATCCTTATTCAGGTCCCTGGTCGTTGGATTATCGAGACAGAGCATCGATACTCCGGAGTAGACTGGTGTGTACGCTTCTCATCCCAGTTGGGGAGATGGTCTGTCCCACAGCCGTCAGTACGTCGTACTGGAGATAGTATGCAGGTGCTCGTTAGGTTACGGGTACACCGGACAGGACTCACAGGGAACTGTTGGTTGGTTTTATACCAGTCGTCAGTGAACAGTTCCCAGGTGACATGAGTACAGCATAGTCGGCAGACTTGACACTGCTACTTCGCCTCGAGTGTGTCCCACTGTTCTTAGATTGCTACCCTACCACGGCTCAAAGGAGTCGTGCAAACAGGTAGCAGTTGGGTGCAGTCCCGAGCACTTGGAGGCAGTGGCGGTTAGACAGGATTCGTCCCTCCCGGTATTGGGAGTAGATATCGCGCTGTGTCAGAGAGCCATTACGCAAAGTCCCTGGCCAGGGCAAGCGAGATTTGCTGGTAGGTTCCAGTAGTTTCTCAGGGTGTAATAGGCTTCGCTCCGACACGACTTATACCGCTATTAGGGGACTGACGCTTGCCGCCCCCTAGGCCCGATATGCGATAGTCTTGGACGAACGGACCGGACTGTATGGAGATTGTCACAGCAGACTCAGTAGGAGTTCTGATGGGTTTCCTCATCGGCCTTCTTATCGACAACTACCTGGGGACCGTTACGTACAGCTAGTGCCGCTTGCGGTCTGTGGTTAAACCCACTGCCAGCGTAGTAGTCGAGTCTCTAGAGTCCCATACAGAGAGTTTCCTACTCCAGGCGAAACGATATAGAGGTCGTATGGTTTTACGACAAAGGGTTTGGACGCATATGTATGTTTACACACTTATGTCGTTTGGACAGTTTTTACCAGTCGGCTTTGGTTTAAGCCAGTTACTGGTATCCGGTTATTGGATTTATACAGTCTAAAGTTTTTCCGTATTTTTACGGATCGGAGGGGCGTTCTCGTAATTACGCGAGAAGCTTCTAGAAGATGGTGACTAAGGAGGTTTAGGTGGCATATACATTGAATGAGATTAGTGAGTCATGAGAGTGATTCATCATGGTCATTAATGCATCATAAATGCTTAATGACTCATGACAATGAATCACCATTAGATATTTTATGAAGCATGATTATTCATCACTTATTTTCTTTTTTTGATAAAAGTAAATGCTTCATATATATTATGATAACTTACTATTCTCACTTCATAATATCATTCACATTCTCTCTCCTCAAGCTCACTCTCTTCAAACCCTAATCCTAACCTCTCATGTGTTGAGAACAAGGATTAGTTAGACTAAACAATCCATAACCCTCACTCTATCTCATCTATCTTCTTTGATTAGCAATCCAAGAAGGTTAGTTGCCTCAAGTTTAGAGGCTAAGCTTGGAGTTTTGCTCTCGGGTGGATCATCTACTACATCGAGAAGGCCGAGGAGGACGAAGAGATCGTAAAGCCGAAGGACTTGGTTCGATAGGTATAATCCCTAAGCATAGTAGTTTAGAACAACTATGTGTTTGGTTAGTTATCGTTTAGCTTCGATTCAAGCGGTTAGTCGATGTTTGTTCACTAAACAAGTTCGTTTTTGAAAATTCCGCCTCCCCCTAGCATTGAGGTGTTGTACATCGACTTACATGGGGAGGGAGGAAGCTCCTCACGGGCTAAATGTGCAGAGATCATTAGCGACCGTTTAATATGGTCGCTATTAAAAACTAAACGGTTGCTAATAGTATTAAAGACCGAGTATTAGAGACCGTACATTGTATACAGTATCTGATACTTTATTAGCGACCATTCAAAATTGAACGGACGCTAATATACCGTCCCCAATACTTACGTTTTCTAGTAGTAGCCTACATGATTAAATCCCAATACTAAGAGATAATATTAAATTCCTAAATATATATATATATATATATATATATATATATATATATTAACAACCCCTTTCAAAATCATGGTGGATCATAAACCGAGAGTTTGGACAGAAAATGCGAGAGTTGGGTATGTGTGTGAGATTTCGTAAAGAGATCGGCCATTTGATTATTGGAATGGATGTAAGAAAGTGAAATTCGACCAGAGCGAAGCGAACGGTTCTTTGACGGACAAGCCTCGGTCGTTCTCTTGGCAAACTATGTGACAATCCACCTCAATATGCTTAGTACGTTCATGAAAAACTGGATTTTCAGCAATACGAACAATACTCTTGTTGTCATAATAAAGTGGAATACGAGAAGGAATGACGACATCTATATCAACAAGTAAACTACGAAACCATTTAAACTCTGAGCAGTATCGGCCATTGCACGGTACTCAGCTTCAGTGCTGGAGCGAGAAACAGTATCTTGGCGCTTGCTACGCCAGGAAATTAAAGATATATCTAATAAGACACAAAACCCAGTAGTAGATCGACGAGTATCAGGGTCGTCAGTCTATCCAGCATCAGAATATGTGTGTAAAGTAAGGTCATAATCGGAAGGAAACAACAGTGACTGAGTATGAGTGTCACGAAGGCATCGAAGAGCCCATATGAGAGCTGCATAGTGTAACGACTCAGAAATCCCTGTACATTTGTAACAGTTCTATGTTATATAAAGGGTGTTTCTATTTCTGGTTCCGAGTTATAAGTATTTTTTGATAAAATTCATAAGAAACTCCTTGTAACTCACTGGTTAAGACCCTTCACTGTCGTTCCTTAGCCCGTGTGTTTGAATCCCATCAGCCCCAATTATTTTAATATTTTTTCTTTTAACGTTTTGGAAACCTAAGAGTTTGTACGGGCATTACACGGATATACCAAATGTTGTAACAAAAACATATTATATAAATGATATATTTAAACCCAAATTAAACTATGGCATGAACCCCGAGGCCATTGGCCGAGATGGGGCCGCCCAAACCAAGAAACCGGCGGCCAAGTTAGGTCTAATTGGGTTCGTGCTCCATACAAACGATCTTTTGACTCCCCACTACCCAGTTTAAAATTTTAAAACTTCTGCAATCAAATAGAGAACAGAAAACCCTTTCATCTGTCCTATTTAACCTTGTCTTTATTCTTTTTAATTATATTTAATCCACTATATCCCTTTTTATTTCTCCTACAAATATCTAGACCAGTCCTAGCTCTTTCCTTAGGCATACCTCTATCAAATTACTCAAGAAATTACTCAAGTCTCTAGATGAAGTTCCAAGATCCCGAAACCGGAAGCTCAAGCTCGCTAATGCTCTATGCAACGTTGGCTTCGGTTCTTCAAACTGAGGCTGCTTCTATTCTATTCCTCGCTCGTACGAGTACGAGCGGCTCGAGTAAGTCCCTCTTGATTTCCTCTCTCTTTCTTCTTCTCTCCTTGAATATGATCTTGATATATTAACAAATCATTTTAGTCCATCTATGTCAAATATATATCATGCTAGCATTCTTCTTCACAACATAAAATTTTGATAATTAAACCATCCCTAATTCTAGTTGTCACATATCAAGAATTACTATAATTTGCAATCTATCCTTTTTTTAGAAGTGTATTCATAAAAAGGTCGGAGTATATATATACACAATTATTGTTCATGTACTAATAAATTTCTTTATATTTGACATGAGCTTTGTTAAACAAAATTTTAGATGATATATAATCTAGATTATGCACGGGATAAGGACCTACCCTACACGCACACATATGAAAACATAGCACGATCATATATTGTCACAAAAGATCCGAATTTACACTAAAATACCATCAAGTTAAAATACAAAATTAACCCCACCCTTTTATCCTTTGCAAAGACATCTCTACAACTCTCGTTAGGAGAACTGTTTATGGATGGTGTGGATTATCGTACATTCAGAGAATAGTAAAATAAGATGCAGAACTTCTCAAGGAGAATTCGGTCTCGGAAGAATAAAAATACGGTTTTAAAGAAAATACGAATTTTTAAAAAAACTAAGTTAAAATAAATTAAAAATAACTTAATTCATATATTCGTTTTTCTTCCAAAGAAAAATAAAGTTGTGAAAATTAGATTTTTTTCTAAAATGAAAAGATTAAAGTTTTTAAGAAAATACCCTCAAATTTCCAAAAGATAGATTTTTTCATTAAAATACCATAAACTTTTAAAAGCTAGGTTTTGACACCTAAATATCACAAAATATAAAATAATTTTTATAAAAACTCTTGACTTTCTAATTAAAATGTTTTTATCAAAAGCATTCTCGAGATTGATTTTAAAAATTAAACATTTTACATAAACCCCCTTGAGAAATGCAAACATGTAAATACATATAACAAACAACTTGATAAATATTTAAGGACTTTAGATTAATAATGGGTTAAGCGGTACCAATTTTCTAGGCCTCGGGATGCCGGAGAAAGTGAGTGCTTGCCTATCTAGTTTAGATAACACTGCAAATCAAAACAATTATCGTTGGCAATCGTCTTTGAAAAATTTATAAATTTTGCCGTCCATGTGCAGTGGTTACTAGATTGTTTCCATATTTAAGAATTTCAAAAGATAAATCTTTTTAATAAGATATGTTTAGAACTTGAAATTCGAATCCGAACCTGACTTGAATTCCAATCTAATTTGAACTCGAACTTAAATACAAACTCGAATTCGACTTGAACTTGAACACTTGACTTGGCTTGACCCGAACTATGAATATGACTTGAATTTGAACTTAACATGAATACTTGAATACAACTTAAATCTGAACTTGTACTCTTTTTTTTCATAGATTCGGTCAAGACTTGTAAACTTGATCCAGACAATAAAATACATAGGGATAAGGGGTAGGTTGGTAAGAAACGTATGACGTGGCACGAGAGGTCACTTTGAAAGACACCTCTTGAATATGTTTTTACCGTTGTTCCGTGGGGTTTGACGAAGCCTTGTACATTTTTGTACCTTAGGTCCACGGGGTAAGCTGGACTACTCTCGTATACACGCATACATTCTTTATCAAATTACAAACAATCACGTTAGAACATAATAACCATATTCATATACCTGTCATATTTTAAATACCTTTACATACACTCTTACCTGTTCGTTATTGCTTGGATTCATGTTCATTTTTACCTAAACATCATTACTTATTTTCTTTTGGGGACTTACCGAGCGCTAGTTCGCCGACGACATTCCTTTCCATTTATTTTCCTTGGAATGTTCGTTAGGAGGACACGATTCAGAGGATATCGAGGCAAGCCAGGAGGACTTCGATTAGCTTATCGCTCAGCCAGACTACTAGTTTTCTTTTCTGCACTTATTTCCAGTATGCCATTGTTTAGGAACTTTCCGGTTATTGTATCTTTATTTCGGACATTTGTACTTTGAACTTTAAATGTAAATAAAGTTATCGTCGAATTTTAATTACTCTTGTTAATTCTTGCATAATATTATATTGCTTAAAAACGTTTAACGTATTTATTAAGGGAAAGGACCTACTCGTAGTAAATACGTTGCGGATTTCGTCATGTACCGTCACCGTCTTTCAAGAAGCGGGGCATGACATATAGTGAACTGATGTAGGAGTACTCATAAACCAACCGAGAACATAAACAGCATGTGCAATGTCTGGCCCAGATAAGTGAGAGGTAAATAAGCGCACCAACCAACTCACGATACCGAGTGGGGTTCGATAGGGTTGCTCTATCTGACGAAACTTCAGATGAAGCTCTATCGGCGTAACTGCAGAAGTACCGGTAGTAATAGTAGAATTATCAACCGTGGCTCATGCAAGAAGATCAAAAATATACTTTTACCATGACAGAAGATAATCACAGGAAGAGTAAATAACTTTGATCTCCAAGAAATAATGTAAATATCCAAGACCCTTAATCTCATACTGCTGCTGAAGAAGTTTCTTTAGATATATGATAATTGCTGTGTCATCACCAGTGATAATCATATCATCATCATAGATCAAGAGAAGAGCTCGTCCATTGGAAGAAGTGCAATAGAAGAGTGCATAATTAGCAAGGCTCTCCGTGAATCCTGCAGTCAGAAGAGTTTGATGAAATCGCTCAAATCAAGTATGTGGTGCCTGCTTAAGACCATAAAGAGCTCGACGCAGACAACACACATACCCAGGAGAAGCAGAGATACCATGAGGTAAAAGTTTCTAGTGCCCTCGCTGCAAACCCACGTTTTTCAATCAATCATCGACAAAGCAACAAGGACCACGACCCTAGTCTTGCTCCTAGCGGGAGCAGGAAAGCAAAGCCAACCGGCTATCTCTATTTCAAAGGGAACTGAGGGGCGGGCGAAGTGGAATTCTCTCTTTATCTCGGCGCCTTCCTTCTCGCGGCCAAGAACTCAAGTGAGATTGAGCTGCTTCGGAAAGCGGTATCCATCTGAATGAGACTGACACAACTTAGGGTGACAAAGATAGATAGTTTGGGAACCAACCTGGAAGGCCGTTCCTAATGTATCGCAAAAGGTCGTTGACAGGAAAACCTTGACTACGAAAGTGGTTAAGTATGGTTTATACGGAATTCAAAATTTTTTTTCTTGGCATTAGAAACTTAAACCACAAGAATTTAACCAAACACCTAAACTAGCTAGCACAAAATGATAGAAATCATAACTTTTGTAGCGTCTTCATTTGCTCCAATTGGGTTGGACTCTAGTACGACCTCAAGAGCTCCAGATTACGCTTGAAAGCCGGTCCTCTTTCACCGAAGATGATCCACCCGAGAGAACTAAGTTCAAGCTTCAAATTCATTCATGAAGTAAATAAACATCCTAAGTTGCTAATTTAGGATACTTAGCGATGTGAGTGAGTGTTCTAGCATTTTTTTCTTTTTATCTTTATGATTCTCAACTCATGAGAGTGTTGAAGATGAAGAAGAAGAAGAAGGAGGGGCCATGCAAGAGAGAGATGCTAAAATGGTGGAATGGAAAAACTTGCTCTCAAATTCAAGCATGCAACATTTTCTTTTGTTAAAAGAATTTTCCAATTTAAAATTACAACCATGTTTGAATAGTAAATGCAAATGAATATATAATTCATTTGCCCATACCCTCCACCATTTCTTTCTTCCACCTCATTTCTTAATTTCTTTAAAAGAAATGAAAACCAAGAAATGAGGTGTTTTCCTTCTAAAAGTATTCTTGTATATATACAAGAATACGTCCTCGCAAATACATGCCCATATCCGTATCAAAATACGAATACCCAATAGATAGAAAAATACAATGAACATAATACTAGATTATACATATCGAAATATATATATGTAAATTATTAAATCAAAACTTGATTTAATAATTCGGTTTAATCCTAAGCCGGCTAATATTATCATCCGCCTGATTGAAGTCCGTGTAGCTAGCACACATACCTAATCGGAACCCTGCACGTATCAATATACGACTACTACATCATTTTACCTGAACCGGAAAAACCCTCTGTGTGGGACTTTAAAGATTCATCAATACGCTGGCAGTGGGTTTAACCACAAGCACATCAGTGGCACTAGCTGTACGTAATGGCTACCCAGGTATTGAGAGAAAGGAAGGCCGACGAGCAAACTCATCGGTACTCCTACTGAGCCTGTCTATGACAATCTCCATACAGTCCGGTCTCTTCGTTTGAGATAATCGCATACCGGGCCTAGGGGGTGGATAACGTCAGACCCCTACTAATCAGATAAGTCGTGCCGGTCTGAATCTCATCACCTATTGAGAAACTACTAATATCACATCAGTGAATCTCATCCATCATGGCTAAGAATTTCTGGTGATGACTGACCCTACACAGCGCGGCATCGACTGCCAATATCGAAAGAGACGAATGCCTGACGATTGGTCATTGCCTCCATGTGGCTCAAGACTATACCCAACTAAAACCTGTTTGCACGACTCTTTTGAGCCATAGTAGGGTAGTAATCTAAGTACAGTGGAAACTCATACGAGACAATTGAAAATCTCAGGTCAAATGACTAACCTGTACTTATGCTACAAGAGAACTTCCATCTGACGATAGGTATAATACCATATAGAAGTTCTCGGCGGGTCCGTCCAGTGTACTCACCTCCAGTGAGCACCTATATACTATCTCAGGTGACTTAACACCAATGGGTTGTGAGAATGACTACCGCCTCTCGTCGGGGTCTCGAAAAGTATACATTAGTTTATTCCAGAGTATCGATGCCCAGTCTCGATGCTCTCTTAAGTATAGACATTTAAGGATGTGCTTATGGACCACTCGGCTCCCACGTATATGATCGCTATCATAATGCTGGTAGTCAAACAATAATCCTCCAGGTTTTATCAAAACGTATACATATAATCATAAAGACAAACCAGATAGTATACTATCATCTCAAGTAAGACTGTTATACCTGTATAGGTTCTCATTCAATTATCATAATCGCCTACTTGCAATTACAATAATTGCTTTGAGGGCACTATATCCAACAATCTCCTACCTGCACTAATGGCTAATTATTGCGGTATCGCATACTCACAGCTCATATGCTACCGAATACCCAATTTCTCTATTAGTCAGTTTCTCAAAACTCGTTTTGAGAAACTTACGTGTTGCAGAAATTGACCCAGTGAGTGGATCCACTTTAATATTTCTATCTTTATCTCTCTATATCTCAACTTTGTAGAGAACGACTATTTCCCAAAATGAGCGATACCTGTCTTACAACTTGTCTGGATATCTGATGGGACCTTGTTCATAACATGAACACCAAATCTAATAAGTTTCTTAGACTATATCTCATTGCTGATGTAATCAGCACGTAACACCATGACCACCTCAGTATCTTGATTTGAAACCTATCCAACACACTGCACATCAAAAGAGGGAAAACTATTAACTTTGACAACCATTCTGTTTTCCAGGTCATCTTGGAAGCATGAAATGATAACCGCCTCCTTCGGGAGGCTGCAGTTACCATATACCAAGAATATCCTCTTATGTTCATAACTGCTTCCCAATATTTCTTCAGGATTGGATTAATATATGCTTATTGCAGCCAGTGCAAAAGCAATATCTGGTGTGGTACTTGACATTTCTTGATTGACTCAATTGTCTAAGCAAGTGATGTGTAAATCATGCAAATCTCTATTCTCATCAGTCTAGAAGACATCTCTTTACGGAGGATGACTCCATCACCTACGGGTACACGACCACACCAGGAGCCATCCATTCTAAAACACTTTAGAATAGTGTCAAAGTACCCAAATTAGGATAATTCTCAAATCCAAATCTAAAACCTTAGATCTAGTCACCAGAATCCCTGATATTTTGTCCAGATCTTATGTGGATAAACACCTTACGAAAACCACAGTATAACTGATTGTAATATAGGAACATCACTTCCTATTAGGAGTACGTTATCCAAATATCAGGACATCACTCCCTACTATTTTCTTACCAGGTCCATCTGTTGTTCCGATAAGATCAAACTCTATGACTTTTATATCAAACTAGATGACCAATTCCACTCTTCTTACTTTAGTCTATAAATTGACAGAAGCAACTTTCCTATCATACTTCTTCTGCTCCCACTGACTACAACAACCCTCTGGCAGGGTCATATATATGTGCACTTCTAAATTCAATTTAGAATGACGTTATAGTCATTCACCTGCCAGATCTTATAGTCAAGGACAACAGTAGTGACAAGCTTGGGTTATCAAAACCTCCCTGTCACCATCTTTGAGGAAATTGAAGTACTTCTCGGGTGGCTGAGCTTACCCACTAAATCTGCGGAGTGGCTAATGGATTATCGAATCCAATTGAATCTCCAGATTCTACTAAATTTTTAGTAACCGTTTGTGGTTCTGGAATCACTTCCAGTTCTACCATACTCCCACTTGTTTTTTTACAAAAATATTCATTTTATAAAAAGGCAGTGAGTCAAGAGCAAATTAACTTTTGATCTTGAAATGGTAGAAATTAAACCTTTGCTAAAAGCCTGGAATAACCTACAAACTGCCGTTACAGAAATGTGCCTTAGGTTTGTCCGGATTCAGCTTTTAAACTGAAACCGGATAACTCTATATCTTAACATCCTCAAGATATGTAACCATTCTATGTCCACATAGAAACAAAGGTACTAATTTAGATAGATACATATTCAATTGTTATGCAACTGTGTCCAGTCCATATCCCATATGAAAAAAGGTCATACAATATTACTCATCTAGGAGCGCACCCATGGATGAGTAACCTGTGAGCGAATCATGTTCTCAATATTACTATAATAGAATACTTAGCATAAGTATATACATCTTTGATCACCTCGGAGACCCTGATAATTCCAACATATGGTTCTCTACTTTATTCCTTTACCTATAACTTCTCAAAATTTGGACCTTGTATTTCAATGAAATACGTGTCTAAAATCAGAGAACTCATAAGTAAACTGAATGAAGTAAGATTACTAACCCCTTGTCCCGAAAGACACTGGACAACGTACATTTCCATATATAAGTCTCTAGAGTATACTAACTCAAATTCCGTGTGTTGTAAGTTGAAAACTGTATTTTGGTTAAGAATATCTATACCGTTAATCAATGCATCTTACCTTATCTTCAACTGATAAAGGTAAATGTTTATAACACAATTTTCAAAATTTATGTCTCACTTTATAAAATAAAGATACAGCTATTCAATTTTAAAAATTGGTGCATAACAATGGTTATTCAAAACCAAATATTTGCCGTAAGGCAAAGCCCAGGTGATTTCCTCAAATATCACCAATTACAAAGAATTCTGTTATTGAGGATCTAATTACCCAATTCCTAATATTCTACTCCCACTCAGAATTTGTAACGCCATACAGATGTGAGAATCAAGTCTGGTAATATATACTCTGGAGTTAGAATCTAATCGGGAAAACAGTTTTCAATTAACATCGCATAAGAAAACCGAAACATGAAAATGTTTCGAGAGGGTGGCCGTGTATTCGTAATAATGCCTCTTCCACTATCCAGATTCATGAAAGTAGTTGCAAATTTCTTTTCCCTCACCGCAATCCCTTTATATGTCTTTACTTTTTACCTTCTATACACCACACTTAGGCTAACTAGTTTTCTTCTTTTCTTACCATTCGGCACCAGTCTAAGGTTTGGAAGAAGACAATCCAAAAAGCGTAATAGGTATACTCTCCTAATACTAGGAGCCCTCACAATCCGAGAGAATGTAAAGATAAAAGACAAACGAATAATCCTATTCAATTTCTCCAAAACCCGTGGTCATCCTCGAACCGAAACAAGTTTCTTCGAGTTCGTATGTAACTATAAGATATGGCATTTCCAAAAAATATGGATCTCCGTGGTGATACGAAGTGTTTTAGAGAAAAGCAAAGGGAAAGTAGGAGTAGCAGGGATATATACGACTTTGTCGTGAATCATGACAATCTAAAACCAGAGTGTGTAAGAAGGTTCGGTTAACTAGGTGTTGAGTTATAGTTTAAGGTAAGTCATGGTCGTAAATCAGAGAGACAGAAAAGAAACACTCAGCATGCACTCTAACCTAGATTAGATTGGTTAATCACTTTATCTAATCAGGGTAGCTCGCACCGTTTCCTCGAATTCTCCTTCAAACCGTAAAAGGAGAATTAGTCGGGATAACTCGAGGAGTAATACCTACTCATCAGTAGGAATCAGGACCCAACTATCATTGTGTGATAATCTTGACAGAAGTCGACGAAAATTACCATACTCCAGAAGGTATGCACATATTTGGCAAGTTTCTCTTATATTTGAAACTCCCGATATAGATTTTTGCCCCTAAGACCTAAGTGACCTTGACTGAGCTAACATATCAAAAGGTCCTAATCATGTTCAACCCATCATTATCTTGATTGCATTAAACCCACCCGTACAAGTTCTTGATTGAGTCAAAATGACCGTATGACTACCCTAACCAATCACATCACCATACAACAGAAAAGAACTACATAGCTACCGAACACTACGCCTTGGCTAACCACACCATATAGCATGAATACTGAGCAATACTAATCTGAATTGACGGAGGGCTACGGCTGTTTTTGGCGAAAAACCTTTAACGTAGTGAACTTGATATTGTTGATGGAACTCGAGCAGTTTTGAAAAGGAGTGGTTTAGACTCCGTATTTTAAAATGAGCTCTTTTATAGAAAACCAATGGTTTTGAAGAAAAGCGAGTAGTTTATAGTCACATAAACTTTTGCCAAAGAGATCACTCCCTGTGAAGAGATCTAGGCTCTTTCCTCATCGAATGAGGTGTAAGATATTCCTAACTGAATACCTTAACGCAAAGCAAAAGGAAATGCCTATAGTTTCAAAAATTGGTTCTAACAATATCATATAGGTTTGTTTTCTTTGCATTAATCAGAATTAATGCAGTCCTATCAATTAAACATATCATGCCAGAATGAAACGAAAATAGACACACACACATATGCCATCCGCATTCCCCACAGGGTCCCGGGTCTTCACCTTAAGTTTACTTAACTTACGGCATGGTGGGTACATGATTAGCACGGATGCAAAACATATATAGCGTCTACTAAGTATATAATATATATATAGCAGCATTTGTCTCACACATGATATCAAGTAACATCATAGAAGCATCATAGTAGAAGCAAACACAGTATGGAAATGCGGATAATCTAGGAAAAGAATATTTCAATGAAGCAAAATAGGAAATGCAATTTTCCCGGTCGTGTGGATAGCCCGTAGCATCGGATTCTAGACCCATATGAGTGCGGTAAGCCACATGCCAATCCCAAAAGCGAGACAACCCCAATCAACGAAGTGAGTGGGCCACCCAACACTTCCAAAATCTGGTGACTTGGGTACCCTCCACGGGTCAATCCTATACTCCCTACGAGTGTGGAAAATAGCCCTCCAATTCTAGAGTAAGGCACCCTGGTCTCAACTCTATGAGATGGAGGCACATTGCCTTTTAGAACCCGGCTACTCGAGCACTCCAACGTGGGTTAATCCTAGTGGATGTAATAAAAACCTGAATATACAATGGTGACCACATCCACAACCAGAATGTACCCCAAAGAATAATATAAGCCGCAGTGACGACGGTCCACAAGTCGGTCGCTCGTCACACAATATGAAGATATATTACATCACAAAGAACATCTAATACTATATACACCGGGCTATCCATCGTGACAAATCCAACATAACTATAACTACTAAGCAATATCCATCACAGAACATGCAAACTTGCGGGTATCAATTCCGTAATCTCATCTAATTGATACGTATAGCAATTAGATGATGTTTTACCAAACGTTATGATACACGCAACCATCACTAAGGCTACGACAATCGAATACCGCATATAAAAAGCTAACACTTCAATTTTCCAAAACACCGAAAATCAAGTGTGCTAAAAAACTGGCAAAAATTCCATGCTTGAACCGACTATGGGAGTCAGAAATAAGCTCGAATTAAGCCGAAACTTCGCGGAGGACCCCAGAAAGAAATTAACGTCGACTTGGAGGGCACCTAGGGGGGTACCCACCCCCTAGGCCACCCTAAGGTGGCCTAAGAGGTGAGGCAGATTCGAGCCTGCCTATTTGGCAAGGCTCGGGTCCCCACCCCCTAAGGCCACCTTTGGATGGGCTCAGGGGTGTAGGCCTCCTTAGGTACCCATGGGACATCCTCGAGGTCCCCGCGCACCTCACCGCGGCTTCTCGGTCCAAACTGAGAACCCGCAGGGAGTCAAAACATCAATATAGCATGAAATTCTTCACTGTTTTTTCTGCAGTTTTTACGGGGCAAAAACCGATGGGATTCGGGAGTCGTAACTATCTAGTTTATGTTGTTTGGATGGCTATGATACCATTGAAAGTTTTTAGTGCCCTCGCTACTAACCAGCGGCCAATGCGGAATTCAAAAACAAAAATTTTCTTGGCACTAGAAACTTAAACCACAAGAATTTAACCAAACACCTAAACTAGCTAGCACAAAAGGATAGAAATCACAAGCTTTGTAGCGTCTTCATTTGCTCCAATTGGGTTGGACTCTAACACGATCCCAAGAGCTCCAGATCAATCTTATAAACCGTTCCTCCTTCGCCGAAGATGATCCATCCGAAAGAACCAAGTTCAAGCTTCAACTTCATCCATGAAATAACTAAAGATTCTAGGTTGCTAATTTAGGATACTTAGTGATGTGTGTGAGTGTTCTAGCATTTTTATTTCTCTTTATCTTCATGATTCTCAACTCATGAGAATGTTGAAGATGAAGAAGAAGGAGGAGGAGTCATAGAAGAGAGAGAAGCTAAAATGGTGGAATGGAAAAACTTGCTCTCAAATTCAAGCATGCAACATTTTCTTTTGCTAAAAGAATTTTCCAATTTAAAATTACAACCATGCTTGAATAGTAAATGCAAATGAATTTATAATTCATTTGCGCATACCCTCCACCATTTCTTTCTTCACCTCATTTCTTAATTTCTTAAAAAAGAAATGAAAACCTAGAAATAAGGTGTCCTCTTTTCTAGAAGTATTCTTGTATAAATACAAGAATACATCCCTGCAAATACATGCCCATATCCCTATCAAAATATGAATACCCAAGAGATAGAAAAATACAATGAACATAATACTAGATTATACATATCGAAATATATATGTAAATTATTAAATCAAAACTTGATTTAATAATTCGGCTTAATCCTAAACCGGCTAGTATTATCATCCGTCCGATTGAAATCCATGTGGTTAGCACACATACCTAATCGGAACCCTACAGTATAAATATACGGCCACTATAACATTTTGCCTGAATCGGGAAAACTCTCTGTGTAGGACTTTAAAGACTCGTCAATACGCTGGTAGTGGGTTTAACCACAAGCACGTCAGCGACACTAGTTGTATGTAACGGCTACCCAGGTATTGAGCGAAAGAAAGGCCGATGAGCAAACTCATCTGTATCCTTACTGAGCCTGTCTGTGACAATCTCCGTACAGTCTGGTCTCTTCGTCTAAGATAATCGCATACCGAGTCCACGGCGTGGATAACATCAGACCCCTACTAACCTAATAAGTCATACCGATCTGAAGCTCATCACCCACTGAGAAACTAATGATATCACATTAGTGAATCTTGTCCACCTTGGTTAAGGATTTCTGGTGATGGATGATCTAACACAGCGCGACATCTGTAACAACCCTAAACTTTATGTACGAATTTTTTTCAAAAATACAGAAAGGAACATCTAAGCCTGAGCATGAGTTATAAGTTTGTTTTGCTTTTGAACAGCAAGAAGGATCTTGTAGCTTATTGGTAAAGTGGATCGGATTAAAGGATTCCTTAGTCTCTGGAATAGTGGGAATCCTCTCGTATACACTGGAATTTTCTATACCAAGCTACAAACAACAACATTAATAATATAATCAAACATTATAAGATATACACCCTCTCTGGCTATTCCATATCTACTCATCTTTGGGATTTACCAAGCGATTGTTCGCTGACGACATTCCTTTTCTTCTTTCTTTGGAATGTTGTCAGGTGGATCGGATTCACTGGAGATCGAGCCCAGCGCCGAGGACTTGGAGCAGATACCATTCGACCCGGAGCTTTAGATACTTGTACATACTATTTTCATTTCTGTTATGCCATTGTTTAGGCATTGCTTTCATTCCATGTATTTACATTTCAGTTGTACTGTAAAAGAATGTTAAATAAATAAATTTTCTGTTCATTTATATCTTGTCTCTTATGTACTTTTACTTTATATTATTTAGATACGCTTTGCGTGTTTAATTCTGAGTAAATACGTAGCGGCCTCACCGCGTCCCCTTCACCGTATACCGAGAAGCGAGGCATGACAGGTTTTGATGGCGGCCCATGCAGGTCAGCTCTGTATGGACATGCAGGTCAATTCTGCATGGACATGCGGGTTAATTCTGCATGAAGTCATAAGTAATATAACACAAGAATCAGCAACTAAAAACATTCTTTATATATTTCTTGAATCTTCCAATTTCATATATTTTGAATCTGTCCTAATCCAAAATTTTCTTTCAAGGTTATGGATTCCTCAAACAACACTAGCACCAATTTCAACAATACTCCACCACCCCTACCTCTTACACCTACCGTTGCTGCTCTGATCAATGAGCAGACGGTATTGCTAGAGGCGATCCGCAGCCTCCTGGAGGGACAACAGCAGCAGATTGCTATTGATGAACCGTCCAGAGGCGGAAGCACCTGGGGTGAAACAATTCAGGGCTTTGCACCCCAAGCAATTCTTAGGAAAAGAGAGCCCTCTGGAAGCTGAGGAGTGGGCTCAAAGTATTGAGGATGATCTGGCAGCGGCACAAGTGCCAGAGATCGCTTGGGTTCGAGTTGCAAAGCTGCAGCTCATTGACAATGCACGGGTCTGGTAGAAAGCGGAAGAAAGCCGTCTCGCCCAACCGATAGAATGGAAGACCTTTTGCGATATGTTCGACGCGAAGTACTTCTCTGAGACTGCCAGATTCGACATGGAACAGCAGTTCATCCACTTACAACAGGGTTCGATGTGGACCAAATCCGTGGATGAGTATGATGCTGAGTTTACCATGCTCAGTCGGTAAGATATGTCTCAATATTTCGATTTTCAAATATCACATACTACACAGCTAACACAATACCTTATCAGATTCGCATCACACTTGATACCGACTGCTGAGATCTGGTCAAGACGATTTCAGTAAGGGTTAGATCCGGAAATCCAAGCTGTCTTAGCTACAGGGGATTTCCCAATCCATGATTTGGCTTTGAAGGCTGCCCGAAGATACGAGGCAGTGGTGAAGAGGAAGGGCAGATATGCCGGAGTGAAGTTCCCTGCCAACCAGATGGCAGGAGGAGCCTCTTCAAGGCCGACTGTGGAACCCAGGAGATCGGAAGAAACCAATAACCAGACGAGTCCAGATTTTTGCTTTTATTGCAAGAGGGATGGACATTTGTGCAAGGACTGTAGGCGCGCAAAAAGCCTGTGCTTAGTTTGTGGCGCATCCAATCACGGAATTGGAACCTGTCCCTATAGACGCAACTCATCTCACACACCCACCAACTACCCGCAGCGGCCAGCTATCCAGGCTCCTGCACCTCGTCTTTCACTCCCAGCTCCACCTCCTGCACAACCTAATTTCCAATTCCAACAGGTACCGAGGAACATGCCTCGAGGGCAGAGGAACATGCCTCGAGGGAGAGAAACATGCCCCAAGGACAGAGGAATGTGCCTCCAGTTAAGAGGAATGTCCCCCGACATCAGGCTTTCACTTTAGCGGCCGTAGAAGCAGAGACTGTAGACCAAGGTAACACTGGTATTTCTCTTCAATTTTTTTTTCAAACCTTTGTATCATCTCATTATTTTTCATACACCACTAATAGTTCTATCACCAAACTTTTTTGAATCTGTTACACTTTCCTTTTACAAATTTCGAGGACAAAATTTTTATAAGGAGGGTAGAATGTAACAACCCTAAACTTTCTGTACGAATTTTTGAAAAAATACAGAAAGGAACACCTAAGCCTGAGCACGAGTTATAAGTTTGTTTTGCTTTTGAACAGCAAGAAGAAGCTTGTAGCTCATTGGTAAAGCCTTGCACTGCTGAGACATAGCACCCGAGTTCAAATCCCATCAGCCACATTATCTTTTTATTTAATTTTCTTTTAATGTTTTTAGAAGCCCAAGAGTCTACACGTGCACAACACGTAAACTGAAGAGTCACCGATTAATCAAACATGTGCATGAGAGTAAACCAAGCGACAACAATACGTGGCCTAAACCCCAACCCTACCCGTCAGTTTTGGCCCGGCGAGAACCTCAAAAAAAAAACCGGCACCGATGGTCCAACCGTCGGTGATGCCCCCATCTTTTCACCCCTATACCTTTTGGCCTACCCCACTTCCCTCATACTGTTTGTTTTCCTTGAATTTTTTTAGAGGACATTGAATCACCCATTTAATCCAATTTTAATGCATTTCTTTCACCCCCTAAAGCCTAATTTCCCCTATAAATACCACACTCTATTTCACTCAGCCTCACTCAGAATCCAAGGAGTTTCCGGCGACGAAACGACGCACCGGCACTTCCCTACTCTTCCCTCTACTCCCCTCTACCTTAATAGACAGTAAGTCCCCTTTTCCCCTCCCTTTCTCTATTCTAAAAACATTCATTTCTAAAACCCGACGGAAGCAGAGTTAATCCGACTTACGATTCGGTTTTTCTTTAAAACGTTATTTTTCTTAATCAATAAAATTCCATACTCTCACATATTGTTTAACAAACATAAAAAAATCTATTAAAACAAGTTTCATCTTAAAATATTCTTTATTGCAATTTTTATCGTAGTTTTACAGTAAAATACCACAAACTTCATTCTCGACATAAAACAATATAATACCTGTTTTACCTGTAAATAGTTCACGAGGTAATGACATACCTCATCATAACACATATCTCTAACATAGCACAATAGAAATTTGGGAACATAGTTATGGGATAAAACGACTTTACAAATAAATACCATCAACTTATAAAACCATTTCTATAAAAAGATGTATTAAACAATTCCTTGCGATTGTGCCTCTACAACCCACTTTTGGAGAACCCGTTCTGGATGGTGCAGATTATCGCACATTCTCAGGACTAGTAGAGCGAGATACAGACCTCCGTAAGGAGCATTCGATCTCGATGGAATTCTTTATATATTTTTCTTTAGAAAATGAGATTTCTACAAGAAAGTAAATAAAATTATTTTCATTAAATATATATATCTATTATCAAAATATCTATTTTAATTATATAAATATTCCAACTTTTCTAAATCAAAGAATTCAAATATTACATGAAACTACCATGATAATTCAAAATAATATCCATATTTCAATAAAATACCATATACTATGAAAACTAGGTCTTACTCACTAGAAATTTCACTTGTATAAAAATATACATCTATGAAAATCCTAAAGACGATAATTAAATGCTCTATGTGTATTTTGAAAATTATATCAAACTATTTTGACATAAAACCCCCTCAAGTTATATTAAATTACAATAAGGACCCTAGTAAACATAGGTTTAAGCGGGACCAGTCTCTTGAGCCTCATGGAGTCGGAGATATGGGTGCTTGCCTATCTAAGGTAGACAATCAAACAAACGGTGTTATCAACACGGTAATTGTCTTAGAAAAGACATAAATCCTGCCGTCCATGTGCAGCAGTTACCGATAACATCAAAACTAATTTAGGATTTCAAGTTCTATTCAAAGTGTCTGACTCAGACCGAGTCTCAATCTAATCAATCTGACTTGAATGTGATTGAAGTACAAACTACAATACAACATGAATTCATGAATCCGTTTATTCAATCTATATCAATCTATATTGACCGAACCGAACCATGGATATAGTCCGTCTACATGACTCTCCATTTATATCTATTCCATTTACTGATATCATGGTTTCGGTAAGTCATCCATCTATATAACAAAACAATACAATCAATACAAAAGACATTGCGAGATTTATAAGGGGTAGATTGGTACGGAAGGTGTTAAAAGTGGCACGAGACTGTAACCATAATACACCTAACCTGAATATCCATTGCCGTTGTACCGTGGCTGAACGGTTCTTTATGCTCCGTATACCTTAGTCTCTGGAATAGTGGGACTCCTCTCGTATACACTGGCATTTTCTGTACCAAACTACAAACAACAGCGTTAACAATATAATCAAACATGATAAGATATACGCTTTTTCTGGTTATTCCATCTCTATTCATCTTTGGGACTTACCGAGCGATTGTTCGCTGACGCATTCCTTTTTTTCTTTCTTTGGAATGTTGTCAGGTGGATCGGATTCACTAGAGATTGAGCCCAGCGCCGAGGACTTGGAGCAGATATCATTCGACCCGGAGCTTTAGATACTTGTACATACTATTTTCATTTCTGTTATGCCATTGTTTAGGCATTGCTTTCGTTCCATGTATTTACATTTCAATTGTACTGTAAAAGAATGTTAAATAAATAAAGTTGTTGTTCATTTGCATCTTTTCTCTTTTGTACTTTTACTTTATATTGCTTAGATACGCTTATCATGTTTACTTCTGAGTAAATACGTAGCGGTCTCGCTGCGTCCCCTTCACCGTATACCGGGAAGCGGGGCGTGACAACATCGACTCCCAATACCGGGAGGTAGAATCCCTGAAGATTGTTCACTGCCTCCATGTGGCTCGAGACTGTATTTATCTAAAACCTGTTTGCACGACTCTTTTGAGCTGTGGTAAGGTAGTAATCTAAGTACAGTGGTAACTCACACGAGACAAATGAAAATATCAGGTCAAAGGACTAATCTGTACTCATGCCATAAGAGAACTTCCATATAACGATAGGTATAATACCATCTAGAAGTTCTCGGCGAGTCCATTCGGTATACTCACCTCCAATGAGCACCTGCATACTATCTCAGGTGACTTAACAACAATAGCTTGTGAAACCGGCCACCACCCCTCGTTAGGGTCTCGAAAAGTATAGACTAGTCTACTCCGGAGTATCGATGCCCAGTCTCGATATTTTTATGACTAGGGACATTTAAGGATGTGTTTATGGACCACCCAGCTCCCACGTATATGATCGCTATCATAATGCTGGTAGTCAAGCAATAATCCCACGGGCTTTATCAAAACGTATACACATAATGATAAAGACAAACCAGATAGCATACTATCATCTCGAGTAAGACTGTTCTACATATATAGATCCTCATTCAATTATCATAATCTTCTACTTGCAATTACAATAATTTCCTTGAGGGCATTATATCCAACAGGAGGAGGTTCCATATAAATCGTCTTCGAAAGATCACCGTTAAGAAAAGTATTCTTAATGTCCAGCTGAAATATAGGCCAGTGAAGGGCTGCAACAACTGTAATGAGCGCACGAATGGAAGTGATCTTGGCAACAGAAGCTAAATCTCTTCATAATCAATGCCATATTCTTGAAAAACCTACGAACCACAAGACGTGTCTTGTAACATTCTACTGATCTATCTGACTTGGTTTTGACCTTGTAAATCCACTTACAGCTAATAGCCTGATGTTAAATGAATAAGATCTCACGTATGAGTATCACGGAATGTCTGCAATTCTTCCTGTATGGCCTGCTACCATACTGAATAGTTCATAGCTTTAGTATATGACTTGGGTTCCTGAATAGAATTAATAGCAGAAAAAAAAGATACAAACTGAGGAGAATAATAGTTAGTCATGCAAAATCTATAACAGGCAGGTGGCCATCTATCACGCCCTGCTTCGCAAAATACGGAATACGAGGGGTAACTAGGCCAGCCATGCTCCTACTGTCAGGGAATGATCCCTCCGTAGTCACACTTCGGCTTCTAGAATTACTTGGTAGTCAGTAAACAATATTAGAGTAAAGAAAAATCACAATTCATAACTTTATTACATTGCAATAAAAGAGTTCGAGATACATTTATTTTGCACAAGGAAAACTAACCAACGAGATACAAAGTGCTAAAAAGAAAAAGAGATGGAGCTGATGTTGCAGTCTAGACCTCCGCGATCTCAAATGGCAGGTCCTGCTCCTGGGCTGGGTCCACTTCGTTCTCTGAGCATGCACACTCAGGTCGCCAGGGCGACATATATAGCAATAATTATATAATGGGTGTGTAATGTTATTAAACATGAAAAGTGCAAAAAAATGCAGAACATGAAAATAATGAACATCATTTGCATATGAATAGTGTGATATGCGTGTCATGTCAGTAAACTAGGCAATGTGTATGTCACTATTTATCAGTTACTAACTCAATGAAATCAATTGGTGGAAAGGATACTCGTGTTTAACAAGGGTCTCGTGCATGCCTGAGACTACGGTCCACTGTTGTCCGGGACACAACCCTGCAGCCGTGTCGCTAGGCCCACAACCTAGTGTGTGTGTGTGTGTGTGTGTGTCACTAATAGCGAATAATCATCCTCTAAATCACTGTACTATATTATGACAGCCAACATCATATAACTTGAAAAATTTACCATAAATCATACGTATAGAATCGACCGAAATAATATGAAAGGCATATGAAGCACATTTGATTATATAAGGAGTAAAATTAATTTCATGTCAAACGGAAAAAGGGTTAGGGACTTATCATCATTTCAAATTAGCAAACGATTACTGGAATTCCAGTTTCAGATCTGGAAGTCCAACTTCACGCGCGGTTTACTAGTGATTATGTTCAGATTCAGGTGTTGCCTCAGTGAATAAAATCTAGTTCTAACTGTGAGATTTCCAACGCATCAAACGGATTATCAATATCCTTGCTGTACTAGAGGTTACATCATGTTTAATGTGACGGAGTAAGAAATGTTACTGCAGAACACATCGACACTCAAAAATACAAACTAAATATCAAATGATGGTGAAACTGCATTGGACTGGATTCATGTGTTTGCTAACTAAATTATCTACGCGACTATATGGGGCTCCGCCCATTTTCAGTTTTAAGTAAGTACGTGCAGGTATTTAAATTCAGGTATCCTCATGAAATGTTGCCCCGGACTGCAGTCCAGTGCCGTATTCGCAGTCAAATATCATTACAGCAATTTATAAATGTCGAGAAATAAACTATAGATGGTTCTAGATTATCGAGTCGGCTTCGATAAGAGCTGTAGAACATCACATTCCAAACTGTATTGAATTTACACTAATTTTAACAAGGTAACATGCGCGGTAAAAATTCAGATTTTGTGTCGCCTTTAGGGGGCAGCTTTACATGATTATAAACATACTATATTGCATCCAGATTCCTACACGGTATTTGTACTCAATAAAGGGATCTAATTATCGCAGGTTCCGCCATAACAAGATACATTTTGGTTTAGGTTTTTCATCGAGTAGTTAGCACAACATATCAAGGATTTTCGGGATCTTATTCAATCTAGCCGACCCGAATATGATATCGATCCTTATAGTCTCTATACCTTTAACACTTTATTCTAAACTCAGTCCCAATCATTCACACATAGAAATCCAAGTACTACGGCGTCGTTGTAATACGGACGACCATTTACTACCAATATATAAATATATATATAATTTAAATAAACATTTAGGCCTAATTAGTACAATATTAGCATGTATGAGCAAGTGAACTAGCGATGGCTCGATAGTCGGGATGACGACGACGAACGGTAGCAGCATAGCATGTGGCACAGAGCAGCGACACGATCACGGCACGAAGACGGCACGGCACGATACACGCGTGACTAGCACGGACTCGGGTGAAGACTTAGAGAGGCTCGGCACTACAGAGGCGAGCACGGTGCTGTAACACGGTGGTGGGGGCAGCGGAGCTCCGGGGGAGGAGTCATGGAGTCGATGGAGGAGGCGTCAGTGGTGTCGAGCTCCGGTGGCGGTTTCAGCGAGGTGGAACGCGCTTGGTGAGGAGATGGAGTTGAGGAGATCAGGGATCGTCGACGAGGTGGAGCTGGTGGTGGTTGCGACGATGGATGCAGGGGCTCGGTGGTCGCCGGGGAAGGAGTGGGGGTGCATTGGGTAGTGGGTTCGGGTGTAGTGGAGGAGAGGAGGGGCTCCGACGGTGGTGGTTCTTCGGCGGTAGAGGAGAGGAGGTGATGGGGATGGCTGGAGGTGGAGGCTCGTCAGTGAGGTGGTGGTGGGTTCGTGGTGGTGGTGAGCTCGAGTGTTGGCAGTGGGTGTAGAGAGAGGAGATGGGGTTGCAGATGGGGAAAGGAGGGATCGAGAGGGAAGACGTAGGGCGGAAGACGTTGAGAGGAGAGAGAGAGCCGGTGCCAATATCTCAGGGAGTCATTGGGGAATAGCTCGGTCGTAGGTTGAGCGAGTCATGGCGAGGACGAGAGAGGAGGGAAAGTCGATGGAGAAAGAGGATATGGTGGAGGAGATTGCAGGGAGTTCGTTAGTGATTGGCGCGGGTCTCGTGGAGGTAGGCGCGAGAAGCGGGGGAATGTTGGAGGGAGGAAAAAGAAGCAGGAAATGGAAAGAAAAAGAGAAGAAGTTGGGTGAGCGGGTCGGGTCGGGTCGGGTGAGCACGGGTCGGGTCGGGTAGGTTAGGTAATGGGTTTAGAGTTAGGATTAATAATTAAATAAAATAATAAAAATAATTAAAAATCTAAAAAGTGCAAAAATATTCTTGGAAAATCTGAAAAAAATAGGGAAAAATATATACGAGAACCGGGGATTTACATCATACCTTCTTTATAAAAATTTCGTCCTCAAAATTAAAGAACGAAAACAACGGAAAAACAACACTACTCAAATAGGTGCGGAAAACGTGAATGGATGTCCTCCTCGCGTTCTCAGGTAGATTCCTCTGGAGAACGACCACCCCAAGAAACTCGAACCAAGGGAATGGCCTTGTTTTTTAGCACTTTTTCCCAACGATCGAGAATAGTGGTAGGCTTCTCCTCGTAAGACAGATCAGTGCTCAACGTTAACTCCGAATGGTCCAAGATATGGCTGTCATCCCTTACATAGCGTATCAACTGTGAAACATGGAAATTATTGTGCACACCAGCTAGCGATGGAGGCAAGGCAAGTCGATAAGCCACCTCTCATACTCGCTCTAGCACTTCAAAAGGTCCGATGAATCGAGGATTGAGTTTCCCGCGACTACCAAACCTGATCACTCCTTGAGTGGGTGATGTCTTCAGAAACACGTGGTCACCATTACCAAACTCCAATGATCTTCTACCGACATCTTCCCAACTCTTCTGTCGGTCCTTAGCCGCCTTGATCCGTTGCCTGATCGTCTGAACTTTGCTCACTGTCTACACTATGAGCTCAGGGCCCAACAACCTTCGTTCACCCATGTCGTCCCAACATACAGGGGACCGACACTTCCGTCCATACAGAGCATCGAACGGTGCCATCTGGATGCTAGCTTGGTAGCTGTTGTTATACAAAAACTCTACCAGATGGAGGTGATCCTCCCAAGAACCTTGAAAATCAAGCATGCATGCCCTCAGCATATCCTCGAGCATCTGGATAGTATGCTCGGATTGCCCGTCCGTCTGCGGATAAGCCATGCTGAACTTGAGACGCGTGCCTAAACTCTCCTGCAGGTTCTTCCAGAAATGGGAAATGAACCCGGTGTCTCGATCAGACATGATACTAATGGGCACTCCGTGCAGTCTCACAATCTCCTGCATATACTTATCCGCAAGCGACTCCGTCGATTGTCCGACTCGGAAAAATATGAAATATGCTGCCTTCATGAGACGATCAACAATCACCCAGACAACATTGTTGCCCCTTGGGTTTAGTGCCATCACGAAATCCATGGTGATGTGCTCCCATTTCCACTCTAGCACTGGAAGTGGTTGCAACAACCCAGCGATTCTTTGATGCTCGGCTTTCACTTGTTGGCATACTAAACACTTGGAGACAAAGAGAGCAATCTCCCTCTTCATCCCATTCCATTAGAAGTGCTGTCTCAGGTCTCTGTATATCTTGGTGTCACCTGGGTGCACCGAGTAAGCAGAACTGTGTGCCTCAGCTAGAACTTCATCTCGAATACTCCCCTTTGGAACACACAGCCAACTGCCAAATCTCAGAGAGCCATCTTCGTGAATCTGCAAATTTGTCCTCAAACCAGCCTCGACTAACCCTCTGAACTTCTGCAACTGAGGGTCTCCAACTTGTGCAGCTTTGATACGATCTATAAGCGAGCATTGAACTTGCAACTGCCAGAGCTATCCGGGCACACCCGGAGTAACTACCTCCAACTCGAGTCTTTGAAGGTCATCGAGAATTTCCTTTTGACATGTCAGCAACGTGGCTGATGGCCTGTGACTGAGAGCGTCAGGAACAACGTTCACCTTCCCGGGATGATACTGTAGATCAATATCGTAGTCTGCCATCAACTTCAACCATCCGCGTTGTCTCATATTCAGTTCCTTCTGAGTGAACACGTACTTCAAACTTTTGTGATCCGTGTACACCCCCACTCTTTCACCTAGCAAGTAATGCCTCCATATCTTTAAGGCGAACACAATGGCCGCTAACTCCAGGTCATGCATGGGGTAGTTCTTCTCGTGAGTCTTCAGCTAACGAGAGGCGTAAGCCACCATTCGACCGTGCTGCATTAATACACAACCTAAACCTTTTCCCGACGCATCACTAAGAAAACCAAGCCACCCGAGCTGTCTGGTATAGTCAGGATTGGGGCTGTGGTTAACTTCAGTTTCAACAACTTGAACGATTGGGTGCACTCCTCTGACCAAATATACGGCACCTCTTTCCGTGTGAACTTCGTCAAGGGTTCCGCTACTCTAGCGAAATCTTGGACAAACCGCTGATAATACCCAACCAATCCCAAGAAGCTTCTTATCTCAGCAACTGATTTCGGTGTCGTCCAGTCTTTGATAGATTCGATATTCGTTGGATCGACTAAAATGCCGTCACACGAAATGACAGGCCCCAGAAATTGCACCTTGTCGAGCTAAAACTCGCACTTGCTTAGCTTAGCATAGAGCTTCTCCTCCAGTAAAACCTGCAATACAATTCGTAGGTGCTCGGCGTGCTCCTCTTGACTTCTGGAATAGATTAGAATGCCGTCGATGACTACGACAACAAACTGATTCAAGTACTTGGAGAAAACCCTGTTCATCAAATCCATAAATATGGCCGGTGCATTGGTAACACCGAACAACATCACAAGAAACTCATAGTAGCCATATCGGGTTCGGAAGGCCGTCTTGCATACATCCTCTTCCTTAACCCTGATTTGGTGATATCCTGACCGAAATCCTAGTTTAGAAAATACCCATGCACCACCCAGCTGGTCAAACAAGTCGTCGATGCGGGGGATGGGACTTGTTCTTCACGGTCATCCTGTTCAACTCTAGGTAGTCGATGCACATGTGCAAGGAACCGTCTTTCTTCTTCACCAGTAACACAGGAGCACCCCACGGGAAAACGCTTGGACGGATAAATCCCTTGTCCAGAAGATCTTCTATCTGCTTCTTTAATTCTGCCAACTCAACTGGCGCCATCCTCTGAGGAGCTTTGGAAACCGGCGCCGCCCCTGGAATTAGGTCAATCGAGAATCCTAAAACGCGAGGCGGGGGTAAACCAGGTAGATCTTTAGGGAACACATCTAGGAACTCAAGAACTACCTCCGATGCTGGCTCCTTGTCTTCTAGATGGATCTTCACCACGCTCACTCGGTCATCGTCAGGAATCCGAGCGGCCGCCAAAAGGTTCTCCACGTTGGAGAGCTATTGCTCGGCCTTGAGTTTCCGATCCTATGAAAACCGTTGGATGAAGCCTCCTAAAGTCCGAAACAGTACTAACTCTAGCCTGTGTAGTCGGTACGAGGGCGCCCTCAGAGGCGGCGGAAACAGCCGTAGATATCTGCAGAGAGGTAATTGCGGTCTCCTGTACCGCCCTTAATCCCTCGGTCAGAAGATCGGTCCTCCTCTCTTTAGACTGGGCCAGGATCGTCAGTGTGCTGAGGATCTTCTCGGTACGGTCGTGGGAACCGGCACCTGAGGAGTTGCCGCTAGGAGTCCATATATCAACGAAATACAATGATCAAAAGAAATTAGATTCAAACAAGGGCTACACGATGATTCAACGAGAATTAGAAAGTGAAAAGAAATGTAATAAGGCACACGTCAAGGGTGTAATTCAATCTAGGGATCCCTCGATGGAACTGTAATTTCATCTAAAACCTTGGCTCTGATACCAACAAAACCATGTCACACCCCGCTTCCTAAAATACGGAATATGAGGGGTGACTAGGCCATCCATGCTCCTACGGTCAGGGAATGATCCCGCTGTAGTCACACTTCGGTTTCTAGTATTACATGGTAATCAGTAAACAATACTAGAGTAAAGTAAAATCACAGTTCATAGCTTTATTAAATTGCAATAAAAGAGTTCGAGATATATTTATTTTGCACAAGGAAAACTAACCAATGAGATACAAAGTGCTTAAAGAAAAAGAGATGGCGCTGATGTTGCGGTTTAGACCTCCGTGATCTCGAATGGAAGGTCCTGCTCCTGGGCTGGGTCCACTTTCTCTGAGCATGCACACTCAGATAGTCAGGACGACACATATAGCAATAATTATATAATGGGTGTGTAATGTTATTAAACATGAAAAGTGCAACAGAATGCAGAACATGAAAATAATAAACATCATTTGCATATGAATAGTGTGATATGAGTATCATGTCAGTAAACCAGGCAATGTGTATGTCACTACTTATCAGTCAGTAAGTCAATGAAATCAATTGGTAGAAAGGATGCTCGTGTTTAACAAGGGTCTCGTGCATGCCCGAGACTAAGGTTCACTATTGTCCGGGACATAACCCTGCAGCCGTGCCGCTAGGCCCATGATCTAGTGTGTGTGTGTATCACTAATAGCGAATGATCATCCTATAAATCACTGTACCTCGCTAAATACGAGTTCAATTCCACCTTGATTTCCCCATTCCCCAGGTTATAGTATGAATTCAGGTACTAGATAGGTTGTGAAAAAATACATATCACTTTCAATCACGTTTCCACTTATTAATATCACTTTCGTATTTACCACAACCCAATCATTAACACTTATATATCGATAATGTAAGACAGTCGCTAGGTCTCAATGTAAACAATCACTATGCAGCGGGTATAAAGCAAGCACAAAAAGGCAAAAATGCACTGAACAAATATTCATTATATTATGACAGCCAACGTCATATAACTTGAAAAATTTACCATAAATCACACGTATAGAATCGACCGAAATAATATGAAAGGCATATGAAGCACATTTTATTATCTAAGCAGTAAAATTAATGTCATATCAAACGGAAAACAGGTTAGGGATTTATCATCATTTCAAATTAGCAAACGATTGCTAGAATTCCAGTTTCAGAACTGGAAGTCAAACTTCATGCGCGGTTTACTAGTGATTATGTTCAGATTCAGGTATTGCCTAAGTTGAATAAAATCTAGTTTTAACTGTTAGGTTTCCAACGAATCAAACGGATTATCAACATCCTTCCTGTACTAGAAGTTCCGTCCTGTTTATTGTGACGGAGTAAGAAATGTTACTGCAGAAACTGAGAAACACATCGACACTCAAAAATAAAAACTAAATATCAAACGACGGTGAAACTGAACGGGACTAGATTCATGTGTTAGCTAACTAAATTATCTATGCGTCTATATGGGGCCCCGCCCATTTTCAGTTTTAAGAAGGACGTGCAATGATTTAAATTCAGGTATTCTCATGAAATGCTGCCCCTGACTGCAGTCCAGTACCTCATTCGCAGCCAAATATTGTACAGTAATTTATAAATGTCAAGAAATAAACTATGGATGGAGATAGGGCGGAAGAAATTGAGAGGAGAGGGAGATCCGGCACCGATAACTCGGGGAGTCGTTGGGGAAGAGCTCGGTCGTGGGTTGAGTGAGTCGTGGCGAGGACGATAGAAGAGGGGAAGTCAGTGGAGGGAGAGGATATGGTGGAGGAGATTGCGGGGAGTTCGTTGGCGACGGGCGTGGGTCTCGTGGAGGTGGGTGCAAGAAGTGGGGGAACGTTAGAGGGAGGAAAAAGAAGCGGGAAAAGGAGAGAAGCGAGGAAGAAGAAGAGAAGAAGTGGGGTGAGCGGATCGGGTCGGGTGAGCACGGGTCGGGTCGGGTAGGTAATGGGTTTAGAGTTAGGATTAATAATTAAATAAATTAATAAAAAAAATTAAAAATCTAAAAAGTGCAAAAATATTTTAGGAAAATTTGGAAAAAAATACGGAAAAATATATACGAGAACCGGGGATTTACACCATCTTTCTCATGGAGGATTCTGACGAGGTGGAGGAGGAGAAATAGGATCCGAAGAAGATAGTACATGTATAGGTGAATACTCAGTCGTCACTATATCAGTAGAAGGAACAGTAGAAAGCGTAGGAGCATCAGTAGGTTTAACATGAGGTAGAACGGGAGTATATGTAGGCACAATAGTGGGTGTAACTGACGATGATGTAGAGAAATCAAGAAATGACTCATCTATCTCGGAATGAGCAAAATACGACACATTTTTGAAAAACGTGACGTTTAGAGAAATGTGAAGTCATCCACTAGTAGGATCGTAACATTTGTATCCTTTATGAGTCGAACTATACCTCATCATAAACCACTTTACTGAGTGAGAAGAAAATTTATCTCGCTCATGAGCAGATAGAAAAATAAAACAAACACAACCAAAAGTGCACAGAATAGAATAGTCAAAAGGAGATTTGTAAATTCTCGAGTATGGAGTGGCATCTAGAAATAAGGAAGATGGAGTGATATTGATGAGAAGAACATATGTCAAGAAAGCTTTTGCCAGATAAGAACGAGGGATTGAAGTAGAGAGTAAGAGGGTCCGTGTAGTGTCTAAAATGTGTCGATATTTTCTCTCGGCTATACCATTTTGTTCATGAGTATGTGGGCATGATTGTTATAGAAGTGTACCATGAGATTTAAGAATGGTTTGCGTAGATGGAAAAACATACTCACAAGCATTTTCAGATCTAAATATTTTAATTCTTTTTTGAAATTGAGTATAAATTACATTTGTAAATTCAGTATAAATGGAAGGAATCTCAAATCTGGCATGTATAAGATAAACCTAAAAATAACGAGAGTAATCATCTATAAAGCTAATATAATATCGATAGCCCGGCATGAACACAATAAGAGCAGGTCTCCAAATATCAGAATGAATCAAATCAAATGGTTCTAATGAAGTTTTGTTATGAGACAAAAAAGGTAGAACAGTTTTTTGCCAAACGACATCCAACACACTTATTTAAAGTACTAAAACGAAGGGACCCTAAGATTTCATACTCAGATAAAGATTTAAGACGAGAACTCGAAATGTGACCTAAACGACGATACCACAGATCGGAAGTAGCCAAGTCAACTGCAGTTTTATTCAAGGTAGGTAAGTGAAGACGCTCCAACTAGTATAACCCATTCACTCTACAAACCGTCCCAATCTTCTGAGCGGTGCTCGAATCCCATACAATACAAGAAGTGGATGAGAAGGTAATGGTGCAATCAGAATAAGCAATTTGACTAACGGATAAAACATTCATTGTTAATTAGGAACATGTAATACAGATGAAAGACTGAGATTGCTAGGAGAGTGAGTGGTAGATGTGATGTCACCACATTGATTTACTACAAGTGATGAGCCATTAACAGTATGTATATATGACATAGGAATAGTTTAACAATTTGTAAAAAAGGATTTATCAAAAGTCATATGATGCGAGACACCTGAGTCAAATATCCAAAAAATAGAAATACCAGAATTAGCAGTTAAGACAATGTTGGTAGAAGGTGTAGGAGTTCCATTGACATAAAGACTCTGTTGAACAATATTTGCAATCTCTACTATCTGTATGGATGAAAATGAACCTGAAGTTGCAGTAGAGGCTGCTGATGACACGGCAGTAGATGCAGCTAGAAGGTGATTACGATAGAGAGCAGCTGAACGAGTTTGAGTATTTGTCGAATTGTTCTTAAGTACCGAGCACTGTGAGATATGATGTCCAGGTTTTTTGCAGTATGCACAAACTCGTTCGGTAGAAGGAGATGACGACAGTGGTGGAGCTATGATGGGTCTAGTTTGTACAGCAAAAATAGTATCCAATAGTGCCACAGATGAGCCCGTATCACGAATACTAATAGATATAGCTGTCAACATCTGGAGGCAAGTCTCCTTAGAGATGAACTCGGTTACTGTAGCCTCAATGCTAGGAAAAGAAATACAGTGAAGTATCTGATCGCGTAGTCCTTCAAGCTCTGCTCGAAAATGCATAGCAAAGTGGTACAAATGCTGATGATCACACTGCTTGTAGTGCTCGATAGAGACATCGCCCCATAATGCTGGAATTTGAACCTCAATCAGGTGTAATTCCTCTTAATACCCTGATAGAAGAGAGCAAAAGTCCTGAACAGAACGATCTCCCTGTCGAGCATCCTGAAAGGCCTAATGCAGTTGTTATTCATGAGCGACACATGTCTGAACTAACATGCAGCTAAGAATATTCTAATGCCGACGAGAGGTAGTTAGGCGTCCAATAGAAAAACGAATAAGAATCATCACCGAACGTACAATATATGCCATAATCTGCTGATCGGTTTACATCCATCGATCATGAGTAAGAGTGTAGAGACCTGAAGTATCGATGGAAGAACTGGAGTGATCGATTGGAGTCATAGGCAGAGCGGAAGAAGTGGTGGTAGAAGGAGGACAAACAAAGGTGCCATCAATATAGCCCCACAATGCCAAAACTTGAAAATTGCATTGCATATTAAGGGCCCATCTAGTTTAATCTGCGGACTTGATGGGAAGAGTGTCGATTGGGGGGAAATGAATAGAGTCCACACTTGTCCGTAGCTCGAAGAAAAATTGAATTGGAATGAAAACCGTCTTAAAACGGTTCAAAATAGATCAAAAAATAATGATCTCATAAAATAAATACAAGAATAAGTCCCAGTAAAAAAGAAGTGGCCCCAAAATCAATAGTGGCTGGAAAAAAATCAGTAAACCCAAGCACCAATAGAGAAATAAATCAACGATTTTACCATATCCAAACAAACTGCGGTGACATGGTTGATGGTCGACAGGATCAAAATCGACCGAATTGAGTTCGAGGTCGACGGGACCTAGGCTGCGGGGATTGAGGTCAGCGGAATTGATGTCAAAAAGATCTATGTCGAAGGAGTCGTGGTTGACGGGATCAATGTCGGCGAGATCGATGTCAACAAGAGAGAAGTCAACATGGTAAAGGCAAGGGGATTGTGAAGGCAATGGGTTTCTCCGGCGAGGACGAATTCGAAGATGGTTCTTCTTCGAACAAAGGCAGTGAGAGGACGTAGGTTTCGATGGTAGCGGTGGGAGGGTGCGAGGAAGTCGGTGGGTGTGAGGTCGAAAGCGTGTATGAGGTGCAAGGAGGTCAGCGAATCCGAGGAAGTTAATGGGTAAGAGAGGATCAATCAACGATGACGGCACCAATTAATTATAGGGTAAGTTCTGATACCACGTTAAAACAAAGGTTTGGGAGAAGGGAAATATTATTAATTGATCAAGATATAATATACAATGTATCTCTCTGTATATAGCATACAAGATTAAATCCCAATACTAATATATAATATTAAATCCCTATACAAGAAGATAAAGATAAAAATATATATGAAAGATTTATGAATATCTTAACAATTCCCTTAAATACAGCGACTGTTGGTAGTATGGTTGTGTAGGTACCCTCTGGAGTGATTCACAAAAAGACTTATAGGAGGTTGGCTTAAGGCGAAAGTGCAGAAGTTGGTAAATGCTGCTGCATATCTTGGGCTTTCATAAGTGAAGAAATTGCTGGTGTCTCTTGCTTTTTTTAAGGGAAAAAGTATGGCAAGGCATCCTAATCAATAAAATAAACTAAAAAAATAAAATATTTACAAGACAAAACATGTTTGCATCGAGTTAAACCGTAAGAAAATGCGTGATACATCATATAGAAATTACAAGCGCAAAAAAAAAAGCTACTATTATTTATATCAAACGCCGACGGCTGATCAAGGTCTTTCTTTACTTCTGTTCTTATCCAATAGATGAATACTATTAATAATATTTCCATTAATAATAATGCCGCAAGAAATAACAATATCCATAATTAATGACATTATTATCATAATCATCAAGAGATTTAGTAGAGAGAGTTTCAGTAGAGCGTTTCGAACCCGATTTCTGCTTAGTATTCTTGAGTGAAGAGGAAAATCAGCGGGACAGAAAGAAATGTTTACTAGAAGCAGTATTAGTAATTAAATTTCTTTTATGAATCATTTTCCTGATGTGGGGTGATTTGAATCTAGAAGGAATCAGTGGACAATCTTCGTTCGAGTCCAACTCATTCGAAAAAGAATTTTGCACAACTGAATTATCAAAGCAAACGGGTTTAAATACCGAGTATGGTAATACAGATTTACCATTTTCCTCCTTAGAAAGTGGAGAATTAACTTGAGGATTAACAGTATTGGCCATTTGATTGTTAATATTAGAATCAGAAGCACCACAAACTTGATTGTTGGTATTGAAGACATGTGTATGAGAAACTTGATTATTGATAGAAGAATTAAAAACAGATACTTCATAATGCTCTGAAATTGCATTCGCAAAAGGTAAGAATCACTAACAAATAGAGAAGTTACTAATGCCTCACTATGAAATTTACTTAGGACCCATTCTTTGTTAGTGACGGGCATGTCAGATACATTATTGCGAGCAAGCATAATGTTCTCAACATGATTTGAATAATTTGGAGTGATAGATATGTTGAGCTTAGATGCATGAGCAGCAGGAAATGGATACATTTTTATCAAGTTGCCAATGGGTTTCGATGCATTTATCTTCTTAGTTTTTGGGATGCTTGATTGTTTCGGTGGTGGGTCAGAATGGACTGCCTCTTGATCTTACATATTAGATTGATTTACCTTTTGAATTTTTTTTTACAATCTTCTTTGGAGTGACCATTTTTTGTACAAGCACTACAATGTTTGAAATTCTTCTCAAAAATGAAATTCTGAAAGAACTTAACAATAGAGGATATACCAATCCAACACTTAAAAGGTATACGTAATGACTTGTGGATATCTAGTTTTACACAAACATAAGCCATATCGGAGCGTGTGCAATACAAAATGTTGGCATCTATTTTAAGGAGTCTACCAATAGGATTAACAATAGATTTCAACATTTCTTGATGATAATAATTTAGAGGCAGACCGGTTAGGATCAACCATGTAGGCACAAGAGATGGTTCTTCGTCCACATTATAAAAGACGACCACCTAAAAAATCGAAATAGAAAACCTTTAATATATAATCTCTCTTACAATCATACCTTATTAAAATCTTCAGTATTGTAAAATCTAAGAAATAGATGTCTTCGATCCAGCACGCTAATCACAAAATTTTCATGGATGAGAAAACACTATTTGAGTCTTTCTTTGGTGTCGAGAATGTTAGGTCTTCCATAGGAGCATCTAGCTATCAAAGCATAGGAAAAAAGAAAAGTCGATCTTTTGATTTCCTCTTTGCATAAGAATATAGAAGGATCTCCATCGATTGTTAAAGAAATATCTTTTTCGTGTATATTGATGGGAGGAAGATGAAAATTTTGATTTAAGATGGAAGCATAGAAGGGCTTAGAGGTGGCTTGGAAGACCCCCTTTAATGGAGGTCCTCCTATAGTAGCCATGAAGGCGGAAACCCGGCCTAGATCCCCGTTAGGCCCTAGATCTTTTTTATGATGGAGTTTTATAGAAAAGTCTGGTGCCTCTTGCTATTCCTTGCTAAATGATAGATGTTTCCTTTCGCTTCCCTTCTTGTTTGGGAGCTCTCTTCTTTCCTTTTCTTTTCTTGTATTTGGTTTTTGTAATGTTGTTTTTAGCTTTAAACCATACCTAGATTATACTACAGTAACTCTTGTAATTATTTTTTCGATTTTAATGGTATTATCATGGGATGGGCTCGCTCGGAGTCCCGCACTTTATTTAAAAAAAATTGTACCTTTCTGATGGTCGAAATTTAGATTTTTGCGCAATAATATATTTTTATATTTGTAATTTAGTATGTGTTTGTGGTGGAATATAGTCATGGCTTTCCTTGCTACCATCTTATGCTCTTGTAATTTGCACCAAAATTTAAAGTTGCAGTGGAGTGCAACGGCCCAAGGATATATTTTATATTCCATGTATGGCTAATTATTTTTCCTTAGAAGATAAACTAGAAAAATGGTTATACAAAACGTATCATGTACTACAGGTTATTTTATGAGGATCAAGGCGACACACGATAATTAGAGAGTCAAGACGTGAGTGCATGGTAATTAGAGTTCCACTGGCTGGGTCCCAGCAACTTCCTTTTTATCAAATTAACCCTTGTTAGCACTTCATTTTTATGTAGTAGCCACATGAAAAAACAAATCTTTTAGAAGAACCTGGATCTTCGATAAAAACTTTATATTATGTCGGTTCTATATCCCCCTATTATTAAGAAAGAAAATTTTATATTAAGACCACCTAAACATGAAAATTCTAAAACCGGTAGATGCACTTAGTTTAAGAAAGTGAAAGATACTTATAAAAAATAATCAATTTTCGCAAATTGAAATTCTTTACTAATAATAACTACTCCATGTACTTCTCCTAATCAATATTTATGATCTCATCTCCATTGCACGTGTAAAAAAACTGGTCTATAGAAATGGATGTCTAAGATATGTATATATATATATATCTCCAAACTAAGGAGCTGGATCTCAAAAATTTGATAACATGAATTTGCACTCCAAATCAATTTTTATTAGTAAGATTATTTTCTTAGTTTCTTTCGAATATAAAATTTGCTATACCAAAAATTTTCTGCTAAAACAAATGTTTGTGTAATTATTTGGATGAGAACGGGGTGTTCGATAATACCTTGATGCATTCAAGTATTCAAAATTCAAATAGTCATTAATTGATTAAGAAAAAATCAATAGAAAATCGGCGGGTCTTGAACTTCAAGTTAGGTAAAACAAGAAAAGTTAAACTAAGAAATGAAACAAAACTTAAAACTTTTTTTACCTGCGTCCATTTTGGATCTCAAACCCCATAAACTACTTTCAACTATTTTTGTTTACGATAGCCCTCTTTTTTGAGTTTCTTAAATTTGTTTATTTGATTCAGTTAAACTTGACTTGGACATAAATGGAAGTGCAGAAAATAGAATGTTTTATCGACTAGCAAATAACGATTAGAAGTTGACGGATGTTGATAGTGCTTGATATTGGCGATCCTCAAGATCATGACACGTGGCAAGTGGCGTGCCCTAGAACTCAGAAGAAAGGGCCCACCGGGGGCCGACCGGGCCACCCCTGTACCCGACCTGCGAGCACAAACTGGCTCCCCTCGGAGCCCCCTGCAAATTGGCCACCTTGGCCTCTCAGCTCGCCCCCGAGCTACCACAGGACCGAGACTTCTCGGCCTCCTCGCTCGTCCCCGAGCTCCCGCCAAGGCCGTCTTCCTCGGCCCTCCGACCAACTCCCAGGCGTAACCGCCGCTCCGCGAATCTCGCCATGCGCGGATTTTACGCCAGCAATGTCCCACGTTCCATGCCATCACGATCCCCATTAATGGGCGATCCGCTCTCTACGCGGGCGTAACGTCGGGAGCGTAACTGCCGGCGAGATTCTCGCGCCCCCTGCCGCGTGCTCCACCGCTATATAAACCCCCATCACAGAGGGGTCAAGTAAGCCATTTTTTTCACACTTTTAAGCCGTTACTCTGCTCGGATCTCATCACTAACTTGAGCGTCGGAGGGTCCTTGGTGGTACCAAACCAACCCGGGACTTCTTTGCAGGTACTCGGCAACAACTTCATCACCTCACCACTTCCTCCATAACCCATTGAGACCCACACGCAATGAAGAATAATCAGCTAAGTTCACCGCGCGATCAACGGAAGACAACATCTGACGGAGGCCCGAAAAGGAGCTCCATCAGTTGGCGCCATCCGTGGGAACACAACTCCACAAAAAAAAAGTTGGCCTTCCGATCTCCGCCCACATGACAACCAATTCCCCTGAAGATCCAAACGCCCGCTGTCGCCTCCTTCGCAACGGAGACGCGGGCGAACCCTCGCCTAAGGTCGTCGATCTCCCCGCTGGCGGTCGTCTCACAGGTCCCGGCGACCGCCAGAGCAAAAGGGCTAGGGGCGAGAGCCCATCACCTTCGACGACGAAGATCTCCACGGCATATCTGTGCCCCATAGCGAACCGCTGGTGATCGTAGCACAAATTCACCGATACGAGGTCCACCGAATACTCATCGACTCGGGCAGCTTGGCGGACATCCTCTTCCATGACTGCTTTTTGCGTATGGGGCTTGCCCCAGCAGACTTGAGACCGACCTCCTACGTCCTCTCGGGGTTCACCAACCACTCCATCCCGGCATAAGGGGTGGTCACCCTGCAGTTCACGATCGGGGAACCCGGCCGCACGCGCACACTATCTGTGGACTTCATCGTGGCGAGGGTCCTATCGGCCTACAACGTCCTCCTCGGCCGGCCGATGCTGAACTTCCTCCAGGCCCAGATCTCAACATACCACCTGGCAATAAAGTTCCCCCTCGATCAGGGCAGGGTAGGTCGGGCATACGGGAGCCAGCGAGTCGCGGAGATAGGCCTAACAGAGGCATCTTCTCCCGAGCAGCCCGCTGATAGCGCCGATGCATGCGGCGACATTAAGGGATCCCTGGACATCCAGGACGAGCGGAAGGAGGTCCGTGGAGCACCGGTCGAACCTCTGACCGAGGTGCCCTTAGCGGAAGGAGACCAAGGAAAGACCGTCCAGGTCGGGTCACTCCTGACGAAAACTCAGCGGGATGACCTGATCGAGTTCCTCAGAAGCAACTCCGACGTCTTCTCCTGGGCACCGGCTGACATGCCTGGGATCGACCCCAAAATCATTTCCCACAAGCTCGGAGTTGATCCTACGGCTCGACCCGTCTGGCAGAAGAAAAGAAGCTTCGCCCCGGTCAAACAGAAGGCTATCGAAGAGGAAGTTGACCGGCTCCTCGCCGCCAACTTCATTAGGAATGTGCCCTACTCGGAGTGGCTGGCAAACGTGGTCCTGGTCAAGAAGTCGAGTGGGAAGTGGTGTATGTGCGTCGACTTCACCGATCTCAACAAGGCCTGCCCCAAAGACAACTTCCCGCTCCCCCGCATAGACCAGCTCGTCGAAAGCTCGGCCGGGCACGAGCTTCTGAGCTTCATGGACGCTTTCTCCGGTTATAACCAGATCCGCATGAATCCTGACGACGAAGATATGACCGCATTCACGACGGACCGGGGGGGTGTACAGCTATAGGGTGATGCCCTTCGGCCTCAAGAATGCCGGGGCCACATACCAGAGGCTGGTCAACCGCATGTTCAGGCCGCAGATCGGCAGGAACATGGAAGTCTACGTTAACGACATGCTCGTCAAGTCTGTCTCGTCGGCCGACCATGCCAAGGACCTGGGCGAGGCATTTGGAGTGCTCCACAAATTCAACATGAAGTTGAACCCCGCCAAGTGCGCATTTGGAGTCACCGGAGGGAAATTCCTCGGGTTCATGGTCACTCACCGCAGGATCGAAGCTAACCCAGAGAAGATCGACGCCATCCTGAGCTTGGCCACACCCAAGACCAACGTCGAGATCATGCGGCTTACAGGGCGGGTCGCTGCTCTGAGCCGCTTCATGTCCAGGTCGGGCGAGAAGTGCCTCCCGTTCTTCAAAGCACTGAGGAAAATTCTGAGGTTCGAGTGGTTGGAGGATTGCCAAGCCGCCATTGACCAATTGAAGAAGCACCTCGCAACACCGCCCCTGCTCACCCGACCGGTGGAAGGGGACGAGCTGTCGCTGTACCTGGTGGTATCTGACCAAGCAGCAGGCTCGGTGCTCGTCCGAGAGGCCGAGGGAGCACAGAAGCCGGTGTACTATGTGAGCCATGTGTTCAAGGACGTGGAGACGATGTACCCCGCCATAGAGAAGATTTTCCTGGCCCTCGTGGTGACCTCACGGAAGCCGCGGCACTACTTCCAAGCACACACCATCATCGTCCTCACTGAGCGTCCATTGGGGGCTATCCTGGCATCATCGGAATCCTCAGGCCGTCTAGAGAAATGGAGGTGGGAGCTATCTCAATTCGAGATAAGGTATCGCCCGAGGCAAGCCATCAAGGCGCAGGCCCTGGCCGATTTCATCGTTGAATGCACCATTCCCAGCAGGAAGCCGGATTCCACGCCGCTCCTTACAGCCCGGCATCCCGTCCAGGAAGGCCCCAGCTCAGCCTCGGAGTGGATCATCTACGTCGACGGGTCTTCCACCGAGGAAGGTTGTGGTGCCGGCCTAATCATCCGGGGCCCTAACGAAGCTGAGATAGAGTATTCCTTGAGGCTTGGTTTCAAGGCGTCGAACAATGCGGCAGAATACGAGGCCCTCCTGGCCGGACTGCGCATGGCGTCGGGCTGGGGCTGAAGATTATTCGAATCCGCAGCGACTTGGCCCTTGTTGTCGGACTGGACGCTTCGAGGCTCGAGAGCCTCTAATGATGAAGTACCTGGACGAAGTGAGGAAGCTCCGAAAAAACTTCAACGAGGTCCAGGTAGAACAAATACCCAGGCAACTGAATGCTCAAGCAGATGCCCTGAGCAAGCTGGCCTCGTCGTACTCGGCCAACAATAGGCGGTCAATATTCTTCGAAACCTTGACCTGACCCAGCGTGGGAGACGGGGCGGCAACACTCCACGTGTACTCGGTGCAGGAGAGCGACCAGGATTGGAGGAAGCCCCTCGTGGAATTCCTGAAGGACGGCATGCTCCCGGAGGTCAGAGCGGCTGTGCGCCGCCTCCGGGTCAAAACCACCCACTTCGTCTGGAGCAACGGGAACCTCTACAAGAAGGCTTTTACCCAGCCACTGCTCCGGTGCGTTGACTCCCACGAAGCCGACTATGTCCTGCGGGAAATCCATGAAGGGGTGGGCGGCGCACACCAGGGGGCTCGAACCTTGATCCAAAAGGCACTACTCCAAGGGTACTACTGGCCCACCATGCACGAGGACGCCCTGAAGCTGGTCAGGAGGTGCAAGAGTTGCCAACTTCATGGCAGCATTCTCCGCCTCCCGGCTACCGAGCTAACTGCCCTAATGTCCCTGTGGCCATTCGCCCAGTGGGGATTGGATATGATCGTCCAGTTCCCTACCGGAACTGGCGGGCATAAATACATCCTCGTCGCGGTGGACTACTTCACCAAGTGGATCGAGGCCGTTCCCATCAGGAAACCGGACGCCGCCACAACCATCAAGTTCTTCCAAAACAACCTGATACACCGGTTCGGAATCCAGAGGTGCATCATCACCGACCACGGGACAAACTTCGAGAACGAGAAAGTAAGGGACTTCTGCAAAGAATACCATATCCTCATGAAGTTCGCCGCGATCGTGCATCCCCAGTGTAACGGGCAGGCCGAGGTCGCTAACCGGGACGTCCTCCGGGGCCTCCGAACCCGCCTGGAAGGGAGACAAGGCAGTTGGGTTGAAGAGCTACCCCGGGTCTTATGGGCTCTGTGCACGTCAAAAAAGACTCCCACCGGGGAGACCCCTTTCAGCCTCTGCTACGGGACCGAAGCGATGGTCCCAGCGGAGATCGGGCTATCCAGTCACCAGGTCGAGCACTTCGACGATGACGCAAACACCATGGCACTACAAACCAACCTCGACATACTGTTGGAGAAAAGGGATCAGGCCCAGATCAGAGCCGCCGCCTAGCAACAGCAGACGGCCCGATACTACAATGCTCGGGGGAAACACCGCTCCTTCAAGATTGGGGATCTAGTCCTGCGGCGGAACGAATTCATCGACCAAGGCAGGCTTCACAAGTTCTCCCTAAAGTGGGAAGGTCCTTTCCTCATCTTTGAAGCGCTCCCCGGCGGAGCCTACCGCCTACAGGACGTAGACGGAAGGAAGCTCCCTCGGCCTTACAACGCCGAAAAGCTCAAGCTATACCAATGGGGTCAAAGCTAGCGAAGTGTCGCACCCCAGCTACCTCTCGAGATTCCCCTTTAACAAGGTGGTGTAAAGCGTTGTCTAAAATTCCTACCCATGCGAATAAAGTAGCTTCGAATCTTTTTCCCCGGTAGAATTCCCCCTTTACAAACGAAAAAGCCCTCCTAGAGGCAATCGAGCCCGAGGTTCCCTCGCTCGGCTATCCCTTGCGGGCAGCTTCCCTGCCGCAACGCCGGGGATCAAGAAGCCCTCCCAGAGGCAGTCGAGCCCGAGGCTCCCTCGCTCGGCTATCCCCTGCGGGCAGCTTCTCTGCCGCAATGCCGGGGATCAAGAAGCCCTCCCAGAGGCGGTCGAGCCCGAGGTTCCCTCGCTCGGCTATCTTTTCAGGACAAAAGCCCTCGCCAAGAGGCACCGGGCGGTAACCCTACCCGGCCAAGGGTCCTTGGTAGGCTTCTTACAGCCTTACAGCTCTTCCTGCGCCAAGGACCAAAGTCCTCCCAGAGGCAGTCGGGTCCTTGCCCGGCTATCCCCGGCTGGTAGCTTCCTACCATAACCGACAGGGATCAAAGTCCTCGCCAAGAGGCACTGGGCAGTAACCCTGTTCGGTCCCCGTCCTGAAGGATCAAAGTCCTCGCAAGAGGCAACCGAGCAGCTACCCTGCTCGGTCTACTTCGGCTGGTAGCCCCCTACCCTCGACGCCAGGGATAAAAGGCCTTCACAAGAGGCACCGGAGCGGCTACCCCGCTCATTTATCCCAGGCTGGTAGTTCCCTACCCACGACGCCAGAGATCAAAGCCCTTGCCAAGAGGCAACCGCGCAGTTTCACTGCCCGGTCATTCTCAATGGCCTTCCGTAGCCCTTCCCGCGCTAAGGCCCGAAGTCCTCCCAGAGGCGGTTGAGCCCTTGCTCGGCTATCCCCGGCCAGTAGCTCCTACTACCACCGACAGGGATCAAAGCCTTCGCAAGAGGTAGCCAAACAGCGACCCTGCTCGGTCAAGCCTGGCTGGTAGCCCCTTACCCCAACGCCAGCGATCGGTAAAACCGCTCAAAAGTACCTGCACAACTACCCTGCCCAACCCCATACATCTGGGAATTGATGCTCAAAGGTGCCCTGTGGTCAGCAAAAGACCCAAGACACCTGGGACGTCAGGTTAATCCAGGTCTGAACGATCTCCTATCGACCTCGGGGGCCATGAGGACACCTTCGAGGCAGCGCTTGACACACTCGCCGGCTAGTGATTGAAGTCAACTCGATAAGAGATCGCCAGACAAATAGCCAACATGACACGAAAACATGACAATACAAGCGAAAATATCCTAGGAACGTCCTTCACATAGAAAAGGCAAAATGTAAACCGGCGAATCAAGGATTTTCTTTTATTGCCAAAATCAAGGTCTTTACAAAGGGTATTCTTGGCCCCCCAGCCCTGCAAACCGCCCAGAGGCTTACTTCGGTCACTTCGTCGCTGGCGTCACGACCCAAGGCACTACCACCAGAGACTTTGCCACTAGAGGCGCGCCTTACTTCCCTTACCATCTCTCACCGGGGGCCTCGCCGCCGGGAGCGGAACTCGAGCACGGAGTTCACCATCGTCGAACTCAGGAAGTTGTTCCTTCACGGTGTCCAGAGCCTTGTTCCACGCGACGGCAGAATACTCCCCGAGCTCGGCGTAAAACTGCTCCGATGCCTTATACTCGGCCACAGCATTCTTAGCCCGAGCCTCGGCAACTTGGGCCTTCAGCAGCGCCGCCTCAGCATCTTCCCTTCTGGCGTCCCTCTCTTTTTCCAGGGCCGTGAAGCGTTCGGCCAAATCTGCCAGCTTCCTATCGGCGACCCTGAGGGATGCGTTCAGGCAGTGAAGGACACCCCGATTCATCAAATTGGCAAGTTCCGCAGGTTCAGCCCGACCTTCCAAGACGTCGGCCCTTGCCCTTTCCGAGCGCAGGTCACGTCGCAAAACCTCGACCTCTGAAGGGAACGCTTCCACTGGCCTTGGGGCGTGGAACGCCCCCTCGGCCTCCATTCGAGTGGCGAGGGCACAATGTTGAAGGACCTGACAGAAAGCCGATGAGAAACTAGGAGGCCCCCGAGCCAGAGTAAGGTATACCGAGAGGAATACACGCAAAGGGGTCTGTACCTGGACCTCCCCCTGGGCCATGGCCTCCAGTTGATCCTTCAGGGAGCCATGCGGAAGCTTTCCCCCGGCCGACTCCTCCATCCCGGCGAGCAGGCCAGCGGCGACGGAAAGGCCAGACGGAACCGTGAAGACAGCGCCCCCCTCTTGCACGGAAATTCCCTCAGGGGCCCTCGACGACGACGCGTGAGAGACCGTCCTCTTCCTCTTGAGAGAAGGCCTGCCCTCGCCCTTCCCTCTGTCCCCCGTCGGGAGCTCGGGTAACTGTGAACGTCCCTGGCCGCCGCCGGAGAAACCCCCGGATGCCGTCGACGAAGTGGACGGCCCTCCCGGGGGCTCGGCCGTGCCACCAGCCTCCTTCTGGTGCGAGCAACCCGAAAAGTGAGAGTGAACCATGTATTCGAAAGAAAGAAGAATGCCGAGCAACGACGCCTCAAGGAAAAGGGGAAAATGAAAGACTGGGGACCCTGGGGCGGGTCCCACCCCTGTTTATTGCTGCGTACGGCCTCATCCAATGGTGACAGTCATCTCCCGCTAAAGCACCCCCAGACCGGCTGTCCTGATCGCTCCATGTGTCGACCCTGCATTGGACCGCATCCCATCTGACGCCGCATACGTCACGTCGGCCAATCGACGCCTGACGCGTGGACCATCGCTTCGGTGGCAGGGAGCAAAAAACGGTGCACCGTCTTCAGATGCAAAGATCTCGCCCCGATTCACTAGCGAAAAAGACAACTTACGGCCTGAGGACTCATCCCGACGAAACCCCGGAAGGGATCTCACCTCGGGAGGCCTGGCAGTCCACTTCTAACCCGACCACTAGATGGTCGGGACAAGAGTGGGGGGCTAATGATAGTGCTCGATATTGGCGATCCTCAAGATCATGACACGTGGCAGGTGGCGTGCCCTAGAACTCAGAAGAAAAGGCCCACCGGGGGCCTACCGAGCCACCCCTGTACCCGACCTGCGAGCACAAACTGGCTCCCCTCGGAGCCCCCTGCAAATTGGCCTCCTCGGCCTCTCAGCTTGCCCCCGATCTACCACAGGACCGAGACTCCTCGGCCTCCTCGCTCGTCCCCGAGCTCCCGCCGAGGCCGTCTTCCTCGGCCCTCCGACCAACTCCCAGGTGTAACCGCCGTTCCGCGAATCTCGCCATGCGCGGATTTTACGCCAGCAATGTCCCACGTTCCACGCCATCACGATCCCCATTAATGGGCGATCCGCTCTCTACGCGGGCGTAACGTCGGGAGCGTAACTGCCGGTGAGATTCTCACGCCTGCTGCCGCGTGCTCCACCGCTATATAAACCCCTATCACACTTTTAAGCCGTTACTCTGTTCGGATCTCATCACTAACTTGAGCGTCGGAGGGTCCTTGGTGGTACCAAATCACCCCGGGACTTCTTTGCAGGTACTCGGCAACAACTTCCTCACCTCACCACTTCCTCCATAACCCATTGAGACCCACACGCAACGAAAGATAATCAGCTAAGTTCACCGCGAGATCAACGGAAGACAACATCTGACGGAGGTCCGAAAAGGAGCTCCATAAGATGTCGGATCACTTCAAGATGTTACCTTCCATAGATCTGGGAGCGGCGATGGATGGACGGCTGAGATTGAGTTGGAGGTTGCCTCCTGAAGCGTGTGGATCTCAATAGGTTTGAGGTTGATGCGGCCAAGCTACCTGCAAGGAAGTCCCGGGGTGGTTGTGCCACCGAGGACCCTCCGACGATCAAGTTAGACCGGATATTTGAGCAGAGTAAGAGCCTAGTGAGGAAAGAATCACTTCCTTGAACCGTCTGAAAGAGGGGTTTATATAGTGGCAGCAACGGGCAGGTAGGCGCGAGAATCACACCGGCCGTTAAGCCTCTAGCGTCACCCCCGCATGATAGGCGGGATCCCCCATTAATGAAGAGACATGCTCATTAATGGGGGATCGTGATGGCGTGGAACGTGGGACGTGGCCGGCGGATATCTCGCGCATAGTGAGATTTGCGGAGGTAAGGCGGTTGCGCCTGCGATTGGTGCCGTTGGTCGGTCGATGGGACCGAGGAGGATGAGCTCTGCTGGAGGCTCGGGAACGAGCGGGAGGCCGAGGTTTCTTGGTTCTGCGGTAGCCCGGAGATGAGCTGAGGGCGCCGAGGAGGCCAATTGTATAGGGGGCTCGGACGTGAGCCAATCGGTTGTTTGTAAGGCGGGCACAGGAGTGGTGTGGTCGGTCGTAGAGGGTCGGCTACGTCCATGGGCCGCAGACCCGGGGTATTTTACCGACGTACCATTCCTGGTCTTTTCTTGCTAGCTTCGGGATACGTCATCTGCCACGTGTCACGATCTGGGAGATCGCCGATATCGAGCATCATCATTAGCCCCCCACTCTCATCTCGACCTGTTCACGAATCGGGTCGAGAGTGGTCTGCCGGATCACCCGAGGTGAGCTCCTTTTCGTAGATATCGTAAGCGTGCTTTCCCGGGAAATCAGCTGTATTTTCTTGATGACATCAGCGGATCAGGGGCCAGATCCTGCATTAAAGAGAATGCGCCGGATCGTGCGTACGTTCATCGAAGCGACAGCCCATGTGTCCGGCGCTGGTTGGCTGAAGTGACGGGCCGCAGATTTCTGGCGTCCGATTGGGTATGACCAATGCGCGTGCGACAGGTGGAGCGATGGTGGCCATCGAATGCGATGAGTCATTTTGGCGAAAGATGACTGTTGTCGTTGGATGTGTACGCCGGTAGCTATAAATAGAGGTGGGGTACCTATTAGGGCCCATACCACTTCATAATTTCCTTGTCCAGAGTCTCATTAGCTCAGCGCTCTCCTTTTTAGGTCGGATCTCTGCGTTTTCTCGTCCGAGGACTCCTCTCCATCAGGTTAGATGTCTTCTTCTGAGGAGTCTATAGAAAATAGATCGGGTAGAGTCTAGGGAGCCCCTCGTAGATTCTTCCTCTTCCTCTTCTGCTTCTTCTTCTTCGGAGTCGAGCCTGCTTCCCCCCTTGCCAGAACAAATGGACCAATCCTGGATTCTTGTTGCCCTTGGTGCCTTGTCCCAAAAGAGAGCCGGGGGCATGGCCGTGCCTCGGGCTGGCCCGAGTTCCGCACCAAGGGAATCGCCGGCGACGAGGCCATCCTCCTCGACCCGAGCCCCTGATGATTGCCGCAGCAGCGGCCAGAGGCATCTGTGGGTTCCCAAACCCCTGACGAGGGAAGCGGAAGAGGACGAAGATGAGGTTCTTCTTAAGAGAAAGAAGACGGTCTCTTATGCGCCACCGACTGAGATACCTGAGGGGATTCCTGTGTAGGAGGGGGACGCCTGTTTCGTAGTCCCGTCCGGGCTTTCCGTTGCCGCCAGCCTACTCGCTGATATGGAAAAGTCGGCCGGAGGCAAGATTTCGCGGGGGACCCTGAGGGCCTAAGTGGCAGCTATAGCTCAGGGGGCGGTGCAGGTACGTACTCCTTTAATGTGTTTTTTTGAGCGCCCTTTTCTCAGTTCGAGCGTCTCTAAGTCTCTCTGCTGTTTTTCTTCAGGTCCTTCAGCAGTGCGCCCTCGTTGCTCGTATAGAGGCCGAGGAGACTACCCCTGCTATGAGGTTGGCGGGGGAGTTTTCTTCAGGGGTCGAGGACCTATGACTCGAGTTGCATCAGGAGAGAGAGAGAGAGGATGGCCGTCCTTGAAGTCCGGTTGGCCGCTGGGGAGCTCACCGTCTCAAAGTGCCGGGAGTCCCATGGCCGGCTAAGTGAGTCCCACTGAGCCATCGAGGGTAAGTTGGCGAAGCTAGCCGATCGCTTTGCATCAGTGAAGAGGGCGAGGGATACCAGCAGACGGGATGCCGAGGCCACGCTTCAGGCGGCGAAGGTCGCCGAGGTTCGAGCTCGAAAGGCAGTGGCCGATTACAAGGGGTCATACCAGTTTTACGCCGACCTCGGCAAAGCCTCTACCATTGTATGGAATGAAGCTCTTGATGCTGTCAAGGCGCAGTTTCCGGAATTTTCCGACGATGAGCTCTGCGCTCGGGTCCCACTTTCGGTAGTCATGCCTCCGGCAGATGGTGACGAGGGAGGGGCTGTTGCTGAAGTGGAAGCCCCGGCTCCTGGGGATGGTACCGAGGAAGGTGAGGCCTAGGCGGCGCTTGCGGTCTGAACTTTTTAGGTTTTCCTTTTTCTCTTGCTTTTTGTAAGCCCCCGGGCAATTTGGTAAGGCTGAGGAGCCCAGAGTGCCTTGTAAAAGATTTTAGAAGTTTGAATGAAACTTAGTCTTTTTCATCTTCGTGACAATACTTTTCCTGCGTAAGTACTTGAGCTTGTCAGTTCTGATCTCGATTAAGCATTAGGCCGCAGGTCGATGGCCTGTGTTTTAGATAACGATCGCCCTTCGAGTGCTTGTCGATTAACCGTTGTGAAAGAAGGTCGGTGTTCTCCAGCCCCCGGAGTCGATGTGGTGATCGTTTAATCGAACAGTTTGGAGGAATCTTTGTTGCAAGAAGGTTGGTGCTTTCTAAAGAATTGGCCGAGCGTTGCTGCTGCTTGGGGCCTCTTGGCGAGGGTTTTGATCCTTAGCGCGGGTTGGGCCGTAAGAGGCCTGCTAAGGGTGGACCGAGCAGGGTTGCTGCCCGGTTGCCTCTTGGCGAGGGCTTAGATCCCTGGCATCATGGGGCTGTGAACCACCAGCCAGGGATAGCCGAGTAGGGTAGCCGCCCGGTTGCCTCTTGGTGAGGGCTTCGATCCTTAGCGTGGGAGGGGCCATAAGAGGCCTGCTAAGGATCGGCCGAGCAGGGTTGCTGCCCGGTGCCTCTTGGCGAGGGCTTGGATCCTTAAGGACGGGCCGAGTAGGGTTGCTGCCCGGTTCCTCTTGGCGAGGGCTTTGATCCTTACCGCTGGAGGGGCCGTAGGAGGCCTGCTAAGGACGGGCTGAGCAGGGTTGCTGCCTGGTGCCTCTTGGCGAGGGCTTGGATCCTTAAGGATGGGCCGAGCAGGGTTGCTGCCCAGTGCCTCTTGGCGAGGGCTTCGATCCCTGGCGTTGTGGGGTAGGGAGCTACCAGCCAGGGATAACCGAGCAAGGGTGAGCCCGGTCGCCTCTTGACAAGGGCTTCGATCCCTTGCGTTGTGGGGTATGGAACTACCAGCCAGGGATAACCGAGCAAGGGATAGCCTGGTCGCCTCTTGGTGAGGGATTCGATCCCTGGAGTTGTGGGGTTGGGAACTACCAGCCAGGGGTAACCGAGCAAGGGCGAGCCCGATCGCCTCTTGACGAGGGCTTCGATCCCTGGCATTATGGAGTATGGAACTACCAGCCAGGGATAGCCGAGCAGGGTAGCCGCTCGGCTGCCTCTTGGTGAGGGCTTCGATCCCTGGCGTTGTAGGGTATGGAACTACCAGCCAGGGATAACTGAGCAAGGGCAAGCCCGGTTGCCTCTTGGTGAGAGCTTCGAGGGCATCGATCTCTGGCGTTGTGGGGGTAGGGAACTACCAGCCAGGGAAAACCGAGTAAGGGCGAGCAACGGTCGCCTCTTAGTGAGGGCTTCGATCCCTGGCTTTATGGGGGGTAGGGAACTACCAGCCAGGGATAACCGAGCAAGGGCGATCCCGGTTGCCTCTTGACGAGGGTTTCGATCCCTGGCGTTGTGGAGTATGGAACTACCAGCCAGGGATAGCCGGTGCTCGGCTGCCTCTTGGTGAGGGCTTCAATCCCTGGTGTTGTGGGGTATGGAACTACCAGCCAGGGATAACCGAGCAATGGCGAGCCCGGTTGCCTCTTGGTGAAGGCTTCGATCCCTGGCGTTGTGGGGTAGGGAACTACGAGCCAGGGATAACCGAGCAGGGTAGCCGCTCGGCTGCCTTTTGGTGAGGGCTTCGATCCCTGGTGTTGTGGGGGTATAGAACTACCATCCAGGGATAACCGAGCAAGGGCGAACCCGGTCGCCTCTTGGTGAGGGCTTCGATCCTTGGCGTTGTGGGTTAGGGAACTACTAGCCAGGGATAACCGAGCAAGGGCGAGCCCGGTCGCCTCTTGACGAGGGCTTCGATCCCTGGCGTTGTGGAGTATGGAACTACCAACCAAAGATAGCCAAGAAGGGTAGCCACTCGGCTGCCTCTTGGTGAGGGCTTCGATCCCTGGCGTTGCGGGGTATGGAACTACCAGCCAGGGATAACCGAGCAAGGGCGAGCCCGGTTGCTTCTTGGTGAGGGCTTCGATCCTTGGCGTTGTGGGGGTAGGGAACTACCAGCCAGGGATAACCAAGCAAGGGTGAGCCCGGTCGCCTCTTGGTGAGGGCTTCGATCCCTGGCGTTGTGGGGTAGGGAACAACTAGCCAGGGATAATCGAGCAAGGGTGAACCTGGTCGTCTATTGACAAGGGCTTCGATCCCTGGCGTTGTGGTGTATGGAAGTACCAGCCAGGGATAGCCGAGCAGGGTAGCCGCTTGGCTGCCTCTTGGTGAGGGCTTCGATCCCTGGCGTTATGGGGTATAGAACTACCAGTCAGGGATAACCGAGCAAGGGCGAGCCCAGTTGCCTCTTGGTGAGGGCTTCGATCCCTTTTGTTATGGGGTAGGGAACTACCAGTCAGGGATAATCGAGCAGGGTAGCCGCTCGGCTGCCTCTTGGTGAGGGCTTCGATCCTTAGCATGGGAGGGGCCGTAAGAGGCCTGCTAAGGATGGACCGAGTAGGATTGTTGCCTGGTCACGCAAGGATCTGCCCGACCCTCTTGACGTGCGAGCATCGGGAAGGGTAATAGTCGCGGAAGACATGTGTCGGGAACATATGGAGGAAGGCAGAACGTTTCGGGAAGCCGCGTCAGTTTCGCCACATGGCGGCGTGGCATTGGGGTAGTTGCTGCGATTCCCAAGATTCACGCCGGTACACGCGAGAATCCGGGTCCTTGAAGATTCTGTTTGAAGTTATAAATAGGGAAGGAGGTGGTAGCTCCTTCGGCACCGCTTACTTTCGAGATGGCTGGGCGCGTGTATTTGATCGAAGAGATTATCACCCTTGGTGAAGTCTCCTTGTACGACCAATCTCTGGCCGAGGAGGGGTACCGGGGAGTGGTTCAGCTCCTCGAGGATCACTTCGGCCGGCTTCTCCCTCGGCGGTCGTCCTTGCTTCAGATGTTGATGTACGCGATCTGGAGGAGGTCCCCAAGGTTGGACAACCCCTTCACTGAGGAGCTTCTAGACGAGATGCTCGACAAGGTGCATTTGATCTTCCTGTTCGGCCTCATCTCGATAGCCAGGCACGACCGATCCTTGGCTCTGATTCTAGAGTGTTTCAAGATGAGATACGTCATGGGCTAAGGCTCAGAGGGCAGAAGGTCGTGTGCTTCCGTGGCGTCCCGGGTCTGCGTGCAGCGTCGACATGAGCGGGCTGCTGCGGCTAGGGCCCGGCTGACGGAAATCTACTCTGAGTATCACCAGGAGTACTTCCTTGATTCCGTTCCACCTCTACTGTAACCTTTTCTTTTTCTGTAAGGCTTAGGAGCCCAAAGTACCTTTTTGCATGAATAAAATTCTTCTTTTCGCAATGTTCTAGCATTCCCTTCCTATTATTTAAATAGAAAGGACTTTAGAAAAGTTTACATTGTCCTTGTGAAAGAAGAAATACACACTCGTGGATATTCTCCTCACTGGTATAGCTTGAGCTTCTCTGCGTTGTAAGGTCGTGGAAACTTGTGCCCGTCCGTGTCTTGCAAGCGGTAGGCTCCGCCGAGAAGGACCTCGGAGACGAGGAAGGGACCGTCCCATTTAGGGGAAAACTTATGCAGCCTGCCTTGATCGACGAACTCGTTTCGCCTCAGGACCAGGTCTTCGGTCTTGAAGAAGCAGCGTTTGACTCGCGCGTTGTAGTATCGGACGGTTTGCTGCTGATAGGCGGAAGCTCTGATCTGAGCCCGGTCTCGTTTCTCCAACAAGATGTCTAGGTTGGTCCGGAGGGCCATGGTGTTTGCTTCGTCGTCGAAGTGTTCGACCCGGTGACTGGGTAGCCCGATCTTCGCTGGGACCATTGCCTCGGTCCCGTAGCAGAGGCTGAAAGGGGTTTCCCCGGTGGGGTCTTCTTTGACGTGCGCAGGGCCCATAAGACCCGGGGTAATTTCTCGACCTAACTGCTTTGGTGTCCTTCTAAGCGGGTCTGGAGATCTCGAAGGACGTCCCGATTAGCGGCTTCGGCTTGCCCGTTGCATTGGGGATGTGCGACCGTGGCAAACTTCATGAGGGTATGATACTCAATACAGATTTCCTTCACTTTCTCCTTCTCGAAGTTTGTCCCATGGTCGGTGATGATACACATCGGGATGCTGAACCGGAGTATCACGTTGTTCTGCAAGAACTTGATAGTCGAGGTGGCATCCGGATGGGGATGGCCTCAATCCACTTCATGAAGTAATCCACTACGACGAGGACATACTTGTTCCTGCCCGTACCTGTAGGGAACTGGCCTATCATGTCCAATCCCCACTGGGCGAACGGTCACGGGGAGGTAAGGGCGGTCAGCTCGGTAGCCGGAAGGCGAGGTACGCTTCCATGGAGTTGGCAACTTTTGCATCTCCTGACGAGTTTCTGGGCATCTTGGTGAATAGTTGGCCAGTAGTACCCTTGGAGCAATACCTTCTGGATTAAGGTGCGGGCCCCTTAGTGTGCGCCGCCGACCCCTTCGTGGATTTCACGGAGTACATAGTCGGCTTCGTTGGGGTCGACGCACCGGAGCAGGGGCTGAGTGAAGGACTTCTTGTAAAGGTTCCCATTGCTCCAGACGAAGTGCGGGCTTTGGCTCGGAGACGGCGGGCTGCTCCCCGATCTTCTGGGAGCGTGCCTTGCCTTAGGAATTCTACGAGGGGCTTCCTCCAGCCTCGGTCTTCTTCCTGGGCTGTGTACACATGAAGTATTGTCGCCCCGTCTTCCACGCTGGGCCGTGGCAAGGTTTCGAAGAGGATAGATCGGTTGTTGTTGGCTGAGTAGGATGAAGCCAGCTTACTCAGGGCGTCGGCTTGGGCATTGAGCTGTTTGGGTATTTGCTCTACCTGGACCTCGTCGAAGTTCTTTCGAAGTCTTCTTACCTCGGCGAGATACTTCACCATTAAAGGTTCCCGATCTTCGAAATGGCCGGTCACTTGGCCAACGACTAGGGCTGAGTCACTGCGGATCCGAATTGTTTTTAGCCCCAGCCCGGAGGCCATCCGCAGTCCAGCCAGCAGGGCCTCGTATTCTGCCGTGTTGTTTGAGGCCTTGAACCTGAGTTTCAGAGAATACTCCATTTCTTCCTCGTTCGGGTCTCGAAAGATGAGGCCGGCACCATAGCCTTCCTCGGTCGAGGACCCGTCGACGTAAATAATCCACTCAGGGGCTGAGTCTGGCCTCCCCTCGATCGAGGGTTGAGCCGTGAGGGTTGGCGCGGATTCCGGTTCCTTACTGGGGATGGTGTACTCGACGATAAAATTGACCAGGGCCTGTGCTTTGATGGCCTGCTTCGGGCGGTATTTTATGTCAAATTGGGACAGCTCCCACCTCCACTTCTGTAAGAGGCCCGAGGATTCGGGTGAGGCAAGGATAGCCCCCAACGGGCACTCGGTAAGAACGAGGATGCTGTGCGCCTGGAAGTAGTGTCGTAGCTTCCTTGAAGTCACAATGAGTGCCAAGACGATCTTTTCTATGGCTGGGTAGCTCGTTTCTGCGTCCTTGAAGACGTGGCTCACGTAGTACACCGGCTTCTGCACTCCGTCGACCTCTCGGACGAGCACTGAGCCCGCTGCTTGGTCGGATACTGTCAGATACAGCGATAGCTTATCTCCTTCAACTGGTTGGGTGGGCAGTGGTGGCGTCGCACGGTGCCTCTTTAATTGGTCAAAGGCGGTCTGGCACTCCTCTGACCACTCGAACCTCGGGATCTTCCTTAGAGCTTTGAAGAACGGGAGGCACTTCTCCCCAGACCTAGACATGAAACGGCTCAGAGCAGCTACCCACCCTGTTAGTCGCATGATCTCGACGTTGGTCTTGGGCACGGCCATGTTGAGGATAGCGTCGATTTTCTCTGGGTTAGCTTCGATTCCATGGTGGGTGACTATGAAACCGAGGAACTTTCCCCCGGTGACCCCGAATGCGCACTTGGCGGGGTTCAGTTTCATCTTGAACTTGCGGAGTACTTCAAATGCCTCGCCCAGATCCTTGGCATGGTCGACCGACGAGACTGATTTGACGAGCATATCGTCGACGTAAACCTCCATGTTCCTGCCGATCTGTGGCTTGAACATGAGGTTGACCAATCGTTGGTACGTAGATCCGGCGTTCTTGAGGCCGAAGGGCATCACCTTATAGCAGTATACCCCCCGGTCCGTAGTGAATGCGGTAAGATCTTCGTCTGCCGGATTCATTCAGATCTGATTGTAGCCGGAAAAAGGCATCCATGAAGCTCAATAGCTCGTGGCCTGCCGAGCTGTCGACGAGCTAATCTATCCGAGGGAAGGGATGTTGTCTTTGAGGCAGGCCTTGTTTAGGTCAGTGAAGTCGACGCACATGCGCCACTTCCCACTCGACTTTTTGACCAGAACTATGTTCGCCAGCCATTCTGAATAGGGTACATTCCGAATGAAGTTGGCGGGGATGAGCCGATCTACATCGTCCTCGATAGCCTTCTGTTTGACCGGGGCGAAGCTTCGCTTTTTCTTCCTGACGGGTCGGGCTGTAGGATCTACCCCGAGCTTGTGAGATATGATTTTGGGGTCGATCCCAGGCATGTCAGTAGGCGCCCATGCGAACACGTCGGAGTTGTTTATGAGGAAATGAACCAGGTCATCTCGCTGAGTTCCTGTCAGAAGCGATCCGATCCAAAAGATTTTTTCGTTGTCCCCTTCTACGAGGGGGACCTCTGTCAGTGGCTCTACCGGGGTCTCTCGGACCTCTTTTTGCTCGTCTCAGATGTCCAGGGAACCCTTAATGTCACCTTCAGCCTCGACATTTTTGGTTGGCCGCTCAGACGAAGATGTTGCGGTGAAACAAACTTTTTCAATCCGCTGGTCTCCATAGACCCGACCTATCCCACCCTGATCGAGATGGAACTTCATCGTCAGGTGGTAGGTCAATATCTGGGCCCGGAGGGAGTTCAGCGTTGGGTGGCCGAGGAGGATGTTGTAGGCCGATGGGATTCTCGCTACGATGAATTCCACAGGCACTGTTCGCGTACGGCCGGCCTCCCCGACGTTAAACTACAGAGTGATTACCCCTTCCACTGGGATGGAGTGGTTGGTGAATCCTGAAAGGACGTGGGAGGTCGGCCTTAGGTCTGCTGGGGTGAGCCCCATGCGCAGAAAGCAGTCGTAGAAGAGAATGTCCGCCGAGCTTCCCGAGTCGACCAATATCCTGTGCGCCTCATATTGGTGGACCCGAGCCGTAATCACCAGAGGGTCGTTGTGGGGAAGGGATATGCCGTGGAGGTCCTCGTCGTAAAAAATAATCGGCTCGGTCTCCCTCGCCTTCTTCCTCGGACGGCTGTTGGCCTATACGGCCGGCGTGGGGTGCTGAGTCTCGTAAGTACTCGACGTACCCCCCGCCGACATGACCATGATTTTTGATGAGCCCCGGTTCCTTTTGATGAGTTTCCTTAGGTCCCCTGGCGAGATAGTCTTCGAGTTGCCAAGACGAGTCCTGTCCGCGCGACCCCATCGAGGGAGGGATGTCGGTCATGCTTGAGAGCAGGCGAGCTGACCGACATCTCCTCGGGAGGGATAGGGGCGTGAAGGGGATCAGGGCGAGGCGCTCAAGCGACGGACCCCGGTGTTGAACTGTGGGGCGCCCAGTGGGTCATTGAATATGTTGACCCGGGAGATCTGCTGCCGTGGGAGGCAGCGAGGCGGTGGTCAGCAGTGCCGACAAGAGCAGAGTCTTCTCTCCCTGTGTGGGGGTCCCGGTCCCGAGGTGGGGGAGCGGCGACCTAGGGAGCTTTCCCTGCCGTTTGGACACGGACGAGCGCATCCACGACGGACGCGAGTCCATCTATCCGGACGGCTAGGGCGTTGATGGAGTTCGGGGGAGGAGATTCGTCCGTGCCTTCGTTATGAGGGAGGCGGCGGCTAGTGCTTGGATCATCGCGGTGATCGCTCGATATTGAGTTGAGATTGGAGGATGAACTTTGTTCAGTGGAATCAAGAACTTCCCACAGACGGTGCTAGCTGATGGATATTGGATCACGTCAAGATGTTACCTTCCGTAGATCTGCTGCGAGCGGCGATGGACGACTGAGATTGAGTTGGAGGTTGCCTCCTGAAGCGTATGAATTTCAATAGGTTTGAGGTTGATGCGGCCGAGCTACCTGCAAGGAAGTCCCGGGGTGGTTGTGCCACCGAGAACCCTCCGACGATCAAGTTAGACTGGATATTTGAGCAGAGTAACGGCTTAGTGAGAAAAGAATCACTTCCTTGAACCGTCTGAAAAAGGGGTTTATATAGCGGCAGCAACGGGCAGGCAGACGCGAGAATCACGCTGACCGTTACGCCTCCGGCGTCACGTTCGTGTGATAGGCGAGATCCCGCATTAATGACGAGACAGGCTCGTTAATGGGGGATCGTGATGGCGTGGAATGCGGGACGTGGCCGGCGGATATCTCGCGCATAGCGAGATTCACGGAGGTGAGGCGGTTGCGCCTGCGATTGGAACCGTTGGTCGGTCGATGGGACCGAGGAGGATGAGCTCGGCAGGAGGCTCGGGAACGAGCGGGAGGCCGAGATATCTTTGTTCTACGGTAGCCGAAGATGAGCTGAGGGGGCCGAGGAGGCCAATTGTGTAGGCGGGCTCAGAGGTGAGCCAATCGGTTGTTTGTAAGGCGGGCACATGAGTGGTATAGTCGGTCGCAGTGGGTCGGCTACGTTCATGGGCCGCAGACCCGGGGTATTTTACCAACGTACCGTTCCTGATCTTTTCTTACTAGCTTCGGGACACGTCATCTGCCACGTGTCACGATCTGGGAGATCGCCGATATCGAGCATCATCAGAAGTTCTAATATAAAATCAGATTTACTATATAAAATTGTAGTTTGACTGCACTAAAGAAATGGCACAAAGAGTTTTTAAATTTACAAATAGTTCATATAAAAATAAACCGTTAGACATTAGTTTATTGATTATTTCTAAAGAAAATTAAATATCAATAGCTTACTGTTTTGGATTTTTAATCAAATTTATATTGCTTAATGGATTATTCTTTGGCACATAAATAATCTTAATAGAAAATTATTTTGTAAAAGGGCAAGGCTCTTAATTTTGTAACTATAGAGGCCAAGTTCATTTTAATTACCAATAAAAAGTTTAATACATATGTATTATCTAGATGGGTTGGTTAATGTGACATGGGGCTGTATTAAGAGAATGTGAAAGTGAATTAAATGATGCAAAGGGAATTCCAAGCGGGACCCTGATAACAAATAGCAACAAATAACTAGGTTAATGACATGAATACCGAAAATTTCATTCATATAGCACACAAATATCTATGTTTCAGAACATGGATGATACATGCCCAAGTTATTTTTGGTATTCAAGTAACCAATATAAACGGAAAATTTATAACACTTTTGGTCCCGATTATAACCAGCTCTACCGTCCCATTGACTAATTTTGACGAAAAAGATTTATCCAAAAAATTAAACTCCCCCTTCCTCTCTCTCTCTCTCTCGTTAGGTATATATGCCCTAGATGCCATTATTGCATAGTACATGATTGTATATTATATTTTTGGAAGCTTGAGATATATACATATATATGACATTCTTGCTCAATATGATAATTTGCTATCTGCTTTGTATCTATCTTAACATGTGTATATGTTCTTTTTTACATATTGCCAATACATGTTGATAGAGCCCTTAGGATCTTTGCATGACTACCAGCGTTGTGATGACAATCATACTTGTGGTAGCTGGGAAGTTTATAAGAACATCCTTAAAATTGTCTCTAGTCGTACAATTATTGAGACTGGGTATCGATACTGCAGAGTAGACTAGTGTATACGTTTCTTATTCCCGTAAGGGGAGCTGGCCGGTCCCGCAACCATTGTTATACGGTAACAAAGATAGTATATAGGTGCTCATTAGGTTATGAGTTATATAAGATGGACTCCCTGGGATCTGCTAGTTGGTATTATACTTATCGTCGGATAGCAGTTCTCTGGTGACATGAGTACAGCTTAGTCCGATGACTTGACATCACTATTAGCTTCGAGTGTGTTCCCACTGTACTTAAATTACTATCTTATCACGGCTTTAAAGAGTCGTGCAAACAGGTAGCAGTTGGGTACAGTCCCGAAGCACTTGGAGATAGTAGGTGATAAAAGTGATTCGACTCTCCCAGTATTGGGAGTTGATATTTAGCCGTGTACGATTGGCCAATACTACAGGTCTCTGACCAGGGCAAGTGAGATTTATTGGTACGTATACCAGTAGTTTCTCAGGTTGTATTGGGTTCTGCACTGACACGAATTATTGCGCTAGTAGAGGTTTGACATTTACCACCCCATAGGCCTGATATGCAATACTCTTGACGAATAGACCGAACTGTACGAAGAATGTCACCTATAGACTTAGTAGGGGTTCGAATGTGTTTTCTTGTCGATTTTCCTTTTGACAGATACTTGGGTAGCCGTTACGTACAGCTAGTGCCACTGACGTGCTTGTGGTTAAACCCACTGCCAGAGTATTGTCGAGTCTTTAGAGCCCCACACAGAGTGTTTCCCGGTTCAGCTGAAACGGTGTAGTATGCGTATTTCGATAGTCTCGGGTGTTCGATTCAACACATGTATTTTATACACGTGTTTTAATCGGGCTATTTAGTAATACTAGCAGGTTTGAAAGATAGTCAGATATGGAGCTAGTATTATATTGCTCTTTTTTGGGTATTTCTATTTTAACACGAATACGGCATTTATACAAATACGTATATTTGTATGAATACGAGTATTTGCGTCTCGTTACAAATGCATGTATTTCTTTCTTAATATGAATACGTGTATTTTGTATTTTCGATATAAATACAGTATTCGTATTTTTGTAAAAATATGATATACGTATTTATTATAAATACGGGTATTTTGGTATCTTGATTATATACATACATTTATATGTGTGTGTATGTGTACCATGGTAAGGTGGCCTCTCTCTTTCTCTCATCTCTTCTAGTTGAAAATAGATGTGTGTGGGTTTGTGACTCATACTAGTGAGTCAAAAACCCACTCACATTATTTTATATTTTTAAATGAACATGATGAGATAAGTTTTGAGAGAGTGTATTATTGTCATGATTATTATCCTTAGCCAACTTTTCTTCTTCCTCCTCCTCACCGCTTTTTGAGTTTTGAGGAATTAAAAGAGTGCATCTTGACACTTATAACTACACCACTAAGCATTTACACCCAGCAAATCTAGATCTTTAGTTGCTTCTTTAAAACTATAGCTTGAACGGGCATCCTCGGATGGATCGTTTTTGACGCGGGGAGATCAATTTGAAAGCTTGATCTTACAACCTTAGGAGCTCAAGAAGAGGATCATAGAAGACCCGAAGGACACGACTTCAAAGGTTATAGTCCTTAACTCAGTAGCTAAACTCTTAAGTTTAGATTAGTTTAGTGTTTGGACTTGAATTCTAGGGTTTTAGTTTATAGTGCTCAAGTAAATTTTAAAATTTTTGATTCCGCAACGCCGTAGTCATCACGGCAAGGAGCACTATAGACTTATACTGGTATCAGAGCTAACCCAAATACTAAAACTAATTTTAGACGATATTAGAATAGCGAAATCGAAATAACTCCGTATATGACAGACCCGATATCTAAGTTTCTGTCAATTTTTTTCGAGCATCTAAAATTTTTAAAACAATTGCATAATACTCTTTGTATTGTTATAAGAATACCAGAGAAGAAGGAGACCATAATTCAAAAGTTTAATCGCCAGATTTCTTGATATCCCCGCTGGTGGCGGTTTTTGTGTTAACTTGGGTCTCGTGCTTTTCGTAGTGTCTTATACACTTGGATTTAGGGTTTCTGGTATTGTTTTATCGTGCCCAGATTTCATATTGTGTTATCTTTGTGCTTGAACAATACGGAGTGTTTCTAAATCGAAATTTTAACATCGTTTCTTGTTTTTCATTTGTATATGGGTTTCTAAACGTCGACTAATTTCTATACGTCGATTAGTAGGAGTTTCACATATCTTGTATCTGTTGGGGCTATTATATAGAAATAGATGTGATCGCCGTGATGGAATAGTCGAGGGTTTTTACATGTGAGAAGAGTGTTCTTTTATTTTACATTCATGTAATATTCAAATGTTGTAGTATTTTTAGCGGGGCACTTCTAGGTTGAGCTAGTAACCACCTTTGTATTATTTACTTTTCTGTACCTAGGATAAACCCAAGGCGGGGTGCTCAAGTAACCGAGTTCTAGAGTGCAATGGGTGACCATCTCGGACAGTGAGAACGGATCACCTAACTCTATAATTGGTAGGGTTGCTTGCCGCACTCGTAGGGGTCTAGGGGATTGGGTATTGACTATTCATCACGACCTTAGAATTCGTGTTTTCGTAATTGGTTTAAACGAAAACACGGAAATCCTAATATATCCTTTATTTTCATTTGTGTTGCTTCTGCTATGATCTGTGATGTTTATCATTGCGTGAGACGAATGACTATATATAGATTATATATAATAAACGTTGCTTATGTTTTACATCCACGCTATTCGTGTCCCTGCCCTGCCGTAAGTAAAGTAAACTTACGGTGTAGACCCGGGACCTTTTGGCGAATGCGGATGGTATAAGCATACGTTCTATTTTCGTTTCTTCTGCAATGATAGGGTTAATTGATCGGACCACATTAATTCTAATTAGTGCTAAGAAACAAACCAAAAGTTTAAAGTCGTTGGAAAAATTTAAAAACCACACGGTTTTCTTTAAAAACAACTTTTAAATACGTAGCCTAAACAACTCCTTTTAAAAGCTATTCGGTTCCTTCGACTTTATCAAGTTCATTACGTTCACGATTTTCGTCAAAACCAGCCGAAGCCCTCCATCATTTCAGATAGGTATCCATTAGTATTCAAGCTATATATTTTGACCTTCGCCAAAGCATGGTGATTGGTAGCTAATGGATATTTATCTGTAGCATAGATAGATGTGTTAATTTAGGACATGCGTACAACTATTTTAGCCTTTGCCAAGGGTTTGTACAAATGGGTCTAGATTAACCAGGACAATGACAGGTAGAACTTAACTTGCGACTTAAGATATTTTGGCCTTCGTCAAGGTCATAAGAGCTTGGGGCAAAAACTATATCGGAAGTTTCAAAGGAAAAAGAAACTTGCTAGTTTTGCATACCTTATCGAGTGTGATAATTTTGGTAGGATTCCTTCAAGGTTATCACATAATGATAGTTGGATCCCGATCCCACTATGAGTAATTATTATTACTCTTTGGGAGATTTTTCACTTTACAATTAATGCAACAACCCGTAGGTGTCTAGAAAGATATTAGTGGGGGCAACGCCTCCAGAGAAAAGATGTTATTTAATTATGGAACTTCGCAAAAGCATTGTAAAACCTCTCTCGAAGTACCGACACTCGCCTGGCCGATAGGTTAAAGTAAGAATTGTAGGTGTAGGGTGTTTTTCGTCACCCTATTGAGATAGGAATACACACGCTTGTTAGGCGTATACAGATTCTTCCTGCCTTGGGTAGGCTAGGGTTTATTGATTGTGGGGATCCGAATCTCCGGCAGCCGCGGACTAAGTTGTCGTTAATTACCTATCGTCTTTGGAGCGAGAGAACCTCCGATTGACGAGTCAAACTGGTCATGTGAACTCAATATGCAGTGTGCATGTGTTGTGTTTTTAAGGTGTTTTGGACGTTTCGGGGGCCTTACAGAGTTTACGGGGAAGTATTTTTAGTGTGGAACGTTCAGGAAAAAGAAGGGTGAGGAGCATCCTAAGGACGCGTGAGACAACACGTGATCGTTAGGTGCCAGCAGGTCACGCGTGTGGAGCATAGGCGCTGGGCAACAGTGGGTCACGTGCCAGGCGCTGGGCGCCAGCGGGTCACGTGCATGGCCGCTGGCCACCAGCAGGTCTCTCGAGCGGCGCGTGACCGCTGGAAACACCAGCGGAAGAAGGGGCTTATCCCTTGGGTTAAGAGTTAAACTTCTGAGCGGCTTTGGAGTTTAACTTCTAGGGAAGAAATTGGATGTGGATTTGGAGTTAAACTCCCAAAAGGTTTGGATTTGGAGTTAAACTCCTATGAGCTTTGGATTTAGAGTTGAACTCCTAAAACGTCTGGATTTAGAGTTAAACTCCTTTGAGGATTTGGATCTTAGAGTTGAACTTCTCAAAAATTGATTTGGATTTAAACTCCTAATATCTTAGAAGGTGAAAGGAGAACCCTTTTCATCCTCTTCGAGCCTTGGACTTCCCTAAAATGGGTTCTTCTGAGATAGGTTCCTTCTTCCTCTTTTCTTTTTGTTGGATCTTGGAGAAAAGGGGTGTTGAGATTAAAAATCTCCCTTTTAGAGATTTGATGAAAGATCTGAGCTCCCCTTCGAGGGTTTTATTGTTGAATATGTATGCCCTAGAGGCCTGTATTGTATAGGATGCTAGGAATATTTATATACAGGACAATCTTGCTCAGTTGTATATAGTATATTATTTGAGTTGTCTTTATCTTGATATGTGTATTTCTTTATATTGCTTGCACACATTGATAAAGACTCGATACAGTAGTATATTATTATGATTTGACTTTATCTTAACATGTGCATATGTTATACTTGATATAACATATGGCGGTTACATGTTGATAAAGCCCGTAGGATTTTGCTTGACTACCAGCGTTATGATGGTGATCATACTTATGGGAGCTGGGTAGTCTATAAGCACATCTTTAAAGGTCCCAAATCGCAGGAGTATCGAGATCGGGCATCGATACTCCAGAGTAGACTTATGTATACGTTTCTAGACCCCAACGAGGGGTGGTGGTTGATCCTACAACCATTAGTGTGATCATCTAAGATTGTATACAGGTGCTCACTGGGGTGAGTACACTGGACGGACTCACCAAGAAGCTCTAGATGGTATTATACCTATCGTTAGATAGCGGTTTTCAGGTGACATGAGTACATGCTAGTCTTACAACCTGAGATCATCATTTGTTTCGTGTGAGTTCCCACTGTTCTTTGATCACTACCCTACCACGATTCTACTGAGTCATGCAAATAGGTTTTGGTTGGGTACAGTCCCGAGCCACATGGAGACAGTGAGTAATTGTCAGGGATTCGTTTCTCCCGGTATTGGGAGTCGATATCGCACTGTGTCCGGTTGGCTAGAACCATAAGACCTTGGCCAAGGCAGTTGAGAACTACTGATGGTTAGATCAGTAGTTTCTCGGATTGGTCCTGAGCCAAATCGACATGACTTATCGGGTCAGTAGGGGTCTGACGTTTACCAACCTCTAGACCCGGTATGCGATACTCTTAGACGAAGAGACCGGATTGTATGAAGATTGTCACGGATAGGCTCAGTAGGGATCCGGATGAGCTTGCTCATCGGCCTTCTTTTAGACATGTGCTTGGGTAGCCGTTACGTACAGCTAGTGCCGCTGATATGCTTGTGGTTAAACCCACTGCCAGCGTACTGTCGAGTCTTTAGAGTCCCACACAGAGAGTTTCTCTGATTTAGGCGAAACGATGTGGTGGCCGTATGTTTATACGTGCAGAGTTTCGATCGAATGATAATACTACCCGTCTCAGGATTAAGTCAGATTATTAAATCAGGTATTGATTTGATAATTTACATATACGCATTTCGATGTGTATATTCTAGGTTTTTCGATCGAGCAGGGTTCCGATTGAATGAAAATACTATCCGTCTTAGGATTAAGCTGGATTATTAAATCAAGTATTGATTTAATAATATACATGTACATATTTCGATATGTATATTCTAGTGTTATCTAGATTTTCGATCGGACGGTTGATAATACTGGCGGGCTTAGGATTAAGCCGGTTCATTAAATTGGATATTGATTTAATGCCAGTATTATTTTAGTGGTATTATTCTATCTCTTGGATATTCATATTTTGGTACGAATATGGATATGTATATACAGTAGAAAGTATTTTGTATTTATACAAAATACCTTCTAGAATATAACACCTCATCATGTTTATTTTTCTATTTCTTGAAAATAGAAAATGAGGTGGTAAAGGGAGGCATGGCATGAAGCATGGCTTGGCTATTTATTGCAAGCACTATTGAAGTATGGTTGTGTTTTTAAATGAAGAAAAATACTTTATACAAAATAGCCTATCCATTCTTCTTCTCAAAAGAGAGTTATTCTTTACTTGCTCACTCACTCTCTTCCTCTTGAGTTCATCTTCATCTCAAAACCCTACCAATCTCATGTGTTGAGAGACAAGGGTTTTTGAGGTAGAAAATTACCACTAAATATCACCGCATCAACTAAGCAAGCTAGATTAGCAAACTACTTTGCTAAGTTCACTTCTTTTTAGAGGTAGGAGCTTGAATCAAGAACCTTCAGGCGGATCATCTAGGACCGAGAATGCCAGCAATTAAGTTTGATCAAGATCACCTAAGGAGCTTAAGAAGAGGAGTAAAGACCCGAAAGACACGAGTCTCTAGGTATAACTTTTTATCACGGTAACTAGATCCCTTTAGCTAGCTAGTTTCGGTGTATGGTTGATTCTAGGTTGTGTTTTCTATCGCCGAATTTTCTAAAAGTCAAAGTTTTTCGTTCCGCAACGGCCGCGGTAGACCGCCAGGACGCTAGGAAACCCATCATTTATGGTGAAAAACTGTAACACCCGAGTTCATTTATACCAATTCCTGTTTCCGTACTTACTTATCCATGGTATTTTCTTGATTTATCGTATTTGGATGCGAATGGTAGTTTACATCCTACATTGCATTCGACCTGACCCGCTTGTTTGAACCTGTTTGATTCTTATTTATAGATTATCTTGACTTGTTGCTTGGACACGTGCATCTCATGTTTAGTACAAACTGGTATTTTATCTAGTATCGCATCTTTTGTCATATAACATTTTAGGTTACAGAAAATAATTTAAAATTGCATTTCATAGCCTGCATGATACCCCTAACCGCGTGGTAGTATCCGCGCATCTTGTTCTCGTCCCGTTCGGTGAAACGGATAAGTTTGGATGGCTACGCGCATGTACGTGCATCCGTTCTTGGGGGTATGCATTTTCTTTAACTGGGATTTCATTTTGAAATTTGGAAGTCGCATATATTTTTCATATTTTAAATCTGAATTTCTAAACCCGACCCGGGCGTGTTTTGGAGTAGGTTTGTATTTGCCAAAATCTTGAAACGGACTAATATTATATTCTTATATATTTACAAACTATTAATATATTTTAACTAACTTATATTATTATAATATTTATACTAACCGTTATAATTTTAGATATATATATTGTATATATTTTTAACTAAACAAATCTTTCTCTCTCTCTCTCTCCTGACTCTCTCTCGTGAAATTCTCTCTCTCAATTCTCTCTCTCTCTCTCTTTCTATATATGTATAATATAAGTTTTATATATATTAATTTACGAAAACCCTATTCTTTATAAAAAAACCTCATGTCTCTCTCTCTCCTCTCATCTTCTTCCTTCATTTTTCTGTTTCCCGCCTCCTTGTCTTCACCCACGCCTACGCTCGCATCATGCCGCCGGCTACCCTCACCTCGCCGTTGACACCCTCATCGACCTCGCCTTCCTCACCTCTCATCCCTCTCCTCCTTCTCCTCACCTATCTAACCCCGACCCCCTTTATGCCGATGAACCCGTCACCTCCTCGCCGGTGACCCTGCCTCCCTCGCAATCACCGCAACCTTATCTCTATTCGCTCTTCTTCTCAACCTCGCACACACCTCTCTCCAAACCCCGAGCAAGCCCCTGCACCAACCGACCCCAACGCCTGCACACCCTGTGCGCACCTCGCCAACCTTGTCTACTCCATCATCAGCGAGCCCCTGCAACTTCCAAGCACCCTATCGCTTCCACATACTGTCGACTCCTCCTTCATCTCCTAACCCAACTGAAACCCTAGCTCGAGCAACCCATGGTGCCACATTCTTCCTTCACCGAGACCCTCACCGGTGAGCACCCATCGGTGCAGAACCCCAACACCAAGCACAACCCAATCGAGCAGCGCTAACCAGGCCAACTCCAGCGACCACCATCGCCTTCGCCGTGCCATCGTCTCCATCTCTTTCTCTCGAACCATCATCTAGTCGAGATCCCCTTTCGATTTATATTAACTGAGATCCTACATCTGGTCTCCGCGGTCGCAGCAGCAGCGAGAACCGAGGCTCCAATGTGTGGCCTGCAATTATATGAATGATGTGATGATTTCTCTGCCTCTATATCTCCATTCCGTCAATGTTCGTGTATGCGCGCAAAGTGTTCGACGGAATGCCCCAGTGGAGTTTTTCGGTAGTTTTATCGCATTCTTACTGCGTGACGTATATCTGTGGATCCCCGAGGCAAGTGAAACTTGCTACATGCTACTATATTATTTATACATATTTATTTCATGATTGAACCTGTAAATTGAATCTAAGGCTATTAGTTTCTATTCTTGCATTTCGATGTCAGATTATATCATTGTAGGCTCGGATCTTAAATTATAATTTGTTGCACCTTAAAGTACAATATCGTGTACCCACATCCGTGGTTAAATTACTTACTAACTAACTGCATAACCTATAACACTTTTAAATAGTTTCTACCCCGAATACCCGGTTGCATCCATTGAACATATTTTATATATCATTGCATCCCTAGACCATCTAACCCATAATAACGAGATTTAACAATTCCATACTGATTTAAGTGTATTTTAGTTAATGTTGGAACCACAACCCTAACTCTAATCTATAACTGTGCATCCCTATGCTTTAATCTGTATCTTGCATATATCATCACCGTGATTCATTTTATTGCTTCATTAGTACCCATGCTTGTTTATATATACCCATGCGTACGTTAGTTGATTATGAGCACCCACAGGACACTCTGTGCACCCCTGACATGACCTGTTACACTTCCTACTTGACATGACATGGTACCGTACCTTCTTGACATGACATGACACCTAAATACACTACTTGACTTGACCTGATGTACCATGGCTTTACCTGTTACCTGATCTTGTGTCTAATGCCGACAAACCTGACCTGTTGTCCTTACAGACCGTTCTTGTTGTCTATCCAGACAAACCTGTACCTGCCTGATCCTGTGTTGGCATTAGCTCTAGATTACTTAATACCTGACTTGAATACATATAACTTAGGGGTATGGGGAAATCAATGATGAAACCTGACTTGTAACTCGACAGTTCTATAACTGTTCTGATCAGTCTTACGGGCTAGGCCAGCCCCTGAGTAATGCTACGGACATCACCCGTCATTACCTATCATCCTTTACTGCCTTGCAGCACGTCTCGGGTTCAGCCCGAGAGTCATAGACCGTGATCCCGGGCATGCACGGGGATACTATTGAGTTACATCGATGATTCATCAAATTGATTTCTAAGACTTGAGAGTAGTTAACCCAATAGACTAGTTTAGATTACTCACTACACATTACTCCACCGTCCTTACTTATATCACTGTTATGCTTGTTTTATCATTTATACTCATACTTGCATGTATTGCTACCCCTGTTTATATTATCACTTGATGTTATGACGCGCTGACGTCTGAGTTTTGCATGGCCCAGATCCTTCTACCTTTATTGCAGACTGATCAGGAGTATTGCCGCTGTTAGACAGAGCGGTGAAGATCCTGTTGGTATGCAGTTTTACTTTCCAGGTGTTTCATTTATTGTATCCTTTGCTTCCGCATATTATCATTTCTTGACTCTTTTATTCTGGCTCATGGACATGTACTAGATAGTTTAGTTTACTTTCCTGTTCTTGATATCTCTACAGCCGTAATGTGACTGTGGAAGGATTTTTCCTATCCACAGGTAGCATGGTTGGCTATGTCACGTGCCTATTTTAGCGTACTCTGGGAAGCGGGGCGTGACATGTTTTGTTTGATATCAGAGCCATAAGATATAGGTTAATCGAGTTTGATTCTTTTGTAGTTGGGTATTGGACCCAATACACGAATCAGAATACTCGTGATTAGGAACATGTCCTGCCATCTTGTTATCGTGATTCTTGAATCATATCTTTCTTTTATTCTTCGCCTTGACGATATGCAAACCACTTTGCATCTCGACTTGAAACCCTTTTGGTTCTCTATTGTTCCTCCCTGTTTCTTGATTCTGATATTGGGATTTGGGCGACTTGAGTGGAGCTATGTAATTGTACCCACGAACTGCAGCATAGTTACAATACGGTACTCTATTTAAGTAACTTGGAGTCCTAGTCTTGATTCACTTCCTTATTCCATGATCGTTATATTACCTTGCTTCTCTCGGTTTCATTGCTTACCAGTTCTTGTTTTATCGCCAGCTTGAATCATATTTACCGTGCTTAATCCTCTTCAGTATCTTGACTTCGGTTGAAGTCATTTCGGTATCTTACTTGTTCATGTTTTCCTCGCATTAGAATTATTCAATTCTGGTGCACCCCTTTGTTTGTTGTTGTCTTGGGAATGGATTTTCGCGGCACTTTCCACGCTCATATTGATTGTAAGGAAAGGAAAGTGATTCTCTAGATTCCCGGACATCCGGAGTTTGTTTTGCTGGAGGAAGCTGTTCTGTCGGGCCAGTCGAGTTTAGGGCTAGGCCGACAAATAATGCTCTTCCGTCGATGGAAGTTATTAAGGAAGAAGCGCCAGCTGTTGTTCGAGATTTCATGGACGTGTTTGAAGACATGTCAGGTTTACCGTCGAAGCGAGACGTGGAGTTCGTGATTGATCTTGTTCCTGGTGCAGCGCCAATCTCAAAGGCGTATTACCCGATGGCACCGGTGGAGTTGGAAGAAATCAAGAAGCAGGTTACCGAATTGCTAGAGAAGGAGTGGATTCGCGGCAGCAACTCACTTTGGAGAGCTCCAGTTCTTCTAGTAAAGAAGAAAGATGGCACAAGGAGGATGTGCATCGATTATCGAGAATTTAAACTGGGTGACTATTGAGAATAAGTACCCGATCTCTCGCATTGGCGAATTGTTTGGGCAGCTTAGTGGCGCAAGGGTATTCTTGAAGCCGGATTTGCGATCCGGATATCATCAGGTCCGAGTTAAGTTAGAAGATATTTGCAAGACTGCGTTCAGAACTCGGTATGGACATTACGAGTATTTGGTGATGATCTTCGGAGTAACGAATGCGCCGACAATATTTATGGACTCGATGAACCAAATCTTTCACCGGTTTTGGACCAGTTTAGTATGGTGTTCATTAATGATATTCTGGTCTACTCAGGGAGCAAGGAAGAGCATGTGGAACACTTGAAGATCATACTGCAAACATTGAGGCAAGAAAGGTGGTATGCAAAGATGAGCAAGTGCGGGTTTTGGCTTGAAGAAGTGAAGTTTTGGGGGCATGTTGTATCCGGAGTTGGAATCGCCATTTATCCTGAGAAGATTGCAGCAGTTCAAGATTGGCCGATTCCGAAGAACGTAGCAGAGATCAGAAGCTTTTTTGGACTTGCCGGGTATCACAGAAGGTTCGTAGAGAATTTTGCTCGTTTGGCAGAGCCTCTGACCAAGCTTACGCGCAAGGAAGTACCATTTGTGTGGACAAATAAGTGTGCGTCGCCTTTTGAGGCATTGAGGCAAGGTTGATAACCGCTCTTGTTTTAACCGTGCCAGACAGTTCCGGAGGATTGGTGTTTCACAACAACGCATCGGGGAAAGGATTGGGATGTGTTTTGATGCAGCATGGGAAGGTTATAGCTTACGCATCAAGACCGTTGAAGACCCATGAGAAGAATTACCCAACTCATGACTTGGAGCTTGCGGCTGTGATATTCGCTTTGAAGATTTGGAGACACTACCTATTGGGCGAAAGAGTCGAAGTATTCACCGACCACAAAAGCCTAAAGTACTTGTTCGCTCAGAAGGAGCTAATTGTGAGACAGCGAAGATGGTTGAAGCTGATGGCTGACTACGATCTTGGTCTTAAGAACCATCCGGGGGGAAAGTTAATGTAGTGCCGGATGCGTTTAGTCGGTTACCAGCAATTCGGATGTTGACTGCACATAAGGAGCTTATTGAAGACTTTCGAAGATTTGGAGTTGGAGATCATGTTACCGCATTCTTCAAGACAGTTGATGCAGCTACAAGTACAATCGTCGTTGATCGAGAATATTACAGCAGCGCAGTTACAGGACCCTAGATTGCAGAAGTTTCGAGAACTGGTCGAAGCTGGACTTCGAACGGACTTGTTGATTCATGAAGATGGTTCGTTACGTTATGGTAGCCGTTTGTGTGTGCCAAAAAGAGACATTCGCGAAGAACTTATGAAGGAGGCGCACAGCTCAGCATATTCCGTACATCCAGAAGGCATGAAGATGTACCGAGACATACGACAGCATTTCTGGTAGGAAGGCATGAAACGGGAGATTGCCCGCTTGTAGCAAAGTGCTTGGTGTGTCAGCAAGTTAAGGCTGAACATCAACGGGTTGCTGGTTATTGCAACCACTTCCGATTCCTTAATGGAAGTGGGAACATATAACCATGGATTTCGTGACGGCTTTACCGCGGAGTCCAAAAGGCAACAGTGCAGATTGGGTGATTGATGATTCTTGGTCATTCAACGGAAGCTTTGGTAGAATGGTACATGCAGGAGATTGTAAAGATTTCATGGAGTACCGGTGAGCATCGTGTCCGACCGTGACACTCGTTTCTCATCACGTTTTTGGAAGAACTTACAGGAAGGTTTGGGACGTGATTGAGTTTAGCGCAGCTTAGCATCCTCGAACAGATGGCTAGTCGGAGAGAACGATCCAAACTCTTGAAGACATGTTGATGGCGTGTATGTTAGACTTCAAGGATTCATGGGAGAATCATCTACACTTGGTGGAGTTTCGTACAACAACAGCTTTCAGGCGACTATTCAGATGGCTCCATTCGAAGTATTATATGGTCACAAGTGTCGTTCACCTGTTTGTTGGGACGATGTTGGAGAACGGAGATTGTTGGGACCAGATTTGGTTGTACAGACAGTTGAGAAGGTTAATATTATCCGGAATCATAGAAAGCAGCACAAGACCGACAGAAGAGTTAGGCAGATACGTTGAGAAGACCTCTAGAGTTCGCCGTTGGTGATTTGGTATTCTTGAAGGTATCACCGACGAGAGGGGTGATTCGTTTCGGAAGTCGAGGAAAGTTGTTCAGTTGATAAAACTGCACATTTGTTATTACATTTTTCCTACCATTTTCATATTAAAAAAGGACTTTATTATAATATATCATACATATGAGGGTTTATGTGTAAAAATACTATTTTCCATGTGTTGATATATTATAATTAGCATTTGGTAGGAAAATGCATGCAAATAATTTCATTGACCAAATCCTAGTAGAACAAAATCTACTAAATATTATTTGAGTTGTTGTGCAGAATTTTTCCAAGTTGTGCAGAATTTTTCAAGACTAGAATCAAGGAAATTAAGTTGTTGAAGAAGACTTGCCTAATTAAGAAGGAAGACTTGGAGACCAAGTCTGACAACAACCACGAGAAGATTTCCATGATACAAAGGGTCCAAGGATTGCCACATGTCACAAGAAGCCACCCATAAAGTTTTGATCAACGGAGGAGATCATCAGGCCGCGGATCCGCGGCCTAAGCCCTTTGATGCCGCGGATCCGCGGCAATATTAAAAGATTACATGCTGAAATTTTGGGCGATGAATCTCTGCTATATTTTACCAAATTTGGAAGCAAAAGGTTATGGCTTTGGACTATAAAAAGGGATCGAGAGCCTCTTGGAAAATTTATCAAGCCGACGCGATCACGAAGTCCCAGACGGCTCACGCATCTAGGCTGGTCATCAACTGTTCGTCTACCTCCTTGAAAGAGATCGAGAAGCAAACTAGTCTTTGTAATCATTTTCTAAGGAATCAAAGTGTAATGAATATTGTTGATTAATAAAAGTAGCTTTCTTTTTCTTATTCTATTTCTTCGTAGTTTAATTATGCAATTTCTCTCCATCTCTTTTTCTCCCAACATGCACGAGTAATTCTCCGCTTGTTAGGGTTCGTAGGATTAGGGTAGGCTAATGGATGATGAACATCCCTAAACCTTTTTTAAGTCCTATAAAGTTTATGAACTTTATCAAAAGAATCATTAACATCCTAATCGGGCGCGCTAACAATTCTTTGTTAGTTCCGACCGCGATTAGAGATTAGATTAATGATTGTTTTGGTAAAGGCTAGATATGAACGGAGTTCCGTGTCGAGGTAAGGGTTAAGAGTGGGATTCCTTTTCCCTCCAGAAACCCTAATCTACACGCATCACCGTCGTTCTAGTTTTAAATCTATTAAAGGATAAAAAGGGTAACTTTTAATTAATCGTTTATAACTACTAAATTCTAACGAACCCTACAACCCCCCTTATTATATTAACTACATCCCTAAAATAATCTAGATCTATATTTTACATTCTTGTTTAATGTAGATCTAGAAACCATTCTATAAAATTCTTTATCCCTCCTCTCTTTCTCAACACATCTAAAGTAAGAGTAAAAGATTCAACGTTTTCCAGAGGACGACCCGTACTCATCTCGGTCTAGCTACATGCGACACCATTCTGATTGCGGTTAACTACAAACACACTCTTTCGAAACAATCAAATAGCGCCGTTGCCGGGGATACGTGCGTAAATTTTTATTCTTACTATTTATGTTGAATTCTTAGACGATTCATATCATTATTAAAATAAAACTGCAAACTGCATATTTAACGATTTGTGCGTGAATTTTTGCAAGGAAATCTGGAGTCACAGAGGAAACAGGAGATTTAGGGTTCACACTTCTCTGGTATCTTTCTCAACTCCTTCTCTCTCCTCTCAAATCCAATAAAATCTATCTTCTGCAGGATTCTTTGCAAAATAGCGCCGCTCAAAAATCTTTTTGCAAAAGTTTTGTGATTGGTTTTGTTTTGCATATTTTAATACGGACTTTAAGGGGCAAAGACCAAATCAAGATTAGGTGGGGATTTCATCACCCTTCCTAAGCCCCACAAATCACAAACCGAGCATCTACATCAACCCTTCATTAATTTAAAAAATATCTAGACCAGACTCTAAGGACTGTCGCGCTCAATAAGGACAGAGGAAGGTCGTGGGTAATTTATCGTTTATCCGCATTACTTTTGTAGTGCCTAGGCAAGTGTGTCAAAGGCTAGTGGTTTTTAATTAGGCCTACTACTGTGGTTCCTTCCCACTTACCTGACACTTACCTGGCTACCAGGGTAGTACGGAGGCGGTAGAGGATTGATCCTGCGGTTTGTCCTTTGGAAGTCTAGGAGCGGTCTAGAGACTGGACCTAGGTGACCTTAGTTCTAGGGTTGCTTGTGCATCTTAGGGTGGTTTGTCTTGAGTCCCACTTTTTTCAAAACAAACCAATTTTAAATCACACACACGCTGCCACTTGCACTAAACCCGCTTAGTGCATGCTCGGCTGGACACGGGATTCTAGTGCCCGTCTTGTCCGCGTTCCTGCTATCGACGCCGAAGTCGGTACTTCTTCATCTTCTTTTCCCCCACCACACACCACGATCGAGATGGACGCTGTAGGGTTCCTAGGCACACTAATGAGGTCTCACAAGGCATCAACCATGCCAATTTCAAATTTTACAAGTGCCGAGAAACCCTAATACGGATCGTTAACTAGAATTTTAGGCAAAACATGCGAATAGTTAACAACTTAACTAAAGGAACGGAAATACAACCTTTGTAGATCCGGTTCTCCACCTCCATAGTGCCGCAATGAAGTCTCCTCACTGTCCACCCGGGCTCTAGCGTCGGCTTCATCGGAAAAATGGGCGGGCTAGGTCGTCGACTTCGATGCCGAAGATGATCTACGTCGAGGCATCACAAGATCAAGCTCCAACTTCACCAAGTCATGAAACTTGTGAAGAAAACACCCTATACTACTTGGCAAGAGGTAGAGGATGAAGAAATAGGAGGTGGGTTCACTTTAGAATTGGATTTCTCACTCATTTTCTCAAGTTGCCATTGATGGAGGCAAGCTTCTTCTTTAAGAAGAAGAAGAAGAAGAAGATAATATTATGATAAGTCTCTTTGAAAAAGGAAAATAAAAAGAATACTTATCATAAACCAACCATGGTCAAGTGTAGAGAATGAACTAGGGTTAAGTGGAATGGTTAGGGTTAAGCATGAGACAAAATGGTGACTTAGTCAAAGCTTCATGAAGTTCAATATCAAACAAAGAAAGCCACCATTTTCTCTTTATCATTTTCTTTTGCCAAAATGAACAAAAGAAATAAATAAATGAATAAGTAAATAAACAAAACCCTAACCACTCATATAACCATGGTTTAATCTTTACACAAACTCAAGTTAACATGTATCATCAAACATGATACAATCAAGTGCACAAAAGTATATCACATATACAACTTGTGAACTTCAAGTGAGAAAATCCATTTAAAGTGAACCAATACTAGTTAATGCAAAGTAATATATCAAATATATAATTATGCATTAAATCATTAAATCAACACTTGATTCAATGATCCGGTCATGTCGCACACAACCGACTAGTATACAATGTATCGTTTTATCGAATCAATCCTTGATTCGATAACTAGGTTATATCGCATATAACCATTCGACACATTCATCACGAGAATGAAATACGGTATCACATACACGCATTATTCTCGGTCCCGCACATATCTCATATGCGCTCCTATTTCGTTTCGCTTGAACCAGAAAACCTCTGTGTAGGACTCTAAAGACTCGTCAATACGCCGGCAGCAGGTGATGATCATATCAAACACCCACAAGCCGCAAGCGGTCTGCTAAACGTAACGGCCACCCGGGTATTGAGCGATCAGAAGATCGAGGAGCAAGCCCGCTCATACTCCTGTGAATCCAACCGTAACACTTACCGTACAGTCCGGTCTGATCGTCTGATATGTCGCATATCTCGCCTAGGGGTGGTAAACGTCAGACCCCGATAGCTCGATAAGTCGTGTCGATATGAGGTCTATAACAGTTTGAGAAACTACTGGTAACACTTACCAGTAAATCTCAGCAACCCTGGCCAGGGATTTCCGGTTATAGCCAATCGAACACAGCGCAACATCAACTCCCTATACCGGGAGAGACGAATCCCCTCCTATCGCTCATTGCCTCTATGTGATTCGGGACTGTACCCAAAAACCACCGTTTTGCACGCCCTCTTGGACGTGGTAAGATGGAAATCAAAGCACAGTGGGAACCACACAAGAATCTATGACGATCTCGGGTCAACAGACTACTCTGTACCAGTGTCACCAGAGAACTGCCATCTGACGTAAGGTATAATACCATCTAGGAGTTCTCGGCGAGTCCGTCCAGTGTACCCAGTCTCCACTGAGCACCCGCATATCATCTCTGATGTCAAACACCAATGGATATGGGATCATCCTTTAAGTGCACGGCGGCGCCCTGGCCTCCATCCCGAGGCCAAATGCGGAAGCGATGGTGAACTTTAATTTTGCAAACTAGCAAACCGGCACCACCACGCACTAAAACCCGGATCGAACCATTAACTAGTCCTAGCTAACTACAAGATAGGGAATAAGATATACCGACTTATCCGAGTCCTCCGGTCTTCTCGTCGTCGTCCCGATCTCCCGCGGAATGTCCTGTCTCCACCTCGTCGCCGGAAGTGCACCACATCGCCTACATCTTTTACGGGCTCCCACCTCAATGCCGCGGCAACTCGGGCATGAAGCTGGCTAGTCGACGTGCCCAAGGTTTGCTGTAGAATATAGTGTAGAGGCTTGTGTCTCATTTGGGGTTCATGGAGGTGCCATTTTGGTGGAGGGATGATACAAGAGCTATGTGGAGGGACTTGGGGATTTTTGGAGCATGAAATGAAGCAAAAAACCCACACATACAAAATTGGGCAGCCCTCCCCTTAAGTGGCCGACCCTTGCAATTGCAAGAGAGTGAGAGAGTGGAGAAAGTGAGCCAAGAATGAGAGAGCCATCCAATAATCCAAGGGAGAGAGAGAGAAGGCTATCATGCAAAAGAATGATCACTAGGAAAGTCCAACACTCAAACAACAATCATCACACTTCATCATCAACAAGCATGATGACAATCAAAGGCCAACACTCCACCACTACCATCATGAAAACATAAGTCAAGCCATCATGGTCAAAAGAGGTCAAATGATGGTGCAAGTATCATGATACAATAATATGCAAAGACCCCCTCCACAAAAGCTTATTTGCACAAATGCAAATAAGCCCTCCTCCACCAATCTTCGGCCAATGAACGATACAAAGGAAATTGGCCGAAACGGAAAGCAAACTGGCAACTCCAGAAAACTGGTCCCGTAATAAATTACAGGAAAACCCCGATACTGTGTATACACACCCGCATTTGTATTCCGACCGAAGTACAAATGCAACAAGACAAAATCTACACTGTACTATACTAGGATCCGGCTTAAACCAAAGCCGGCTAGTATTATCCGTCCGATCCTGATCCATACAATACCGCACGTATTTGATCGAACCCTGCCATATATCCATACGGCCTCTAGTACAAACTGTCCGATCCTGATCCATGCAATACCGCACGTATCTGATCGGACCTTGCCATATCTCCATACGGCCTCTACAGCTTTTCGTCCGAAAGCTTGAGTAACTGAATGTGGGGGACTCTAAAGACTCGTCAATACCTTGGTTGTGGATTTAACCACTAGCACGTCAGAGGTATAAGCCGATACGTAACGGGCTACCAGGTATTGACCAAAAGGGACGTCTGTGAGCGAACTCAGCCTGACACCCTACTGAGCCTGTCAATGACAATATCCGTACAGTCCGGTCCGTTCGTCTATGAGCATCGCATGGCGGGCCTAGGGGGTTGGTAAAAGTCAGACCCCCAAAGGCGGTACAAGTCGTGTCGGAGTGTAGCCCAGAACACCCTGAGATACTACTGGAATACCTACCAGTAAATCTCCTTGCCTCGGCCGAGGGTTCGTGCAATGGCTCTCGTAGACACAGCGCGACCTCACCCCCAATACCGGGAGAGACGAACCCCTGAAGATACGCTCACTGCCTCCATGTGGCTCGGGACTGTACCCAACTAAAACCTGTTTGCACGACTCCTTTGAGCCGTGGTAGGGTAGTAATCAAAGTACAGTGGGAACTCACACGAGACAAATGACGATCCCCAGGTCGATGAACTAACCTGTACACATGTCACCAGGGAACTGCCATCTGACGTCTGGTATATGACCAACTAGCATGTTCCCTGCGAGTCCTGTCCGGTGTACACATAACCCAATGAGCACCTGTATACATCTTAGGTGATCTAACTGACACCAATGGCTTTTGAGACCGACTACCGCCCATCGTCGGGGTCTCGACTGTATACACTAGTCTACTCTGGAGAATCGATGCCCTGTCTCGAAACTCCCACGACTAGGGACCATTTAAGGATGTGCTTATAGACCCCCAGCTCCCACTTATATGATCGCCCTCATACTGCTGGTGGTCAAGCAAGAATCCTAGGGGCTCTACCAACATGTAATAGCGACCTGTCAGGTCACCTAAGCAGTACACGATGATAAAGATAAACCAGATAGCATACTATCATCTCGAGTAAGACTGTCCTACCGGGATAGGTCCTCCCTCAATCATTGCAATCACGTGCCTGTGATCCAATAATTGACTCTGAGGGCACTATCTCCAACAATCTCCCACTTGCACTCAAAGCTAATTATTGCGATGTCACATACTCACAGCCCGTGTGATACCGAACACCCAACTTCTCTACCAGTCAGTCTCACAAAACTCGTTTGCGAAACTATTGCGTTCGAGGAATAGCCTCAGTGAGTGGATCCGCCTTGATGTTTCTTTCAATATCTCTCTTTATCTCATGTTCGCGGAGAAAGCCATCTTCCGAAATGAGCAATACCTGTCTTAGAATATGTCTGGATGTCTGATGGGACTTAGCTCACAAATGAACTCCAAATCCAAACTTCTTAGACTGTATCATCAACTGAACTTAATCAGTAACCTGCGCTATGCCTCCCTCAGTATTGCCTTGGACCACCTGTCCAAAATATTGCCCCTCGTCAGAGGGAAAACTATAACTCTGACAACCTCCATGTCTTCCAAGTCACCTTGGAAGCCTGGAATGATAACTGTCTCCCGAATAAGGCTGTCGTTATCATATCCCTAGAACATCCACTTATGTTCTAAAACTTCTTCCGACTGTTTCTCCAGGATTGGATTAATGTCAACTTATTGCATTTAGTGCAAGAACAACATCTGGTGTGGTACTTGACATCTCATGATTGACTCAATTGCCTGAGCAAGTGATCTGCCAATCATGTACATCCCTCTCCCCTTTAGTCTGTAAGACACCTTTAGAGAGGGTGACTCCATCACCTGCAGGTACACTACCGTGCCAGGAGTCGTCCATTCTAAATACTCTTAGAATGCTGTCTAAGTACCCTGATTGGGAAACTACCCAAATCTAGATCTAAAACCATAGATCTAGTAACCAGTATGTCTGATATAAAATCCATTTCCTTTGTGGAGAAACCACTGTGTGACGACCAAAGTATAACCGATCGTAGTATAGGAATTTCTTTTCCTACTCTGTGTATGTCATCCAAATACCATGACATCACACCCTACTACCTTCTCAACAGATCCATCCCCTATTCTGATGAAGTCAAACCTATGACTGTCACATCAGAAATTGATGATCTATCTCCGCAATATCTGCTTTAGTCTATAAATAGACATAAGCCACTTGTCCATCAATGCTTCCGCTGCTCCCACTGACCACGACAACCCTCTGGCAGAGTCATATAGACGTACACTTCTGAAGCAAGTTTAGAACGACGCTATACTCATCCTCCTGCCGGGTCTCACAGTCTGGAACAACAGCAATGGCAAGTGTGGGTAAACAAGAACCTCCCTGTCACCGTCCTTGAGGCTACCGGAGTACCTCTCGGGTGCCTGAGGTTACCCACCTTATCTGCGGAGTGGCCAATGGAATGTCAAACCAGATTGAATCTTTAGGTTCCTATCAAATCTTCAGTAATCGTTTACGGTTCTGGAATCACTTCCAGTTCTACCATACTCCCACTACTGTTTTCTGAAAAAATCCATTTTTAATAAAACTGTGGCGAGTTTAGAACAATATCGCTATTGTACATCCAGATGGTAGAAAGTCAACCCTCGTAATAGCCTGGGTCAACCCACAAACAGCCATTACAGAAAACGTGCCTTGAGTTATCCAGAGTCTGGTTTTAATCATAAGCCGGACAACTCCCCGTACCTTAACAACGTTAAGATATGAACTGTTCTATATCCAATATAGAAACAGAGGCACTGATTTAATTGAACCAGATTCAAATCATGCAGCTGTCTCCAGTGCATGTCAACTTAATGGAAGGAGGCCGATCAGCGTTACTCAACTTAGGAATGCTTCCAATTATGAGTAACCTGAAAGAGAAGCAGGTTCTCTTAACCATTACTATCAACTGAATACCATACACAAGTATCTACATCTTCGATCACTTTGAAGAATCCCGATACTTGCTATACCTGGTTCTCTACTCTATTCAAATACCTATAACTTCTCAAAATTCGGATCCTGTGTTTCCACGAAACACCTGCCAAAAAACTAGAGAAGTCATACGTAAACCGAATATAGTACGAGGACCAACCCCTCTGTCCTGATGGACCCTGGACAACATACAATACTCTGTATAAGTCCCTTGAGTCTGATAACTCATTTACTGTGTGTCGTAGGTTGAAAACTGTACTTATGGTTAAGAAAGATTACACCGCCGTTTAATGCTCCTTATCTAACCATCCACTGATATAGGTAAATGTCATCGACATAATTTCAAAAAGGCATATCTCACTCTATGAAAATAGACGTACAGATATATCAATTTGAAATTGGTGCATGACAGCGGATATTCAAAACCAAATATTTGCCGACCGGCAAACAGTCCAGGTGATTTCCTCAAATATCACCGATTACAACGAATCCCGATATAATGAGGATGATCACCCAATTCCCAATAACTTACTCCTACTCATCATCTGTAAAACCATACAGATGTGAGAATCGTACCTGGTAAATACATACCCTGGAGTAAGGACTAATTGGGAAATCAGTTTTCTTTTAACAGTACACAGTGGCACTGAAACATTGAAATATTTCGATGGGGTATCCCGGTATTCCTAGTAATGCCTCTTCCAGATTCACGACTGCAACCGTATAATTCTTTGCCACCTCTCCAAATCCCTTTATATGTCTTTAGTCATTACCTTCTGAACACCCCTTTAGGCCAAATGGTTTTCTTTCTTCCCTACCGTTCGGCACCAGCCTATGGTTTGGAAGAAGACTATCCAATAAGCATAATGGGTGTACTGTCCCAATCCTAGGAACACTCGCAATACGAGAGAAGGTGAAGATAAAAGACACCTGAATAAACCTTATTCCTATTTCTCCTGAACCAGAATCCATCCCCGAATTGGAACAAGTTCCTTTCGAGTTCGTATATAACCATACGATGGAGTATCCAATAAACTGTGGATCTTCGTAGTGATACGGAGTGTCCTGGAGAAATACAATGGTGAAATGGGAGTGGTAATGAAATACTTGGTTTGGTCGTGAATATCAGTCGCAATTTACTTTGCCCTCTTACTAATTCCTTGTTTTGTCTTAACTTAATACCTTCTGTACACCATCGTTATGCTAATTGGTTTTCTTCATTTCCCACCGTTCGGCACCAGCCTAAGGTTTGGAAGAAGACTATCCAATCTGCGTAATAGGTGTACTATCTCCTAAACCAAGGAGTTCTCGCAACCTGAGAGAAGGTAAAAGGAAAAGACAACTGAATAATCCTATCCGTTTTCTCCAGAACCTGAAACCATCCTCGAATTCCTTCGAGTTCGTATATAACCATACGATGCTTTTGTCCAATGGAAATGGACGTTCGTAGTAATACGGGGTATCCTGGAGAAATAGGTAAAAGTAGGAGTGGCAATGAGGTTCGCAACTCTGACAATCCAAAAGCCTGTGTTTAAGAAGGTTCGGTCAACTTGGTTACTGAGTCATAGTCTAGGGTCGGGTCAATGGTCGCTGCCAAAGAGAGAGAGAAAAGAAACATTCAGCGTGCACTCTAACCTAGATCAGAATGGTTACCAATTTATCTAATCTGGAAACCTCCCACTGTACCGTCAAATTCTCCTCCAAACCTAAAAGAAGAATTAGTCGGGATCACCCGAGGAGTAAACCAACTCATCAGTGGGAATCGGGATCCAACTATCACCGCATGATAACGTGACGGAATCCGCTCACGGTATCACACTCCAGAAGGTATGCGCATATCTGGCAAGTTTCAGTTCTTTTGAAACTCCCGATGAGATTTTTACCCCATGCTCTTATGACCTTGGCGTGAGGTCAAAATATCATAAGTCACATGTCAAGTTCTACCCATCATTATCCAGGTTAATTTGAATCCACCCGTACATACCCTTGACGTAGGCCAAAATAGTAGTACGACTGTCCCAAACCAACGCATCTATCTATACAACAGATAAATACCCGGCAGCTACCAAACACTATGCCTTGGCGTGAGGTCAAAATACATAGCTTGAATACTACCGAATATTTAACTGAAATGATGGAGGGCTATGAATGGTTTCTGGCGAAAACCTTTAACGTAATGAACTTGATATCGTTGAAGGAACTCTTTCCCCGTAGAATGAGGTGCAGGATATTCCAACTGAATACCACGATGCAAAGCAAAAGTAATCGGCTATAGTGAAGTTATTGCCCTGACGCAAACTTTTGTCCAAGGGGTCACTCCCGGTGAAGGGATCTCGGCCCTTGCCTCGTCGACTGAGGAGCAGGATATTCTAACTGAATACCACGATGCAAAACAAAAGTGAACGTCCTTGCAATAACAGCTTTTTGAAAAGTGTTCCAACAACATCAGATTAGGTTTGTTTTTAACTTGTATTGATCCGAATCAATGCAGTCCCATCAATTGATCACACCACAAAGAACGAAAATAATATGACGTACGTATATGCCATCCGCATTCGCCACTGGGTCCCGTCATTACCCGTTAGGTTAGCTAACTAACGACAGAGCGGGGACTGGACTAGCGCGGATGCAAAACATATACAACATCTACTAATATATATACCAATATATTATATTCGCTCAAGGCATGATAAAAAATGCAACATCACAGAAATGTACAGCATCACAGAATAAAACAGATATCTGGGATCCCCGGGTTTCACAGAGCCGCTGAAACCCGACGTTCCCCTGGTCGTGTGGATAGCCTGTGCAATGAAATCCTAGACCCCTACGGGCGCGGCAAGTTACCCGCCAAAACCTGAAGCGAGGCAGCCCCCTTCAGCACCGTGAATGGACCACCCAGCACTTCACGGAATCCGGTAACTTGGGCACCCCTCCTAGGTCAACCTGTACCCCCTACGAGTGCGGTGAATAGCCTGCCAATCCTAGAGTGAAGCCCCCTCCGTCTCAATGCCATGAGATGCGGGCTTGTTGCCCTCTAGAACTCGGTTATCCGTGCACCCCTCCGCGGGGCAATCCTAGTACAGAAAATAAAATATACATACAACGGGTACATCGACCGCAGCTTGGTCGTGCCCCAAAACAATAATACAAACAGTCAGTGACGGCAATCCACATGTCGGACGCTCGTCCCGCAATATCAAATGTACATAATACAACAAAACACTGTACTAGCATTGCATCCAGGCTATCCCCACCGACCGATCCGCAACATCACAGAACATCAACGTGAAAGTCACGTTCGCAAATCCGTCTAACCGGACTATAGCAGTTAGACAGGATTTACTGATCGAGTGACATTCACGGTCGCAGATATAATGTAAATACTATGAAATAATTTGTTTAAAATATCCGATCGATCAAATTTACCAAGTGGGCCCCCCAAGTACTACTGTAGCACACCAAGAAATTCTGGGCCCAAATATAATATTCCAAAAACCCTAAAATCAACCCAGAGAGCAACTGCAGAAATTTGATGAAGTGATCTCAACACAGTGCGGCGGAACCGCGGCCTAAAGGGGGTGTTTGGCCACGGTTCCGCGCTCCTACTGTGGAGTCACTGTATCGAATTTCTACAGTGTTCTTAGAATTTCTAGTACATCACTTTTCTGCAACCTGAAAAAATTTTCGAGCAAGAAAAAATTCAACAAAAAACTGATGTGAAGAAAACGCGGATTTTGGAATTTTGGTCGATCGGAAATGTAAACACATTAAACAAAGCTAGACTAAGTTAATGGTGCGGCTCTGATACCAATGTAAGTGCACGGCGGCGCCCCGGCCTCCATCCCGAGGCCAAATGCGGAAGCGATGGTGAACTTTAATTTTGCAAACTAGCAAACCGGCACCACCGCGCACTAAAACCCGGATCGAACCATTAACTAGTCCTAGCTAACTACAAGATAGGGAATAGAGATATACCGACTGATCCGAGTCCTCCGGTCTTCTCGTCATCGTCCCGATCTCCCGCGGAATGTCCTGTCTCCACCTCGTCGCCGGAAGTGCACCACATCGCCTACATCTTTTACGGGCTCCCACCTCAATGCCGAGGCAACTCGGGCACGAAGCTGGCTAGTCGACGTGCCCAAGGTTTGCTGTAGAATATAGTGTAGAGGCTTGTGTCTCATTTGGGGTTCATGGAGGTGCCATTTTGGTGGAGGGATGATACAAGAGCTATGTGGAGGGACTTGGGGATTTTTGGAGCATGAAATGAAGCAAAAAACCCACACATACAAAATTGGGCAGCCCTCCCCTTAAGTGGCCGACCCTTGCAATTGCAAGAGAGTGAGAGAGTGGAGAAAGTGAGCCAAGAATGAGAGAGCCATCCAATAATCCAAGGGAGAGAGAAAGAAGGCTATCATGCAAAGGAATGATCACTAGGAAAGTCCAACACTCAAACAACAATCATCACACTTCATCATCAACAAGCATGATGACAATCAAAGGCCAACACTCCACCACTACCATCATGAAAACATAAGTCAAGCCATCATGGTCAAAAGAGGTCAAATGATGGTGCAAGTATCATGATACAATAATATGCAAAGACCCCCTCCACAAAAGCTTATTTGCACAAATGCAAATAAGCCCTCCTCCACCAATCTTCGGCCAATGAACGATACAAAGGAAATTGGCCGAAACGGAAAGCAAACTGGCAACTCCAGAAAACTGGTCTCGTAATAAATTACAGGAAAACCCCGATACTGTGTATACACACCCGCATTTGTATTCCGACCGAAATACAAATGCAACGAGACAAAATCTACACTGTACTATACTAGGATCCGGCTTAAACCAAAGCCGGCTAGTATTATCCGTCCGATCCTGATCCATGCAATACCGCACGTATTTGATCGAACCCTGCCATATATCCATACGGCCTCTAGTACAAACTGTCCAATCCTGATCCGTGCAATACCGCACGTATCTGATCGAACCTTGCCATATCTCCATACGGCCTCTACAGCTTTTCGCCCGAAAGCTTGAGTAACTAAATGTGGGGGACTCTAAAGACTCGTCAACACCTTGGTTGTGGATTTAACCACTAGCACGTCAGAGGTATAAGCCAATACGTAACGGGCTACCAGGTATTGACCAAAAGGGACGTCTGTGAGCGAACTCAGCCTGACACCCTACTGAGCCTGTCAGTGATAATATCCGTACAGTCCGGTCCATTCGTCTATGAGCATCGCATGGCGGGCCTAGGGGGTTGGTAAAAGTCAGACCCCCAAAGGCGGTACAAGTCGTGTCGGAGTGTAGCCCAGAACACCCTGAGATACTACTGGAATACCTACCAGTAAATCTCCTTGCCTCGGCCGAGGGCTTCGTGTAATGGCTCTCGTAGACACAGCGCGACCTCACCCCCAATACCGGGAGAGACGAACCCCTGAAGATACGCTCACTGCCTCCATGTGGCTCGGGACTGTACCCAACTAAAACCTGTTTGCACGACTCCTTTGAGCCGTGGTAGGGTAGTAATCAAAGTACAGTGGGAACTCACACGAGACAAATGACGATCCCCAGGTCGATGAACTAACCTGTACACATGTCACCAGGGAACTGCCATCTGACGTCTGGTATATGACCAACTAGCATGTTCCCGGCGAGTCCTGTCCGGTGTACTCATAACCCAATGAGCACCTGTATACATCTTAGGTGATCTAACTGACACCAATGGCTTGTGAGACCGGCTGATTGGTAGTGATTTTACGATCAAAAATATAATTACCGCAATCAGAAACGGCGTCGCTTCGCAGCTGGCCGGTGAGTGCGGGTCGATCCACAGAGACGGGTAAAATTCCTTTAGTGTGTCTTAACGAGTTGATTCTATTTGTCGTTTTGGTTTTATAAAAATCTAGATCTAAAACTTAATTAATCTAATTTAAATTCTTGCTAGGGTTAGGCTTAGAGGAAGTTTTGGAGATTGATGTTTCCTCACCGCTTTCAATGCCGTATTTTAGATCCATTAGGTGTTATATTAATTATCGATAAAGTGGATACGACTCTTTTGGGAAGATGTTTTCTTCCTCTAGATTCGTATCCTTACTTTATCGTTAATTACCCTAACCCCCATGGAAAACGCGCGCAACCGGCCCTTTATACTGCGGTTCACCGTTACCTCGAGGGGTAGGGTGCCGCAGGGAGCGGTTGTGCGCGCATGCATGGAGTTCTTAATGGGTTAGTTTAATATGGCATTGAAAGGGGTGAGAGATCTCATCTCTCAACCCTTTCCCTAAGGCTAACCCTAACAAGCGAGGAGACTACTCGCTCATTAGGGGATGAAATAACATTAAAAGAATAAAAGAAAAACACTTACTAATGGTGATGGCTCCCTCCAAGCGATAAAGAACAGATCTGAATGTCACTTCCAGAATTTCTGAATTTTATTTATTGAAAAGAGGCATACAATTTTTAGATCTAAGATTACAATTTATAGGAAAATAGGAAACCTAGGGCTACAGACTCTCGCACATGCAAAATTACAGATTTGCCCACGTTAAATCCTAACATCTGCACCGACGCAACAACCCAGAGATTTTCCACCGACACGGGCGCTTGATGGCCGCGGATCCGCGGCGCCAGGCTGGGTTTGGCCGCGGATCCGCGGCCAAACTGTGGACTTGGGCTTTGTTATTTTTTGGGCTTTTTCCTTTGCTGTTTGGGCTTCTGTTTCCATATGTAGTTTCTCTGTTGGGCTTCTGGTTCTTCTCCAGATGTTTCAGTGAACACTTGTATTGGGATTTTTAACCGTTTACTTGATATTTTGGACCTTGCACTGTTCTTCGACTAGGCTTGACTAGGATAGGTCTGCTTGTTGGTCAAAAGTCCCTTTTTCTGTTGTTTTGTGTCTTTTTCACTGTATTTGCTCCAGAAACCTGTAACCTGTAATATGCAACAAACGTGCGTCAAGAGTACCTGTTTATTTATAAAAAGGATAAGAATAGGGGAATGATAAATGCAATATTATGGTCTGAACAAATACCCCCAAACTTACCTTTTGCTCGTCCTCGAGCAAACTTATTATTTATTCACTAAAATCCTAACCGCACTTTCGCAGGGAAACGCGATTGCACTGAGCACGTGCAACAAGCCGTTAAACCTCTAGGTGTCCCTAGTAGGAGGAGTGTTGTCTCCTGAGGGTTTTCAGTGGATTACACCCACAAAATCCAATCAACTCGGCCCTCTGACTTTTGTTCTTCACTTAGGTCTTCTAACAAGGAATTCTATTATCTTCTACTTGTAAATCATCCACCTATATTCTTCACACTTCCTCATTATTTAACTTAAGATTATATATGTTATGTAGACCTACTTAGCTTTCGGCATCTTTTATGTCTTCCTTCCAGGGTTTCATCTCAACTTAGGAATTTTCTATCAACTCCATTAAAGATACAAATTTTATCTTTCATTCCTCTCTTTTATCTAGATTCCAATCACATACCCCTACGTGTGTGTATAGATCACCCCTACACTTGGAGATTCAAATCAAGCAATCATGCCCTTGTCCGATGTCCAAAGTACTAATTAGTTGGTGAATGAAATTTGCTTACACATCCTTCATGCGACCCTTAATACTTCTTGAGGTACCAAACGACCGATTACAAAATGCGTTTGCACTTTAAAGCGTACTTCCTAGTCTTTGCAACACCCAAGGCTTTAGCAGTGACTCCCAAACCAGTTGGTCTAAGGCACTAGGTGATGAAGCACCCTCGCTAAATATTTTTCTATTTTTACAGCCTTAAATAATCACAAAAACCAGTGTCCATTTTTTTATTCTTTATTCACACTTATATGTTTTTTTATTTTCATTGCACTAAGGACTTTAGACAAGAGCATTTCAAGGTCTCTTCTACTATTCCAAGTTTCAAGGTGCGTGATTGTACAAATTGTAGGGTATACATTTTCAGAATTTAGACTGAAGCTAGGAACTATTTTTCAAACTTATACTCTAATAAGAACATCAATACTCTTCCTTTGTTTTGACTTAGCCCAAGAAGTGAACCCAAAATTTGCCTATTTCTAAATAAACTACAAGGCATATACTTTCTACCGTTAAACTTTAAGGAATGTTATTTTTAGGGTTTTTAATTTACTAAGTCTCAGATCTAGTTGTTCCTAGCCAGTTAACCTATTTGTCAAACTCAAGTCAATTAGCCAAAATTGAATACATTAATTTTTATAATTTTTGAAATTTTTCAAATTTTTATGGGTTTTCAAATAAGTATGCAAAAATATGTACAAATGAATGCAAAGGAAGAAGACGTACCGAGCATACCCTCAAACTTGAACTTGACAGTGTCCTCACTGTTATGCTAAACCAAGAGGGTCAAAACACCGATACTCCCCTGTTTATTTAGTTATAGTTTTTTTTATTTTTTTATTTTTATTGTTAAGAAAAAGTATATACAAAAAGACCCTCCCCCAAACTTCATTTAAACTATGTTAGACATTACTGCCAAACTTTGCATCGGCCAAAAGTCAACACCAACCATTTGAAAAGTTTATCAGTAAAGAATATTGGTTGGTGGAAAAATGAGTTGTGGTGGTCCGCAAAGAATTGAGGAAGATAGAAGTAGTGGTATGGGAGGTGTGGAGGTGAATATACAGGTGATGGTGATGCATCGACACGAGAATGGAAATGATCAGCAATCAGTGGAGTCTTGGCATTCTCGTACCTTATTAAAAGAAATGGGGGTATTTCAACTTCTAAGGGAGGAAGTTGGCTCACCACAATACCCCCAAGATGTTCCTGTGGGTCCTCTATTGACATGGCATCATTCATCAATTGTGTATGATATTCACTTATGAGGGAACTTATCTCCTCGATGTCCGCCATAGTCCAACCGACAACTTGCCGCCTATCTTGTAAGACCATTAAGAGGGCGTTCTCTTGCTCAATGGCTAGAGAGGCCGATATGATAATGAGAAAGGTCTCATTCTCACCTATGTAGGCATATCTAAGGTGAGACGGCAAGGACATTAGTTCGAGTTTCGGAGGCGAAAGAATCATTGCGGAATCTACCTCGAACTCAAAGGACTCTAACACAGGTTCGAAATCACTGCAAACAACCGATTCGGATGGTTCGACTGACTCATCCAAAAATTCAAACGACTCATATTCGGGCTGTGAGTCGTCATCCAAAAAAGTGAAACATTCATAATCAACATCGGTTGTGTCAACGGTAGTAGGCTCAAGGAGGGACGCACTAGTGGCGTCAAAACTGTTTTCATCAAATAGAAATCTTTCAAGCTCGCAGTCCTCCTGCGTGATTTCGTGAATAGAGAAAACTTCTCGTGTACTAGTTTTTGGCACGGGGGGCAGACTTCCCATCTTATAAATATTGAACTCACTAGACCTCTTCCCAAAGGATAGAGTCATGGAGCCATTGCGGCAATTTATTACTGCATTGGAAGTGGCTAAAAATGGTCGACCGAGAATCACCGGAATTTGGTTTATTGGGTTAGCAACAGGTTGTGTATCCATAACAATAAAATCAACGGGGAATATGAACTCCCCAACTTTGATCAACACATCCTCTAGTTGACCCCTTGGATAGGTGATTGATCGATCAGCCATTTGGAGAGTGCAACGAGTGGGTTTCAACTCTCCAACCCCTAATTGTTCGTACACGGAGTAGGGAATCAGGTTAACACTAGCCCCAAGATCTAAAAGTGCTTGATCAATTTTCTTATCCCCAATTGTAATTGAAATCGTAGGACAGCCGGGGTCCTTTCGTTTTTGGGGTAAGGTTTGATGGTGGTTAATAGCATTGCTCACTGCACTAGCCACTAGCACTTTCTTGGGTACTTGAGATGCTTTTCTCTTTGAAGTGCATAATCCCTTTAAGATTTTCGCGTATGAAGGGACTTGTTGGATAGCATCCAAGAGAGGTATATTTATGCTAACCTGCTTAAATATCTCCACAATCTTCTCCACTTGTGTATTTGGTTTATTAGGACTCAACCTGTTTGGAAATGGAGCATTTTGAAAATTAGTTGAGTCAAAAGTTTGTGGAGCAGACTGTGGATTAGGAACGGATCCCGGTGTAGATGTGTTTGTGTTGTGAGAAATGGGTCCGTTAGAGCTAGAAGAAGTAGAGCCATGTGAAGGGTGGAGAATAGGCTCTAAAGAAAAAGGTGAAGAAGGAAGTGAAGAAAATGAAGAAGGGGAAGAAGAAGAAGAACCACCGGCGGGGATGTCATCATTAGTTTCCACATTATTTTGCAACTCTGTTCCGGATCTCAACGTGGTCACCGCATTTACATTGTGATTGTGATATGCGTTTTGTGGGTGACCGGGATTGGGCAATGGTTGAGATGGAAGCTTTCCCTTTTCTCTCTCGCTCAACGCAGCAGTTAATTGTGCAATTTGTTCCTCAATAGATTTGATACTTTGATCGTGTGAGGCATTGTTATTCATTAAAGATTGCACATAACTTTCAAATCTTGCTGCGGATTCTGTAGTTTGCTTGAGAAATGCATCTAGACTTTTTTCGAGCGAGGTAACCTTATCATCATTTGGTTGAACTAAATTGTTCGTTTGATTTGTATAAGGTTGTTGTTGGAAAGGTTGCTGTTTTTGAGTTTGTAAGGGTGCTTGTTGTTGTTGTGGAGGAGGTCTTTGAAAAATATTGTTCCCTTGGACTTGTTGATTTTGGTTCCAAGCGAAATTCGGGTGACTCCTCCACCCCTGATTGTATGTCGAAGAGTAAGGATCATTTCTTTGTCGTTGCTGAAATGCAGCATTGACTTGATCCTGTCCTTGAATAGGTGCATTATAAGGACACTCTTCGGTTAAATGCGATGGGTTCGAACAACAAGCACAAACAGTTCGTGTGGGTAGAGTAGGGGCAGGAGAAGACGATGAGATTTTGGTCTCAATGGCTTCTAGCTTTTTCATAAGTGAGGCCATCTCGGCCTTCATAGCTATCGACATATCTATTTGATGTATGCCTGCCCTAGATTGACCACTAGAAGAAGATGATGTGGTCTTGGTACTCTCCCATTGAATTGTTTGCTCACTTAGGTCCTCAAGAAACTGCCAAGCTTCGTCGCTAGACTTGGAGAGAAAATGACCTTGACATATTGTTTCTAGCAACTGCTTCGTTGCTGCGTTCAATCCCTCGTATAATGTTTGGCAAAGTTGCCAATTTTCTATCCCATGATGAGGGCATTGAACAAGTAGGTCTTTGAATCTCTCGAAGCACTTCCAAAATGGTTCGGAAGGAAGCTGTGAAAATTGTATAATCTCGTTTCGGATTCTAGCAGTTTTGTGGTGAGGATAGAACTTTTTCAGAAAAGCTCTTACAAAATCGTCCCAATTTCTAATGGAATGTGATGCGGTGCTGTATAGCCACTTCTCAGCTAAGTCACATAAGGTAGAAGGAATGACCCTTAGCCTTATTGCGTCATCACTTAATTGGGTTGTCTTCATCATGGCGCAAACGTTTTGGAATTTATTAATGAAAATATAAGCATCTTCGGATTCCAAACCATGAAACTTAGGCAGCATATTGATGAAGTATGGTTTTATTTCAAAATTATCCCCATTTGCCGGTGGGGGTGAAAGACATGTGGGTAAAGAAGTGCGGACGGGGTAGAAGAGGTCCTGGAGCGCAACTTGTGCGGACGCTACAACAGGCGTAAGATTCGGGTTATTCGCACCTGGCGGAGGTGGAATAATTCCCGTCGTTAAGGTATCGTTGGGGTTGAATCCCGACATACCTTCGAAAGAAGAATTTGAATGTGGAGGTAAGGAAGTGGACGGAATGTCGACGAAGGGTTCGTCGAAGGGTTCGTTGGTCGGTACCAACGAAACATGGACTAATCGGGCGTTAGTATCCCTAGTCCAAAATGACATACACTAAAGGGTAGTGCAGTCAGAAAAAAGAGAAAAACAGAATGTGGGGGTAAGATAACGTCAGTGAAGAAGAGATGGTGGAAGTGAGGTGCAAGTTTTCTTAGCGGCAAGTTGCAAGTTTTTTTAAAAGATTTTTCTTTTTCTTTTTCTTTTATTTATGTGAAGGTTTTGCAAAGGGGTTTTAGGAAAGGGACTCATGACACCAATATGTCAACCACACATGCACAATCAGGCCTAGATCTAGGGTCGCCTAGGTCTGCTAGAAAGCTCCTAACTAGGGCTAGAAATAGACCTCAAACCGCCTCTTCACGGACAAATACGGCCAGGTAAGTGGGAAGGAACCACCACTACAGTAGGCCTAATTAAAAACCACTAGCCTAGACACCGCAATGTCGGTTAGGATAAACGGCTGATGCCTACCCTCGTCCTTTTCCTATTGAGCTCGCTGTCCTTAGGTCTGAGTCTAATCTTTTTTAATTAAAGGTGGTTGATGCAAAATGCTTAGGTGTTTTCTGGGGTCCTGGGAAGGGTGATGAAATCCCCACCCAATCTGAGTTTGGTCAAATAGCCCCTTAGAATCCGGTTAAATTATGCAAAACAAATAAAATTTCACTTGCAATCAAATTTTTTTAGCGCAGCGCAAAGAAACCTGCAGAAATCTGTTATTTAGAAGGGGGAGAAAGACTCTTTACGCAAAGAACCCTGCAGAAAACTTTTTACAGAGAGATATATTGCAAGTTACAGAGGGGAGAATGAGGATCAAACCCACAAAATTTAATGCGCTGACGTGGCACTAGGAGCGCTGATCCGCGGCGGGAGCCCTGTATATGCGGCTGAAGCGCGGCTAGGTCGTGGGATCAGGCACTGGAAAAAATTGTGTAGCTCTGTACTGAAAGTTCCTCTCTGTTCTTATATGTACCTTTCTGATTTGCGCTCTGTAAAATTTCAGATCTTCGCTATTCCTGCAAGATTCAAAAATAAACCCTTCAAACAGATCAAATTTGATAATTTTTATATTTTTTAATATTTTCAGATTTTTATAATTTTTCAATTTTATATCAACCCGAAAATTTACAAAAAGGAAAGATTACGCCGTCCCCGGCAACGGCGCCATTTGATTGGTAGTGATTTTACGATCAAAAATATAATTACCGCAATCAGAAACGGCGTCGCTTCGCAGCTAGCCGGTGAGTGCGGGTCGATCCACAGAGACGGGTAAAATTCCTTTAGTGTGTCTTAACGAGTTGATTCTATTTGTCGTTTTGGTTTTATAAAAATCTAGATCTAAAACTTAATTAATCTAATTTAAATTCTTGCTAGGGTTAGGCTTAGAGGAAGTTTTGGAGATTGATGTTTCCTCACCGCTTTCAATGCCGTATTTTAGATCCATTAGGTGTTATAGTAATTATCGATAAAGTGGATACGACTCTTTTGGGAAGATGTTTTCTTCCTCTAGATTCGTATCCTTACTTTATCGTTAATTACCCTAACCCCCATGGAAAACGCGCGCAACCGGCCCTTTATACTGCGGTTCACCGTTACCTCGAGGGGTAGGGTGCCGCAGGGAGCGGTTGTGCGCGCATGCATGGAGTTCTTAATGGGTTAGTTTAATATGGCATTGAAAGGGATGAGAGATCTCATCTCTCAACCCTTTCCCTAAGGCTAACCCTAACAAGCGAGGAGACTACTCGCTCATTAGGGGATGAAATAACATTAAAAGAATAAAAGAAAAACACTTACTAATGGTGATGGCTCCCTCCAAGCGATAAAGAACAGATCTGAATGTCACTTCCAGAATTTCTGAATTTTATTTATTGAAAAGAGGCATACAATTTTTAGATCTAAGATTACAATTTATAGGAAAATAGGAAACCTAGGGCTACAGACTCTCGCACATGCAAAATTACAGATTTGCCCACGTTAAATCCTAACATCTGCACCGACGCAACGACCCAGAGATTTTCCATCGACACGGGCGCTTGATGGCCGCGGATCCGCGGCGCCAGGCTGGGTTTGGCCGCGGATCCGCGGCCAAACTGTGGACTTGGGCTTTGTTATTTTCTGGGCTTTTTCCTTGGCTGTTTGGGCTTCTGTTTCCATATGTAGTTTCTCTGTTGGGCTTCTGGTTCTTCTCCAGATGTTTCAGTGAACACTTGTATTGGGATTTTTAACCGTTTACTTGACATTTTGGACCTTGCACTGTTCTTCGACTAGGCTTGACTAGGATAGGTCTGCTTGTTGGTCAAAAGTCCCTTTTTCTGTTGTTTTGTGTCTTTTTCACTGTATTTGCTCCAGAAACCTGTAACCTGTAATATGCAACAAACGTGCGTCAAGAGTACCTGTTTATTTATAAAAAGGATAAGAATAGGGGAATGATAAATGCAATATTATGGTCTGAACACCGGCCACCGCCCCTCGTCGGGGTCTCGACTGTATACACTAGTCTACTCTGGAGAATCGATGCCCTGTCTCGAAACTCCCACGACTAGGGACCATTTAAGGATGTGCTTATAGACCCCCAGCTCCCACTTATATGATCGCCCTCATACTGCTGGTGGTCAAGCAAGAATCCTAGGGGCTCTACCAACGTGTAATAGCGACCTGTCAGGTCACCTAAGCAGTACACGATGATAAAGATAAACCAGATAGCATACTATCATCTCGAGTAAGACTGTCCTACCGGGATAGGTCCTCCCTCAATCATTGCAATCACGTGCCTGTGATCCAATAATTGACTCTGAGGGCACTATCTCCAACACATCCATCGCCCATCTGTATGGGTCGAGAAGGTATACGCTAGTCTACTCTGGTATATCGATGCCCCGTCTCGATATACCCACGACTAGGGACCTTGAAGGATGTACTTATGGACTACCATGTCTCCACTAGTATGATCCGCATCATAGTCCAGGTAGTCAAGTGCACATCCTAAGGGCTTTACCAACATGTAACAGAGAGACAATCAGTGTACACGTTAAGGTAAAGATCAACCAGATAGCATACTATCATGTCGAGCAAGAAAGTCATCCCTATATATGTCCCAGCATCCACTACAATATACATCCTATGTATAGCAATGGCCTCTAGGGCATACATATAACTAACAATCTCCCACTTGCACTAGGGCCATCTGATAGCAGTGGTTGTAGTATCTCATACTCAACCATCCCATAAAAGTCTCTCTCTGGGAAAAGGCCTTTGTGAGTGGATCCGCCGTGCTGTCCTCTGAGTTTACTCTCCTATCCTCGATTACCCTGGAGATCAACTATCTCCATGATCAGGTGATACTGCCTTAGAATATGTCTGGATTAATGATGGGACGGACGTTCCTTGGCATAAGCCACAACTCCATTGTCACACAATGGGAGGAACTAAGTTCATCTCATGAACAAATATACATCCAGACTGCCTCTTTGGTAGCATCTTAAGTAGCGATGTATCCATCCTTAATCGTCTAGTATGCCACGGTATCTAGTTTGGAACTCTTCCAACATACCGTCCCTTTACTGAGGGTAAAGACAATGCCTGTGACTGACTTTCAGTCGTCCTTATCACCCTGGAACCCTTCCAGTGATTCTCCCCAGAATCGATTGATACCGTCTCACTACAACTAGTGAGAATCCTAACATCCATTTAGATCTATCTCATAGATCCAAAATCCAGGATTTAGGAGGTATCATTTTGATCCTATATGGAGAATCATTGTGATAAGCGGAGATTGACCGAGCGTAACATAGGAAACTCCTTCCCTATCAAGAGCATGTCTATCCACGTACTCTACGAGGATCGTCACTATACTCCCTACTACCTTTTTTTTTATACAAGGTTCATCTACCATTTTGATGATGTCAAACTCTTTGACTAACACATCAAAACAGATGTTCCAACTCCGCGATACCTGCTTTATCCTATAAAGCATCTTGTACACGTTTCCGCTGCTCCCACTGTCTACGAAGCCCTCTGGCTGTGTACTTATAGACATTCTCTTCTAAAACATCATTTAGAAAAGCAGTCATGGCACCCAACCGCCAGATATCGTAGTCATGGTATGTAGCCGTGGCAAGTAGGATCTGGATGGACTTAAGCATAGCCACTTGAAAAGGTTTCATCATTATCCACGCCTGGTCGATGACGAAAAGCTTTAACAAGTCTAGCTTTGAAAGTCTCAACTTTTCCATCTACACCAAGTAATCTTCTCAAGATATACTTGCTCCTGATGGGGATTTAACCCTTCAGATATAGCAACCAAAGTCCATACTTTGTTGGTGTACATGGATTCCATCTCAGATCGCTAAGCATCCAGCCATTCTTACAGAGTCCCACTCCTGATGGCCATTTCGAAACTAGTTGGGTCATCATCTCATGATGCAATCTTCGCTCCCACTGTCATAGAGTAACCGAAGTATCTCTCAGGCGGGTGAGGAACCTCACTAGATCGGCGGAGAGGCTGAGGTTCGTTGGTAACTATTGAATCCTTTGGTTCTATCAAATCACCAGCCGCAGTTTGTATAGCTGGAACCTTTCCAGTTGTACATAACAGACCTTGCCTCGAGCTTGTCCGGATTATTCTTTTAGACATAGCCCGGACAACCCCAACTCTTAACCAACTTAAGATATGGGCTCTTCCCTTTCCATATCACATATGAAGCGGTAGGCAACTGATTTGATTGGAACCCAATTCAATTGGTATGCAGCTTCTCAAGTGCATAACTCCCAAAAGGAAATAGGAAACACAGTAGTACTCATCATAGAGCACACCATATCACATAGGGTGCTATTGCTCCGCCCCGATATACCATCGTGCTATGGTGTATACGGAGGAGTAATGCTGAGAGAGAATCTCATTCTCCTTTAGAATAATCCAGGATTTCCGTGCTCAAGTATTCTCCTCCTCGATCTCATCAAAGGACATAATACTTATACCCGTATTTTGGTTCTCTACTTCTAACTTATATTCTGTGAATATCTCAAAAGGTTCGGACTTGTGTTTCAACAGGAACATGGGTCTGAATCTTGAAAGATCATCAGAAAATGTAATGAAGTATAAAGAACCGGACTTGGCAAGTGTAGACAGGGGACCTACATACATCAACATGTATCATCCCAAGAGTTCACTAACTCTTTCTCTATTTCCAGTAAACGGAGCTATGGTCATCTTATCTCTGTGACATGACTGGCAAGTTTCACAAGATGTAAATTCAATCTGATTTAAATATACATCTATGATGTAACTTGAGCCAGTCGGATCGCATTGATATGACCTAGTCTACAATGCCTCAAGAAGGATTTGTTCATTTCTGAACTCTTCCTCTTGTGTGTGTTCTGTATACAAAAGAACTGTAGTTTGATTTAGAACATCAATGCTTTTTAGATAACGTGCCTGAACCGATCAACTTTTGATATAGGAAATGTTCAAAACATTATCCAACAATACAAAATTATATCCTTTCTTTATTAATAAAGAGACTGATATGATTTTGTATATCAGGTTCGGTATCTAATAACATTCGTTCAGAATCAATGTATTGGTAATACAGGATGACAGTGACCAACAGACTTGGCTGCAACACTTGCCCCGCTTTCTGTCTCATGAAACTTATCATCCGTTCTCAGTTCTCTACCTAGCTGTAGCCCTATGTAACAGATTACATATCTGGGATCCTGATCTGGTATCACATACCCAGGACGTAGAGGATACAGAGAAACAGTTCTTTGTAACGAACACACCCGAAGATGATGCATCAGCATGCACTCTCTTCGTTTGGGCGGCACAGGAATTCTGGTAATCTCCAATTTCCTGCTCTGTCTTATAACAATTATAAGTTGGAGCGGGACCAACGTTCCCCAGCTCAGTATAACAAGCGGGTTCGGTCAATATTCCGTATTATTATCTTGATTAAGGCGTGATATGGTCGCTACCTGGAGAGAGAGAGAAGAAAACACTCAGCGTGCGCTCTTGCAAGATCAGATTGGTTATTATTTTATCTAATCAGGATGGCTCCCACTGTTTTTATCAAATCTTCCTTCAAACCCTAAAAGGAAAGACTAGCTGTGATTAATTACACACTACAAGTTCGCCAATCTTTCAGCCAGGCCAGTGTCGGTACTTTGAGGGAGGTCCCCCGTGCTTTCGCACGAACCTAATTAATGTAAACCTCGTTTTCCCAGAGGCGTAACCTCGTTAACACCTTTCTAGACACCTACTTGATCGGCTAATTGTAATGTGTAAAACTCTCCCAGGAGTAACAATTACTCGCAGCGGGTATCGGGATCCAACTATCTCATAGAAGGTATGCAATCTCATTGCAAATTTCAACACTTGAAATTCCCGATAATATTTTGCCCATAACGTGCTATGACCTTGACGAAAGCCAACAAACCATAGCCCGCTAGTCAAGTTCAACCCGTACATTTCTTGATTGAATTAAACCCACCCGCACGACCCTTGACGAAAGCCAACAAAGCCGCACGACTACCCTAATCCAATCGCATCGTGTGCAGCAGATAAGCAGCATATAGCTACCGCACACTGCACCTTGACGAAAGCCAACAAATGCAGCACGAATACTATATACAACTTATCTGAAATGACGGAGGGCTACGACAGGTTTTTCTGAAAACCTATTGCGTAATGAACTTGATATCGTTGTAGAATCAAATGATTTTAAAATGGAGTGTTTTTGAGGCTTTTGTAGTTTTGCTAAAGGAGTCACTCCTGGTGAAGGGATGTCGGTCCTTTCCTCGTCGAATGAGGTGCGGGATATATCATATATATCTCGGTGCAAAGAAGAAACTATAGAAGCTATCAAAAGACAAACCGAGTGTGTAGCATCTGCCAGTTATTGCTACAGGAGTCACTCCCGGTGAAGGGATCTCGGTCCTTTCCTTATCGAATAAGGTGCAGGATATATCACATATACCGCTGTGCAAAGCAAGAACTGTAGCTACCTATTTTATTTTTGAAATTCGATTCTACAACATCTTTAGGTTTCTTTTTATTTCATTAATCATATTAATGAAGTCCCATCATTTAAGTACCTAAACATCACAGATAAATACGACGTACACTTATGCCATCCGCATTCGCCTCAATGTCCCCTCATGCACCGTTAGGTTAGGTAACTAACGGCAGAGCGGGGCAGGGCTAGCGCGGGTGTAAAACATAAGTAATATCTATATAATATATCATATATACTATATACAGTATCTATCAGAGAACATCACATGATCACATCACAGATATCGCAGCAGAAGAAACATATGAAATATTGGATATACTAGGACGTCCGTATTTTCAATACGAGCCAGTATAAAACACGGATTCCACGGTCGTGATGAATAGCCAAACCCACACCCCTAGACCCCTACGAGAGCGGCAAGCAACCCTACCAATTCTAGAGTTAGGAGACCCGGACTCGACTCCTCGAGTTGGTCTCCCACTGGACTCCAGAACCCGGTTACTTGTGCTCTCCTCCTTGGGTCTATCCTAGTGCGAAAAAGTAAATAATATACAAAAGGTGACATCTTCCGCAACCTGGAAGTGCCCCAATAAAAGAATATTACATACAAGTTTTTACATGAATGAAAATGAAAAACACTCATCTTACATAAAACCCCCCGGTTATTCAAACACGACGATCCAATATAACATATCCAGCAACACAGAACATCACATGTCATCAACGTAAGTAAATATGCGCATCCCAATTGTCGTTGACATATAGCAACGAAACCGGCGATATCACATATTACACTTACGGTCACAGAAAAGAAAGTGTAAAACTACAACAGTTGGAATCCGCAAACTCTTTAGGCATCGCATGCCTAGCCAAATGAATTCCTTAGACATCGCATGCCTAACAATTATAAACCCCGCATTTTAGTCTCATCATTGAAAACACTTTTCAATATCAAGTCGAGCAATTCAACAAGATTCCCGATATTCTGATCGAATGCTCGTCGCAAACTTTAGTAGGCGGCCGCACCCCCGACGCCGTCGACGAAGTGCACCAAGGAGGAACACCGCTGCCGTGAGCACCCGAACGGATGCCTTCGGCGACGGGGTTCTCCTACAGTCACTTGGTCGGGGCTATGGGGTGAGGCTGTCTATTAAGTTTACCCGGCGAGTATCCGCGTACACTACGTGATTGCGATGGACTTTTGATCACATCAAAATTCCGTGGCAACCGATCAAGTGAGACTAAAGTGCTTGATTTATAACATTCATTCAGTTATCTCATAACTACTTGTGAATTCCAATTATTGTATCCCAATCCAGATAAATAGAAAATGTTAAACTTTCCGATCGAACATTCAAACACCCAAGTTTTCCGAAATAGATCAACACATGAAATAAGTTTAAAAACATCCAGTTCATGCCTCAGTACCAACGGTCCAGCCGTAGAAGGGTCAAGCCAACGCCTCACATGTGGCACGCCGTACCGCCCCAAACCCTAAGGTTCAAAGGGCAGTTCAAGACGGTCACATAATCGAGTTAAGGTTTGTTGTCTTCTAGAGGGACCATCGCTTTACTTGCACTACTTCGAACGTAATTAAACTACGGAAAAATCCAACACTTGGAAATTTCCCGGCAGGGGAAAAAGTGGGTATTTATATCCAGTCGAACTTTTTAACAGTTTCTAAAATATCCGGAAAAACATAAACGAAGTTAAATTATCCGATCAAATTAACGAATCCCCAATAAAACCCTAGAAAACTCAACACTTGAGTGGAATTAAAAAATTCACATAAAAAATTGCCAAGAAAGGACCTAAGAATAAATTTATGAAATTTGAGGGACAAAGTCCAAATTTGGGCCGCGGAAGCGCCGCCAAAACCCTGGTTTGGCCGCGGTTCCAAGGTCGAATTATGGAATTAGGAGCCCAAACTTCACAGTAATTCTTATTTTTTCCTGCTTATTTTTCTGCATATTTTTAATTCACAAAATTCAACAGTTTTGAAAAATGTACAGAGAGCGATTTTGCAATGGGGTTTCGGTTCGATCGGATTTATAACTCCGTCTACGCATCGCCTAAGGCTCTAGCTAGGCTCTGATACCACTGTAGGGTTCCTAGGCACACTAATGAGGTCTCACAAGGCATTAACCATGCCAATTTCAAATTTTACAAGTGCCGAGAAACCCTAATACGGATCGTTAACTAGAATTTTAGGCGAAACATGCGAATAGTTAACAACTTAACTAAAGGAACGGAAATACAACCTTTGTAGATCCGGTTCTCCACCTCCATAGCGCCGCAATGAAGTCTCCTCGCTGTCCAAATCGAATCCCGGGCTCTAGCATCGGCTTCATCGGAAAAATGGGCGGGCTAGGTCGTCGACTTCGATGCCGAAGATGATCTACGTCGAGGCATCACAAGATCAAGCTCTAACTTCACCAAGTCATGAAACTTGTGAAGAAAACACCCTATACTACTTGGCAAGAGGTAGAGGATGAAGAAATAGGAGGTGGGTTCACTTTAGAATTGGATTTCTCACTCATTTTCTCAAGTTGCCATTGATGGAGGCAAGCTTCTTCTTTAAGAAGAAGAAGAAGAAGAAGATAATATTATGATAAGTCTCTTTGAAAAAGGAAAATAAAAAGAATACTTATCATAAACCAACCATGGTCAAGTGTAGAGAATGAACTAGGGTTAAGTGGAATGGTTAGGGTTAAGCATGAGACAAAATGGTGACTTAGTCAAAGCTTCATGAAGTTCAATATCAAACAAAGAAAGCCACCATTTTCTCTTTATCATTTTCTTTTGCCAAAATGAACAAAAGAAATAAATAAATGAATAAGTAAATAAACAAAACCCTAACCACTCATATAACCATGGTTTAATCTTTACACAAACTCAAGTTAACATGTATCATCAAACATGATACAATCAAGTGCACAAAAGTATATCACATATACAACTTGTGAACTTCAAGTGAGAAAATCCATTTAAAGTGAACCAATACTAGTTAATGCAAAGTAATATATCAAATATATAATTATGCATTAAATCATTAAATCAACACTTGATTCAATGATCCGGTCATGTCGCACACAACCGACTAGTATACAATGTATCGTTTTATCGAATCAATCCTTGATTCGATAACTAGGTTATATCGCATATAACCATTCGACACATTCATCGCGAGAATGAAATACGGTATCACATACACGCATTATTCTCGGTCCCGCACATATCTCATATGCGCTCCTATTTCGTTTCGCTTGAGCCAGGAAAGCTCTGTGTAGGACTCTAAAGACTCGTCAATACGCCGGCAGCAGGTGATGATCATATCAAACACCCACAAGCCGCAAGCGGTCTGCTAAACGTAACGGCCACCCGGGTATTGAGCGATCAGAAGATCGACGAGCAAGCCCGCTCATACTCCTGTGAATCCAACCAGTAACACTTACCGTACAGTCCGGTCTGATCGTCTGATATGTCGCATATCTCGCCTAGGGGTGGTAAACGTCAGACCCCAATAGCTCGATAAGTCGTGTCGATATGAGGTCTATAACAGTTCGAGAAACTACTGGTAACACTTACCAGTAAATCTCAGCAACCCTGGCCAGGGATTTCCGGTTATAGCCAATCGAACACAGCGCAACATCAACTCCCTATACCGGGAGAGACGAATCCCCTCCTATCGCTCATTGCCTCCATGTGATTCGGGACTGTACCCAAAAACCACCGTTTTGCACGCCCTCTTGGACGTGGTAAGATGGAAATCAAAGCACAGTGGGAACCACACAAGAATCTATGACGATCTCGGGTCAACAGACTACTCTGTACCAGTGTCACCAGAGAACTGCCATCTGACGTAAGGTATAATACCATCTGGGAGTTCTCGGCGAGTCCGTCCAGTGTACCCAGTCTCCACTGAGCACCCGTATATCATCTCTGATGTCAAACACCAATGGATATGGGATCATCCATCGCCCATCTGTATGGGTCGAGAAGGTATACGCTAGTCTACTCTGGTATATCGATGCCCCGTCTCGATATACCCACGACTAGGGACCTTGAAGGATGTACTTATGGACTACTATGTCCCCACTAGTATGATCCGCATCATAGTCCAGGTAGTCAAGTGCTGATTGTTATGATTCAGCGTGCTTGCGCTTTCTAAAAGATAGATCAAAAATATTTGTAACCGCAATCAAGAACGGCGTCGCTTTGCAGCTAGCCGGTGAGTACGGGTCGGTCCACAGGGATGTTGTGAATTTCCGATTCGTTCTTACGAGTTAATTCCGAAGGGTGTTCGGAGTTGTTATTAAATCTAAAAACCTAATTATTCTAGGGCAATTAATTAAATCTATTCTTGCTAGGGTTAGGTTTAGGGATGATTTGGAAATGGTAGTAAATCTCAACGCTTTCTTTACCCGAATGAAGATCTGTGAGGAGTTATGGTAATTATCAATAAAGTGGATTAGATCCGTTCGGGAAGGTGTTCCTTCCTCTAGGTTCTTGTCCTTCCTTTAGAGATCCTTACCCTAACCTCCATGGAAAACATCACACCCGGGCCTTTATACTACGGTATCACCGCTATCTCGAGGGATAGGGTGCCGTAGGGAGCGGTATGTGCATGTATGCATGGAGTCCTATTGTAAATATTTGATGGGTAGAAAGGGATGAGAGATCCCATCTCTCAAAATCCTTCCCAAAAGCTAAACCCTAAACAAGTTCCTAGGGCATGAAATTAAATCTACCTAGGGCAAGGAATTAAAATCTACTATAGGGCAAGAAATTAAATTACTTACAGATGGCTCTCTCCAAACATCAAAGCAGGGTTGTCAGATCTGAATTTCTGAATTAAAGAGAGGCACCGATGCTCTCCAAAAGATTTCTAAATTTTATTAATGAAGGGAGGCATGAGAAATTACAATGATTAGAGTCCTATTTATAGATAATAGGAAACCCTAGGTTACATTTTGATTCGCACATCTGTATTTACAAAAATGCCCTCTAAGAAAACACCTAGTCAAAGATCCGCGCCGCCTCAGCATTTTGGCAATTTTTCTCGAACTCCGTGCTCTAGATGGCCGCGGAACCGCGGCCCGAGGCCTGGTTTGGCCGCGGTTCCGCGGCCAAAATCTGGAGTTGGGCTCTGGGCTTTTTGGGTTTGTCTTCTGGTGACTTTTTCTTACTGTTTATATATGTAATTTTCCATTTGGGCTTCTAGGTTAGTTCCAGATTTCCAGTGAACAATTCGCAATGGATTTTTAACCGTTCGCTTTGAGTCGATATCTTGAATCTTGCTTTGTGAACTGATCTTTATGTAGGCTTGATCAAGATTCTCTGTTTGTTGGTTAAAGTCCACTTTTGCATTATCTTTTCATCGTTTTCACTGTTTCCTGTCCAAAAACCTGTAACCTGTAACATGTAGCAGACATGCGTCAAAAGCATCTGTTTTCATTGTAAAATGCATAAGAATGGGGAATATAAAATACAATATTATGGTATGAACAAGTGCACATCCTAAGGGCTTTACCAACATGTAACAGAGAGACAATTAGTGTACACGTTAAGGTAAAGATCAACCAGATAGCATACTATCATGTCGAGAAAGAAAGTCATCCCTATATATGTCCCAGCATCCACTACAATATACATCCTATGTATAGCAATGGCCTCTAGGGCATACATATAACTAACAGACGCCACTCCATCAGAATTTAACACCACGCTGCCATCGTCCATAGGTGCGTAGAATCCACCGTGCATCTCTTTCCAAGAGAGATGCTATCCTATCCGTGGTCCTCTTCCCACTTGTCTATCTCTTCCACCACCTAACGGGGATAATTTCGAAATTAAACCCCACCACATCAATCTGCTGCCCAAATTTCACGGGCTTGAGTTGGAAGACGCGTACGTTTTCATCACCAAATTCGAAAACGTATGCGCAATGATGGGTACTTCACAATTGACTTTAGATGCTATGCGCTTACGTCTTCTCCCATTCACACTGTGCGACTTGGCAGAAAAATGGTTTTATAATACTGCCGCACACTCTATCACTAATTGGGATGAATTTGTCATAGCATTTCTTAAGAAGTTTTACCCAAACCATAAGACTGCCCATATTAGGAGCGAGATCAACCAGTTCACCCAGCTTCCCAATGAACCATTTTGGAAGTGCTTTGAACGTTTCAAAGATCTGCTTGTCAAATGCCCCCATCACGGAATACAAAGATGGGATTTATGTCGAATTATATATGAGGGCATTAATCTAGCGACAAAGCAGATGTTTGAAACAAATTGTCAATGCAATTTCATGTCTAAAGATGACGGTGAAGCGTGGAAATATCTGGAAGACCTTGCTGAACACACGTTGCAGTGGGAAAGCGTAAGACCACCTTCAACTAAGGGAGGTATTCACCAGCTCGATGTTTCTATCGCAGTAAAAGCCGAAATGGCAGCGATACAGAAGAAACTCGACGCTATTGAAAACAAGTTCTCATCATTCTCCCTAAATCAGGTCACGCTTCCTAAGACAGTCTGTGGTTGCTGTTCGGATCCTTCACACTTAACGGAAGAATGTCCTATGAATGCATCGTTTCAAGCTAATGCTGCTTTTCAGCAGCGACCTAGAAACGACCCTTATTCTTCCACATACAATCAAGGATGGAGGAATCATCCTAACTTTCCTTGGAACCAAAACCAACAAAGCAATTATCAAAGACCTCCTCCACAGCAACCACAACCACAGAATCAGCCCCCTTTTCAGTCACAGAATTTCCAAAATCCGGCCAACATTTCTACACCACAAGTGGCCGGTACTGACAACTCACTTGCACAAACTTTGGATATGTTCATGAAACAATCCATGCAATTGTCGGCCGAGATGAAGTCTTCTATTGATACCATAACGAAAAACTCCGCCTCCCATGGTGAGAGTATTAAATCATTAGAAAACTAAATCGCACAGTTAAACGCCGTAATGAGTGCGAGAGAGATAGGGAAACTCCCATCTCAACCCATACATAATCCTGGTCACTCACAAAGTTATAATGTGAGTGCCGTTACTACGTTGAGATCGGGAAAAGTACTGAATAACCGAGTGGGTGAGCAAGGTGATGATGTTAGTGACACATTTGATACCCCAGCTTCTTCTTCTTCTTCCCCTAATTCGTCTAGTCTCCCACCTTCACCCGAGCCTATTCTCCGCTTTCCCCAAGGCTCGAACCCTTCGCCCATTTCCTCGAATCTACCTAAAACGATCCCCACTCTAATTCTGGGATCCACTCCATCCCCACAATCCTCTCCAATGTTGGACCAAACCCTTATTGATAAAGCACCTTATCCAAACAGGTTAAGGGGCAACAGACCAAGTCCACAAATGGAGAAGATTGTGGAAATTTTTAAGTAAGTTAACATAAACATTCCTCTCCTAGATGCTATTCAACAAGTTCCGTCATATGCGAAAATCCTAAAGGACTTGTGCACTAGGAAGAGAAAAGTTCAAGTACCTAAAAAAGTTTTCCTTGCGAGTAATGTGAGCAATGATTTTACACAACAACTACCCAAGAAACGAAAGGACCCCGGAAGTCCTACAATTTCTATTTCCATTGGGGGTAAAAATATCAATCGTGCTCTACTCGATCTAGGTGTTAGTGTTAACTTGTTTCCGTATTCTGTTTATGAGCAATTAGGGATCGGAGAGTTAAAACCAGCGCATTGCACTCTTCAGATGGCCGATCGATCTATCACCCAACCTAGGGGTGAGCTAGAGGATGTGTTAATCAAAGTCGGGGAATTCATATTTCCTGTGGACTTTATCGTTATAGATACACAACCTGTGGCAAACCCACGCAATCAAATCCCGGTGATACTCGGTCGACCCTTTTTGGCCACTTCCAACGCAGTAATCAATTGTAGAAACGGCTCTATGACCCTATCCTTTGGAAAGAAGTCAATTGAGCTTAACATTTACAAGTTGGGAAGTGAACCCTCCGAACCCTATGCTCATGTGTGTTCTGTCGAATTAATGGATGTCGACAGCAGCGAATTTGATCAACCTCATAATTCTGACTCTTTTCATATGTTGTTGCTTGACACGGACCCTTCCACCGAGTTGTCCGTGTCAACATCTAACACCGATGAGGAACTTTTTATAGAGTCTGACGATCACCCCATTTTTTTTGATGACATTATTTTTCGGGGTATCGATGAAAGCTTTGAGAAAATTTTCGCTGATGAACTCGCAATTTTACAAGACACGGGTGTTGTGATGAATCAACTCCAAGACAAAGAAATTGGACCTCCACCCCTTCTTTTGGACAATCATGATAATGCGAGCAATCCATCATTACTATCACTGTGTCGTCTCTCCAGATTGAGACGCAATCCTTTTCCATTACACCTCTTATCACCTCCCCACTTCTTCTTGTCGAAAGGTGACATGTTCTTCCACCAACCTTGGTACTTCATCGATAAATTTTTTGAATGGTTGGTGTTGACCTTCGGTATTTGCAAAGCTTGGCATTGACCAATAACCTTGACCCCCTCTTGTGATTTTAAAAGATTAAAATTGTTTAACTCAAGTTTGGGGTGGTGGTATATTTTGGCTCTTAAAAGAAAATGATTTTTACAAAATTGTGAGCCTAAAATAAGTTTGGGGGAGGATTTTCACTTTCATATATTCTTGCCCCCATTAATAATTTCCTCCCAAATCTACAGGTTTTTGAGTTTAACGGATGACATCAGTATGGACACTGCTGTAAACAGGTTCGGGGGAGGTTTGTGCTTATTTACACATAAATTTGCATCATATTTTGCATAAGCAACATTTTCAAAAAATTAAAAAAAAAATTCTTTTATAACAAAAGAGTAGAAAGTGAAAAATTACATCCAAAAGATAGGAATAGTTTAAGAAAACCAAGAAAATTAGAAGTTTTCTTAAACGAACTAGTAATAAATAGTTATGAGCTGTTGTCCCAAGGGTTAGTAAGATGAAGGAAGTCACTAATCTGAGGATAAAAATAAGTCTGAAAAATAGTTTCTATTCTGGAAGCCAAACATTTGAATGTTGATACCCTACTATATGCACTTACACACGTCTTGAAACTCGGGATAGTAGAGGATACCTTGAAATGCTCTTGTCTAAAAGCCAAAGTATGAAGGAAATGAAAAAAAATGAAAAAAATATAAAAATGGTGAAAAGAAAAAAAATGAACACCGGTTTTGTATCGCCAAGGCAGCAATAAAAAAATATAGCGTGGGTGCTTCATCACCTAGTGCCCTAAGGCCAACTGGTCTGGGAGTCACTGCTAAGTCTTAGGTGGTGCAAGACGAGGAAAATATTATCACCTAATCAGCAAGCACATAAGTAATCGGTCGGTTAATACCTCAAGAAGTATTAACGGTCGCATGAAAATGTGTGAGCAAATCTAAATATTCATCAAGTTAAAAAGTACTGAGGTAGATGGACAAGAGTATGATAGCTTGAATTGAATTCTCTGAGTGTAGGGATGTCCATTTCACACACGTAGGGGTATATGATCGATGTTTGGATGAAAGATAGGAATGAAAAATAAAGACGATGTTTTATTGAGGGATGATGTGATTTCTAACATTTTTTCATGACTATTAAGATAGGGCTCATGACAACTGAAAAGCTAGTATAGTTGGAAACTCTTATTTTCAAATTCTTTTTTTTATGGTTCTTATCTTTATATGTAAATTTCACCATCTCTCTTTTGTTATTGGATTTTGTGGGTGTAATCCGCTGAAAACCCTCAGGAGACAACACTCCTCCTACTGGGGACACCTAGAGATTTAACGGCTTATTGCACGTGCTCAGTGCAATCGTGTTTGCCTACGAAAGTGTGCTTAGTTTTCTTCTTTCTTTTTCTCCTCTTGAATAAACTAGTTTGCTCGAGACGATCAAACATAAGTTTGGGGGTATTTGTTCAGTTGATAAAACTGCACATTTGTTATTACATTTTTCCTACCATTTTCATATTAAAAAAGGACTTTATTATAATATATCATACATATGAGGGTTTATGTGTAAAAATATTATTTTCCATGTGTTGATATATTATAATTAGCATTTGGTAGGAAAATGCATGCAAATAATTTCATTGACCAAATCCTAGTAGAACAAAGTCTACTAAATATTATTTGAGTTGTTGTGCAGAATTTTTCCAAGTTGTGCAGAATTTTTCAAGACTAGAATCAAGGAAATTAAGTTGTTGAAGAAGACTTGCCTAATTAAGAAGCAAGACTTGGAGACCAAGTCTGACAGCAACCACGAGAAGATTTCCATGATACAAAGGGTCCAAGGATTGCCACATGTCACAAGAAGCTACCCATAAAGTTTTGATCAATGGAGGAGATCATCAGGCCGCGGATCCGCGGCCTAAGCCCCTTGATGCCGCGGATCCACGGCAATATTAATAGATTACATGCTGAAATTTTGGGCGATGAATCTCTGCTATATTTTACCAAATTTGGAAGCAAAAGGTTATGGCTTTGGACTATAAAAAGGGACCGAGAGCCTCTTGGAAAATTTATCAAGCCGACGCGATCACGAAGTCCCAAACGGCTCACGCATCCAGGCTGGTCATTAACTGTTCGTCTACCTCCTTGGAAGAGATCGAGAAGCAAACTAGTCTTTGTAATCATTTTCTAAGGAATCAAAGTGTAATGAATATTGTTGATTAATAAAGGTAGTTTTCTTTTTCTTATTCTATTTCTTCATAGTTTAATTATGCAATTTCTCTCCATCTCTTTTTCTCCCAACATGCACGAGTAATTCTCCGCTTGTTAGGGTTCGTAGGATTAGGGTATGCTAATGGATGATGAACATCCCTAAACCCTTTTTAAGTCCTATAAAGTTTATGAACTTTATCAAAAGAATCATTAACATCCTAATCGGGCGCGCTAATAATTCTTTGTTAGTTCCAACCGCGATTAGAGATTAGATTAATGATTGTTTTGGTAAAGGTTAGATATGAACGGAGTTCCGTGTCGAGATAAGGGTTAAGATTGGGATTCCTTTTCCCTCCAGAAACCCTAATCTACACGCATCACCGTCGTTCTAGTTTTAAATCTATTAAAGGATAAAAAGGGTAACTTTTAATTAATCATCCATAACTACTAAATCCTAACGAACCCTACAACCCCCCTTATTATATTAACTACATCCCTAAAATAATCTTGATCTATATTTTACATTCTTGTTTAACGTAGATCTAGAAACCATTCTATAAAATTCTTTATCCCTCCTCTCTTTCTCAACACATCTAAAGTAAGAGTAAAAGATTCAACGTTTCCCAGAGGACGACCCGTACTCATCTCGGTCTAGCTACATGCGACACCGTTCTGATTGCGGTTAACTACAAACACACTCTTTCGAAACAATCAAAAGTTTAGTCCTCGATTCGTTGGACCTTTTGAGATTTTGGAGCGTATTGGAGAAGTGGCGTATCGTTTGGCGTTACCGTAATCTTTGGAGAATGTTCATGACGTGTCTCATGTATCTCAACTCCGTAAGTTTGTTCGAGATGAAACACATGTGTTGGATCATTCGGAGCTGACTGTATGGGAAGATTTGACTTTTGAGGAACGACCGATGTCGATTGTGGATCGAAGAGAAAAGGTTCTTAAGAACAGTGTTATCCTTCTTGTACTTATTTCGTGGGGTAATCGCTCACATGGAGAGCCAACTTGGGAACGAGAAGATGAAATTCGGCAGAAGTTTCCACATCTATCCTTGTAGTTTCTTGATTGTTTATCCTCTCTTGTTCTTGGAATTTCGAGGACGAAATTCTTTTATAGTTGGGTATAATGTAACACCCGAGTTCATTTATACCAATTCCACTTTCCGTATTTACTTATCCATGGTATTTTCTTGATTTATCGTATTTGGATGCGAATGGTAGTTTACATCCTACATTGCATTCGACCTGACCCGCTTGCTTGAACCTGTTTGATTCTTATTTATAGATTATCTTAACTTGTTGCTTGGACACGCGCATCTCATGTTTAGTACATACTGGTATTTTATTTAGTATCGCATCTTTTGTCATATAATATTTTAGGTCACAGAAAATAATTTAAAATTGCATTTCATAGCCTGCATGATACCCCTAACCCCGTGGTAGCATCCGCGCATCTTGTTCTCGTCCCGTTCGGTGAAACGGATATGTTTGGATGGCTACGCGCACATACGTGCATCCGTTCTTGGGGGTATGCATTTTATTTAACTGGGATTTCATTTTGAAATTTGGAAGTCGCATATATTTTTCATATTTTAACTCTGAATTTTTAGATCCAACCCGGGCGAGTTTTGGAGTAGGTTTGTATTTGCCAAAATCTTGAAACAGACTAATATTATATTCTTATATATTTATAAACTATTAATATATTTTTAACTAACTCATGTTATTATAAACTTTATACTAATAGTTATAATTTTAGATATATATATTATATATATTTTTAACTAATCAAATCTTTCTCTCTCTCTCTCTCTCTTGAATTTCTCTATCTCAATTCTCTCTCTCTCTTTCTATATATGTATAATATAAGTTTTATATATATTAATTTACTAAAACCCTATTCTTTATAAAAAAAACCTTACGTCTCTCTCTCCCCTTTCTTCTTCTTCCTTCATTTTTCTGTTTCCCGCCTCTTCGTCTTCACCCACGCCTGCGCTCACCTCATGCCGCCGGCTACCCTCACTTCGCCGTTGACACCCTCGTCGACCTCGCCTTCTTTACCTCTCATCCCTCTCCTCCTTCTCCTCACCTATCTAACCCCGACACCTCTTACATCGATGAACCCGTCACCTCCTCGCCGGTGACCCTGCTTCCCTCGCCATCACCGCAACCTCATCTCTATTCCCTCTTCTCCTCAACCTCGCACACACCTCTCTCCAAACCCCGAGCAAGCTCCTGCACCAACCGACCCCAACGCCTGCACACCCTGCATGCACCTCGCCAACCTCGTCTACTCCATCATCGGCGAGCCCCTGCAACTTCCAAGCACCCCATCGCTTCCACCTACTGTCGACTCCTCCTTCATCTCCGAACCCAACTGAAACCCTAGCTCGAGCAACCCATGGTGCCACCTTCTTCCTTCACCGAGACCCTCATCGGTGAGCACCCATTGGTGCAGAACCCCAACACCAAGCGCAACCCAATCGAGCAGCGCTAACCAGGCCAACTCCAGCGACCACCATCGCCTTCGCCGTGCCATCGTCTCCATCTCTTTCTCTCGAACCAGCACCTAGTCGAGATCCCCTTTCGATTTATATTAACTGAGATCCCACATCTGGTCTCCGTGGTTGCAGCAGCAGCGAGAACCGAGGCTCCAATGTATGGCCTGCAATTATATGAACGATGTGATGATTTCTCTGCCTCTAGATCTCCATTCCGTCAATGTTCATGTATGCGCGCAAAGTGTTTGACGGAATGCCCCAGTGGAGTTTTTCCGTAGTTTTATCGCATTCTTACTGCGTGACGTATATCTGTGGATCCCCGAGGCAAGTGAAACTTACTACATGCTACTATATTATTTATACATATTTATTTCATGATTGAACCTGTAAATTGAACCTAAGACTATTAGTTTCCATTCTTGCAATTCGATGTCAGATTATATCGTTGTAGGCTCGGATCTTAAATTATAACTTGTTGCACCTTAAAGTACAATATTGTGTACCCACATCCATGGTTAAATTACTTACTAACTAACTGCATAACCCATAGCACTTTTAAATAGTTTCTACCCCGAATACCCGGTTGCATCCATTGAACATATTTTATATATCATTGCATCCCTAGACCATCTAACCCATAATAACGAGATTTAACAATTCCATACTGATTTAAGTGTATTTTAGTTAATGTTGGAACCACAACCCTAACTCTAATCTATAACCGTGCATCCCTATGCTTTAATCTGTATCTTGCATATATCATCATCATGACCCCCCCTCTCTCTCCTCACTCCCTCAATTTCTGGCCGAAAATTCTCAGCCCCAACAGCAGCCCCTCCTTCCCTCTTCTCCTCTCATTTTCCATCAAAAAATTCACCCATTTCCATCAAAAATCAAAGCTAAATTTCAAATCAAAGCCCTACCCATTTTCTCTTATCTCTTTTAGCATGGATCTTGGTGCAAAGATTTCAATTTGGAGGTCTAGTTTCATGTTGATCTCAAGATGGTTTTAAGGTATAAATCCTAACCTATTGTTCAATTGTTGGGTTAAATTCCTTAATGTATCTTATTAGGTGCTTAAATATGGTTTAATTGCAAGTTTGGAAATCTAAAGAGAAGGAGTTTGAATTGAAAAGTTAGGGTTTTAAATTCAATAGGGTTGTTGTCACTTGTTTAAGGTTGCATGGTGTAGTTAGCATGTTAAGACATGTTAAACCTAATCTAGAAGATAATTTGTAAATTGTTGCATCTAAAAGTCCAAATTTAGCTATTTAAGCAAACTAGGTTTTAGTTTTTAGTTGCAAATGGATGATTTAAAATCTAACTAAGAATTTTATGACTTTATTAACATTATAAAATGTAGTTTAATGCTTTAGATCATGCAAATCCAAACTAGATTGTTGAATGTGCATTTTTGCTATAAAATGGTCGAAATTGGTTAAAATTGCAAACTAGGGTTTTGAAATTGAATTAAATTGTGGGTTTAAAATTTACGTAATGGTTTCTATGGCATAATTAAGATATTAAGTTATCATCTTGGTCACTAGAATTGTTAAAACATCATGTTTTGTACAAAAACGACGAATTGTGCTTGCTAGATTTTCGGAAAAACGACTTTTTAAGTGAAATTGGGCTTTTTGGGAATTGTAAGCTATTTTATATTATAATTAGTGCTTGTAATTGTGCAAATGAGTGTGATTGGATTTTTCTCGATGGTTTGACGTTTGTACATCGACATCGAGAGTTGGTTTGACTATTCTTGCATGCGTAGGCGATAGGTTTGGACCTATGCGTGATACGCGTGCCGATTTGATTTTCGTATGCCGTTTTGATTTCGAATTTAGTTTTAATGCGATACGGTGCGTTATGATATGTAGGTACCCCATGCGGACTTCGAGACGACAAGCAAGCGCATGGCGACGTCGGCACCGGCTAGCGAGGACCAGGTGAGTAGATTTATATCTACGGGGAGAAGTCGGGTGGATGGCGTATAGCACCCCCGCAGTCCATGGTGGTGTATATGGATGCGTATACACACCAACAATTATTATATGTTATTTGGGATTCATAACGATGCTTAGGATGGATATTGGTGTGTTGGATTATTTTAGCGTTGCGAACCCTAGGGTAGTGTTGCACTACACATACACACATACATACTTGTATACTTTCCTATTGATATGTGCTCATGGGATTCTTTATAGTTATGTGTTCACATGGGTATGGGACTATGTGTTCACATACGGATTGAGGATGATACTTGGGATTGAGCTGAGTCGATGAGATTTGATTTGAGGCCGTGAGATCGGTGATATAGCAGGGTTCGTATCTTAGATACGACATGACGTTGTAGCGGGTCCTTGACGTAGTGTTTCACACACGTCCATGGTTACGTAGGCGGTATCAGTATGGTACTAGACGTAGATCAGTACCCCGATCATAATATTTGATAAAGGGGATACCAGGTGAATAGTATAATGAATGTGATATTGACCCGTACCCAGATTGGGATGCCGTACGACGGATTTACGTACGAGCTATATTGATGATTGATCCGCACTCTTGACTTGGGATGCCTGATTATAGATACGGTATCGGATATGATATTATTGAGGCGGGATCACCGACTATACATATACAGGTATGTATATGTATCGACTCAGATGATAGGCGGTTTCCTTACCTGTAGTTCAGCTTGTTAGTTCAGCCGTATAGTTTAGTGTAGTTGTTAGATTAGATTAGACTTCTTACCTATTTCAAAAACTAACGAATCGTGGGAATTTTTAAAGACAGCCCAAGAGATCCTACGGATATTTCAAAAGACGTATCTTTTCATAAAAACACCGTAGCCCCTATTTTCAAAACCCCATGATTCGTGTTATTTCAAAAGGCACCATTTGTAGGACTTATATTAGATTAATGCAGATTAGTTATAGTTGCGTCTAGTTTTCAGCTCCCGCTCATTTTTGTGGTCCACTTCGCATCGCATGCTTATTTTATGTTTCATACTCCATCAGTGATATCATGCTGTTAGGACACCAGCAATATTACCGATGATGCGTATGTACCACGTACACTTAATTGCCAGCTCACACACATCTTCATCGGTAATTGCCATGTCACGTACACCTTAGAAAATATTATTGCTTAACTTAGCTAGATAGCTAGTAGTTTGACATAATATTAGTGTACTTACCTTATATGCCAGCTTAGATATTGTAGTTATTACTTGTCACTTCATGCATACTGTTATTCATCGTTATGCCGTATTCATGGATTCTCATGCATATATTCACTATTTTACGTGTTATTGAGGTTTTGGATTCGGATTTCCATGAGATTTTCTTGATTTGGAGGAAAACCGCAAAAACATAAATAAACCTTTTCTCTCTTTTAAAATAAAAAGTGCGGTTTTCCTATGATGTATGAGTCGTCCACCATGAGTTTGCTGATGGATTTCGAGACCCGATTCGAGGAGTGGAGGAACCGTTTCGGGTACATGGTGGACCCGGTATGGTACCCCGGGGCAAGATGAATGTGGTGTTGACGTTGAGCCTGGCAGGGGACAGATTACCTACCGGTGATATTACCCGACGCGTCGGATATCCGGAGGATACCGTCATGGTCTTGAGATGGATGGTAGGGGCCGGTCTGGACTGACGGCGCCCTAAATATTGAGATTGAGACATTGATATTTCGAGACAGTGAGATTTATGTTTTGTGTCGATGCTAGACACTGTTGATACTGATTTCATTTATGATACCTCAGTTTAAAAATACGAAGGAAATCTTACTAATTCATGAAAACAGTTTCTTCATTTACATGTATTCTGTTTCATGCATGCATACCTCATTCATATGATATATTGCTACCTGAGGCACTGACACGGGCACATGAGTTTTCACTCGGGTTAGATATTTACCCTAGCCATTGTTAGGCTGCATGTTATATACATTTTTGAGGATATATTATGATCATTGACCTAGGATTGCGTTATTTATGCGATTTCTGTGCGTAGATGTTTTTCTATTCACGAGTTGGCAACTCACCCCCGTTGTGCCCCAGTTTCTTGCAGGTTTGCCGTACAGGTTTCATTACGGTTTTGCGGGCTCAGTTTCATTCGGGTGACTTGCTAGTAGGTGGGTTTTTCTTGTATCGTACCCATCATATTACCTTGTATAATATTATTCCGTTGTATCTAGTAAATTCCATCAACCAAACATGTATTTATTGAGATAGAGACCAGTGTTGTTATTCCTTCGACCTTAGAGTCGCGCGTTATTTTTCTGCGGTTTTCTGGTGGTTTTGAGTTTCCTTTTGAGTTTTGATCCTCGCCGTTGGCGTTGTATATTATATTGCTTGTGTGGTTGTGACCGTCGATTGACGAAGAGCTAGCTCCCGCTTGGGGATGCCTTTTTATTGATTTCGTATACTATTCATGTTGTATCCCGTTTGGGGGCCCGTATTTACAAAGGAGACTCTGCCGAAATTTTCAGTAAATTTTTGATGTTTTTAAAAATCGCATATTTCGGCTTATGCTATTGAAACTACTTGCTTCAAGTTGGTTTTTCCTGCACTCTACTACTTTTCTTGGTTTGGATTTCTGGGTTTTCGGTTTACTTAGATTACCTACGCCTCGAGACGTTCGTAGTTTAAGTGCCGGTCATGTTCCGTACTTTCGGGTCGTGACATTGTTGCACCTTAAAGTACAATATCGTGTACCCACATCCATGGTTAAATTACTTACTAACTAACTGCATAACCCATAGCACTTTTAAATAGTTTCTACCCCGAATACCCGGTTGCATCCATTGAACATATTTTATATATCATTGCATCCCTAGACCATCTAACCCATAATAACGAGATTTAACAATTCCATACTGATTTAAGTGTATTTTAGTTAATGTTGGAACCACAACCCTAACTCTAATCTATAACCGTGCATCCCTATGCTTTAATCTGTATCTTGCATATATCATCATCACGATTCATTTTATTGCTTCATTAGTACCCATGCTTGTTTATATATATACCCATGCGTACGTTAGTTGATTATGAACACCCACAGGACACTTTGTGCACCCCTGACATGACCTGTTATACTTCCTACTTGACATGACATGGTACCGTACCCTCTTGACATGACATGACACCTAAATACACTACTTGACTTGACCTGATGTACCATGGCTTTACCTGTTACCTGATGTTATGTCTAATGCCGACAAACCTGACCTGTTGTCCTTACGGACCTTTCCTGTTGTCTATCCAGACAAACCTGTACCTGCCTGATCCTGTGTTGGCATTAGCTCTAGATTACTTAATACCTGACTTGAATACATATAACTTGGGGGTAGGGGGAAATCAACGATGAAACCTGACTTGTAACTCGACAGTTCTATACCTGTTTTGATCAGTCTTACGGGTTAGGCCAGCCCCGGAGTGATACTACGGACATCACTCGTCATTACCTACCATCCTTTACTGCCTTGCGGCACGTCTCGGGTTCAGCCCGAGAGTCATAGACCGTGATCCCGGGCACGCACGGGATACTATTGAGTTACATCGATGATTCATCAAATTGATTTCAAAGACTTGAGAGTAGTTAACCCAATAGACTAGTTTAGATTACTCACTACATATTACCCCACTGTCCTTACTTATATCACTGTTATGCTTGTTTTATCATTTATACTCATACTTGCATGTATTGCTACCCCTGTTTATATTATCGCTTGATGTTAAGACGCGCTGACGTCTGGGTTTTGCATGGCCCAGATCCTTCTACCTTTGTTGCAGACTGATCAGGAGTATTGCCGCTGTTAGACCGAGTGGTGAAGATCCTGTTGGTATGCAGTTTTACTTTCCAGGTGTTTCATTTATTGTATCCTTTGCTTCCGCATATTATCATTTCTTGACTCTTTTATTCTGGCTCATGGACATGTACTAGATAGTTTAGTTTACTTTCCTGTTCTTGATATCTCTACAGCCGTAATGTGATTGTGGAAGGATTTTTCCTATCCACAGGTAGCATGGTTGGCTATGTCACGTGCCTATTTTAGCGTACTCTGGGAAGCGGGGCGTGACAAAAACTATTCCTTTTTGGGAAAAAAGAGTTAAGCACTTAACTTAATTTAAAAAAGGAAGAAGGTTTAGAACCTTGAGGAAGGGGGAGACACAGAACCCTAATATTGTTTTTTTTAGTGGAATGAATTCTTTTTCATTTTATCATCATGTTGCCTTATATAGGCTTACAAGTTTACATTTAGCCCATTGAGCTTTCCAAAATAGCATTTTACCCATCCCATGCTTCATGTGCTTATTTTTTTTTTTGCATATGAGCCATGTGGTTTACAAAACTTTTGCTTTTTGCCCATTTATTTTACATTCATGCATGAAAATTAAATTAAACTTATTTATTACATAATTTTCTTCTTGGCATGGGGGAGGCCGACTTCTTCATGTTCAGGCTCGACTTGGGCATGGGCCCACTTAACCTGGGCTTAGGTCCGCTTGCTTGGAGTTGACTTTGATTTTGAATTGGTCAACCGGAATGTAATTTTCCCCTAACAAAGTGCCCTCTATCAATAAACGCACACCGCGTATATGTGTTGTGTGCATGAAATTGATGGATCTTGTTCCATGGGAAGTTTGACTTTGAGGTGGAGCATCATTCCAAAAGCATAATTCCGGTGGTCGGAGCATCATTCCGATATGAAAAACATAATTATATGGTATGAAACATAATTTCGAGGGCGCGGAGCATAATTCCAGAAGCGAAGCATGATTCCAGAAGCATAATTCCGGGAGCGGAGCATCATTCTGAGGAGCACAATTCCGGGGGTCGGAGCATCATTCCGAGAGGCGGAGTATCCTTCCGGGAGCATAATTTTGAAGGTCGGAGTATCATTCCGAGGTGCGGAGCATAATTCTAAGGTGCGTAATTTCGGGATGGAACTTGAATCCGAGAGAGGAGCATGATTTCAGGGTGGAGCATAATTCTGACAATGAAAGGAAGTATTCCGAGACGAATCATGATTCCAACGCGGTACATATATTCTGAGACGAAGCTTGGTTCCGATGCAGAGGTTGGTTTCGAGGCGAAGCGTAATTCCAATAGAGAAAGCAAATACTCTGAGGCGAAACATGATTCTGACACAGGGCAGATATATCCTGAGACGAAGCTTAATTACGACGCAGTGCTCTGGGGCGAAGTATAATTTCGACACGGGATGGGTATATCCTGAGACGAAGCATAATTTGACTCAGGGTAGACATTCTGAACAAAGCATAGTTCCGATGCAGAGATTGATTCCGAGACGAAGCATAATTCCAACAGGGAAGTCTGATACTCCGAGGTGAAACGTGATTCCGACACGGGGTAGATATATCCTGAGACGAAATATAATTCCGACGCAGGGTAGTCATTCTGAACAAAACATAATTCCGATGTAGCGGTTGATTCCGAGGCGAAGCATAATTTCGAAAGGGAAGGCAGATACTCCGAGGTGAAGCAAGATTCCGACATAGGGTGTATTCTGAGACGAAGCATGATTCCGACGCAGAGATTGTTGGTTGACTTGATTCCGAGATGGAGCTTGATTTCGACAGGAAGGTCGTTGGTTGACTTGATTCCAAGGCGAAGCTTGATTCCAACGGGGAGGTCGTTGGTTGACTTGTAAATTTGATTTGATTTAGGAGTTTCTTATTCGTCCAGTGGGTCTTTTAAGCTTAGGACAATGAATTTGGGTTTTTGTTTGACGTCAGCATTCTTAAACTGTAATATGGTACCAGGACTGAATCATCATTCACCGTGCAGAACATGGGATTTGGGTTGGCATCAACATCGCTACATTGGAATATGGTACCACCAGCAAATCATCATTTGCCGTGAGGGGATTTCCATCGTTCCCAGTTTAACGGCTCAGAGGTAATGACGTAGGAGTCATCTGTTCCCAGTTTAACGATATAGAGGTCATCTGTTCCTAGTTTAATGACTAAGGGGTCTATTCGATCGAAAGTTTGGGATTTTAGGGTTGAGGTTGGCATCAACATTGCTAATACTAGAGCACAGGTGCCAGGAGCAATTAATCATTTGCCTTTTGCTGTTGGAGAGCGATGGCTTAGAAGACATGTTTAGATCCCTATCACTTAAGGCTTTTCAATTTTATGAGCCGTAAGGGTCCTATAGAAGCATTTTCTCCCTACAAGTCGAAAGGATCTCGTAGGTGTATTTTCTCCTTATGAGTCGTGGGGACCCCTAAGTGTGTTTTTCCTTTGTGAGTCGTAAGGAGCCCACGAAGGTGTTTTCTTACGAGTCTAGAGGATCTCGTAAGTTTTGTTCTCCTCATGTATCATGAGGACACATGAGTGGGTCTTCCTAAATGGAGCATAATTCCAAGGGCGGAGACCGGCCGCGGGACTGGTGATTGCAGTGGGGCATGGGTGTGATTTAGCTTGTTTATGCCCATAGATTGTATATGGTAGTCAATTTGGAGACCGGCCATAGAGCTGGTGTAGTGGAATTTGGTTGGGATGGGGATCATTTATGCCTATGGATTGTATACGGTGGTCAGTTTGGGGACCGACTGTAGGCCTGGGAGAATTTGGAGAATTTGGATCTTGGTTTCTTGGTCGGTGTCTGCATCGCTACACTGGGATGGTGCCAGCAGCTACATCATTCGTCGTCGGGGCATTTGTGGATTTGAAATTTTGTTGGCGTCTGTATCGCTAATACTGAAGTCTGGTTTCAGGAGCGACTCATCATTAGCCTTTGGAGGGGTATAAGACATTTATTTATATACACATTTTTTTTACCGCGATTGCTCCATCATTTCAGCTTTTCTTATCGCCAAGGTCGCGGTTGCCTTATCATTTCAGCTATTTATTCGCGGTTGCCCCATCATTTCGGCTTTATTTTCATTTTTTTACTCACTGATTTTTATTGCGAGTTATTCCATCATTTCAGCTTTTATTTTTTTATTTACAAATTTTTTTACACTCATAGTGTAAAGACTTAGAGGTCGATTGTTCCCAGTTTAACGACATGGTGGTCAACTGTGTTTGTTTATCCGAGCTTCTCGAATTTTGATCTGTGCGGGGTTGAGTTGATGACTATAACTTGGTGGTTTGCCGGTATATCTGAGGACGGTAGGTTTTTTCCAGCCTTGTATTGGTTCTGTTGGGTTACACTAACGCCCTGGCCATCATCTGTAGCCATTTGCGAAAAAAATTTCTACGATTGTAAAACCGGCGCTAAAATAACCCGTTACCGAATCTACCATAAACCTAACTAGCTAACAAGAGGAGCTATCTACTATGATGAAGAGTCTCACCAAGAGATCCAAGTCCTTCGGTCTTCGTTCCTCTTCATAATCTCCTAGTGGCTACCATGATCGTGCTTGATCGTTCGTCTCCCTCTGCCGAAGATGATCCACCCGAGGGTTGTGATCCATGGCTCTAGCTCTGTTAGTTATATGTATGCCCTAGAGGCTATTATTGTACATGATTGTATATTATAGTGGATGCTTGAACATATATAGAGAGGACTTTCTTGCTCGACATGATAGTATGCTATCTGGTTGCTCTTTATCTTAACATGTACACTTATATCATTATACAGTCTCTCCGTTACATGTTGATAAAACCCTTAGGATGTGTACTTGACTACCAGGACTATGATGCAGATCATACTAGTGGGGCCAGGGTAGTCCACAAGTACATCCTTTAATTGTTCCTAGTCGAGAGAGTATCGAGACAGGGCATCGATATTCCAGAAAAGACCAGTATGTACATTTCTTGACCCTGTATGGAGCGATGGTTGATCTCACAGCCATTGGTGTTTGACATCAAAGATTGTACACAGGTGCTCTTTGGAGAATGAGTATACCGAACAGGACTCGCCGAGAACTCCTAAATGGTATTATACCTATCATCAGATAGCAGTTCTCTGGTGACACTGGTACAGGTTAGTCTGTAGATCCGAGATCGTCACAGAGTCTTATGTGGCTCCCACTATGCTTTGATTTTCTCCCTACCACATCTCAAAGGAGTCATGCAAATAGGTGGATTTTGGGTACAGTCTCGAGTCACATGGAGGTAATGAGCGATATGAGGGGTTTTATCTCTCCCGGTATTGGGAGTTGATGTTGCGCTATGCTCGATTGGCTATAACAGGAAGTCCTTGGCCAAGGTTGATGATGAGATTTACTGGTAAGTGTTATCAGTAGTTTCTCGATCCGTTATGAGCCTCACATTGGCATGACTTATCAAGTTATCCGGGTCTGACGTTTACCACCCCAGACTCGATATGCGACATATCAGACGAAGAGACTGGACTGTACGGTAGTGTTACTTATAAGGCTTTGTGGGAGTTTGGACAAGCTTTCTTGTTGATTTTCTGATCGCTCAATACTTGGGTAGCCGTTATGTCCAGCTTGTACCGCTGACGGCTTGTGGGTGACTGATATGATCATCACCTACTGCTGGCGTATTGACGTGTCTTTAAAGACCCACACAGATATTTCCTAGCTCAAGCAAAATGAAGTAGGGCACATATGTGATATTTGCGGGACCGAGATTAATATATGTATGTGATACAGTATTCTAATCTTACGATATACGTTATATGTGATATAACAGGATTATTTAATTAAGTGTTGATTCAATAATTTGTTATATATATATATTTGATATACATATAAATAATATTAGTCGGTTATATGTGATATAGCCGGATTATTAAATTAAGCGTTGATTTAATAATTTAATATATAATCATATATTTAATATATTAATATATATTAACTAATATTAGCTCACTTAAGAAATTCTTTTCTACAAATACATATAAATATATATGAGATATATATGAATGTATTCACTATTGTCTCATGCTAGATGATACATTGTTCATGGGTGTATGAGACTCACACCAAGCTAAAGATAATTGTGTGATTAATTATTAAGGGAAAAATCAAAATTAGATGGAAATTAGCATGGCTAAAGATGCTTGTGGAAGCATGCAGAAGTCTTGACTTAGTCCACTAATTTTGTTTTACTCTAGATATTTATTAATCTAATCATTATCTTTAGCCATGGTTAAATCTCTACAAATATCATTTGAGATATTTTTTCACCATGGTTCATCACTTGATCATCTCCTTCTTTGCTCTCTAGCTTTGAGTGAGGTGAGAAAAGAAAAAGAGAAAAATAATTCTAATGTGGGCAATATTCCTACTTCATCAATCTATACCAAATTAGCCATTTAGTATAGCTTGTTTACTTCACTAATTTCTCAATTAGTGAAGAGCTAGCTCGAGTTAGAGATTCCTCAAGGTAGATCATCTTCGGCCTCGAAGATCCTTAAGCAAGCTTGTTCCTTTCACCGAGTGGAGCCTACGAAAGGTTCGAGGGACTACTACATGGAGCTTAGGGATTACTACATGGAGCTTTAGAAGTGAAGGACTGGTCTACAATGGTTGTATTCCTTATTCACTTAGTGTAAAGTTTGTTTACATGCAATGAAACCTTAATTCTCTAGTTCGATTTTAGGATAGCATGCAATAGTTCACTAGATTTTTTAAAATTGTATACTTGATACTTCTAAAAACCTAGTAGTGGTGCTAAGACTTACTTTCATGGTATCAGAGCCAAGTTAGAGCATTAGGAGTGGCCTAGACGACGTTAAAGTGTTCGATCGACTTTTCAAAACCCATATTTCCCTAGTCTCTGGAAATTTTTTCAAAATTTGTTATTTTTCTGATTAAAAATTCTCAGAAAATCATGCAGGTTATTTGATGGAGCCCCAAGAAGTTCGACGCCACAATTCCAACTTATTACCATGAAACCGCCGCCAAACACATGGTTTAGACGCGGTTCCGCCGCAGTAATGAGGAATTGATGGGTCGTCTTTCTTGTGCTGCTCTATCTTGTAATTTTTCCATCTCTGGGAATTTTTAAATGAGTCTCAAGTGTTGAGGTCTCTGTGATTTGTGGGTGTTTGATAAATCGATCGAAATGTTTAATATCGTCTAGATATCTGTGATATGTGATACAATATTTAGAATTCACAATAATTAGTTTTGTGAAAACTAGTTAGTGTTTTGTAAATATAGCAATTTAGTCTCATTCGATAGATTGCTACGAAGTTTCGATTCGAATCAAAACCCCGTCGCAATCTCGTATAGTATGCGAACACTCGCTGGGTAACACTACTAGATAGCCACGCCCCATATCCTCGACCAAGTGATTGTAGGAGAACCCTGTTGCCAAAAGCATCCGTTCGGGTGCTCGCAGCCGCGGTGTTCCTCCTAAGTGCACTTCGTCGATGGCATCGGGGGTGCGGCGTCTACTAATGTTTCCGACAAGGATTCGATCATTTGTTGGGAATCTTGTTGAATTGCCCGACTGGTTATTGAAAAGTGTTTTCAATTTAAGACTAAAATGCCGAGTTTATAGTGTTAGGCATGAAATCCGGAGTATGAGATATTCCAGGTTTATGATGACTAAGGTGGTTGCAGATTCTAATTATTGTAGTTTTCATTTATTTTCTGAGATCGTAAGTGTAATATATGGTCTATCGCTGGTTTCGTTGCTATATGTCAACGACAATTGGGATACGCATATTTACTTACGTTGATGACATGCGATGTTATGTGTTACTGTGATATGTTATATTGGATCGTCGTGATTGAATAGCCGGGGTTTTTGCGTGAGATGAGAATTTTTCATTTTCATTCATGTAAAAATTTGTATGTAATATTCTTTTATTAGGACACTTCCGGATTAAGGATGTCACCATTGATATATATTATTTACTTTTCCGCATTAGGATAGACCCAAGGCGGAGAGCACAAGTAACTGGGTTCTAGAGCCCAATGGGAGACCATCTCGAGGAGTCGAGACCGGGTCTCCTAACTCTAGAATTGGCAAGGTTGCTTGCTGCTCTCGTAAGGGTCTAGGGATGTGGGTTTATCTATTCATCACGACCGTAGAATCCTTTTTTTTTACTGGCTTGATTTAAAACACGGACCTCCTATTATATCTTATATTGACTTCTGCTGCAATGTTCTATGATGAGATCATATAACTGCGTGAGACAAATGTTTTATTATATATATGATATATAATAAACGTTGCATATGTTTTGCATCTGCGCTGTTAGTTATATGTATGCCCTAGAGGCCATTACTGTACATGCGATGTATATTGTAGTGGATGCTTGGACATATATAGGGAGGACTTTCTTGCTCGACATGATAGTATGCTATCTGGTTACACTTTATCTTAACATGTACACTTATTGTCTCTCTATTACATATTGATAAAGCTCTTATGATGAGTACTTGACTACCAGGATTATGATGCAGATCATACTAGTGGGGCAGAGGTAGTCGGTAAGTACATCCTTAGATTGTTCCTAGTCGTGGGAGTATCGAGACAGGGCATCGACACTCCAGAGTAGACTAGCGTATATGCTTCTCGACCCATATGATGGGCGATGGATGATCCCATATCCAATGGTGTTTGACATCAGAGAAGGTATACGGGTGCTCAGTGGAGACTGGGTACATTGAACGGACTCGCCGAGAACTCCTAGATGTTATTATACCTATCGTCAGATAGCAGTTCTCTGGTGACACTGGTACAGGTTAGTCTGTCGTCCCGAGATCGTCATAGAGTCTTGTGTGATTCCCACTGTGCTTTGATTTCCACCATACCACGGTCAAGAGATCGTGCAAAAAGGAGATTTTTGGGTACAGTCCCGAGTCACATGGAGGCATTGAGCGATAGGAGGGGATTCGTCTCTCCCGGTATTGGGAGTTGATGTTGCGCTATGCATGATTGGCTATAACACGAAATTCCTGGCCAAGGTTGTTGAGATCTACTGGTAAGTGTTATCGGTAGTTTCTCGAACTGTTATGGACCTTGCATCAGCATGACTTATCAGGCTATTAGGGTCTGACGTTAAACCACCCCCAGGCTACGATATGCGACATATATGACGAAGAAACCGGACTGTACGGTAGTGTTACTGATTGGATTCGCAGGAGTTTGAGCAGGCTTGCTTGTTGATCTTCTGATCGCTCAATACCCGGGTGGCCGTTACGTTTAGCAGACCGCTTGCGGCTTGTGGGTGTTTGATATTATCATCAACTACTGCCGGCGTATTGACGAGTCTTTAGAGTCCTACATAGAGCTTTCCTGGTTCATGCAAAACGAAGTAGTAGCACATATGTGATATGTGCCGGACCGAGATAAATGCGTGTATGTGATACCGCATTCTATTCTCGCGATATGAGATATCGGTCGGTTATATGTGATATAGCCGGGTTATCGGATCAAGTGTTGATTCGATAAGTTGATTCATATGATATTAGTCGGTTGTATGTGATATAGTCGGATTATTAAATCAAGTGTTGATTTGATAATTTAATTTATAATTATATATTTAATATATTAACTTACATTAACTAATATTTGCTTACTAAGTATTCTTTTTCTCACTTGTATGCATATAGTATATATGTGATGTATATTAATGTAAATTTTATTGTGTCATGCTTGATGATACATGATTCATGGGTGTATGAGACTTACACCATACTTGATATAATGTAGAATTTATATTTATCTAAGTAATTCAAAATTGGATAGATATTTGGCATGGCTACAAGCTTGTAGAAGCTTGTAGAAATATTGACCAAGTCCACCATTTTTGTTTCACTTGTAGATATTTATTGACCCAACCATTATACTAACCATAGTAAAGTATCTACAAGGTTTAGTGTATGACACTAACTCATCCATGGTTCACATTCTCACCTCATGAGTTCATTCTATATCTCTTCACTTCATTTTCTTCCTCAAGAGAAAAACCTTGCTAGCTTTTTCTAAATGATGAAATATTGTGAGAAAAAGAAATCTAAAGAGAGCCCAATTCCTACTTCATCATCCTATACTATTAGCCATTTAGTTTAGGATATTTGCTTCACTAATTCACATATTAGTGAAGAGGTAGCATGAGCTTGAGTCTCCTCGACGTAAATCATCTTCGGCCTCGAAGACTTCGTGCAAGCTTGTTCATTTCTCCAAGAGAACCCAAACTAGAGTTCGAGAGATCACTACTCGCAGCGAAGGGACTACTACACGGAGCTTTAGAAGTGAAGGATCGGTCTACAAAGGTTGTATTTCTCATTCACTATATTTGCAAAGTTGTTTGCATGATATTTTGTTTATATCTCTAGTTAAGATTCTAGGGTTAGGGTTCTTTAGAACGGCAAAATTTTGAAAACGGTATGGACGATACCTCCCGAAACTTTGCTGCCGCGCTAAGTAACCCTACAGTGGTATCAGAGCCAAGCTAGAGATTTAAATGATGTTTATTAGATTACGAAACCGAAACAACCCCGAAACTTTCAACACCCATACCTAGTTTTTATCGAATTTTGAAAGGGCTCTAATTTTTTTTTAAACAACTGCAGAATGTTGTATGTGATATAACAAGAACGCTGTGAAAATTTGAAGCATTTTGGTGCAAAAGTGGCCGGCCACACATGCACAAAAACCGGTGAGCTCGGCCAAATTTGGGAGTTATGGCTTCAAATTTTCAGGGTGTTCCTGTCTCTGGGTTTTGGTGTTTCAGGTGTTTTTTTTTGTGCTAAATTTGCATGTGATGTTAATTTTCTGCAAAAGCAACTCGGAGTGTGTCGTAATCGTAATCCTAACATATATTCGGGTTATTTAGATGATGTTAAAAAGTTTGAACGGATATTAATAACCTAATTTTTCCCCGCTGGAAATTTTTCAAGTGTTGGATTTTTTCCGAGTTTAAAATCTTCAGAAAATCATGCAAGCGATTCTATGGACCCTCTAGAAGAACGATGCCTAAACTCAACCTTTTGGATCGCGGAACCGCGGTTATACCCTAGGGTTTGCCGCAGTTCTATGGCGACACGAGTGAGGCATGGGTCGGCCCTTCTACGGATGGTTTATAGGAGCTGTGGCAGTTTCTGGGTACTTTTTGAACTCCGCTCAAGTGTTGAGCTCTTTAGGAAAGTTTGGGTGTTTGCTTATTCGATCAAAAAGTTTAACTTCATCTAGCTATCATTGATTTGATACAATATTTGGAATCCACAAATAGTTATGAGATAACTAGTTTGAATTTTATAAATCTAGCATTTTAGTCTCATTTGATCGGTTGCCACGGGATTTTGATGTTGATCAAAAGTCCGTCGCAATTACGTAGTGTACGCGGATACTCGCCGGGTAACCTTACTAGATAGCCATGCCCCATAGCCCTGACTAAGTGACTGTAGGAGAACCCCGTCGCTAAAAGAATCCGTTCGGATGCTTGCGGCCGCGGTGTTCCGCCTTAGAGCACTTCGTCGACGGCATCGGGGGTGCGGCCGTCTACTATTATTTCCGACGAGCATTCTATCAAGTTATCGGGAATCTTGTTGAATTACCCGACAGGTTATTGGAAAGTGTTTTCAATATCGAGACTAAAATGTGGGGTTTATAATTGTTAGGCATGTGATGTCTAAGGAGTTCATTTGGTTGGGCATGAAATCCAAAATATGTGATAAATTGGGTTTATGATGTCTAAGGTGGTTACGGATTCTAACTGTTATAGTTTTTCACTTTCTTTTCTCCGACCGTAAGTGTAATATGTGGTGTATCGCCGATTTCGTTGCTATATGTCAACGACAATTGGGATACGCATATTTACTTACGTTGATGACATGTGATGTTATGTGTTGCTGTGATATGTTATATTGGATCGTCGTGTTTGAATAGCCGGGTTTTTTTTATGTGAGATGGGAGTTTTTCATTTTCATTCATGTAAAAGCTTGTATGTAATATTCTTTTATTGGGGCACTTCCGGGTTAACGATGATGTCACCATTGATGTATATTATTTACTTTTCCGCATTAGGATAAACCCAAGACGGGGAGCACAAGTAACCAGGTTCTAGGGTCCAGTGGGAGACCATCTCGAGGAGTCGAGACCGGGTCTCCTAACTCTAGAATTGGTAGGGTTGATTGCCGCTCTCGTAGGGGTCTAGAGATGTGGGTTTGGCTATTCATCGCGACCGTGGAATTCGTGTTTTTTATTGGCTTAATTAAAACTCGGAATTCCTAGTATATCCAATATTTCATATGTGTTCTTCTGCTGCTGATATTTTGTGATGTGATCACTTGATATGTTCTGAGACGAATGCCTATATTATATATATGATATATAATAACTATTGCTGCTTTCGTTTCTTATATGATGCTTGGAAAGCATAATTGATGGGAATTCATTAATGAGATTAATGAAATAAAAGAAACCTAAAGTTGTTGTAGAAACATGTTTAAAAACTGGTAGCTCTAGTTCTTGCTTTGCATAGCGGTATTCCTTGTAAAATATCCAGCACCTTATTTGATAAGGAAAGAGCTGAGATCCCTTCACTGGGAGTGACCTCTTTAGCGAAACTAGCAAATACTACAAACTCGGATTGTCTTTTGATTGCTTTTATAGCTTTTGCTTTGCATAGTGGTATTTGTGAAATATCCTGCACCTTATTCGATAAGGAAAAAGCCGAGATCCATTCACCGGGAGTGACCTTTTTAGCGAAACTAGTAAAAGCCTAAAAAAACTCCTTTTCAAATCACTCGATTCTACAACGATATCAAGTTCATTACGCAAAATGTTTTCTTAAAAACCTGTCGTAGCCCTCCGTCATTTCAGATAAGTATTATTTAGTATTCGTGCTTCGGTAGTTTGGCCTTCGTCAAGGCTTAGTGTTCAGTAGCTAACTAGTGCTTATCTGCAGCATGAGATGCGATTGGTTTAGGGTATTCATACGACGTAGTTTGGCTTCCGTCAAGGGTCGTGCGGGTGGGTCTAATTCAATCAAGAAATGAACCGGTTGAACTTGACTAGCGCCCTATGGGTTGTTTGGCCTCCGTCAAGGGCATAGGACGCTAGGGGTAAAAACTATTATCGGGAATTTCAAGTGTTCAAATTTGTGATGAGATTGCATACCTTCTATGAGATAGTTGGATCCCGATACCCATTGCGAGTAAGAAGTTACACCTGGGAGAGTTTTACACATTACAATTAATCGATCAAGTAGATGTCTAGAAAGGTGTTAACGGGATTACGCCCCTGGGAAAACGAGGTTTATTTTTAATTAGGTCCGTGCGAAAGCACGAGGAACCTCCCTCAAAGTACCGACACTGGCCTGGCCGAAAGATTGGCGAACTTGTAGGGTGTAATTAATCCCGGCTAGTCTTACCTTTTAGGGTTTGAAGGAAGATTTGATAAAAAACAGTGGGATCCATCCTGATTAGATAAAATAATAACCAATCTAATCTTGCAAGAGCGCACGGAGAGTGTTTTCTTCTCTCTCTCTCTTGGTAGCGAACATGTCACGCTTTAATCAAGATAATAATATGGATGCATTGACCGAACCTGCTTATTATACTGAGCTAGGGAACGTTGGTTCCGCTCTATCTTATAACTGTTATAAATTTGAGTAGGAAATTGGGGAATATCCGGATTTCCATGCGACCCAATCGAGGAATGAGCATGATGATGCATATTCTTCAGGTGTGCTTATTACCGAGAATTGTTTCTCAGTATCCTCTACGTCCTGGGTATGTGATACCGGATCAGTATCCCGCATATGTTATATGTTACATGGGCTACAAAAATGTAGAGAACTGGGAATGGGTGATATGTCTCTAAGTATTACAGAATGATGCAATTGTTGCAGCCAAGTCAGTTGGAAGATATCACCTTGTATTAATACATTGATTCTGAAAGAATGTTTCTTTAATGAGTTAAAGAAGGATATAATCTGTATTGGAGGATTATGTTGTGAACATTTTCCTGAATCAAGAGTTGATTGGATCAGGCACGTTATATAATAGCATATACGTTCTAAATCAAACCACAGTTCAAAGTATAGAACACACACAAGAGGTGTAGTTCAGAAATGAACGAATCCTTCTTGTGGTATTGTAGACAAGGTCATATCAATGCGACACAACCAGCTAAGTTACATAAGGATGAATATGAGAATTTATTCGAATTTTCATCTTATGATACTTGCCAGTCTTGTCTCAAAGGTAAAATGACCAATACTCCGTTTACTGAAAAAAGAGAAAGAGTTACTGAATTCTTGGGACGGATACATGATGATGTATACGGTCCTATGTCTATATTTGCCAGGGTTGGTTCTTTGAACTTCATTATATTCACTGATCTTCTCTTAGGATTCGGACATATGTTCCTGTTGAAACACAAGTCTGAAATTTTTGAGAAATTCTAGGAATATAAGCTGAAGATTAAGAACCAGATGGGTAGAAGTATTAAAGTCCTTCGATGTGATCGAAGAGGTGAATACTTGGGCATGGAGTTCCTGGAATTTCTAAAAGGAGAATGTGATTCTCTCTCAGCTTACTCCTTCGTATACACTGTTCCCTGATTTAAAATCAGGAAAAGCTTCAGAAGAGGCATCACGTGCTCGCACGTGACCAGTGGTCACGTGTTGGCACGTGATGGTTAAACAGCGGCAAAGAACAGAGCAAAGAAGAGGAAAAAGTTCAAAGGGTCACGTGCTCACACGTGACCAGGGGTCACGTGCTCACATGTGACCAACGGTCACGTGGCCACACGTGACTGGCTTTAAAAGCCTTATTGTTTAACAGAATTAAATTCTGAATAAGATCATTTAAATCTTTCTAAAATAAAGAAGAATTGTGTGAAACCGTTGGATTAAAAATCCGAGAGTGATTAAATATCACCAATTTATGGAAAATTTTTGGACATGGAAAGATTTCCCCCTAAATCTAACCGAAATAACAAAAGAATATCTTTGGATTTAAAATCCAACGGTGAATAAAATTCACCTAATGATTTAAAAGCCTGGATCAATGATGAAAGCAAATCAAATCTCTCAATAAACAAATCAAATCTTTCAATCAAAGATTCACTAAACAGATTGATTCTTTTCCTTCTCCTATAAATAGGTGCCAAGGGAGAGAGTTAAAAAAGAAGAAGAGAGAGATACAGAGAGAGAGAGAGAAAGATAGAGCCTTGGAGTCTTGAAAATTCAGGGGAAAGAATTTGATTCTCTGCAAAGAAAAAGCTTAGGTAAGAAAAGAGAGGTTTCAAAAGGAGAATTTAATTCTCAAAAGAGTTTAACTCTTCTATAAAGAAAAGAACTTAGTTCTTTCTCTGGTTGAAGATCTGTCAAGTGTACATTTCCCCATAAATTGAGAATTTAATTTTCATTGGGTTGAGATCCTGCCATGCAGATCTAAAACATAGAGGAGGAATTGAGTTTTGAGAATTTAATTCTCACAAGAGTTATAGGAATTTAATTCCTTTGAGATAAAATTAGGGTTTAACCCTATATTATAGGAATTTAATTCCTTCAAAATGGACAGAACTAGGGTTTAACCCTAATTGAGAACTTAATTATCTCAAACTCTCAAGAATTTAATTCCCTTAAAAAAGAAATTTGGGTTTTACCTTATGCCAGGATTTAATTCTTTACATATATGGCGAATTTAATTCCTACAGAAAAGAAATTAAGAATATAATTCTTCAAAAGAAAGTGGGAATTTAATTCCTTTAATGTTATTGCTAGGGTTTAACCCTATGAAGAATTTAATTCTTAAAAAGATAAAGAGATCTTCAAACATACAAAGAACCAGAATCACGTGCTTCCACGTGACCCCTGTAAAGATCCGCAGAAAAGAACTTTGAGGCAACGCCTCACGTGCCCCACGTGACCCCTAAAGCACACAAAGAAAAAGCAAAAGAAACAGAAGCTATGGGCGCTCTCACGTGCTACCATGTGACCCCTTGGCAAAATCTTTAACAAACAAATACCCAAATTCCCATCACGTGACAGCACGTGATACTCCAAAGTATTCAATACTTTCGGCAGAACAAAATAAGGGGAATCATGGCGCTCTCACGTATCCACACGTGACCCCTCTCTCCCCTTAGTGTTTAACACTAATCTGAGATCTTTGTTCCCAGTGTTTAACACTGATTTTCTTAGTGTTTAAAACTAATTTGAAAACTCTATTCCCAGTGTTTAACACTGATTTTCTTAGTGTTTAACACTAATTTGAAAACTCTATTCCTAATTTGAAAACTCTATTCCCAGTGTTTAACACTGATTTTCTTAGTGTTTAACACTAATTTGAAAACTCTATTCCCAGTGTTTAACACTGATTTTCTTAGTGTTTAACACTGATTTGAAAACTCAATTTGCAGTGTTTAACACTGATTTGCTTTAGTGATTAACACTAATTTGAAAACCTTATTTCCAGCGTTTAACACTGTTATATGTTAGTGTTTAACACTAATTTGAGAATCACAACTTTTTTTTAGTGTTTAACACTAATTTGACAACTTCACTTCCAGTGTTTAACACTGTTGTTTGCTAGTATTTAACACTAATTTGGGGGATTATATTTTCATGGTTTAACACTGATTATCTTTTAGTGTTTAACACTAATTTGCTAATCTTATTCCCAGTGTTCAACACTGTTGGTTTTTAGTGTTTAATACTAGCTTTAGCCCAATTGGCTAATTTTCTAGAGGCAAAGCCCCTTCTGCAATTGGATATGTCTAATGGACCAACAGAGGGCCAATATTCTAAACATGATTGGACTTAGCCCAAATTGGCCATAAGTCCTCAATCCAGACTCAACTGAGCTAATGTGCTCATAACCTAATGAATTGGTCTTGGTTCCAAATTGGACTATAGATCACTTAATCTACTTTGGTTCAAGGGTACATCTCTTCACTCCTTTGATACTTGTCGTTGTAATTCCTCAACGTCTTCAAAGATATGACGGGTCCTGACAACCACACATTGATACGGACTGTGGGGTCGTTAAACTCACGGACTATGATGTCCTTAACCTTGACCGTAATGTCTTAAAACTAACGCCGGACTGTGGAGTCCTTAAATCCTCGGACTATGATGTCCTTAACCTTGACCGAGATGTCTTAAAACTAACAACGGACTATGAGGTCCTTAACCTTGACCGTGACGTCTTAAAACTAACGCGGACTGTGGAGTCCTTAAATCCTCGGACTATGAGGTCCTTAACCTTGACCGCAATGTCTTAAAACTAACATTGGACCGCAATGTCCTTAAACTACCTATTGACCGCCATGTCACTAAACTAAACAATAGGGCCTCTAATTGCTCTCTTGTTGGATCTAAACGATCCCGTTAAGTTGATCTTAGTCTAAAAACTAGACTAATGTATTCTTAACAAACGTTTAAGTTGATCTTAGTCTCAAATGGGGCTAACGTATCCTTAAACCCAAACCCCCAAACCCAAATCTAAGATAATACAGATTTGGACTAGTCCACGCCCTACGGGCGACGACATAACTCAGTCTCCATATACAATCCACGAGCAACCAAACACAAACCAAACACACCGTCTACATGGCGTCCGGGAAAGAGGACAGCCGTACATCTACAGGTCATAGACCGCTTACGCGATCGGTGAATAAAGCTCAGGAGCAGCAGCAGAAGCTCCAAGAAATGATGAATACAATGGCCGCACTCACTGGGCCAAAAGAAAGCCCCGAAGCGTCCTCGGATCAACGCCAGGAGCAGGAAATTGACGCTGAATTCCTTCGCAGGGCACTTGAGAAGAAGGACAAAGAGGCTGCGGAACAAGCAGCTAATATAAAATGAATGGACTTTCTGTTCCAGGATATGGTAGGTATGATGATCCAGCAAGATCCTCCTGCCGAAGATCCTCCGATCGTCCTTGAAGATGACAGGGGAGAAACGTCAAATCCTCCACCAGCTGTGTCAACAGCCAAGGAGGAGACAATTTCCAAGGCTGACCTGGATGAATATATAGCTCAGCAGATACGGGTTCATCAGGCAACTGAGGCAGCCGGTCAAGTTGTCAAGACAGGACGACCATATCCGAGCTAGTACGATCAGATCAAATACCCACCGGGCTACACGATCCCGAAATTTCACGTCTACAAGGGGATTGGCAATCCCCATCAACATGTTGCCCAGTTCAGGGCTCTTTGTGGTAACACCGGCGGCGATGATAAGCTCCTGCTCCGCCAGTTCGTCGGCAGCTTGTCGGAGACGGCGTTCGAATGGTACTCTGAACTCCCGAACGATTCCGTCAAGACGTTCGCTGAAATGGAGTTGCTATTCACTCAGTGATTCGCGAGCGCCAGCGAACGCACCCTGATAATGGTGTTGATTAATGCCAGGGTGAAACCAGGCGAGACGTGGGTCCAGTACGCTATACGCTGGCGAAACTTGTGGTCAAAATGCGAACAACGTATTGAGGAAGCGCCCGCGGTGGGCATGTTCGTGGGCACCCTAGATCCTCATGCAACTATCTCACAGTTCATGATGTTCTTTAAGCCAACCACGTTCCAGGCTTTGATCGACAAGCTGGCCCAGATGGACCAGATGGGTCACAGACCGTCTCCCCTGAAGCCAGAACCGCGGAATGACAAGGGTAAAGGGAAGGCAACCTTCGTTGCGAACGCTCAGCAGCAGCCCAGTGCCCCAAAGCCAGCGGACCAATAGGAAGAAAGAAGGCAGTATTATAATGAGAAAATGAAGCGCCCCTACTCATTCCCGCGGGATAAAACGAAGAGGCTATTCAAGCTGGCGGTACGCAACAGGCGTATCAACTTGCTAAGTCCAAGGCGACCACCACAACCCAGTGAGGTGAATAACCCCAATTACTGCCCTTACCATCAAACGGTAAGCCATCCGATTGAGGATTGCTTCGTCTTCAAAGGATGGATTGAAGATCAATACCTACAGGGCAAGTTTGCGCTGTCCGAAAAGTGGAAGGTGAGCCCACCACAACCGCACACTCCGAAGAAGACGGACACACCGGGGACAACTTATTCTTTTGTTGAAGAAGCCCCATAGGAGGTCGTGCTTTCATCCGAAACCAAAAGGTTGCTGAATGATCTCCAGACATGCCCAGCGATCAGGTGGAAGAACCCGCTGGAACCCCAGATCATCGAAGGGATGCTGAAGCCACGCCCAACTCCAAAGATCGGTGGTGAGGGCCCAAGCGCTCACACCTAGCCGTCGAAATCTGCGAAAAAGAAGAAGAGATCCAAAAAGCCTGTGAAGCATGGTGACAAGCGCACGGACTTGCAGAAACAGATCGACGCGCTGGAAGAACATAATCAGAAAGCGCGTGTTAGTGTATATGCCCTAAAGGCCATTACTGTATCATACTAGCTTGTATATTACTTGATGGAAGCTTGGGATATTCACAGTTGTATAGACAATCTTGCTCAAAATGGTAGTATGCTACTTGGTTTGTCTCTACTTCAATATATGCATGTGTTTCTTTCAGCATATCGCTTATATACATATTAGTAGAGCCCTTAGGATCTTTGCTTGATTACCAGCGTTGTGATGGCGCTCACACTCGTGGGGGCTGGGTAATCCATAAGCACATCCTTATACAGGTCCCTAGTCGTAGGACTATCGAGACAGGGCATCGATACTCCGGAGTAGACTAGCGTATGCGCTTCTCATCCCAGCAGGGGAGACGGTCTGTCCCAGAGCCGTCAGTACGTCGTACTTGAGATAGTATGCGGGTGCTCGTTAGGTTACGAGTACACTGGACAGGACTCGTCGGGAACTGTTGGTTGGTATTATACCTATCGTCAGTTATCAGTTCCCAGGTGACATGAGTACAGCTTAGTCCGCCGACTTGACACTGTCACTTCGCCTTGAGTGTGTTCCCACTGTACTTAGATTACTATCCTACCACGGCTCAAAGGAGTCGTGCAAACAGGTAGTAGTTGGGTGCAGTCCCGAAGCACTTGGAGGCAGTGACGGTTAGACAGGATTCGTCTCTCCCGGTATTGGGGGTTGACATCGCGCTGTGTCTAGGAGAGCCATTACACGAGTAGTCCCTGGCCAGGGCAAGCGAGATATACTGGTAGGTTTCCAGTGTTATCTCAGGGTGTTTTGGGATACACTCTGACACGACTTGTACCGCTATTAGGGGACTGACGTTCACCGCCCCTAGGCCCGCCATGCGATGTATCAGACGAACAGACCGGACTGTACGGAGATTGTCACATACAGGCTCAGTAAGAGTTCGGATGGGTTTACCTCTTCGGTCTTCTTATCGACATCTACCTGGGGACCGTTACGTACAGCTAGTGCCGCTTGCGGTCTGTGGTTAAACCCACTGCCAGCGTAGTGTCGAGTCTTTAGAGTCCCACACAGAGAGTTTCCCTGCATTGAGCGAAACGTGTAGAGGCCGTATGGTTTTACGGTAGGGCTACGATCACTTACGTGCACTTGTGTGCGTATGCTGTTCGGGCAGGCAATACTAGTGGGCTTTGGTTTAAGCCAGATCCTAGTATTGCACAGATGGATTTGATTTGTCTTCTGTGCATTCGCATTCTACGGAATGCGGATGCGGGTGTGTATGCACAGTTTTGAGGAGTGATGAAGGAGGAGGTGCCTCATTAGGATTTTGGCAATTTGTTTGGTCAAAACCATTATGAGTCGGAGACATTGTTTACTAATCCTATTAGTGATAATTTTGTTGTGGCTAATTGCATTGACCATTTGACCATCTTGACTTTGTTGACCGTTTGACCAAAGTTGACTAAGATCTTCTTGAAAGATCTTAAGTATTCTTTGGTTTTCTTTTTCTTTTTGTTATGATAATGGTCATGTCATTTGTAGCCATCAACTTTTTCATGATGGGATTAGTAATGATGAAAATAAGTATTATTGCAACCATGGTTGTGTTTTTTCTCTTGGTTAAGCTTTTCATTTGTGATTTCTCATTCTCTCTCATAGAAAAGAAATGAGAAATATTTCCATGGTTGCTCCTCCTTCTTCCTCCTCTTGATTCTTCCTTTGATCTCATGTGTTGAGAGAAAAAGGATTCCACAAGACAAACACATCCATACATCTCCTCTATACAATCTAGGGCTTCTAGATTAGCGATCTCGTCACCCTAGTTGCCTCGGCTCGAGGTGGAGCTCGGTGTACATCTCTCGGGTGGATCGTTTTCGACTCAAGAAGGCCGCGGAGGTACCCAAGGTCCGGATCGACACTTGGAGCTTGGATGGACGAGAGGGACAGCGGAATGAAGACCCGAAGGACCGGTTTCGTGAGGTATACTTTCTACAGCATAGTAGTTATAGCCTCTAGTAGTTTACTTGTTTCTAGTTTAGCAAAGATCCGACTTTTAGTCCATGTTGCCTTGCGCCAAAATTATTGTTTTTCGCCGTTTCCGCCTCCCCGTAAGAACCGGGGTGAGCAACGTGGACTTACAGCGCGGACCCCCATCACGCTCCAAGAGTTCCTTAGCCACGTCCTTGAGGACAAAAATGATGGGGAAGACTCGTCAGATGGATCTGAGGATTACGTAGCAAGTTGCCATGTGATCTCTCATTCGTCGCTAGACAATGAAGAATCACCCTGCACAGAAAGACTGGGGGCAGAGCCTGAGCCGGAACTTGGGCGGCCGTTAGAAGAGATGATCGACGCCTTTCTAGACGAGATTTGTCTGAAAAGTAAAGCTGATCGGGAGCGTGAGATGGCCGCATCAGAAGGAGCCAAACACAGGCGACTAAACGAAAGAGTTGAAGCACTCCCACCAGGTCAAAAGACATCCGATGCAGATAAAAACAAATTCAATACGGAAGCAGTACTCCCTCTCGAAATAGAGTTACCTTCTCTACGGGTGGCAGTCCACTACGAGCTGACGGACGAAGAAAATGCTCACTTTCGGCTTGAGGAGCTTGATGCCCTTGATGAAACCCGGCTCATAGCGCAACAAAATCTATAGGCTTACAAAGTAAAAATGACGCGCTCATACGAAAGATTGACCAGGCCGAGGACATTCAGCCAAGGCAAACTCGTGCTAGTGGTTAAAAGACCTATGATCCCTAATCGCACCAAACGGGGAAAATTCGAGCCGAACTATAATGGCCCGTACATCATAGACAAGGTCTACTAGAGTGGAGCCTATCTACTCATGGATATGCACGGTGAAAGACCTTTCAGACCAATAAACGGTCGCTTCCTGAAGAAATACCACGCTTAACGGGTCAAGGCTCAGGTCAATGATAGATGACGACGACTATGTCCGCTCGCTATCTTCCTAAGCCTGAACTCTATAAGTAGTAACCGGCCTTCTTCAACAACGGACCGAAACGTTCTTAAACTAACAACGGACCACTATGTCCTAAAACTAGTCGTTGACCGAGATGTCGATAAACTATGGTGGGTTGCAACATCTCAAAACCGATAAAAAAAACGAATAAAATAAAATAACAAAAATAAAAATGGTATGTCCTTAAGCAAAATGGGCACGGATGAAAACCCAAAAGGGCTCCGTGAGTAAAAATAGCAGGGCTACCGGCGAGTGTTTGTGAAAACCTGAAAGGGCGCAACCTCGTTAGAAAAATAAAAAGAAAAAAGGGGAAAACGGTATGTCCATAAGCAAAATGGGCACGGATGAAAACCCGAAAGGGCTCCGTGAGTAAAAACAGCAGGGCTACCGGCGAGTGTTTGTGAAAACCCGAAAGGGCGCAACCTCGTTAAAGGACACTTGCAGGGTCCTCACGACCTTGCAAGGAGAAACCACCCGCGTGAGATCCTTACGACTCATAAGGGAGCAACACACTTAGGAGTCCTCACGATTCCTAAGGAGAAATTACACTTATGAGATCCTCACGACTCGTAAGGAGAACTCTCTTATGGGACCCTCACGGCTCATAAGATTTGAAAGTCTTAAGTTACAGAAACCTGAACCTGTTCTTAAGCAAACCCCCTCCACAACCTTCGATATTGTCCTACAAGCGGCTCGTACCGACCCTTGTATACAATCCACGGGCGTGAATAAAAATTTCCCTAACCGAGTCCCATCCGTGACTAGGGATATGTTCATCCAATGAACAACCCTTGTAAGTCCTCTCGACTTATAAGGAGAAAACCCTTTTGTAAGATCCTTACGACTTACAAGAGAACATGCACTTAGGAATTCTCACGATTCCCAAGGAGAAAACACACCTACAAGATCCTCACGATTTGTAGGGAGAAATACCTTTGTGAGACCCTTACGGCTCATGAAGTCAAAAGCCTTAGTCGACAGGACCCTTAATCCTGTTTACTAAGCCACCTTTGTTCAACATCGACAGAGGCAAATGATGATTCTCTCCTGGCAATATCCCAGTTGTAGCGGTGCTGATGCCGAAATCGGTATCTAATCCCAAACTTGCGGCGAAAAGCCAGCAAGCCACACATGCATATGAAATAGCCGAAATGATGGGGCAACTTGCAATAAAAAGCAGCAAGTAAAAATGTATGCATGAAAAATAGCCGAAATGATTGGGCAACTCGCAATAAAAAGCAGCGAGTAAAAATAAAATAAATAGCTGAAATTATTAGGCACCGCGAAAAATAGCCGAAATGATGGGGCAATCGCGACCTTCGCGATATAAAAGCTGAAATGATAGAGCATCGCGGAAAAAGAAATAAAATAAAAATGAAATTTTTGCCCTACATGTGATGTTACATCAATCTTTGTATACAATCCAGGGGCGCAAACAAAGAAGGGGTCATACTCTTCTCCCAGGTTTCATCAAAAGAAGAAGCCAAATTTCGACGAGCCACAAAGATCGTCTCAACATTCGTCTCACTGCGGACACAACATCAAGCAAAGCGGAACAGCGGCAACTCCCAGTTCCATGATTCGGCGCTGTACAGATCACCGAAAGTCAAATCCCAACCCCGTGAAATGCGGATATAATCAACAAAATTCCTGGTCACGTGGAACGCGGATAACGTCACTCTTTGACCGCGTGGAAAACGTCCAGAGCGGAGCCTGGTCCTTGCAGAACACGGCAGTGAACCCGTGGGAGGATCCAGAGCAAAATTCCTGGTCACATGGAACGCGGATAACGTCGCTCTTTGACCCCACGGAAAACGTCCAGAGCGGAGCCTAGTCCTCACCGAACACGGCAGTGAACCCGTGTGAAGTATCTAGTGCAAAATTCCTGGTCACGTGGAACGCGGATAACGTCACTCTTTGACCCCATTTGAAGCATCCAGAGTGGAGCCTAGTCCTCGCCAAACACGGCAGTGAACCCGTGTGAAGCATCTAGTACAAAATTTCTGGTCACGTGGAACGCGGATAACGTCACTCTTTGACCCCGTGGAAAACGTCCAGAGCGGAGCCTGGTCCTCGCAGAACATGGCAGTGAACCCGTGGGAAGCATCCAGAGCAAAATTCCTGGTCACGTGGAATGCGGATAACGTCGCTCTTTGACCCCGCGGAAAACGTCCAGAGCGGAGCCTAGTCCTCGCCGAACACGGCAGTGAACCCGTGTGAAGCATCCAGTGCAAAATTCCTGGTCATGTGGAACGAGGATAACTTCACTCTTTGACACCGTGTGAAGCATTCAGAGCGGAGCTTAGCCCTCGCAAAACACGACAGTGAACCCGTGTGAAGTATCTAGTGCAAAATTCCTGGTCTCGTGGAACGCGGATAACGTCACTCTTTGACCCCGTGGAAAACGTCCAGAGCGGAGCCTGGTCCTTGCAGAACACGGCAGTGAACCCGTGGGAGGCATCCAGAGCAAAATTTCTGGACACGTGGAACGCGGATAACGTCGCTCTTTGATCCCGTGGAAAACGTCCAGAGCGGAGCCTAGTCCTCGCCGAACACGGCAGTGAACCCGTATGAAGCATCTAGTGCAAAATTCCTGGTCACGTGGAACGCGGATAACGTCACTCTTTGACCCCATGTGAAGCATCCAGAGTGGAGCCTAGTCCTCGCCAAACACGGCAGTGAACCCGTGTGAAGCATCTAGTACAAAATTTCTGGTCACGTGGAACGCGGATAACGTCACTCTTTGACCCCGTGGAAAACGTCCAGAGCGGAGCCTGGTCCTCGCAGAACACGGCAGTGAACCCGTGGGAAGCATCCAGAGCAAAATTCCTGGTCACGTGGAATGCGGATAACGTCGCTCTTTGACCCCGCGGAAAACGTCCAGAGTGGAGCCTAGTCCTCGCCGAACACGGCAGTGAACCCGTGTGAAGCATCCAGTGCAAAATTCCTGGTCATATGGAACGCGGATAACGTCACTCTTTGACCCCGTGTGAAGCATCCAGAGCGGAGCTTAGTCCTCGCCAAACACGGCAGTGAACCCGTGTGAAGTATCTAGTGCAAAATTCCTGGTCACGTGGAACGCGGATAACGTCACTCTTTGACCCCGTGGAAAACGTCCAGAGCGGAGCCTGGTCCTTGCAGAACACAGCAGTGAACCCGTGGGAGGCATCCAGAGCAAAATTCCTGGTCACGTGGAACGCGGATAACGTCACTATTTGACCCCGCGGAAAACGTCCAGAGCGGAGCCTAGTCCTCGCCGAACACGGCAGTGAACCAGTGTGAAGCATCTAGTGCAAAATTCCTGGTTACGTGGAACGCGGATAACATCACTCTTTGACCAAGTGTGAAGCATCCAGAGCGGAGCCTAGTCCTCGCCAAACACAGCAGTGAACCCGTGTGAAGCATCTAGTGCAAAATTCCTGGTCACGTGGAATGCGGATAACGTCACTCTTTGACCCCGCGGAAAACGTCCAGAGCGGAGCCTAGTCCTCGCCAAACACGGCAGTGAACCCGTGTGAAGCATCTAGTGCAAAATTCCTGGTCAGTGGAACGCGGATAACGTCACTCTTTGACCCCATGGAAAATGTCCAGAGCAGAGCCTGGTCCTCGTAGAACACGGCAGTGAACCCGTGGGAAGCATCCAGAGCAAAATTCCTGGTCACGTGGAACGCAGAAAACGTAACTCTTTGACCCTGTAGAAAACGTCCAGAGCGGATCCTGGTCCTCGCAGAGCATGACAGTGAACCCGTGTGAAGCATCCAGAGCGGAGCCTAGTCCTCGCGGAACACGGCAGTGAACCCGTGTGAAGCATCTAGCGCAAAATTCCTGGTCACGTGGAACGTGGATAACGTCACTCTTTGACCCCGCGAAAAACGTCCAGAGCGGAGCCTGGTCCTCGCAGAGCACGGCAGTGAACCCGTGTGAAGCATCCAGAGCAAACATCGGACTGTGGAGTCCTTAAATCCACGGACTATGATGTCCTTAACCTTGACCGAAATGTCTTAAAACTAACGATCAACCACCATGATTCTAGGCTGATTTTACCTTGGTTCAAGGGTACATCTCTTCACTCCTTTGATATTTGTTGTTGTTATTCCTCAACGTCTTCAAAGAGGTGACGGGTCCCAGTAACCACACATCGGACTGTGGAGTCCTTAAATCAACGTACTATGAGGTCCTTAACCTTGACCGTGATGTCTTAAAACTAATATCGGACTGTGGAGTCCTTAAATCCATGGACCATGAGGTCCTTAACCGTGATGTCTTAAAATTAACATCGGACCGTGGAGTCCTTAAATCCACGGACTATGATGTCCTTAACCTTGACCGGGATGTCTTAAAACTAATATCGGACTGTGGAGTCCTTAAATCCATGGACTATGAGGTCCTTAACCTCAACCGTGATGTCTTAAAACTAACATTGGATTATGGAGTCCTTAAATCCACGGATTATGATGTCCTTAACCTTGACCGTGATGTCTTAAAACTAACATTGGACTGTGGAGTTCTTAAACCCACGGACTATGATGTCCTTAACCTTGACCGCGATGTCTTTAAACTACAGTACCCTGGAAAACATCCCAAAGCAACCCTTGACCCCATGAAATACGGATAAGGGCGACCGCACCCAGCACTTGCGGGTCCTCACGACCTGGAAGAAAGAAAACTCTCTTGTGAGATCCTTACGACTCCCAAGGGAAAACCCACTTAGGAATCCTCACGATTCCTAGAGAGAACTTACACCTACGCGATCCTCTCGACCTGTAGGGAGAAAAACTCTTTATGAGACCCTCACGGCTCATAAAGCTCAAAAGTCTTAGGAGGCAGATCTTAACCCTGAATCCTAAGCCATCGCTGCCCTGCAAGGAGACCAAGATAAATTGTCCGCAGAACGTATTCAATAAAAAGAGACACACCATTGAGAAGAAAAATATGTCTTTTATTCATAAACCAAAATGGATACAAAGTACAATTCATGGAAAAACAAAAAAATATATACTCTCATTCAGGAGTATGTACAAAAGAAAGAAAGAGATACAAGTCTTTAGGTCGGCGGGCGATTTAGCAACTTCACTAGCTCATCCTTCTTCTGCTGAGTCACGGCTTCATGATTCAGGATTGCCAGAAGACGGGCCTCCGCCTGGCCTTGCAGGGCCTGATACGAGGAAAGCCGGCCTTCGAGCTCTTTCTCGGTAGCCTTGTGAGCCTCAACCCTTTCGCGAGTGAACACGGCAGCCTTATCAAGAGCCACCACCTATTTGATAGACTCTTGAAGTACCCGCCAGAGTTCATACGCTTTATTGGCTTTGGCTGTAAGGCTGGTTTGAAGCTCGCTCACTGCCTTAGAGGCCAGCTCCCTTTCCAAGAATTTGTGGCCGAGCCTCTTCTCGCATAACACCATATTTGCCGCACACCACGCTATCAGCCCCCGCAAGTCCGCCTTTGCAGCCACGGCCTCCGAGAAAAGGCGGGAACACTCAAGTGCGTGCAAGCAAGCCTCTACCTGCCGACAGAACTCCACCCAGACTCGCACCACCTCTTCGCTATGGTAGGTAGCAAGAAAAGGAAGAGAACCGTTAGCCTCGGCAGCAAATGCTTCAGCTGTGGTTGCGCTACTAGCACGAAGCTCCTCAATCAAAGACGACAGGGAGACAAGGCTTAACTGGGCCAGGCGCTCTGAGGCTCGCAAAACATAGGGGCCGGGCGGCATGGCGATACGCGATTCCAACGCTATAGGGGCTGGCAAGGCTGTTCAGATTTGAAAAATGTCAGTAAAACTCTTAAGCAAAAGAACAAGCGGGACTATATTGAAATGTCACTTACCTACGGTCATGCAAGTAGGAGCTGAAGGTTCCCCTGGCCCTTTGAGGACCTCAACCTCGTCATCGGCCTCCAAAACTGTAGAGAACATCAATGTCAATACGCAAAATAACAAAGATGCTATGAGAAATGGCGAACGACACTAACCTTGTCCAGATGAGAGGACGATGTGTTGAGGGGATATCGCCTGCGGAGCTGCCATCTCCAGCAGACGCTGAAACAATTGCCGGGGAAACAGATCAGCAATAGAGGCCGCCAGCCCGCGCAATTCTGAGAAAAAAAAGAGTTCAGACAACGGAAAGATTGCTAATTTAAAATGCAGAAGGTTACCTTCAACACTCCTCCTATTCTGAGCCGGGGGGATAGCGGCTTCAACGGCCTCCGCCGTGACCTCGGGCTTCAACAAAGGGAGGGTAGTCCCGACTACCTCTCTTCCAGCCTCTGGGCCGCCCTCAGGAAGAGTCATTAGGGCGGCGACCACCAAAGGAGCCTCCCCTAAAGGAGCAAGCGCTCCGCGATCAAGAACCGCCACTGGAGGCTCTATTGTAAGAGGAGTAGCCTCGTCAGCCCCCTCCACATCGAGCAATGCTTCATCGGGAATGTCGACAGGCTTTAGCTTCAACAAGCCCGTAGGGACCTCCCCCAACGCCGAAGACTCTGCACAATCCACATAAGAATAAGAATACATATATACAGGTGTAAACAATCCGAAAAACTACAAAGAAGTATGAAAACATACCAATGCGCAGGGAAGCCTTCAATATGGCTTCTTCAAGCCGATGCTCCTTCTCAAGGAGGCGTGCTCGCCGGGGTTCAAGAGTGGACTCGTGGCCGCCGGTCCACAAGGAAAGCGCGTCCGCTGCATCCTCTGAAGCAGCCTGCTTCAGGGCCCTTTCCCCCCATTCCTCCAAAGAGCCGGTAAACCGCCGCCGGATCCACGAGGGGTCTTCGTAAAAGATTACAGCAGGATAGGGCTTCTTTGGAACCTTGGCGTTCTGAGATGCGTCTTTGGAACGTCTTATAGCCTCAGCCAACTGTGCGGCTTCCTCGGCGGCCGAACTCGGGAAAAGTAGTCCAGCATCTGATTCCTGCAGGGCCAATGGTTCATCCTCAAGAATGGGCTCAGACTCTATTAAAGAGTCGAGCAAGTTGGTAGCCACCTTTCTTCGACGCTTGGACCCAGAGCCGGTCACCGAGGACACTGCTTCCTTCCCTGTGGAGCCTTAGTGCGACGCCGGCCTACGTCACCCTCAACACCCTCATCCCTGTCACCCTCACCCGGTGCCACAACCGAGGATGACACCGCCATTGTCGATGCCACGGGAGGCGGTGCTGCCGCGGGTGGTGGTGCTGCTACCGGAGCCCGTTTACCCCGCGACCGGGTACCTAGGGGCATACCAGCTGTTGGGGTATGATCCACCCCCGACTCTCCCGGAATAAGTGCGATACCGGTATCCCTCATAGGAAAGTGGACCAGGGCGCGCGGTCGCAGCGTAGCTCCTGTGGCCGTAACCTGAGTAGGGGAACCGTGGCCAAGAAGTACCCTTCTTTCTTCAATAAAAATCGGGTTGACCCGATGGAGATACCAGCCCGTGAACGACCCTACGCATCGGGGCATATAATCAGCATCGGGGATCATGAACCGGGAACCGGTTTTCAGCCTCACAAAATGATGGGCGGCATCTCGAACGGCCTCGAGCGAAGGAACCGGCGCGACTATAAAAGCCTCAAATGGGACGCCCTGATCGTAGCCAAGCTGCCGGGCAAAGCGATGCGGATTGTACCGCATGAAAAGGGCTGCGCTATCCTGACGGAATACCAGGTAGCTCGGTCTGATTGCGTATAAGTGCGCGGCCTCCCGAGGCCTCAAAGAGGGCACGTTATCTTTTGACCGGTCCCAAAGCGGTTGAGCTGAACCCGAGTAAGAAGATAAGACCCGATCAGTAAATACCAACCCGCCAGCAGTAGCATAGGGAGAAATCAACGCCCGAATGGCCTCGAATTGAGTCGGGTCAGTGGAAGAAGCATCCACCAATCGCATAAGTCGCGGAAAGGGGTAAGCATCATAAAACGCAGGCCTCTGGTGCATAAAGAAAGCACCCAAGATGTGCATTTCGATCCAAGACGTGAAGTAGTGAAGCAAAAAGTTTACCACATCTACGCCAGGGGTGGAAGTATTAGCTGCAGTGCCCAACAAGTGATAAAGATGCGCCAATGCCGGGATGCCAATGGCTAGCCGCGTCCCCTCAGCTATACGGTGAGCCGCATAGATGACCGAAACTCTCACAAAGCGGCGATGCATAGGGATGACAAACCAGCTGAGCTAGACACTGATAAACCCAACGTAGAACGTCTTCTCATCCATGCCGGGAGCTACAATGGATTCGAAAGACATCGGCGACATTATGAGGATGTAGTACTGCGGTAGATCCGATTCATTGGTCGACAGCTTCTTCGGACCAAACCCAAATGGGTCTTTGATATTTGCGAACTTCGGAGCTGTTTTTGACAAGACGTCCTCGCGAAGGAAGCAGGCAATGAAGCTCTTAAAAGTAACGCCCTGCTCCTCAGATTCGGTAAACAATCGGTCAAAGATACCCAGCGCCTTGATCAAGTTGGGATGCTTGTGGCGGACGGCGTTCTCAGCAGACAGGCCGTCAACCGGTGCAGGCTCGGGCTCAAAGACATACTCGTCAGGAGGCAGCAGCTCTTCATACAGTACCCCTGATTGGCAATCCCGAGATTTCATAAAATTCTGCCAGAGAGATCGAGACCTCGCGGTCTCCTAGAAGAAAAGTGTTAATGGGGAGGTTCCACTAGTTCAAAAACGCTTTAACCCACCAGATATGCGGAGATTGGTAGTGGAAGAGCGACGCATATATCGCCTAGTAAAGCACGATCTTTTGCAGCCGCGCGCGATGAGCAGAAAGGATGTAACGAGCCCAGAGGAGGTAGCTCGTGGGGTGTCGAGGAGTGAGCCCTAATTAATAAATCTGTCCCCAAGGGTGGTCCTCACCCTGGCAAATACGTCGTCCCAGGATATCTATAGCTGGGATCGGATGGTTCGAGATACCGGTTGTCGAAGGCTCGAGCCATCCCGTTGGAGTCCAATTTGGCATCTCCACAGCGAAAACCGTCCTCGGAGGGTCCATCGGCAAGAACGGGAAGGTGGGCTCTGTCGGCACTTCGCAGAGGAAACTCCGGCGACCCCGGACAATATGTCTGTGGCAAGTTCCCCATAAAAGTAATCTAGTGCAGTTCGGGTCATAAGCCTGGATCATCGCCATCGCTTCCTCATCAGATGGTGACTGAGGAAAAGCGGCCTCCGAGCGAGTGAAGGGAAAGCATGAAACAGAAGCCATCGCACCTGAAACAAAGTAAGGGAAAACTGTCAAAGGTGAAGCCGGTAATATACATACATACATACATACATACATACATACATATATATATATATATATATATATATATATATATATATATATATGAGCATAAATATATGAAGACAGTTGAAGAAAGCGACAGAGGACTTGTTTGGTAGGACCATTAGTTACAAAACATGTGGGTCCCACGAAATCAAGATGACGGCTGGCTAATGAAGAGGCACATCAATTATAATGAGACAAAGGGAAAATTCTAATCAAATAGGCAGTGGGTTTCAAGTGACCCTACACATTCCCCTAAAAGACAAATCCATCTTGGGCTCTGTGATGAATCAAACAGAATCAAGAGAATTAAATTCCCAACGACCAACAGTGCAAACTTCTTCTAGATTCTAAAGAAGATGACTTAGGGCAAGAAAACCCATGAAAGTCTCTAGGAAGAACTTAGTTCTTCATAGGAATTAAATTCCTTTTTGGAAAAGGGAATTAAATTCCCAGGAAATGTGGTTCCAGAGCCAGAGCTCCTTGGAGATGGAATTAAATTCCAGGGAAAACAACCAACATCATCATTTCCCTAAGGGTTAAAGAAACCCTAGGAGGTCTACAGTTTGAGGATTGAATGGTTTTCCGTTCTTGTGGAAAAACATAGAATAAAAAGAAATGTGTGTTCTTATCAAAGGAAAAAAGAAAAACCCTTGATCTGGATTTAAAATCCCTTGGCGATTGCTGGGAAAGTTTTCCGATCGTTCAAAGATCATTTACCTGAAGAAAGGGTCTTCTTGGAACAGAGTTAAACTCTGGAAAAAGTTTGAAGTAGAGATCTAAGCTCTGAAAAAGAGAATTAAATTCTCGAAAAGAAGAAAGTTAGCAGAGGAGGAAGATGAGCAAAAGTGGAGGTGCTTCTGAAAAGACATGGGCATTTATAGGATGAGATGGAAAATGTTTCATCTACCCTACTCCTAAGGCAGATCCAACGGTCATAAAAGTGACAGCGTTGCACTCACGTGCAGACACGTGAGAACAACACTATGGGGGCATTTGTTCCCTGATTTAAAATCAGGAAAAGCTTCAGAAGAGGCATCACGTGCTCGCACGTGACCAGTGGTCACGTGGTGGCACGTGATGGTTAAGCAGCGGCAAAGAACAGAGCAAAGAAGAGGAAAAAGTTCAAAGGTTCACATGCTCGCACGTGACCAGGGGTCACGTGCTCGCACGTGACCAAGGGTCACGTGGTCTCACGTGACCGGCTTTAAAAGCCTTATTGTTTAACAGAATTAAATTCTGAATAAGATCATTTAAATCTTTCTAAAATAAAGAAGAATTATGTGAAACCGTTGGATTAAAAATCTGAGGGTGATTAAATATCACCAATTTATGGAAAAATCTTGGACATGGAAAGATTTCCCCATAAATATAACCGAAATAACAAAAGAATATCTTTGGATTTAAAATCCAACGGTGAATAAAATTCACCTAATGATTTAAAGGCCAGGATCAATGATGCAAGTAAATCAAATCTCTCAATAAACAAATCAAATCTTTCAATCAAAGATTCACTAAACAGATTGATTCTTTTCCTTCTCCTATAAATAGGTGCCAAGGGAGAGAGTTAAAAAAAAAGAGAGAGATACAGAGAGAGAGAGAGATAAAGCCTTGGAGTCTTGAAAATTCAGGGGAAAGAATTTGATTCTCTGCAAAGAAAAACCTTAAGTAAGAAAAGAGAGGCTTCAAAAGGAGAATTTAATTCTCAAAATAGTTTAACTCTTCTGTAAAGAAAAGAACTTAGTTCTTTCTCTGGTTGAAGATCTGTAAAGTCCACATCTCCCCATAAATTGAGAATTTAATTCTCTTTGGGTTGAGATCCTGCCATGCAGATCTAAAACATAGAGGAGGAATTGAGTTTTGAGAATTTAATTCTCATAAGAGTTATAGGACTTTAATTCCTTTGAGATAAAATTAGGGTTTAACCCTATATTATAGGAATTTAATTCCTTCAAAATGGACAGAACTAGGGTTTAACCCTAATTGAGAACTTAATTATCTCAAACTCTCAAGAATTTCCCTTAAAAAAGAAATTAGGGTTTTACCCTATGCCAGAATTTAATTCTTTATATATATGGGTAATTTAATTCCTACAGAAAAGAAATTAAGAATATAATTCTTTAAAAGAAAGTGGGAATTTAATTCCTTTAAAATTATTGCTAGGGTTTAACCCCATGAAGAATTTAATTCTTAAAAAGATAAAAAGATCTTCAAACATGCAAAGAACTAGAGTCACGTGCTTCCTCATGACCCCTGTAAATATCCATAGAAAAGAACTTTGAGGCAACGCCTCACGTGCCCCACGTGACCTCTGAAGCACACAAAGAAAAAGCAAAAGAAACAGAAGCTATGGGCGCTCTCACGTGCTACCACATGACCCCTTGGCAAAAGCTTTAACAAACAAATACCCAAATTCCCATCACGTGATAGCACGTGATGCTCCAAACTATTCAATACTTTCGGCAGAACAAAATAAGGGGAATCAGGGCGCTCTCACGTGTCCACACGTGACCCCTCTCTCTCCTTAGTGTTTAACACTAATCTGAGATCTTTGTTCCCAGTGTTTAACACTGATTTTCTTAGTGTTTAACACTAATTTGAAAACTCTATTCCCAGTGTTTAACACTGATTTTCTTAGTGTTTAACACTAATTTGAAAACTCTATTCCCAGTGTTTAACACTGATTTTCTTAGTGTTTAACACTAATTTGAAAACTCTAATCCTAGTGTTTAACACTGATTTTCTTAGTGTTTAACACTGATTTGAAAACTCTATTTGCAGTGTTTAACACTGATTTGCTTTAGTGATTAACACTAATTTGAAAACCTTATTTCCAGCGTTTAACACTGTTATATGTTAGTGTTTAGCACTAATTTGAGAATCACAACTTTTTTTAGTGTTTAACACTAATTTGACAACTTCACTTCCAGTGTTTAACTCTGTTGTTTGCTAGTATTTAACACTAATTTGGGGGATTATATTTTCTGGGTTTAACACTGATTATCTTTTAGTGTTTAACACTAATTTGCTAATCTTATTCCCAGTGTTCAACACTGTTGGTCTTTAGTGTTTAACACTAGTTTTAGCCCAATTGGCTAATTTTCTAGAGGCAAAGCCTCTCCTGCAATTGGATATGTCTAATGGACCAACAGAGGGCCAATATTCTAAACATGATTAGACATAGCCCAAATTGGCTATAAGTCCTCAATCCAGACTCAATTACGCCTGCAGGGAAGAGCGTCTCCATAATCAAAAACCCTTTAAGCGAGGGGGAATCTGACGAAGTCTGCTACATCGGCCACATCCGTTTAAGCTTTCGATACATGGTGCCATAAATCAACTTGGCATCTTCGGAGAGGTGGACGGATAGCACCAATTAGCATCTGCCCCGAATCTCAGGCAAGGTGTCCCTGCGTCGCGCCGTCTTTCGGAAGGGAACATACACCACAACACAACGGTGTATCGGGGCGGTGGTATCGCACCCTATGAGATATGGCGCGCTCTATGATGAGTACTGCTGAGTTACCTGTTTCCTTTTGGGCGTAATGCACTTGAGAAGCTGCATACCTATTGAATGGGGTTCCGTCCAAATCACTGCCTACCAGTACATATGAGATATGGAATGGGAAGAGACCATGTCTTAAATGAGTTAAGATATAGGGTTGTCCGGCCTATGTTGAAAAGCAAAATCCGGACAAACTCGAGGCAATGTCAGTTTTTTAAGTTTGTTAGGATATCCTAAACATTTGCGAGGGTATATCTTCTACCAAACTGAGGAGCAAATTGTGTTTTGTTTCTCAGCATGCTACCTTTTTAGAAAAAGGATTTCTTATGAAGAAATTTGTGGACATGAGGTAGAACTGGAAGTTGTTCCAGCTTGACAAACTAACAGCTGATGATTTGGTGAAACCAAAGGATTCAATAGTCTCCAACGAATCCCAGCCACTCCGTGAATATGGTAGGGTTTCTCATCCACTTGAGAGATACTACAGTCTTCTCGGTGACAGTAGGAGTGAGGATTGCATCATGGTTGATGATGGCCCAACTAGGTTCAGGTAGGCCATCATGAGTGGGGACTCTGTAAAAATACTAGATGCTATGCGATCAAAGATGGAATCCATGTACACCAACAAAGTATGACTTTGATTGTTGCACCTGAAGGGGTAAAACCCATTAGGAGCGAAAAGATCTTGAGAAGATTCTTGGAGTAAATGGAAAAGTTAAGACTTTCAAAGCTATGCTTAAGTCCATCAGGATCAATGCGTGCATTGCGGAGTTGGAACATCTATTTTGATGTGGCAGTCAAAGAGTTTAATTTCATCAAAAAGATAGATGAACCCTGTATATACAAGAAGGCAGTAGAGAGTAAGATTGTCTTCCACGTATTATACGTAGATGACATACTCTTGATAGGAAATAGTTTCCTATGCAACACTCAGTCAAACTCCTCTTATCACAAGGATTCTCTATGGAAAATCTGGATGATACCTATTACATCTTGTGGATTATGATCTATGATAATAGATCTAAGTGGATGTTGGGAGTGTCCCAAATCCAGGTACATTGACACCGTACTAAAGGGGTTAGTATGGAGGATTCTAAGCGTGGTGGTTCGCCTACTTACTCAGGAATCACTCTCTCCAAAATGATGTCTTCCAAGACTAATTTGGAGAGAGCTCGCGTGCAAGGGATAAACTATGCTTCGGCAGTAGGCTCTATCATGTATGCTATGTTATGTACCAGACCAGATGTAAATGACTCACTAGGTGTAGTGATCAGGAATCAATCGGATCTTGGGAGAATCACTGGACAGCTGTGGAGGACATTCTGAAGTACTTGAGAAGCACTAAATGAATATTCTTGGTTCGATCTTCCAGAGTGATAAGATCGACTGAAAGTCAGTCACATGTATTGTCTTTACCCTCAGTGGAGGGACGGTATGTTGGAAAAGTTCCAAGCTAGATACCATGACACACTAGACGATAAAGGCTGAATACATTACTACCAACGATACTACCAAAGTGGCTGTCTGGACATTTATTGTTCATGAGATGAACAAGGTTCCTACCATTGAGTATCCAATAACTGTTATTGTGACAACAATGGAGTTGTGGCTTTGGCCTAGAAACGACGGTCCCATCAGCATTCCAGACATATTCTGAGGACAGTATCACCTGATCAGGGAGATGGTTGATCTCTAAAGGATCGAGGTGAGGTGAGTAGACGTGAAGAAAAACACGGCGGATCCACTCACAAAGGCCTTTCCCTAGAGTGACTTCTATAGGACGTTGAGTATGAGATACTACAACAAATGACCTTAGTGTAAGTAGGAGATTGTTAGTTATATGTATGCCCTAGAGGTAATTACTGTACATGCGATGTATATTGTAGTGGATGCTTGGACATATATAGGGAGGACTTTCTTGCTCGACATGATAGTATGCTATCTGGTTGCACTTTATCTTCACATGTGCACTTATTTTCTCTCTATTACATATTGATAAAGCCCTTATGATGAGTACTTGACGACCAGGATTATGATGCAGATCATACTAGTGGGGTAGAGGTAGTCGGTAAGTACATCCTTAGATTGTTCCTAGTCGTGGGAGTATCAAGACAGGGTATCGATACTCCAGAGTAGACTAGCGTATACGATTCTCGACCCATATGATGGGCGATGGATGATCCCATATTCATTGGTGTTTGACATTAGAGAAGGTATACGGGTGCTCAGTGGAGACTGGGTATACTGAACGGACTTGCCGAGAATTCCTAGATAGTATTATACCTATCGTCAGATAGCAGTTCTCTGGTGACACTGGTACAGGTTAGTCTGTCGACCCGAGATCGTCATAGAGTCTTGTGTGATTCCCACTATGCTTTGATTTCCACCATACCACGATCAAGAGATCGTACAACAAGGTGGTTTTTGGGTACATTCCCGAGTCACAAGGAGGCAATGAGTGATAGGAAGGGATTCGTAGCATATTTGCCTCCTGAAGTTTCACAAGTCTACTTGTCGGCCTTTACAGCTCTACCCTGTTTCCGGTATTGGGAGTTGATGTTGCGCTATGCTCAATTGGCCATAACACGAAATCCCTGGCCAGGGTTGCTGAGATCTACTGGTAAGTGTTATCAGTGGTTTCTCGAACCGTTATGGACCTTGCATCGGCATGACTTATCGGGCTATTGGGGTCTGACGTTATACCACCCCCAGGCTACGATATGCCACATATCTGACGAAGAGACCAGACTGTACGGTAGTGTTACTAATTGGATTCGCAGGAGTATGAGCAGGCTTGCTTGTTGATCTTCTGATCGCTCAATACCCGGGTGGCCGTTACGTTTAGCAGACCGCTTGCGGCTTGTGGGTGTTTGATATGATCATCACCTACTGCCGGCATATTGACGAGTCTTTTGAGTCCTACACAGAGGTTTCCTGATTCATACGAATCGAAGTAGGAGCACATATGTGATATTTGCGGGACCGAGATTAATGCGTGTATGTGATACCGCATTCTATTCTCGCGATATGTGATATCGGTCGGTTATATGTGATATAGCTGGGTTATCGGATCAAGTGTTGATTCGATAAGTTGATTCATAAGATATTAGTCGGCTGCATGTGATATAACCGGATTATTAAATCAAGTGTTGATTTGATAATTTAATTTATAATTATATATTTGATATATTAACTTACATTAACTAATATTTGCTCACTAAGTATTCTTTTTCTCACTTTTGTGCATATAGTATATATGCGATATATATTAATGTTCATTTTATTGTGTCATGCTTGATGATACATGATTCATGGGTGTATGAGACTTACACCATGCTTGATATAATGTAGGGTTTATATTTATCTAAGTAATTCAAAATTGGATAGATATTTGGCATGGCTACAAGCCTGTAGAAGCTTGTAGAAATATTGACCAAGTCCACCATTTTTGTTTCACTTGTAGATATTTATTGACCCAATCATTATACTAACCATAGTCAAGTCTCTGTAAAGGTTAGTGTATGATACTAACGCACCCATGGTTCACATTCTCACCTCATGAGTTTATTCTACATCTCTTCACTTCATCTTCTTCCTCATGAGAAAAAGCTTGCTAGCTTTTTCTAAGTGATGAAATATTGTGAGAAAAAGAAATCTAAAGAGGGCCTAATTCCTACTTCACCATCATCTACTATTAGCCAATTAGTTTAGGATGTTTGCTTCACTAATTCACATATTAGTGAAGAGGTAGCATGAGCTTGAGTCTCCTCGACATAGATCATCTTTGGCTTCGAACACTTCGTGCAAGCTTGTTCATTTCTCCAAGGGAACCCATACTAGAGTTCGGGAGATCACTACTCGCAGCGAAGAGACTACTACATGGGGCTTTAGAAGTGAAGGACCGTTCTACAAAGGTTGTATTTCTCATTCACTATATTTGTAAAGTTGTTTGCATGATATTTTGTTTATATCTCTAGTTAAGATTCTAGGGTTAGGGTTCTTTAGAACGGTAAAAATTTGAAAACGGTATGGGCGATCCCTCCCGAAACCTTACTGCCTCGCTAAGTAACCCTACACGTGCTAGTCCTGCCCCCGCTCTGCCGTTAGTTAAGTAACCTAACGGTGCATGACGGGACCCCGTGGCGAATGCGGATGGCATAAGCGTACGTTGTTTTTTCGTTTCTTCTGTGAAGCTTAGAAAACATAAATGATGGGACTTCATTAATGAGATTAATGAAAAGAAAGAAACCTAAAGATATTGTAGAATCAAATTTTCAAAAAGGTAGCTCTAGTTCTTGCTTTTGCTTAGCGGTATTCTTTATGAATATCCAGCATCTCATTCGATGAGGAAAGAGCCGAGATCCCTTCACCGGAAATGACCTCTTTAGCAAAAGCTAGCAGATGCTACAATCCACTAGGTTTATTTTGAAAAAACTCGATTTTAAAAGCGGAGCTTAAACCACTCCTTTTCAAATCACTCGATTCTACGACGATATCAAGTTCATTACACAAAAGTTTTTCTTAAAAACTTGTCGTAACCCTCCGTCATTTCAGTTAAGTGCTATTTAGTATTCGTGCTGTATTTGTTGGCCTGCGTCAAGGCATAGAGTACGGTAGCTGATTAGTGCTTATCTGCCGCATACGACGCAATTAGATTAAGGTAGTCGTACGACCTTGTTGGCCTGCGTCAAGAGTCGTGCAGGTGGGTTTAATTCAATCACGAAATGAATGGGTTGAAATTGACAAGCGCCCTATGGTTTGTCGGCCTGCGTCAAGGTCATAGGACGCTAGGGGTAAAAACAATTATCGGGAATTTCAAGTGTTGAAAATTTACAATTAGATTGCATACCTTCTATGAGATAGTTGGATCCCGACACCCACTGCGAGTAAGAGTTACTCCTGGGAGAGTTTTACACTTTACAATTAGCTAATCCAGGAGGTGTCTAAAAAAGGTGTTAACGGGTTTATGCCCCTGCGGAAACGAGCTTATTTAATTAGTTCCATGAGAAAGCATGGGGAAACTCCCTCGGAGTACCAATACCTGCCTGGCCGAACGATTGGCGAACTTGTAAGGTGTAATTAATCCCGGCTAGTCTTACCTTTTAGGGTTTGATAAAAACAGTGGGAGCCATCATGATTAGATAAAATAATAACCAATCTAATCTTGTAAGAGCATACGCTAAAATGTTTTCTTCTCTCTCTTTCCAGGTAGCGACCATGACACGTCTTAATCAAGATAATAATATTGATGTATTGACCGAACCTGCTTGTTATACTGAGCTGGGGAACGTTGGTTCCGCTCTACCTTATAACTGTTATAAGTCTGAGCAGGAGATGAGGGAATACCCAGATTCCCATGCCCCGAACGAGGAATGAGCATGATGATGAATCTTCTTCGGGTGTGTTCGTTACCGAGAATTGTTTCTCAATTTTTTCTATGTCCTGAGTATTAGATACCGGATCAGGATCCCACATTTGTAATATATTACATGGGCTAAAGAAAGGTAGAGAACTGAGAATAGGTGATTATTGAGTAGGGAATGGTGCAATGGTTGCAGTCAAACCAGTTGGCGAATATCACCTAATATTACCTGAAAGTAATACATTGATTCTAAACGACTGTTATTACGTACCAGAAATGTTGTGCAATTTAATATCAATTTCTTTATTAGATAAAGATGGATATAATTTTGCATTAGCGGATAATGTTATGAACATTTTCCTAAATCAAGTGTTGATTGGTTTTGGCATGTTGAGTAACGCTATATACGTTCTGAATCAAAATACAGTTCTTAATATACAGAACACAAACAAAAGGAAAAGTTCAGAAATGAACAAAGATTTCTTATGGCACTGTAGATTGGGTCAAATCGATGCAAAAATACTAGCTAAGTTATATAAAGATGGATATTTGAAGCCGTTCGAATTTACATCTTATGAGACTTGCCAGTCATGTCTCAAAGTCAAGATGACCAAAACTTCATTTATTGGACACGGAGAAAGAGCTACTGAACTCTTAGGACCGATACATAGTGATGTATGCGTTCCCATGTCTACACATGCCTGAAATGGTTCCAAGTACTTTATTACATTCGCCGATGATCTCTCAAGATACAGACATGTGTTCCTGTTGAAACATAAGTCTGAAGCTTTTGAGAAATTCAAGGAATATAAGTGCGAAGTAGAGAACCAAACGGGTAAAAGTATTAAATCCTTTGATCTGATCAAAGAGGAGAATACTTATGCACGGAGTTCCTGGATTATTTAAAAGAGAACGGGATTCTCTCTCAGCTTACTCCTCCGTATACACCACAGCACAATGGTGTATCGGAGCGGAGGAATCGCACCCTATTAGATATGGTGCGCTCTATGATGATTACTGCTGAGTTTCCTATTTGTTTTTAGGGTTATGCGCTTGAGACAGCCGCATACCTATTGAATAGAGTTCCAACCTAATCAGTGCCTACCACTCCATATGAGATATATAATGGGAAGAGACCATCTCTTAAATGAGTTAAGATATGGGGTTGTCCGGCCTATGTTAAAAAGAAAAATCCAGTCTGTTGGGGTTCCTTAGCACCCTACTGGGTTTTCACAGCATCTACCATGCCAATTTAAAATTTTTCAAGAGTGCTAATGAACTCTATCATAGGATCTAGCTAGAGTAAATAGACAATCAAACATGTAATCAAACATTACAACAAGTGAACAAGGAATACAAGCTTTGTAGACCGGTCCTTCACTTCAAAAACTCCATATAGTAGTCTCTTCGCTGCGAGTTGTGATCTCTCGAACTCTAGTACGGGTTCCCTTGGAGAATTGAACAGGCTTGCTCGAAGTCTTCAAGGCCGAAGATGATCTATATCGAGGAGACTCAAACCTTAGCTACCTCTTCACTAAATTAGGATTTAGTGAAGCAAACACCCTAAACTAAATGGCTAATCTAGTAGAGGATGATGAAGTAGGAATTTTGCTCACTTTAGATTTATTCTCAGTAGGATTCATTATCTTATGAAAGCTTAGAAAGCTTTTGAGATGAGGAAGAAGATAAAGAGAAAAATGAACAAGTGAATTAGTTGTGTGAGAATAGCAACCATAGTGAGATAATATCTCATACTAACGCTTGTAGAGAATAAACCATGGTCAAGGATAAATGGTAAGGTTAATAAATATCTTAAGTAATCCAAATTAAGTGGACTAAGTCAATGGCAAACCCTAGCTTCTCCAAGCTTCTTTGCCACGACAAAATCCACTTTATTTTGAATTAATTTAAATGAGTAAAATCCTAATTTATCCAAAGTATGGTGTAAGTCTCATACACCCATGTTGCATGTATCAACAACCATGACACAATAACATATATCACATATATGCAAAGTGTACACAAAAGTGGGAAAAAGAAATGTTTAAGTGAGCTAATATTAGTTAATGTAATTCAATATATCAAATATATAATTATACATTAAATTATTAAATCAACACTTGATTTAATAATCCGGCTATATCACATACAACCGGCTAATATCAAATGTAACATCATATCGAATCAACACTTGATCCGATAACCCGGCTATATCACATATAACCTGCCGATATCACATATCGCGAGAATAGAATGCGGCATCACATATGCACATTAATCTCGGTCTCGCACATATCACATATGTGCTCCTACTTCGTTTCGCTTGAACCAGGAAACCTCCGAGTAGGACTTTAAAAAGACGTCAATACGCCGGCAGTAGGTGGTGATCATATCAGTCACCCACATGCCGCAAGCGGTCTGCTAAACGTAACGGCCATCCGGGTATTGAGCGATCAGAAGATCAACAAGCAAGCCTGTTCATACTACTATGAATCCAATCAGTAACACTACCATACAGTTCGGTCTCTTCGTCTGATATGTTGCATATCTAGTCTAGGGGTGGTAAACGTCAGACCCCAGTAACTTGATAAGTCATGCCGATGTAAGGTCCATAATGGTTCGAGAAACTACTGATAACACTTACCAGTAGATCTCAGCAACCTTGGACAGGGATTTCCTGTTATGGCCAATCGAGCATAGCGCAACATCAACCCCTAATACTGGGAGAGACGAATCCCCTCCTATCGCTCATTGCCTCCTTGTGACTCGGGACTGTACCCAAAAATCACCTGTTTGCATGACTCAGTAGAGCCATGGTAGGGTGGAAATCAAAGCACAATGGGAGACACACAAGTCTCTATGACAATCTCGGGTCGATAGACTAATCTGTGTACCAGTGTCACCAGAGAAATGCTATCTAACGTGAGGTATAATACCATCTAGGAGTTCTCGGCGAGTCCGTTCAGTGTACCCAGTCTCCACTGAGCACCCGTATACCATTTATGATGTCAAACACCAATGGATATGGGATCATCCATCTCCCATCACATTGGTCAAGAAGCTATACGCTAGTCTACTCTGGAGTATCGATGCCCTGTTTCAATATTCCATCGGCTCGGAACAATTAAAGGATGTACTCACAGACTACCCAGACCCCACTAGTATGATCTCTATCATAATCCTGGAAGTCAAGTACACGTCCTAAGGGCTTTATCAACATGTAACATAGAGACATCAAGTATACATGTTAAGATAAAGAGCAACCAGATAGCGTACTATCATGTCGAGTAAGAAAGTCCTCTCTATATATGTTCCAGCATCCACTATAATATACATCATATGTACAATAATGGCCTCTAGGGCATACATATAACTAACAATCTCCTACTTGCATTAGGGCCATATGTTGTAGTATCCTATACCCAACGCAATGACGATTGAAAGAAAAAAGCCGTTCATTAAGCTTAGCAGTGGTTGTAGTATCCCATACTCAACCATCCCATAATAGTCTCTCTTAGGAAAAGGCCTTTGTGAGTGGATCCGCCGTGTTGTCCTCTAAGTCTACTTTCCTAACCTCGATCTCCCTGGAGATCAACTATCTCCATGATCATGTGATACTGCCTTACAATATGTCTGGGTCACTGACGGGACGGGGGTTCCTAGGCCAAAGCCATAGCTCCATTGTCACAAATGGTAGGAACCTTGTTCATCTCATGAACAAATATATAACCAGACTAACTCTTTGGTAGCATCTTTGGTAGCGATGTATCTAGCCTTTATCGTCTAGTTTGCCCCGGTATTTATCTTGGAACTCTTCCAACATACTGCCCTACTTCTGGGGTAAAGACAAAGCCTGTGACTGTCTGACAGTCGACCTTATCACTCTGGATGCTCGAGTCGGTAAAGGACTCGGCAAGGAGTGCACTTTTACTAAATACCAAGAACATTTCTTTAGTGCTTCTCAACTACTTGAGAATGTTTTTGACAGCTGTCCAGTGATTCTCCCCAGGATCATTTGATACTATCTCACTACACCTAGTGAGAATCCTAACATCCATTTAGATCTATCTCATAGATCCAAAAACCAGGATTTAGGAAGAATCACATAGATCCAACATGGAGAATCAATGTGATAAGAGGAGATTGACTGATCGTAGTATAGGAAACACCTTCCCAATCAAGAGTATGTCATCCACGTATAATACGAGGAAGACCACCTTACTCTCCACTACCTTTATATACATACAAGATTCATCTACTATTTTGATGAAGTCAAACGCTTTGACTATCACAGCAAAACAAATGTTCCAACTCCGTGATACCTGCTTTATCCTGTAAAGAAACTTGTACACGTTTCCGCTGCTCCCACTGTCTACGAAGCCCTCTGGCTGTGTATTTATAGACGCTCTCTTCTAAATCAATTTTTAGAAAAACAGTCACGACATCCAACCGCCAGATATCATAGTCATGGTATGTAGCAATGGCAAGTAGGATCCGGACGGAATTAAGCATAGCTATTGGAGAAAAGGTTTCATCATAATCCATACCTGGTCGATGACGAGAACCTTTTACAACAAGTCTAGCTTTGAAAGTCTCAACTTTTCCATCTACACCAAGTAATCTTCTCAAGATATACTTTCTCCTGATAGGGATTTAACCCTTCAGACGTAGCATACATAGTCCATACTTTGTTGGTGTACATGGATTGCATCTCAGATCGCTTAGTATCCAGCCATTCTTACAGAGTCCCTACTCTTGATGGCCTGTTCGAAACTAGTTGGGTCATCATCTCATGATGCAATCCTCGCTCCCACTGTCATCGAGGAAACCGTAGTATCTCTCAGGCGGATGAGGAACCCTACCAGATCAGCGGAGAGGCTATGGTTCGTCGGAAGCTATTGAATCCACCGATTCTACCAGATCATCAGCTGTAGTTTGTATAGCTGGAACTGATTCCAGTTCTACCTCATGACCACAAATTTCTTTCCTAAAAAAATTCCTTTTTTTTAAAAAATGGTGGCTTGCCGAGAAATAAAACACTTTTTGTTTCTCGGTGTGGTAGAAGATATTCCCTTGCGAATGCTTAGGATATCCAACAAACTTCCACATAACTGATCTTGTCTTGAGCTTGTCCGGATTTTGCTTTTGACATAGGCAGACAACTCCAAATCTTAACTTGCTTAAGACACGGTCTCTTCCCATTCCATATCTCATATGGGGTGGTAGGAACCTGATTTGGTTGGAACCGAATTCAATATGTATGCATCTCCACAAGTGCATAACCCCCAAAGGAAATAGGCAATTCAGTAGTACTCATCATAGAGCGCACCATATCTAATAGGGTGTGATTGCACTGCCCCGATACACCATTGTGCTCTAGTGTATACGGAGGAGTAATGCTGAGAGAGAATCTCATTCTCCTTTAGAATAGTCCAGGATCTCCATGCCTAAGCATTCTCCTCCCCGATCACATCAAAGGACATAATACTTATACCCGTTTTGGTTCTCTACTTCTGACTTTATTCTTTGAATTTCTCAAAAGTTTCAGACTTGTATTTCAACTGAAACATATGTCCGAATCTTGAGAGATCATCAGTGAATGTAATGAAGTACAAAGAACCAGTCCTGGCATGTGTAGACAGGGGACCACATACATCATTATGTATCAATCCCAAGAGTTCATTAACCCTTTCTCTGTTTCCAGTAAATGGAGCTATGGTCATTTTATTTTTGTGACATGACTGACAAGTTTTACAAGATATAAATTCAAACTGATTTAAATATGCATCTTAATGTAACTTCGCTAGTCGGGTCGCATAGATATGACCTAGTCTATAATGCCACAAGAAGGATTCGTTCATTTTTGAACTCTTCCTCTTGTGTGTGTTCTGTACGTTAAGAACTGTGGTTTGATTTAGAACGTATATGCCATTAGATAACGTTCCTGAACCAATCAACACTTGATATAGGAAATGTTCAAAACATTATCCAGCAATACAAAATTATATTCTTCTTTACTTAATAAAGAGACTGATATAATGTTGCATATCAGGTTCAGTATCTAATAACATTCGTTCAGAATCAATGTATTTGGTAATATAGGGTGATAACTGCCAACACCTTGGCTACAACAATTGCACTGTTTCCAACTCTTAAAACTTATCACCCATTCCCAGTTCTCTGCTTATCTGTAGCCCATGTAACAGATTACATATGTGAGATCTTGATCCGGTATCTCATACCCAAGACGTAGAGGATACTGAGAAACAGTTCCCGGTAATGAATACACCCGAAGAAGATGCATCAACATGTACTTTCTTCGTTTGGGCGGCACGGGAATCCTGGTAATCCCCTATTTCCTGCTCGGTCTTATAACAATTGTAAGGTAGAGCAAGACCAACGTTCCCCAAGCTCAGTATAACAAGCGGGTTCGGTCAATTCATCCATATTATTATCTTGATTAAGGCGTGACATGGTCGCTACCTGGAGAGAAGGAGAAGAAAACACTCTGCGTGCGCTCTTGCAAGATTAGATTGGTTATATATTTTATCTAATCAGGATGGCTACCACCATTTTTATCAAATCTTCCTTCAAACCCTAAAAGTAAAGACTAGCCGGGATTAATTGCACCCTATAAGTTCGCCAATCTTTTGTAGGGTTACCTAGCGCGGCAACATGGTTTCGGGACGCATCGTCCAGGCCAAATTTAAATTTTGCCGTTCTAAGGAACCCTATGCAAAGGATGTTTAACTAGAGAATAAAACGAAACACAAATGTTAACATCTTAATAACTAAGTGAATGCGGAATACACCCTTTGTAGACCGGTCCTTCACTTCTAAAGCTCCGTGTAGTAGTCCTTTCGCTGTAAGTAGTAAACTCCAGGACTCTAGAGAGGGTTCATATGAAGAAATGAACGAGCTTTCTCAATGTCTTCGAGGCCGATGATGATCTACGTCGAGGAGACTCGAGCTCATGCCACCTCTTCACTAATTGTGAAATTAGTAAAGCAAACGCCATAAACTAAATGGCTAATAGTAGAGGATGATGAAGTAGGAAGTGGGCTCACTTTAGATTTATTTTTCTCACTTTATTTCATCACTTTTCATGAAGCTAGAAAGCTTCAATGAGAGGAGGAAGAAGATGATGAAGTGATGAACTAAAGAAAATCACATGAGGTTAGAAATGCAACCATGGTGAGTGTATGTCATGCACTAACCATTGTAGAGACTAAACCATAGCTATGAGTTAAGGTTAAATATCTTAAACTAGACAAACGAGTGGACTAAGTCAATGAAACCTACAAGCTTCTACAAGCTTTGAACCATAACAAAAAACCACTAATTTTGAATTTGCTTAAATATAATTTTGAACCCTAACTTTAACCCTAGCATGGTATAAATCTCATACATACATGTTGCATGTGTAACCTAGCATGACATAACAATATATATCATATATATATATATATATTTATGTGTGCAAAGAAACAATACATATATCACATATATGTAAAGTGTATCAAAAGTGAGAAAAGAAATCTTAAGTGAGTTAATACTAGTTAATATAATGTAATATATCAAATATATAATTATACATTAAATTATTAAATTAACACTTGATTTAATAATCCGGCTATATCACATATAACCGACTGATATCAAATGTATCATTTTATCGAATCAACACTTGATCCGATAACCCGGTTATATCACATATAACCGATCGATACAAAAATCATAAGAATAAAATGCGGTATCATATACACGCATTAATCTCGGTCCCGCACATATCACATATGTGCTCCTACTCCGTTTCGCATGAACTAGGAAACCTCTGTGTAGTACTCTAAAGACTCGTCAATACGCCGGCAGCAGGTGATGATCATATCAAACACCTACAAGCCGTCAGCGGTCTGCTAAACGTAATGGCCACTCGGGTATTGAGCGATCAGAAGATCATCAAGCAAGCCTGCTCATACGCCTGTGAATCCAATCAGTAATACTACCGTACAGTCCGGTTTCTTCGTCAGATATGTCGCATATCACAGCCTGGGGGTGGTATAACATCAGACCCAATAGCCTGATAAGTCATGCCGATGCAAGGTCCATAACGGTTCGAGAAACTACTGATAACACTTACTAATAAATCTCAGCAACCCTGTCCAGGTATTTCCTGTTATGGCCAACCGAGCATAGCGCAACCTCAACTCCCAATACCGGGAGAGACGAATCCCCTCCTATCGCTCATTGCCTCCATGTGACTCAGGACTGTACCCAAAAACCACCTTTTTGCATGATCTCTTGACCATGGTATGGTGTAAATCAAAGCACAGTAGGAATCACACAAGACTCTATGACAATCTCAGGTCGATAGACTAACCTGTAACAGTGTCACCAGAGAACTGCTATCTGACGATAGGTATAATACCATCGAGGAGTTCTCGGCGAGTCCTTTTAGTGTACCCAGTCTCCACTGAGCACCCGTATACCATCTCTGATGTCAAACACCAATGGATATAGGATCATCATTGCCCATCATATGGGTCAAGAAGCGTATATGCTAGTCTACTATGGAGTATTGATGCCCTGTCTTGATACTCCCATGACTAGGAACAATTATAGGGTGTACTTGTGGAGTACCTCTGCCCCACTAGTATGATCCTCATTCATAATCCTGGTAGTCAAGTACACATCCTAAGGACTTTATCAACATGTGAGAGTAAGACAGCATCACGTATACAAGTCAACATGTTAAGACAAAGAGCAACCAGATAGCATACTATCATATCGAGCAAGAAAGTCCTCCCTATATATGTCCAAGCATCCACTAAAATATACATCCCATGTACAGTAATGGCCTCTAGGGCATACATATAACTAACAATCTCCTACTTGCACTAAGACCATCTGTTGTAGTATCCAATACCCAACAATTTAGCAGTGGTCGTAGTATCCCATACTCAACTATCCCAAAAATCTCTTAAATAATATTTGGGGAAGTAGGCCTTGGTGAGTGGATTCGCCGTGCTAACCTCAAAATCTGCTCTCCTTACCTCGATCCCTTGGAGATCAACCATTTCCTTAATCAGGTGATACTTGTCCCAGAATATGTCTGGAACGCTGATGGGACCGGTGTTCCTAGGCCAAAACCACAACTCCATTATTGTCATAATAACAATTATTGGACGCTCAATGGTTGGAACCATGTTCATCTCATGAACAAGAAATGCCCAAACAACCACTTTGGTAGTATCGTTGGTAGCAATACATTCAGCCTTTATCGTCTAGTATGTCACGGTATCTAGCTTGGAACTCTTCCAACATACCGTCCTTCCACTAAGGGTAAAGACAATGCCCGTGACTGACTTTCAGTCGAACTTATCACTCTGGAAGCTGTAACCAAGAACATTCATTTAGTGCTTCTCAAATACTTTAGAATGTCCTCCACAGCTGTCCAGTGATTCTCCCAAAATCCGATTGATTCCTGATCACTACACCTAGTGAGTCATTTACATCTGCTCTGGTACATAACATAGCATACATGATAGAGCCTACTGCCGAAGCATAGGTTATCCCTTGCACGCAAGCTCTCTCCAAATTAGTCTTGGAAGACATCTTTTTAGAGAGTGATTCCTGAGTAAGTGGGCAAACCATCACGCTTAGAATCATCCATACTAAACCCCTTTAGTATGGTGTTAATGTACCTGGATTTGGGACACTCCCAATATCCATTTAGATCTATCATCATAGATCATAATCCACAAGATGTAGTAGGTATCATGCTGATCTTCCATGGAGAATTTTCGTGATAAGAGGAGCTTGACCGAGTGTAGCATAGGAAACCATTTCTTATCAAGAGTATGTCATCTAAGTACAATACATAGAGGACAACCTTACTCTCTACAACCATCTTGTATATACTTGGTTCATCTATCTTTTTGATGAAGTCCAACTCTTTGACTGCTACATCGAAACAGATGTTCCAACTCCGCGATGCATGCTCTAATCTTGATGGACATAAGAATAGCTTTGAAAGTCTCAACTTTTCTATCTACACCAAGAATCTTCTCAAGATCCATTTGCTCATAATGGGTTTTACCCCTTCAGGTGCAATATGCAAATTCATACTTTGCTGGTGTACATGGATTCCATCTTTGATCGCATAGCATCCAGCTATTTCACAGATTCCTTACTCGTGATGGCCTGCTTGAACCTAGTTGGGCCATCATCTCATGATGCAATCCTCGCTCCCACTATCACCGAGAAGACCGTAGTATCTCTCAAATGGATGAGAAACCCTACCAGATTCGCGGAGAGGCTAAGATTCGTTAGAGACTATTGAATCTTTTGTTTTTACCAAATCATCAGCTGTTAATTTGTCTAGCTGGAACACCTTCCAGTTCTACCTTATGACCACTAATTTCTTCACAAGAAATTCCTTTTCTAAAAAGGTGGTATGCTGAGAAACAAAACACCTTTTGCTCCTCAGATTGGTAGAAGATATTCCCTCACAAATGTTTGGGATATCCTAACAAACTTATAGAACTGACCTTGTCTCGAGCTTGTCCGGATTCTGCCTTTCAACATAGGCCGGACAACCCCATATCTTAACTCCTTTAAGACATGGTCTCTTCCCATTCCATATCTCATATGTAGTGCTAGGCCCTGATTTGGATGGAACCCCATTCAATAGGTATGCAGTTTCTCAAGTGCATAACGCCCAAAAGAAAATAGGTAACTCAGCAGTACTCATCATAGAGAGCACCATATCTCATAGGGTGCGATACCTCCGCCCTGATACACCATTTTTCTGTGGTGTACTCGAAGGAGTAAGCTGAGAGAGAATCCTATTCTCTGTTTAGAAAATCCAGGAACTCTATGCCCAAGTATTCTCCTCCTTGATCACATCGAAGGACTTAATACTTCTACCCGTCTGGTTCTTAACTTCAAGCTTATATTCCTTGAATTTCTCAAAAGTTTCAGACTTGTGTTTCAACAGGAACATATGTCCGAATCTTGAGAGATGGTCAGTGAATATAAGGAAGTACAAAAGAACAAGCCTTGGCATTTGTAGACATAGGACCATATACATCATCATATATCTGTCCCAAGGGTTCAGTAACTCTTTCTCTGTTTCCAGTAAACGGAGTATTGGTCATTTTAACTTTGAGACAAGACTGGCAAGCATCATAAGATAAAAATTTGAACAGATTCTCATATTCATACTTATTTAACTTAGCTGGTCGTGTCGCATTGATATGACCTAGTCTACAATGCCACAAGAAAGATTTGTTCATTTATGAACTATTTCTCTTGTGTGTGTTCGGTATACTTTGAACTGTGGTTTGATTTAGAACGTATATGCTATTATATAACGTGCCTGATCGAATCAACTCTTGTTTCAGGAAAATGTTCACAACATTATCCTCCAATACAGAATTATATCCTTCTTTAACTTAATAAAGAATCTGATGTAATGTTGTATATCCGGTTTGGTATGTAATAACATTTGTTCAGAATCAAAGTATTAATACAAGGTGATATCTGCCAACTGACTTGGCTGCAACAATTGCACCATTCTCTAATACTTAGAGATATATCACCTAATCTCAGTTTTTTACCTTTCTGTAGCCCATGTAAGCCTTACATATATGGGATCCTGATCCGGTATCACATACCTAGGACGTAGAGGATACTGAGAAACAGTTCTTGGTAATGAACACACCTGAAGAATATGCATCAACATGCTTATTCCTCGATTGGGTTGCGTGGAAATCCGGATATTCCTCTATTTCCTGCTCAGACTTATAATAATTATAAGATAAAACGGAACCAACGTTTCCTAGCTCAGTATAATAAGGAGGTTCGGTCAATGCATCAATATTATTATCTCGATTAAGGCGTGGCATAGTTGCTACCAGGAGAGAGAGAAGAAAACACTCTGCGTGCGCTCTTACAAGATCAGATTGGTTATTAGTTTATCTAATCAGGATGGCTCCCACTGTTTTTATCAAATCTTCCTTCCAACCCTAAAAGGTAAGACTGACCAAGATTAATTACACCCTACAAGTTCGCTAATCTTTCGGCCAGGCCAGTGTCGGTACTTTGAGGGAGGTTCCCCGTGCTTTCTCATGAACCTAATTAAAATAAACCATGTTTTCCAAGCGGCGTAACCCCGTTAACATCTTTCTAGACACCTACTTGATCGGCTAATTGTAATGTGTAAAACTCTCCCAGGAGTAACTCTTACTCGCAGTGGGTATTGGGATCCAACCATCTCATAGAAGGTATGCAATCTCATTGCAAATTTCAACACTTGAAATTCCCGATAATAGTTTTGCCCCTAGCGTCCTAAGACCTTGACGAAAGCCAACAAACTATAGTCCACTAGTCAAGTTCAACCCGTACATTTCATGATTGAATTAAACCCACCCGCACGACCCTTGATGAAAGCCAACAAAGCCGTACGACTACCCTAATCCAATCGCATCATATGATTAAACAGATATGCACTAATCAACTACCGCACACTATGCCTTGACGAAAGCCAACAAACGTAGCACGAATGCTAAATACTACTTATCTGAAATGACAAAGGGCTACGACAGGTTTTTATGTAAACCTTTTGCGTAATGAACCTGATCTCGTTGTAGAATCGAGTGATTTTGAAAAGAAATGTTTTTTAGGCTTTTACTAGTTTCGCTAAAGAGGTGACTCCCGGTGAAGGGATCTCGGCTTTTTCCTTATCGAATAAGTTGCAGGATATTTCACAAATACTATTATGCAAAGCACAAACTATAAAAGCAATCAAAAGACAAACCGAGTGGGTTGCAGCATCTGCTAGTTTCGTTAAAGAGGCCACACCCGGTGAAGGAGGTCACTCCCGGTGAAGGAATCTCGGCTCTTTCCTTATCGAATAAGGTGCTGGATTTTCTACAAGGAATACCGCTATGCAAAGCAAGAACTAGAGCTACCAATTTTTAAACAAATTTCTACAACATTTTTAGGTTTCTTTTATTTCATTAATCTCATTAATGAAGTCCCATCAAAAATGCTTCACAAGCTTTACAGAAGAAACGAAAGCAGCAATATTAATTATATCTCATATATATAATATAGACATTCATCTCAGAACATATCAAGTGATCACATCACAAAATATCAGCAGAAGAACATATATGGAATATTGGATATACTAGAAATTCCGTGTTTTAAATTAAGCCAGTATAAAGCACGGATTCCACGCTCACGATGAATAGCCAAACCCACATCCCTAGACCCCTACGAGAGCGGCAAGCAACCCACATCCCTAGACCCCTACGAGAGCGGCAAGCAACCCCTACGAGAACATATTAAATTCTAGAGTTAGGAGACCCGGTCTCGACTCCTCGAGATGGTCTCCCACTGGACCCTAAAATCCGGTTACTTGTGCTCTCCTCCTTGGGTCTATCCTAATATGGAAAAGTAAATAATATACATCAATGGTGACATCATCCTCAACTCGGAATTGCCCCAATAAAAGAATATTATATGAATGAAAATGAAAAACTCTCATCTTACATAAAAAAACCCCGTCTATTCAAAACCCGACGATCCAATATAACATATCACGACAACACATAACATCACATGTCATTAACATAAGTAAATATGCGTATCCCAATTATCGTTGACATATAGCAACGAAACCGGCGATACACCACATATTACACTTACGGTCGCAAAAAAGAAAGTGACAAACTACAACAGTTGGAATGCGCAACCACCTTAGACATCATAAACCTAAGGTATCACATCCTTTGGATTTCATGCCCAACCAAATGAATTCCTTAGATATCATATGCCTAACAATTATAAACCCCCGCATTTTAGTCTCGATATTGAAAACACTTTCCAATAACCTGTCGGTTAATTCAACAAGATTCCCGATAACCTGATCGAATGCTCGTCGGAAACTTTATTAGACGGCCGCATCCCCGATGCCGTCGACGAAGTGCACTAAGGCGGAACACCGCGGCCGCGAGCACCCGAACGGAAGCTTTTGGTGACGGCGTTCTCCTACAGTCACTTGGTCGGGGCTATGGGGCGTGGCTATCTAGTAAGGTTATCCGGCAAGTATCCGCGTAAACTACGTAATTGCGACGGAGTTTTGATCAACATCAAAATCCCGTGACAACCGATCAAATGAGACTAAACTGCTAGATTTATAAAATTCAAACTAGTTATTATATAACTACATTAGTGGATTCCAAATATTGTATCACAATCATAGATAGCTAGACGAAGTTAAACTTTTCGATCGAATAAGCAAGCACCAAAAATTTCCCAACAAGCTCAACACTTGAGCGGAGTTCAAAAAGTACCCAGAAACTGCCATAGCTCCTATGAACCATCCGTAGAAGGGCCGACCCATGTCTAACTCATGTCGCCACGGAACTGCGGCAAACCCTAGGGTATGACCGCGGTTCCGCGATCCAAAAAGTCGAGTTTGGGCATCGTTCTTCTAGAGGGTCCACAGAATCGCTTGCATGATTTTCTGAAGATTTTAAAATCGGAAAAAATCCAACTCTTGAAAATTTCCAGCGAGGGAAAATATGGGTTATTGATATCCGTTCAAACTTTTTAATATCGTTTAAATAACCCGAATACAAACATTAGAATTACGAATATGAAACAGTCCGAGTTGCTTATGCTGAAAATTAACATCATATGCAATTTTAGCAAAAACAAACAACATCTGAAACCCCAAAACCGAGAGACTAGAACACTACCAAAATTTGAAGCCAGAACTCCACATTTCACCTGGTGAGCTCGGAAATATAGCCATTGTGGCCGGCCACTTTTAGGTAAAAAGGCTCCCAATTTTGGTGATATTCATGTTATATCACATAAAACTCTGTAGTTGTTTAAAAAAATTTTAGAGCCCAAAAGAGATTCGACAGAAACTAGGTTATAGAGTTGCAAGTTTCGGATTCTCTTCGGTTTCGTTATCTAACTAACATCGTGTAATTCTCTATCTTGGCTCTGATACCACTGTAGGGTTACCTAGCGCGGCAGCATGGTTTCGGGAGGCATCGTCCATGCCAAATTTAAATTTTGCCGTTCTAAGGAACCCTAAGCAAATGATGTTTAACTAGAGAATCAAGCGAAACACAAATGTTAACAACTTAACAACTAAGTGAATACGGAATACAACCTTTGCAGACCGGTCTTTCACTTTTAAATCTCCGTGTAGTAGTCCCTTCGCTGCAAGTAGTGAACTCCCGGACTCTAGAGAGGGTTCACATGAAGAAATGAACGAGCTTGCTCCATGTCTTCGAGGCCGAAGATGATCTACGTCGAGAAGACTCGAGCTCATGCCACCTCTTCAATAATGGTGAAATTAGTGAAGCAAACACCCTAAACTAAATGGCTAATAGTAGAGGATGATGAAGTGGGAAGTGGGCTCACTTTAGATTTATTTTTCTCACTATATTTCATCACTTTTCATGAAGCTAGAAAGCTTCAATGAGAGGAAGAAAAAGATGATGATGTGGTGAACTAAAGAAAATCACATGAGGTTAAAAATGCAACCATGGTGAGTGTATGTCATGCACTAACCATTTTAGAGACTAAACCATAGCTATGAGTTAAGGTTAGATTAATAAATATCTTAAGCTTGACAAAAGAGTGGACTAAGTCAATGAAACCTACAAGCTTCTACAAGCTTTGAACCATGACAAAAAAACCACTAATTTTGAATTTGCTTAAATATAATTATGAACCCTAACTTTAACCCTAACATGGTATAAGTCTTATACATACATGTTGCATGTGTAACCTAGCATGACACAACAATATATATCACATATATATTTATGTGTGCAAAGAAAACAATAGATATATCACATATATGTAAAGTGTATCAAAAGTGAGAAAAGAAATCTTGAGGTAATACTAGTTAATGTAATGTAATATATCAAATATATAATCATACATTAAATTGTGAACTCAACAATTGATTTAATAATCCGGCTATATCACATATAACCGACTAATATCAAATGTATCGTTTTATCGAATCAACACTTGATCGGATAACCCGGCTATATCACATATAACCGATCGATACATAAATCGCGAGAATAGAATGCGGTATCATATACATGCATTTGTAGGGTTCCTAGGCACACTCAAGAGGTCTCACAAGGCATCAACCATGCCAAATTCAAAATTTTCCGGTGCCGAGAAACCCTAATACGGATCGTTAACTAGAAATTAGGCGAAACAACAAGCTAGTTAACATCTTAACTACTAAGTGAACGGAAATACAACCTTTGTAGATCCGGTCCTCCACTTCCTTGGCTCCGTGTTGACGTCCCTCCGCTGCGATCATTGGATCCCGGACTCTAGCGATGGTTTTGTCGAAGAAATGATCGGGCTAGGTCGTCGACTTCGATGCCGAAGATGATCTACGTCGAGGCAACTCAAGCTCAAGCTCCACCTTCACCAAGTCATGAAACTTGTGAAGAAAACACCCTATACTACATGGCAAGTGGTAGAGGATGAAGGAATAGGAAGTGGGTTCACTTTGGATTTGGATTTCTCACTTGGAATCATCACTTAGAATTTTCTAGCCATGGTTTCTTCTCTTCATGAAGAAGATGAAGAAGAAGAAAGAATAAGAAAAAATTCCAAAAAGAAAATCCAAGTGATATCTATCATAATGCAACCATGGTTGAGTGTAGAGAATAAACTATGGTTAGGTGAATGGTTAGGTCAAGCAAAAGAAACAAAAATGGTCAAAGCTTCTTGAAGCTTCAAGGAAAAACAAAAGAAGCAACCATTTCTTTTCTTGCTTAAATGAATAAATAAATAAAATAAATAATTAAGAAATGATAACAAAACCCTAACCATTCACTTAAACATGGTTTAAAGTAAACATACACCCAAATTTGCATGTATCATCAAACATGATACAATCTAGTGCACAAAACTATATCATATATATAATGTGAACAATCAAGTGAGATAATCAATCTTAAGTGAACCAATACTAGTTAATGTAAAGAAATATATCAAATATATAATTATACATTAAATCATTAAATCAACACTTGATTTAATGATCCGGTCATATCGCATATAACCGACTAATATCAAGTGTATCAACGTATCGAATCAACACTTGATTCGGTATCCCGGCTATATCATATATAACCGTCCAATGATACAAATCGTGAGAATAGAATACAGTATCACATACTGGTATTATTCTTGGTCCCGCACATATCTCATATGCGCTCCTATTTCGTTTCGCTTGAGCCAGGAAAGCTCTGTGTAGGACTCTGAAGACTCGTCAATACGCCGGCAGCAGGTGATGATCATATCAAACACCCACAAACCGCAAGCGGTCTGCTAAACGTAACGGCCACCCGGGTATTGAGCGATCAGAAGATCGACGAGCAAGCCCGCTCACACTCCTGTGAATCCAACCAGTAACACTTACCGTACAGTCCGGTCTCGTCGTCTGATATGTCGCATAACTTACCTAGGGGTGGTAAACGTCAGACCCCAATAGCTCGATAAGTCGTGTCGATATGAGGTCTATAACAGTTCGAGAAACTACTGGTAACACTTACCAGTAAATCTCAGCAACCCTGGCCAGGGATTTCCGGTTATAGCCAATCGAACACAGCGCAACATCAACTCTCTATACCGGGAGAGACGAATCCCCTCCTATCGCTCATTGCCTCCATGTGACTCGGGACTGTACCCAAAAACCACCGTTTTGCACGCCCTCTTGGACGTGGTAAGGTGGAAATCAAAGTACAGTGGGAATCACATAAGACTCTATGACGATCTCAGGTCTACAGACAAACCTGTACCAGTGTCACCAGAGAACTGCAATCTGATGTAAGGTATAATACCATCTGGGAGTTCTCGGCGAGTCCGTCCAGTGTACCCAGTCTCCACTGAGCACCCGTATATCATCTCTGATGTCAAACACCAATGGATATGGGATCATCCATCGCCCATCTGTATGGGTCGAGAAGGTATACGCTAGTCTACTCTGGTATATCGATGCCCCGTCTCGATACACCCACGACTAGGGACCTTGAAGGATGTACTTATGGACTACCATGTCCCCACTAGTATGATCCGCATCATAGTCCAGGTAGTCAAGTACACATCCTAAGGGCTTTACCAATATGTAACAGAGAGACAATCAGTGTACACGTTAAGGTAAAGAGAAACCAGATAGCATACTATCCTGTCGAGCAAGAAAGTCCTCCCTATATATGTCCAAGCATCCACTACAATATACATCCTATGTATAGTAATGGCCTCTAGGGCATACATATAACTAACAATCTCCCACTTGCACTAGGGCCATCTGATAGCAGTGGTTGTAGTATCTCATACTCAACTATCCCATAAAAGTCTCTCTCTGGGAAAAGGCCTTTGTGAGTGGATCCGCCGTGTTGTCCTCTGAGTCTACTCTCCTAACCTCGATCTCCTTGGAGATCAACCATCTTCATGATCAGGTGATACTGCCTTAGAATATGTCTGGATCACTGATGGGACGGACGTTCCTTGGCATAAGCCACAACTTCATTGTCACACAATAGGAGGAACTAAGTTTATCTCATGAACAAATATACATCCAGACTGCCTCTTTGGTAGCATCTTAAGTAGTGATGTATCCAGCCTTTATCGTCTAGTATGCCACGGTATCTAGCTTGGAACTCTTGCAACATACCGTCCCTTTACTAAGGGTAAAGACAATGCCTGTGACTGACATTCAGTCGTCCTTATCACCCTGGAACCTTTCCAGTGATTCTCCCCAGGATCGATTTATACCATCTCACTACAACTAGTGAGAATCCTAACATCCAATCACTTCTATCTCATAGATCAAAACTCAGGATTTAGGAGGTATCACTTTGATCCTATATAGAGAATCCTTGTGATAAGCGGAGATTGACCGAGCGTTGCATAGGAAACTCCTTCCCCATCAAGAGTATGTCATCCACGTACTCTACGAGGATCACCACCATACTCCCTACTACCTTTTTGTATATACAAGGTTCATCTACCATTTTGATGAAGTCAAACTTTTTGACTACGACATCAAAACAGACGTTCCAACTCTGCGATGCCTGCTTTATCCTATAAAGTATCTTGTACACGTTTCCGCTGCTCCCACTGTCTACGAAGCCCTCTGGCTGTGTACTTATAGACGCTCTCTTCTAAAACATCATTTTAGAAAAGCTGTCATGACACCCAACCACCAGATATCGTAGTAATGGTATGTAGCCGTGGCAAGTAGGATCTGGATGGACTTAAGCATAGCTCCTTAGAAAAGGTTTCATCATGATCCAAACCTGGTCAATGATGCAAACCTTTAACAAGTCTAGCTTTGAAAGTCTCAACTTGTCACGACCCGAAAAGTACGGAACGTGAATGGCACTTAAATTACGAAACGTCTCAAGGCGTCCGTAAAATAAGTAAGCCAAAGACCAGAAACCAAAACCAAATAAGCAAAAGAGTGAAGAAAAACCAATCAATTAAAAGCGAGTTTATCAAGTAAGTCATATAAAACCTTTTTTAAAAACAATATTAATTTTTCCGAAAATTTCGGCAGAGTCTCCTTTGTAAATACTGGCCCCCAAAATGGGTACAACAAGAGTATATATAAATCCAACAAATAAGGCATCCCCAAGAGGGAGCTAGCTCTTCGCCACAAGGCGGTCACAAATCCCACGCAATATAAAATAACAACATGCAAAATAATCATAAAGAAGCATGAGAAAAACAGCATATCGACTCAAGTGAGCTCGACCCAAAAATACAGCATAAAAAGTCCACAAATCTTACCGTCTCATCTCTAGGTCAATGTACAACAATACTGGTAGATACAGTAGATGGAGTACTCTAGATACAAAGAATATACAAGATGGTACAAAAATAATAACACAACCCACCTACGAGCAAAAACCTCGAGTCCTGGCAAAAGAGGCAAAAAAAGCGGTGCGCCCGCCGCTACTGTGCTGACGGAGCGGACCTGCAAAAGACTGTGGCACAACGGGGGTGAGTTACCAACTCGTGAGTAGTAAATAACATCTATAGAGGCTATCGCAAGTATGCACACAAGCATCCTAGCATCTATAATACAGGTATGACAGGATATAATAGCAGGTATGTATACAATATGAATATACTAACAGGTATGTATGCAATATGAATATACTCGTGATCTGCATGTGTAAATATAAGAAATCATCTTTTTCCTCTAGGTATCTCTTTTGAAATATCAGCACAATACCAATAGAATCAACCAGAATCCGTGTCCAGCAACGACACCTCAAAACTGTCTCAAATCTCATATCAATGTATCTCTGGCCTCAGCCGTCCGGCTGACCCATCTCAAATATCGATATCTCATCATCTCGCGGCCACGGTCGGTATTCTCTCGATATCCGCCGTGCCAAAACAGTCACCGGTAGGTAGTCCATCCCCTGCCAGGCTCAACGTCAACAACACATTCCTCTTGCCCCGGGGTACCTTACCGGGCCCACCATGCATAGTCACATAATTCGCGAATTATTCGTCGAATTCGTGAATAATTCGTGAATTTTTGACCAGCCGACTTAATCGCCGAATTAATCGGCGGGCCGAATAATTCGCGAATTATTCCCGAATAATTCGTGAATTATTCCCGAATTATGTGATAAAACATCGAATAATTCAAAAAAACAGCAAATAATTCACAAAATCAAAACCTAGCGTCTCATATATTAATTTCTTGCTCGAAATCCTTCCCGAACATTTCCCGAACACTTACTGAATCTTTCCCGAATACCTGCCGATTTTTTCCGAATAGATCGCCGAATCCGAATTTTCGACCTCGCCGAATTATTCCCGAACGACGAATTTGTGACTATGCCACCATGTACCCGTGACGGTTCCTCCACTCCTCGACACGGATCTCGAAAACTACAGCAAACTCATGGTGGACGACACTTTACATCACTAGAAAACCGCAATTTTGCATATTTTAAAAAGGGTAATAAGTTTTAGAAATTTTGCGGCTTTCCCCCGAAATACAGAAATATCATAAATCTCAAGAAATCATCATGAATGCATACGTCAATGATAATGAATGCATATGTATTAATGTTCAATTTACAATGTATGATTAATAGACTAGGCATGAGCAAATGATATAATGATATACATGCACATGAATAGCAATTCTACGATGTTATTTTAAGGATTTAAAGGCAATAGCACAAGTTTAAGTATCAATTATAGTAAAAGATTTCAAATTAAAGGTTATCTAGTGTGGTGGCATGGCAATTACCAGGGCGTGGGTGTAAGCATGAATAGTGCTCGTGCTGCATATAAAAACCCTGGCAATGGTGCAGGTGTCCTATAGAATGGGTTCGCATATGTATGTCAATATAAGGCATGGATGTAGCAAATAATTATACAAGTATTACACCCCTAATTACTAACATTATTAAGAATCTTTTTAAGCTACTAAAACTATCGGGCGGCTTGCGCCATCCAACGATAGTCCCCCGTAGATGTTACATCTACTCACCGGAATACCTAGCTAGTCACGTCCAACCACCGCTTTCCCCTTTCGTGCCGCGTCTGACGTCTCCGCGACCGAACCTGGAATTTACATCAATACCAAACATAAGGTTACATACCATGAAACGACGCAAATCCCAAACGAAAATACTAACGTTCACAAGCTAGGTACAACGTGCACAAGGTGCGCGGAACACACGCGAAAATCGCAAAAACTAACTAAAATCGTCGATTTGGTCGCCCGGCAAAACTAAAACCCGATCACTCAAAAATCCGCACTCACACATCCTAAATGTCATAGGATAAGCCAACACAATCATCAAGATATCAAAAATAATTCATCACATAATTTTATAACAAAACTAGTAAGCACAAACATTCCAAAAATCGGCGCAACATCGCCGTTTTGCGATAAAAAGGACTACAATCTAGCATAATAACCCAAGTCACACCATTAGATAGCCACTACACAAAATTTCAACACATTAACCATGCTTCAAAACCTATATTCCACAACCAAACCCTTTCTTGATTTTTCAAAGTTAGCAAAATCCAACCCAAATCATATATGATACACTAAATCAACTCTAATTTAAAGTCCAAAAGACAAGTTAACTACTTAGATTAGGCTAACAAAATAACTAGATACAAAATAGATTAAATTAACCTACTAATGATTTCTAAAACCCTAGTTTAAATTCAAACCATGAACAAAAAAAAACTAGATTAGAAATTATCTATAATTTTAACACTAAAACAATTTTCAAGTTCTAATTAGCACACTTTAACTACAAATTAGCCAAGGATTGAAATTATACCTCACAAGCCCAAACCCTATGTTGCTATAGCCGCCCAAGATACCATCTTTCTCCAAGATTTAAACCATTTTGGGCTTGAGAAGAGATAGAATAAGGTTTTGTGTTGAAATTGTGAAGGAAATTGTTGATTTTTGGAGCAAATTTAGGATTAACTTTGATGAAGAAAAGAGATGAGGCAAAGAGGGGATGGGGCTGCTACAACAGCAGAATTTCGGCGGAGAGAGAGGGGAATGGGGGATGTGAGGGGTTAGTGTAAAAAGTCTTAGTCAAAGCCCCCCCAAAAATACCATAATACCCCCACCTAAATACTATATTTAAATCCTACTCAAAACAATTCATTCACAAGACTTAAAGTCAAAAAGAGAGGGATGGGGGCTGCTGCAGCAGTGGTGGGGCCGGCCTTGGGTTGTGGGGGTGAGTGGGAGTGAATACAAAAAGGTTCTATGCAAAAAAGACCCCCCACAAGTTCATATTTGCAAGTTTTAGTTCAAAAAAATTATTTTTTTGTTTTCCATCATAAAAACCCATTAAAACTTGAAATAAAATACTAAAAATTTATATTACAACTATATTTTAATTAACATGATTTTAAAGCTTAAATTTAGCCCATTTAAATTTGTATTTATCGCTAATTTAATGTATTTTCTTACCGGCTTAAAATAATATTAAAAAAATTGAAAAATAGGGAAATTTTTTTAAATGACCAAAAATTAATAAGTAACTCATTATCTACTAAAAACTAGCAATTACCTATCCGAATTAGGTATAATTAGTCCTAAACTGCAAAATAACAAAAAAGACGGTTTACGGAAAAATACCGAATTTTCACCGATTTCCAGGAAAACACCAATACGACTTTTCAAGGCGCTACAATCTTCCCCCCTTAAAGAAATTCGGTCCCCGAATTTAAAAAATATAGCTACACGTACCTTCAAAGAGATGGGGATATTTCTTCCTCATCTCGCCCTCGGTCTCCCAGGTAACCTCTTCGCTGCTCGGGCTACGCCAAAGGACCTTGACGGGTGGTATAATCTTCGATCTCAACTTCTTCACCTGCCGATCTAGGATGGCCACCGGCTGCTCTGCAAAAGAAAGGTCGCGCTCTAGCTGGACTGTCGGGTGCTGAATCGCATGCGAAGGGTCGTGAAGGTACTTGCGGAGCATCGAAACATGGAAGACGGGGTGAACATCGGGAAAGCTGGGTGGAAGAGCCAAACGATACGCAACTTTGCCGACCCGCTCGAGGATCTCGAAGGGACCCACAAATCTGGGACTAAGCTTTCCTTTTCACCCAAATCGCATCACGCCCTTCATCGGAGAGACCCTTAGAAAAACAAGATCGCCAACTGCGAACTCTAGTCTGCGACGGCGCCTGTCTGCATACGATTTCTGCCTGCTCTGAGCTGCTCTCATCCGGTCTCGAATCAACTGTATCTTCGCTGTCCTCTCCTCAACAAGCTGCGGCCCCAGTATACTGCTCTCGCTGAGCTCTGTCCAACAAACGGGCGATCTGCATCTCCTCCCATACAATGCCTCGAAAGGTGCCATCTGAATAGTATCCTGGAAGCTGTTGTTGTAGGAGAACTCCACTAACGGTAAATGATGATCGCAGCTACCGCCGATGTCTAAAACGCCCGCTTTGAGCATGTCCTCGAGAGTCTGAATAGTCCGCTCTGACTGGCCGTCGGTCTGCGGATGAAACGCTGTGCTGAAGCTCAAACGAGTGCCCAAAGCCTCCTGAAGTCTCTGCCAAAGTCGGCTGGTGAACTGGGTGCCTCGATCTGACACGATACAAGTCGGTATGCCATGCAACCGCATGATCTCGTCGATGTAAAGCTGGGCATACTGAGCGAAGCTGAAAGTGGTCTTCACTGGCAGGAAGTGAGCCGCTTTCGTCAATCGATCTACTATCACCCAGATGGAGTCATACCCTCGACTGGTCCTGGGTAGACCCACAACGAAATCCATTGAAATCTTCCCCCATTTCCACTCCGGAATGGGTAACGGCTGTAGCTCTCCTGCGGGCCTCTGCTGCTCGGCCTTGACTTGCTGACAAGTCAGGCGTCTCGATACGAACTCCGCGATGTCCCTCTTCATCCCGTCCTACCAGTAGGTCTTTCTCATATCATGGTACATCTTGGTGGAACCGGGATGGATACTATACACTGATCGGTGTGCCTCCTCAAGAATGTCGCGCCGCAATCCATCAGCATCTGGTACGCACAGTCTAGATCCATAGCGTAAAATCCCCTGATCATCAATCACGAACTCGGAAAATCTGCCCTGTCCCATCTGTGCCATGATCTCTGAGCAACGGTCGTCTCTGCGCTGTGCCTCATATATACGGTCAAGCAACTGTGGGCGTGCACGAACATGCGCGAGCTGTCCCCCTGTCTGAGTGAACTCGAACTCAACTCGGCTGTCGCATAAAATCTGCCAATCTGCTGACGACTGCCTCTGCACTGCGTGCAAATAGGATAGACTACCCCCGGGCCTCCTGCTCAAAGCATCTGCCACAACATTCGCCTTGCCTGGGTGATATAAGATCTCGCAGTCGTAGTCTTTCACCAACTCCATCCAACGACGCTGTCTGAGGTTCAGGTCTCGCTGCTGAAATATGTACTTTATGCTCTTGTGATCAGTGAATATCTGACACGGCTCGCTGTATAGGTAATGTCGCCAAATCTTCAGTGCAAGGACCACTGCAGCCATCTCCAAATCGTGAGTGGGGTAGTTCTGTTCATGCTTCTTTAACTGCCGAGAAGAATATGCGATCACCCGGCCATGCTGCATCAATACGCATCCTAACCCTACTCGCGAAGCATCACAGTAGACCACAAATCCGCCTGATCCCGAAGGCAAAGATAATACCGGCGCCGTAGTCAAACAAGTCCGTAGCTGCTGAAAACTGCGTTCGCACTCCTCTGTCCAAACGAAAGGAACTCCCTTCCGGGTCAAACCGGTCAAAGGTGCAGCTATACGGGAGAAGTCCTGAACAAAACGCCTGTAGTAGCCTGCCAGGCCTAGAAAACTACGGATCTCAGTAACCGATGTAGGTCGGGGCCACTGCTGAACATCCTCAATCTTCTTCGGGTCTACATATATGCCGTCTCTCGTAATCACGTGACCCAAGAATCCGACGCTGTCCAGCCAGAATGCACACTTGGAGAACTTTGCGAACAGCTGGTGCTCCCTCAGAGTCTGTAACGTAATCTGCAAGTGCTCCTCGTGCTCCTCTCTGCTCCGGGAGTACACCAAGATATCATCGATAAACACGATGATGAACAAGTCAAGATACGGCCTGAATGTACGGTTCATCAAATCCATGAATGCTGCTGGGGCGTTGGTGAGTCCGAACAACATCACCAAAAACTCATAGTGGCCGTAGCGCGTGCGGAAAGCTGTCCTCAGTATATCCTCCTGTCGAACTCGCAGCTGATGGTACCCTGATCGCAAGTCGATCCTCGAAAAAAAAAATACCCCGCACCATGAATCTGGTCGAACAAATCATCAATGCGTGGCAACGGATATCTGTTCTGCACGGTAACCTTGTTCAGCTGGCGGTAGTCGATACACAAACGCAAACTGCCGTCCTTCTTCTTGACAAACAGCACCGGAGCGCCCCACGGAGAAACACTAGGTCGAATAAGCCCTTTATCTAACAATCCTGCAACTGATCCTTCAGCTCTCTAAGCTCTGCCGGGGCCATCCGATAAGGCGGTATAGAAATAGGCCCCGAGCCGGGAATCAAGTCAATGCAGAACTCAACATCGCGCTTAGGTGGTAGCCCAGGCAGCTCATCAGGGAAAACATCAGGGAACTCACAAACAACCGGGACCCGGTCCAACGGAACCTCTGCAGCTCGAGTATCACAAATATACGCTAAGAATCCCTGACATCCCTTCCATAAGAGCTGACCAGCGCGAAGAGACGAAATCAAGCTGGGAAGGGTGACGCTGCGGTCTCCCTGAATAACAAGGATTGGCTCTCCCGGAAAGCTAAATCTGACTGCTTTCTCACGGCAGTCCACTGAAGCATAACATGTGGCTAGCCAATCCATGCCCAGAAGCACATCAAAGTCCAACATATCGAGGAGAATCAAATCAACCGACGAGTCCCTCTCCCCGATACGAACGGAACACAATCGAAACACAAAACGAGCGACAAACGACTCACCTACCGGGGTAATAACAACAAGCGGCTGATCTAACGACGGCGACTCATGACCCAACATCGGTGCAAAGTGTGTAGATACGTACGAATGTGTGGAACCTGGGTCGAATAATACCCATGCGTCGAAAGAACAAACTGGAAAGGTACCTGTCACAATGGCGTTGGATGCCTGTGCATCCTGCGGTGTCAAAGCGAACACTCAGGCCTGTCCTCCACCGACGGTGGGCTGTCCTCAGCCTCGGCCTCTGCCTCCTCGTCCCCTCTGGATAGGACCGCCGCGTCCACGGCCTCTGGGTGCACCTATCTGACGTGGAGCATCGCCAGTGGTAGGAAGTAGGGCTCTCTGAGGAGGAGGAGGTGATGGTAGTAGGGTAACATGTGGAACTGTCGCTGCTCCATGTCGTCTCACCGGACAGTCTCTGATACGATGATGCAGGCTACCACACCAAAAACATCCTAACCATGGCTGCTGACCATATGGGTGATGGCGATACAACTGGCCCCTAATGAATCCGCCATGGCCTCTGCGAACACGCCTAGGTGCTAACATATCAGTGCGAATCCGACTCGGTCTCGAAACGACCGTACGGGGAGTAGTATCCGATCTCTGCGCTCGATTGACCTCTACTAAGGATCCCACCATCTGTCGTAGCTCCTGCATACCTCCCATCATCTGTCGTAGCTCCTCCATACCAGACTCTAGCCTGTCCATGCGACCTGGGGAATGCGGATCAGTCTGTCCCTGAGGCGTAGGTATACCCCCCTGCTCAGTCCTCGTCTTGGACGAGCCAGCTCGAATCTAGTCTCGGGCGGCAGCCCTCTGTGCCCTCATAGCCTTCGGCGGCATAGTGGCTGGTACAGGAAAAAGGGGTAATAAGAACAGTGCAATAGAATCATAGGATACACGGAATTGAAGAAGGAATTTCAAGCAAGTATATCCTAAAGTCACTTAGGCGGAGTACCGTATCGCAAGTATGCCGCGGACATACACACGCTACGTTACCCTACTTAAGTCACTTACTCCATCTACCGAGGGTCATCCTACACTCAAAAAGGTAAAACCTATTGCTCTGATACCAACTTTGTCATGACCCGAAAAGTACGGAACGTGAATGGCACTTAAATTACGAAACGTCTCAAGGCGTCCGTAAAATAAGTAAGCCAAAGCCCAGAAACCAAAACCAAATAAGCAAAAGAGTGAAGAAAAGCCAATCAATTAAAAGCGAGTTTATCAAGTAAGTCATATAAAACCTTTTTTAAAAACAATATTAATTTTTCCGAAAATTTCGGCAGAGTCTCCTTTGTAAATACTGGCCCCCCAAAATGGGTACAACAAGAATATATATAAATCCAACAAATAAGGCATCCCCAAGCGGGAGCTAGCTCTTCGCCATAAGGCGGTCACAAATCCCACGCAATATAAAACAACAACATGCAAAATAATCATAAAGAAGCATGAGAAAAACAGCATGTCGACTAAAGTGAGCTCGACCCCAAAATACAGCATAAAAAGTCCACAAATCTCACAGTCCCATCTCTAGGTCAATGTACAACAATACTGGTAGATACAGTAGATGGAGTACTCTAGATACAAAGAATATACAAGATGGTACAAAAATAATAACACAACCCACCTACGAGCAAAAACCTCGAGTCCTGGCAAAAGAGGCAAAAGAAGCGGTGCGCCCGCCGCTACTGTGCTGACGGAGCGGACCTGCTAAAGACTGTGGCACAACGGGGGTGAGTTTCCAACTCGTGAGTATTAAATAACATCTATAGAGGCTATCGCAAGTATGCACACAAGCATCCTAGCATCTATAATACAGGTATGGCAGGATATAATAGCAGGTATGTATACAATATGAATATACTAACAGGTATGTATGCAATATGAATATACTCGTGATCTGCATGTGTAAATATAAGAAATCATCTTTTTCCTTTAGGTATCTCTTTTGAAATATCAGCACAATACCAATAGAATCAACCAGAATCCGTGTCCAGCAACGACACCTCAAAACTGTCTCAAATCTCATATCAATGTATCTCTGGCCTCAGCCGTCCGGCTGACCCATCTCAAATATCGATATCTCATCATCTCGCGGCCACGGTCGGTATCCTCTCGATATCCGCCGTGCCAAAACAGTCACCGGTAGGTAGTCCAACCCCTGCCAGGCTCAACGTCAACAACACATTCCTCTTGCCCCGGGGTACCTTACTGGGTCCACCATGTACCCGTGACGGTTCCTCCACTCCTCGACACGGATCTCGAAAACTACAGCAAACTCATGGTGGACGACACTTTACATCACTAGAAAACCGCAATTTTGCATATTTTAAAAAGGGTAATAAGTTTTAGAAATTTTGCGGCTTTCCCCCGAAATACAGAAATATCATAAATCTCAAGAAATCATCATGAATGCATACGTCAATAATAATGAATGCATATGTATTAATGTTCAAGTTACAATGTATGATTAATAGACTAGGCATGTGCAAATGATATAATGATATACATGCACATGAATAGCAATTCTACGATGTTATTTTAAGGATTTAAAGGCAATAGCACGAGTTTAAGTATCAATTATAGTAAAAGGTTTCAAATTATAGGTTATCTAGTGTGGTGGCATGGAAATTATCAGGGTGTGGGTGTAAGCATGAATAGTGCTCGTGCTGCATATAAAAACCCTGGTAATGGTGCAGGTGTCCTATAGAATGGGTTCGCATATGTATGTCAATATAAGGCATGGATGTAGCAAATAATTATACAAGTATTGCACCCCTAATTACTAACATTACTAAGAATCTTTTTAAGCTACTAAAACTATCGGGCGGCTTGCGCCATCCAACGATAGTCCCCCGTAGATGTTACATCTACTCACCGGAATCCCTAGCTAGTCACGTCCAACCACCGCTTTCGCCTTTCGTGCCGCGTCTGACGTCTCCGCGACCGAACCTGGAATTTACATCAATACAAAACATAAGGTTACATACCATGAAACGACGCAAATCCCAAACGAAAATACTAACGTTCACAAGCTAGGTACAACGTGCACAAGGTGCGCGGAACACACGTGAAAATCGCAAAAACTAACTAAAATCGTCGATTTGGTCGCCCGGCAAAGCTAAAACCCGATCACTCAAAAATCCGCACTCACACATCCTAAATGTCATAGGATAAGCCAACACAATCATCAAGATATCAAAAATAATTCATCACATAATTTTATAACAAAACTAGTAAGCACAAACATTCCAAAAATCGGCGCAACATCGCCGTTTTGCGATAAAAAGGACTACAATCTAGCATAATCACCCAAGTCACACCATTAGATAGCCACTACACAAAATTTCAACACATTAACCATGCTTCAAAACCTATATTCCATAACCAAACCCTTTCTTGATTTTTCAAAGTTAGCAAAATCCAACCCAAATCATACATGATACACTAAATTAACTCTAATTTAAAGTCCAAAAGACAAGTTAACTACTTAGATTAGGCTACCAAAATAACTAGATACAAAATAGATTTAATTAACCTACTAATGATTTCTAAAACCCTAGTTTAAATTCAAACCATGAACAAAAAAAAAAACTAGATTAGAAATTATCTATAATTTTAACACTAAAACAATTTTCAAGTTCTAATTAGCACACTTTAACTACAAATTAGCCAAGGATTGAAATTATACCTCACAAGCCCAAACCCTATGTTGCTATATCCTCCCAAGATACCATCTTTCTCCAAGATTTAAACCATTTTGGGCTTGAGAAGAGATAGAATAAGGTTTTGTGTTGAAATTGTGAAGGAAATTGTTGATTTTTGGAGCAAATTTTGGATTAACTTTGATGAAAAAAAGAGATGAGGCAAAGAGGGGGAGGGGGCTGCTACAACAGTAGAATTTCGGTGGAGAGAGAGGGGAATGGGGGATGTGAGGGGTTAGTGTAAAAATTCTTAGTCAAAGCCCCCCAAAAATACCATAATACCCCCACCTAAATACTATATTTAAATCCTACTCAAAACAATTCATTCACAAGAATTAAAGTCAAAAAGAGAGTGATGGGGGCTGCTGCAGCAGTGGTGGGGCCGGCCTTGGGTTGTGGGGGTGAGTGGGAGTGAATACAAAAAGGTTCTATGCAAAAAAGACCCCCCACAAGTTCATATTTGCAAGTTTTAGTTCAAAAAAATTATATTTTTGTTTTCCATCATAAAAACCCATTAAAACTTGAAATAAAATTCTAAAAATTTATATTACAACTAGATTTTAATTAACATGATTTTAAAGCTTAAATTTAGCCCATTTAAATTTGTATTTATCGCTAATTTAATGTATTTTCTTACCGGCTTACAATAATATTAAAAAAATTGAAAAATAGGGAAATTTTTTTAAATGACCAAAAATTAATAAGTAACTCATTAGCTACTAAAAACTAGCAATTACCTATCCAAATTAGGTATAATTAGTCCTAAACTGCAAAATAACAAAAAAGACGGTTTACGGAAAAATACCGAATTTTCACCGATTTCCAAGAAAACACCAAAACGACTTTTCAAGGCGCTACAATCTTCCCCCCTTAAAGAAATTCGGTCCCCGAATTTAAAAAATATAGCTACGCATACCTTCAAAGAGATGGGGATATTTCTTCCTCATCTCGCCCTCGGTCTCCCAGGTAACCTCTTCGCTGCTCGGGTTACGCCAAAGGACCTTGACGGGTGGTATAATCTTCGATCTCAACTTCTTCACCTGCCGATCTAGGATGGCCACCGGCTGCTCTGCAAAAGAAAGGTCGCGCTCTAGCTGGACTGTCGGGTGCTGAATCGCTTGTGAAGGGTCGTGAAGGTACTTGCAGAGCATCGAAACATGGAAGACGGGGTGAACATCGGGAAAGCTGGGTGGAAGAGCCAAACGATACGCAACTGCGCCGACCCGCTCGAGGATCTCGAAGGGACCCACAAATCTGAGACTAAGCTTTCCTTTTCGCCCAAATCACATCACGCCCTTCATCGGAGAGACCCTCAGAAAAACATGATCGCCAACTGCGAACTCTAGTCTGCGACGGCGCCTGTCTGCATACGATTTCTGCCTGCTCTGAGCTGCTCTCATCCGGTCTCGAATCAACTGTATCTTCGCTGTCCTCTCCTCAACAAGCTGCGGCCCCAGTATACTGCTCTCGCTGAGCTCTGTCCAACAAACGGGCGATCTGCATCTCCTCCCATACAATGCCTCGAAAGGTGCCATCTGAATAGTATCCTGGAAGCTGTTGTTGTAGGAGAACTCCACTAACGGTAAATGACGATCCCAGCTACCGCCGAAGTCTAAAACGCACGCTCTGAGCATGTCCTCGAGAGTCTGAATAGTCCGCTCTGACTGGCCGTCGGTCTGCGGATGAAACGCTGTGCTGAAGCTCAAACGAGTGCCCAAAGCCTCCTGAAGTCTCTGCCAAAGTCGGCTGGTGAACTGGGTGCCTCGATCTGACACGATACAAGTCGGTACGCCATGCAACCGCACGATCTCGTCGATGTAAAGCTGGGCATACTGAGCGAAGCTGAAAGTGGTCTTCACTGGCAGGAAGTGAGCCACTTTTGTCAATCGATCTACGATCACCCAGATGGAGTCATACCCTCGACTGGTCCTGGGTAGACCCACAACGAAGTCCATCGAAATCTGCCCCCATTTCCACTCCGGAATGGGTAACGGCTGTAGCTCTCCTGCGGGCCTCTGGTGCTCGGCCTTGACTTGCTGACAAGTCAGGCGTCTCGATACGAACTCCGCGATGTCCCTCTTCATCCCGTCCCACCAGTAGGTCTCTCTCATATCATGGTACATCTTGGTGGAACCGGGGTGGACACTATACACTGATCGGTGTGCCTCCTCAAGAATGTCGCGCCGCAATCCATCAGCATCTGGTACGCACAGTCTAGATCCATAGCGTAAAATCCCTTGATCATCAATCACGAACTCGGAAAATCTGCCCTGTCCCATCTGTGCCATGATCTCTGAGCAACGGTCGTCTCTGCGCTGTGCCTCATATATACGGTCAAGCAACTGTGGGCATGCACGAACATGCGCGAGCTGTCCCCCTGTCTGAGTGAACTCGAACTCAACTCAGCTGTCGCATAAAATCTGCCAATCTGCTGATGACTGCCTCTGCACTGCGCGCAAATAGGATAGACTACCCCGGGCCTCCTGCTCAAAGCATTTGCCACAACATTCGCCTTGCCTGGGTGATATAAGATCTCGCAGTCGTAGTCTTTCACCAACTCCATCCAACGACGCTGTCTGAGGTTCAGGTCTCGCTGCTGAAATATGTACTTTATGCTCTTGTGATCAGTGAATATCTGACACGGCTCGCCGTATAGGTAATGTCGCCAAATCTTCAGTGCAAGGACCACTGCAGCCATCTCCAAATCGTGAGTGGGGTAGTTCTGTTCATGCTTCTTTAACTGCCGAGAAGCATATGTGATCACCCGTCCATGCTGCATCAATACGCATCCTAACCCTACTCGCGAAGCATCACAGTAGACCACAAATCCGCCTGATCCCGAAGGCAAAGATAATACCGGCGCCGTAGTCAAACAAGTCCGTAGCTGCTGAAAACTGCGCTCGCACTCCTCTGTCCAAACGAAAGGAACTCCCTTCCGGGTCAAACCGGTCAAAGGTGCAGCTATACGGAAATGTTCAAAACATTATCCAACAATACAAAATTTTATCATTTCTTTACTAATAAAGAGACTGATATGATTTTGTATATCAGGTTCGGCATCTAATAACATTAGTTCAGAATCAATGTATTTGGAATACAGGGTGACAGTGACCAATAGATTTGGCTGCAACACTTGCACCGTTTTCTATCTCATGAAACTTATCACCCGTTCTCAGTTCTCTACCTATCTTTAGCCCATGTAACAGATTACATATGCGGGATCCTGATCCGGTATCAAATACCCAGGATGTAGAGAATACTGAGAAACAGCTCTTTGTAATGAACAAACCCGAAGGAGATGCATCATATGCACTTTCTTCGTTTGGGCAGCATGGGAATCCTGCTATTCCCCTATTTCCTGCTCTGTCTTATAACAATTATAAGTTGGAGCGGGACCAACGTTTCCCAGCTCAGTATAACAAGCGGGTTCGGTCAATATCCGTATTATTATCTTGATTAAGGCGTGATATGGTCGCTACCTGGAGAGAGAGAAAAGAAAACACTCTGCGTGCGCTCTTGTAAGAATAGATTGGTAATTATTTTATCTAATCAGGATGGCTCCCACTTTTTTTTATCAAATCTTCCTTCAAACCCTAAAAGGAAAGACTAGCCGGGATTAATTACACGCTACAAGTTCGTCAATCTTTCAGCCAGGCCAGTGTCTGTACGTTGAGGGAGGTCCCCCGTGCTTTCGCATGAACCTAATTAATGTAAACCTCGTTTTCCCAGAGGCGTAACCTCGTTAACACCTTTCTAGACACCTACTTGATCGGCTAATTGTAATGTGTAAAACTCTCCCAGGAGTAACAATTACTCGCAGTGGGTATCGGGATCTAACTATCTCATAGAAGGTATTCAATCTCATTGCAAATTTCAACACTTGAAATTCCCGATAATATTTTTCCCCAAACGATGTATGACCTTGACAAGGTCAACAAACCATAGACCGTAAGTCAAGTTCAACCCGTCATTTCTTGATTGAATCAAACCCACCCGCACGACCCTTGACAAGGTCAACAAGGCCGTACGACTACCCTAATCCAATCTGCATCATATGCATAAGCAGATAAATACTGGTTAGCTACCGCACACTGCGCCTTGACAAGGTCAACAAACGCAGCACGAATACTAAACAGGACTTATCTGAAATGACAGAGGGCTACGACAGGTTTGTTGACCTTGTCAAGGGTCGTGTGGGTGTCAAATGACGGAGGGCTACGCAGCACGAATAGTAAACAGCCCGTATATCATCTCTGATGTCAAACACCAATGGATATGGGATCATCCATCGCCCATCTGTATGGGTCGAGAAGGTATACGCTAGTATACTCTGGTATATCGATGCCCCGTCTCGATACACCCACGACTAGGGACCTTGAAGGATGTACTTATGGACTACCATGTCCCCACTAGTATGATCCGCATCATAGTCCAGGTAGTCAAGTACACATCCTAAGGGCTTTACCAACATGTAACAGAGAGACAATCAGTGTACACGTTAAGGTAAAGACCAACCAGATAGCATACTATCGTGTCGAGCAAGAAAGTCCTCCCTATATATGTCCAAGCATCCACTACAATATACATCCTATGTATAGTAATGGCCTCTAGGGCATACATATAACTAACAACATTAATCCCGGTCCCACACATATCACATATGTGCTCCTATTCCGTTTTGCATGAACTAGGAAACTTCTGTGTAGGACTCTAAAGACTCGTCAATATGCCGGCAGTAGGTGATGATCATATCAAACACCCACAAGTCGTCAGCGGTCTGCTAAACGTAACGGCCACTCGGGTATTGAGCGATAAGAAATCATCAAGCAAGCCTTCTCATACTCCTGTGAATCTAATCAGTAACACTACCGTACATTCCGGTCACTTCATCAGATATGTCGCATATCACAGCCTGGGGGTGGTATAACGTCAGACCCCAATAGCCTGATAAGTCATGCCAATGCAAGGTCCATAACGGTTCGAGAAACTACTGATAACACTTAACAGTAAATCTCAGCAACCCTGGTCAGGGATTTCCTGTTATGGCCAATCGAGCATAGCGCAACATCAACTCCCAATACCTGGAGAGACGAATTCCCTCCTATCGCTCATTGCCTCCATGTGACTCGGGACTGTACCTAAAAACCACCTTTTTGCACGATCTCTTGACCGTGGTATGGTGGAAATTAAAGCACAGTGTGAATCACACAAGACTCTATGACGATCTCGGGTTGACAGACTAACCTGTACCAGTATCACCAGAGAACTGATATCTGACGATAGGTATAATACTATCTAGGAGTTCTCGGCGAGTCCATTCAGTGTACCCAGTCTCCACTGAACACCCGTATACCTTCTCTGATGTAAAACACAAATGGATATGGGATCATCCATCGCCCATCATATGGGTCAAGAAGCGTATACGCTTGTCTACTCTGGAGTTTCGATGCCCTTTCTCGATACTCCCACGACTATGAACAATTATAGGGTATACTTATGGACTACCTCTGCCCCACTATTATGATCCGCATCATAATCCTGGTAGTCAAGTATATATCCTAAGGGCTTTATCAATATGTGAGAGCAAGACAGCATCACGTATACAAGTCAACATGTTAAGCTAAAGAGCAACCAGATAGCATACTATCATATCGAGCAAGAAAGTCCTCCCTATATATGTCCAAGCATCCACTAAAATATACATCCCATATACAATAATGGCCTCTAGGGCATACATATAACTAACATCTTTCAGCCAGGCCAGTGCCGGTATTTTGAGGGAGGTTCCCCGTGCTTTCGCACGAACCTAATTAAAATAAACCTCATTTTCCCAGGAGCGTAACCCCGTTGACACCTTTCTAGACACCTACTTGATCGGCTAATTGTAAAGTGCAAAACTCTTCGAGGAGTAACAATTACTCGCAGTGGGTATCAGGATCCAACTATCTCATAGAAGGTTTGCAATCTCATTGCAAATTTCAACACTTGAAACTCCTGATAATGGTTTTTACCCCTGGCACTTATGACCTTAACTATATTCAACATATCATAAGCACTAGTCAAGTTTTACCTGTCAATTCATGATTAATTATACCCACTCATATGACCCTCAACTATGGTCGACATAATCACATGACTGTCCTAATTAATCACATTATATGCTATGTAGGAAGACATCACTTAGCTACCATACACTACGCCTCAACTATGGTCGACATACGTAGCACGAATACTAAGTACTCTACTTCCTAAATTGACGGAGGGTTGCATATGGTTTTTAAGAAAACCTTTAATGCTTTGAATTTGATATCGTTGCAGAATCAAGTGGTTTTAAAAAGAGTGGCTTAAGCTCCGCTTTTTGAAACTTTGCTTTTTCGTAAAAAGCCAAGTGGGTTTCAAATTCGATTCTACAATATCTTTCGGTTTATTTTCTTTCATTAATCTCATAAATGAATATCCTATCATTTAAGTTACCTAAACATCACAGATAAATATAACGTACGCTTATACCATCCGCATTCGCCTCGAAGTCCCGTCATGCACCGTTAGGTTAGGTAACTAACGGCAGAGTGGGGCAGGGCTAGCGCGAGTGAAAAACATAAGCAACGTCTATAATATATCATATATATTATATAATGTAACCATCTCAGAATATAAAGTGATCACATCACAGAATATTAGCAGCAGAAGACAACATATGAAATATTAGATATACTAGGATTTTTGTGTTTTAAGTTAAGCCGGTATAAAACACGGATTCCACGGTCGTGATGAATAATCAAACCCACATCCCTAGACCCCTACGAGAGCGGCAAGCAACCCTACCAATTCTATAGTTAGGAGACTCGGACTCGACGCCTCGAGATGGTCTCCCACTGGACTCTGGAACCTGGTTATTTGTGCTCCCCTCCTTGGGTCTATCCTAATGCGGAAAAGTAAATAATATACATCAACGGTGACATCTTCCTCAACCCGGAAGTGCCCCAATAAAAAAATATTACATACAAGTTTTTACATGAATGAATATGAAAAACTCCCATCTCACATAAAAAAAACCCGGCTATTCAAACACGACGATCCAATATAACATATCACAGCAACACATAACATCACATGTCATCAATGTAAGTAAATATGCGTATCCCAATTGTCGTTGACGTATAGCAACGAAACCGGAAATACACCATATATTACACTTACGGCCGCAGAAAAGAAAGTGAAAACTACAACAGTTGGAATCCGCAACAATCTTAGATATCATAAACCCGAAATATCTCATATTCCGGATTTCATGCCTAACAATATGAATTCCTTAGACATCTCATGCCTAACAATTATAAACCCCGCATTTTAGTCTCGATATTGAAAACACTTTCCAATAACAAGTCGGGCAATTTAACAAGATTCCCGACATCCTGATCGAAAGCTCGTCGGAAACTTTAGTAGACGGCCGTACCCCCGATACCGTCGATGAAGTGCACTTTGGTGGAACACCGCGGATGCGAGCACCCGGACGGATGCTTTTGGCAATGGAGTTCTCCTGCAGTCACTTGGTCGAGGCTTTAGGGCGTGGCTATCTAGTAAGGTTACCCGGCGAGTATCCGCGTATGCTACGTGATTGCGACGGACTTTTGATCACATCAAAATCCCGTGGCAACCGATCAAATGAGACTAAATTGATAGATTTATAAAATTCAAATATTATGGATTCCAAGTATTGTATCCTATCATAAATATCCGGACGACGTTAAACTTTTCGATCGATTCATCAAAGTCCTATAATTTCCTGAGAGCACAACACTTGAGCACAGTTTAATAATACCCAGAACATACCACAACACCTATGCACCAACCGTAGAAGGGCAGACCAAAGCCTCATTAATGGCACCGCGGAACTACCGCAAACCCTAAGGTTCGAAAGCGGTTCCATGGTCATTATGTCGAGTTAGGGTTTCATTCTTCTAGAGGGTCCACAGAATGACTTGCATGATTTTCCGAATACCCTAAAGTTGGAAAAATGGGTTTTTGACATTCGTTCGAACTTTTTAACTTCGCCTAGATAATATGTGAAAACCTGAAACCATGTTAAACTACGAATACGAAACACTCTGAATAGCCTATACAGTAAGATCACATCACATGTAATCTTATAAAAAACAAGTAACACCTGAAACACCAAACTCCAGAGTGTGGAACACAGAAAAAATTTAAAGCCAAAATTCCCTAACATGGCCGGCCTCCTCGGATTTTCGGCTATTGTGCTCAGCCAAAATCCGACCATCTGGTCTCAAATTTCTTCTGTGTTCATGTAATATCTCATATAACATTCTACACTTATTTAAAAAAAATTTAGAATCCATTTAAAATTCGACAGAAACTAGGGTTTGATGTTTCAAGTATCAGAGTAGTTTCGGTTTCGTAATCTAACAAATATCGTCTAATACTCTAGCCCAGCTCTGATACCACTGTTGGGGTTCCTTAGCACCCTACTGAGTTTTCACAGCATCTACCATGCCAATTTCAAAATTTTCAAGAGTGCTAATGAACCCTATCATAGGATCTAGCTAGAGTAAATTGACAATCAAACATGTAATCAAACATTAAAACAAGTGAACAAGGAATACAACGTTTGTAGACCGGTCCTTCACTTCAAAAGCTACGTGTAGTAGTCCCTTGCTGCGAGTAGTGATCTCCCAAACTCTAGTATGAGTTCCTTTGGAGAAATGAACAAGCTTGCTCGAAGTCTTTGAGGCCGAAGATGATCTACGTCGAGGAGACTCAAACCCTAGCTACCTCTTCACTAAATTAGGGTTTAGTGAATCAAACACCCTAAACTAAATGGTTAATCTAGTAGATGATGATGAAGTAAGAATTTTGCTCACTTTAGATTTATTTTTCTCACTAGAATTCATCATCTCATGAAACCCTAGAAAGCTTTTGAGACGAGGAAGAAGAATGAACAAGTGAATTAGTTGTGTGAGAATAGCAGCCATGGTGAGATAATATCTCATACTAACTCTTGTAGAGAATAAATCATAGTCATGGATAAATGGTAAGGTTAATAAATATCTTAAGTAATCCAAATTAAGTGAACTAAGTCAATGGCAAACCTTAGCTTCTCCAAGCTTCTTTGTCATGACAAAATCCACTTTATTTTGAATTACTTTAAATGAGTAAAACCTTAATTTATCCAAAGTATGGTGTAAGTCTCGTACACCCATATTGCATGTATCAACAACCATAACACAATAACATATATCACATATATGCAAAGTGTACACAAAAGTGAGAAAAAGAAATGTTTAAGTGAGCTAATATTAGTTAATGTAATTCAATATATCAAATATATAATTATACATTAAATTATTAAATCAACATTTGATTTAATAATCCGGCTATATCATATACAACCGGTTAATATAAAATGTAACATCATATCGAATCAATACTTGATCCGATAACCCGACTATATCACATATAACCGGCCGATATCACATATCACGAGAATAGAATGCAGTATCACGTACACACATTAATCTTGGTCCCGCACATATCACATATGTTCTCCTACTTTGTTTCGCTTGAGCCAGGAAACCTCTGTGTAGGACTCTAAAGACTCGTCAATACGCCGGTAGCAGGTGGTGATCATATCAGTCGCCCACAAGCCGCAAGCGGTCTGCTAAACGTAACGGCCACCCGGGTATTGAGTGATCAGAAGTTCAACAAGCAAGCCTGCTCATATTCCTGCGAATCCAATCAGTAACAGTACCGTGTAGTCCGGTCTCTTCGTCTGATATGTCGCATATCTAGTTTAGGGGTGGTAAACGTCAGACCCTAGTAACTTGATAAGTCATGCTGATGTAAGGTCCATAATGGTTCGAGAAACTACTGATAATACTTACCAGTAGATCTCAGCAACCCTTACCAGGGATTTCCTGTTATGGCCAATCGAGCATAGCGCAACATCAACCCCCAATACCGGGAGAGACGAATCCCCTCCTATCGCTCATTGCCTCCATATGACCCGGGACTTTACCCAAAAACCACCTGTTTGCACGACTCAGTAGAGCCATGGTAGGGTGGAAATCAAAGTACAGTGGGAGACACACAAGACTCTATAATGATCTCGGGTCGACAGACTAACCTGTACTAGTGTCACCAGAGAACTGCTATCTGACGTGAGGTATAATACCATCTAGGAGTTCTCGGCGAGTCCGCTCAGTGTACCCAGTCCCCACTGAGCTCCCGTATACCACCTCTGATGTCAAACACCAATGGATATGAGATCATCCATCGCCCATCACATTGGTCGAGAAGCTATACTCTAGTCTACTATGGAGTATCGATGCCCTGTCTCGATATTCTCTCGACTAGGAACAATTAAAGGATGTACTCACAGACTACCTAGACCCCACTTGTTTGATCTCTATCATAATCCTGGAAGTCAAGTACACATTCTAAGGGCTTTATCAACATGTAACATAGAGACATCAAGTGTACATGTTAAGATAGAGAGCAACCAGATAGCGTACTGTCATGTCGAGCAAGAAAGTCCTTTCTATATATGTCCCATCATCCACTATAATATGCATCATATGCACAATAATGGCCTCTAGGGCATACATATAACTAATACGGACAAACTCAAGGAAAGGTCTGTTCTATGCAAGTTTGTAGGATATCCCTAGCATTCTCGCGGGTATATCTTCTACCACAGTGAGGAACAAAAGGTGTTTGTTTCTCAATATGCCATCTTTTTAGAAAAAGAATTTCTTGTGAAAGAAATTAGTGGTAATGCGGTAGAACTGGAAGAAGTTCTAGCTGCATAAACTATAAATGATGATTTGGTAGAACCGGAGATTCGATAATCCCGAACGAAGCTCAGCCTCTCCGCGGATCTAGTTGGGTTCCTTATCCGCCTGAGAGATACTACAGTTTTCTCATAGACGGTGGGAGCGAGGATTGCGTCATGGAAGATGATGACCCAACTAGTTTTGAATAGGCCATCACGAGTAGGGACTCTGTGAAATGGCTGGATGCTATACGATCTGAGATGGAATCCATGTACACCAACAAATTATGGACTTTGAAAGTTTCTCCTGAAGGGGTAAAACTCATCGGGAGCAAGTGGATCTTGAGAAGATAATTGGTGTAGATGGAAAAGTTGGGACTTTTAAAGCTTGACTTGTAGCAAAAGGTTTTCGTCAACGACCAGGTGTCGACTATGATGAAACCTTTTCTCCAGTACCTATGCTTAAGTCCATCAGGATCCTACTTGTCATTGATGCATACCATGACTACAAAATCAGGCAGTTGGATGTCAAGACCGCTTTTCTAAATGGTGATTTAGAAAAGAGCGAGTACATGACAGAGCCAGAGGGCTTCGTAGATAGTGGGAGCAGCGGAAAGGTGTGCATGCTGCTTAAATCAATATACGGATTAAAGCAGGTATCGCGGAGTTGGAACATCTGTTTTGATGTGGCAGTCAAAGAGTTTGACTTCATCAAAAACGTATATGATCCTTGTGTAAGTGCACGGCGGCGCCCCGGCCGTCAAACCGACGGCCAGAAGCGGAAGCGGTGATAAACTTAAATTTTGCGGACTTAGCAAACCGGCACCACCGCGCACTAAACACCCGGATCGTAACCATTAACAAGTCTAAGCTAACTAGAAGAAGGGTTAGAGATATACCGACGATCCAAGTCCTCCGGTCTTCTCGTCATGGTCCCGATCTCCTGCGTAAGAGCCCCGTCTCCTCCTCGTCGCCGGAAGTGCACCACATCGCCTACTTTGTTTACGGGCTCCCACCTCAATGCCGAGGCAACTCGGGCACGAAGCCGGCTACTCGACGTGCCCAAGATTTGCTGTAGAATGTGTAGTGAGCTATTGTCTCTATTGGGGTTGAAGGAGTTGCCTTTGTGGTGGAGGAAATGAAGTGAACTTTTGGAGAGGGTTCATGTGTGATTTTTGGAGAATGAAGAGAACCAAAAATTGCCACACCAAAATCAATCACCCACCATCCTCAAGAATGGCCGGCCCTTGTAGGAAAAGGGAGAGAGGGAAAAGTCAAGGGGGAGGTGACCATATCAATCATGCAAGAAAAAGAGAGAGGAATGGTTATCATAATCAACCATGATCACAAAGCAATGCCAACACTCCACACAACCATCATCAACAACCATGATGCTAACAAAGTCAAGCCATCATGAAGTATGAAGTCAAGTAAGTCAATGGATGGTGCACTATCATGAAGACCATCATGATGCCAAAAGATGCAAAGAACCCCCTCCACAAATGCCTATTTGCAACAATGCAAATAAACCCTCCTCCACCAATCTTCGGCCAATGAACGGAACAAAGGAAATTGGCTGAAACGGAAAGCAAACTGGCAACTCCAGAAAACTGGTCCCGTAATAAATTACGGGAAAACCCCAATACTGTGCATACACACCCGCATCTGTATTTCGACCGAAATACAAATGCAATGAGACAAAGTCTACACTGTACTATACTAGGATCCGGCTTATACCAAAGCCGGCTAGTAATGTCCGTTTGATCCTGATCCGTGCAATACCGCACGTATCTGATCGAACTCTGCCATATAACCATACGGCCTAAAGTACAAACTGTCCGATCCTGATCCATGCAATACCGCACGTATCTGATCGGACCTTGCCATATCTCCATACGGCCTCTACAACCTTTCGCCCGAAAGCTGAGTAACTGAATGTGGGGGACTCTAAAGACTCATCAACACCTTGGTTGTGGATTTAACCACTAGCACGTTAGAGGTATTAGCCAATACATAACGGGCTACTAGGTATTGACTAAAAGGGACGTCCGTGAGCGAACTCAGCCTGACACCCTACTGAGCCTGTCAGTGACAATATCCGTGCAGTCCGGTCCGTTCGTCTATGAGTATCGCATGGCGGGCCTAGGGGGTTGGTAAAAGTCAGACCCCCAAAAGCGGTACAAGTCGTGTCGGAGTGTAGCCCAGAACACCCTGAGATACTACTGGAATACCTACCAGTAAATCTCCTTGCCTTGGCCAAGGACTTTGTGTAATGGCTCTCCTAGACACGGCACGACCTCACCCCCAATACCGGGAGAGACGAACCCCTGAGGATACGCTCACTGCCTCCATGTGGCTCGGGACTGTACCCAACTAAAACCTGTTTGCACGACTCCTTTGAGCCGTGGTAGGGTAGTAATCAAAGTACAGTGGGAACTCACACGAGACAAATGACGATCCCCAGGTCGATGAACTAACCTGCACACATGTCACCAGGGAACTGCCATCTGACGTCTGGTATATGACCAACTAGCATGTTCCCGGCGAGTCCTGTCCGGTGTACTCATAACCCAATGAGCACCTGTATACATCTTAGGTGATCCAACTGACACCAGTGGCTTGTGAGACCGGCCACCGCCCCTCGTCGGGGTCTCGACTGTATACACTAGTCTACTAATGGAGTATCGAAGCCCAGTCTCGAAACTCCCACGACTAGGGACCTTTTAAGGATAAGCTTATAGACCCCAGCTCCCACTTATATGATCGCCCTCATACTGCTGGTGGTCAAGCAAGAATCCTAGGGGCTCTATCAACGTGTAATAGCGACGTGTCAGGTCACTTAAAACAGTACACGATGATAAAGGTAAACCAGATAGCATACTATCATCTCGAGTAAGACTGTTCTACCAGGATAGGTCCTCCCTCAATCATTGCAATCACGTACCTGTGATCCAATAATTGACTCTGAGGGCACTATCTCCAACAATCTCCCACTTGCACTCAAGGCTAATTATTGCGATGTCGCATACTCACAGCCCGTGTGATACCGAACTCCCAACTCCTCTACTAGTCAGTCTCACAAAGCTCGTTTGTGAAACTATTGCGTTCGAGGAATAGCCTCAGTGAGTGGATCCGCCTTGTTGTCTCTTTCCATGTCTCTCTATATCTCAAGTTCGCGGAGAAACCCATCTCCCGAAATGAGCAATACCTGTCTTAGAATGTGTCTGGATGTCTGATGGGACATAGCTCATAAATGAGCTCCAAATCCAAACTTCTTAGACTGTATCGTCAACTGAACTCAATCAGTATCCTGCACCATGCCACCCTCAGTATTGCCTTGGACCACCTGTCCAAAATACTGCCCCTCATCAGAAGGAAAACTATAGCTCTGACAACCTCCTTGTCGTCCATGTCACCTTGGAAGCCTGGAATGATAACTGTTTCCCGAATGAGGCTGTCGTTATCATATCCCTAGAACATCCACTTATGTTCTAAAACTGCTTCCGACTGTTTCTCCAGGATTGGATTAATGTCAACTTATTGCATCTAGTGCAAGAACAACATCTGGTGTGGTACTTGACATCTCACGATTGACTCAATTGCCTGAGCAAGTGATCTGCCAATCATGCCCGTCCCTCTCCCCTTTAGTCTGTAAGACACCTTTGGAGAAGGTGACTCCATTACCTGCAGGTACACTACCGTGCCAGGAGTCGTCCATCCTAAATACTCTTAGAATGCTGTCAAGTACCCTGATTGGGAAACCACCCAAATCTAGATCTAAGACCATAGATCTAGTAACCAGTATGTCTGATATAAAATCCATTTCTTTTGTGGAGAAACAACTGTGTGACGACCAAAGTATAACCGATCGTAGTGTAGGAGTTTCTTTTCCTACTCTGTGTATATCATCCAAATACCAGGATATCACACCCTACTACCTTCTCAACAGATCCATCCCCTATTCTGATGAAGTCAAACCCATGACTGTCACGTCAGAAATAGATGATCTATCTCCGCTACATCTGCTCTAGTCTATAAATAGACATAAGCAACCTGTCCACCAATGCTTCCGCTGCTCCCACTGACTACGACAACCCTCTGGCAGAGTCATATAGACGTACACTTCTAAAACTGGTTTAGAACGACGCTATACTCATCCTCCCGCCGGGTCTCGTAACCTGGAACAACAGCAATGGCAATTGTGGGTAAACAAGAACTTCCCTGTCACCGTCCTTGAGGCTACCGTAGTGCCTCTCGGGTGCCTGAAGTTACCCACCTTATCTGCGGAGTGGCCAATGGAATGTCAATCCAGATTGAATCTTTAGGTTCCTTATCAAATCTTCAGTAATCGTTTGTGGTTTTGGAATCACTTCCAGTTCTACCATACTCCCACTACTGTTTTCTGAAAAAATCCATCTTTAATAAAACTGTGGCGAGTCTAGAACAATATCGCTATTGTTCATCCAGATGGTAGAAAGTCAACCCTCGTCATAGCCTGGGTCAACCCACAAACAGCCATTACAGAAACGTGCCTTGAGTTGTCCAGTGTCTGGTTTTAATCATAAACCGGACAACTCCCCGTACCGTAACATCGTTAAGATATGAACTGTTCTATATCCAATATAGAAACAGAGGCACTGATTTAATTGAACCAGATTCAAATCATGCAGCTGTCCCCAGCGCATGTCAACTAAATGGAAGGAGGCCGATCAGCGTTACTCAACTTAGGAATGCTTCCAATTATGAGTAACCTGAAAGAGAAGCAATTTCTCTTTATCATTACTAGCAACTGAATACCATTGACAAGTATCTATATCTTCGATCTCTTTGAAGAATCCCGATACTTGCTATACCTGGTTCTCTACTCTATTCAAATACCTATAACTTCTCAAAATTCAGATCCTGTGTTTCCACGAAACACTTGTCTAAAAACTAGAGAAGTCATAAGTAAACCGAATATAGTACGAGGACCAACCCCTCTGTCCTAATGGACACTGGACAACATACAATACTCTGTATAAGTCCCTTGAGTCTGATAACTCTTTCACTGTGTGTCGTAGGTTGAAAACTGTACTTATGGTTAAGAAGAATTACACCGCTGTTTAATGCTCCTTACCTAACCATCCACTGATATAGGTAAATGTCGTAGATATAATTTCAGAAAGGTATATCTCACTCTATGAAAATAGACGTACAGATATATCATTTTGAAATTGGTGCATAACAGCGGATATTCAAAACCAAATATTTGCCGACTGGCAAACAGCCCAGGTGATTTCCTCAAATATCACCGATTACAACGAATCCCGATATAATGAGGATGATCACCCAATTCCCAATAACCTACTCCCACTCATCATCTGTAAAACCATACAGATGTGAGAATCGTATCTGGTAAATACATACCCTGGAGTAAGTATCTAATCGGGAAATAAGTTTTCTATTAACAGTACACAGTGAAACTGAAACATTGAAATGTTTCGATGGGGTATCCTGGTATTCCTAGTAATGCCTCTTCCAGATTCACGATTGTAACCGTATAATTCTTTGCCACCTCTCCAAATCCCTTCATATGTCTTTAGTCTTTACCTTTTGTACACCCCTTTTAGGCCAAATGGTTTTCTTCATTCCCTACCGTTCGGCACCAGCCTATGGTTTGGAAGAAGACTATCCAATAAGCATAATGGGTGTAATGTCCCAATCCTAGGAACACTCGCAATGCGAGAGAAGGTGAAGATAAAAGACACCTGAATAAATCTTATTCCTATTTCTCCTGAACCAGAATCCATCCCCGAACTGGAACAAGTTCCTTTCGAGTTCGTATATAACCATACGATGGAGTATCCAAATAAACTGTGGATCTTCGTAGTGATACGGAGTGTTCTGGAGAAATACAAAAGTGATTTGGGAGTGGTAATGAAATACCTGGTTTGGTCGTGAATATCTGTTGCAATTTACTTTGCCCTCTTACTAATCCCTTGCTTTGTCTTAACTTAATACCTTCTGCACACCATCGTTATGCTAATTGGTTTTCATCATTCCCTACCGGTCGGCACCAGCCTAAGGTTTGGAAGAAGACAATCCAATTTGCGTAATAGGTGTACTACCCCTAAACCAAGGAGTACTCGTAACCTGAGAGAGGGTAAAAGGAAAAGACAACTGAATAATCCTATCCGTTTTCTCCAGAACCGGAAACCATCCTCGAATAAATTCTTTCGAGTTCGTATCTAACCATACGATGGTTTTGTCCAATGGAAGTGGACGTTCGTAGTAAAACGGGGTGTCCTGGAGAAAAGGGTAAAAGTAGGAGTGGCAATGAGGTTTGCAACTCTGACAATCCAAAAGCCGGTGTTTAAAAAGGTTCGGTCAACTTGGTCACTGAGTCATAGTCTTAGGGTCGGGTCAAATGGTCGCTGCCAGAGAGAGAGAGAAAAGAAACACTCAGCGTGCACTCTAACCTAGATCAGAATGGTCACCAATTTATCTAATCTGGAAACCTCCCACTGTACCTCAAATTCTCCTCCAAACCTGAAAGAAGAATTAGTCGGGGTTACCCGAGGAGTAAACTAACTCATCAGTGGGAATCGGGATCCAACTCTCATCGCATGACAACGTGACGGAATCTGCTCACGGTATCACACTCCAGAAGGTATGCGCATATCTGGCAAGTTTCAGTTCTTTTGAAACTCCCGATGTGATTTCTGCCCCATGCTCTTATGACCTTGACTAAGGCCAACAAATCATAAGTCACATGTCAAGTTCTACCCGTCATTATCCAGGTTGATTTGAACCCACCCGTACAAGCCCTTGACTAGGGCCAACAAGGCTATACGGCTGTCCCAAACCAACGCATCTATTTATGCAGCATATGAACACCCAACAGCTACCAAACACTGTGCCTTGACTATGGCCAACAAACACAGCTTGAATACTATTGACTACCCATATGAAACGACGGAGGGCTACGAATGGTTTCTGGAGAAAACCTTTAACGTAAAGAACTTGATATCGTCGAAGGAACGGATAGCTTTTTAGAAAATATAGTGACGAAAACCGTTGCTAAAGAGGTCACTCCCGGTGAAGGGATCTCGGCTCTTTCCCCGTAGAATGGGGTGCAGGATATTCCAAATGAATACCGCGATGCAAAGCAAAAGTAATCGGCTATAGTGAAGTTAATGCCCTGACGCAAACTTTTGTCCAAGGGGTCACTCCCGGTGAAGGGATCTCGGCCCTTGCCTCGTCGACTGAGGAGCAGGATATTCCAACTGAATACCACGATGCAAAACAAAAGTGAACGTCCTTGCAATAACAGCTTTTTGAAAAAGTGTTCCAACAACATCAGATTAGGTTTGTTTTTAACTTGCATTGATCCGAATCAATGCAGTCCCATCAATTGATCACACCAAAAAGAACGAAAATATACTGATGTACGTATATGCCATCCGCATTCGCCACTGGGTCCCGTCATTACCCGTTAGGTTAGCTTACTAACGACAGAGCGGGGACTGGACTAGCGCGGATGCAAAACATATACAACATCTACTAATATATATACCAATATATTATATTTCGCTCAAGGTGTGAAAGAAATGCAACATCACAGAAATGTACAGCATCACAGAAACAATACAGATATCTGGGATCCCCGGGTTTCACAGAGCCACTACTGAAACCCGACGTTCCCCTGGTCGTGTGGATAGCCTGTGCAATGAAATCCTAGACCCCTACGGGCGCGGCAAGTTACCCGCCAAAACCTGAAGCGAGGCAGCCCCCTTCAGCAACGTGAATGGAGCACCCAGCACTTCACGGAATCCGGTAACTTGGGCACCCCTCCTGGGTCAACCTGTACCCCCTACGAGTGCGGCGAATAGCCCGCCAATCCTAGAGTGAAGCCCCCTCCGTCTCAATGCCATGAGATGCGGGCTTGTTGCCCTCCAGAACCCGGCTATCCGTGCACCCCTCCGCGGGGCAATCCTAGTACAGAAAGTAAAATATACATACAACGGGTACATCGACCGCAACCAGGTCGTGCCCCAAAATAATAATACAAACAGGCAGTGACGGCAGTCCACATGTCGGACGCTCGCTCCGCAATATCAAATGTACATAATACAATCACAACTGTACTAGCATTGCATCCAGGCTATCCCCACGACCGATCCGCAACATCACAGCAGAAACAGAACATCAACGTGAAAGTCACGTTCGCAAATCCGTCTAACCGGGCTATAGCAGTTAGACCGGATTTACCGATCGAGTGACATTCACGGTCGCAGATATAATGTAAATACTGTGAAAAATGTGTTTAAAATATCCGATTGATCAAACTTAACAAGTGGGCCCCCAAACCAATACTGCAGCACTCACAGAAAAACTGGGCCCAATTTTAATATTCCAAAACCCATATTTTAAGCCCATAAGCCCACTGAAAAAAATTGATGAACTGAAGTCTTATTCCTGCGGCGGAAGCGCGGCCGATGAGGGGCTTAGGCCGCCCTTCCGCGGTCGTACGGAATCATCACTTCACCAAAAATTTTCAGTGTGCTTAGAACTCCCTGCACATCATTCTGAGACGACCTGAAAAATTTTTGGACTCAAAAAAAATTCGACAGAAACTGATGTGCATGAAAAATGCGGTTTCGGGATTTTGTTCGATCGGAAACGTAAAACACATTAAACCAAGCTAGACGAAGTTAATGGCGAGGCTCTGATACCACTGTAAGTGCACGGCGGCGCCCCGGCCGTCAAACCGACGGCCAGAAGCGGAAGCGGTGATAAACTTAAATTTTGCGGACTTAGCAAACCGGCACCACCGCGCACTAAACACCCGGATCGTAACCATTAACAAGTCTAAGCTAACTAGAAGAAGGGTTAGAGATATACCGACGATCCAAGTCCTCCGGTCTTCTCGTCATGGTCCCGATCTCCTGCGGAAAAGCCCCGTCTCCTCCTCGTCGCCGGAAGTGCACCACATCGCCTACTTTGTTTACGGGCTCCCACCTCAATGCCGAGGCAACTCGGGCACGAAGCCGGCTACTCGACGTGCCCAAGATTTGCTGTAGAATGTGTAGTGAGCTATTGTCTCTATTGGGGTTGAAGGAGTTGCCTTTGTGGTGGAGGAAATGAAGTGAACTTTTGGAGAGGGTTCATGTGTGATTTTTGGAGAATGAAGAGAACCAAAAATTGCCACACCAAAATCAATCACCCACCATCCTCAAGAATGGCCGGCCCTTGTAGGAAAAGGGAGAGAGGGAAAAGTCAAGGGGGAGGTGACCATATCAATCATGCAAGAAAAAGAGAGAGGAATGGTTATCATAATCAACCATGATCACAAAGCAATGCCAACACTCCACACAACCATCATCAACAACCATGATGCTAACAAAGTCAAGCCATCATGAAGTATGAAGTCAAGCAAGTCAATGGATGGTGCACCATCATGAAGACCATCATGATGCCAAAAGATGCAAAGAACCCCCTCCACAAATGCCTATTTGCAACAATGCAAATAAACCCTCCTCCACCAATCTTCGGCCAATGAACGGAACAAAGGAAATTGGCCGAAACGGAAAGCAAACTGGCAACTCCAGAAAACTGGTCCCGTAATAAATTACGGGAAAACCCCAATACTGTGCATACACACCCACATCTGTATTTCGACCGAAATACAAATGCAATGAGACAAAGTCTACACTGTACTATACTAGGATCCGGCTTATACCAAAGCCGGCTAGTAATGTCCGTTTGATCCTGATCTGTGCAATACCGCACGTATCTGATCGAACTCTGCCATATAACCATACGGCCTAAAGTACAAACTGTCCGATCTTGATCCGTGCAATACCGCACGTATCTGATCGGACCTTGCCATATCTCCATACGGCCTCTACAACCTTTCGCCCGAAAGCTGAGTAACTGAATGTGGGGGACTCTAAAGACTCATCAACACCTTGGTTGTGGATTTAACCACTAGCACGTTAGAGGTATTAGCCAATACATAACGGGCTACCAGGTATTGACTAAAAAGGACGTCCGTGAGCGAACTCAGCCTGACACCCTACTGAGCCTGTCAGTGACAATATCCGTGCAGTCCGGTCCGTTCGTCTATGAGTATCGCATGGCGGGCCTAGGGGGTTGGTAAAAGTCAGACCCCCAAAAGCGGTACAAGTCGTGTCGGAGTGTAGCCCAGAACACCCTGAGATACTACTGGAATACCTACCAGTAAATCTCCTTGCCTTGGCTAAGGACTTTGTGTAATGGCTCTCCTAGACACAGCACGACCTCACCCCCAATACCGGGAGAGACGAACCCCTGAGGATACGCTCACTGCCTCCATGTGGCTCGGGACTGTACCCAACTAAAACCTGTTTGCACGACTCCTTTGAGCCGTGGTAGGGTAGTAATCAAAGTACAGTGGGAACTCACACGAGACAAATGACGATCCCCAGGTCGATGAACAAACCTGCACACATGTCACCAGGGAACTGCCATCTGACGTCTGGTATATGACCAACTAGCATGTTCCCGGCGAGTCCTGTCCAGTGTACTCATAACCCAATGAGCACCTGTATACATCTTAGGTGATCCAACTGACACCAGTGGCTTGTGAGACCGGCCACCGCCCCTCGTCGGGGTCTCGACTGTATACACTAGTCTACTAATGGAGTATCGAAGCCCAGTCTCGAAACTCCCACGACTAGGGACCTTTTAAGGATAAGCTTATAGACCCCAGCTCCCACTTATATGATCGCCCTCATACTGCTGGTGGTCAAGCAAGAATCCTAGGGGCTCTATCAACGTGTAATAGCGACGTGTCAGGTCACTTAAAACAGTACACGATGATAAAGGTAAACCAGATAGCATACTATCATCTCGAGTAAGACTGTCCTACCAGGATAGGTCCTCCCTCAATCATTGCAATCACGTACCTGTGATCCAATAATTGACTCTGAGGGCACTATCTCCAACACCTTGTAAATACAAGAAGGTTGTAGAGAGTAAGGTTTTCTTCCTTGTATTGTACGTGGATGACATACTCTTGATAGGAAACTATGTTCCTATGCTACACTCGGTCAAGCTCTTCTTATCATACAGGTTCTCCATAAAAGATCTGGGTGATGCCTCCTACATCCTAGGATTAAGATCTATAGAGATAGATTTAAGAGGATGTATCATACTCACTAGGTGTAGTGAGTAGGTGCCAATCAAATCTTGGGGAAAAGAACTGGATAGCTGTGAAGAACATTCTTAAGTACTTGAGAAGGACTAAAGAATTGTTCTTGGTGTATGGTAATGGTGAAATCCATGTCGAGTCCTTTACCGATTCGACCTTCCAGAGTGATAAGGACTACTGTAAGTCGGTCTCAGATTTTGTCTTTACCCTCAGTGGAGGGATGGTATGTTGGAAGAGTTCCAAGCTAGATACCGTAGCAGACTCAACGATGAAGGCTGAAAATATCACTACCAACGATGCTGCCAAAGATGTTATCTGGATGAACAAGTTCATGAGATTAATTTGGTCAGTTTCCTACCATTAAGCATCCAATACTTGTGTATTGTGATAACAATGGAGCTGTGTCTTTGGCCAAGGAACCCCGGTCCCATCAGTGATTCAGACATATTCTTAGGCTGTATCACCTGATCAGGGTGATAGTTGATCTCCGGGAGATCGAGGTCAGGAGAGTTAACACGAAGAATAACACAACGGATCCACTCACGAAGGCCATTTGAGAGACTTTTTGGGATGTTGGGTATGAGATACTACAACAACTAGCCTTAGTGCAAGTGGGAGATTGTTAGTTTTATGTATGCTCTAGAGGCCATTATTGTACATGATTGTATATTATAGTAGATGCTTGGACATATATAGAGATGACTTTCTTGTTCGACATGATAGTATGCTCTCTGGTTGCTCTTTATCTTAACATGTACACTTGTATCATTATACATTCTCTTCGTTATATGTTGATAAAACCCTTAGGATGTGTACTTGATTACCAGGATTATGATGCAGATCATACTAGTGGCGCCAGGATAGTCCACAAGTGCATGCTATAATTGTTCCTAGTCGAGGGAGTATCGAGAAAGGGCATCGATATTCCAGAGTAGACTAGGGTGTACCTTTCTTGATCCTGTATGGGGCGATGGTTGATTCCACAGCCATTGGTGCTTGACTTCAAAGATTGTACACATGTGCTCATTGGAGAATGGGTACACCGAACATGACTCACCGAGAACTCCTAGATGGTATTATACCTATCGTCAGATAGCAGTTCTCTGGTGATACTGGTACAGGTTAGTGTGTAGACCCGAGATCGTCATAGAGTCTTGTGTGGCTCCCACTGTACTTTGATTTTCTCCCTACCCCGGCTCAAAGGATTCGTGCAAACAGGTGGATTTTGGGTATAGTCCCGAGTGACATGGAGGCAATGAGCGATAGGAGGGGTTTCGTCTCTTCCGGTATTGGGAGTTGATGTTGCGCTATGCTTGATTGGCTATAACAAGAAGTCCCTGGCCAGGGCTAATGATGATATTTACTGGTAAGTGTTATCAGTAGTTTCTCGACTAGTTATGAGCTTCACATCGGCATGACTTATCAAGTTATTGGGGTCTGACGTTTACCACCCCGAAACTTTATATGCGACATATCAGACGAAGAGACCAGACTGTACGGTAATGTTACTTATAGGCTTTGCAGGAGTTTGGACAAGGTTGCTTGTTGATCTTCTGATCGCTCAATACCTAGGTAGCCGTTATGTCTAGCTAGTACCGCTAACGGTTTGTAGGTGACTGATATGATCATCATCTACTGCTGGCGTATTGACGATTCTTTAGAGTCCTATACAGAGATTTCTTAACTCAAGCGAAACGAAGTAGGGCACATATGTGATATGTGCGGGACCGAGATTAATACGTGTATATGATACAATATTCTAATCTTGCGATATAGGTTATACGCGATATAACCAGATTATTGAATCAAGTGTTGATTCAATAATTTGTTATATGTATATTTGATATACATATAAATAATATTAGTCGGTTATATGTGATATAACCGGATTATTAAATCAAGTGTTGATTTAATAATTTAATATATAATTATATAGTTGATATATTAATATATATTAACTAATATTAGCTCACTTAAGAAATTCTTTTCTACAAATACATATAAATATATATGGGATATATATTAATGTATTTACTATTGTGTCATGCTAGATGATACATTGGACATGGGTGTTTGAGACTCACACCAAACTAAAGATAATTTGGGTGATTAATTATTAAGGGAAAAATCAAAATTAGGTGGAAATTAGCATGGATAAAGATACTTGTGGAAGCATGTAGAAACCTTGACTTAGTCCACTAATTTTGTTTTACTCTAGATATTTATTTACCCAAAAATTATGTTTAGCCATGGTTAAGTCTCTACAAATATCATTTGAGATATTTTTTCACCATGGTTCATCACTTGATCATCTCCTTCTTTGCTCTCTTGCTTTGGGTGAGGTGAGAAAAGAAAAAGAGAAAAATAATCTTAAAGTGAGCAATATTCCTACTTCATCAATCTATACCAAATTAGCCATTTAGTATAGGTTGTTTACTTCACTAATTCCTCAATTAGTGAAGAGGTAGCTTGGGATAGAGATTCCTTAAGCTAGATCTTTTTCGGCCTCGAAGATCCTTAAGCAAGCTTGTTCCTTTCACCAATTGGAGCCTACGAAGAGTTCGAGGGACCATTACTTGGAGCTAAGGGACTACTACATGGAGCTTAAGAACTGAAGGACCGGTCTACATGTTGGAGATAGTGCCCTCAGAGTCAATTATTAGGTCACAGGTACGTGATTGTAATGATTGATGGAGGACCTATCCCGGTAGGACAGTCTTACTCAAGATGATAGTATGCTATCTGGTTTACCTTTATCATCGTGTACTGTTTTAAGTGACCTGACACGTCGCTATTACACGTTGATAGAGCCCCTAGGATTCTTGCTTGACCACCAGCAGTATGAGGGCGATCATATAAGTGGGAGCTGGGGGTCTATAAGCATATCCTTAAAAGGTCCCTAGTCGTGAGAGTTTCGAGACAGGGCATCGATTCTCCATAGTAGACTAGTGTATACAGTCGAGACCCCGACGAGGGGCGGTGGCCGGTCTCACAAGCCACTGGTGTCAGTTGGATCACCTAAGATGTATACAGGTGCTCATTGGGTTATGAGTACACCGGACAGGACTCGCCGGGAACATGCTAGTTGGTCATATACCAGACGTCAGATGGCAGTTCCCTGGTGACATGTGTGCAGGTTAGTTCATCGACCTGGGGATCGTCATTTGTCTCGTGTGAGTTCCCACTGTACTTTGATTACTACCCTACCACGGCTCAAAGGAGTCATGCAAACAGGTTTTAGTTGGGTACAGTCCCGAGCCACATGGAGGCAGTGAGCGTATCTTCAGGGGTTCGTCTCTCCCGGTATTGGGGGTGAGGTCGTGCTGTGTCTAGGAGAGCCATTACACGAAGCCCTCGGCCGAGGCAAGGAGATTTACTGGTAGGTATTCCAGTAGTATCTCAGGGTGTTCTGGGCTACACTCCGACACGACTTGTACCGCTTTTGGGGGTCTGACTTTTACCGACCCCCTAGGCCCGCCATGCGATGCTCATAGACGAACGGACCGGACTGTACGGATATTGTCACTGACAGGCTCAGTAGGGTTGTCAGGCTGAGTTCGCTCACAGACGTCCCTTTTAGTCAATACCTGGTAGCCCGTTACGTATTGGCTTATACCTCTGACGTGCTAGTGGTTAAATCCACAACCGTGGTGTTGACGAGTCTTTAGAGTCCCCCACATTCAGTTACTCAGCTTTCGGGCGAAAGGTTGTAGAGGCCGTTTGGAGATATGGCAAGGTCCGATCAGATACGTGCGGTATTGCACGCATCAGGATCGGACAGTTTGTACTATAGGCCGTATGGTTATATGGCAGGGTTCGATCAGATACGTGCGGTATTGCACGGATCAGGATCGAACGGACGTCACTAGCCGGCTTTGGTTTAAGCCGGATCCTAGTATAGTACAGTATAGATTTTGTCTCATTGCATTTGTATTTCGGTCGAAATACAGATGCGGGTGTGTATGCACAGTAACGGGGTTTTCCTGTAATTTATTACGGGACCAGTTTTTTGGAGTTGCCAATTTGTTTTCCATTTCGGCCAATTTCCTTTGTATCGTTCATTGGCCGAAGATTGGTGGAGGAGGGTTTATTTGCATTGTTGCAAATAGGCATTAGTGGAGGGGGTTCTTTGCATCTTGTTGCATCATGATGGTTTTCATGATGAGCACCATACCTTGACCTTTTTGACTTGATCACTTCATGATGGCTTGACTTTGTAAGCATCATGGTTGTTGATGATTAGTGTGTGGAGTATGGGTTTGATTTGGTGATCATTTCTTTTCATGATGAGTTTTCTTTTCTCTCTCTTGCATGATATGAGGATGGCTTCCAATTTTTGATACACTCTCTCCACTCTCTCATTTTCTCTTCACCACCATTTACATGGCCGGCCACTATGGGAGGGGGCTGTCCAAAATTCTTGGGGTGGGATTTTTGCCATTCTAGCTTTGTAAAATCCCACATGTTTCATCTCCACAAGCTCATATCATTTCCTCCACCAAAATGCAATTCCTACAACCCCAAAATGAGACTTGTACATTACATTCTACAGCAAACCTTGGGCACGTCGACTAGCCAGCTTCGTGCCCGAGTTGCCTCGGCATTGAGGTGGGAGCCCGTAAAAGAAGTAGGCGATGTGGTGCACTTCCGGCGACGAGGAGGAGACGGGACATTCCGCAGGAGATCGGGACGATGACGAGAAGACCGGAGGACTTAGATCGTCGGTATATCTCTATTCCCTTTCTTGTAGATAGCTAGGACTAATTAATGGTTCGATCCGGGTATTAGTGCGCGGCGGTTTGCCAGTTCAAGTAAAAATTAAAGATTATCACCGCTTCCGCATTTGGCCGTCGGATTGACGGCCGGGGCGCCGCCGTGCACTTACAGTGGTATCAGAGCCTCGCCATTAACTTAGTCTAGCTTTGTGTAATGTGTTTTTCAGTTCCGATCGATCGAATGTTCCAAAACCCGTATTGCTTCACATCAGTTTTCTGTTGAATTTTTTCAGTCCCCAAAATTTTTTCAGGTTGTAAAATATTGATGTACTAGAAATTGTAAGACTGCTGTACAAATTCGAGGCACTGATCTTCTAACCAGAGCGCGGAACCGCGGCCAAAACCCACTTGTGGCCGCGGTTCCGCCGCAGTATGGAGGAATCAGTGGGTTGGGTTTTTACAGTGGGCTTCTGGGGAGATTTTAGGGGTTTTGGAATATTAATTTTGGGCCCAGAATTTCTTGATGTGCTACAGTAGTACTTGGGGGCCCACTTGTTAAAGTTTGATCGATCGGATATTTTAAACACATTTTTCACAGTATTTACATTATATCTGCGACCGTGAATGTCACTCGATCGGTAAATCCGGTCTAACTGCTATAGCCCGGTTAGACGGATTTGCGAACGTGACTTTCACGTTGATGTTCTGTTTTTGCTGTGATGTTGCGGATCGGTCGTGGGGGATAGCCTGGATGCAATGCTAGTGCAGTTGTGGTTGTATTATGTACATTAGGTATTGCGGGGCGAGCGTCCGACATGTGGACTGCCGTCACTGCTTGATTGTATTATTATTTTGGGACACGGCCAGGTTGCGGTCGATGTACCCGGTGTATGTATATTTTACTTTCTGTACTAGGATTATCCCGCGGAGGGGTGCACGGATAGCCGGGTTCTAGAGGGCAACAAGCCCGCATCTCATGGCATTGAGACGGAGGGGGCTTCACTCTAGGATTGGCGGGCTATTCGCCGCACTCGTAGGGGGTACAGGTTGACCCAGGAGGGGTGCCCAAGTTACCGGATTCCGTGAAGTGCCGGGTGGTCCATTCACGTCGCTGAGGGGGGCTGCCTCGCTTCAGGTTTTGGCGGGTAACTTGCCGCGCCCGTAGGGGTCTAGGTTTTCATTGCACAGGCTATCCACACGACCAGGGGAACGTCGGGTTTCAGCGGCTCTGTGAAACCCGGGGATCCCAGATATCTGTATTGTTTCTGTGATGCTGTTCATTCTCTGTGATGTTGCATTTTATTCACGCCTTGAGCGAATATAATATATTGGTATATATATTAGTAGATGTTGTATATGTTTTGCATCCGCGCTAGTCCAGTCCCCGCTCTGTCGTTAGTTAGCTAACCTAACGGGTAATGACGGGACCCAGTGGCGAATGCGGATGGCATATACGTACATCAGTATATTTTCGTTCTTTTTGGTGTGATCAATTGATGGGACTGCATTGATTCGGATCAATGCAAGTTAAAAATAAACCTAATCTGATGTTGTTGGAACACTTTTTCAAAAAAAGCTGTTATTGCAAGGACGTTCACTTTTGTTTTGCATCGCGGTATTCATTTAGAATATCCTGCTCCTCATTCTACGAGGCAAGGGCCGAGATCCCTTCACCGGGAGTGACCCCTTGGACAATAAGTTTGCGTCAGGGCATTAACTTCACTATAGCCAATTACTTTTGCTTTGCACCGTGGTATTCATTTGGAATATCCTGCACCCCATTCTACGGGGAAAGAGCCGAGATCCCTTCACCGGGAGTGACCTCTTTAGCAACGGTTTTCGTCACTATATTTTCAAAAAGCTATCAGTTCCTTCAACGATATCAAGTTCTTTACGTTAAAGGTTTTCACCAGAAACCATTCGTAGCCCTCCGTCGTTTCAGACGGGTAGCACGTAGTATTCATGCTATGTTTGTTGGCCTTCGTCAAGGCATAGTGTATGGTAGCTGCTTGTTGCCTTTCTGCAGCATAGATAGATGCGTTGGTTTGGAACAGTCGTATAGCCTTGTTGGCCAAAGTCAAGGGCTTGTGCGGGTGGATTCGAATCAACCTGGAGAATGACGGGTAGAACTTGACATGTGACTTATGATTTGTTGGCCAAAGTCAAGGTCATAAGAGCATGGGGCAGAAATCACATCGGGAGTTTCAAAAGAACTGAAACTTGCCAGATATGCGCATACCTTCTGGAGTATGGTAGCGTGAGCGGATTCCGTCACGTTATCATGTGATGATAGTTGGATCCCGATTCCCACTGATGAGTTAGTTTACTCCTCGGGTGACCCCGACTAATTCTTCTTTCAGGTTTGGAGGAGAATTTGAGGTACAGTGGGAGGATTCCAGATTAGATAAATTGGTAACCATTCTGATCTAGGTTAGAGTGCACGCTGAGTGTTTCTTTTCTCTCTCTCTTTGGCAGCGACCATTGACCCGACCCTAAGACTATGACTCAGTGACCAAGTTGACCGAACCTTCTTTAACACTGGCTTTTGGATTGTCAGAGTTGCAAACCTCATTGCCACTCCTACTTTTACCCTTTTCTCCAGGACACCCCGTATTAGTACGAACGTCCACTTCCATTAGACAAAACCATCGTATGGTTAGATACGAACTCGAAAGAATTTATTCGAGGATGGTTTCAGGTTCTGGAGAAAACGGATAGGATTATTCAGTTGTCTTTTCCTTTTACCTTCTCTCAGGTTGCGAGTACTCCTTGGTTTAGGAGATAGTACACCTATTACGCAAATTGGATAGTCTTCTTCCAAACCTTAGGCTGGTACCGACCGGTAGGGAATGAAGAAAACCAACTAGCCTAACGATGATGTACAGAAGGTATTAAGTTCAGACAAAGCAAGGGATTAGTAAGAGGGCAAAGTAAATTGCAACAGATATTCACGACCAAACCAAGTATTCCTTCGCCAATCCTAAAATCACCTTTGTATTTCTCCAGGACACTCCGGATCACTACGAAGATCCACAGTTTATTGGATACTCCATCGTATGGTTATATACGAACTCGAAAGGAACTTGTTCCAGTTCGGGGATGGATTCTGGTTCAGGAGAAATAGGAATAAGATTTATTCAGGTGTCTTTTATCTTCACCTTCTCTCGCATTGCGAGTGTTCCTAGGATTAGGACAGTACACCCTTTATGCTTATTGGATAGTCTTCTTCCAAACCATAGGCTGGTGCCGAACGGTAGGGAAGGAAGAAAACCATTTGGCCTAAAGAGGTGTGCAGAAGGTAATGACTAAAGACATATGAAGGGATTTGGAGAGGTGGCAAAGAACTATACGGTTACAGTTGTGAATCTGGAAGAGGCATTACTAGGAATACCGGGATACCCCATCGAAACATTTCAATGTTTCAGTTTCACTGTGTAATGTTAAAAGAAAACTGATTTCCCGATTAGATACTTACTCCAGGGTATGTATTTACCAGGTACGATTCTCACATCTGTATGGTTTTTCAGATGATGAGTGGGAGTAAGTTATTGGGAATTGGGTGATCATCCTCATTATATCGGGATTCGTTGTAATCGGTGATATTTGAGGAAATCACCTGGGCTGTTTGCCGGTCGGCAAATATTTGGTTTTGAATATCCGCTGTCATGCACCAATTTCAAATTGATATATCTGTACGTCTATTTTCATAGAGTGAGATATACCTTTCTGAAATTATGTCTACGACATTTACCTATATCAGTGGATGGTTAGGTAAGGAGCATTAAACAGCGGTGTAATTCTTCTTAACCATAAGTACAGTTTTCAACCTACGACACACAGTGAATGAGTTTTCAGACTCAAGGGACTTATACAGAGTATTGTATGTTGTCCAGGATCCATCAGGACAGAGGGGTTGGTCCTCGTACTATATTCGGTTTACTTATGACTTCTCTAGTCTTTAGACAGGTGTTTCGTGAAAACACAGGGTCCGAATTTGGAGAAGTTATAGGTATTTGAATAGAGTAGAGAACCAGGTATAGCAAGTATCGGGATTCTTCAAAGAGATCGAAGATGTAGATACTTGTGTATGGTATTAAGTTGATAGTAATGACTAAGAGAACTTGCTTCTTTTTCAGGTTACTCATAATTGGAAGCATTCCTAAGTTGAGTAACGCTGATCGGCCTCCTTCCATTTAGTTGACTTGCACTGGAGACAGTTGCATGATTTGAATCTGGTTCAATTAAATCAGTGCCTCTGGTCCTATATGGGATATAGAACAGTTCATATCTTAACGATGTTAAGGTACGGGGAGTTGTCCGGCTTATGCTTAAAACCAGACACTGGACAACTCAAGGCACGTTTCTGTAATGGCTGTTTGTGGGTTGACCCAGGCTATGACGCGGGTTGACTTTCTACCATCTGGATGAACAATAGCAATATTGTTCTAGACTCGCCACAGTTTTAATAAAAATGGATTTTTTCAGAAAACAGTAGTGGGAGTATGGTAGAACTGGAAGTGATTCCAGAACCACAAACGATTACTGAAGATTTGATAAGGAACCTAAAGATTCAATCTGGATTGACATTCCATTGGCCACTCCGCAGATAAGGTGGGTAACTTCAGGCACCCGAGAGGTACTACGGTAGCCTCAAGGACGGTGACAGGGAAGTTCTTGTTTACCCACACTTGCCATTGCTGTTGTTCCGGACTGTGAGACCCGGCGGGAGGATGAGCATAGCGTCGTTCTGAACTCGCTTCAGAAGTGGACGTCTATATGAATCTGCCAGAGGGTTGTCGTAGTCAGTGGGAACAGCGGAAGCATTGGTGGACAGGTAGCTTATGTCTATTTATAGACTAAAGCAGATATAGCGGAGATAGATCATCTATTTCTGACGTGACAGTCATAGTTTTGACTTCATCAGAATAGGGGATGGATCTGTTGAGAAGGTAGTAGGGTGTGATATCCTGGTATTTGGATGACATACACATAGTAGGAAAAGAAACTCCTATACTACAATCGGTTATACTTTGGTCGTCACACAGTGGTTTCTCCACAAAGGAAATGGATTTTGTATCAGACATTCTGGTTACTGGATCTATGGTTTTAGATCTAGATTTGGGTAGTTTCCCAATCTGGGTACTTAGACAGCATTCTAAGAGTATTTAGAATGGACGACTCCTGGCACGGTAGTGTACCTGCAGGTGATGGAGTCACCCTCTCTAAAGGTGTCTTACAGACTAAAGGGGAGAGGGATGTGCATGATTGGCAGATCACTTGCTCAGGCAATTGAGTCAATCATGAGATGTCAAGTACCACACCAGATGTTGTTCTTGCACTAGATGCAATAAGTTGACATTAATCCAATCCTGGAGAAACAGTCGGAAGCAGTTTTAGAACATAAGTGGATGTTCTAGGGATATGATAACGACAGCCTCATTCGGGAGACAGTTATCATTCCAGGCTTCCAAGGTGACATGGACGACAAGGAGGTTGTCAAAGTTATAGTTCTCCTTCTGACGAAGGGCAGTATTTTGGACAGGTGGTCCAAGGCAATACTGAGGGTGGCATGGCGCAGGATACTGATTAAGTTCAGTTGACGATACAGTCTAAGAAGTTTGGATTTGGAGTTCATTTATGAGCTATGTCCCATCAGACATCCAGACACATTCTAAGACAGATATTGCTCTTTTCGGGAGATGGGTTTCTCCGCGAACTTGAGATATAGAGAGACATAGAAAGAAACATCAAAGCGGATCCACTCACAGAGGCTATTCCTCGAACGCAATAGTTTCGGAAACGAGCTTTGTGAGACTGACTAGTAGAGGAGTTGGGTGTTCGGTATCACACGGGCTGTGAGTATGCGACATCGCAATAATTAGCCTTGAGTGCAAGTGGGAGATTGTTGGAGATAGTGCCCTCAGAGTCAATTATTAGGTCACAGGTACGTGATTGTAATGATTGATGGAGGACCTATCCCGGTAGGACAGTCTTACTCGAGATGATAGTATGCTATCTGGTTTACCTTTATCATCGTGTACTGTTTTAAGTGACCTGACACGTCGCTATTACACGTTGATAGAGCCCCTAGGATTCTTGCTTGACCACCAGCAGTATGAGGGCGATCATATAAGTGGGAGCTGGGGGTCTATAAGCATATCCTTAAAAGGTCCCTAGTCGTGAGAGTTTCGAGACAGGGCATCGATTCTCCATAGTGGACTAGTGTATACAGTCGAGACCCCGACGAGGGGCGGTGGTCGGTCTCACAAGCCACTGGTGTCAGTTGGATCACCTAAGATGTATACAGGTGCTCATTGGGTTATGAGTACACCGGACAGGACTCGCCGGGAACATGCTAGTTGGTCATATACCAGACGTCAGATGGCAGTTCCCTGGTGACATGTGTGCAGGTTAGTTCATCGACCTGGGGATCGTCATTTGTCTCGTGTGAGTTCCCACTGTACTTTGATTACTACCCTACCACGGCTCAAAGGAGTCGTGCAAACAGGTTTTAGTTGGGTACAGTCCCGAGCCACATGGAGGCAGTGACCGTATCTTCAGGGGTTCGTCTCTCCCGGTATTGGGGGTGAGGTCGTGCTGTGTCTAGGAGAGCCATTACACGAAGCCCTTGGCCGAGGCAAGGAGATTTACTGGTAGGTATTCCACTAGTATCTCAGGGTGTTCTGGGCTACACTCCGACACGACTTGTACCGCTTTTGGGGGTCTGACTTTTACCGACCCCCTAGGCCCGCCATGCGATGCTCATAGACGAATGGACCGGACTGTACGGATATTGTCACTGACAGGCTCAGTAGGGTTGTCAGGCTGAGTTCGCTCACAGACGTCCCTTTTAGTCAATACCTGGTAGCCCGTTACGTATTGGCTTATACCTCTGACGTGCTAGTGGTTAAATCCACAACCGTGGTGTTGACGAGTCTTTAGAGTCCCCCACATTCAGTTACTCAGCTTTCGGGCGAAAGGTTGAAGAGGCCGTATGGAGATATGGCAAGGTCCGATCAGATACGTGCGGTATTGCACGCATCAGGATCGGACAGTTTGTACTATAGGCCGTATGGTTATATGGTAGGGTTCGATCAGATACGTGCGGTATTTCACGGATCAGGATCGAACGGACGTCACTAGCCGGCTTTGGTTTAAGCCGGATCCTAGTATAGTACAGTGTAGATTTTGTCTCATTGCATTTGTATTTCGGTCGAAATACAGATGCGGGTGTGTATGCACAGTATCGGGGTTTTCCTGTAATTTATTACGGGACCAGTTTTTTGGAGTTGCCAGTTTGTTTTCCATTTCGGCCAATTTCCTTTGTATCGTTCATTGGCCGAAGATTGGTGGAGGAGGGTTTATTTGCATTGTTGCAAATAGGCATTAGTGGAGGGGGTTCTTTGCATCTTGTTGCATCATGATGGTTTTCATGATGAGCACCATACCTTGACTTTTTTGACTTGATCACTTCATGATGGCTTGACTTTGTAAGCATCATGGTTGTTGATGATTAGTGTGTGGAGTATGGGTTTGATTTGGTGATCATTTCTTTTCATGATGAGTTTTCTTTTCTCTCTCTTGCATGATATGAGGATGGCTCCCAATTTTTGATACACTCTCTCCACTCTCTCATTTTCTCTTCACCACCATTTACATGGCCGGCCACTATGGGAGGGGGCTGTCCAAAATTCTTGGGGTGGGATTTTTGCCATTCTAGCTTTGTAAAATCCCACATGTTTCATCTCCACAAGCTCATATCATTTCCTCCACCAAAAGGCAATTCCTACAACCCCAAAATGAGACTTGTACACTACATTCTACAGCAAACCTTGGGCACGTCGACTAGCCAGCTTCGTGCCCGAGTTGCCTCGGCATTGAGGTGGGAGCCCGTAAAAGAAGTAGGCGATGTGGTGCACTTCCGGCGACGAGGAGGAGACGGGACATTCCGCAGGAGATCGGGACGATGACGAGAAGACCGGAGGACTTGGATCGTCGGTATATCTCTATTCCCTTTCTTGTAGATAGCTAGGACTAATTAATGGTTCGATCCGGGTATTAGTGCGCGGCGGTTTGCCAGTTCGAGTAAAAATTAAAGTTTATCACCGCTTCCGCATTTGGCCGTCGGATTGACGGCCGGGGCGCCGCCGTGCACTTACACTACAAAGGTTGTATTCCTTATTCACTTGGTGTAAAGTTTGTTTACATGCAGTGAAACCTTAATTCTCTAGTTCGATTCTAGGATAGCATACAATAGCACATTAGATTGTTTAAAATTGTATACTTCATGCTTCTAAAAACCTAGTAGTGGTGCTAAGGCATACATTCAAGCTCCACTCAAAGTATCAAATGGAGCAACTAGATAACTTTGATTGCTAATCTAAGTGATCTAGGATGTAGTCTAAGGTTCTATGTGTTTCTATCTCACATCTTCTCTTGATTCTCAACACATTAGACTGTAGAGATGAGGTTGGAGATGAAGGTGGAAGAGTATAAGAGCAAGGAGGGGAGAGAGCAAAATGGTGAGCTCTAGGAAAAATAATGAAGCATACAAATGAGAGAAAATCCTCACTTTGGTTTTGTAAAATCATTTTTGCAATATAATAAGGCAACCAAGCTTCAATAGTGGGCATAAATGAATTATCAATTCATTTGTCAACACTATTGAGGCATGGTGCTCACCATTCTCCCCTCACTTGACTTTACACCTCATTTCCCATTTATGAATAAATGTTAAAATCCATAATGAGGTGTCCACCTTCTAGAATGTATTCCATATAAAATACGGATTACAGTCTACCGTATATATACACCCGCATTTGTATAAAAATACGAATACCCGTCGAGATAGAATAATATAAAGAATATAATACTAGATTATACATATCGAAATATATATATGAAAATTATTAAATCAATACCTGATTTAATAATCCGGCTCAATCCCGAGCCGGCTAGTATTATCAACTATCCGATCGAAAGTCCGGGTACATAGTTCCATCAATTAATCGAAACCCTGTACGTATCCAATACGGCTACTATATCATTTCACCTGAACCAGGGAAACCCTCTGTGTAGGACTCTAAAGACTCGACAGTATGCCAGCAGCGAGTTTTTGGATAAATCCATAACCACAAGCACGTCAGCGGCACTAGATGTACGTAACGGCTACCCGGGTACCTTTCGAAAAGGAAAGCCGACGCGCAAACTCATCCGGATCGCTACTGAGCCTATCCGTGACAATCTCCGTACAGTCCGGTCTCTTCGTCTGAGAGTATCGCATACCGGGTCTAGGGGGTGGTAAACGTCAGACCCTAATAACCCGATAATTCGTACTGATGTAGCTCATGACCAATCCGGGAATCTACTGATCAACCTATCAGTAAATCCCAACTTCTTTGGCCAAGGTCTTATGGTCCTGATTAATCGAACATAGTGAGATATCGTCTCCCTATACCAGGAGAGATGAATCCCCAACAATCACTCGCTGCCTCCATGCGGCTCGGGATTGTACCCAACCAAAACCTGTTTGCACGACTCAGTAGAGCCATGGTAGGGTAATGATCAAAGCATAGTGCGAACTCACATGAGACAAATGAAAATCTCAGGTCTGAAGACTAACCTGTACTCATGTCACCTGAGAACTTCCATCTGACGATAAGTATAGTACCATCTAGAAATTCTCGACGAGTCCGTCTTGTGTACTCACCCTCAGAGAGCACCTGTATACAATTTTAGGTGATCACACCAACGGTTGTGGACCAACCATCGCCCCTCGTCACGATCTAGAAATGTATACACAAGTCTACTCTAGAGTATCAATGCCTGATCTCGATACTTCTATGACTGGGGACCTTTAAGGATGTGCTTATGGACTACCCAGCTCCCACAAGTATGATCGCCATCATAACACTGGTAGTCAAGCAAGATCCTATGGGCTTTATCAACATGTATAAATGATACGTAAGTAAAACATATGCACATGTTAAGATATAGACAAACCAGATAGCATACTATCATATCGAGCAAGATTTTCCTGTACATATATATGTCCAAGCATCCACATGTATACATATACAATAATGGCCTCTAGGGCATACATATCCACCAATCTCTCACTTGCACTAAGGCCATATATATTGGTGTACCGAGTACCCAACACCTGCTCTAGAGCCAGCTATTGGCGTATCGCATAACTAACATCTCAAAAAGTCACTCGAACTGTGCTTGAGGGAAGGCCTTCGTGAATGGATCCGTCGTGTTGTCTTTTGTGTCCACTCTCCACACCTCGATCTCCTAGCGATCAACAATCTCTTTAATCAGGTTATACCGCCTTAAGATGTGTCTGGATTTCTGATGGGACCGTGGTTCCTTCGCTAAAGCTATAGCCCCATTGTTATCGCAATACAAAGATATCGGGTTAAAAATGGACGAAACCACCTCAAGTTCAGTAATGAACTTCTTAATCCAGATGTCTTCTTTTGCAGTATCGCTGGCAGCAATGTATTCAGTCTCCATCATCGAGCCTGTGACGGTGTCCTGTTTTGAACTCTTCCAACACACTGCCCCTCCATTGAGGGTAAACATAAAACCCAAGACAGACTTGCTGTCATCCTTGTTACTCTGGAAGCTTGAATCAGTAAAGGACTCGACTTGTAGGTCTCCATTACCGTAAACCAAGAATATCTCCTTAATCCTTCTCAGGTACTTGAAAATGTTCTTCAATGCTATCCAGTGGTTCTCACCTGGGTCTGACTGATACCGGCTCACCACGCTAAGCGTGTAAGCTACATTTGGTCTTGTACATAGCATCGCATATATTATAGATCCTACCACCGAAGCATATGGTATAGTGCTCATGTGAACCCTCTCCTCATCAGTCTTGGGAGACATCTCTTTGGAAAGGGTGATTCCATGCGATGCGGGTATGTTTCCGCGTTTGGAATCTTCCATACTAAATCTGTTTAGTATGATCTCTATGTATCTGGACTGCGAAAGCCCCAATAGTCTCTTGATCTATCTATATAGATCTTGATCCCCATAATGTACGAGGCATCACCTAGGTCCTTCATGGAGAACCTTTGTGATAAGAAAAACTTGACCGATTGTAGAATAGGAATATCATTTCCTATCAAAAGAATGTCATCCACGTACAAGACTAGGAATACGACAGTTCGTCCTACAATCTTCTTATATATACACGACTCATTCTAGTTCTTGATGAAGTCATATTCCTTGACTGTTTCATCAAAAAAGATGTTCCAGCTCCGCGATGCCTGCTTTAATCTATAAATGGATTTAAGCAACTTGCACACCTTCCCGCTGCTTCCACTGTTTACAAAACTCTCCGGCTGATCCATATAAACGCACTCTTCCAAACTATCGTTTAGAAAAACCGTTTTTATGTCCATCTTCCAGATTTCATAGTCATGGAAGGCAGCAATGGCAAGCAGAATCCGAATGGATTTGAGCATAGCCACTGGAGAAAAGGTTTCGTCACAGTCCACACCTGGTCTTTGACAAAAACCTTTTGCAACAAGTCTAGCCTTATAGGTTTTCACCTGCCCATCTACACCAATCTTCTTTTTGTAGATCTATTTGCATCCAATGGGTTTTACCCCAGGAGGAGCAATATCCAAGGTCCACACTTTATTGGTGTACATGGACTCCATCTCGGATCGCATAGCGTCCAGCCACTTATCAGAGTCCCTAGCGATAATGGCCTGCATGAAACTAGTAGGATCCTCTTCTTCCAAGATGTAATCCTCTCGATCCCCATCTATGAGAAAACCGTAGTATCTCTCGGGCGGATGAGAAATCCTACTAGATTTGCGGAGTGGATGAGGCTCGTTCGGTGTTATTGAATCTTGAGGTTCTACCAAATCTTCAGTTTCAGTTTGTGGTTTCAGAATTTCTTCCAGTTATACTGTGCTCCCACTAATTTCTTTTACAAGAAACTGCCATTATAAAAATTTGGCGTGCTGAGCAACAAACACCTTCTGTTCCTCGGTGTGGTAGAACAGATATCCATAACCGTTCTTTGGATATCCTATAAACTTACATAAAACTGACTGTGCCTCTAGTTTATCCGGATTATGTTTTTTAACGTAAGCCGGGCAACCCCATATCTTAAATTTTTTAAGATATGGCCTTTTACCATTCCATATCTCGAATGGTGTCTTAGGTAAGGATTTGGAAGCAACATAATTCAATAGATATGCAGCTGTCAGAAGCGCATGTCCCTAAAATGAAAGAGGCAACTTGGATTTACTCATCATGGAGCGAACCATGTCCAATATGGTACGGTTGCTCCGCTCTGATACACCGTTATGCTGTGGTGTATACGGAGGAGTAAGCTGAGGGAGAATTCCATTCTCTTTTAGGTAATCTAGGAATTCCGTGCTTAAGTACTCCCCTCCTCTATCAGATCAGAGGATCTTGATACTTTTGCCCGTCTGGTTCTCTACTTCATTTATGTATTCTTTGAATTTCTCAAAAGCTTCAGATTTTTATTTCATAAGATACACGTATCCGAATCTAGAAAGATCATCAGTGAATGTGATGAAGTACGAGAACCCACCCCTTGCATATATAGACATCGGATCACATACATCACTGTGTAAGAGTCCCAAGAGCTCTGCTGCTCTTTCTCCGTGTCCAGTGAACGGAGATTTGTTCATCTTTCCCTTGAGACAAGACTGACAAGTTTCATAAGATGAAAATTCGAACGAATCCAAATATCCATCTTTATGCAATTTACTTTGTTTTTTGTCTCCGATATGACCAAGTCTACAATGGCACAAGTAGGATTCGTTCACACTTGAACTCTTCCTCTTGCGTGTGTTTTGTATGGTTCTTAGGCACTAGAACAAGGTTCTATAATGCATCAAACATGCTGTATTTAAAATTTTTAAGTGCCAAACAACCTTTGCAAGGATCTTTAACTAGAGAATTAGGGTAAACATTGAAAGTAAACACCTTTACTTCTAAGAGATAGGGATTACAACCTTTGTAGTCCGTTCTTTCACTTCATAAGCTCCGAGTTGAGATCCTTTCGCTGCGATCATCATGCTCCCGGACTCTAGAGAGGCTCCATGAGGTGAATGATCCATGGTTGCTTGAAGTCTTCACTATCAAAGATGATCTACCTTGAGGAATCACAAACCCAATCATACACTTCACTAATTAGGTATTAGTGAGGCTAACACCCTAATCTAAGTAGCTACAATAGATGAGGATTATGAAGTAGGAATTTTGCTCTCTTTTGTTTTCTATTTCTCACTTCATTTGATCACTTAGAAAAATCTAGCAAGCTTTTGTGAAGAGCAAGAAGAAGATGAAGAAAAATAATGAGTGATGAAAATGGATTATTATTGAGGTTAGAATTGAAACCAAGGGTTATGCAAGTCATGCTTAACTCTTGTAGAGACTTGACCATGGGTTAGGGTTAGGGTTTGGTTAACAAATATCTTAGAAATATCAAAAGGGGTGGACTTAGTCAACCATGACAAAAATCTTAGGATAAATCCACACAATTTGAATTATCCAAAATAAAATGTAAACCCAAGCATGGTTTAATCTCACAAACCCAAGTTGCAAGTGTAACCCTAGCATGTTACAATATTATATATCACATATAAAATATTTTGTAACAAAAGAAAATAATACAATTAACATATATCACATATATATCAATATATCACCAAGTGAGAAAAAGTAATTCCTAAGAGAGGTAATATAAGTTAATGTAATTTAATATATCACATATATAATTATACATTAAATTATTAAATCAACACTTGATTTAATAATCCGGCTATAGTATATATATCCGACTAATATTAAATTTATCATTTTATCGAATCAACACTTGATCCGATAACCCGACTATATCACATATACTCGACCGATATCATATATCGCGAGAATAGAATACGGTATCACATATCGTATTAATCTCGGTCCTGCACATAACACATATGTGCTCCTACTCCGTTTCGCCTGAGCCAGGAAACCTCTGTATAGGACTCTAAAGACTCGTCAATACGCCGGCAGTGGGTGATGATCCTATTAAACACCCACAAGCTGCAAGCGGTCAGCTAAACGTAACAGCCATCCAGGTATTAAGTGATCAGAAGATCAACAAGCAAGCCTGTACATACTCCTGTGAATCCAATCAGTAACACTACCGTACAGTCCGGTCTCTTCGTCTGATATGTCGCATATCCAGTCTAGGGGTGGTAAACGTCAGACCCCAGTAACCGATAAGTCGTGTCGATGTGAGGCTCATAACAGGTCAAGAAACTACTGATAACACTTACCAGTAGGTCTCTATATCATCCCTGGTCAGGGACTTCCAGTTATAGCCAATCGAACACAGCGCAACTCAACTCCATGTGATTCGGGACTGTACCCAAAAGCCACCGTTTTGCATTTCCTATTGAACATGGTAAGATGGAAATCAAAGCACAGTGGGAATCACACAAGACTCTATGACGATCTCGGGTCTACAGACTAACCTGTACCAGTGTCACCACAGAGCTGCTATCTGACGATAGGTATAATACCATCTAAGAGCTCTCGGTGAGTCCGTTCAGTGTACCCAGTCTCCACTGAGCACCCGTACACCATCTTTGATGTCAAACACCAATGGATATGGGATCATCCATCGCCCATCAAATAGGTCAAGATACGTATACGCTAGTCTACTCTGGAGTATCGATGCCCTGTCTCGATACACCCTCGACTAGGAACAGTTATAGGATGTACTCTTAGACTACCCTGGCCCCACTAGTATGATCTGCATCATAGTCCCAGTAGTCTAGTACATATCCTAAGGGCTTTATCTATATGTGAGAGCAAGACAGTAAATCAATACAAGTCAATATGTTAAGACAAAGTGAAAACAGATAGCATACTATCATATCGAGCAAGAAAGCCCTTTCTATATATATCCAAGCATCCACTATAATATACATCAAATGTACAACAATGGCCTCTAGGGCATATATATAACTAACAATCTCCCACTTGCACTAAGGCCAAGTGTTGTAGTATCTCATACCCAACATCCCGAAAAGTCTCTTAAATTGTATCTAGGGTATGGCCCTCGTGAGTGGATCCGCAGTGTTGTCCTTTGTGTCAACTCTCCTGACCTCGATCTCGCGGCGATAAACTATCTCCCGGATCTGGTGATACCACCTCAGAATATGCCTGGATCTCTGATGGGACCTGGGTTCCCAGCTCCATTGTTATCTCAATAAAAAGGTATTGGATGCTCAATGGATGGAACCACACCAAGTTCAGTGATGAACTTCTTCTTCCAGACAGCCTCTTTGGCAACATCGTTGGCAGCGATGTATTCAGCCTCTATTGTCGAGTCTGCCACGGTTTCCTGTTTGAAACTCTTCCAACAAACTACCCCTCCATTGTGGGTAAAGAAAAATCCCGATTGTGACTTAGAGTCGTCTTTATCCCTTTGGAAGCTCGAATCGATAAAGGACTCCACCTGGAGTTCTCCATCACCATACACAAAGAACATCTCCTTAGCCCTTCTCAAGTACTTGAGAATGTTCTTCACAGCTGTCCAGCGACTCTCTCCTGGATCTACTTGATACCTACTCACTACACTTAGTGAGTATGCTACATCGGGTCTGGTACATAGCATCGTGTACATGATAGAGCCTACTGCCGAAGTATAGGGTATCCCTTGCATGCAAGTTCTTTCCAAATCAGTCTTGGAAGATATCTCTTTGGAGAGAGTGAGTCCAGAGATCGTGGGTAAATTCCCACGCTTGGATTTTCCATACTAAATCTCTTTAGTATGGGGTCAATATACCTGGATTGTGATAATCCCAGTATCATCTTAGATTTATTTCTATAGATCCTAATCCTAAAAATGCAGGAGGCATCACCTAGATCTTTCATTCAGAATATATGTGATAAGAAGAGCTTGACCGAGTGCAGCATAGGAATATCATTTCCAATCAAGAGTATGTCATCCACATACGATACGAGGAAGACAACCTTACTCTCTGCGACCTTTTTGTAAATACAAGGTTCATCTACTTTCTTGATGAAGTCAAACTTTTTGACTACGACATCAAAATAGATGTTCCAACTCCGCGATGCCTGCTTTAACCCATAGATAGATTTAAGCAGTTTGCACACCTTTCCGCTGCTCCCACTGTCTACGAATCCCTTTGGCTGAGTCATGTACATTCACTCCTCTAAATCACCATTTAGAAAGGAGGTCTTAACATCTATTTGCCAGATTTCATAGTCATGGTATGCAGCAATGGCAAGTAAGATCCGGATGGACTTAAGCATAGCCACTGGAGAAAAGGTTTCGTCAGAATCCACACTTGGTCGTTGACGAAAACCCTTTGCAACAAGCCTAGCTTTGAAAGTCTCAACTTTTCCATCTACACCAAGTTTCTTCTTAAAGATCCATTTGCTCCCAATGGGTTTTACCCCTTCAGGAGCAACTTCCAAAGTCCATACTTTGTTGGTGTACATGGATTCCATCTCAGATTGCATTGCATCAAGCCATTTCACAGAGTCACCACTCGTGATGGCCTGCTCGAAGCTAGTCGGGTCATCATCTTCCATGATGCAATCCTCGCTCCCACCATCAATGAGAAAACCGTTGTATCTCTCAGGTGAATGAGGAACCCTACTAGATCGGCGGAGCGGCTGAGGTTCGTCGGGAACTATCAAATCCTCTGGTTCTACCAAATCATCTGTCGTAGTTTGTATTGCTGGAACTTCTTCCTGATCTACATCCTCGCCACTAATTTCCTTTGTGAGAAATTCCTTTTCTAAAAAGGTGGCATGCTGAGCAACAAACATCTTTTGTTCTTCAGGGTGGTAGAAGATATGTCCTCGCGAATGCTTGGGATATCCTACAAACTTGTACAGAACAGACCTTGCCTCGAGCTTGTCCAGATTTTGCTTTTTAACATAGGCCGAGCAACCCCATATCTTAACAAAATTAAGACATGGACTCTTCCCGTCCCATATATCATATGGAGTGGTAGACACTGATTTGGTTGGAACTCTATTCAATAGGTATATGGTTGTCTCAAACGCATACCCCTAAAAGGAAATAGGCAACTTAGCAGTACTCATCATAAAGCACATCATATGTAATAGGGTGCGATTCCTCCGCTCCGATATACCGTTGTGCTGTGGTGTATATGGAGGAGTAAGCTGAGAGAGAATCCAATTCTCTTTTAGATAGTCCAGGAACTCATTGCACAAGTATTCTCCTCCTCAATCAGATCGAAAGATCTTAATACTTTTACCCGTTTGGTTCTCGACTTCGTTTTTATATTCTTTGAATTTCTCAAAAGCATCAGACTTGTGTTTCAACAGGAGCATATGTCCGTATCTTGAGAGATCGTCAGTGAATGTAATGAAGTACGAGGAATCATTCCTGGCATGTGTAGACATGGGACCGCATACATCACTATGTATCAGCCCCAAGAGTTCCGTAACTCTTTCTCCATGTCCACTAAACGGAGTTTTGGTCATCTTGCCTTTGAGACATGAATGACAAGTTTCATAAGATGATAATTCGAACATATTCAAATATCCATGTTTATATAACTTAGCAAATCGTGTCGCATTGATATGACCTAGTTGTTAGTTATATGTATGCCCTAGAGGCCATTACTGTACATACGATGTATATTGTAGTGGATGCTAGGACATATATAGGGAGGACTTTCTTGCTCGACATGATAGTATGCTATATGGTTGTACTTTATCTTAACATGTACTCTGATTGTCTCTATATTACATGTTGATAAAGCCCTTAGGATATGTACTCGACTACTGGGACTATGATGAGATCATACTAGTGGGGCCACGGTAGTCGACGAGTACATCCTATAACTGTTCCTAGTCGAGGGTGTATCGAGACAGGGCATCGATACACCAGAGTAGACTAGCGTATACGCATCTTGAACCATATGATGGGCGATGGATGATCCCATATCCATCGGTGTTTGACATCAAGGATGGTGTACGGGTGCTTAGTGGAGACTGGGTACACTGGACGGACTCGCCGAGAACTCCCAGATGGTATTATACCATACGTCAGATGGCAGTTCTCCGGTGACACTGGTACAGAGTAGTCTGTCGACCCGAGATCGTCATAGAGTCTTGTGTGATTCCCACTGTGCTTTGATTTCCATCATACCACGTCCAAGAGGGCGTGCAAAAAGGTGGCTTTTGGGTACAGTCCCGAATCATATGGAGGCAATGAGCGATAGGAGGGGATTCGTCTCTCCCGGTATAGGGAGTTGATGTTGTGCTGTGTTAGATTGGCAATAACCGAAAATCCCTGGCCAGGGTTGCTGAGATTTACTGGTAAGTGTTATCAGTAGTTTCTCGAACTGTTATAGACCTCAAATCGACACGACTTATCAAGCTACTGGGGTCTGACGTTTACCACCCCTAGGCGAGATATGCAACATATCAGACGACGAGACCGGACTGTACGGGAGTGTTACTGTTTGGATTCGCAGGAGAATGTACAGGCTTGCTTGTTGATCTTCTGAGCGCTCAATACCTGGATAGCTGTTACGTTTAGCTGACCGCTTGCAGCTTGTGGGTGTTTGATATGATCATCACCTACTGCCGGCGTATTGACGATTCTTTAAAGTCCTACAAAGAGGTTTCTTGACTCAAGCAAAATGGAGTAGGAGCACATATGTGATATGTGCGGGACCGAGGATAATGCGATATGTGATACCGTATTCTATTCTCGCGATATTTGATATCAGCCGGGTCATCGGATCAAGTGTTGATTCGATGAATCGGTACGGATAAATATTAGTCGGTTATATGCGATATAGCCGGATTGTCGGATCAAGTGTTGATTCGATAATTTAATGTATAATAATATATATGATATATTAAATTACATTAACTAATATTTGATCACTAAAAGATTCTTTTTCTCACTCGGGTAATACATTGATATATATGCGATATATGTTAATTGTATTATTTTTTTTGGTTACGATAAATATTATATATGTGATATATAATATTGTAACATGATATGATAACTAATGCAACTTGTTTAGTGGAGTTTAAACATGATTAGGGTTTGGATTAGGGTTAAGCTTTCTAGATGTTTCTAGAAGGTTTTCTTTTTGTCATGATAAAGATATTTACAAGTGACTCATGCTTTAACCTAACCCAAACCCTAACCCTAGTCAATTCTCTACAATGGTTAAGTCAACCATGGTTGCATTATTCTTCATATTAATCCTTTCTTATTCATCACAAAAGAAAATGGATCACTATTCTTCTTCTTCCTTCATTTCTTTCATGAAAAAGCTTGCTAGATTTTTCCAAAGTGATGAATAAATATGAGAAAAAGATAAATAAAGAGAGCAAAAATCCTACTTCATCATCCTCATCTTCCCTTGCCATTTAGATGAGGGTGTTCACATCATTTCATGAGTGTTAGCTTGTGTTAAAGAAACTTCGAGGTAGATCATCTTAGTATCGAAGATCGGAAGCAAAGGTTGCGTCTTTTCGTGGAACCTCTCGAGAGTCCGGATCCCGATGATCGCAGCGAAGGGACCACAACACGGAGCATATAAAGTGAAGGACCGGATCTACAAAGGTTGTAATCCCTCTCACTTAGTGTTAAAGTGTTTAGCATGCTTGTTTTCGCCTAATCTCTAGTTTAAAGTTCCGTATTCGGGTTGTTCGGCACGGCTAAATTTTTAATCGGGCATGGTTGATGCCTCGTAGACCCTTGTGCGTGTGCCTAGCAACCCTACAGTGGTATCAGAGCCAAGCTAGAGCTTTAGGCGAAGTCTAGACGGAGTTTGAAGTCCGATCGAACCCGAAACCCCGAATCCAAATTGCTCTCTGTCCTTTTTTGAAAATTGTGGATTTTTCAATATTAAAAATGCTTAAAAAATTCAGCAGGGAATTCTAAGAATTACGATGCAAAAAGTTTTCAATGAACAGTGCAAAGCGCGGCGGAACCGCGGCAGAAGCATGCCTTCTGCGGCGGTTCCGCGGCGCAATGATGACGTCACCAACCCATTTTTGCACAGTAACTTCTTTTATTCAGTGCTGAGTTCTCTGGGAATTTTTAATGTTTATTCTACAGTTGAGTTTTCTGGGTTGTTTTGGGGATTCGATGTTTCGATCGGAGTATCAGATTTTGTCTATGTGTTTTGTCCGGATAACTTTTAGAAACTGTTAAAAAGTTCGAACGGGTATCAATAACTCACTTTTTCCCCTGTCGGAAATTTTTTCAAAAGTTGGATTTTTCTCGTGTTTAAGAACGTTCTAAGTCATGCAAGTAACTCGGTGGACCCTCTAGAAGACAACAAACCTTAACTCGATTATGTGACCGTCTTGAACTGCCTTTTGAACCTTAGGGTTTGGGGCAGTACGGCGTGCCACATGTGAGGCGTTGGCTTGACCCTTCTACGGCTGGACCATTGGTACTGTGGCATGTGATGGATGTTTTTAAACTGATTTCAAGTGTTGAGATATATTGGGGAAATCTTGGGTGCTTGATGATTCGATCGGAAAGTTTAACTTTTTCTGTTTATCTGGAATGTGATACAATATTTGGAATCCACAGGTAGTTATGAGATAACTAATTTGAATATTATAAACATTGCAGTTTAGTCTCAGATGATCGGTTGCCACGGAATTTTGATGTGATCAAAAATCCGTCGCAATCACGTAGAGTACGCGGATACTCGCTGGGTAAACTTAATAGACAGCTACGCCCCATAGCCCCGACCAAGTGACTGTAGGAGAACCCCGTCGCCGAAAGCATCCGTTCGGGTGCTCGCGGCAGCGGTGTTCCGCCTTAGTGCACTTCGTCGACGGTATCGGGGGTGCGGCCGTCTACTAAAGTTTGCGACGAGCATTCGATCAGTTTTTCGGGAATCTTGTTGAATTGCCCGACTTGATATTGAAAAGTGTTTTCGATAATGAGACTAAAATGCGGGGTTTATAATTGTTAGGCATGTGATGTCTAAGGAATTCATTTGGTTAGGCATGTGATGTCTAAAGAGGTTGCGGATTCCAACTGTTGTAGTTTTACACTTTCTTTTCTGTGACCGTAAGCGTAGTATGTGGTGTATCGCCGGCTTCGTTGCTATACATCAACGACAATCGGGATACGCATACTTGTTTACGTTGATGATATGAGATATTATGTGTTGCTGTGATATGTTATATTGGATCGTCGCGTTTTGAATAGCCGGGGGTTTTATGTGAGATGAGAGTTTTTCTTTTTCATTCATGTAAAATTCATTTGTATGTAATATTCTTTTATTGGGGCACTTCCAGGTAGCGGAAGCTGTCACCGTTGTATATTATTTACTTTTCCGCATTAGGTAGACCCAAGGCGGGGAGCACAAGTAACCGGGTTCTAGGGTCCAGTGGGAGACCATCTCGAGGAGTCGAGACCGGGTCTCCTAACCCTAGAATTGGCAGTGTTACTTGCCGCTCTCGTAGGGGTCTAGGGATGTGGGTTTGGCTATTCATCGCGACCGTGGAATCCGTGTTTTATACAGGCTCGTATTGAAAACACGGAAGTCCTACTATATCCAATATTTCATATATGTTCTTCTGCTGCAATGTTCTGTGATGAGATCATATTACTGCCTGTGACGAATGTTTATATTATATATATGAGATATATGTTATATTGCAGATTTCGTTTCAAAAGAGATGCTTGTGAAGTATATTAAAATGGGACTTCATTAATGAGATTAATGAAATAAAAGAAACCTAAGAAGTTGTAGAAACTTGTTCATAAAAACTGGTAGCTACAGTTCTTGCTTTGCATAGCGGTGTTCCTTATAGAACATCCAGCACCTTATTCGATAAGGAAAGGACCGAGATCCCTTCACCGGGAGTGACTCCTTTAGCAATAAATGGCAGATGCTACAAACTCGGTTTGTCTTTTGATTGCTTCTATAGTTTCTGCTTTGCATAGTGATATTTTTGAAATATCCTGCACCTTATTCGATGAGGAAAGGGCCGACGATCCCTTCACAGGGAGTGACCCCTTTAGCAAAACTAGAAAAGTCTCAAAAACACTCCATTTAAAATCACTCGATTCTACAACGATATCAAGTTCATTACGCAATAGGTTTTCTTAAAAACCTGTCGTAACCCTCCGTCATTTTAGGAAGTAGAGTACTTAGTATTCGTGCTGTGTTTGTTGACCATAGTTAAGGCACAGTGTACGGTAGCTAAGTGATGTCTTCCTATATAGCATATGATGCGATTAGTTAGGACAGTCATATGACTTTGTTGAACTTAGTTAAGGGTCATGTGGGTGGGTCTAATTAATCAAGAAATGACGGGTAGGATTTGACTAGTGCTTATGATTTGTTGACCATAGTTAAGGTCATAAGTCACTAGGGGTAAAATATTATTGGGAATTTCAAGTGTTGAAATTTGCAATGAGATTGCATACCTTCTATAAAGATAGTTGGATCCCGATACCCGCTGGGAGTAAAAGTTACTCCTGGGAGAGTTTTACACATTACAATTAGCTGATCAAGTAGGTGTCTAGAAAGGTGTTAACGGGGTTACGCCTCTGGGAAAACGGGGTTCGTACGATAGCACGGGGGACCTCCCTCAAAGTACCGACACTGGCCTGGCTGAAAGATTGGCGAACTTGTAGCGTGTAATTAATCCCGGCTAGTCTTTCCTTTTGGGGTTTGAAGGAAGATTTGACTAAAACAGTTGGAGACATCCTGATTAGATATATTATATAACCAATCTAATCTTACAAGAGCATACGCTGAGTGTTTTCTTCTCTCTCTCTCCAGGTAGAGACCATATCACGCCTTAATCAAGATAATAATACGGATATATTGACCGAACCCGCTTGTTATACTGAGCTGGGGAACGTTGGTCCCGCTCCAACTTATAATTGTTATAAGACAGAGCAGGAAATTGGGGAATACCAGATTTCCCGTGCCGCCCAAACGAAGAAAGTGCATGCTGATGCATCTTTTTCGGGTGTGTTCATTACAGAGAACTGTTTCTCAGTATCCTTTACGTCCTGGGTATGTGATACCGCATCAGGATCCCGTATATGTAATCTGTTACATGGGCTACAGATAGGTAGAGAACTGAGAACGGGTGATAAGTTTCATGAGACAGAAAATGGTGCAAGTGTTGCAGCCAAGTCTGTTGGTCACTATCACCCTGTATTACCTGAATACATTGATTCTGAACGAATGTTATTAGATACCGAACCTGATATACAAAATCATATCAGTCTCTTTATTAGTAAAGAAAGGATATAATTTTGTATTGTTGGATAATGTTTTGAACATTTCCTATATCAAGAGTTGATCGGTTCAGGCACGTTATCTAAAATCATTGACGTTCTAAATCAAACTACAGTTCTTAGTATACAGAACACACACAAGAGGAAGAGTTCAGAAATGAACGAATCCTTCTTGAGGCATTGTAGACTAGGTCATATCAATACGACCCGACTAGCTGAAGTTACATTAAGATGCATATTTAAATTTGTTTGAATTTACATCTTATGAAACTTGCTGGTCATGTCACAGAGATAAGATGACCACAGCTCTGTTTATTGGAAACAGAGAAATAGTTGGTGAACTCTTGGGATTGATACATGCTGATGTATAAAAGTCCCCTGTCTACATATGCCAGGACCGGTTCTTTGTACTTCATTACATTCTATGATGATCTCTCAAGATTCAGACATATGTTCCTGTTGAAACACAAGTCCGAAGCTTTTGAGATATTCACAGAATATAAGTTAGAAGTAGAGAACCAAAATACGGGTATAAGTATTATGTCCTTTGATGAGATTAAGGAGGAGAATACTTGAGCACGGAATTCCTGGACTATTCTAATGGAGAATGAGATTCTCTCTCAGCATTACTCCTCCGTATACACCACAGCACGTCGGTGTATCGGGGCGGAGCAATAGCACCCTATGTGATATGGTGTGCTCTATGATGAGTACTACTGAGTTTCCTATTTCCTTTTGGGAGTTATGCACTTGAGAAGCTGCATACCTATTGAATAGGGTTCAAATCAAATCAGTTGCCTACCGCTTCATATGTGATATGGAAAGGAAAGAGCCCATATCTTAAGTTAGTTAAGATTTGGGGTTGTCTGGCCTATGTTTAAAAGCAAAATCCGGACAAGCTCGAGGCAAGGTCTGTTATGTAGAACTGGAATGGTTCCAGCCATACAAACTGCAGCTGATGATTTGGTAGAACCAAAGGGTTCAATAGTTTCCAACGAACCTCAGCCTCTCCGCCGATCTAGCAGGGTTCCTCACCCACCTGAGAGATACTTCGGTTTCTTTATGACAGTGGGAGCGAGGATTGCATCATGAGATGATAACCCAACTAGTTTCGAGCTGGCCATCAAGAGTGGGACTCTGTAAGAATGGCTGGATGCTTATCGATCTGAGATGGAATCCTTATACACCAACAAAGTATGGACTTTGGTTGCTTTATCTGAAGGGTTAAATCCCCATCGGGAGCGAGTATATCTTGAGAAGATTACTAGGTGTACATGGAAAAGTTGAGACTTTCAAAGCTATGCTTAGGTCCATCCAGATCCTACTTGCCACGGCTACATACCATGACTACGATATCTGGTGGTTGGGTGTCATGACTGCTTTTCTAAATGATGTTTTAGAAGAGAGCGTCTATAAGTACACAGCCAGAGGGCTTCGCAGTCAGTGGAAGCAGCGGAAACGTGAGCAAGATGTTTTATATGATAAAGCAGGCATCGCGGAGTTGGAACATCTGTTTTGATGTGGTAGTCAAAGAGTTTGACTTCATCAAAATGGTAGATGAACCTTGTATATACAAAAAGGTAGTAGAGAGTATGGTGGTGATCCTCGTAGAGTACATGGATGGCATACTCGTGATAGGGAAGGAGTTTCCTATGCTACGCTCGGTCAATCTCCGCTTATCACAAGGATTCTCCATATAGGATCAAAATGATACCTCCTAAATCCTAGGTTTTGGATCTATGAGATAGATCTAATTGGATGTTAGGATACTCACTAGTTGTAGTGAGATGGTATAAATCGATCCAGGGGAGAATCACTGGAAAGGTTCCAGGCTGATAAGAACGACTGAATGTCAGTCGTAGGCATTGTCTTTATCCTCAGTGGAGGGACGGTATGTTGGAAGAGTTCCAAGCTAGATACCGTGACATACTAGACGATTAAAGGCAAGATACATCGTTACCAAGGATACTACAAAAGAGGCAGTCTGGATATTTAAAAGTTCATAAGATGAACTTCGTTCCTACCATTGTGTGACAATGGAGTTGTGGCTTCAGCCAAGGAACTACCGTCCCATCAGAAATCCAGATATAATTCTTAGGCAGTATCACCTGATCATGGAGATGGATGATCTCCAGGGAGATCGAGGTTAGGAGAGTAGACACAGAGGACAACAGCGCGGATCCACTCACGAAGGCCTTTTTCCCAGTAGAGACTTTTATGGGATGGTTGAGTATGAGGTACTTCAACTGCAGCTAATTGTTGGGCATGCGATACCATAACAGATGGCCCTAGTGCAAGTGGGAGATTGTTAGTTATATGTATGCCCTAGAGGCCATTACTGTACATACGATGTATATTGTAGTGGATGCTAGGACATATATAGGGAGGACTTTCTTGCTCGACATGATAGTATGCTATCTGGTTGTACTTTATCTTAACATGTACTCTGATTGTCTCTATATTACATGTTGATAAAGCCCTTAGGATATGTACTCGACTACTGGGACTATGATGAGATCATACTAGTGGGGCCACGGTAGTCGACGAGTACATCCTATAACTGTTCCTAGTCGAAGGTGTATCGAGACAGGGCATCGATACACCAGAGTAGACTAGCGTATACGCATCTTGACCCATATGATGGGCGATGGATGATCCCATATCCATCGGTGTTTGACATCAAGGATGGTGTACGGGTGCTCAGTGGAGACTGGGTACACTGGACGGACTCGCCGAGAACTCCCAGATGGTATTATACCATACGTCAGATGGCAGTTCTCCGGTGACACTGGTACAGAGTAGTCTGTCGACCCGAGATCGTCATAGAGTCTTGTGTGATTCCCACTGTGCTTTGATTTCCATCATACCACGTCCAAGAGGGCGTGCAAAAAGGTGGCTTTTGGGTACAGTCCCGAATCATATGGAGGCAATGAGCGATAGGAGGGGATTCGTCTCTCCCGGTATAGGGAGTTGATGTTGTGCTGTGTTAGATTGGCTATAACCGGAAATCCCTGGCCAGGGTTGCTGAGATTTACTGGTAAGTGTTATCAGTAGTTTCTTGAACTGTTATAGACCTCAAATCGACACGACTTATCAAGCTACTGGGGTCTGACGTTTACCACCCCTAGGCGAGATATGCAACATATCAGACGACGAGACCGGACTGTACGGGAGTGTTACTGTTTGGATTCGCAGGAGAATGTACAGGCTTGCTTGTTGATCTTCTGAGCGCTCATTACCTGGGTAGCTGTTACGTTTAGCTGACCGCTTGCAGCTTGTGGGTGTTTGATATGATCATCACCTACTGCCGGCGTATTGACGATTCTTTAGAGTCCTACACAGAGGTTTCTTGACTCAGGCAAAACGGAGTAGGAGCACATATGTGATATGTGCGGGACCGAGAATAATGCGATATGTGATACCGTATTCTATTCTCGCGATATTTGATATCAGCCGGGTCATCGGATCAAGTGTTGATTCGATGAATCGGTACGGATAAATATTAGTCGGTTATATGCGATATAGCCGGATTGTCGGATCAAGTGTTGATTCGATAATTTAATGTATAATAATATGTATGATATATTAAATTACATTAACTAATATTTGCTCACTAAAAGATTCTTTTTCTCACTCGGATAATACATTGATATATATGCGATATATGTTAATTGTATTATTTTTTTTGGTTACGATAAATATTATATATGTGATATATAATATTGTAACATGATATGATAACTAATGCAATTTGTTTAGTGGAGTTTAAACATGATTAGGGTTTGGATTAGGGTTAAGCTTTCTAGATGTTTCTAGAAGGTTTTCTTTTTGTCATGATAAAGATATTTACAAGTGACTCATGCTTTAACCTAACCCAAACCCTAACCCTAGTCAATTCTCTACAATGGTTAAGTCAACCATGGTTGCATTATTCTTCATATTAATCCTTTCTTATTCATCACAAAAGAAAATGGATCACTATTCTTCTTCTTCCTTCATTTCTTTCATGAAAAAGCTTGCTAGATTTTTCCAAAGTGATGAATAAATATGAGAAAAAGATAAATAAAGAGAGCAAAAATCCTACTTCATCATCCTCATCTTCCCTTGCCATTTAGATGAGGGTGTTCACATCATTTCATGAGTGTTAGCTTGTGTTAAAGAAACTTCGAGGTAGATCATCTTAGTATCGAAGATCGGAAGCAAAGGTTGCGTCTTTCTCTTCGTGGAACCTCTCGAGAGTCCGGATCCCGATGATCGCAGCGAAGGGACCACAACACGGAGCATATGAGGTGAAGGACCGGATCTACAAAGGTTGTAATCCCTCTCACTTAGTGTTAAAGTGTTTAGCATGCTTGTTTTCGCCTAATCTCTAGTTTAAAGTTCCGTATTCGGGTTGTTCGGCACGGCTAAATTTTTAATCGGGCATGGTTGATGCCTCGTAGACCCTTGTGCGCGTGCCTAGCAACCCTACACTAGTCTACAATGCCACAAGAAAGATTCGTTCATTTTTGAACTTTTCCTCTTGTGTGTATTTTGTACATTAAGAACTATAGTTTGATTTAGAATGTATATGCCATTATTTAACGAGCCCGATCCAATCAACTTTTTATAAGTGCACGGCAGCGTCCCGGCCGTCTTTCCGAGGCCAAAATACTGAAACGAAACTTTTCTTTAAACTTTTAAAACGGCGCTACCGCGTACTTTAAACCCGGATCGGGCCGTTAAGCTAATACTAGCAAACTAGAGAATGGGTAGAAAGCTATACCGAGCGATCCGTGTCCTTCGGTCTTCGGCCTCCATCCCGATCTCCCCGCGGAATCTCCGGTCTACATCTCCTCATCGTAAACGGCACCACATTGCCGGGTTCTTTTACGGGCTCCCACCTCTGGACCGAAGCAACTCGGGCACAAAGTTGGCGAGCCGATGTGTCCAAGAATGCTGTAGGCTAAGTGTAGAGTGGTTTGTCTCAAGGGGTTGTGAAGTTGTCATTGACGGAGGGAAGAGGAAAAATGAACTTTGGAAAAATGGAGCTCTCATTTTTCTTACAAGGAATGAAAATGAGAATACAATTCCTCACACAAAAATATCACTCCTTCTCTCTAATCTGTGGCTGGCCAAATCAAGAAGGGAGGAGGGAAAAATCAATGGAATAAAGCAAGAGGAGAAATTGTATGATAATGAGAAGAATATGTCACACCAAACATCCAAATCAACTCTCATCTCATTAATGCAAGCCATGAGCACAAAATGGAATCTAAATGTGCTAGAAATATCATGATGCCTCATATCACAAATAACACCCTCCACATTTCTAATTTGCACATTTGCAAGGAAATCCCTCCCATGGAAAATTCAGCCAAAGAATGGATGAAAGAAAAACTGGCTGAAACGTAATGCAAACTGGCAACTTCAAAAAACTAATCCCGTAATAAATTACAGGAAAACCCCGCGACCGTATATACATACCCGCATTTGTATTCCAACCGAATACAAATACAAAGAGACAAAATCTACACTATACAATATTAGGATCCGGCTTAATCCAAAGCCCGCTAGTATTATTCGTCCGATCATGATCCGTGCAATACCGCACGTATATGATCGAACCCTGCCATATCTCCATACGGCCTCTACAGTGTTTCGCCTGAAACTTAAGAAACTGTCTGTGGGGCACTCTAAAGACTCGTCAATACTTTTGGCTGTGGATTTAACCACTAGCGCGTTAGAGGTATTAGCCATACGTAACGGGCTACCAGGTATTGACCAAATGAGACGTCGATGAGCGAACTCATGCTGACACCCTGCTGAGCCTGTCAGTGACAATATCCGTACAGTCCGGTCCGTTCGTCTATGAGCATCGCATGTCGGGCCTAGGGGGTTGGTAAAAGTCAGACCCCCAAAAGCGGTACAAGTCGTGTCAGAGTGTAGACCAGAACACCCTGAGATAATACTGTAATACCTACTAGTAAATCTCCTGCCTTGGCCAAGGACTTCGTGTAATGGCTCTTCTAGACACAGCGCGACCTCACCCCCAATACCGGGAGAGACGAACCCGTGCAGATCCGCTCACTGCTCTATGTGGCTCGGGACTGTACCCAACTAAAACCTGTTTGCACGACTCCTTTGAGCAGTGGTAGGGTAGTAATCAAAGCACAGTGGGAACTCTCACGAGACAAATGACGATCTCAGGTCGATGAACTAACCTGTACACATGTCACCAGGGAACTGCTATCTGACGCTAGGTATAATACCAACTAGCATGTTCCCAGCGAGTCCTGTCCGGTGTACTCATAACCCAATGAGCACCTGTTTACTTGTTAGGTGAACCAACTGACACCAGTGGCTTGTGAGACCGTCCACCGCCCCTCGTCGGGGTCTCGACTGTATACACTAGTCTACTCTGGAGTATCGATGCCCTGTCTCGAAACTCCCACGACTGGGGACTTTTTATGGATATGCTTATAGACCCTAGCTCCCACGTATATGATCGCCATCATACTGCTGGTAGTCAAGAAAGAATCCTAGGGGCTCTATCAACGTGCAATAGTGATCAGTAATGTCACCTAAACCAGTACACGATGATAAAGATAAACCAGATAGCATACTATCATCTTGAGTAAGACTGTCCTACCGGCATAGGTCCTCCCTCAATCATTGCAATCACGTGCCTGTGATCCAATAATTGACTCTAAGGGCACTATATCCAACAATCTCCCACTTGCACTCAAGCCTAATTATTGCGATGTCGCATACTCACAGCTCGTGTGATACCGAACACCCAACTCCTCTACTAATCAGTCTCACAAAGGCTATTTGAGAAACTATTGCGTTCGAGGAATGGCCTCAGTGAGTGGATCCGCTCTGATGTTTCTTTCTATGTCTCTCTTTATCTCAAGTTCGCGGAGAAAACCATCTCTCGAAATGAGCAATACCTGTCTTAGAATATGTTTGGATGTCTGATGGGACCTAGTTCATAAATGAACTCCAAATCCAAACTTCTTCGACTGTATCGTCAACTGAACTTAATCAGTATCCTGCGCCATGCCTCCCTCAGTATCCGCCTGGACCACCTGTCCAAAATACTGCCCCTCGTCAGAGGGAAGACTATAACTCTGACAGTCACTCTGTCATCCAGGTCACCTTGGAAGCCTGGAATGATAACCGTCTCCCAAAAGAGGCTGCCGTTATCATATCCCTTGAACATCAACTTATGTTCTAAAACTTCTTCCGAATGTTTCTCCAGAATTGGATTAATATCAACTTATTGCATCTGGTGCAAAAACAATATCTGGTGTGGTACTTGACATCTCATGATTGACTCAATTGCCTAAGCAAGTGATCTGCCAATCATGCACATCCCTTTCCTCTTTAGTCTGTAAGACACATTTAGAGAGGGTGACTCCATCAACTGCAGGTACACTACCATGCCAGGAGTCGTCCATTCTAAATACCTTTAGAATGCAGTCTAAGTACCCTGATTGGGACACTTCCCAAATCTAGATCTAAAACCATAGATCTAGTAAGCAGAATGTATGATATAATATCCAATTCCTATGTGGTGAAACTACTGTGTGGCAACCAAAGTATAACCGACCGTAGTATAGGAATTTCACTTCCTACTCTGTGTATGTCATCCAAATACCAGGACATCACACCCTACTACCTTCTTAACAGATCAATCCCCTATTCTGATGAAGTCAAACCTATGACTGTCACATCAGAAATAGATGATCTATCTCCGCTGCATCTGCTTTAGTCTATAAATAGACATAAGCTACTTGTCCACTATTCTTCCGCTGCTCCCACTGACCATGACAACCTTCTGGCAGAATAATATACACGTGCACTTCTAAAGCTAGTTTAGAACGACGCTATATGCATCCTCCTGCCGGGTCTCAGAGTCTGGAACAACAGCAATGGCAAGTCTGGGTAAACAAGAACCTTCCTGTCAACGTCTTTGAGGCTACCGGAGTACCTCTCGGGTGCCTGGGGTTACCCACCATATCTGCGGAGTGGCCAATGGAATGTCAAAACAGATTGAATCTTTAGGTTCTTATCAAATTTTCAGTAATCGTTTGCAGTTCTGGAATCACTTCCAGTTCTACCATACTCCCACTACTGTTTTCTAAAAAAATCCATTTTTATTAAAATTGTGGTGAGTCAAGAACAATATCACTATTGATCTTCCAGATGGTAGAAAATCAACCCTCGTCATAGCCCGGGTCAAACCCACAAACAGCCATCACAGAAACGTGCCTTGAGTTGTCCAGTGTCTGGTTTTAAGCATAAGCTGGAGAACTTCCCGTACCTTAACAATGTCAAGATATGAACTGTTCTATATCCAATACAGAAACAGAGGCACTGATTTAATTAGAACCAGATTCAAATCATGCAGCTGTCTCCAGTGCATGGCAACTAAATGGAGAGAGGTCGATCAGCGTTACTCAATTTAGGAGTACTTCCAATTATGAGTAACCTGAAAGAGAAGCAAGTTCTCTTAATCATTACTATCAACTGAATACCATTCACAAGTATCTATATATTCGATCACCTTGAAGAATCCCGATACTTGCAACACCTGGTTCTCTACTTTACTCTTATACCTATAACTTCTCAAAACTCAGAACCTGCATTTCTACGAAACACATGTCTAAGAACTAGAGAAGTCACAAGTAAACAGAATATAGTACGAGTACCAACCCCTCTGTCCTAATGGACACTGGACAACCTACAATACCCTGTATAAGTCCCCTGAGTCTAATAACTCATTCCCTGTGTGTCGTAGGTTGAAAACTGTACTTATGGTTAAGAAGAATTACACCGATGTTTAATGCTCCTTACCTAACCATACACTGATATAGGTAAATGTCATAGACATAATTTCAAAAAGGTATATCTCAATCTATAAAAATAGACGTACAGATATATCAATTTGAAATTGGTGCATAACAACGGATATTCAAAACCAAATATTTGCCGTCCGGCAAACTACCCAGGTGATTTCCTCAAATATCACCAATTACAACGAATTCCGATATAATATGGATAATCACCTAATTCCCAATAACTTACTCCCACTCATCATCTGTAAAACCATACAGATGTGAGAATCATACCTGGTAAATACATACCCTGGAGCAAGTGCTAATTGGGAAATCAGTTTCCTTTTAACAACACACAGTGAAACTGAAACATTGAAATGTTTCTTAGGGGTATCCGGGTATTCCTAGTAATGCCTCTTCCATTATCAGATTCACAACTATAACCGTATATCTCTTTGCCATCTTTCCAAATCCCGTTATATGTCTTTAATCATTACCTTCTGTACACCCTTTAGGCCAAATGGTTTTCTTCCTTCCCTACCGTTCGGCACCAGCCTATGGTTTGGAAGAAGACTATCCAATAAGCATAATGGGTGTACTGTCCTAATCCTAGGAGCACTCGCAATGCGAGAGAAGGTGAAGATAAAAGACAACTGAATAAAACCTTATTCCTATTTCTTCAGAACCAGAATCCATCCCCGAACTGGAATAAGTTCCTTTCGAGTTCGTATATAACCATACGATGGAGTATCCAATAAACTGTGGATTTTCATAGTGATACGGAGTGTTCTGGAGAAATACAAAGGTGATGTAGGATTGGCGAAGAAATACTTGGTTTGGTCGTGAATAGCAGTCGCAGTTTACTTTGCCCTCTTACTAATCCCTTTATTTGTCTTAACTTAGTACCTTCTGTACACCTTTTAGGCTAAATGGTTTTCTTCCTTCCTTACCGTTTGGCACCTGCCTATGGTTTGGAAGAAGACTATCCAATTTGCGTAATAGGTGTACTGTCCTAATCCAAGGAACACTCAAAACCTGAGAGAATGTAAGAGGAAAAGACAACTGAATAGTCCTATTCGTTTTCTCCAGAACCGGAAACCATCCTCGAATAAATTCCTTCAAGTTCGTATATAACCATACAATGGTTTTATCCAATGGAAGTGAACGTTCGTAGTAATACGGGGTGTTCTGGAGAAAAGGGTAAAAGTAGGAGTGGCAATGAGGTATGCAACTCTGATAATCCAAAAGCCAGTGTTTAAGAAGGTTCGGTTAATCTTGGTCACTGAGTCATAGTCTAGGGTCGGGTCATGGTCGCTGCCAAAGAGAGAGAGAAAAGAAACACTCAGCGTGCACTCTAACCTAGATCAGAATGGTTGTCACTTTATCTAATCAGGAAACCTCCCACTGTAACCTCAAATTCTCCTCCAAACCTAAAAGAAGAATTAGTCGTGATCACCCGAGTACTAAACCAACTCATCAATGGGAATCGGGATCCAACTATCATCGCATGATAACGTGATGGAATCCACTCACATTATCACACTCCAGAAGGTATACGCATATCTGGCAAGTTTCAGTTTCTTTAGAAACTCCCGATGTGATTTTTACCCCATGCTCTTATGACCTTGACTAAGGCCAACAAATCATAAGTCACATGTCAAGTTCTACCTGTCATTGTCCAGGTTAATTTGAACCCACCCATACAAGCCCTTGACTAGGGCCAACAAGGTTGTACGACTGTCCCAAACCAACGCATCTATCTATACTGCAGAAAGGTAACAAATAGCTACTATACACTATGCCTTGACTAAGGCCAACAAACATAGCATGAATACTAAGTGCTACCCGTCTGAAATGACGGAGGGCTACGAATGGTTTTTGGCGAAAAACCTTTAATGTAATGAATTTGATATCATTGAAGGAACTGGATAGATTTTATAAAAATATAGTGGCGAAAACCTTTGCTAAAGAGGTCACTCCCGGTGAAGGGATCTCGGCTCTTTTCCCGTAGAATGAGGTGCAGGATATCCCAACTGAATACCACGATGCAAAGAAAAAGTAATCGACTATAGTGAAGTTATTGCCCTGACGCAATCTTCTGTCCAAGGGGTCACTCCCGGTGAAGAGATCTCGGCCCTTGCCTCGTCGACTGAGGTGCTGGATATTCATAACCGAATACCACTGTGCAAAACAAAAGAGAACGTCCTTGCAATAACAGCTTTTTGAAAAATGTTCCAACAACATCAGAATAGGTTTGTTTAGCTTGCATTGATCCGAATCAACGTAGTCCCATCAATTGATCACACCAATAAAGAACGAAAATAATGATGTACGTATATACCATCCGCATTCGCCACTGGGTCCCGTCATCACCTATTAGGTTACTTAACTAACGACAGAGCGGGGACTGGACTAGCACGGATGCAAAACATAAACAACATCTACTAGTATATATATCAATATATAATATTCTCTCAAGGCGTGATAAAATGCAACACTACAGAAATGTAATAAGCATCACAGAACAATACAGATATCTGGGATCCCCGGGTTTCATAGAGCCGCTACTGAAACCCGACGTTCCCCTGGTCGTGCAGATAGCCTGTGCAATGAAATCCTAGACCCCTACGGGCGCGGCAAGTTACCTTCCAAAACCTGAAGCGAGGCAGCCCCCTTCAACAACGTGAATGGACCACCCAGCACTTCACGGAATCCGGTAACATGAGCTCCCCTCCTTGGGTCAATCTGTACCCCCTACGAGTGCAGCGAATAGCCCGCTAATTCTAGAGTGAAGCCCCCTCCGTCTCAAAGCCATGAGATGCGGGCCCGTTGCCCTCTAGTACCCGGCTACCCGTGCACCCCTCTGCGGGGTAATCCTAGTACAGAAAGTAAAATATACATACAACGAGTACTTCGACCTCAGCCCGGTCGTGCCCCAAAAGAATAATATACAAATAGGCAGTGACGACAGTCCACATGTCGGACGCTCGCCCCGCAATATCAAATATACATAATAAACCAAACTGTACTACCATTGCATTCAGGCTATCCACCACGACAATCCGCAACATCACAGCACAACACAGAACATCAACGTGAATTTCACGTTCGCAAATCCGTCTAAAAGGGCTATAGCAGTTAGACAGGATTTACCGATCAAGTGACATTAACGGTCGCAGATATAATGTAAATACTGTGAACTAACATGTATAAAATTTTCGATCGACCAAAATTCCCGAAGTGGGCCCCAAGCACAACTGTAGCACTTAAAGAAAATCTGGGCCCAAACAGAATATACCAAAAACCCTATTTCCATGTCAGAGAGCCACTGTAAAGATTTGGTGCAGCAAGGACATATAATGGCCGCGGAACCGCGGCCAAAGCATGGGTTTGGCCGCGGTTCCACGGTGGAACTGTGATATTAGGCGACCAAATTTTTACAGATTCCATAAAAAATCCTGCACGTATTCTTACAATGTACCAATTAATTTTTTTGAGCACTGCAAAAATTCGACAGAAACTGGACATGAAAACGCGGTTTTTTGAAAATCCGTTCGATCGAACTTGTAAACACGTTAGAGTAAGCTAGACTAGGTTAATGGCGTGGCTCTGATACCAGTGTAAGTGCACGGCAGCGCCCCGGCCGTCTTTCCGAGGATAAAATGCGGAAACGAAACTTTTCTTTAAACTTTTAAACCGGCGCTACCGCGTACTTTAAACCCGGATCGGGCCATTAACCTAATGCTAGCAAACTAGAGAATGGGTAGAAAGCTATACCGAGCGATCCGTGTCCTTCGATCTTCGGCCTTCATCCCGATCTCCTCGCGGAATCTCCGGTCTTCATCTCCTCATCGTAAAGGGCACCACATCGCCGGGTTCTTTTACAGGCTCCCACCTCTGGACCGAGGCAACTCGGGCACGAAGTTGGAGAGCCGACGTGTCCAAGAATGCTGAAGGATAAGTGTAGAGTGGTTTGTCTCAAGGGATTGTGAAGTTGCCATTGATGGAGGGAAGAGAAAAAATGAACTTTGGAAAAATGGAGCTCTCATTTTTCTTGCAAGGAATGAAAATGAGAATATAATTCCTCACACAATAATATCACTCCCTCTCTCTAATATGTGGCCGGCCAAATCAAGAAGGGCGGAGGGAAAAATCAATGGAATAAAGAAAGAGGAGAAATTGTATGATAATTAGAAGAATATGTCACACCAAACATCCAAATCAACTCTCATCTCATTAATGCAAGCCATGTGCACAAAATGGAATCTAAATAGGCTAGAAATATCATGATGCCTCATATCACAAATAACACCCTCCACATTTCTAATTTGCACATTTGCAAGAAAAACCCTCCCATGGAAAATTCAGCCAAAGAATGGAAGAAAGAAAAACTGGCTGAAACGGAATGCAAACTGGCAACTTCAAAAAACTGATCCCGTAATAAATTACAGGAAAACCCCATGACCGTATATACATACCCGCATTTGTATTCCAACCGAATACAAATACAAAGAGACGAAATCTACACTGTACAATACTAGGATCCGGCTTAATCCAAAGCCCGCTAGTATTATTCGTCCGATCATGATCCGTGCAATACCGCACGTATATGATCGAACCCTGCCATATCTCCATACGGCCTCTACAGCGTTTCGCCCGAAACTTGAGAAACTGTCTGTGGGGGACTCTAAAGACTCGTCAATACTTTTGGCTGTGGATTTAACCACTAGCGCGTCAGAGGTATTAGCCATACGTAACGGGCTACCAGGTATTGACCAAAAGGGACGTCGATGAGCGAACTCATGCCGACACCCTGCTGAGCCTGTCAGTGACAATATCCGTACAGTCCGGTCCGTTCTTCTATGAGCATCGCATGGCGGGCCTAGGGGGTTGGTAAAAGTCAGACCCCCAAAAGCGGTACAAGTCGTGTCGGAGTGTAGCCCAGAACACCCTGAGATACTACTGGAATACCTACCAGTAAATCTCCTGTCTTGGCCAAGGACTTCGTGTAATGGCTCTCCTAGACACAGCGCGACCTCACCCCCAATACCGGGAGAGACGAACCCCTGCAGACCCGCTCACTGCCTCCATGTGGCTCGGGACGGTACCCAACTAAAAACTGTTTGCACGACTCCTTTGAGCTGTGGTAGGGTAGTAATCAAAGCACAGTGGAAACTCACACGAGACAAATGATGATCTCAGGTCGATGAACTAACCTGTACACATGTCACCAGGGAACTGCTATCTGACGCTAGGTATAATACCAACTAGCATGTTACCGGCGAGTCCTGTCCGGTGTACTCATAACCCAATGAGAACTTGTGTACATCTTAGGTGAACTAACTGACACCAGTGGCTGATGAGACCGGCCACCGCCCCTCGTCGGGGTCTCGACTGTATACACTAGTCTACTCTAGAGTATCGATGCCCTGTCTCGAAACTCCCACGACTAGGGACCTTTTAAGGATGTGCTTATAGACCCCAGCTCTCACGTATATGATCACCATCATACTGCTGGTAGTCAAGCAAGAATCCTAGGGGCTCTATCAACATGCAATAGTGATCAGTAATGTCACCAAAAGCAGTACACGATGATAAAGATAAACCAGATAGCATACTATCATCTTGAGTAAGACTGTCCTACCGGCATAGGTCCTCCCTCAATCATTGCAATCACGTGCCTGTGATCCAATAATTGACTCTGAGGGCACTATATCCAACACTTTTGATTCAGGAAAATATTCATAATATTATCCTGTACTACAAAATTACATCCTTCTTTACTCAATACAGAAACTGATATAATATTGCATATCAGGGTCGGAATGTAATAGTACTCGTTCAGAATCAATGTTTTACCATTTGGTAAAACATGGTGATATTCGCAAACTGCTTTAGCTGCAACATTTGCGACATTCCTTTCTCTTACGGAATGATCACTCATTCCCCGTTCTCTACCTTTCCTTAGCCCATGTAACGTATTACATATGTGGGATTCCGACCGGTATCTAATACCCAGGACTTAGAGTGAATTGAGAAATAGTTCTCGATAACTAACACACCCGAAGAAGATGCATCATCATGCTTATTCTTCGTTTGGGCGGCGTGAGAATCCGGATATTCCCCTAATTCCTGCTTTGTCTTATAACGTTTATAAGAAAGAACGGTAAGAAAGAACGGGACCAACGTTCCCCTGCTCAGTATAATAAGCGGGTTCGGTCAATACATCCAAATTATTATCTTGATTAAGGCCTGACATGGTAGCTACTTGGAGAGAGAGAGAAGAAAACACTTTAGTGTATGCTTTTGCAAAATTAGATTGGTTATTATCTTATCTAATCTGGATGGCTCCCACTGTTTTCATCAAATCTTTCTTCAAACCCTAAAAGGTAAGACTAGCCGGGATTAATTACACCTTACAAGTTCGTCAATCTTTCGGCCATGCCAGTGTTGGTACTTTGAGGGAGGTTTCCCATGCTTTTGCACGGACCTAATTAAAATAAACCTCGTTTTCCCAGAGGCATAATCCCGTTAACACCTTTCTAAACACTTACTTGATCGACTAATTGTCATGTGTAAAACTCTCCCAGGAGTAACTGTTACTCGTAGTGGGTATCGGGATCCAACTATCTCATAGAAGGTATGCAATCTCATTGCAAATTTCAATACATGAAATTACTGATAATAGTTTTGCCCCTAGTTTCTATGACCTTGACGGAGGTCAACAAACCATAGGCTACTAGTCAAGTTCAACCTGTCATTTCCTGATTGAATTAAACCCACCCGCACGACCCTTGACGGAGGTCAACAAGGTCGTACGACTACCCTAAAACAATCGTATCATATGCAGCAGATAAATACTAGTCAGCTACCGCACACTACTTCTTGACGGACGTCAACAAATGTAGCATGAATACTAAGTAGGACTTATCTTAAATGACGGAGGGCTACGACAGGTTTTTCTGAAAACCTTTTGCGTATTGAACTTGATATCGTTGTAGAAACAAGTGATTTTGAAAAGGAGTGTTTTTTATGCTTTTACTAGTTTCTCTAAAGAGGTCACTCCCGGTGAAGGGATCTCGACTCTTTCCTCATCGAATAAGGTGCAGGATATTTCACAAATATCACCGTGCAAAGCAAAAAACTATAGAAGCAATCAGAAACAAAACCGAGTGAGTTGTATCATCTGCTAGTTTCGCTAAAGTGGTCACTCCTGGTGAAGGGATCTCGGCTCTTTCCTTATCGAATAAGGTGCTGGATATTCTACAAGGAATACCGCTATGCAAAGCAAAAAACTAGAGCTACTCTTTTTGAAAATTTGATTCTACAACATCTTTTAGGTTTCTTTTTCTTTCATTAATCTCATTAATGAAGTCCCAACATTTAAGCTTCCTATGCATCACAGAAGAAACGAAAATACAACGTACGCTTATGCCATCCGCATTCGCCACAGTATCCCGTTATGCACCGTTTGGTTACTTAACTAACGGCATAGCGGGGCGGGACTAGCGCGGGTGTAAAACATAAGCAACGTTTATTATATATCATATATACAATAATAAAGCATTTGTCTCACGCATATAATATGATCATATCACTAATATCAGCAGCAGAAGATAACATATGAAATATTGGATATACTAGGAGGTCCGTGTTTTATTTTAAGCCTGCATAAAACTCGGATTCCACGGTCGCGATGAATAGCCAAACCCACATCCCTAGACCCCTACGAGAGCGGAAAGCAACCCTACCAATTCTAGAGTTAGGAGACCCGGTCTCGACTTCTCGAGATGGCCTCCCACTGGACCCTAGAACCCGGTTACTTGTGCTCTCCTCCTTGGGTCTATCCTAATGCGGAAAAGTAAATAATATGTAATGGTGACATTATCCTCAACCCGGAAGTTCCCCAATAAAAGAATATTACAAATATCGAATTTTACATGAATGAAAATAAAAACCCTCATCTCACATAAAAACCCCGGCTATTCAAAACACGACGATCCAATATAATATATCACAGCAACACATAACATCACATGTCATCAGCGTAAGTAAATATGCGTATCCTAATTGTCATTGATATATAACAACGAAACCGGTGATACTCCGCATACTACACTTATGGTCGCAGAAAAAAAAAGAAAAACTACAACAATTGGAATCGTAACTGCCCTTATACAATATAAACCCGGGATATCACATATCTAAGATTTCATGCCTAACAATGTAAAGCTTGCATTTAGGTCTCATCCATGAAACCACTTTTTCAAAATAAGTCGGATAATTCAACAAGATTTCCGATTACACCCGAGACCGAAATGTTAGATTTACACGCAACAAACAAATTTGTAGATTCCAATTATTGTATCTCATTAAAGAAAGCTAGACGATGTTAAACAATTCGATCGAATCAATGAATTCCCAAAATTCCTAGAAAGCTCAACACTTAAGCATAATTAAAAATTCTAAGAAGCATGCCCCAGTACCTACGGAACTACGGCTGAAGGGCCCGACTCATGCCTCTTAAGTGGCGCCGCGTATCCGCCGCCAAAACCTTGTTTTAGCCGCGGATACGCGGTCACTTAGACGAGTTAGGGTTTCGTTCTTCAGGTGTGTCCATAGAATTCCCTGCATGTTTTTCTGAATATTTTTAACATGGAAAAATCCAACATTTTGAAAAATTTCCAGAGAGGGGGTATAATTTGGGTTTTTCGGGTTCGATCAGACTTTTAACTTTGCCTACGCAACACCTAATGATCTAGCTAGGCTCTGATATCACTGTAAGGTTCTTAGGCACTAGAACAAGGTTCTACAATGCATCAAACATGCCGTATTTATAATTTTCAAGTGCCAAACAACCTTTGCAAGGATCTTTAACTAGAGAATTAGGGTAAAGATTGAAAGTAAATACTTTTACTTCTAAGAAATAGGGATTACAACCTTTGTAGTCCGTTCCTTCACTTCATAAGTTCCGAGTTGAGGTCCTTTCGCTGCGATCATCATGCTCCCGGACTCTAGAGAGGCTCCATGAGGTGAATGATCCATGGTTGCTTGAAGTCTTCACTATCAAAGATGATCTACCTTGAGAAATCACAAACCCAAGCTTACACTTCACTAATTAGGTATTAGTGAAGCTAAGACCCTAATTTAAGTGGCTTCAATAGATGAGGATGATGAAGTAAGAATTTTGCTCTCTTTTGTTTTCCATTTCTCACTTCATTTTATCACGTAGAAAAATCTAGCAAGCTTTTGTGAAGAGCAAGAAGAAGATGAAGAAAATAATGAGTGACGAAAATGAATTATTATTGAGGTTAGAATTGCAACCAAGGGTTAAGCATGTCATGCTTAATCCTTGTAGAGACTTGACCATGGGTTAAGGCTAGGGTTTGGTTAACAAATATCTTAGAAATATCTAATGGGGTGGACTTAGTCAACCATGACAAAAATCTTAGGATAAATCCACACAATTTGAATTATCCAAAATAAAATGTAAAACCAACCATAAACCCAAGCATGGTTTAATCTCATAAACCCAAGTTGCAAGTGTAACCCTAGCATGTTACATTATTATATATCACATATATAATATTTTGTAACAAAAGAAAATAATACAATTAATATATATTACATATATATCAATGTATCACCAAGTGAGAAATAGTAATTCTTAAGAGAGCTAATATTAGTTAATGTAATTTAATATACCAAATATATAAGTATACATTAAATTATTAAATCAACACTTGATTTAATAACTGTTGGGATTTCTCAGCACCACTACAAGGGTTTGGTAGTATCACACATGCCATAATTAAAAATTTAGAGGGTGCTAAAAAATCTAACATAGGAGTCGAACTAGAAAAGCTAGGGTAACAAGAAGTAGTATCAAATACTACATGTAATATAACAATAAGTTAAGAGATTACAACCTTTGTAGTTCTCTTTAGTTGGCTCCTTGGCCCTTTGAGAGTTAGAACGGGCTTGCTAGTCATCCTCCAAGTCCACGATGATCCACCCGGAGTCCTCTTTGTCCAAGCTCCAAGCTCTACTTAATCAAAAGATGAAGATGGAGCTAACACTCTAGACTAATTGGCTAGACTAGTGTAGAATGATGATGCGGTTTGTTTTCTCACTACAAAACCCTAACTTGATCACTTTCTCACTCACAATCAAAACCTAGAAAGCAAGAGAGATAAAGAAGAAGATGATGGCAACTAGAGAGCTCAAGATAATGAAAAAGGATAAAGATAAAAATGAGAATAGAAATTATATATAATTTCCACTCTCATTCTTAACCTTAGTTAATAAATATCTATATATTTATCTTTGGAGCACTAATAGCCATAGAATGATAACTCATGGTTAACGCAAGGGTTAGTGGAGGAATAAAATAATCAACCATGAATCATTTTCTATTTCCATTAATCTCAAAAATAAATATGTATATATTTACTAACATGTGAGTCTTATATTGCCACCATCTTTGTATCATCTATCATGATACACAAGTGTATGCATGTATGTGTGCATGCACATCAATATGTGCATCAAAATAAACTTATGCATACAACAAAAGACAAAAGGGTCTAGGTGAAAAAGCTAATGGTCAATGTTAAATCAATACTTGATTTAACAAACCGGTCATATCACATATGACCCGACCAATAGCAAACCGCCCGATTAATATACGGTATCACATACGCGCATTTAATCGGGTCCCCGCGCATATCTCATATGCACACCACATCTTTTCGCCTGGGCTAGGAAACTCCTTTGTGGGACTCTAAGACTCGTCAATACGCCGGCAACAGGTGATGATCACATCAAGCACCCATAAGCCATCAGCGGTACTAGCTGGACATAACGGCTATCCGGGTATTGAACGATCAGAAGATCAGCAAGCATGCCCGCTCTAACTCCTGTAAAAGCCTGACAGTAACACTACTGTACAGTCCAGTCTCTTCGTCTGATATGTCGCATATCTAGTTTAGGGGTGGTAAACGTCAGACCCCAATAACCGATAAGTCATGCCGATATGAGGCTCATAACGGTTCGAGAAACTACTGATAACACTTACCAGTAAATCTCTAAATCAGCCCTGGCCAGGGACTTCCCTGTTATGGCCAATTGAGCACAGCGCAATATCAACCCCCAATACCGGGAGAGACGAAACCCCTCATATTGCTCATTGCCTCCATGTGACTTGGGACTGTACCCAAAAACCACCATTTTGCACGTCCACTAGAACGTGGTAAAGTGGAAATCAAAGCACAGTGGGAATCACACAAGACACTATAACGATCCCGGGTCTACAGACTAACTTGTACCAGTGTCACCAGAGAACTACCATCTGACGTGAGATATAATACCATCTGGGAGTTCTCGGCGAGTCCGTCCAGTGTACCCAGTCTCCACTGAGCACTCGTATACCATCTATGATGTCAAACACCAATAGATATGGGATCATCCATCGCCCATCTCATAGGTCGAGAAGCGTATACGCTAGTCTACTCTGGTATATGGATGCCCTGTATCGATACACCCATGACTAGGAACATTAAAGGATGAACTTATGGACTATCATGGACCCACTAGTATGATCTGCATCATAATCCTGGTAGTCAAGTACATATCCTAAGGGCATTACCAACATGTAACCATAAGACAGAAAGAGACAAGTATACATGTTAAAATAAAGAGCAACCAGATAGCATACTATCATGTCGAGTAAGAAAGTCCTCTCTATATATGTCGAAGCTTCCACTATAATATGCATCATATGTACAATAATGGCCTCTAAGGTATACATACAACTAATAATCTCCCACTTGCACTTGGGCCTGCTGCTGTAGTATCGCATACCCAGCATCCCGAAGAGTCTCTCGAACTGTATCTGGGGAATGGCTTTCGTGAGTAGATCCGCAGTGTTATTCTTCGTGTCAACTCTCCTGACCTCGTTCTCCCGGCAATCAACTATCTCCCGGATCAGGTGATACCGCCTCAGAATCTTCCTGGATAGCTGATAGGACCTGGGTTCCTTGGCCAAAGCCACCGCTCCATTGTTATCACAATACAAAGGTATTGGATACTCAATGGATGGAACCACTCCAAGTTCAGTTATGAACTTCTTTATCCAGACAGCTTCTTTGGCAGCATCGTTGGCAGTGATGTATTAAGCCTCCATCGTCGAGTTTGCTACGGTTTCCTGCTTAGAACTCTTACAGCATACCGCCCCTCCATTGAGGGTAAAGACAAATCCAGAGTGCGACTTAGAGTCGTCCTTATCACTCCGGAAGCCCGAATCAGTAAAGGACTCCACTTGGAGTTCTCCGTTATCATACACCAAGAGCATTTCTTTAGTCCTTCTCAAGTACTTGAGAATGCTCTTCACTGCTGTCCAGTGACTCTCTCCAGGATCTGCTTGATACCTGCTCACTACACTTAGTGAGTATGCTACATCGGGTCTGGTACATAGCATCGCGTACATGATAGAGCCTACTGCCAAAGCATAGGGTATCCCTTGCATGCGAGCTCTCTCCAAATCAGTCTTGGGAGACATCTCTTTGGAGAGAGTGAGTCCTGAGATCGTGGGTAAAAACCCACGCTTGGATTCTTCCATACTAAACCTCTTTAGTATGGTGTCAATGTACCTGGATTGGCATAATCCCAGTATCCGTTTAGATCTATCTCTGTAGATCATAATCCCCAAGATGTAGGAGGCATCCCTTAGATCTTTCATTGAGAATCTTTGTGATAAGAAGAGCTTGACCGATTGCAGCATAGGAATGTCATTTCCTATCAAGAGTATGTCATCCACGTACAATACAAGGAAGACAACCTTACTCTCTGCTACCTTCTTGTATATACAAGGTTCATCTACGTTTTTGACGAAATCAAACTCTTTGATAACGACATCAAAAGAGATGTTCCAACTCCGCGATACTTGCTTTAACCTGTAGATGGATTTAAGCAGCTTGCATACCTTTCCGCTGCTCCCACTGTCCACGAAGCCCTCTGGCTGAGTCATGTACACGCACTCTTCCAAATCACCATTTAGAAAGGCGGTCTTAACATCCATTTGCTAGATTTCGTAGTCATGGTATGCAGCGATGGCAAGCATGATCCGGATGGATTTAAGTATAGCCACTAGAGAAAAGGTTTCTTTATAATCCACACCTGGTCGTTGACGAAAACCCTTTGCAACAAGTCTAGCTTTGAAAGTCTCCACCATCCCATCTACACTAAGTTTCTTCTTGAAGATCCACTTGTTCCCAATGGGTTTTACCCCTTCAGGAGTATCTTCCAAAGTCCATACTTTGTTGGTGTACATGGATTCTTTCTCGGACCGCATTGCATCCAGCCATTTCACAGAGTCCCCACTCATGATGGCCTGCTCGAATCTAGTAGGGTCATCATCATCCATAATGCAATCCTCGCTTCCACCATCAATGAGAAAACCATAGTATCTCTCTGGTGGATGAGGAACCCTACTAGATCGGTGGAGAGGCCAGGGTTCGTTGGGAACTATCGAATTCTCTGGTTCCACCAAATCTTCTGTCGTAGTCTGTATAGCTAGAACTTCTTCCAGTTCTACCTCCTTGTCATTAATTTCTTTCAAAAGAAAATTCTTTTCTAAAAATGTGGCATGTCGAGAAACAAACACCTTTTGTTCCTTGGAATGGTAGAAGATATACCCTCGCGAATGTTTGGGATATCCTATGAACTTACACAGAACTGATCTTGCCTCGAGTTTGTCCGGATTTTGTGTTTTCACATAGGCTGGACAACCCCATATTTGAATAAAATTAAGATATGCCATCTTCCCATTCCATATCTCATATGGAGTGGTAGGCACTGATTTGGTAGGAACTCGATTCAATAGGTATGCGGCCATTTCCAGCGCATAACCCCAAAAGGAAATAGGTAACTCAGCGATGCTCATCATAGAGTGCACCATATCTAATAGGGTCCGATTCCTCCACTCCGATATACCGTTGTGTTGTGGTGTACACGGAGGAGTAAGCTGAGAGAGAATCCCATTCTCTTTTAGATAGTCCAGGAACTCCGTGCTCAAGTATTCACCTCCTCGATCAGATCGTAGGATTTTAATAGTTTTACCCGTTTGGTTCTCGACTTCGGACTTATATTCTCTAAATTCCTCAAAAGCTTCAGACTTGTGTTTTATCAGGAACACATGCCCGAATCTAGAGAGATCGTCAGTGAATGTAATGAAGTACGAGGAACCATTCCAGGTATGAGTAGACATAGGACAACATACATCACTATGTATCAGTCCTAAAAGCTCACTAGCTTTTTCTCCGTGTCCTATAAACGGAGTTTTGGTCATCTTGCCTTTGAGACATGACTGGCTAGTGTCATAAGATGAAAATTTGAACGGATTCAAATATCCATCTTTATGCAACTTAGCTAGTCGTGTCACATTGATATGACCTAGTCTACAATGCCATAAGAAGGATTCGTTCATTTCTGAACTCTTCCTCTTGTTTGTGTTTTGTACATTAAGAACCGTGGTTTGATCTAGAATGTATATGCCATTATTTAACGAGCCTGATCCAATCAACTTTTGATTCAGGAAGATGTTCATAACATTATCCTGTACTACAAAATTATATCCTTCTTTACTCAGGAAAGATACTGATATAAGATTGCATATCAGGGTCGAAATGTAATAGCATTCATCCAGAATCAATGTATTACCATTTGGTAATACAAGGTGATCTTCGCCAACTGCTTTGGCTGCAACATTTGCCCCATTCCCTACTCTTACGGAATGATCGCGTACTCCTAGTTCTCTACCTTTCCTTAGCCCAAGTACCATATTACATATGTGAGATCCCGATCCGGTATCTAATACCCAGGACGTAGAGTGAACTGAGAAACAGTTCTCAATAACTAACACACCCGAAGAAGATGCATCAACATGCTTATTCTTCGTTTGGGTGGCGTAGGAATCCGGATATGTCCTTATTCCCAGTTCATTCTTATAACAATTATAAGAAAGAACGGAACCAACGTTCCCTAGCACAGTATAATATGCGGGTTCGGTCAATACATCCATATTATTATCTTGATTAAGACGTGACATGGTCGCTGCCTGGAGAGAGAGAGAAGAAAACACTTTAGCGTATGCTCTTGCAAGATCAGATTGGTTATTATTTTATCTAATCATGATGGCTCCCACTGTTTTTATCAAATCTTCCTTCAAACCCTAGAAAGAAAGACTAGCCGGGATTAATTACACCCTACAACTTTGCTAATCTTTCAGCCAGGCCAATGCCGGTACTTTGAGGGAGGTTCCCCGTGCTTTCGTATGGACCTAATTAAAATATACATCATTTTCCCATGAGCGTAACCCCGTTGACTCCTTTCTAGACACTTACTTGATCGGCTAATTGTCTTGTGTAAAACTCTTCCAGGAGAAACTCTTACTCACAGTGGGATCGTGATCCAACTATCTCATAGAAGGTATGCAATCTCATTGCAAGTTTCAACACTTGAAACTCCTGATATATTTTGCCCCTAGCGTCCTATGACTTTGACGGAGGCCAAACTACCTATAGTCCGCTAGTCAAGTTCAACCCGTCATTTCTCGATTGAATTAGACCCACTCGCACGACGCTTGACAGGGGCCAAAAAACGCCGTACGAATACCCTAATCCAATCGCATCATATGCTACAAATAAGTACTAATCAGCTACCGTACACTACGCCTTGACGGAGGCCAAACTACCAGCAAGAATACTAAGTAATACTTATCAGAAACGACGGAGGGCTATGCAGGTTTTTCAGAAAACCTCTTGCGTAATGAACTTGATATCATTGTAGAATCGAGTGAATTTTGAAAAGGAGTGTTTTAGAGGATTTTACTAGCTTCGCTAAAGAGATCACTCCCGGTGAAGGGATCTCGGCTCTTTACTTATCGAATAAAGTGCAGGATATTTCACAAATACCACTATGCAAAGAAAATACTCCAAAAGCAATCAAAAGACAAACCGTGTGTTGTAGCATCTGCCAGTTATTGCTAAAGAGGTCACTCCCGGTGAAGGGATCTCGGCTATTTCCTTATCGAATAAGGTGCAGGATATATCATATTTATCACTATGCAAAGCAAATACTGTAGCTACCCTTTTTGAAAATTTGATTCTACAACATCTTTTAGGTTTTCTTTCTTTTCATTAATCTCATTAATCAAGTCCCATCATTTATGCTTCCTAACCATCACAGAAGAAACGAAAATACAACGTACTCTTATGCCATCCGCATTCGCCACAGTGTCCCGTTATGCACCGTTAGGTTACTTAACTAACGGCATACCGGGATGGGACTAGCGCGGGTGCAAAACATAAGTAACGTCAATTATATATCTCATATATAATGTATATCCATTCGTCTCAGAATCCACAGTGATCACATCACAGAGTATAAGCAGCAGAAACACACATATGAAAATATAGGATATGCTAGGATGTGCGTATTTTGTATTTAGCCAACAATAGAAAATACGGATTCCACGGTCGTGATGAATAGCCAATCCCACACCCCTAGACCCCTACGAGAACGACAAGTGACCTTACCAATTCTGGAGTTAGGAAACCCGGTCTCGACGCCTCAAGATGGTCTCCCACTGGACCACAGAACCCGGTCACTTGTGCTCCCCACCTTGGGTCTATCCTAATGCGGAAAAGTTAATAATATACAACAATGGTGACATCATCCTCAACCCGGAAGTGCCCCAATAAAAGAATATTACATACAAATGAATTTTACATGAATGAAAAGAAAAACTCTCATCTCATATAAAACCCCCGGCCATTCAATCACGACGATCCTATACATCATATCACAGCAACACATAACATCACATGTCATCAACGTAAGCAAGTGTGCGTACCCTAATTGTCGTTGACGTATAGCAACGGAACCAGTGATCCACCACACACTACTTACGGTCGGAGAAAAGAAAGTGAAAACTACAACAATTGGAATCGACATTGCCCTTAGACATCATAAACCCGGGATATCACATATCCAAAGTTTCATGCCTAACAATGTAAATCTCGCATTTAGGTCTCTTCTCATGAAAACACTTTTCAAAGTAAGTCAGATAATTCAACAAGATTTCCGATTACTACCGAGACCGAAATGCTAGATTTACACGCAACATATAAATGTAGATTCCAATTATTGTATCACAATATACTAGACTATGTTAAACATTTCGACCGAATCAACCAACACCCACAACACCTAAAGAGCTCAATACTTGAGCAAAGTTAAAGTACCCAAAATGTGCCACAGTACCTATGATCCAGCTTTAGAAAGGTCAAACCAATGCCTCACCTATGACACCGTTGAACTACGACAAACTCTAGGGTTCAAGTCACGGTTCCGAAGGCATAGAATCGAGTTAAGGTTTTTTTTCTTCTAGAGGGTCCATAGATTAACTTGCATGGCTATTGAATATAATTAACTTAAGAAAATTCCAACTCATGAAAATTTCAGTGGGGTTCTTGACAAGGTGTTTGAAGTTCGATCGAACTGTTAAACATTTTCTAGGTTACCAACACAATGCTAAAAATATGACTACGAAATACTCCGCAATTAGCCCATAACACAATTATCATCTCATGAAAATCTGGGCTAAGCAAACAATACCAAAAACCCCAAATTCCCCAGAATAGAGCACAGTGTGAAAACGAAGCAGGGGGGCCACTTGGCCAAGCTCGCCGGCCCTGGAGCTTATGTGCTCGGGTCAGATCCGAGCTGGGGGGTCCGTGTTCACACTGTGTTCTAATAATATCTCATACTACACTCTGCAGTTGCTAAAATTTTTTTAACGATTTTTAAAATATTACCAGAGAGCAAGAATTAGGGTTTCTAAATTCGTATTTTGCGGAGTTTTTCGGTTTCGTATTATCTTAACACCGTCTAGGTTTTTAGTTTGGCTCTTATACCATGTTGGGATTCCTTAGCAACACTACAAGGGTTTGGTAGCATCACACATGCCATAATTAAAAATTTAGAGGGTGCTAAAGAATCTAACCTAGGAATCGAACTAGAAAAGCTAGGGTAACAAGAAGTAGTATCACATACTACATGTAATATAGCAATAAGTTAAGAGATTACAACCTTTGTAGTTCTCCTTAGTTGACTCCTTGGCTCCTTGAGAGTTGGAACGGGCTTGCTAGTGATCCTCCAAGTCCACGATGATCCATCTGGAGTCCTCTTTGTCGAAGCTCCTAGCTCCACTTGATCAAAAGATGAAGATGAAGCTAACACTCTAGACTAATTGGCTAGACTAGTGTAGAATGATATGTGGTTTGTTTTCTCACTTCAAAACCCTAACTTGATCACTATCTCACTCGCTATCAAAACCTAGAAAGTAAGAGAGAGGAAGAAGAAGATGATGGCAATTTGAGAGCTCAAGATAATAACTGAAAGTGAAGTCATGTAAACTCGGGGTGTTCTCTCGGTATGGAGCCAGAAAAAGGATAAAGATAAAAATGAGAATAGAAATTATATATAATTTCCACTCTCATTCTTAACCTTTGTTAATAAATATCTATATATTTATCTTTGGAGCACTAATAGCCATAGAATGATAACTCATGGTTAATGCAAGGGTTAGTGGAGGAATAAAATAATCAACCATGAATCATTTTCTATTTCCATTAATCTCAAAAATAAATATGTATATATTTACTAACATGTGAGTCTTATATTGCCACCATCTTTGTATCATCTATCATGATACACAAGTGTATGCATGTATGTGTGCATCCACATCAATATGTGCATCAACATAAACTTATGCATACATGCATGCATACAACAAAAGACAAAAGGGTCTAGGTGAAAAAGCTAATGGTCAATGTTAAATCAACACTTGATTTAACAAACCGGTCATATAATATATGACCCGACCAATAGCAAACCGCCCGATTAATATACGGTATCATATACACGCATTTAATCGAGTCCCCACGCATATCTCATATGCACACCACATATTTTCGCCTGGGCTAGGAAACTCCTTTGTGGGACTCTAAGACTCGTCAATACGCCGACAGCAGGTGATGATCACATTAAGCACCCACAAGCCGTCAGCGGTACTAGCTGGACGTAACGGCTACCCGGGTATTGAATGATCAGAAGATCAGCAAGTATGCCCGCTCTAACTCCTGTAAAAGCCTGACAGTAACACTACTGTACAGTCCAGTCTCTTCGTCTGATATGTCGCATATCTAGTTTAGGGGTGGTAAACGTCAGACCCCAATAACCGATAAGTCATGCCGATATGAGGCTCATAACGGGTCGAGAAACTACTGATAACACTTACCAGTAAATCTCTAAATCAGCCTTGACCAGGGAATTCCCTGTTATGGCCAATCGAGCATAGCGCAACATCAACCCCCAATACCGGGTGAGACGAAACTCCTCCTATCGCTCATTGCCTCCATATGACTCGGGACTGTACCCAAAAACCATCGTTTTGCACGTCCACTAGAACGTGGTAAGGTAGAAATCAAAGCACAGTGGGAATCACACAAGACTCTATGACGATCTCGGGTCTACAGAATAACCTGTACCAATGTTATCAGAGAACTGCTATCTGGCGTGAGGTATAATACCATCTGGGAGTTCTCGGCGAGTCCGTCCAGTGTACCCAGTCTCCACTGAGCACCCGTATACCATCTCTGATGTCAAACACCAATGGATATGGGATCATCCATTGCCCATCTCAGGGGTCGAGAAGCATATATGCTAGTCTACTCTAGTATATAGATACCCTGTCTCGATACACCCACGACTAGGAACATTAAAGGATGAACTTATGGACTACCATGGCCCCACTAGTATGATCTGCATCATAATCCTGGTAGTCAAGTACATATCCTAAGGGCTTTACCAACATGTAACCATAAGACAGTAAGAGACAAGTATACATGTTAAGATAAAGAGCAACCAGATAGCATACTATCATGCCGAGCAAGAAAGTCCTCTCTATATATGTCGAAGCATCCGCTATAATATACATCATATGTACAATAATGGTCTCTAGGGCATACATAAAACTAACAATAACCCGGCTATAGTACATATAACCGACTAATATTAAATTTATCATTTTATCAAATCAACACTTGATCCGATAACCCGGCTATATCACATATACCCGACCGATATCGCATATCGCGAGAATAGAATACGGTATCACATATCGTATTAATCTCGGTCCTGCACATAACACATATGTGCTCCTACTCCATTTCGCCTGAGCCAGGAAAACTCTATGTAGGACTCTAAAGACTCGTCAATATGCCGGCAGTGGGTGATGATCATATCAAACACCCACAAGGTGCAAGCGGTCAGCTAAACGTAACAGCCACCTGGGTATTGAACGATCGGATGATCAACAAGCAAGCCTATACATACTCTTGTGAATCCAATCAGTAACACTACCGTACAGTCCAGTCTCATCATCTGATATGTCGCATATCCAGTCTAGGGGTGGTAAACGTCAGACCCCAGTAACCGATAAGTCGTTTCGATGTGAGGCTTATAACGGGTCGAGAAACTACTGATAACACTTACCAGTTGGTCTCCATATCAGTCCTGTCCAAGGACTTCCAGTTATGGCCAATAGAACACAGCGCAACATCAACTCCCAATACCGGGAGAGACGAAACCCTTCTTATCGCTCATTGCCTCCATGTGATTCGGGACTGTACCCAAAAACCACCGTTTTGCACGTCCTCTTGAACATGGTAAGATGGACATCAAAGCACAGTGGGAATCATACAAGACTCTATGACGATCTCGGGTCTACAGACTAACCTGTACCAGTATCACCAGAGAACTGCTCTCTGACGATACGCATAATATCATCTATGAGTTCTCGGCGAGTCCGTTCAGTGTACCCAGTCTCCATTGAGCACCGTACACCATCTTTGATGTTAAACTCTAATCGATATGGGATCATCCATCGCCCATCAAATGGGTCAAGATGCATATACGCTTGTCTACTCTGGAGTATCGATGCCCTGTCTCGATATACCCTCAACTAGGAACAGTTATATGATGTACTCTTAGACTACCCTGGCCCCACTAGTATGATATGCATCAGAGTCCCAGTAGTCTAGTACATATCCTATGGGCTTTATCAACATGTGAGAGCAAGACAGTAAACCAATACAAGTCAACATGTTAGACAATGTGAAACTAGATAGCATACTATCATATCGGGCAAGAAAGTCCTCTCTATATATATCCAAGTATCCACTATAATATACATCATATGTACACCAATGACCTCTAGGGCATATATATAACTAACATGTTTTGTATGTTGAAAATTGTGTTTTGATTTAGAACATCGATACCATTACACAATGTAGCTTTTGCCACCAATACCCGATTAAGGTAAATGTTCATGATATTTCTATCAAGAACAAACTTATATCCATCTTTATCAAGTAAAGAAACTGATATGATGTTGCAAACCATGGAAGGTATATAGTAGCAATTGTTAAAAATCATAGTATTACCTTTTGGCAACACTAGGTGATATTACCTTATGCTCCATTCCCTACTCTGAGGAACATATCACCAGGTCCAACTATCTTACTTTTTCTCAGTCCCTGCAATAAATTACAGATATGAGATCCTGATCCGGTATCTAGTACCTAGGAGGTAGGACTGACCGAAAAGCAGTTTTCAATAACAATAACACCTGAAGGAGACGTAATAGTATACTTCTTCGTTGGGGTCATCAAGGAATTCATGGAATTCTCTTTCCCTTGATCGTACTCATGACTGCTGTCATAAGTTAGAGCCAAAATGACGTTCCCCAGCCCCGAATAAGAATTCGGATCAGTCAAGCGATACATTTTATTATCTTGATTAGGGCGTGAATTGGTTGCTACCTGGAGAGAGAGAAAGAAACACTCAGCGTACGCTCTTGCAAGACAAGATTGGTTATTAGTTTATCTAATCATGATGGCTCCCACCATTTCCTCGAATTCTTCTTCAAACCCTAAAAGAAGAACTAGCCAGGATTAATCGCACGTCACAATACTTGCTTAACCTTTCGTCCAGGCTAGTGTCGGTACTTTGAGGATGGTTTTCCAACGCTTTCGTGAAATTCCTTAATTACATAACCTCTTTTCCCTGGAGGCGTATCCCCTCTAACACCGTCCTAGCCACCTACTTGGTTTATAGCATTGATTGTTAAGTGAAAAAAACTCCCAAGTGTAATCCTACTCATCAGTGCGATCGGGATCCAACTATTATTGTGTGATCAACTTGATGGAAGCTACTCTAGTCACCATACTCCAGAAGGTATGCAACACTAGCAAGTTTCCTATATATTTGAAACCCCCGATGTGGTTTTTGCCTCTAACGGCTTATGACCTTGACTAGGTCAACATATCATAAACCGCTAGTCAAGTTCAACCCGTCATTATCCTGGATTAATTTAGACCCACCCGTATATACCCTTGACTAGGTCAAAATGGTTATACGGCTGTTCTAAATAATCGCAATACCTGCAACAAACAAGCACCACTCAGCTACTGAACACTACGTCTTGACTAGGTCAAAACACGCAGCACGAATACTAAGTAACACTCGTAAGAAACGACGGAGGGCTACGGTTCGGTTTTTGGCGAAAATCCCTTTAATGTAATGAACTTGATATCGTTGAAGGAACCTGAGCAGTTTTGAAAAAGAGTGGTTTAGGCTCCTGATTGATCTTTTTTTAGTGTAGTTTAACCACAATCAATAACAGTGTCGCGTGTAGCTAGACCGAGATGAGTACGGGTCGTCCTCAGGAAAATGTTGAATCTTTTAATCTTACTTTAGACGTGTTGAAAAAGGAGAAGAATAAAGAATGGTGAAGAATGATTGTAGGATCTAGATCTACGTCAAACACGGATGCAAAATATAGATCTAGATTAACTACGGAGGTAAGTTTAATATTAAAAGGGGGCATGTAGGGTTCATTAGGATTTAGTAGTCATGGATGATTAATTAAAGATTACTCTTTTTATCCTTTAATAGATTTAAAACTATATCGACAATGATGCATGTAGATTAGGGTTTCTGGAGGGAAAAGGGTTCCCACTCTTAACCCCTATCTCGACATGGAACTCCGTTCATATCTAGCCTTTACCAAAACAATTGTAAATCTAATCTCTAATCGTGGTCGCGATTATCAATGAATTGATAGCGCGCCCAATTAGGATGTTAACTATTCTTTTGATAGAATTTATAAACTTTATAGGAATTAAAAAGAGTTTAAGGATCTTCATCATCCATTAACCTACCCTAATCCCATGAACCCTAACAAGCAAAGAATTACTCGTGTATGTTGGGATAAGAAAAGATAGAGAGGGAAAACATAATGAAAAACTACAAAGAAATAAAACAAGAAAACAACTAGCTTTATTAATCAACAAGATCAATTACACTTTGTTCCCTTAGAAAATGATTACAAGATGCTAGTTTGCTTCTCGATCTCTTCTAAGGTGGTAGATGAACCGTTGATGATCAAGCAGGATTTTTGAGCCGTCGTGGACTTCGTGATCGCATCGGTTTGATGATTTTTCCAAGAGGCTCTCGGTCATTATTTATAGTCCCAGAGCCAGAACCCTACTTTCCTAATTTGGAAACCAGTGGTTAAGATCCCAACAGCAAAATCCCAACTCCCAACTCGTCCAATACGCAGCGGAACCGCGGCCAATAGGTGGGTTTGGCCGCGGTTCCGCGGCCTTACAGGGAGATCACTTGATTTGTTTTTCTGGAGCTTTATCTTGATGACACGTGGTGATCTTTTGAATCTCTGGAAACTGAAAATCTTTTCTACGTCATTGCCAGAATTGATTTCTTTAGTTTACTTTCTTAATTAGGCAGGTTTGTTTTGCCAACTTTGATTTCCTTGATTTCAGCCCTGAAAATTCTGCACAATAACTCAACAAATAATATTAGTAGAGTTTGTTTTATTGAGATATTAACTTAACTATTAAGAATTGGTAAAAGGTATTTACTAAGGTAAGTATATTAAATGGGCCAAATGTTATATGGATATTATATGCTTATTTTTTCCTACCAAATGTTAATTATAATATATAAACACATGAAAATAGTATTTTTACAGATAAACCCTCATATGTGTCATATATTATAATAAACACGTTTTTTATATAGAAATAGTAGGAAAAATGTCATATTAAAAGTGCAGTTTTATCAACTGAACAGCTCCACTTTTGAAAAGTTGTGGTTTTGAAGAAAACCAAGTAATCTACAGTATAAGCTTTAGCTCAAGAGGTCACTCCCCGTGAAGGGGTCTCGGATCTTGCCTCCTGGATTAAGGTGCTTGATATTCATGACCGAATACCACTATGCAAAGTGAAAGAATATAACTATAGTTTTTCGAAATTTGTTCCAACAACATCTTTGAGGTTTATTTTCTTGCATTAATCAAAATTAATGCGGTCCCATCAATTAACCTATCACACCAGAAAAGAACGAAAATAAAATGTACGTAAATGCCATTCGCATTCGCCACGGGGCCCCGTCATTCACCGTTAGGTTACTTAACTAACGGCAGAACGGGGGCTAGACTAGTGCAGGTGCAAAACATATACAACATCTATTAGTATATATAAATATATATAACATTCGTCCCAGGCATGATATAATCAACATCACAGAATCTGAACAAGCAACACAGAATGGTGGATAATCATAGAGTCTCGGGTTTCATTTGAGCCACAAATAAAACCCGACGTTTCCGGTCATGTGGATAGTCCGTGCAATGAAAACCTTGACCCCTATGAGCACGGTATGTTTCCGCCAATCCCAGAAGTGAGGCAACCTCAATCAACAATGTGAATGGGCCACCCAACACTTCACAGGATCCGGTAACTTGAGCGCCCCTCCGTGGGTCATCCTATACTCCATACAAGTGCGGCGAATGGCTCGCCAATTCTAGATTGAAGCCCTCTCCATATCAACATCATGAGATGCGGGCTTGTTGCCCTCTAGAACCCGGCTATTCGAGCACTCCATCATGGGGTAATCCTAGTACTGAAAAAGAAAATTATATGTACAAAGGTGATATCGACCTCAACCCGGTCGTGCCCCAATCAAATAATATACAACATGGCAGAGATGGCAGTCCACATGTCGGACGCTCGCCCCGCAATAACAAATGTACAATTGAATATAAACTATACTAAATCATTGCACCGCCGGCTATCCATCACGACAATCCAACCACAATATCAGCACAATCACAGAACATCAACATGAGTGTCATGTTCGCAAACTCGTCTAAAAGAACCTATAGCAGTTAGACGGGTTATACCGATCAAATGACATTCATGGTTGTAGATGCTAATCTAAGTACTGATAATCACGCATTTAAAATTTTGATCGACAAAAGCTTTCCGTATTGGCCCCAAGGGCAATCCAGTACTCAAACAAATATGGGCGAGAAACTAAACAACCCAGAAATCACATTTCTAAATATTAGAGCCCCATAAGAAATTTTGTGCACAGATGCCCCAATACAACTGCGCAACCGCGTCAAACATACATGTTTTGCCATGGTTCCGCGGCCTTATAATGGGCTCTTGGGCCCAATTTTCTTATGGTGTCTTAAAATACCTTGCACGAATTTTTCAGACACTGAAAATGATTTTTTGAACACTTTTAAAAATTGGCAGAAACTTGAATTTGAAATCGTGATTTCGGAAATATTTCTCGATCGATCTTTTAAGCATGTTAGAACTAGCTAGTTTAGGTTTTATGGGGTGGCTCTGATACCATGTTGGGTTACACTAACGCCCCGGCCATCATCTGTTACCGTTTGCGGAACAAATTTTTTTCTACGATTGTAAAACCGGCGCTAGAATAACCCGTTACCGGATCTACCTGTTGGGTTACGCCAGTGTCCGGCCATCAATCCGTGGCCAAACGCGGAACAAAAACTTTTAGAAACCGGCACTAACGGAACCCTAATTTACGGATCGTATCATTAATCCTATACTAGCTATATGTAAAGGAGTTTAGAGAGGTTATACCGAACGATCCTTATCTTTCGGTCTTCAACCTCTGTCCTAAGCTCCTCGCGGCTTCCTCGTTCACGTTTGATCTCCGGTCTCCCCCATCGAAGACGATCCACGTCGAGGGTTAGTAATACGGGCTCCCGCCTCAAAACCGAGGCAACTCGAGTATCTAGTTTGCTAGCCGAGATAGCCAAGATGAAGTAGAGTGTGTTTGTGATTACTTTGTCTCAATACACCCAAGGATTCTCAACTCATGAGAAGGTTTGGATGGAGGTTGAAGAAGATGCCATGGGAGAAAAGTGTGAGCTCAAGAAAAGGCAAGTAAAGAAAAATTGAAGTGGCTGCCTTTTTCCAAGTGAGTGTTGTGAGTTTATTTGTTGTGAGCAACTCAAGAAAAATCCCATGCCAAGAAAAGATCTGCCATTACACAATAAAATATCTCACAAGCTCAAAACAAATATCTCATAGGCTCAAAACAAATATCTCACAAGCCAACATGACACATCCCATGACTCATAACCATGAGTCACCATATGCATGCACCAAGAGTTAATGAAAAATCCATGACTCACACTTTCCCAACAAATAAACATTTAAACCAAAATCTTTAAATCCACAAAAAGAAATGGCATCTACTAAAGGAAACTTGTAATGAATTACAAGAATACCCCACATCCGTATATACATACCCATCATCCTTATTCCGACTGAATACGAATACGACGAGACGAAAGTAATCCAACAATATAATACTAGGATCCGGCTTAAACTAAAGTCCACTAGTATTATCCGTCCGATCATGATCCGTGCACAAGTGCACGAATATGATCGAACCCTGCCATAAAACCATACGTCCTCTACAACGTTTTGCCCGAAATAGTGAAACCCTCTGTGTGGGACTCTAAAGACTCGTCAATACGCTGGCAGTGGGTTTAACCATAAGCATGTCAGTGGCACTAGCTGTACGTAACGGCTACCCAGGTATTGAGCGAAAGGGTGGCCGACGAGCAAACTCATCCTGAAAACCCTACTGAGCCTGACAGTGACAATATCCGTTAGGTCCGGTCCGTTCGTCTATGAGTATCGCATATCGAGTCTAGGGGGGTGGATAAAGTCAGACCCGTAATAACTTGACATTTAGTGTCAGTATGAAGCCCATCACCACCTAAGAAACTACTGATCCGAATTAGTATTTCTCGACTACCCTGGCCAAGGATTTCTGGTGATGGCCACCTGTGCACTCCACGACATCAACCCCCAATACCGGGAGAGACGAATCCCTTTACGATCCGCTTATTGCCTCCATGTGGCTCGGGACTGTACCCAACTAAAACCTGTTTTCACGACTCATTTTGAGCCGTTGTAGGGTAGTAATCAAAGCACAGTAGGAACTCACACGAGACAAATGACGATCTCAGGTCGATAGACTAACCTGTACAAATGTCACCAGGGAACTGCTATCTGACAATAGGTATAATACCAACTAGCATGTTCCCGACGAGTCCGTCCGGTGTACTCATAACCCAATGAGCACCTGTATACATCTTAGGTGAACCAACTAACACCAATAGCTTGTGAGACCGGCCACCGCCCTTGTTGGGGTCACTATCAGTATACACTAGTCTACTCTTGGAGTATCAATGCCCAGTCTCGAAACTCCCATGACTAGGGACATTTTAAGGATGTGCTTATAGACCATCCGGCTCTCACGTATATGATCACCATCATACTGCTGGTAGTCAATTAAGAATCCTATGGGCTCTATCAACATATAATAGTGATCTGTAATGTCACCTGAAGCATGTAAATGATGATAAAGACAAAACATATAGCATACTATCATTTCGAGTAAGACTGTTCTACCGGTATAGGTCCTCCCTCAATCATTGCAATCACATTCCTGCGATCCAATAATTGACTTGAGGGCACTATAGCCAACAATATCCCACTTGCAATTAAGGCAAATTATTGCAGTGTCACATACTCACAGCCCATGTGATACCGAACACCCAACTTCTCTACTAATCAGTTTCATAAAGCTCGTTTGTAAAACTATTACGTTCGAGAAATAGCCTCAGTGAGTGGATCCGCTCCAATGTTTCTTTCTATGTCTTTCTTTATCCCAAGTTCGCGGAGAAATCCATCTCCCGAAATGAGCAATATCTGTCTTAGAATATGTCTGGATATCTTATGGGATCTAGTTTATAAATGAACTCCAAATCGAGTAAACTTCTTAGACTGTATTGTCAACTGAATTTAATCAGTATCCTGTGCCATGCCTCCCTCAGTATCCGCTTGGACCACATATCCAAACTACTGCCCCTCGTCAAGAGGGAAAACTATAACTCTGACAGTCACTCTGTCATCCAGGTCACCTTGGAAGCCTAGAATGATAACCGTCTTCTGAAGGAGGCTGCCGTTATCAAATCCCTAGAATATCCACTTATATTTATAAACTGCTTCCGAACGTTTCTCCAGGATTGGATCTATATAAACTTATTACATCTAGTTCAAAAAAAAACATCTGGTGTGGTACTTGACATCTCATAATTGACTCAATTGCCTAAGCAAGTAATATGCTAATCATGCACATCCTTCTCCCCATTAGTCTCTAAGACACCTTTAGAGAGGGTGACTCCATCACCTGCAGGTACACTACCATGCCAGGAGTCGTCCATTCTAAAACACCTTTAGAATAGTGTCAAAATACCCAGATTAGGAAACTACCTAAATCTAGATCTAAAAACCATAGATCTAGTAACTAGAATGCTTGATATAATATCCATATTCTATGTGGAGAAACCACTGTGTGACAACCATAGTATAACCGATCGTAGTATAGGAATTTCACTTCTTATAAAGTGCATGTCATCCAAATACCAGGACATCACACCCTACTACCTTCTTAACAGATCCATCTCCTATTCTGATGAAATCAAAGCCAATGATTGCTACATCAAATATAGATGATCTATCTCCGCTATATTTGCTTTAGTCTATAAATAGACATAAGCTACTTGTCCACTATGCTTCCACTGCTCTTACTGACTACAACAACCCTCTGGCAGAGTCGTATACACGTGCACTTCTAAAGCTAGTTTAGAACGACGCTATATTCATCCTCCTGCTAGTTTTCATAGTCTAGAACAGCAGTAATAGTAAGTCTGGGTAAACAAGAACCTCCCAGTCACCGACTTTAAGGATACTAAAGTACCTCTCGGGTGCCTGAGGTTACCCACCATATCTGCGGAGTGGCTAATGGAATGTCAAACTCGATTGAATGTTTAGATTCTACTAAATTTTCAGTAATCGTTTTTGGTTCTGGAATCACTTCCAGTTCTACCATACTCTCATTGCTGTTTTCTGAAAAAGTCCATTTTACTAAATCCGTGGCGAGTCAAGAACAATATCACTATTGATCTTCCACATTGTAGAAAGTTAACCCTCGTCATAGCCCGAGATAACCCACAAACTTCCATTACTGAAACGTGCCTTAAGTTATCCAGAGTCTGGTTTTAAGCATATGCCGGACAACTCCATATACCTTAACATCGTTAAAATATGAACCATTCTATATAGAATATAGAAATAGAGGCACTAATTTAATTAGAACCAGATTCAAATCATGCAGCTATCTCCAGTGCATGTCAACTAAATGGAAAGAGGTCGATCGACATTACTCAACTAGGAGTGCATCTAACTATGAGTAACCTGAAAGAGAAGCAAGTTCTCAAAATCATTACAATCAACTGAATACCAAATACAAGTATCTACATCTTCAATCACCTTGAAGAATCCTGATGCTTGCAACACATGGTTCTCTACTTTATTCTTGTACCTATAACTTCTCAAAACTTGGACCTTGTATTTGTAAGAAATACTTGTCTAAAACTGGAGAAGTCACAAGTAAACAGAATATAGTACGAGCACCAACCCTTCTGTCCTAATGGACACTGGAAAACATACAATACTTTGTATAAGTCTCCAGAGTTGAATAACTCAAACCCTGTGCGTCGTAGGTTGAAAACTGTACTATAGTTAAGAAGAATTACACCGCTGTTTATTGATCCTTACCCAATCATCAGCTGATGTAGGTAAATGTCATGGACATAATTTTAAAAAGTTACATCTCACTTTATAAAATAAACATATAGATATATCAGTTTGAAATTGGTGCATAACAACGGATATTCAAAACCAAATATTTGCCGTCAGGCAAAACCCCAGACGATTTCCTCAAATATCACCAATTACAACGAATTCTGATATAATGAGGATATAATCACCTAATTACAAATTACTTACTCTCACTCATCATCTATAAAACCATACAGATGTGAGAATCAAACCTGGTAAATACATACCCTGGAGTAAGGATCTAATTGGGAAATCAGATTTCAATTAGCAACGCATAGTGAAACTGAAACATGAAAATGTTTCGAAGGGGTAGCCGGGTATTTCTAGTAATGCCTCTTCCATTATCCAGATTCATGACCGTGACCATATATTTCCTTTCCATCTCTCCAAATCCCTTTATTTGTCTTTACTCATTACCTTTCTGTACACCACCCCTAGGCTAAATAGTTTTCTTCCTTCCCTACCGTTCGGGACCAGCCTATGATTTGGAAGAAGACTATCTAATAAGCGTAATAGGTGTACTCTCATAATCCTAGAAGCCCTCGCAACCTGAGAGAAGGTAAAGATAAAAGACAACTGAATAATCCTTATTCTATTTCTCCTGAACCAGAATCCATTCTCGAACTGGAACAAGTTCTTTCGAGTTCGTATGTAAATATACGATGGTTTATTTAATAAATGCGGATCTTCGTAGTGATACAGGGTGTTCTAAAGAAAATCAAAGGTGAAGTAGGAGTGGTGATGAAATACGCGGTTTGGTCGTGAATGATAGCAGTCACAATTTACTTTGCCCTCTTTCTAATCCCTTATTTGTCTTTACTTATTACCTTATGTACACCACACTTAGGCTAATTGGTTTTCTTCCTTCCCCACCTTTCGGCACCTGCCTATGGTTTGGAAGAAGACTATCCAATAAGCGCAATAGGTGTACCCTCTCCTAATCCTAAGAGCCCTCACAATCTGAGAGAAGGTAAAAGGAAAAGATAACAGAATTGTCCTATTCAATTTCTACAGAACCGGAAACCATTCTCGAATCTGAAACAAGTTTCTTCAAGTTCGTATGTAACTATACGATGGTCATATCCCATAAATGCGGATCTTCGTAGTGATATGGAATGTTCCGGAGAAAAGTAAAGGGTAAAAGTAGGTGTGGCAATGAAGTATGCAACTCTGACAATCCAAAAGTCAATGTCGCGCACCCCAGTGTTCACGGGGAGGCATAATTTGCAAAAATTGATTTTTACGAGCTTCGCAACACCGACTAGAACCAAGGATCGTCCATAAACCCTAGCTAGCAAACTACTTGAGGTTTAACTACTCGGATACGAAGTTATACCTCACAATACATGTCTTTCGGGTCTTCATCGCTGTCCTCCTCATCGTCATAAGCTCCAAGGATCGATCCGGATCGTAGCTTCTTCGACGACCTCCTCGAGTCAAAGACGATTCACCCGAGAGTCTATAGTCCGAGCTCCACCTCAAAACCGAGGTAACTAGGGCAACCAGCTTGCTAAACTTGATGACCTAGGTGATTTAGAGTATGAAGATGGATTTATTTGTCTCTTGAAACCCTAGGATTCTCAACACATGAGAGCTTTTAGGGTTTTGATGCGAGGAAGAAGAAGAGAGCTGGCTTGAGAAAAGAGAAATGATTTTGATAAAATGATCAAGATAAATGAGATGGCTACCTTGACTTGACTACAAGCATGGCATGAAAAATATCTCATCGAAATATCTAGGTCATAAAATATCTCACAAAAATATCTAAGTCAAATAGTCAAACCAAGTCAAGTGGTCAAGCCAAGTCAAATGGTCAAACAAAGTCAAGTAGTCAAAACAAGTAGCTATGCCTCAATTATCATTTACAAAAATAACAAATACTTTCCTCCATATCATAATTGTTTTAATCAAGTAAATGGTCAAAACCATGATTAGGTGTCTCCTTCTATGCCCCTCTCATCCGTATATACATACCTGCATTCGTGTTCCGAGAAACACGAATACAAAGAGACGAAACTGATCCATCAATATAATACTGTGATCCGGCTTAAACCAAAGCCCCTAGTATTATCCACCCGAACATCATACGTGCACAAGTGCACGTAAGTGATCGAAGCCATTTTAAATCTATTAGAGTTTTTTTATCTTCGACACGCAATCCATATTTTCGCGACCTGCCTTAAAACCATATGGCCTCTAAACAAGGTTCTGAGTTATCCCTTTAGCCGAAGGCCGTTCACCTTTGAAATAGAGATAGCCGGTTGGCCTTTTGCCCGGTGCAGGGAAACTCTCTATGTGGGACTCTTAAGACTCGACACTACGCTGGCAGTGGATTTAACCACAGGCCGCAAGCGGTACTAGCTGTACGTAACGGTCCCAAGTAGATGTCGATAAGAAGGCCGATGAGGAAATCCCATCCGACCTCCTACTGAGCCTGAATGTGACAATCTCCGTACAGTTTGGTTTGTTCATCTAAGAGTATCGCATATCAGGCGTTGTGGCGGTAATCGTCAGACCCCTAATAGCGCAATAAGTCGTGCCAGAGTGTAGCCCAAAACACCGTGAGAAACTATTGGAATACCTACCAGTAAATCTCGCTTTCCCTGGCTAGGGACTTTTTGTAATGGCTCTCCGAACACAGCATGATATTAACCCCCAATACCGGGAGAGACGAATCCTATCTAACCGCCACTGCCTCCAAGTGCTTCGGGACTGCACCCAACTTCTACCTGTTTGCACGACTCCTTTGATCCATGGTAGGGTAGTAATCAAAGTACAGTGGAAACACACTCGAGGCGAAGTAGCAGTCAAGTTGACTGACTAAGCTATACTCATGTCACCTGAGAACTGCTACACGACGATAGGTATAATACCTACCAACAGTTCCCGACGAGTCCTGTCCAGTGTACTCATAACCTAATGAGCACCTGCATACTATCTCCAGTACGACGTACTAATGGATGTGAGACAGACCATCTCCCCTGCTGGGATGAGAAGCGTATACACTAGTTTACTTCGGAGTATCGATACCCCATCTCGATAATCCTACGACTAGGGACCTGTATAGGATGTGCTTATAGACTGCCCAGCGCCCATTAGTATGACTGCTATCACAACACTGGTAATCAAGCAAATATCCTAAGGGCTCTACCAATATGTATAAGCGATATGCTAAGAAAACACATGCACATATTGAGGAGAGACTAACCAGGTAGCATAGTACCATTTTGAGCAAGACTGTTACTATATCCGTGCATATCCCAAGCTCCCATTAAGTAATATACAATCCAGTAAGATACAAAATGGCCTCTAGGGCATTATTGCTAACATTAAGAAGGTCCGGTTATCTTGGTTACTGAGTTATATTCTAGGGTCGGGCCATGGACGCTGCCAAAAAGAAAGAGAAAAGAAACACTCAGCGTGCACTCTATTCTAGATCATAATGGTTAATCACTTTATCTAATCAGGATGTCTCCCACTGTATCCTCAAATTCTCCTCCAAACCCTAAAGAAGAATTAGTCGAGATCATCTAAAATCACCCGAGGAGTAAACCAACTCATCAGTGGGAATCGGAAACCAACGATCATCGCATGATAACCTGATGGAATCCACTCAAATTATCACACTCCAGAAGGTATGCACATGTCTGGCAAGTTTCCTATATGTATGAAATTCTCGATGTGAATTTTCCCCTATGCTTTTATGACCTTGACGAAGGTCAATAAATCATAAGTCACATGTCAAGTTCTACCCGTCATTGTCCAGGTTAATTTGAACCCACCCGTACATACCCTTGATAAAGGCCAACAAAGTAGTACGACTGTCCCAAAACAATGCATCTATCTATGCAACAGAAAAGTAACAAGCAGCCACCATACACTATGCCTTGACGAAGGTCAACAAACATAACATGAATACTAAGTGTTACCCGTCAGAAATGACGGAGGGCTACGAATGGTTTTTGGCGAAAAACCTTTAACGTAATGAACTTGATATCGTTGAAGGAACCGAGTAGCTTTTTACAAATATATAGCGGCGAAAACCTTTGCTAAAGAGGTCATTACCGGTGAAGAGATCTCGGCTCTTTCCTCATGGAATGAGGTGCAGGATATTCCCACTGAATGCCGCGATGCAAAGCAAAAAAGTAATCGACTATAGTGAAGTTATTACCCTGACGCAAACTTCTGCCCAAGAGGTCACTCCCGGTGAAGGGATCTCGGCTCTTGTCTCGTCGAATGAGGTGCTGGATATTCATAACCGAGTACCGCTGTGCAAAACAAAAGAAAATGTCCTTGTAATAATAGCTTTTTAAAATTGTTCCAACAACATCGAATAGGTCTTTTTTCCGTGCATTGATCAGAATCAACGCAGTCCCATCAATTAATCACACCAGAAAAGAGCGAAAATATGATGTACGTATATGCCATCCGCATTCGCCACGGGGCCCCGTCATCACCCGTTAGGTTACTTAACTAACGACAGAGCGGGGGCTGGACTAGCGCGGGTGAAAAACATATACAACATCTACTTGTACATATATAACAATATATAATAATCTCTCCAGGCATGATAAATGCAACATCACAGATAAGCGATGAGCATCACAGAACAATACTGATAATCTGGGAGCCCCGGGTTTCCTTTGAGCCGCAACTGAAACCCGATGATCCCCTAGTCATGTGGATAGCCTGTGCAATGAAAACCTAGACCCCTACGAGTGCGGCAAGTTACCCGCCAAAACTATAAGTGAGGCAGCCCCCTTCATCAAAGTGAATGGGCCACCCAGCACTTCCCGGAATTCGGTAACTTGAGCACCCGTCCTTGGGTCAACCTGTACCCCCTACGAGTGCGGCGAATAGCCCGCCAATTCTAGAGTGAGGCCCCCTCCTTGTCAACGCCATGAGATGCGGACCCGTTGCCCTCCAGAACCCGGCTATCCGTGCACTCCATCGCTGGGTAATCCTAGTGCAGAAAAGAAAAATATGTACAACGGTGACATCGAGGTTAACCCGGTCGTGCCCCAAAAAAATAATATACAAGCAGGCAGTGACGGCCGTCCACATATCGGACACTCGTCCCGCGATATCAAATGTAGAAATAAAACTAAACTGTACTAACATTGCTGTAACATTTTGGAAAATTAAGAATATTTATTTAATTATAAAAGTAATGAAAATAATAAGTTTACAAAAAATGATATCGCTTATGAAATTGAGTATCGGAATCATTTCCGAAAAATGTAATTATTTTGATAATTATGAATAAAGTGGGCGATATTAGGAAAAATGATATTTTAACATGATATTGAATTTTTCATTAAGCTAATGACATTTAAGTAATAGATTTATCATTTCATATGTTTTATGTTATATGGATTTGGATTTATGATATGAAGGTTTTTACACATTGTTATAATTCTTATCATGGTTGGTATATAACATTCTATGCTAACTTACATACAAACACAACATTTTCACCCTTACTTATAACCTTACACCTCCTCCTTCATCACTTTCCACCACCTTCTTCAAGATTCAACACCTCCTCCTTGCATGAATGCATCATGCTTCATTATGAGACACATCCTCCTTCCTCTCATGCCACCTCCCCTTCTCATTACACACCACATGCTTTCTTTACAAAACTCCTCACCTATTTACCTATGATACTCAGAAATTCTTTAGAAATCCCAACTAAAATAATACACTCTTTAGCCCCAAAACCAAAAATATTCTAAGTATTTCTACCAAGAAAAAGAGAGCAATGAATTCCTTCTTCAAGTGTGCACTTCTCCAAACTTGTGGTACTACAAACCATAGATGTTCCCACATACCATCCTTGAGCTGGTGTTTTCCTGTGGATCATTCAATAGGTATAAGCTCAACCCTACAGTTCTTAGTTCAATAATGTTTTTGTATGATATCGGTATATATCGTATTTTGATGGATTAGGCTCCGTTTATGAATCTACTATATTTTAGATGTAAATTAGAAAACCCAAACAGTGCCTTAACCTTGTAAATTGTATCTAGAATAAACCATAGAAAGACGAGCCCCTTTGCTAGGATTTTGGCCGGCGACCATCAAGGAAAATCCGATCTCGCCGGATTTGTAGAGGAATTGGGTGTTGGGAATTTTAGGGTAGCTCCATATATCTATATTAGGATGTTTGGTATTGTTTAAATAAGTTAATTTGTCAGTAGGTTAAATCTGTAAGTTAATATTAGATTGGGGTAAAATTTTATATACGATACGTAACATGTTTAGTTGTGCAGTATCTTAAGTTGGGGTTTTTGATATCATGCTCCCTGTAAATGAATCTGGAACCACTAGATATAATTATTAGAAAATCCAGCAAGACCAAAAGTATACAGAGACTACTAGGAGACACCACTCCAAACATGAACCCCAAACTCCCTAGAAAATCCGGCGACCCACCCCATAATTTCGGCGACACCGGCCTCCTCATGTCTTTTGGTGTTGATTTTTCTACTGTAGCTTTGAGTTGGTATGTTACAAGTCTCTGTATTGTTTGTGTTATCTAAATGTTTACACAGTAAAATCTGAAAACGTTTTAGTAATGGTTTTATCAAATTTCAGACTTTTACGATATGGAGTTTTGTATTTTGATGTTGTAACTGAAACGTTAACGTTTATACGTCAACGACAGAATTATATTGACGTTTTTGGGTTAAGTGTGTTGTAGGTCCTAACGTACTGGCGTTTAGCTTGTTGTTTTGGTTTTCGATATGATATTTATTTCTATGCGATTTAAATACGAATATAGGTACGATTTGAGAATTCCGAGACGGAGTGGGCGATGTAGCAGCATGGATTCAGCGAGCTTCTAAGTTGGTGAGTAGATTTACATCTACTGTGGAAGTCGGGTGGATGGCGTATAGCACCCCCACAACCTTATAAATATTATTATGATCTTTAGATAGTATAGTAGTTATTCAAGGTATTGATATAATATCGCATCCTATATGTCCTTCATTTGCATAGAGTTCATTTATTGTTTTAAGTGAGACATGAACGTGATGTTAGAACCATATGATATGGATATGATTTGATGAGTTTGTACGAGGGATTATGCCATACTTGAGATGATGCAGATATAGCAATATGATGAGATATAATACAAGGATTTATACGTGTTGGACATGATGAAACTTGTATTCCGAATAACGGCCAATTTATCTTTTGACTCGAAGAGTTAGGTTATATTCTGTTTTAGGATGTAATAATTGTGTGAGCTATATTCTTTTAAAAACTACGATTCGTTTGTCTTTTAAATAAAAATACTAGGATGGATGCCAGTTTCTAAAACGAATATCTATTTTAAATTTAGGACAGCTTCCTTATTTCAAACTTAACGTTTCGATCATTTCTAAAGCTAATGGTATAGCTCATAGCAAGTAATTACAACAGTTACGTTTAGATTAATTTACTTGTTTGCATTATATTATCCATATTATACGTTTCTGCGTTACGCACACTCTGATAGAACACTGCACAAATACCGATGAGTATTATACTGTACAAGCACGTGAATGTATGTTACACTACACCTTATTGGTACTGCCATGCCACTGTAGAACCGTGCTGTTATATATGTATTAAAATAAATAGGTTGTTATACCGTAGAACACTTGCACTAATACTAATGATTGCCATGATGCACGAGAACAGACGCGTATGCTACACTACACGTCATTAGTAGTACCATGACACAGTAGAATTGAAATCTATATTTATGCGATATAATTACGTAGTCTTTTTTATTCCTGTTGTAAATTACGAATTTTAGTAATATAGATGCTGTATTTGATTCTTATGGATTTTATGGATATTTTACTCCTGATGACATATATCGGTGGTATGGGACACTGTTATATATGTATATATATAATATATCATCAATACAATCTATGCAAGTTTCTTATTCCTCACTTGATATTTTTATATGATGAGAAAACGTCGACCATGAGATTTGTGTTTTCTGATTTTGATATCCGAACTGAGTTGGGGTTCATACGGTTTCGGATTTGTATACTATCTAGAATGAGTTGGTGGGCATACAGTTGGATACATGGTGGACCCGGTCGGGGCCGAAGGGCAGGATAGCCGCATTATAGGCGGGGAGCCTAACGAGGATACTCGATTCCGGAGATAGAAATGAGCTCGGCAGATATCCAGGGGATACTGAACGGAGATAGAAATGAGCACAGCAGATATCCAGGGGATACTGACCGGGGTTCGATTGGGCACGGCGGTTATCCAGGGAATACTGATCGTAGCCAGGATATCGGTTGGCGATCATCTGTTGAGATGGTATCGACGGTATCTGTATTTACCTGTCGATGATAGACACGAGAGATTTCGGATTTTGATGTCGATGCTGGACATCTATATATATATTGATATGATCATTATCATGAGGTACACAGTTGGATATTATTTAGTAGATTCAACTAGGACTGATCCGGGGGACAGTACCTGCATATATTTGTACGAACATTCATATTCAAAAAGGGATTCTAACACAAACTATAGATTCATGATTTTGACTCATATGACATTGATATATTATACTTGGGATTGCCTGATTGTTAGTATTGCACATATGCATATCATGTAGTATATTGGTACAGATTATAATATGACTATACTTACGACCTAGGTATCGTCATGCATTTCGATTTCTACCTTTAGATGTACTTTTATTCGCTGAGTTGGCAACTCATCCCCGTTGTGCTACAGTTTTCTTGCAGGTTTTACCGCTTGGATTATCAGTGGCTTGGGCATACATTTTCGGGGATTGATTGGTAAGTGGGTTATTATTCTATCATACTCACTCTTGATTATTCATATATTCTTGTATCTAGTGGAAACTCTATAAACTTAGAAGTGGTATATTATGGACTTAGAAGCAAGACCTAGAGTTTATGCGTGGTGATATTGCACTTTTTAGTGTCGATTTCTGATTTAGATTGTTTGTTGCTCTATCGTTTGGACGTGGAGACTAGCTTCCATTGGGATGCTATTTTATTATGTTGTACCGGATTTTTATAAAAATGTAAAGGAGGTGAAGTCAAGTTTCAAAACGTCATAAAGGCTTTTCAACATACTTAGTTAAATTTATATGTTATTTAAATTGATTTTATCGGATGATTATTTAAACCTCACCTCCAATATTTTCAAAAAGGGTTTAGATTCCGGGTTTCGGCTTACTTGGATTGCGTCGATATTTTTAGATGTCATGTGATTTAAGTGCCGGTCACGTGCCATATTTTGGTCGTGACGAAGTTGGTATCAGAGCATTTGGTTTAACATTGGTTCGAATCTAGGTTGACTATATGGAGTCTAGGCATACATTTTGTTATTTGGACTTAACCTTATAGGACGTAGACTTGACTTTGGGGGTCTTATATCCGAACTTTCGTTATATAAGATGACCTTTGTTGATGGAGTAGGTACTAAGTAGAGTGGCGTACCGTATATATGTTCCGCGTCATATTTACGATATGATACTCCACCTAAGTTACCTTAGGATTTATATCTTGAGATCTTCCTTCTATTCCTTCCGTTGATCTATCTTCGTCAGTGCATGATTGATTGTTTCGAGCACCATGTTTATGACAGCCGAGAGGGCTGTTGTTAGAGATACGGTCAGAGCAGACTTGTCTGGGACAAGGACTGACCGAGGTGACTTTTCGATGATATAGATACACGTCGTTTATTTATATTTGATCGAGTTCTAATAGTGAAGCGAGTTTCTTCGGGATCCGCACCAGATGGTAGGATTATTGCTAGGGATCAGCCGGACTTGAGGCGTGATGTTTCCCCTCTCCGCAGATTATGGTGTTTTGTACTGTTCAGACAGCGGTACCAATCATTGCTGAGATTATCGAGATGTTGCTTCCAGAGTTCATGAAGTTAAAAGTAGACAATGTTTACAAGTGTAAATGGATCAGAAGGATTCGTAGCCGATTAAATGTGGGATGGTTAGGACTTTTAATCAGTAGTGGCACTCCGAGGTGAAATCGAGGAAGTTAGTTAGCTTCTTCCGTTTGGTCATGCACAGACCAGATGCAAGTCGCTTGAGAAAGAGATTATGCAGTAGGTTTCCTCCGAGAAATTGGGACAAGTCTTCAAAGGTGAGATTAGCCAGATTTCTCTACAAAGTATCAGAAGTAACGGATTCGTGTTTCCGAGTTTGAAAGACTCCGAGTTCGGTTATAACCAAGTATGATTTGCAATTCGCGTAAACTATGCAGTTATGCTCCTTAAGTGATTGATATAGGGAATTTACAGGACAGGAGATTGGTATGAAGTTTCAGTGGACAGTTGTTCTTCACAGTAGATACTGAAGAATTGAAGACGCGTGCAACTACACTTTCAGGAGGAAATAAAAAAAGGAATGACAATTCTTATTAAAGGGAAAATAGGTTAAGAAATGAGTGCTTATTCCGAGCAGGCTGGATAAATGATTTTAGTAGGAGGCTTGATGGATTCTCTCCCAGGAGTTTATAATAAATAAGATTGGACTAGGATTAGTTGTTAGCACATAAGCTGAGGACAGAGATTTCCGTTATCAACCTGTTGTGTTACAAGAGACTGGACTACTGGTCAAGAAGGTGTGATGGGATGTATCCGCAATAAGATGAATGGTATTGTTGCTCCTCACCGAACGATCATATAAATAAGCTATGGTATTAGAGATCCGCAAGGAGAACCTGAATTCAGGGATAGAGAACATTAGAACGTGGTAGACGGCAAGTAGTAATCCTTGCTTTGCCAATTCTGGTGGTATTAATACATTCCGACATTGAAGAGAATATGCTTCGATGTCTTTTGAGTTCGATTTACGTTTTTATACTCTAAAACATTCATTTTCAAATGTTGGAAAAAGAACAACTCGACGTCCGTGATTTTGATATATGTATTTTAAGGATTTGAGGATCAATTTATGTTTTGTGCACACCAGGTGCACTTGATAAGATTTCTATATACAGTAATTTCACTTTGACTTATGCTTTGTACACACCAGGTCCACTTGTTGAGATTTTAGTGCGAGATTAATGCACTCGATAGGAGTGCTGTGTACACCGGATGCACTACACCGATTTTTCGTGCACATCAGATGCACATGGTTAAGAATTTATATATATATCCTAAGTATACTTGGTTTGATTTCATGCACACCAGTTGCACATTTTGATTTTTGTGCACTCTGATGCACTTGATTTTAGTTTTGTGCACCCTGATGCACTTGAGATTTAAATTGTGCACCCTGATGCACTTGGATTTGATTTTTGTGCACCCCAATGCACTTGGTATTATTTTGTATACTTTTATTCCATGTACAGTGGATACAGTGGATATTGTTTCGTGCACGCTTGTTGCACTTAGCGCTGTTTTGTTTTCGTGCACACCATGAAGTTTGGTTTGAGACTTACGTGCAAACCCATTAGGGTTGATTTTGTTCTCGTGCTTTGCACTTGATAGGAAATGTGATAGATTTGATTTTTATATTTTCGCTTGGTCATGTGCATTGTTATTGCACTGCGATGATGGCATTGATTTTGTGTACTTAGGATACACAATGGTTTTCATATTTGACAAAATTTTTGTCATAACTGGAGTAATTCTCATAGCAACCGCTAGAGTTACAGTTATGAAAGATTATATCTTTTGAGTTTTTACGCACATGGTTACGTTGTTATGTATTTTAGCTCATATGGGACTTTGGAGTCTTATGATATCGCGCAAATTTTATGTTTTAAAATTGGACCCCGGGAAATTGTTTTGAAATAAGTTGATTGGATTAAGAAAATGTTTACGAAAGAAGTTTAATTTAAATTCGGAGACCGAATATCTTTAAGGGGGAGAGACCGTAATATTTTGGAAAATTAAGAATATTTATTTAATTATAAAAGTAATGAAAATAATAAGTTTACGAAAAATGATATCGCTTATGAAATTGAGTATCGGAATCATATCCGAAAAATGTAATTATTTTGAAAATTATGAATAAAGTGGACGATATTAAGAAAAATGATATTTTAACATGATATTGAATTTTTCATTAAGTTAATGACATTTAAGTAATAGATTTATCATTTCATATCTTATATATTATATGGATTTGGATTTATGATATGAAGATTTTACTTATTGTTATAATTCTTATCATGGTTGGCATATAACATTCTATGCTAATTTATGTACAAACACCTCATTTTCACCCTTACTTATAACCTTACACTTCCTCCTTCATCACTTTCCACCTTCTTCTTCAAGATTCAACACCTCCTCCTTGCATGAATGCATCATGCTTCATTATGAGACACATTCTCCTTCCTCTCATGCCACCTCCCCCTCTCATCACACACCACATGCTTTCTCTATAAAACTCCTCACCTATTTACCTATGATACTCAGAAATTCTTTAGAAATCCCAACTTAAATAATACACTCTTCAGCCCCAAAACTAAAAATATTCTAAGTGTTTCTACCAAGAGAAAGAGAGCAATGAATTCCTTCTTCAAGTGTGCACTTCTCCAAACTTGTGGTACTACAAACCATAGATGTTCCCACATACCATCCTTGAGCAGGTGTTCTCTTGTGAATCATTCATTAGGTATAAGCTCAACCCTATAGTTCTTAATTCAATACTGTTTTTGTATGATATCGGTATATATCGTATTTTGATAGATTAGGCTCCATTTATGAATCTGCTATAGTTTAGATGTAAATTAGAAAACCCAAACAGCGCCTTAACCTTGTAAATTATACCTAGAATAAACCATAGGAAGATAAGCCCCTTTGCTCGGATTTTGGCCGGCGACCATCAAGGAAAATCCGATCTCACCGGATTTGTAGAGGAATTGGGTGTTGGGAATTTTAGGGCAGCTCCATATATCTTTGTCAGGATGTTTGGTATTGTTTAAATAAGTTAATTTGTCAGTAGGTTAAATCTGTAAGATAATATCAGATTGGGGTAAAATTTTATATACGATACGTAGCATGTTTAGTTGTGCAGTATCTTAAGTTGGGGTTTGTGATAGGTTGCTCCATGTAAATGAATATGGAACCACTAGGTGTAATCACTAGAAAATCCAACAAGACCAAAAGTATACTGAGACTACTAGGAGACACCACTTCAAACATGAACCCCAAACTCCCTAGAAAACCCAGCAACCCACCCCATAATTCCGGCGACACCGGCCTCCTCATGTCTTTTGGTGTTGATTTTTCTTCTGTAGCTTTGAGTTGGTATGTTACAAGTCTCTGTATTGTTTGTGTTGTCTAAATATTTACACAGTAAACTCTGAAAACGTTTTACTAATGGTTTTATCAAATTACAGACATTTGCGATACGGAGTTTCGTATTTTGATGTTGTAATTGAAGCGTTAACGTTTATACGTTAACGACAGAATTATATTGACGTTTTTGGGTTAAGTGTGCTGTAAGTTCTAACCTACGGGCGTTTAGCTTGTTATTTTGGTTTTCGATATGATATTTATTTCTATGCGATTTAAATACGAATATAGGTACGATTCGAGGATTCCGAGACGGAGTGGAAGATGTAGCAGCATGGATTCAGCGAGCTTCTAAGTTGGTGAGTAGATTTACATCTACTGGGGAAGTCGGGTGGATGGCGTATAGCACCCCCACAACTTTATAAATATTATTATGATCTTTAGATAGTATAGTAGTTATTCAAGGTATTGATATAATATCGCATCCTATATGTCCTTCATTTGCACAGAGTTCATTTATAGTTTTAAGTGAGACATGAACGTGATGTTAGATCCGTATGATATGGATATGATTTGAAGAGTTTGAACGAGGGATTATGCCGTACTTGAGATGATACAGATATAGCGATATGATGAGATATAATACAAAGAATTTTACGTATTGGATATGATGAAACTTGTATGCCGAATAACAACCAATTTATCCTTTGACTCATAGAGTTAGGTTATATTCTGTTTTAGGATGTAATACTTGTGTGAGCTATATTTTTTTAAAAACTACGATTCGTTTTTCTTTTGAATAAAAATACTAGGATGCATACCAGTTTCTAAAACGGATATCTTTTTTAAATCTAGGGCAGCTTCGTTATTTCAAACTTAACGTTTCGATCATTTCTAAAGATAATGGTATAGCTCATAGCAAGTAATTACAACGGTTACGTTTAGATTAATTTACATGTTTGCATTTTATTATCTATATTATATGTTTCTGCGTTACGCACACTCTGATAGAACACGGCACAAATACCAATGAGTATTATGTTGCACAAGCACGTGAATGTATGTTACACTACACCTTATTGGTACTGCCATGTCACTGTAGAACCGTGATGATATATATGTACTAAAATAAATAGGTTGTTATACCGTAGAACACTTGCACAAATACTAATGATTGCCATGATGCACGAGCACAGACGCGTATGCTACACTACACATCATTAGTAGTACCATGACACGGTAGAATTGAAATCTATATTTATGTGATATAATTACGTAGTCTTCTTTATTCCTGTTGTAAATTACGACTATTAGTACTATAGATACTGTATTTGATTCTTATGAATTTTATGGATATTTTACTCCTGATGATATATATCGGTGGTATGGGACACTGTTATATATGTATATATATAATATATCATCAATACAATCTATGCAACTTTCTTATTCCTCACTTGATATTTTTATATGATGAGAAAACGTCCACCATGAGATTTGTGTTTTCTGATTTTTATATCCGAACCGAGTTGGGGGTCATACGGTTTCGGATTCCAGACTGAATTGGTGGGCATACAGTTGGATACATGGTGGACCCGGTCGGGGCCGAGGGGCATGATAGCCGCATTATAGGCGGGGAGCCTAACGAGGATACTCGATTCCGGAGATAGAAATGAGCACGGTAGATATCCAAAGGATACTGACCAGAGATAGAAATGAGCACGGCAGATATCCAGGGGATAATGACCGGAGATAGAAATGAGCACGACAGATATCCAGGGGATACTGACCGGGGTTCGATTGGGCACGACAGATATCCAGGGGATACTGATCGTAGCCAGGATGTCGGCTGGCGATCATCTGTTGAGATGGTGTCGACGGTATCTGTATTTACCTGTCGATGATAGACACGAGAGATTTCGGATTTCGATGTCGATACTGGACATCTATATATATATATATACATTGATATGATCATTATCATGAGGTACACAGTTGGATATTATTTACTGAATTCAACAAGGACTGATCCGGGAGACAGTACCTGCATATATTTGTACGGACATTCATATACAGAAAGGGATTCAAACACAAACTATAGATTCATGATTTTGACTCATATAACATTGAGATATTATACTTGGGATTGCAAGATAGTCAGTATTGCACATATGCATATCATGTAGTATATTGGTACAGATTATAATATGACTATACTTATGACCTAGGTATAGTCATGCGTTTCTATTTCTACCTTTAGATGTACTTTTATTCACTGAGTTGGCAACTCATCCCCGTTGTGTCACAGTTTTCTTGTAGGTTTTACTACTTGGATTATCAGTGGCTTGGGCATACATTTTTCGCTGATTGATTGGTAAGTGGGTTATTATTGTATCATACTCACTCTTGATTATTCATATATTCTTGTATCTAGTGAAAACTCCATCAACTTAGAAGTGATATATTATGGACTTAGAAGCAAGACCTAGAGTTTATGTGTGGTGTAACGTTTTGAAAATCGTTCAGGTGAAATTTCGGTTAATCGGTAAAATAATGGGCGTTTTCCGTAAAAATGAAGATATAAATATCTTTTAATATAAAATTAAATATACATATTCTATCTATGTAATTGCTAGTATTTGGTGTTTATTGAGCCACTTGTAAAATTTCTAATTTATTGAAAATTTTTCTGAAATTAATTATTTTAATATTATTTTAAGTCGTCACTAATACATTTAATTAGGGATAATTACAAATTGTACAAATTTTGTGCATCATGACACATTAAACTAACATGTAAAATATTGTTTTTGAAATGAAATGAAATTGTCAAACGGTTTTAGAAAATATCGAAGAAAAAGGTTTAAATAGTGAAATTAGTGTAAATAGAAATTGGGATATAATATTTATCATTTTTCCCTCACCCACACTCAACAACAACCTCTCTCCTCTCCCTAAATCCGTAGCAGCCCCAAGTTGCCCCCTCATTTCCCCACTTGAATTTGCTAATAGAAAAACAAAAGAAAAGAAAAGAATAAAGAGAGAAGAAGTTAAATGAGGTATGGGCTTTGAATTTTGGGTTGACCTAATACTTTCTTCACCTCATTCTCTCTCCCCTCTCTCTATCATCAGGCTGAGCCCCCCTTCCTTCATTTCAGCAGCGGCCCCTCCCCCCCATTTCATCTCTTTTTCCATCAAAAAATTCATCAATTTTCGTCAAAAATCCAAACAAAATTCAAATCCAAGCCCTACCCATTTTTCCTTAGCCCATTCTAACATGAATCTTGGAGAAAAGTTTGCATTTGGGAGGCTAGATTGCAAGGTTTGATCCATGGATTGTGAGGTATAAAATCTTGACCTTTTGTTAAATTGTTTGTTTTGCTTCAAAACTAAGTTAATGAAGGGTTTAAATTAGGTTTTAAATTGCGAGTCCAAGTTCGAGATTAGGGTTTGTGAAATTCAAGTTAGGGTTTTTATTATATAATTATGGTTGCAAAGTGTGATTTATCATCTTATGAAATGATAAACCTAAGCTAGTTGCTAGTTTACTAATTATTGCATGTAAATTGTGCTAATTAAGATTTCTAGCTAACTAGGTTTTTGTAATTAATTGATAATTGGGAATTTAAAATATAGTAAGGGTTTCATCACATCATTAACATTATAATGAGTGGTTTAATACTTTAGGACATGCAAAACCTAGTCTAGTTGTGGATTTGTGTATTGTTGCTTCGAAGTGGTTAAAATTGGGTTAATGTGCAAACTAAAAATGTTAGTTTAATACAAATTGATGAGAATAAATTATTGAAATGGTTTATATGACTTATTTAAGATATTTAATAAGTATTATGGCCATTAGAATTGTTAAAACATCAAGTTTTGTTTTAAAACGGCTAATTGATGCTTACTAGGTTTCTTGTAATAAATCGATTTAATCAATTTATTGGTTTTGATGATTTCATCCTATTAATTCATATATATGTTTAGTGTGTTGCGAAACCACGAATGATGCGTTTGATTTTTTCTCGATCACTCGGCATTTGTACGCCGATGTCGAGGGTTTTTGTGTTGAGTTGAGAGGGCAAATCATAGGTTTTGACCTATGTGAGATTTGTGTGTCGTTTTGGCCATGAGTCGGATTTTAATGCGATACGATGTGTTATGATACGTAGGCACCCTCATGAGGACTTCGAGACGACAAGCAAGCGCGTGGCGACATTGGTATTGGTAAGCGAAGATTTGTGAGTAGATTATATCTACGGGGGAAGTCGGGTGGATGGCGTATAGCACCCCCGCAGTTCGTAGTATAGTTATGATATATATATATATATATATATGTTTATATATATGATTCATGATACTTGGATATTTATCAAGAGATGATTATTGTGTTCGTGGTTTAGTTTAGGGTAATTAGAAGTAAACTAGCATAGCTTCTTAGTCGCGAACCCTAGAACTGGTTCACACCCACACGCACACACGAATTTGCATACATCTATTTTACATGTGCGTATATGGGGATATGTATATGAATGCACACACACACACATGGGTATGTGACTATGTGTGTATATATATATATACACGTATACATATACATGGATTTTGAGGATAAGTACTTGGGATTGGAGAGGAGTCGATGAGATTGGGCTTGGGGCCATGAGATCGGTGATATGATATGGTTCGTATTTGAGATATCACATGATATTTTAGCGGGTTCTTTAGGCATGGTGTTTTCATACACATACATGCATTACATAGATGGTATTAGTATTGTACTAGACTTAGATCAGTACCCCCAGATAATGATATATGATGGAAAGGATACCAGACGAATAATGAGATAAATGTGATGTTTGACCCGTACCCAGATTTGGAAGGCCGTACGACGGATTACCGTACGAGCTATATATTGATGATAGATCCGCACTCTTGACTCGAGGATGTCATAATATATAGCGTATCGTATGGGATACTATTGAGGCGGGATCACCGACTATTACACACACACACGCATACACACACCCACACATATATATCGGCTCAAATTTAGGTAGTTCCATACCCCTTCCGATTGGTTGTTAGTTAGACCTGTAGTTACTTAGTAGATGTTAGACTGGACCCGAGTCATACCTATTTCCAAAGCTAACGAATCGTGAGGATTTTAAAGATATGTCAAGGGATACTACGGATATTTCAAAAGACGTACCTTTTCATAAAAACACCGTAGCCCTTATTTTCAAAACACCACGATTCGTACTATTTCAAACGGCACAACAGTATAACACAGGTGTAGCGATGTAGATTCTTATTGTTACGTTATCATTCATGTTCCGCATATTATTGTTGCAATTACTATTCATTGCCATTTATCATGTTATTATTGTCTCATTGCATGTTTATTGTATACTTAGTGATTATGAACCATGCTGTCAGGACACCAGCACCATTAACGATGATACGTATGTTCCACATACACTTACTTGCCGGCTCACACACATCATCATCAGTAATTGCCATGTCACGTACACTTTAGAAAACACTATTTCATTGACATAGCTTGCTAACTGATAGTTGCTACATGTTTTAGCTTTCATATGCTGGTTAATTTATTGCATGATATCAGATGCATCCATATATTCATTGGTTATGCAGTATTATGGAGATTTATGCCGGTTTTCATTATTTATTGATATCATGATATTGATGATTTCGGACCATTCTTGAGATTTCTGGATTTAGGGGAAAACCGCAAGGATTTATAAACTTATTATCCTTTTAAAAATGCAAGTTGCGGTTTTCCCGTGATGTATGAGTCATCCACCATGAGTTTTCAGGATTTCTATTGGATTTCGAGACCCGATTCGAGGAGTTGGATGAACCGTCTCGGGTACATGGTGGGCCCGGTATGGTACCCCGGGATAAGAAGCTCGAGTTGTATTCGATGAGCCTGGCAGGGGAGCACTACCTACCGGTGATATTATTTGGACTCGTTGGTTATCTGGAGGATACCGGCCGGAGTCATGAGATGGTTATGGCTGATCCGTTCTGCCGGAGCCCGCGGGCCGATCCCACAGATTATACGGATGTCTGAGATTTGAGATATTGAGATTTGATATTGAGATACTGAGACTTATGTTTTGTGTCGATACTTGACACTGATTTCTCTGTTGCGTTCATTGATGATACTTGATTTATATACACATAGAAATCTCATTGATTAAGGAAAACAGTTGTCTCATTCATGATATATTCTGTTTCCATTCGTAATGCATTTATACATCATAGATCTGAATTGTTGCTATCTGAGGCACTGACACGAGTATGTGGTATTGCACGTATATGTAGATGGATCAGGATATTTTTGAGGATATTACTTGATATGACCTAGGATAGCGTTATGCATGCAATTTCTACTCGTTGATGTTTTCTACTCACGAGTTGGCAACTCACCCCCGTTGTGCCACAGTTCCTTGCAGGTTTTACCGTACAGGTTTCGCTGCGACTTTGCTGGCACACTATTCCTTCTGGATGATTGCTTTGGTAGGTTGGTTCTTTGCATCAGGACCACCATTGTTTATTTATTATTTCAGTTGTATCTAGAAACTCCATTATCCAGATTGTATATTTGATAGAGATAGAAGACCAGACTTGTTATTATTTCGACCTTAGAGTTACGCGTTGTATTTTTATGGTTTTCATGCTGATTTTGGATTTCTATTAGGTTTTGATCCTCGCCCTTCGGCGTTGTATATTATATTGCCTACGTGGTTGTGACCGTCGATTGATGAAGAACTAGCTCCCGCTTAGGGATGCCTTTTTTTTTATTTCGTATACTATTCATGTTGTATCCCGTTTGGGGCCAGTATTTACAAAGGAGACTTTACCGAAATTTTCAGAAAATACTTGAGATTTTAAAAATACATACTTCGGCCTATGTTGTTAAAACTATTTGCTTTAAATTGGTTTTTCCTTCACTCTACTGCTTTTTTGGTTTTGATTTCTGGGTTTTGGCTTACTTAGATTACGTACGCCTCGAGACGTTTCGTAATTTAAGTACCGATCATGTTCCGTACTTTTCGAGTCGTGACAATGATGGTATCAAAGCGTTAGGTTTTACCTTTGGAGTGTAGGATGACCCTTGGTTGATGGAGTAGGTAGCTTGAGTAGAGTGACGTACCGTACGTATGTTCCGCGGCATATTTACGATACGATACTCCGCTTAAGAAGCCTTAGGATGTACATTTCTTTTCACAATATTATATTCATTCCTATGATCTGGCATCATCGGTACCCGTTTATGGTTTTGTTATCACGGTTGTACGGGCAGAGAGCTACGGTTAGAGTTGCGGTCAGCACGAGCTCGTCCTGGATGAGGTCTGACCAAGGCGTAATTCCGATGACACACAATTGCAGAGATGTATCGTTTATTTGTGTTTTCGCGCCGTGAACGTTTGATGGATCGCTTTTACGAGATTTCTCGGATGTGTAGATCAGCACCAGAGAATTGGGCTACCGCTAGAGACCAGCCAGAATGTGATGACCGTTAATGCACCATATTTTGATGATTTAGGCACTGTTCAGCGTGCGGACGGAAGATTCAGTTGTTGCTGCAACTGACGAGATATCGCCCAAGATGTTTGAGTCCAATGACGCATGAGTTATACTTCGAGATATGATAGAAGATCGCTAGTCACCAGAGATGAAAGACTAGGACATGTGATTCATTACCTACCCCGATGCGAGGTCATCAGATTGATTGATTCCAGCTAGAGACGACTTCACGTGGATATGTTGAGAGTCGATAGAGACGATCGAATGTCAAGAACCCTTTTTCCAAGTTTAAAGTATTCGGAAAACAATGCAAGAAATTCTACGGACCTTCTAGAAGAATGAAACCCTAACTCGACTTAATGACTATGGAACGCCGGTGAACCTTAGGGTTTGCGGCAGTTCAGCGGTGCCATTAGTATGGCTTGGGTCTGGCCTTCTACGGTTGGTCCATAGGTGTTGTGGCATATATTCATTACTATTAAACTGTACCCAAGATGTTGAGCTCTTGGGGGATTATGGAACCTCGACGAATCGATCGAAAAGTTCGACATCATTCGGATATCATATGATGTGATACGCAAGCAGATGCGTTGACTATGGATATATCTTCCAGGAGGAGTCGCGATGAGTATGTAGCCGTTCCGGAACAAGGAATAGATTTAGTAATGATGATGACTTCCGGGAAGTTCGGCAGAAACGAGATTTGGGGAAAAACCTTGACATGACCTTTCTGGGATACTATACGAGAAGACTTAGACCCAGGATCGGTCATATTGCACACGCTCAGCAGGCCAAAGTTCAACATCATCGACGAGACATGTTATGAGTGATCATAAGAGTTGGCCAGAGATCTTTAGAGGATGTGTTAGAATGGACTGCTTTCGTTATCGTTTCTATATTGGACCATTGAGCCGGGGAGCTATGTACTTAGCAATTTGCAGTGAGAGACAAGAACCTAGGGGCACCAGGAGACAGGCCATGATCAGGAGGCAAGTAGATATCTTGCTCTGCTAGTATTGGATGCACCGACACCTTCTCGACTTTGGAGGACGGACATATCGACGACAGTATTTATGATTTGTGATTTTGTGATTGACTATCACGTATCCGTCACTTTGGATTTCAGTATATTTGGACGATTTATTGGCATGATTGAGACTTTGTGCACCACAGTTGCACTTGACCTTGATTTGATGTCATTAGAGATGTTGATTTTGATTTCATGCCTGTGGTATGCAGGTGATTTGACTTATGCTTTCGGCATAGTTTTCATGCACTTTTAGCATTTCGATACGATTTTGGTGCACACCAGACGCACTAAATCGGGATTTTTGTGCATATCAGATGCACCTAGTATTGCTGTCAGGCACACCGTTGCCTCAGACAGCTGTTTCGTGCACACCCATTGCACTTAGATGTTGTTTCTGTGCACATGTATGGCACATTCATGGATTTTGATTCCGTGCGCACCATACGCACGTAGCATTCATATGCACATTTTGGGATTGATTTCTTTTGGAGCAGTATATTTTATGATACTTGCTATTTGGTTTAGTACTGAGCAGGACTAGTCAGAGGACAGTACCTGAGTATATTTCTGCATGCCTTGATAGTTATCGAAGGGATTTCCAAAGAGGAGTTATAGTCTCAGTATTTACCTACATGTCCGTGATGACACGAAACTTTTTACAAGGGAAACCCTTCTAAATTGTTTTCAAAATGGCAGGACGTGTATGCTAAACAAATGATATATATATATATAGTTATTTTTTCACAATGGACGTCTGCCACTGTGCAGTGATACACACATCGCACAGCGATTTGAAAAAAGGTTTGGCATGCATTGTTTCCAGATGTTTTAATGATGTTTACCTATATAGTTCTGACGTTTACAGGTATAGTTTTGATGTATATCATATTGATTTTCGTTTTGGATCTTGACATTGGTGTCTTCATCATAACTCCGATGATTGAGGGATGCTTGACGGAGTTTTGATTTTGGTTTATATATCTGTTTTTCATGCGCATGCATTGCGTTACGATATGTTTTATGTATTTATGATTTCGGAGCCCCGACGACTTGATGGTTTTACTGAATATTTTAGTATTTAGGGGAGTTTTAATTTAAATTCATGGACCGAATTTCTTTAAGGGGAGAAGATTGTAAAGTTTTGAAAATCGTTCAGGTGAAATTTCGGTTAATCGGTAAAATAACGGGTGTTTTCCGTAAAAATCAAGATATAAATATCTTTTAATATAAAATTAAATATATATATTCTAGCTATGTAATTGTGAGTATTTGGTGTTTATTAGCCACTTGTAAAATTTCTAATTTATTGAAATTTTTTCCGAAATTAATTATTTTAATATTATTTTAAGACGTCACTAATACATTTAATTAGGGATAATTACAAATTGGAATGGGTTGATACAAATTTTGTGCATCATGACACATTAAACTAACATGTAAAATATTATTTTTGAAATGAAATGAAATTGTCAAACGGTTTTAGAAAATATCGAAGAAAAAGGCTTAAATAGTGAAATTAGTGTAAATAGAAATTGAGGTATAATATTTATCATTTTTCCCTCACCCACACTCGCCCACACCCTCTCTCCTCTCCCTAAATCAGCAGTAGCCCCTAGTTGCCCCCTCATTTCCCCACTTGAATTTGCGAATAGAAAAACAAAAGAAAAGAAAAGAATAAAGAGAGACGAAGTTAAATGAGATATGGGCTTTGACTTTTGGGTTGACCAAATACTTTCTTCACCTCATTCTCTCTCCCCTCTCCCCATCATCAGGCCGAGCCCCCCTCCTTCATTTCAGCAGCATCCCCCCTCCCCATTTCATCTCTTTTTCCAAAAAAAAATTCATCAATTTTCATCAAAATTCCAAACAAAATTCAAATCCAAGCCCTACCCATTTTTCCTTAGCCCATTCTAACATGAATCTTGGATAAAAGTTTGCATTTGGGAGACTAGATTGTAAGGTTTGATCCATGGATTGCGAGGTATAAAATCTTGACCTTTTGTTAAATTGTTTGTTTTGCTTCAAAACTAAGTTAATGAAGGGTTTAAATTTGGTTTTAAATTGCGAGTCCAAGTTCGAGATTAGGGTTTGTGAAATTCAAGTTAGGGTTTTTATTATGTAATTATGGTTGCAAAGTGTAATTTATCATCTTATGAAATGATAACCCTAAGCTAGTTACTAGTTTACTAATTGTTGCATGTAAATTGTGCTAATTAAGATTTCTAGCTAACTAGGATTTTGTAATTAATTGATAATCGAGAATTTAAAATATAGTAAGGGTTTCATCACATCATTAACATTATAATGAGTGGTTTAATACTTTAGGGCATGCAAACCCTAGTCTAGTTATGGATTTGTGTATTGTTGCTTCGAAGTGGTTAAAATTGGGTTAATGTGCAAACTAAAAATGTTAGTTTAGTACAAATTGATGAGAATAAATTATAGAAATGGTTTATATGACTTATTTAAGATGTTTAATAAGTATTATGGCCATTAGAATTGTTAAAACATCATGTTTTGTTTTAAAACGGCTAATTGATGCTTACTAGGTTTCTTGTAATAAATCGATTTAATTAATTTATTGGTTTTGATGATTTCACCATATTTCATATATATGTTTAGTGTGTTGCGAAACCACGAATGGTGCGTTTGAGTTTTTCTCGATCACTCGGCGTTTGTACGCCGATGTCGAGGGTTTTTAGGTTGATTTGAGATGGCAAACCATATGTTTTGACCTATGTGAGATTCGTGTGTCGTTTTGGTCATGAGTCGGATTTTAATGCGATACGATGTGTTATGATACGTAGGTACCTCACGAGGACTTCGAGATGACAAGCAAGCGCGTGGCGACATTGTCATCGGCAAGCAAAGATCTGTGAGTAGATTATATCTATGGGGGAAGTCGGGTGGATGGTGTATAGCACCCCCGCAGTTCATAGTATAGTTATGATATATATATGTTTATATATGTGATTCATGATACTTGGATATTTATCAAGAGATGATTATTGTGTTCATTGTTTAGTTTAGGGTAATTAGAAGTAAACTAGCATAACTTCTTAGTCGTGAACCCTAGAACAGGTTCACTTCCACACGCACACATGCATTTGCATACATCTATTTTACATGTGCGTATATGGGGATATGTATATATATACACACACACATATGGGTATGGGACTATGTATATATATATATATACGTATACATATAAATGGATTTTGAGGATAAGTACTTGGGATTGGAGAGGAATCAATGAGATTGGGCTTGGGGCCATGAGATCGGTGATATGATATGGTTCGTATTTGAGATACGACATGATATTTTAGCGGGTTCTTTAGGCATGGTATTTTCATACACACGCATGCATTACATAGATGGTATCAGTATTGTACTAGACATAGATCAGTACCCCCAGATCATGATATATGATGGAAAGGATACCAGACGAATAATAAGATAAATGCGATATTTGACCCGTACTCAGATTTGGGAGGTCGTACGACGGATTACTGTACGAGCTATATATTGATGATAGATCCGCACTCTTGACTCGAGGATATCATAATATATAGGGTATCGTATGGGATACTATTGAGACGGGATCACCGACTATTATACACACACACACACACACACACACACACACACATATATATATCGGCTCAGATCTAGGTAGTTTCCATACCCCTTCCGATTGGTTGTTAGTTAGACCTGTAGTTACCTAATAGATGTTAGACTGGACCCGAGTTATACCTATTTCCAAAACTAACGAATCGTGAGGATTTAAAAGACATGTCAAGGGATACTACGGATATTTCAAAAGACGTACCTTTTCATAAAAACACCGTAGCCCTTATTTTCAAAACAGCACGATTCGTACTATTTTCAAACGGCACAACAATATAACACAGGTGTAGCGATGTAGATTCTTATTGTTACGTTATCATTCATGTTCCGCATATTATTGTTGCAATTACTATTCATTGCCATTTATCATGTTATTATCGTCTCATTGCATGTTTATTGTGTAGTTAGTGATTATGAACCATGCTGTCAGGACACCAGCACCATTACCGATGATGCGTATGTTCCATATACACTTACTTTCCGGCTCACACACATCATCATCGGTAATTGCCATGTCACGTACACTTTAGAAAACACTATTTCATTGACATAGCTTGCTAACTGATAGTTGCTACTTGTTTTAGCTTTCATATGCTAGTTAATTTATAGCATGATATCAGATGCATCCATATATTCATTGGTTATGCAGTATTATGGAGATTTATGCCGGTTTTCATTGTTTATTGATATCATGATATTGATGATTTCGGACCCTTCTTGAGATTTCTGGATTTGGGGGAAAACCGCAAGGATTTATAAACTTATTATCCTTTTAAAAATGCAAGTTGTGGTTTTCCCATGATGTATGAGTCGTCCACCATGAGTTTTCAGGATTTCTGTTGGATTTCGAGACCCGATTCGAGGAGTTGGATGAACCGTCTCGGGTACATGGTGGGCCTGGTATGGTACCCGGGGCAAGAAGCTCGAGTTGTATTCGATGAGCCTGGCAGGGGAGCACTACCTACCGGTGATATTATTTGGACTCGTCGGTTATCCTGAGGATACCGGCCGGAGTCATGAGATGGTTATAGGCTGATCCGTTCTACCGGAGCCCGCGGGCCGATCCCGCAGATGATACGGATGCGTGAGATTTGAGATATTGAGATATGATATTGAGATACTGAGACTTATTTGTGTCGATGCTTGACACTGATTTCTCTATTGCATTCATTGATGATACTTGATTTATATACATATAGAAATCTCATTGATTAAAGAAAACAGCTGTCTCACTCATGATATATTCTGTTTCCATTCATAATGCATTCATCATCATATATCTGAATTGTTGCTATCTGAGGCACTGACACGAGTACGTGGTATTGCACGTATATGTAGATGGATCAGGATATTTTTGAGGATATTACTTGATATGACCTAGGATAGCGTTATGCATGCGATTTCTACTCGTTGATATTTTCTACTCACGAGTTGGCAACTCACACCCGTTGCGCCACAGTTCCTTGCAGGTTTTGCCGTACAGGTTTCGTTGCGACTTTGCTGGCACACTGTTCCTTCCGGGTGATTGCTTTGGTAGGTGGGTTCTTTGCATCAGAACAACCATTGTTTATTTATTATTTCAGTTGTATCTAGAAATTCTATCAACTAGATTGTATATTTGATTGAGATAGAAGACCAGACTTGTTATTATTTCGACCTTAGAGTCGTGCGTTGTATTATTATGGTTTTCATGCTGATTTTGGGTTTCTTTTGAGTTTTCATTCTCGCCCTTCGGCATTGTATATTATATTGCTTGCGTGGTTGTGACCGTCGATTGGCAAAGAGCTGGCTCCCGCTTGGGATGCCTTTTTTTTAATTTCGTATACTATTCATATTGTATCCCGTTTGGGGCCAGTATTTACAAAAGAGACTCTGCCGAAATTTTCAGAAAATACTTAAGATTTTAAAAATACATACTTCGGCCAATATTGTTAAAACTACTTGCTTTAAATTAGTTTTTCCTTCACTCTACTGCTTCTTTGGTTTTGATTTCTGGGTTTTGGCTTACTTAGATTACGTACGCCTCGAGATGTTTCGTAATTTAAGTGCCGGTCATGTTCCCTACTTTTCGGATCGTGACATTTGGTGATATTGCACTCTTTGGAGTCAATTTCTGATTTAGATTGTTGGTTGCTCTATCGTTTGGACGTGGAGACTAGCTTCCGTTGGAATGCTAATTTATTATGTTGTATCGGGTTTTTATAAAAATGTAAAGAAGGTGATGTCAAGTTTCAAAACGTCATAAAGGCTTTTCAACATACTTAGTTAAATTTATATGTTATTTAAATTGATTTTATCGGATGATTATGTAAACCCCACCTCCAATATTTTCAAAAAGGGTTTAGATTCCGGATTTCGGCTTACTTGGATTGCGTCGATGTCTTTAGATGTCATGTGATTTAAGTGCCGGTCACGTGCCATATTTGGGTCATGACAATTTCACCCAAGCTATCTACCACAACGATCTAGCCAACAAACACAGCACAACACAGAATATCAATGTGAATGTCATGTTAGCAAACCCGTCTAAAAGAACTATAGCAATTAGACAAGTTGTACCGCTCTAATGACATTCACGGTGGTAGATAGTAATGCATGTACTGTAAAACTTTAAACAATGTTAGAAATATCGACTTCGAAAATACCCCGAATAGCTCTCAAACTTAAAGATAAAACCATATACAAACTGGGCTAAACAAGCAATGCCACTGAACTAATATTCCAGAGACTAGACCACACCACAAAAATCAAGTCCAGAAGCATTCAAAAAACCGGCCACCTCGGGATTTTCGATGATTCGGCCGGTCTATTTTATGATTCTGGGGTTCGTGTTTGGGGTATTTTCTAGTGGTCATACAGGTAGTCTTCTGCAGCTGCTTAACTATTTTTAGAAGACTCGAAAAAATTTGACAGAGAATGGAATATAAGTTGGTATTGTTTCGAAGTTTTTTCGGTTTCGATACTTTAACATCGTCTAAACCAACTAGTATGTGGTTAATGGGTTGGCTCTAATACCATGTTGGGTTACGCCAGCGCCCCGGCCATTAATCCGTGGCCAAATGCGGAACAAAACTTTTAGAAACCGGCGCTAACGGAACCCTAATCTATGGATTGTACCATTAACCCTATACTATATAAGTGCACGGCGGCGCCCCGGCCGTCAATCCGAGGCCAAAATGCGGAAACGATACTTTAGCTTTTGAAACCGGCACCACCGCGCACTAAAATCCAGGATCGGGCCATTAATCTAATCCTAGCTAACTAGAGAAGGGGTAGAGAGATATACCGAGCGATCCGTGTCCTTCGGTCTTCTCGTCGTCGTCCCGATCTCCCCGCGGAATCTCCGGTCTTCATCTCCTCGTCAGAAGGGCACCACATCGCCGGGTTCTTTTACGGGCTCCCACCTCTGGACCGAGGCAACTCGAGCACGAAGTTGGCGAGCCGACGTGCCCAAGAATTGCAGTAGAATAGTGTGGAACTCTATGTCTCATTGGGGTGTAGGAAGTTTCCATTTGGTGGAGGAAATGAACTAAACCCTTTTGGAGATGAACTTGGGAATTTTTACAAAGCCAAAGAGATCAAAATTCCCCACAACAATTTTGGACAGCCACCCTCAAATGTGGCCGGCCTCATGAGGTGAAGAGAGAGGGAAAAAATCCAAAGGGGGTGGATCAATAATGCAAGAAAGAAAAACATGTGATGATGAGGAATAATCATTACAACTAAAGCCACACTCAAAAAGCCCATCACCAACCCATGTCATCACAAAAGTCAAGCCATCATGATCAAAAGAAATCAATGGATGGTGCACCATCATTAAACCATCATGATGTAAAAGTCTTCTAATTGTTAATTGCACAATTGCAAATAACCCCCTCCACCAATTTTCAGCCAAAGAAAGGAACAAAGGAAAAATGGCCGAAACGGAAAGCAAACTGGCAACTTCAAAAAACTGATCCCGTAATAAATTACAGGAAAACCTCGCTACTGTATATACATACCCGCATTTGTATTCCGACCGAATACAAATGCAATGAGACAAAATCTACACTGTACAATGCTAGGATTCGGCTTAAACCAAAGCCCGCTAGTACTATCCGTCCGATCATGATTCGTGCAATACCGCACGTATCTGATCGAACCCTGCCATATCTCCATACGGCCTCTACAGCGTTTCGCCCGAAACTTGAGAAAACGGTATGTGGGGGACTCTAAAGACTCGTCAATACTTTGGTTGTGGATTTAACCACTCGCACGTCAGAGGTATTAGCCATACGTAACGGGTTACCAGGTATTGACCAAAAGGGACGTCGATGAGCGAACTCATCCTGACACCCTACTGAGCCTGTCAGCGACAATATCCGTACAGTCCGGTCTGTTTGTCTATGAGCATCGCATGGCGGGCCTAGGGGGTTGGTAAAAGTCAGACCCCCAAAAGCGGTATAAGTCGTGTCGGAGTGTAGCCCAGAACACCCTGAGATACTACTGGAATACCTACCAGTAAATCTCCTGCCTTGGCCAAGGACTTCGTGTAATGGCTCTCCTAAACACAGCGCGACCTCACCCCCAATACCGGGAGAGACGAACCCTTGCAGATCCGCTCACTGCCTCCATGTGGCTCGGGACTGTACCCAACTAAAACCTGTTTGCACGACTCCTTTGAGCCGTGGTAGGGTAGTAATCAAAGTACAGTGGGAACTCACACGAGACAAATGACGATCTCAGGTCGATGAACTAAGCTGTACACATGTCACCAGGGAACTGCTATCTGACTTCAGGTATAAGACCAACTAGCATGTTCCCGGCGAGTCCTATCCGGTGTACTCATAACCCAATGAGCACCTGTATATATCTTAGGTGAACCAACTGACAACAGTGGCTTGTGAGACCGGCCACCGCCTCTCGTCGGGGTCTCGACTGTATACACTAGTCTACTCTGGAATATCGATGCCTTGTCTCGAAACTCCCTCGACTAGGGACCTTATAAGGATGTGCTTATAGACCCCAGCTCCCACGTATATTATCGCCCTCATACTGTTGGCAGTCAAGCAAGAATCCTAGGGGCTCTATCAACATGCAATAGTGACCTGTAAGGTCACCTTAAGCAGTACACGATGATAAAGATAAACCGGATAGCATACTATCATCTTGAGTAAGACTGTCCTACCGGCATAGGTCCTCCCTCAATCATTGCAATCACGTGGCAGTGATCCAATAATTGACTCTGAGGGCACTATATCCAACAATCTCCCACTTGCACTCAAGGCTAATTATTGCGATGTCGCATACTCAGAGCCCGTGTGATACCGAACACCCAACTCCTCTACTAGTCAGTCTCACAAAACCCGTTTGCGAAACTATTGCGTTCGAGGAATAGCCTCAGTGAGTGGATCCGCTTAGATGTTTCTTTCTATATCTCTCTTTATCTCAAGTTCGCGGAGAAAGCCATCTCCCGAAATGAGCAATACCTGTCTTAGAATATGTCTGGATATCTGATGGGACCTAGCTCATAAATGAACTCCAAATCCAAACTTCTTAGACTGTATCGTCAACTGAACTTAATCAGTATCCTGCGTCATGCTTCCCTCAGTATCCGCCTGGACCACCTGTCCAAAATACTGCCCCTCGTCAGAGGGAAGACTATAACTCTGACAGTCATTCTGTCATCCAGGTCACCTTGGAAGCCTGGAATGATAACTGTCTCCCGAATGAGGATGTCATTATCATATCCCTAGAACATTCACTTATGTTCTAAAACTGCTTCCGAATGTTTCTCCAGGATTGGATCAATATCAACTTATTGCACCTACTACAAAGACAACATCTGATGTGTTCCTTGACATCTCATGATTGACTCAATTGCTTAAGCAAGTGATCTGCCAATCATGCACAACCCTCTCCCCTTTAGTCTGTAAGACTCCTTTATAGAGGGTGACTCCATCAGCTGCAGGTACACTACCATGCCTAGAGCCGTCCATTCTAAAATACCTTTAGAATGCTGTCTAAGTGCCCTGATTGGGACACTTCCCAAATCTAGATCTAAAACCATAGATCCAGTAACCAGAATGTCTAATATAATATCCAAGTCCCATGTGGAGAAACCACTGTGTGACAACCAAAGTATAACCGATCATAGTATAGGAATTTCACTTTCTACTCTGTGTATGTCATCCAAATACCAAGACATCACATGCTACTACCTTCTTAACAGATCCATCCCCTATTCTGATGAAGTCAAACCTATGACTGTCACGTCAGAAATAGATGATCTATCTCCGCTATATCTGCTTTAGTCTATAAATAGACATAAGCTACTTGTCCACTATGCTTTCGCTGCTCCCACTGACTACGACAACCCTCTGGCAGAGTCATATAGACGTACACTTCTAAAGCCAGTTCAGAACGACGCTATACCCATCCTCCTGTCGGGTTTCATAGTCTGGAACAACAGCAATGACAAGTCTGGGTAAACAAGAACCTCCCTGCCACCGTCCTTGAGGCTACCGGAGTATCTCTCGGGTGCCTGAGGTTACCCACCTTATCTGCGGAGTGGTCAATGGAATGTCAAGTCAGATTGAATCTTTAGGTTCTTTTCAAACTTTCAGTAATCGTTTGCGGTTCTGGAATCACTTCCAGTTCTACCATACTCCCACTACTGTTTTCAGAAAAAATCCATTTTTGTTAAAACTGTGGCGAGTCAAGAACAATATCACTATTGATCTTCCAGATGGTAGAAAGTCAACCCTCGTCATAGCCTGGGTCAACCCACAAACAGCCATTACAGAAACGTGCCTTGAGTTATCCAGAGTCTGGTTTTAAGCATAAGCCGGACAACTCCCCGTACCTTAACATCGTTAAGATACGAACTGTTCTATATCCAATATAGAAACAGAGGCACTGATTTAATTAAACCAGATTCAAATCATGCAGCTGTCTCCAGTGCATGTTAACTAAATGGAAAAAGGCCGATCAGCGTTACTCAACTTAGGAGTGCTTCCAATTATGAGTAATCTGAAAGAGAAACAAATTTCTCTTAGACATTACTATCAACTGAATACCATACACAAGTATCTACATCTTCGATCACCTTGAAGAATCCTGATACTTGCAACACTTGGTTCTCTACTTTATTCATATACCTATAACTTCTCAAAACTTGGACCTTGTGTTTCTACGAAACACATGTCTAAAAACAGGAGATGTCATAAGTAAACCGAATATAGTACGAGGACCAACCCCTCTATCCTAATGGACACTGGACAACATACAATACTCTATATAAGTCCCCTGAGTCTAATAACTCAAACCCTGCGTGTCGTAGGTTGAAAACTGTACTTATGGTTAAGAAGAATTACACCGCTGTTTAATGCCCCTTACCTAAACATCCACTGGTATAGGTAAATGTCATGGACATAATTTCAAAAAGGTATATCTCACTCTATAAAAGTAGACGTACAGATATATCAATTTGAAATTGGTGCATAACAGCGGATATTCAAAACCAAATATTTGCTGTCCGGCAAACAAGCCAGGTGGCTTCCTCAAATATCACCAATTACAACGAATTCCGATATAATGAGGATGATCACCTAATTCCCAATAACTTACTCCCACTCATCATCTGTAAAACCATTCAGATGTGAGAATCAAACCTGGTAAATACATACCCTGGAGAAAGTGTCAAATTAGGAAATCAGTTTTCCATTAACAGTATACAGTGAAAATGAAACATTGAAATGTTTCAATGGGGTATCCGGGTATTCCTAGTAATGCCTCTTCCATTATCCAGATTCACAACTGTAACCGTATATTTCTATTCCATCTCTCCACATCTTTTCATATGTCTTTAGTCATTACCTTCTGCACACCCCTTTAGGCCAAATGGTTTTGTTCCTTCCCTACCGTTCGGCACCAACCTATGGTTTGGAAGAAGACTATCCAATAAGCATAATGGGTGTACTGTCCTAATCCTAGGAGCACTCGCAATGCGAGAGAAGGTGAAGATAAAAGACAACCGAATAAACCTTATTCCTATTTCTCCTGAACCAGAATCCATATCCGAACTGGAACAAGTTCCTTTCGAGTTCGTATATAACCATACGATGGAGTATCCAATAACTGTGGATTTTCGTAGTGATACGGAGTGTCCTGGAGAAATACAAAGGTGAAGTGGGAGTGGTAATGAAATACTTGGCTTGGTCGTGAATAGCAGTCGCAATTTACTTTGCCCTCCTTCTAATCCCTTTCTTTGTCTTAACTTAATACATTCTGTACACCGTTTAGGCTAATTGGTTTTCTTTATTCCCTACCGGTCGGCACCTTCCTATGGTTTGGAAGAAGACTATCCAATTTGCGTAATAGGTGTACTGTCCTAATCCAAGGAGCACTCACAACCTGAGAGAAGGTAAAAGGAAAAGACAACTGAATAGTCCTATTCGTTTTCTCCAGAACCGGAAACCATCCTCGAATAAATTCCTTCGAGTTCGTATATAACCATACGATGGTTTTGTCCAATAGAAGTGGACGTTCGTAGTAATACGGGGTGTCCTGGAGAAAAGGGTAAAAGTAGGAGTGGCAATGAGGTTTGCAACTCTGACAATCCAAAATCCAATGTTTAAGAAGGTTCGGTTAATCTTGGTTACTGAGTCATAGTCTAGGGTCGAGTCAATGGTCGCTGCCAAAGAGAGAGAGAAAAGAAACACTCAGCGTGCACTCTAACCTAGATCAGAATGGTTACCAATTTATCTAATCAGGAAACCTCCCACTGTAACGTCAAATTCTTCCCCAAACCTGAAAGAAGAATTAGTCGGGATCACCCGAGGAGTAAACCAACTCATCGGTGGGAATCGGGATCCAACTATCATCGCATGATAACGTAACAGAATCCGCTCACGTTATCACACTCCAGAAGGTATGCGCATATCTGGCAAGTTTCAGTTTCTTTAGAAACTCCCAATGTGATTTTTACCCCATGCTCTTATGACCTTGGCGTGAGGTCAAAATGTCATAAGTCACATGTCAAGTTCTACCCATCATTATCCAGGTTAATTTGAACCCACCCGTACATACCCTTGACGTAGGCCAAAATAGTAGTACGACTGTCCCAAACCAACGCATTCTATCTATGCAACAGATAAATATCCGGCAGCTACCAATCACTATGCCTTGGCGTGAGGTCAAAATACATAGCTTGAATACTACCGAATATTTAACTGAAATGATGGAGGGCTACGAATGGTTTTTAGCGAAAACCTTTAACGTAATGAACTTGATATCGTTGAAGGAACTGGATAGCTTTATAAAAATATAGCGGCGAAAACCTTTGCTAAAGAGGTCACTCCCGGTGAAGGGATCTCGGCTCTTTCCCCGTAGAATGAGGTGCAGGATATTCCAACTGAATACCATGATGCAAAGCAAAAGTAAACGGCTATAGTGAAGTTATTGCCCTGACGCAAACTTTTGTCCAAGGGGTCACTCCCGGTGAAGGGATCTCGGCCCTTGCCTCGTCGACTGAGGTGCTGGATATTCATAACCGAATACCACTGTGCAAAACAAAAGAGAACGCCCTTGCAATAACAGCTTTTTGAAAATTGTTCCAACAACATCAGAATAGGTTTGTATAGCTTGCATTGATCCGAATCAACGCAGTCCCATCAATTGATCACACCAATAAAGAACGAAAATAACGATGTACGTATATGCCATCCGCATTCGCCACTGGGTCCCGTCATTACCCGTTAGGTTACTTAACTAATGACAGAGCGGGGACTGGACTAGCGCGGATGCAAAACATATACAACATCTACTAGTATATATATCAATATATAAAATTCGCTTAAGGCGTGATAAAATGCAACATCACAGAAATATAATAAGCATCATAGAACAATACAGATATCTGGGATCCCCGGGTTTCACAGAGCCGCTACTGAAACCCGACGTTCCCCTGGTCATGTGGATAGCCTGTGCAATGAAATCCTAGACCTCTACGGGCGCGGCAAGTTACCCGCCAAAACCTGAAGCGAGGCAGCCCCCTTCAGCAACGTGAATAGACCACCCAGCACTTCACGGAATCCGGTAACTTAGGCACCCCTCCTTGGGTCAACCTGTACCCCCTACGGGTGCGGCGAATAGCCCGCCAATTCTAGAGTGAAGCCCCCTCCGTCTCAACGCCATGAGATGCGGGCCCGTTTCCCTCTAGAACCCGGCTATCCGTGCACCCCACCTTGGGGTAATCCTAGTACAGAAAGTAAAAATATACATATAACGGGTACATCGACCTCACCCCGGTCGTGCCCCAAAAGAATAATATACAAACAGGCAGTGACGGCAGTCCACATGTCGGACGCTAGTCCCGCAATATCAAATGTACATATAAAACGAAACTGTGCTACCATTGCATCCAGGCTATCCACCACGACAATCCGCAACATCACAGCACAACACAGAACATCAACGTGAATGTCACATTCGCAAATCCGTCTAAAAGGGCTATAGCAGTTAGACAGGATTTACCGATCAAGTGACATTCACGGTCGCAGATATAATGTAAATACTGTGAACTAACATGTTTAAAATTTTTGATCAATCAAATTTTCCCGAAGTGGGCCCCAAGCACTACTGTAGCACTCAAAGAAAATCTGGGCCCAAAAATAATATTCCAAAAACTTCATTTTCAACTCAGGAGCTCTCTGTAAAATTTTGGTGCACTGAACAGTAAAGGTTGCGGCGGAACCGCGGCCCAAGCATGGGTTTGGCCGCGGTTCCGCGGTGGAATAGTGAGTTCACACGACCAAAGTTTCACAGAATGCTTAGAATTCCCTGCACGTGTTTCTGCAATGTACTGAAAAAATTTTGGAGCCAAAAACAATTCGACAGAAAACTGATGCAAGAAAATCGGGTTTTCGGAAAATCCGTTCGATCGAACTTGTAAACACATTAGTGCAAGCTAGACTAGGTTAATGGCGTGGCTCTGATACCAGTGTAAGTGCACGGCGGCGCCCCGGCCGTCAATCCGAGGCCAAAATGCGGAAACGATACTTTACTTTAACTTTTGAAACCGGCACCACCGCGCACTAAAATCCCGGATCGGGCCATTAATCTAATCCTAGCTAACTAGAGAAGGGCTAGAGAGATTTACCGAGCGATCCGTGTCCTTCGGTCTTCTCGTCGTCATCCCGATCTCCCCACGGAATCTCCGGTCTTCATCTCCTCGTCGGAAGGGCACCACATCGCCGGGTTCTTTTACAGGCTCCCACCTATGGACCGAGGCAACTCGGGCATGAAGTTGGCGAGCCGACGTGCCCAAGAATTGCTGTAGAATAGTATGGAACTCTATGTCTCATTGGGGTGTAGAAAGTTGCCATTTGGTGGAGGAAATGAACTAAACCCTTTTGGAGATGAACTTGGGAATTTTTACAAAGCCAAAGAGATCAAAATTCCCCACAACAATTTTGGACAGCCACCCTCAAATGTGGCCGGCCTCATGAGGTGAAGAGAGAGGGAAAAAATCCACGCGGGGGGGGGGGGGGGGGTGGATCAATAATGCAAGAGAGAAAAACATGTGATGATGAGGAATAATTATCACAACTAAAGCCACACTAAAAAAGCCCATCACCAACCCATGTCATCACAAAAGTCAAGCCATCATGATCAAAAGAAATCAATGGATGGTGCACCATCATTAAACCATCATGATGCAAAAGTCTTCTAATTTTTAATTGCATAATTGCAAATAACCCCCTCCACCAATTTTCAGCCAAAGAAAGGAACAAAGGAAAAATGGCCGAAACGGAAAGAAAACTGGAAACTTCAAAAAACTGATCCCGTAATAAATTATAGGAAAACCCCGCTACTGTATATACATACCCGCATTTTTATTCCGACCGAATACAAATGCAATGAGACAAAATCTACACTGTACAATACTAGGATCCGGCTTAAACCAAAGCCCGCTAGTATTATCCGTCCGATCATGATCCGTGCAATACCGCACGTATCTGATCGAACCCTGCCATATCTCCATACGGCCTCTTCAGCGTTTCGCCCGAAACTTGAGAAAATGGTCTGTGGGGGACTCTAAAGACTCGTCAATACTTTGGTTGTGGATTTAACCACTAGCACGTCAGAGGTATTAGCCATACGTAACGGATACCAGGTATTGACCAAAAGGGACGTCGATGTGCGAACTCATCCTGACACCTTACTGAGCCTGTCAGTGACAATATCCGTACAGTCCGGTCCGTTGGTCTATGAGCATCGCATGGCGGGCCTAGGGTGTTGGTAAAAGTCAGACCCCTAAAAGCGGTACAAGTCGTGTCGGAATGTAGCCCAGAACACCCTGAGATACTACTGGAATACCTACCAGTAAATCTCCTGCCTTAGCCAAGGACTTCGTGTAATAGCTCTCCTAGACATAGGGCGACCTCACCCCCAATACCGGGAGAGACGAACCCCTGCAGATCCGCTCACTGCCTCCATGTGGCTCGGGACTGTACCCAACTAAAACCAGTTTGCACGACTCCTTTGAGCCATGGTAGGGTAGTAATCAAAGTACAGTAGGAACTCACACGAGACAAATGACGATCTCAGGTCGATGAACTAACCTGTACACATGTCACCAGGGAACTGCTATCTGACGTCAGGTATAAGACCAACTAGCATGTTCCCGGCGAGTCCTGTCCGGTGTACTCATAACCCAATGAGCACCTGTATATATCTTAGGTGAACCAACTGACACCAGTGGCTTGTGAGACCGGCCACCGCCCCTCGTCGGGGTCTCGACTGTATACACTAGTCTACTCTGGAGTATCGATGCCCTGTCTCGAAACTCCCTCGACTAGGGACCTTTTAAGGATGTGCTTATAGACCCCAGCTCTCACGTATATGATCGCCCTCATACTGCTGGCAGTCAAGCAAGAATCCTAAGGGCTCTATCAACGTGCAATAGTGACTTGTAAGATCACCTAAAGCAGTACACGATGATAAAGATAAACCAGATAGCATATTATCATGTTGAATAAGACTGTCCTTCCGGCATAGGTCCTCCCTCAATCATTGCAATCATGTGCCTGTGATCCAATAATTGACTCTGAGGGCACTATATCCAACATACTAGCTATATGTAAAGGAGTTTAGAGAGGTTATATCGAACGATCCGTGTCCTTCGGTCTTCAACCTCTGCCCAAGCTCCTCGTGGCTTCCTCGATCATGTTTGATCTCCGGTCTCTCCCCATCGAAGACGATCCACGTCGAGGGTTAGTAATACGGGCTCCCGCTTCAAAACCGAGGCAACTCGAGTATCTAGTTTGCTAGCCTAGATAGCCGAGATGAAGTAGAGTGTGTTTGTGATTACTTTGTCTCAATACACCCAAGGATTCTCAACTCATGAGAGGGTTTAGGTGGAGGTTGAAGAAAAGATGCCATGGGAGAAAAGTGTGAGCTCAAGAAAAGGCAAGTAAAGAAAAAATGAAGTGGCTGACTTTTTCCAAGTGAGCGTTGTGAGTTTATTTGTTGTGAGCAACTCAAGAAAAATCCTATTCCAAGAAAAGATCTGCTTCTACACAATAAAATATCTCACAAGCTCAAAACAAATATCTCACAAGCAAACATGACACATCCCATGACTCAGAACCATAAGTCACCATGTGCATGCACCAAGAGTTAATGAAAAATCCATGACTCACACTTTCCCACCAAATAAACATTTAAACCAAAATGTTTAAATCCACAAAAAGAAATGGCATCTACTAAAGTAAACTTGTAACGAATTATAAGAATACCCCTCATCCGTATATACATACTCGCATCCGTATTCTGGCTGGATACGAATACGAAGAGACGAAAGTAATCCAACAATATAATTCTAGGATCCGGCTTAAACCAAATCCCACTAGTATTATCCGTCCGATCATGATCCGTGCACAAGTGTACAATTATGATCGAACCCTGCCATAAAACCATACGGCCTCTACAACGTTTCGACCGAAGCAGTGATACCCTTTGTATGGGACTCTAAAGACTCGTCAATATGCTGGCAGTGGGTTTAACCACAAGCACGTCAGTGGCACTAGCTGTACGTAACGGATACCTAGGTATTGAGCGAAAGGGAGGCCGACGAGCAAACTCATCCTGAAACCCCTACTGAGCCTGACAGTGACAATATCCGTACAGTCCGGTCCGTTCGTCTATGAGTATTGCATATCGAGTCTAGGGGGTGGATAAAGTCGGACCCCTAATAACTTGACATTTAGTGTCGGAATGAAGCACATCACCACCTCAGAAACTAATGATCCGAATCAGTAATTCTCAACTACCTTGGCCAAGGATTTCTGGTGATGGCCACCCATGCACTCCGCGACATCAACCCACAATACCGGGAGAGACGAATCCCCTGACGATCCGCTCACCGCCTCCATGTGGCTCGAGACTGTACCCAACTAAAACCTGTTTGCACGACTCCTTTGAGCCATGGTAGGGTAGTAATCAAAGCATAGTGGGAACTCACACGAGACAAATGACGATCTCAGGTCGATAGACTAACCTGTACATATGTCACCAGGGAAGTGCTATCTGACAATAGGTATAATACCAACTAGCATGTTCCCAGCGAGTCCGTTCGGTGTACTCATAACCCAATGAGCATCTGTATACATCTTAGGTGAACCAACTAACACCAATGGGTTGTGAGACCGGCCACCGCCCCTCGTCGGGGTCTCGATCTGTATACACTACTCTACTCTTGGAGTATCGATGCCCAGTCTCGAAACTACCACGACTAGGGACATTTTAAGGATGTGCTTATAGACCACCCAGATCTCACGTATATGATCGCCATCATACTACTGGTAGTCAAGCAAGAATCCTATGGGCTCTATCAACATGTAATAGTGATCTGTAATGTCACCTGAAGCATGTACACGATGATAAAGACAAACCAGATAGCATACTATCATCTCGAGTAAGACTGTTCTACCGGTATATGTCCTCCCTCAATCATTGCGATCACGTGCCTGCGATCCAATAATTGACTTGAGGGCACTATAGCCAACATTACCATAAACCAAACTAGCTAACAAGAAGAGCTATCTACTATGATGAAGAGTCTCACCAAGAGATCAAAGTCATTGGGTCTTCGTTCCTCTTCATAAGCTCCTAGTGGCCTCCGTGATCGAGCTGATGGTCTATCTCCCTCTGTCGAAGATGATCCACCCAAGGGTTTTGTTCCATGGCTCTAGCTCCACTCTAAGTATCAAATGAAGCAACTAGAAAGCTTTGATTCCTAATCTAAGTGATCTACGATGTAGTCTAAGGTTCTATGTGTTTCTATCTCACCCCCTCTCTTGATTCTCAACACATGAGAGTGTAGAGAGGAGGTTGGAGATGAAAATGGAAGAGCAAAGAGGGGAGAGAGCAAAATAGTGAGCTCTAGAAAAATAATGAAGCATACAAGTGAGAGAAAATCATCACTATGGTTTTGTAAAATCATTTTTGCAATATAATAATGCAACCATGCTTCAATAGCGAGCACAAATGAATTATCAATTCATTTGTCAACACTATTGAGACATGGTGCTCACCATTCTCCCCTCACTTGACTTTACACCTCATTTCCCATTTATGAATAAATGGAAAAATCCATAATGAGGTGTCCACCTTCTATAATATATTCCGTATAAAACACGGATTACAGTCTGCCGTATATACATACCCGCATTCGTATAAAAATACGAATGCTCGTAGAGATAGAATAACACAAAGAACATAATACTAGAATACACATATCGAAATATATATATGTAAATTATTAAATCAATACCTGATTTAATAATCCGGCTCAATCCCGAGCTAGCTAGTATTATCAACTGTCCGATCGAAAGTCTGGGTACATAGTACCATCAATCAATCAGAACCTTGCACGTATCCAATACGGATACTACATCATTTTGCTTGAACCAGGGAAACCCTCTGTGTAGGACTCTAAAGACTTGACAGTACGCCGGCGGTGAGTTACTGGATAAATCCATAACCACAAGCATGTCAGCGGCACTAGCTGTACGTAATGGCTACCCGGGTACCTGTCGAAAAGGAAGGCCGACGAGCAAACTCATCTGGATCCCTAATGAGCCTATCCGTGACAATCTCCGTACAGTCCAGTCTCTTCGTCTGAGAGTATCGCATACCGGGTCTAGGGGGTGGTAAACGTCAGACTCTAATAACCCGATAATTCGTACTGATGTGGCTCAGGACCAATCTGGGAAACTACTGATCAACCTATCAGTAAATCCCAACTGCCTTGGCCAAGGTCTTATGGTCCTGACCAATCGAACACAGTGCGATATCGACTCCCTATAACGGGAGAGACGAATCCCCAACAATCACTCATTGCCTTTATGTGGGTCGGGACTGTACCCAACCAAAACCTGTTTGAATGACTCAGTAGATCCGTGGTAAGGTAGTGATCAAAGCATAGTGGAAACTCACACGAGACAAATGACGATCTCAGGTCTGAATAACAAGCTGTACTCATGTCACCTGTGAACTTCCATTTAACGATAGGTATAGTACCATCTAGAAGTTCTCGGCGAGTCCGTCCAGTGTACTCACCCACACTGAGCACCTGTATACAATCTTAGGTGATCACACCAACGGTTGTGGGACTAACCATCGTCCCTCGTCGGGGTCTAGAAATGTATACAAAATTCTACTCTAGAATATCAATGCCCGATCTCGATAATCCTACGACTTAGGACCTTTAATGATGTGCTTATAGACTACCAAGCTCCCACAAGTATGATCGCCATCATAACGCTGGTAGTCAAGCAAGATCCTATGGGCTTTAACAACATGTATAAATGATACGTAAGTAAAACATATGCACATGTTAAGATAAAGACAAACCAGATAGCATACTATCATATCGAGCAAGATTGTCCTGTGTGTGTATATATATATATATATGTCCAAGCTTCCACATGTATACATATACAATAATGGTCTCTAGGGCATACATATCCAACAGGTTCTCTATCCAATCTTTGAAAATATACCAGTCTTCGATGGTATGACTCACCATCCTATGATATGGGCAGTATATGGGATTGTTGGTCATGTTCATTTCATGTAGTCTCTTTGGAATAGGAAGTTGCAGAGCGTTGTTCAAGGTGTCCTTGAATATTCTGCGGACTTTGTCCTTCCTGAAAGAGTATACTTTCTCATTTCTCTCTATTAAAGTCGGTGCCTTTCCTGATACTAGTCCTCGAGGCCGATCGGTCTTTGGTTCGCCTGCTGTCCGCTTACCCCGTTCAGTGTACGTATTGGAGGGACTGGAAGCTGATCACGGCCGTTTTTAGAAATGGTGTTCCGCTGTTGGGATGGAGAGAGTATCGGTTGGCTGTTTTAGGATACCAATCCCTAGCTCATGAACTAAATTTTGATTTTTCTGTAATTGCAATCGGGCAACTTGGGTCGTGAGATCTGCCACAACGTTTTCCAGCTCGTCGACTTTGGAATGGACCTTGGCCAACTTCTCGTCCCTGTCCTGAAGCTGCTTTTGAAGCCATTGGAATAATGCTTGCTCTATAGATCCGAGTACGATAACCGGGTCATCCTTACTACCCGAGCTCGATTCTGCAGGAACCACGGGTTCCTTTTTCTTAATGGCCTGAGCGGGCTCTTCATCATCTAGACCGAGTCGGTGTTGGATGGAAACAATTACGTCATTGTCATAGTTTTGTACCCGTTTATGTAGATCGTTTGGGTTGTGTACCCATCTACTGCTTCTTCATTGGAAATGTTGCTCGTTTGGATTTTGGCTTGTTGTCTTGGTTCGCTTTTTTCAGAGAAGGGCAGACGACTGAGAGAAGCAGGTTTCCGAAGGGCTTCGGTCTCTGTTTGTATGAAATTGGCGGTCCCAGCTTGATTGTTTGCTAACACGCCTTTGGACAGTTCTATCTCTCCTGCCTTGTATTGTTTTTTGACCCAATCTTTAAAAACAAAGCAGTCCTCGATGGCATGACCTATCACTCTGTGATAAGAGCAATATTTGGGGTTGTCGGTCATATTCTCTTCTTACGGTCTTTTTGATTCTGGCAATTGTAGACCATTTCTTAGGGCGTTCTTGGATATCTTGTGGACTTTGTCCCTTCTGAAGGTATAGACCCTATCCATCTTCTCTTTCAGAGGCGATTCTCCTCCCCCTCCTAACAATGGCTTCCGAGGTTGGTTGATATTGGGCCCGCTTTTCCTTTGCCTATTTCGGTCAGCCAAAGTGTTAAAGATTCGGCATCATCGGAATTTCCGCCTTTGCGATTATCGTCCTTTCGATTTCTCCTGGATTTATTATTATTTTGGAAATCCGAGAAGAATTCTTGCTTTGAGCGCTCCAACACTTGAACTTTCTTGGTTAGCTCTTGGAATGTTTTGGGACCAGCGGTACCTAGAAAAGGATTCATCCAGGTGCCGAGATTTCCAATGAGAAGATTGACAGATTGGTCTTATTCCAACGGTGGCTCACATTTGACGGTCATTTTCCCTATTATTATTAATTACTAAATGGTGTTATTTATAATTTAAGAACACTTGTGGGTTTATATGTAAAAAGATTTTGTCATATATTTCTTAATTTATAATTAATATAATTGGGTGTAATATATGCATATCATATTTAAATAAAATATTTATGTGATTTTTAACCATTATTATTAAGATGTGCATATCATATCATATATATTAAGTAATTTAATTGAAAATTGGTTTGAATATTATCTCAAATAAACCAAATGCTACTAATGATTTGATTTGAGATATTGTGCAGGTATTAAATTAATAAATCAGTTCAGGGCTACAAACATAAGTAAGAGATCAACATCAAATCGAGTTAGCAAACCAAATCTGCCGAATTTTAGGAGCAAATTGAAGAATCTCGCAACTGCAGAGAGAAAGAGATATTTTAAAAATATATTCATCAGAAAAAACTCCTAAAATCGAGAAAAGAAAGCACAAAAAATTTGGAGGCGCAATAACATCAACAGGCGGCGGAACCTTGGTGAAATATAGGAAATGGCGGCGGAACGCGATCATCTAGTGGCAGTTGGATGTGCAATATCAGGGGCATGATCGTATTTCACATATTTCAAGATGACGTCTAGGGTTTCAAGTTCCAAAGCCTATATAAAAGACCGAGAGCAATCTAGGGTTATCAATCAATCTATCCATCTATCGATCTAGATCTATCGAGCAAATTAGGGTTTTTAGTTCTTTTGGATTTTTTTCAGCAATCAAATTCTGTAGTGCAAAACTTTCAATAAAAGGTAGTTTCTTTCTTTTAAATTTGTCTCATTACTTTCTGCATTTATTTTCCATACTTTTATTTTTTTTGTTTTTCTTATAGGTTCCTTATTCTTCTACCTTTCGTCGTTTTTCCCAATGAGCGAGTTAATTCTCGCTTGTTAGGGTTTGTAGGATAGGGTAGTATAATGGATGATAAAATCTTTTAATTTCTTCTTATATTTTAATTTTTATAAATTTTAACAAAGGGAGTTTTAACCGTCTTATTCGGGCGTGCTACCAATTCATGATAGTTACGATCTCGATTTGAGATTCGTTAATACTTGTTTCGTTGAGGGCTTGAGATAAATAAGGATCAATGGAAGGACAAGGGTTAGTAGAGGGAAACCCTAATCTCTCCAAGTACCCTAATCCACATTCATCGCTATTTCTGTAGTATTAAATAATTAAAAGAGAAAAAGAATTATTTTTAAAACTCTATCCTTTAACTACTAAATCCGAGAAACCCTACAATCCCTTATAAAATTTTCAAATCTCTTTAGTATAAAACGATAAAAATCCCACCTTTCTTCTATTAACTCGTCTAAAATAAGAAAAATAGTCCACCATTTCCCTGTGGACGATCCGTACTAACTATCGGTTAGCTATTGTGACACTGTTATTGATTGCAGTAACTAGGAAAAATAAAAAGAGTCAATTTTTCAAACCAATCAAATGACACCATTTCAAGGGAAATAGTAGTATTATTTTTCTTGTTATTTGTGTTGATTTCTAAAAAACCAGAAAAAATACAAATACAAATAGAAATAAAGACCGTATCTTGTGTTTTAACGATTCTTGTGCGAGTTTTGCAAGAAATATGGAGCATTTGGAGCGAACCAATAGGGATTCAGAGACTGTCAAATAGGAACAGAGGAGTATTGGAGTACTGTGCAAAAATTTGTAGGGGAGGGCTCACCAAAAGGCGGCGGAACTGTAGCCATTTGGAACATTTGGCGGCTGAACTACGGTCGAATTGGGATTTAGGCCCCCAAATTTTTTTTTGTATTATTTTATCGTCTTCCTTTCTCCTCTGAAGCTCTAATAAACTGTTTTTAACTGCAGGATTCTTTGCAAACCGCGCCGCTAAAAAAATATTTTTGCGTGTTTTAGATTTTGGATTGTTTTGCATATTTAAAACAGACATTAAGAGGAAAGAAACACATATTCAGATTAGGTGGGGATTTCATCACCCTTCCTAGACCCTACAAATCATAAACAAGTATACACATCACCCTACATTAATAAAAAATATCTAGACCAAGCCTCTAAGTACAATCGCGCTCAATTAGGACTAGAGACGTTCGTGGGTAATCTATTACTTATCCGCATTTTTCTTGTTGTGTCTAAAGCAAGTGTGACTAAGGAAAGTGGTTTACTTAATTAGGCCCTCTATTTCGGTTATTCATATAGCGGATATCTCCCACTTATCTGGCACTTACCTAGCTGCAAGTTTGATAATGAGGTGATAGAGGATTTATCCTACGTCTTGTCCTTTGGAAGTCTAGGAGCAGTCTAGTGATTTGACCTAGGTGATACTAGCTCTAGGGACCGTTTGTGCATTTTTGATTGGTTGAGTCAAGTCTTGCGTTCTTCATTCTTGTCAAGGCAAAGCATTCTTTAAATCGTTCTCACCACTTTCTCACATGCTGCCACGTGCACTAAACCCGCTTAGTGCATGTTCGGCTGGACACGGGATTCTAGCGCCTGTTTAGTCCGCGTTTTCGCTGTCGACTCTGAGGGCGATACTTCTTCACCTTCTTTTTCTCCTCTACATATGACATCTCCCGAGTTGGATGGACCTCCATCGGGTTTAAACACCACCACGTTGGCACCAACTCTAGGCGCGCAAACTCAAAATCCACTATGCATCGTTCTCCAAGACCGATGCTACCCCACACGCGGACCCCTTCCTACATGTCTGTCTCTTCCACCAGCCAATGTCGATAACTTCGAAATTAAACCCACTTCATTAACTTGTTGCCCAAATTTCACGGGCTTGAATCTGATAATGTTTACACTTTTATAACCAAATTTCTAAACATATGTGTAATGATGAGCACCACCCAATTTTCAGGGGATGCTATGAAATTACGTATTTTCTTTTTTACCTTATGAGATCTCATAGAGAAGTGGCTTTATAGTACCTCCACACATTATCACTAATTGGGATGAATTTGTTAAAGCGTTCCTTAAAATTTTTTATCCTAATCATAAGACTGCTCGCATTAGGAGCGAGATCAACAAGTTTGCCTAACTTCCTAACGAACCCTTTTGGAAATATTTTGAAAGGTTCAAAGATCTCCTTGTCCAATGCCCTCATTGTTAGTTATATGTATGCCCTAGAGGCCATTACTGTACATACGTTGTATATTGTAGTGGATGCTTGGACATATATAGGGAGGATTTTCTTGCTCGACATGATAGTTTGCTATCTGGTTGCTCTTTATCTTAACATGTACTCTGATTGTCTCTATGTTACATGTTGATAAAGCCCTTAGGATGAGTATTTGACTACCAGGACTATGATGCAGATCATACTAGTGGGGACAGTGTAGTCGTCAAGTACATCCTTCAAATGTTCCTAGTCGTGGGAGTACCGAGATAGGGCATCGATACTCCAGAGTAGACTAGCGTATGCGCTTCTTGACCCATATGATGGGCGATGGATGATCCCATATCCATTGGTGTTTGACATCAGAGAAGGTATACGGGTGCTCAGTGGAGACTGGGTACACTGGACGGACTCGCCGAGAACTCCCAGATGGTATTATACCTCACGTCAGATGGCAGTTCTCTGGTGACACTGGTACAGGTTAGTCTGTAGACCCGAGATCGTCATAGAGTCTTGTGTGATTCCCACTGTGCTTTGATTTCGATCATACCACGTCCAAGAGGGCGTGCAAAAAGGTAGCTTTTGGGTACAGTCCCGAATCACATGGAGGCAATGAACGATAGGAGGGGTTTCGTCTCTCCCGGTATAGGGAGTTGATGTTGCGCTGTGTTCGATTGGCTATAACTGGAAATCCCTGGCCAGGGTTGTTGAGATTTACTGTTAAGAGTTATCAATAGTTTCTCGAACTGTTATGGACCTCATATCGACACGAGTTATCAAGCTACTGGGGTTTGACGTTTACCACCCCTAGGCGAGATATGCGACATATCAAATGAAGAGACCGGACTGTACGGGAGTGTTACTGGTTTGGATTCACGGGAGAATGTACAGGCTTGCTTGTTGATCTTCGGATTGCTCAATACCCGGGTGGCTTTTACGTTTAGCTGACCGCTTGCAGCTTGTGGGTGTTTGATATGATCATCACCTACTGCCGGCGTATCGACGATTCTTTAGAGTCCTACACAGAGGTTTCCTGGCTAAGGCAAAACGGAGTAGGAGCACATATGTGATATGTGCGGGACTGAGGACAATACGTGTATGTGATACCATATTAGATTCTCGCGGTATGAGATATCGGCCGGGTATATGTGATATAGCCGGGTCATCGGATCAAGTGTTGATTCGATGAACTGATACAGATTATATTAGTCGGTTATTTGTGAAATAGCCGGATTATCGGGTCAAGTGTTGATTCGAGAATTTAATGTATAATTATATATTTGATATATTAAATTACATTAACTAATATAAGCTCACTTAAAGATTCTTTTTCTCACTCGGGTAATACATTGATATATATGCGATATATGTTAATTGTATTATTTTATTTTGTTACAATAAATATTGTATATGTGATATATAATATTGTAACATGTTGTGGTTATAAATGCAACATGATTTGTGGAGTTTAAATATGGTTAGGGTTTGGATTAGGGTTAAGCTTTCATGAAGCTTTCAAGAAGCTTCTTGAAGCTTTGACTTTGACCTTGATATTTTGTGATATTTTGCAAAGATATTTTTTTAACCCAACCCAACCCTTTAACCATAGTTAAATCTCTACAAGGGTTAAGTATTCTTACTTAACCCATGGTTGCAATTCTAACCTCACACTTGATTCATTATTCATCACAAATGGTTTTGCTTCTTCTTCTTCTTCCTCTTTGATTAAAAGCTTTCTAGTTTTTTCAAAAATAATGAAAATGAGTGAGATAAAGAAAACAAATGAGAGCTAAATTCCTACTTCATCATCCTCATCTATTCTAGCCACTTAGATTAGGGTGTTTGCTTTGCTAATACTTGATTAGTGAAGCAAAAACTTGGGCTTGAGTTTCTTCATGGTAGATCATCTTTGTTATCAAAGATCGGAAGCAAGCTTGCATCTTTCTCTTCATGGAGCCTCTCTTGAATCCGGGTACTCGATGATCACAGCGAAGGGACCTAAACACGGAGCTTTAGAAGTGAAGGAACAGACTACAAAGGTTGTAATCCCTAACTCTTAGAAGTAAAGTTGTTTACTTGTTCTTTGTTTCGCCTAATCTCTAGTCTGAGATCTTGGTTAGGCTTGTTCGGCACGTCTAAATTTTAAATCGGGTATGGTTGATACCTTGTAGAACTTTGTGACAGTGCCTAGTAACCCTACACTCATTACGAATTTGAAAAATAGCAACTTTGCCAAATTATTGTTAGTTATATGTATGCCCTTGAGGCCATTATTATACATGTGATGTATATTATAGTGGATACTTGGACATATATAAGGAGGGCTTTCTTGCTCGACATGATAGTGTGCTATCTGGTTGCTCTTTATCTTAATATGTACACTTATTGTCTCTCTATTACATGTTGATAAAGCCCTTAGGATGAGTACTTGACTACCTGAATTATGATACAGATCATACTAGTGGGCCAAGGGTAGTCGGTAAGTACATCCTTTAATTGTTCCTAGTCATGGGAGTATCGAGACGAGGCATCGATATTCCAGAGTAGACTAGCGTATACGCTTCTCGACCCATATGATAGGCGATGGATGATTGTTCATATCAGAATTTTGCATTATTATAACGCCCATTATTAATCACATTACATATAAATAGGTGCTTTTGATCCATGTATGCTAAATAGTTGCAGGTTCTCAGATTGTTACAGTGAAATTCATGAAAAATCGCTACAAATGTGAGACTACGACCAACAATAGATTAATCCGTATGATGCCGCCTACCAGTTCAAGGAACAAATGAAAATCATTAGACAGTTCAATGCACAAAGCACAAGGGCAGCATAAGATTCAAGACTTCAACGCGAAGCTCAAGGCAGAAGTCCACATCATTCTGCACTATTGGAAATGTGGAAGAAAATAGAAAAGATTCTGAGGAACAAAGTGAAGAAAACAGAAGATAAAAGCAACACAGAGAAACCGTGAAGGGATGGTCTTAAGAACCCACCAAATGGCCGCGGAACCGCGGCCAAAAAGGCCTTTTTTACCGCGGAACCGCGGCCATACTCTGCACGTGTCGGTGGGGTGTCGGTGCTTTGACTCGGTCTTTAGGGTTGTTTTGTAATTTCATGTTTGGATCAGAATGTAAACCTAGGATTTTTCCTATCTATAAATAGGAGGGCTCAAAGCCAAATAAAGGGTGTCTCTTTTTGGTGTGCCTCTTTGGAGGATGCCTTCTTTTAATTCGTAGATTTAAAATTTTAATTTCCTTGTAATCGTTGAAGAGGTCATCAATAAAGTAAGCTTTCTTTTTCAATCTTGCATTTTTATCTGCAATTTATTACTTGCAATTTTTTTATCTGTTCTTTTATTATCTGCAACTTAGATAGTATTTTAAAATAAAATTATAAAAATGAATTGTATCGTTAATTTCCTAATGAGTGAGTAATTTCTCACTTGTTAGGGTTAGGATAGGGAAGGTTTGAGAGAAGGAAATCTCTCACACTCCTTTCCTTGCCCATATAATTTTAATTAATTAGGACACTATTTAAATTAACCACACTCCGCTCACTACGGCACCCTATCCTACAAGATAGCGGTGATTCCCTAGTTAGACCGGTTGTAGTTGATTTAAATAAAGGTTAGGACAAAGAGTTAAGAAAGGACGGACAATGACCAAAAGGAAGAAACTGAGTTTCTTCCTAGTGGTGCTAATTCCTTTTATTGACTATTACCCTAACCTCTATATTCTTAATTAGGGCATTGTTAGCAGTGAGAAGAATCCATTTTTCAAACTAACCTAATCCTAACCCTAGCAAGACTTTAAATCAATTGAATCTCATTCTTAGATTTTAAAAACAAAACCTACCAAAAATAGGACTTAACTCGTTAGAACATAAAGAAAAGAACTCCTTCTCCCTGTGGACAGACCCGTACTCAACCGGCTAGCTACCAAGCGACACCGTCTTGATTGCGGTAATCTATTAAATTTAAACACGCACACGAAAAATCTCTTCCAATCAATGATCCTACATCCATTGGTGTTTGACATCAGAGAAGGTATACGGGTGCTCAGTGGAGACTGGGTACACTGAACGGACTCGCCGAGAACTCCTAGATGGTATTATACCTATCGTCAGATAGCAATTCTCTGGTGACACTGGTACAGGTTAGTCTGTAGACCCGAAATCGTCATAGAGTCTTGTGTGATTCCCACTGTGCTTTGATTTCCACCTTACCATGTTCAAGAGATCCTGCAAAACGGTGGTTTTTGGGTACAGTCCCGAGTCACATGGAGGCAATGAGCGATAGGAGGGGATTTTTTCTCTCCCAGTATTGGGGGTTGATGTTGCTCTATACTTGATTGGCTATAACAGGAAATCCCTGGTCATGGTTGCTGAGATTTACTGGTAAGTGTTATCAGAAGTTTCTCAAACCGTTATAGGCCTCACATCTGCATGACTAATCAGGCTATTGGGGTCTGACTTTTACCACCCCCAGGCTGAGATATGCAACATATCTGACGAAGAGACCGGACTGTAAGGTAGTGTTAATTATTAAATTCACAGGAGTATGAGTAGGCTTTCTTATTGATCTTCTGATCGCTCAATACCTGGGTAGCCGTTACGTCCAGCTAGTACCGCTGACGGCTTGTGGGTGACTGATATGATCATCACCTACTGCCGGCGTATTGACGAGTCTTTAGAGTCGTACACAGAGGTTTCCTGGCTCAGGCGAAACAAAGTAGGAGCACATATGTGATATGTGCGGGACCGAGATTAGTACGTGTATGTGATACCATATTTTTTTCTCGCGATATGTGATATCGGTCGGTTATATGTGATATAGCCTGGTTATCAGATCAAGTGTTGATTCGATAAGTTGATACATATGATATTATTCAGTTATATGTGATATAGCCGGATTATTAAATCAAGTGTTGATTTAATAATTTAATGTATAATTATATATTTGATATATTTACTTATATTAACTAATATTAGCTCACTTAAGCATTTCTTTTTCTCACTAGTATGTACTGTTGGATATAGTGCCCTCAAAGTCAATTATTGGATCGCAAGCACGTGATTGCAATGATTGAGGGATGCCCTATGCCGGAAGGACAGTCTTACTCAGGATGATAGTATGCTGTCTGGTTTACCTTTATCATCGTGTACATGCTTTAGGTGATATTACAGATCACTATTACACATTGATAGAGCCCCTTAGGATTTTTGCTTGACGGCTAGCAGTATGATGGCGATCATATATGTGGGAGCTGGGGTCTATAAGCACATCCTTAAAATGGTCCCTAGTCGTGGGAGTTTCGAGACTGGGCATCGACACTCCATTAGTAGACTAGAGTAAACAGTCAAGACCCTGACGAGGGGCGGTGGCTGGTTTCACAAGCCATTGGTGTCAGTTGGTTCACCTAAGATATATACAGGTGCTCATTGGGTTATGAGTACACCGGACAGGACTCGCCGGGAACATGCTAGTTGGTTTTATACCTAGTGTCAGATAGCAGTTCCCTGGTGACATGTGTACATGTTAGTTCATGGACCTGAGATCGTCATTTGTCTCGTGTGAGTTCCCACTGTGCTTTGATTACTACCCTACCACGGCTCAAAGGGGTCGTGCAAATATGTTTTAGTTGGGTACAGTCCCGAGCCACATGGAGGCAGTGAGCGGATCGACAGGGGTTTCGTCTCTCCCGGTATTGGGGATGAGATCGAGCTGTGTTTAGGAGAGCCATTACACGAAGTCCTTGGCCAAGGCTGGAGATTTACTGGTAGGTATTCCAGTAGTATCTCAGGGTGTTCTGGGCTACACTCCGACACGACTTGTACCGCTTTTGGTGGTCTGACTTTTACCAACCCCCTAGGCCCGACATGCGATACTCATAGACGAACGGACCGGATTGTACGGATATTGTCACTGACAGGCTCAGTAGGGTGTCAGGATAAGTTCGCTCATCGGCCTCTCTTTTGGTCAATACCTGGTAGCCCGTTACGTACAGCTAGTACCACTGACGTGCTAGTGGTTAAATCCACAGCCAAAATATTAACGAGTCTTTAGAGTCCCCCACAGACAGTTTCTCAAGTTTCTGGCGAAACGTTGTAGAGGCCGTATGGTATTATAGCAGGGTTCGATCATATACGTGCAGTCGTGCATGGATCATGATCGGACGGATCATACTAGTGGGCTTTGGTTTAAGCCATATCCTAGTATTAGATTTGTTGGATTACTTTAGTCTCATCGTATTCGTATTCAGTCGAAATGCAGATGCAGGTATGTATATACAGGTGAGGGGTATCCTTGTGATCCGTCACGAGTTTACTTTAGATATTGCCATATCTTTTTATTGTTGTAAACATTTGGGTTAATGTTTATTTTGGTGGAAATTATGAGCTTAGTTCATGATGAGGTGCATTAAATGTGACATGGACATGTTTAGTGATTCATGGTATCTTTTATTGTGCAAATGTCACATTAGTGTTTTATTAAGGGTGTGAAATGATGGAGGGAGAGAGAGAGAGGGCAGCCATCTGCTTGGGGTTGTCTCTTGGATTATTATTCTAGTGCTCTCATCTTTTATCTCACACATATAGAAAAAGAAAGTCTCTTTTTCTTCTTCTTCCTTTAGCTCACCATTTCCACTAATGGCATCATCTTCAACCTCCATCCATGCACTCTCATGTGTTGAGAATCAATGGATGCTTGAGACAAAATTATCACACACATTCTCTACATCACCTTGGACACGTCGGCTAGCAAAGTTCGTGTCCGAGTTTCTTCGGATGAAGCGGGAGCCCGTAAAAAGACTCATTAATGTGGTGCCCTTTCCGACGAGGAGACCCGAGATCGGAGATGCCGCGAGCTTGGGATGGTGGCAAAAGACCGAAGGACACGGATCGATCGGTATAGCCACTCTCACTTCTTAGTAGTTTGCTAGTTTAGCGTTAATGGTTCGATCCGGGTGAAAGACTACGATAGCGCCGGTTTCCTAAAAGTTTTTGTTTCCGCATTTAGCATCGGATTGACAGCCGGGGCGCTACCGTAGACTTACATGGTATCAGAGCCACGCCATTAACCTTTACTAGCTTGTTCTAACTCGTTTAAAACATCGATCGACCGAATTTTCTAAAACCGTGATTCCTTTTTAGCAGTTTCTGCCGAATTTTAAAAGTCGTCGAAAAATTATTTTCAGTATGTCAGAAAATCGTGCAGGCTTTTTTACGACACTGGAAGAAATTTAGAAGCACGATCCTACCATGAGACCGTGGAACCGCAGCTAAACTGGCATGTTTGCCGCGGTTGCGCAGCGGAATGGTGGGAACAGTGCACCATTTTTCTTCCTGGGGTTTTTCACATGGAATTGTGGTTTCTGGATATTTTTGTTTGGACCCAGATTTTGTTTGAGTACTGGGATTTGTACTTGGGGCCCACATCGGGAAGTTTTGTCGATCGAGATTTTAAATATGTTAGTTCACAGTACTAACATTATATCTGCGACCGTGAATGTCATTCGAGCGGTAAATCTTGTCTAATTTCTATAGTCCTTTTAGACGGGTTTGCGAACGTGACATTCACGTTGATGTTCTGTGTTGTGCTGTGATGTTGCGGATTTATCGTGGTGGATAGCCTGGTTGCAATGGTAGTGCAGTTTAGTATTATTTGTACCTTTGATATTGCGGGGCAAGCATCCGACATGTGGACTGCCATCACTGCCTGTTTGTATATTATTCTTTTGGGGCACGACCGGGTTGAGGTCGATGTCACCATTGTACATATTTTATTTTCTGTACTAGGATTACCCCATGGTGGGGTGCACGGATAGCCGGGTTCTAGAGGGCAACGAGCCCGCATCTCTTGGTTTTGAGACGGAGGGGGCTTCACTCTAGAATTGGCGGGCTATTCGCCGCACTCGTAGGGGGTATAGGTTGACCCAAGGAGGGGTGCTCAGGTTACCGGATTCCGTGAAGTGCTGGATGATCCATTCACTTTGTTGAAGGGGGCTGCCTCGCTTCAGGTTTTGGCGGGTAACTTGCCGTGCCCGTAGGGGTCTAGAATTTCATTGCACAGTCTATCCACACGACCAGGGGAACGTCGGGTTTCACTTGCGGCTTGAAGGAAACCCGGGGATCCCAGATTATCTGTATTGTTCTGTAATGCTTATTACATTTCTGTGATGTTGCATTTATCATGCCATGAGCGATTATTATATATTGATATATATACTAGTAGATATTGTATATGTTTTACATCCACGCTAGTCCAGTCCCCGCTCTGTCGTTAGTTAAGTAATCTAACGGGTGATGAAGGGACCCAATGGCGAATGCGGATGGCATATACGTACATCATATTTTCGTTCTTTATTGGTGTGATCAACTGATAGGACTGCATTGATTCGGATCAATGCAAGCTAAACAAACTTGTTTGATGTTGTTGGAACAATTTTTCAAAAAGCTGTTATTACAAGGACGTTCTCTTTTGTTTTGCACAGTGGTATTCGGTTATAAATATCCAGCACCTCAGTCGACGAGACAAGGGCCGAGATCCCTTCACTGGGAGTGACCCCTTAGACATAAGTTTGCGTCAGGGTAATAACTTTACTATAGTCGATTACTTCATGCGTTGCATCGTGGTATTCAGTTGGAATATCCTGCACCTCATTCTATGGGGAAAGAGCCGAGATCCCTTCACCGGGAGTGACCTCCTTAGCAAAGGTTTTCGCCACTATATTTATAAAATGTTATCCGGTTCCTTCAACAATATCAAGTTCATTACGTTAAAGGTTTTTCGCCAAAAACCAGCCATAGCCCTCCGTCATTTCAGATTAGTATTGCTTAGTATTTGCGTTGCGTTTGTCGTTGCTATTCGCCGAGACGTAGTGTGCGGTAGCTCTGTTGTGCTTTTCTGTCGCATGTATATGTGGATTGGTTAGGACAGTCATACGACTTTGTTGATTATTCGTCAAGGGTCGTGCGGTTGGGTTTAACGCAATCAAGATAGTGACGGGTTGAACTTGACTAGGACTTTTTGATTTGTTGATTATTCGTCAAGGTCACTTGGGTCCTAGGGGTAAAAACACACATCGGGAGTTTCTAAAGAAACTGAAACTTGCCAGGCATGTGCATACCTTCTGGAGTGTGATAACGTGAGTGGATTCCATCACGTCATCATGCGATGATAGTTGGATCCCGATTCCCACTGATGAGTTGTTTTACTCTTCGGGTGATCCCGACTGATTCTTCTTTCAGGTTTGCTGGAGAATTTGAGGATACATTAGGAGGTTTCCTGATTAGATAAATTGATAACCATTCTGATCTAGGTTAGAGTGCACACAGAGTGTTTCTTTTTCTCTCTCTCTTTGGCAGCGACCATGGCCCGACTCTTGACTATGACTCAGTGACCAAGTTAACCGAACTTTCCTAAAACACTGGCTTTTGGATTGTCTGAGTTGCATACCTCATTGCCACTCCTACTTTTACCCTTTTTCTCCGGAACATTTCGTATCACTACAAACATCCACTTCCATTGGATAAAACCATCATATGCTTATATACGAACCCGAAGGAACTTGTTCCAGATTTGAGGATGGTTTCCGATTCTGGAGAAAATGAATAGGACTATTCAGTTGTCTTTTCCTTTTACCTTCTCTTAGGTTGCGAGTGCTCTTTGGATTAGGACGGTACACCTATTACGCTAATTAGATAGTCTTCTTCCAAACCATAGGCAGGTGCCGAACGGTGGGCAATGAAGAAAACCAATTAGCCGAACGATGGTGTACACAAGGTAATAAGTTAAGACAAATAAAGGGATTAGAAAGAGGGCAAAGTAAACAGCGACTGCTATTCATGACCAAACCAAGTATTTCATCACCACTCCTACTTCACCTTTGTATTTCTCCAGGATACCCTGTATCACTACGAAGATCCACAGTTATTTGGACACTCAATCGTATGGTTATATACGAACTCGAAGGGACTTGTTCCAGTTCGGGGATGGATTCTGGTTCAGGAGAAATAGGAATAAGGTTTATTCAGTTGTCTTTTATCTTTACCTTCTCTCGCGTTGCGAGTGCTCCTAGGATTGGGGAGTACACCCATTATGCTTATTGGATAGTCTTCTTCCAAACCATAGGCTGGTGCCGAACGGTAGGAAAGGAAGAAAGCCATTTTGGCCTAAAGGAGGTGTACAAAAGGTAATGACTAAAGACATATAATGGGATTTGGAGAGATGGCAAAGAAATATACGGTTACAGTTTAGAATTTGATAATGGAAGAGGCATTACTACACTAGTAAAATAGGGGGTTGCCCCTACGGATAGTTTAATCCGTAGGGGCAGAAATAACTTGGCCCTACGGATATATCCATAAGGCTAAAAGGTTGCCCCTACGGGCAAAGACGTCCAAGAATAAAAATATTAATTCTTAATTAGGTGTTTGCCCCTACGGAGCCGCAAACAAAGGACCTACGGATATATCCGTAGGGGCAAGTAAATATCGATTTAATAAAATCCCAGATCGATCGCCTACGCTCATTTCCCTCTCTCTCTCGATCGGGCGCGAAAATAAGCCCCCAATGCGCCACGCCATCGCCGCCAAGGTTGTTCTCCTCGTCGCCACCGCCGGTTTCGTCGCCACTGGAGTTCTCGTCGCCACCGCGGTTAAGGTCGTCGCCACTGCCGTTCAGATCGTCGCCCCTGCCCCAGCAGCCGTTCAGGTAAGTAAATCTCGAGGTAAGTTAAAGAATTTATTGGATTATTTTGGGCTTAAGGTTCATGGCGCGCGAGTTGGGGTTGGGCTGGGGTCGCGGTCGCAGTCGGGGTCGGGTTAGGGTTGGGGCAGGGGCTGGGCTGCGGGGTCGGGGTAGGGTTAGGGTCGGGGTCGGGGAAGGGGAAGGGTCAATTTATCAAATTTTTTATTGGGGGTGCGGCTGGGGCTGTGGGCTGGGGCTAGGGATGGGGAAGGGGAAGGTCAATTTATCAAATTTTTAACAAGATTTGTATTAGTTTGCAAGAACACTTAAGTTTATCACAAAATATTGTTTGGGTTTTCGATTTATATCTTTTAGCGGTATGTATCCGTTGTCCCAAATTTTGAATTATCTTATACTAGTATTTATGCATGTGCAGATCTTCTTTATCCTGACAAAAGATCCATATCCATTATCTTAACTTAAAATCCTTTAGAGGGTGCTAATCCTAAATAACAACAAAATGATGTTAAATATTTCATCCGATTTTCACAAGATCATACTTGAAAAAAATGCAACTACTTTCACAATTTCACAATCCTAACCAACTCCCAATTTATTATGGTATTCGATCATAACTTGAGAACAAATTCTCTTTTCTATTGCCATCCCATATCAAACCCTAGAATCGTGGGCCATTTCAAATTACACCAAATTGAGGCAAGAATAGGATGAAACCAACATAACCAACAATAAAGAGCTTTATTTGGTAATATATATTGATGAACAATGGTTGCTGTGTTAAATCCAACCCTCACATCACATGCATATCAATAAAGGAGAGGACTGACCAAAATGCTGAATTTTAACAATTGTGAAAGTTCTTCGGTCAGGATGTAACAGAAATAAGGAAAAAAAAACCTAAAATATTTCTCACAAAAAAGAAAAAGCAAGCTTCTCTCCCATATCATTAACAAAGCTTATCACTTTTGATTCTCGAAATTATTTTACATTATATTTTCATTCAAAACGTTTTGCTAGTTTGCTCACCAACCGTTTGATAAAATTCCAAAACTATTTTTACTTTCCTTGCTCACAATTGCTCTTGACTACGTACAAATCTTGAAAACCCATTAACGCTCTTGCAATAATATGCAAAATCACATGAGGATTCACATTCATCACCACCACCTAAGGCTAGGGTTTGGGCTGGGGCTGCGGCTAGGGCTGTGCGTCCTCCAGAGGGCGATCATAGGATCGGTGAAGTGAGGTGGCTGGATATGAGATACGATGGATTTCCATGTGTTCAATGGAATGCTGAGGGTCAGAGTCGGTTATTCATATATCTCCCAAAAAAGAATGAGTTTGTTATCAAAGGTGTATTGAATTCTACATCAAGGAATATCAGTTATATGTCATTCAGTGACTAAGTCTGTTTCTGGCCCAACCATATTTATGAATCGTTTCTTCTTTTTCCTTCTTACGTATATTTACTAGTTCAGACTGTATGCACCTCTGCAATCAACGCCGAGAACTTATACATTATAGGTTAATAGACATATGCTATGAAATCACGGTGCATATCGAATTCATGATATGTTATAGTCCCTCATTATTTTTACTGTGGTGAGAAAGCAGTCGCTGGTGGCCACAAGCCATAGAATTGGCAGTTGTCCTACCTGCGATAACATCTTACAAATCATCAGTAGACATCTCTGTTATATTAATCTTTTAATGTCAGCTTGCATGCATGTTTATTTGCATATTTCCTCTGCTAATTATATTTTTCTAGATCATGTTTGCCTAATCTATCCGAGGCTTAGCATAATCTAGTGGCGATAAACAATTCCATCTTCTGCTACTATGGTGGCACTGAGAAACTTCCATTTAGAAATGACAACACGTATTTTGTGGAAGTACTGTACATAATAAGAAGGAGAAGACAGTAATGTGGCAGAAGAAGAAAGAGAACACAGTAATGTGGCAGAAGAAGAAGGAGAAGACAGTATGCATGTATATACATTTGAAATTTAAGTAAAAACAACCCTACACTTAAGCGAAATCATAAATCGAAACACACATATATAAAATACAACTCATACATGGGTATCCTCAAATCTAACTTTCATTGAATTTGCACGCGCACTTAAAATAACAACATTTATACTAAAAAATTATGTATGCCATTACTTAGTAGTTTATGGTTTTTAGACGCAAAAACCATTTGAGAAATACTTTTCCAACCCACTATTAATCCATATTCTCAATATAGTCATTGAATTTGCACGCGCACATAATAAGAAGGAGAAGACAATAATGTGGCAGAAGAAGAAGGAGAAGACAGTAATGTGGCAGAAGAAGAAAAAAATGGCATTCCTCGTTCTCTGTTTCAGCATCAATCTTCTGATATGAACTAATGATGGCTTTCATATAGGCTTTTCCCTTTAGAGACTTTTTAGTGTCCAATGAAAAGCATACATCAGATTTGTGCAGGTCGGGTTCTTCTATGACTTTCAAGAGTCTCAACTGATTCTGTAAATTACACTCTAGTTGGGTGGTACTTTTACCACTTCTCACTGCAGGTGCGCTATCTAATATCCATTTTGAATGTAATATTATCGATATTCAAAATGGATATTAGAGAGCGCACCTGCAGTGAGAAGTGGTAAAAGTATCACCCAACTAGGGTGTAATTTACAGAATCAGTTGAGACTCTTAAAAGTCATAGAAGAACCCGACCTGCACAAATCTGATGTATGCTTTCCATTGGACACTAAGAAGTCTCTAAAGGGAAAAGCCTATGTGAAAGCCATCATTAGTTCATATCAGAAGATTGATGCTGAAACAGGGAACGAGGAATGTCATTTTTTTCTTCTTCCGCCACATTACTGTCTTCTCCTTCTGCCACATTACTATCTTCTCCTTCTTATTATGTGCGCGTGCATATTCAATGACTATATTGAGAATATGGATTAATAGTGGGTAGGAAAAGTATTTCTCAAATGGCTTTTGCGTCTTAAAACCATAAACTACTAAGTAATGGCATACATAATTTTTTTAGTATAAAGGTTGTTATTTTAAGTTTTCCCTTATATAGATATGATCTAACTGCATCTATAAACTATAAGTGTGCAGAATATTATGATAAGAAATCATAAGAAAGGGTCGTAGCCATGCATAACCTTGAATCTACATACCAAATCATGCAAAAGCATGCACTTATTGTCACCTTGCCTTGGAATATAAAATATCTTGGAAGACTATAAGCGAGCATTTAAATCTTGATAGCTTTTGACTTCAACATATATTTTTCTCAAGTACCATGAAATATACTTGCTCCGTATAAACCGTTTTCAGGAAGATGGATTAATAATGACAAATTATCCATTGTGGCTCACTAGGTTAGTATTTTCTCTTCTATTGACCATCTTTCTAATCTGCTTGGTAAATTTATTCGGAACCGGCTGCGAATCATTAAAAGACATGCATAAGAAAGAAAGCTAAAATACAGATATATAGCATACCGATACATCGAAACTTCATAGTTGCGATGGCAATCCAGAGGTATTTATTTCTACACACGTGGTGCGCGTGCGAATGCGTCAGGCATCATGGACAAATATTTCAGAACATGGAAAGTATTATTCGTATAAAGTAATTAAAACTTTTAAACACCTTGGGTAGATATTTTCTTAGTTGATGCAATCATATCATGAGGTCTAAATTTAAGCTTTTATACATATGCTTATGTATTTTTCTAACCTAATATATCACACACAGAGAGAGAGAGAGAGAGAGAGAACACCAGGTAGATAGAGAAATCAGGTAGCAGGATCCTGAAGAAATGGAGTCCATAGCATTGCTCATCATCATCATCCGTGATCCCTTTGAAAAAATATTATCAAAGGGATCATGGATGATGATGATGAGCAATGCTATGGACTCCATTTCTTCAGGATTCTGCTACCTGATTTCTCTACCTACCAGGTGTTCTCTCTCTCTCTGTGTGTGTGTGTGTGTGATATATTAGGTTAGAAAAATACATATGCATATGTATAATAGCTTAAATTTAGTCCTCATGATATGATTGCATCAACTAAGAAAATATCTACCCAAGGTGTTTAAAAGTTTTAATTACTTTATACGAATAATACTTTCCATGTTCTGAAATATTTGTCCATGATGCCTGACGCATTCGCACGCGCACCACGTGTGTAGAAATAAATATCTCTGGATTGCCATCGCAACTATGAAGTTTCGATGTATCGGTATGCTATATATCTGTATTTTAGCTTTCTTTCTTATGCATGTCTTTTAATGATTCGCAGCCGGTTCCGAATAAATTTACCAAGCAGATTAGAAAGATGGTCAATAGAAGAGAAAATACTAACCTAGTGAGCCACAATGGATAATTTGTCATTATTAATCCATCTTCCTGAAAACGGTTTATACGGAGCAAGTATATTTCATGGTACTTGAGAAAAATATATGTTGAAGTCAAAAGCTATCAAGATTTAAATGCTCGCTTATAGTCTTCCAAGATATTTTATATTCCAAGGCAAGGTGACAATAAGTGCATGCTTTTGCATGTTTTGGTATGTAGATTCAAGGTTATGCATGGCTACGACCCTTTCTTATGGTTTCTTATCATAATTTTCTGCACACTTATAATTTATAGATGCAGTTAGATCATATCTCTATAAGGGAAAACTTAAAATAACAACCTTTATACTAAAAAAATTATGTATGCCATTACTTAGTAGTTTATGGTTTTAAGACGCAAAAGCCATTTGAGAAATACTTTTCCTACCCACTATTAATCCATATTCTCAATATAGTCATTGAATTTGCACGCGCACATAATAAGAAGGAGAAGACAGTAATGTGGTAGAAGTAGAAGACAGTAATGTGACGGAAGAAGAAAAAAATGACATTCCTCGTTCTCTGTTTCAGCATCAATTTTCTGATATGAACTAATGATGGCTTTCACATAGGCTTTTCCCTTTAGAGACTTCTTAGTGTCCAATGGAAAGCATACATCAGATTTGTGCAGGTCGGGTTCTTCTATGACTTTTAAGAGTCTCAACTGATTCTGTAAATTACACTCTTGTTGGGTGATACTTTTATCACTTCTCATTGCAGGTGCGCTCTCTAATATTCATTTTGAATGTAATATTATAGATATCCATGCCTCTTTATGTCAAAATTACTTATATTGTCAATGTTTGATTGTCTAGTTGTTGGTGATGCGTCCATATCAGGGACAGAGGCCACTCCCGTTCCTCCAGGTATGTTTATATATTATATAGGGCATGTATATTGATTTAGAATGCTATATCATAAATATACACACATTCCTTTTGCTCTTAGTCGTCCAACTCATTATCATGCGCTGCTTGATGAGATTAGATTTGCGCTTGATGATCTACAAGAGCTTGTTCACTCCCTGTCATATGTGTAAGCAGCGCTATATGCGAGTTTACCTTGTTAGTATGTATGTACTGAAATTAATTAATATTATTCAAATTTTTATACATGCAGATACCAGAGGAGCACATCTTCTATCTCTGTAGGTAAGGCTTTGAATTTGTTGATTTTGGTATTTCTTGTCAATTTTATAGACCAGTATGTGCTAAATATAATGTTCTGACAGTTGCTAGGGGAAGGCAACATTCGAGGCTGCTGACCCCAGTCCTGGACGCCGCACACGGACGGCACCACGGAGGTTGGGAGAGAGGCCGAGGACTGGGCTCTAGCAGGGCCCATATGAGGTTGGACTCCACCCCGGTGGTTACTTCCTCCGTCTCCAGTGAGCGACGTATCCAGCAGGAACAGGAGAGCTTGAAGGCCACCGTTCAGGAGTTGAATGAGATGCTGGTATGTATACTACTTAATAGTAAAATATAATGTCATATTATAGATATCAATATATCCAATATCAGTACATAGCCTGAGCTTATTTGGTTGTAGACTTATGTTTTATTAATCATACATGTACATATCTAATTAAAATAAACTACAGTTTTCCAAACTAGATATCCAAATGGGGTTTCGAAATAACTCGATAATGATAAGAATTCGAATGTGGGTGTAGGAGCGGGTGGTTGAGCAGGCCCAGGCCTGGGGAACGATTTTACCGGACAGAACGATCCGAGGCTGCTGACCCCAGTTCTGGACGCCGCACACGGAGGGCACCACGGAGGTTGGGAGAGGCCGGGGATTGGGCCCTAGCAGGGCCCATATGAGGTTGGACTCCACCCCGGCGGTTACTTCCTCCGTCTCCAGTGACCGGCATGTCCATCATGAACTGGATAGCTTGAGGGCCAGCGTTCAGGAGTTGAAGGAGATGCTGGTATGTATACTACTTTATAGTAAAATATCATTTCATATTATATACATATCAACATATCCATAATTAGTACGTAGCTTGAGCTTATTTGGTTTTAGACTTAAGTTTGATTAATCATACATACATATGTAATTGAAATAAACAACGCTTTTCCAAACTAGATATCCAAACAGGGTTTCGAAATAACTTAATAATGATACGAATTCGAATAATAAACAGTTCTTACACGCTTCTTACACACGTTATATCCAGACGCGACAGGGTAGATCGGCCGAGCCTCCACACGCATCTCCTTCGGCTGCGGCTCCGCAAGCCACTACATCGGCTGCGGTTCCGCAGACAGCTCCTGTAGCTCCACCGCCCACTCAGACTCCCGCTCGCGACGAATTGCAGAGTTTATTGACCGAGGAGCAGGCGCGCGTTATTCTATCGTTATTCAGAGGTGGAGCTGGACCGAGCTAGGGTAGATTTTTGGTTCTTTTTTTTTGAAACATGTATTTATTTATATCATACACATTGTACTACATTTTGAAACGATATTGATATTGATTTGTATTTATATCATATTCAGTTTTTGTGTTTCTTTTGTATATTATATATATGCGTGAGATGTGATTATGAATACTGCAATATATGATTTGATTGATGTATATATTATTGTGCACAGGGCGGGAAAAAATCAAGCAGCCCATTTTTTAAAAAAAATTACAGACAATATGTACCTACGGATTAATCCGTAGGCACACATGTTACCCCTACGGATATATCCGTAGGGGCAAAATATCAGCAGTAACTGTTATTTCCCCCAGATCTCAGTGCCAGGGGGTTGGGAAAGCCCCTACGGATATATCCGTAGGGGCCACTGACTCTCCCCTACGGCGTTATCCGTAGGGGCAAAATATCAGGAATCCTGAATTTGTGCCCCTACGGAAACGTACCTACGCATATATCCGTAGGGGGTAGTAGAGGCCCCTACGGATATACCCGTAGGGCCAAGTAATTTATTAAAATAAACCGTAAATAATATAAAATCTCATACCCTACGGCTTAATCCGTAGGGGCAACTAGACCTACACACATATCCGTAGGGGCAATAATTTAACCGTAGAGGCAAGTTCAGGGTCTCAACTTGCACCTGCGGCCTTTGCACCTACGGGGTATTTTTTCGCCCCTACGTATATATCCGTAGGGGCAGTGGGTTGCCCCTACGGATATATCCGTAGGAGCAACCCTTCTTTGTAGTAGTGCTAGGAATACCCGGATACCCTTTCGAAACATTTTCATGTTTCAGTTTCACTATGGGTTGTTAAAAGAAAACTGATTTCCCAATTAGCCCTTACTCCAGGGTATGTATTTACCAGGTATGATTCTCAAATCTGTATGGTTTTACAGATGATGAGTGTGAGTAAGTTATTGGAAATTGGGTGATCATCCTCATTATATCGGGATTAGTTGTAATTGGTAATATTTGAGGAAATCGCCTGGGTTGTTTGCCGGACGGCAAATATTAGGTTTTGAATTTCCGTTGTTATGCACCAATTTCAAACTGATATATCTGTACGTTTATTTTTTTATAAAGTGAGATATAACTTTTTGAAATTATGTCCATGACATTTACCTATATCAGTGGATGATTAGGTAAGGAGTATTAAACAGCGGTGTAATTCTTCTTAACCATAAGTACAGTTTTCAACCTACGACACACAGGGAATGAGTTATTAGACTCAGAAGACTTATACAGAGTATTGTATGTTGTCCAGTATCTATTAGGACAGAGCGGTTGGTACTCGTACTATATTCTATTTACTTGTGACTTCTCTAGTTCTTAGACATGTGTTTCATAGAAATACAAGATCCAAGTTTTGAGAAGTTATAGGTATATGAATAAAGTAGAGAACTAGGTATTGCAAGTATCAGGATTCTTCAAGGTGATCGAAGATGTAGATACTTGTGCATGGTATTCAGTTGATAGTAATGATTATGAGAACTTGCTTCTTTTTCAGGTTACTCATATCTGGACGTACTCCTAAGTTGAGTAATGCTGATCGGCCTCTCTCCATTTAGTTGACATGCACTGGAGACAGATGCATGATTTGAATCTGGTTCCAATTAAATCAGTGCCTCTGTTTCTATATTGGATATAGAATAGTTCATATCTTAACAATGTTAAGGTACGGGGAGTTGTCCGGCTTATGCTTAAAACCAGACTCTTGATAACTCAAGGCGCATTTCTGTAATGGTTGTTTGTGGGTTAACCCAGGCTATGACGAGGGTTGACTTTCTACCATCTGGAAGATCAATAGTGATATTGTTCTTGACTCGCCACAGTTTTAGTAAAATGGATTTTTTTTCCAGAAAACAGTAGTGGGAGTATGGTAGAACAAGAAGTGATTCCAGAACCGCAAACGATTACTAAAAATTTAATATGACCTAAAGATTCAATCTGGTTTGACATTCCATTAGCCACTCCGCAGATATGGTGGATAACCTCAGGCACCCGAGAGGTACTCCGGTAGCCTCAAGGACGGTGACAGGGAGGTTCTTGTTTATCCAGACTTGACACTACTGTTGTTCCAGGCTATGAGACCCGGCAGGAGGATGAGTATAGCGTCGTTCTAAACTAGCTTTAGAAGTGCACGTGTATATGACTCTGCCAGAGGGTTGTCATAGTCAGTGGGAGCAGCGGAAGCATAGTGGACAAGTAGCTTATGTCTATGGAATGAAGCAGATATAGCGGAGAAAGATCATCTATTTTTGATGTGACAGTCATGGACTTTGACTTCGTCAGAATAGGAGATGGATCTGTTAAGAAGGTAGTAGGGTGTGATGTCCTGGTATATGGATGACATACATATAGTGAAATTCCTATACTACGATCGGTTATACTTTGGTTGTCACACAGTGGTTTCTCCACATAGGATATAGATATAATATCAGACATTCTGGTTACTAGATCTATGGGTTTAGATCTAGATTTGGGTAGTTTCCCAATCTGGGTACTTAGACAGCATTATACAGGTATTTTAGAATGGACGACTCCTGGCACGGTAGCATACCTGCAGGTCATGGAGTCACCCTCTCTAAAGGTGTCTTACAGACTAAAGGGGAGTGGGATGTGTATGGTTGACATATCACTTGTTTAAGCAATTGAGTCAATCACGAGATGTCAAGTACCACACCAGATATTGTTTTTGCACTAGATGCAATAAATTGATATTGATCCAATCCTGGAGAAACATTCGGAAGCAGTTTTAGAACATAAGTGGATGTTCTAGGGATATGATAACGACAACCTCCTTCGGGAGACGGTTATCATTCCAGGCTTCCAAGGTGACCTAGATGAAAGAGTGACTGTCAGAGTTATAGCTTTCCCTCTGACAAGGGGCAGTTGTTTGGACAGGAGGTCCAAACGGATACCGAGGGAGGCATGGCGCAGGATACTGATTAAGTTCAGTTGACGATACAGTCTAAGAAGTTTGGATTTGGAGTTCATTTATGAACTAGGTCCCATCAGATATCCAGACATATTCTAAGACAGGTATTGCTCATTTCGGGAGATGGGTTTCTCCGTGAACTTGAGATAAAGAGAGACATAGAAAGAAACATTAGAACGGATCCACTCACTGAGGCTATTCCTCGAACGTAATAGTTTCACAAATAGGCTTTGTGAGACTGATCAGTAGAGGAGTTGGGTGTTCGGTATCACACGCGCTATGAATATGCGACATCGCAATAATTATCCTTGAGTGCAAGTGGGAGATTGTTGGATATAGTGCCCTCAAAGTCAATTATTGGATCGCAAGCACGTGATTGCAATGATTGAGAGAGGACCTATGCCGGAAAGACAGTATTACTCAGGATGATAGTATGCTGTCTGGTTTATCTTTATCATCGTGTACATGCTTTAGGTGATATTACAGATCACTATTACACATTGATAGAGCCCTTAGGATTTTTGCTTGACGGCCAGCAGTATGATGGCGATCATATACGTGGGAGCTGGGGTCTATAAGCACATCCTTAAAGTGGTTCCTAGTCATGGGAGTTTCGAGGCTGGGCATCGACACTCCATTAGTAGACCAGAGTATACAGTCGAGACCCCGACAAGGGGCGGTGGCTGGTCTCACAAGCCATTAGTGTCAGTTGGTTCACCTAAGACGTATACAGGTGCTCATTGGGTTATGAGTATACCGGACAGGACTCGCCGGGAATATGCTAGTTGGTTTTATACCTAGCGTCAGATAGTAGTTCCCTGGTGACATGTGTACAGGTTAGTTTATGGACCTGAGATCGTCATTTGTCTCGTGTGAGTTCCCATTGTGCTTTGATTACTACCCTACCACGGCTCAAAGGGGTCGTGCAAACAGATATTAGTTGGGTACAGTCCCGAGCCACATGGAGGCAGTGAGCGGATCGACAGGGGTTTCGTCTCTCCCGGTATTAGGAGAGCCATTACACGAAGTCCTTGGCTAAGGCAGGAGATTTACTGGTAGGTATTCCAGTAGTATCTCAAGGTGTTCTGGGCTACACTCCGACACGACTTGTACCGCTTTTGGGGGTCTGACTTTTACCAACCCCCTAGGCCCGACATGCGATACTCATAGACGAACGGACGGGACTGTACGTATATTGTCACTGACAGGCTCAGTAAGGTGTCAGGATGAGTTCGCTCATCGACCTCCCTTTTGGTCAATACCTGGTAGCCCGTTACGTACAGCTAGTACCACTGATGTGCTAGTGGTTAAATCCACAGCCAAAGTATTGACGAGTTTTTAGTGTCCCCCATAGACAGTTTCTCAAGTTTCGGGCGAAACGTTGTAGAGGTCGTATGGTATTATGGTAGGGTTCGATCATATACGTACAGTCGTGCACGGATCATGATCGGACGGATCATACTAGTGAGCTTTGGTTTAAGTCGGATCCTAGTATTAGATTTGTTGGATTACTTTAGTCTCAGCGCATTCGCATTCAGTCGGAATGCGGTTGCAGGTATGTATATACAGGTGAGGGGTATCCTTATGATCTGTCACGAGTTTACTTTAGATATTGCCATATCTTTTTATTGTTGTAAAAATTTGGGTTAATATTTATTTTGGTGGAAATTATGAGCTTAGTTCATGATGAGGTGCATTAAATATGACATGGACATGTTTAGTGACTCATGGTCTCTTTTATTGTGCAAATGTCACATTAGTGTTTGATTAAGGGTGTGAAATGATGGATGGAGAGAGAGAGGGCAGCCATAGGCTTAGGGTTGGCTATTGGATTATCATTCTAGTGCTCTCATTTATTATCTCACACATATAGTGCAGGGTTACTATGCACTGTCATAAGGGTCTATAAGGCATCAACCATGCCCGATTTAAAATTTAGACGTGCCGAAGAACCCTAACCAAGATCTTAGACTAGAGATTAGGCGAAACAAAGCATGTAAACAACTTTACATCAAAGAGTTAGAGATTACAACCTTTGTAGTCCGGTCCTTCACTTCATAAGCTCCGTGTTGTGGTCCCTTCGCTGCGATCATCAAGTTCCCGGACTTTAGAGAGGCTCCACGAAGAGAAAGATGCAAGCTTGCTTCCGATCTTCGATAACTAAGATGATCTACCTTGAAGTTTCTTTAACACAAGCTCTCACTCACCAAGTGAAGTGAACACCCTAATCTAATTAGCAAGAATAGATTAGTATGATGAAGTAGGAATTTAGCTCTCGTTTGTTTTTTTAATCTCACTCATTTTCATCACAAAGAAAAAAGCTAGAGAGCTTTTCACCAAGGAAGAAGAAGAAGAAGAATATCCAAAACCTTTTGTTGTGAATAATGAATCCATAGTGAAGTTAGAAATGCAACCATGGTTGATAAAAGGAAATCTAACCATTGTAGAGAGTTAACTAGGGTTAAAGGGTTGGGTTGGGTTAAACAAATATCTCACAAAATATCATAACAAATATCTTTGCTTAAAACAAAAGCAAAGCTTCTAGAAGCTACTAGAAAGTTTAACCCAAATCAAACCCTAACCATGTTTAATCTCCACTAATCATGTTGCATTTATAACCATAACATGTTACAATATTATATATCACATATACGATATTTATTGTAACAAAATAAAATAAAACAATTAACATATATCGCATATATATCAATGTATTACCCGAGTGAGAAAAAGAATCTTTTAGTGAGCTTATATTAGTTAATATAATTTAATATATCAAATATATAATTATACATTAAATTATCGAGTCAACACTTGATCCGATAATCCGGCTATTTCACAAATAACCGGCTAATATAATCTGTATCAGTTTATCGAATCAACACTTGATCCGATGACCCGGCTATATCACATATACCCGGCCGATATCTTATATCGCGAGAATCTAATACGGTATAACATACACGTATTGTTCTCGGTACCGCACATATCATATATGTGCTCCTACTCCGTTTTGCCTGAGCCAGGAAATCTCTGTGTAGGACTCTAAAGAATTGTCAATACGCCGGAAGTAGGTGATGATCATATCAAACACCCACAAGCTGCAAGCGGTCAGCTAAACGTAACAGCCACCCAGGTATTGAGCGATCAGAAGATCAACAAGCAAGCCTGTACTTTCTCCCGCGAATCCAATCAGTAACACTCTCGTACAGTCCGGTCTCATCGTCTGATATGTCGCATTTATCGCCTAGGGGTGGTAAACGTCATACCCCAGTAGCTTGATAAGTCGTGTCGATATGAGATCTATTACAGTTCGAGAAACTACTGATAACACTTACCAGTAAATCTCAGCAACCCTGGCCAGGGATTTCCAGTTATAGCCAATCGAACACAGCGCAACATCAACTCCCTATACCGGGAGAGACGAAACCCCTCCTATCGCTCATTGCCTCCATGTGATTCGGGACTGTACCCAAAAGCCACCTTTTTGCACGCCCTCTTGGACGTGGTATGATGGAAATTAAAGCATAGTGGGAATCACACAAGACTCTATGACGATCTCGGGTCTACAGACTAACCTGTACCAGTGTCACCAGAGAACTGCCATCTGACGTGAGGTATAATACCATCTGGGAGTTCTCGGCGAGTACGTCCAGTGTACCCAGTCTCCACCGAGCACCCGTATACCTTCTCTGATGTCAAACACCAATGGATATGAGATCATCCATCGCCCATCATATGGGTCAAAAAGCGTATATGCTATGGGGTATCGATGCCCTGTTTCGGTACTCCCACGACAAGGAACATTTGAAGGATGTACTTGGCGACTACACTGTACTCACTAGTATGATCTGCATCATATTCCTGGTAGTCAAGTACTCATCCTAAGGGCTTTATCAACATGTAACATAAAGATAATCAGAGTACATGTTAAGATAAAGAGCAACCAGATAGCGTACTATCATGTCGAGCAAGAAAGTCCTCCTATATATGTCCAAGCATCCACTACAATATGCATCGTATGTACAGCAATGGCCTCTAGGGCATACATATAACTAACAATCTCCCACTTGCACTAGGGCCATCTGTTGTGGTATCGCATACCCAACAATCAGCTGTAGTTGAAATATCTCATACTCAACTATCCCATAAAAGTCTCTACTGGGAAATAGGCCTTTATGAGTGGATCTGCGCTGTTGTCCTCTGTGTCTACTCTCCTAACCTCGATCTCCCTGGAGATTAACCATCTTCATGATCAGGTGATACTGCCTAAGAATTATATCTGGATTTCTGATGGGACGGGGGTTCCTTGGCATAAGCCATAACTCCATTGTGACACAATGGTTGGAACGAAGTTCATCTCATGAACCTAAATATATCCAGACTGACTCTTTGGTAGCATCCTTGGTAACGATGTATCTTGCCTTTAATCGTCTAGTATTTCACGGTATCTAGCTTGGAACTCTTCCAACATACCGTCCCTCTACTGAGGGTAAAGACAATGCCTGCGACTGTCATTCAGTCGTCCTTATCACCCTGGAACCTTTCCAGTGATTCTCCCCAGGATCGTTTGATACCATCTCACTATAACCAGTGAGATTCCTAACATCCAATTAGATCTATCTCATAGATCCATAACCCAGGATTTAGGGGGTATCACCTTGATCCTATATGGAGAATCATTGTGATAAGAGGAGATTGACCGAGCGTAGCGTAGGAAACTCCTTCCCTATCAAGAGTATGTCATCCACGTACTCTACGAAGAACACCACCATACTCTCTACTACCTTTTTGTATATACAAAGTTCATCTACCATTTTGATGAAGTCAAACTCTTTGACTACTACATCAGAACAGACGTTCCAATTCCACGATGCCTGATTTATCACATAAAACATCTTGCTCACGTTTCCGCTGCTCCCACTGTCTACGAAGCCCTCTGGCTGTGAACTTATGGACGCTCTCTTCCAAATCATCATTTAGAAAAGCAGTCATGACACCCAACCGTCAGATATCGTAGTCATGGTATGTAGCCGTGGCAAGTAGGATCTGGATGGACTTTAAGCATAGCTTTGAAAGTCTCAACTTTTCCATGTACACGAAGTAATATTCTCAAGATATACTTGCTCCTGATGGGGATTTAACCCTTCAGATAAAGCAACCAAAGTTATACTCTGTTGGTGTATAAGGATTCCATCTCAGATCGCTAAGCATCCAGCCATTCTTACAGAGTCCTACTCCTGATGGCCAGCTCGAAACTAGTTGGGTCATCATCTCATGATGCAATCCTCGCTCCCACTGTCATAGAGAAACCGAAGTATCTCTCAGGTGGCTGAGGAACCCTACTAGATCGGTGGAGAGGCTGAGGTTCGTTGGAAACTATTGAATCCCTTGGTTCTACCAAATCATTAGCTGCAGTTTGTATAGCTGGAACTCTTTCCAGTTCTACCTCATGACCAATAATTTCTTCACAAGAAATTCCCTTTCACAAAGGTGGCATGCTGAGAAACAAAACATCTTTTGTTCTTCGGTTTGGTAGAAGATATTCCCTTGTGAATGCTTGGGATATCCAACAAACTTCCACAGAACTGACTTTGACTTGAACTTGTCCGGATTTTTCTTTTAGACATAGGCCGGACAACCCCAAATCTTAACTTACTTAAGATATGGGCTCTTCCCATTCCATATCACATATGAAGTGGTAGGCAACTGATTTGATTGGAACCCTATTCAATAGGTATGCAGCTTCACAAGTGCATAACTCCAAAAAGGAAATAGGAAACTCAATAGTACTCATTATAGAGCGCACCATATAAAATAGGGTGTGATTGCTCCGCCCCGATACACCGACGTGCTGTGGTGTATACGGAGGAGTAATGCTGAGAGAGAATCTCATTCTTCTTTAGAATAGTCCAGGAATCCTGTGCTCAAGTATTCTCCTCCCTGATCACATCAAAGGACATAATACTTATACCCATTTTGGTTCTCTACTTCTAACTCATATTCATTGAATTTCTCAAAAGGTTCAGACTTGTTGTAACACATTAGGATGTGTTTAGTGACTATTATATTTAAATAAAGGGTTTTTAATAAAAAGTTTAACAAATTGTGTTTCAAATATTTTTCCTAATTTAATAAATATTTTTCTAGAATTTTCCTAGGCTTGCACACACATGTGCATGTAAACTAGGGTTTTTAAATGAGGTAATACCATGATTAGTAACCATGGTGGGTTAATCATGGGATTAAGTCTTTTGGGTTTTAATTAAGTTTAATTAGTTATTTAATGGTTGCTTTAATTTGAATTTCCTTTGGGTGTTGACTTGGTGAGAGAGAGAGAGAATGCATCATGGCTTAGGCCATGCTCGCATTTAATGAAGAGAGAGAGAGGAGGGGTTGGCATTGGGGTTATGATTCCTCTCATTCTTTTGTTCTTTTCTCTCTACCTCACTCACACACACACACCCACTTACCTTCCCAGCAGCAGCAGCAGCCCGCATCCCCAGCAGCAGCAGCAGGCATCACAGCAGCAGCAGGCATCACAGCAGCAGCAGCAAGCATTCCAGCAGCAGCAACAACATCAGTGAGCAGTAGTAGCAGCAGTTTGCAGCAGCAACAGCTGCAGCTCCTTCCCTCCACTTCTTCTTCTTCCTCCAGCCCCCTAGGGTCGAGTGTGGGGTATATTTCCTGAACTTACTCCCTAATTTACTTGTTTAGTGTAGTTTTGCTTCGATTAGTGTTTATTGGTGCGTTTTAGTGCGATATGTGGTGATTAGTGGGAACCTTGAGCAAGTGATGTATGATTTGGTTTTAGTAGGTTGATAGAGTGTTGTTAGGGCTATTTTAACCCAGCTTAGCCCCCAATTGCACTAAAATACCACCAGATCTCTTTTTTGAAGCAGATTTGTCGTTTTAAAGAAAATTTTGTGTTTCTGTAAACTGCTATCGACCCGATGAGTTCAGATTAAATTTGAGATGACTGTAGCATAATGGTTAGGATCCGATTCCCCTGGTAGAACCCGACCCCCATAGGACTCCTTCAGGCCGCCGAAATATTCGATCTGGCCGCAAATTGCAGCCAGATGGAGAGGGTTTGGGTTGGGGTTTGGTCCTATAAGTGTCTACTGCAACCCTTAGACTCTTGGAATGTGCAATTTTGTTTGATTCTTACTGTAGGAAAATCTGGGGCTAAATACCTGTTTTTCCGTATTTCTAAACCTTCGCGACACGCGTGATACGTGTGTGGGTTTGGGGTTTCTTCGTATCGCGACGCGTCAGAGTAGTTTCAGGCGCGTGATCACATGTTTTAGCGTATCGCGCACACGCGTGATTGGTTTGCGACACGGGTTTCTAGTTTGATCTTAATAATCACATTTTGTGGATTTGAGCTTATATGTAATATATTGTGTGATTTTAGGTTCGCAGGCGAGTGAGACGGACGCTGCGAAGAAGGGGAAGCAAGTCGTCGGCTACACTTAGCGCGAGAATTCGGTGAGTAGATTTAACATCTACGGGGATATCGCCCGCATGGCGTTATGCATCAGGGCTGATAGGACCTTATTATTATATGTTGCATTTACCTCATGGACTGTCATTGCATATTGCATTCCCTGCTGTATGTATGCTTAGAATTGATAGAACACCGCACTATTACTAACGGTTCATGTTGCACGAGCACTACTATGCATGTTACACACACACCGTTAGTAATTGCCATGACACACTCACTATAGAACTGCCATGATTATATTGCTGTAGTTCCTCTTACATGTGACTCGATATGATTTTCATGGAAATTGGGAGCCGCATGATATCTTTAAAAACGGAAACTATTGTTAAAAGCGGTTTTTCCCTTACACATATATCATGGATTGATGTACATAGCATATCGCATTGGATTTACTTCTTGGTATTGGATTTTCCTGTGATTTCTGGTTTTGAGGACCGTGGGATTTTTAAGAAAAGATGCAATATTTGAAAACCCGGTTCCTCGTGATATGATATTTTGGTGCGTCCACCACGCGTTTTCTCGGTGCTGAGTTGTGTGCTTGAAACCCGATTCGAGGAGTTGGATAATCCGTTTGCGGGTTCGTAGTGGACCCGGTATGGTTCCCCGGGGCGAGAAATGTTTTTCGTGGAGTAGACGATAAGCCTAGCAGGGTGGAGAGTACCTACCAGTGATTGGTTGGACCTGGCGGTTATCCGGAGAATACTGACCAGAGTCGAGAGATGGATGCGGGGTGATCCGTACTGCCGGGGCCGAGGGCCGACACCGCAGACGGAGCCCGTGGGCGGATCCGGACTGACGGTGTCCGATATATGAGGATTTGCGTGTCGATACTGGACACGAGTATTTTATGATATTTGGGTGCCGATGTCGGGCACTCGTGATTTCTCAGAGTTTTACAGGATTTGAGGGCCGATGGGTATGCCGGCGCTTGAGTTATTTGGGATTTGGGTGCAGTTGTGGGCACCGATTATTTTCCACGTTGATATTCCGTGTAGATGTTGTTTATCCCATGCTCAGCATTGATTACCATATATCTCATCCTGTAGTTATTTTACCTGACAGAGTATCTGCATGATTATTGCACCCACTGCTTGTCGCATATAGATCTTACTTGCTGGCATTTGATAGAGTAGCGCAGTACGTGCATGCCCGCGATTACCTTTATATGTTATCTCTATTTACGAGTTGGAAACTCACCCCCGTTGTGCCACAGTATTGCAGGTTGCCCTCAGCATAGTCGCGGCAGGCTGCTTTTTGCATCTTTTGGCTACAGATACCACTACAGTTGCGACGAGATCTGTTTTGCTTTTAGGTGGGTTGTGGTATCTGATTACTTTTATTGTATCCCTTTTTGTATCTAGTATTCTCCATCTACCATTTATGTACTGGACATAGATACTGTGTGAGGACGATGATGTATATTTTGTATTCCGGTGTCGAGCTCATGGGAGCCGACTATTTTTATTTGCAGTTTATATTCTGTGATGTTTACTTATTGCTCATTCTTCGCTACGGCGTCGTATATTACTCTTGTGATGATGGTTTCCGCCGTTGGGCGTGTTTGCTCCCGTTTGGGAATGTTTTGTTTCATTATATCTCATTTTCACTCATATCCTCTTTTATACCCGGTCTCGGGGCTACTTTTACAAAGGAAATGCTGACAAAATTATTTAAATAATTAAGTAACTTTAAAGGAACTTATTGAATTATTTAAGGTTTTCTAAATGTTTTAACTAAATGCTTTCAACACTCACTATTTTAAATGGTTTTGATTTCTGGGTTCGGCTTACTTAGTCGCGTTATGCCTGTAGACGTAGCGTGGTTAAGTGCCGGTTACGAGTCAAAATATTTGGGTCGTGACACTTGTGTTTCAACAGGAACATATGTCCGAATCTTGAGAGATAAACAGTGAATGTAATGAAGTATAAAGAACCGGTCTTGGCATGTGTAGACAGGGGACCTTACATACATCATCATGTATCAATCCTAAGAGTTCACTAACTCTTTCTCTGTTTCTAATAAACAGAGCTCTGGTCATCTTATCTTAGTGACATGACCGGAAAGTTTCATAAGATGTAAATTCAAACTAATTTAAATATGCATCTAAATGTAACTTCAGCTAGTCAAGTCGCATTGATATGACCTAGTCTACAATACCTCAAGAAGGATTCGTTCATTTCTGAACTCTTCCTCTTGTGTGTGTGTTCATAACATAATATTGCATTTTATATCCCCTGTTCTTATGCATTTAAGAATAAAAACAGGTGCTTTTGACCCATGTCTGCTACATGTTACAGGTTACAGGTGCTTGGAGCAAAAACAGTGAAAAACACAAAAGACGACACAAAAAAAGGATTTTTGACCAACAAATAGGAAGATCTTAGGAAAGCCTAGAAGAAGAACAGTTCACCATCAACAAGGCAATGCAAGATCCAAATTGTCAAGGAAAACGGTTAAAAGATCCATTGCAAAGCGTTCACTGAAGATCTGGAATTAATAACGAAGCCCAATTGATAAAAGGAACAAAGAAACAGAAAGCCCAGAGTAACCTAAAGAAGCCCAGGAAAGATCATCAACTGAGCTCACTAAAGGGCCGCAGAACCGCGGCCCAAGCGCGCCAATGCCGCGGTTTCGCGGCTGTATGAAGCCTTCATGCAAAGAATTTTTTACCAAAATGTCTTGGCGGCTATGGAAAGATTTCCTGGGGGTATATTTGTAATTTTAGACATGCGGAGCAATTGTAAACCTAGGGTTTCCTATTCTCTATAAATAGGAACCCAAAACATTGTATTTTCTTTATGCCTCCTTTTAATAATAAATTTCAGATCTCTTTTTGGAGAGCATTGGTGTTTCCTTTCCATTCAGAAATTCAGATCTGACAACCTTGCATGGATGATTGGAAGGATGCATCTGTAAGTAGATTTAATTTCTCGCCCTAATGTAGATTTTAATTCTTTGCCCTAGGTAATTTAATTTCATGCCCTAGGAACTTGTTTAGGGTTTAGCTTTGGGGAAGGATTTTGAGAGATGAGATCTCTCATCCCTTTCTTACCCACCAAATATTTACAATAGGACTCCATGCATACACGCACACACCGCGCCCTACGGCATCCTACCCCTCGAGGTAACGATGACACCGTAGTGTAAAGGCCCGGTATCACGCGTTTTCCATGGAGGTTAGGGTAAGGATCTCTAAAGGAAGGATAAGAACCTAGAGGAAGGAACACCTTCCCGAATGGATCAAATCCCCTTTATTGATAATTACCATAACTCCTCATAGATCTTCATTCGGGTATAGAAAGCGTTAAGATTTAATTGTATTTTCAAACCATCCCTAAACCTAACCCTAGCAAGAATAGATCTAGATAATTGCCTTAGGTTAATTAGATTTTTAGATTTAATAATCAATCCGAACACCCTTCGGAATTAACTCGTTAGCGCGACTAGGAGAATCACAACATCCCTGTGGACCGACCCGTACTCACCGGCTTGCTTCATGCGATGCCGTTCTTGATTGCGGGTAATAGAAATAGTTTTTGACATACAAATCAAATGGCGCCGTTGCCGGTGATGGCGTAGAACTTTCCTTTTCGCGATTTCGGGTTAATCGTAAAATTTAAAAAATCATAAAAATCTGAAAAATCGAAAAATATAAAAATATATATATTTTGTTATTTTTGGAAAGGATACTTTGTTGTTTAAATTTTGCAGGATATACAAAATCGGATCTGGAGATTTCCAGAAAGCAAACCAGAAAACGAGATATCGAAACAGAAGGGGAATTAAATAACAGAACAGGGCAATTTTTCTGGAGACCTAATTCCACCACCAAGCCGCATTTCCGCGTCCAAAACCCACTTTAGGCCGTGGAACCGCGGCCGTCTAGTCGAATCAAAGCACCAAAATTTTTCTGGGACAGTGTTCAGTCAATTGGACCGCGAAATCGCGGTGGGAGCCACGTTTTGCCGCGGAAGGGCGGTGGAACAGTGACGTCATCTGACCAACTTTGCTCTGTAAGCTTTTCTCTGTTTCCCCTCTGTAATTCTTAATAAATTTTCTGAAAAATGCCTGCAGGATTTTGTGCACTTCAGAAATATATTCCCTTCCAAATAACGATCTTGTGCAGGATTTTTTGCGCTCTGCGTAAATTAGAAATTAGATTGCAAGTAATATTTTGTTGTTGCATATCTTTTCTCTAAAATCTTTTTGCAACAAAATTTTTCCAAATAAAGAGAAAAAGAATGAAAATAAAAAGGACAAATATTTTATAGAAACTTGCAAAATTTTTAGCCGCAAATAAATCCTTGCACGATAAATTTTCTTTCCTTTCCCCTTCTTCTAACATGGGTACCCCACACAATAAATCATTAGCCGAACTTTGATATCCCGAACCTAATTTTGCGTCGTACGTTAATTTGTTCGGTCAATTTAAAGATGATCCTTCCTTGCCAAAAATATCTTTGAAAGATCAAATAGAGGCGTCTAGGAGAAATAGTTTGACTTTTCAACCTATTTTGTGTCAACCAAGTCAACCTCTACCACCTACATATGTTGATACCACTTCTGCAAGTCCTTCTATCACTCCTAGGCCGATATCCATTGCTGAGCATATTGCGCAATCTCGCAGTCGAGCTTTCACCCCTCTCCACTCATCTAGTTCTAGGGATCCGCACGATTTTTCACCTTTTTATCCACATGTTGACCCTACACCTGTCCAAACACCCACTTCCTACCAGTCTTACCCGACCTTCCCACCCTCACTAGACACTGTTTCGACACAGCCATTAGGGAGTTTCACATATCCAACCAATTTCGAATCTTTCACCGAAACCCCCTCACCACTTAAGTCTAGTTTGGAAGAGTCGTTGGAAGCGTACATTGCAACAACAAATAAAATGACTAGGAATGTGGAAGCGTCCGTAGCCGCCCTTATGCAACCTAGTGAACCGGTAGCTAGTTTCCCACTAGCTTCAAATTTTTTAATGTATAAGGAGGCGGTTGGACAGAGTGAGAATGAGAGAGGATTTCCAAATCAAACCTACCTTTACCCAATTGAAGCCCACAACTCCTGTTTTCCATCGATTGCCCTAAATAGTTCACCTGTTCAAAATAAAAACGAGTTGTGTGATTTTGTAGTGTTTGATTTGCCAAATTGTGAGGAACCCCTTTCGAGTGAAACTGCACCTAATCTTTTCGATCTTTACACCTCCCATCTAGAACCTAAATCGATAGATATCCATGCTTTTGATGAGGTGTCTAAGAAAATTCATTTTCACTTGATTGAGGATATAGACGCCGGGAATATTTCGGATGATGAATCTGTCGATTTGATTGAAATTTTATGTTCAACTCATCATCCCGAGTCATTAGATGTTTCTCCCGAACTTCATATGCGTCTTGATATTGATGATAATGGCATGGATGAGATAAGTATTGAGGAGAGTTATGAAAATAGTATTGAGGAGAGTTTTGAGGATAATATTGAGGTTGAACCATTTTTATTTAATGTGTCTGATTTTCCAATTCATCCTCCTGAACCTTTGACTGTTATATCACCATCCCTCCTTCCCATCGTTCCGACCCCACTTGAAGACTGTGAGCTTGAAACCTTTTCCTTTGAATCTGACACAATTCTCACAGACGATAACACCTACGAGTGTTTCACTTTTTCGGACGATGCTGATGACTCACCGCCCGAGTTTGAGTCCTTTACATTTTCAGATGAGCCATCAGACAAGGTTGATTATAGTAGTTTCGAACCATTAATGGAATCTTTCAAGTTCAAAACAGTTTACTACGGTGAGAAAGATACTATCCTTAATTCACTCCCTTTCGTCTTTCCCATTGTTCCGACCGAGCAAGTGACCGTTACGCTTTCATCTCAAATACTAAGTTCGGCGTACCCATGTTTTCTTGCGAATCTTGAGAGATTTGATCCCATTGCACGACGGGTTGATAGGTTAGCGCAATCGCTTTTAACACATCGGTCATCACAAATTGCGCTAATTTACTCACTCAATTTACACCCTCAAGATCGTACTCTACTTCTTTCTTCTTTCCGCCATTCTTTCCCCCCACCGAGACCATATTCTACCATTCTTCTTTCCACACGGTCTCGCGTGTTTCTCATTTCTTTCATCTCCATCCCATTCTTGCACCGACTATACCTTTACCATGATAAGATTTTTGAATGGTTGGTGCTAACCTTTGGCTTGTGTAAGGCCAAGCTTAAGTTTGGGGGGACCTTTGTATATATGTACATATATTTTTTTGTTGTTTTCTTTTTATAATAAATAAAAAAAAATTCAAAAAATATAAACAAAAAAAAGTTGTAAATAAATAAACAGGGGAGTGCCGACATTTTGACTCTCTTGGTTCAGTATGACAGTGAGGACACTGTCAAGTTCAAGTTTGGGGGTATGCTCGGTACGTCTTCTTCTTTCGCATTCATTTGTACATATTTTTGCATTTGCATACTTATTTGAAAACCCATAAAAAATTGAAAAATTTTCAAAAATTATAAAAATTATTGTATTCAATTTTGGCTAATTGACTTGAGTTTGACGAATAGGTCAACTGGCTAGGAACAACTAGATCTTAGACTTAGTGAATTAAAAACCCTAAAAATAACATTCCTTAAAGTTTAACGGTAGAAAGTATATGTCTTTGTAGACTATTTAGAAATAGGCAAATTTTGGGTTCACTTCTTGGGCTAGGTCGAAACGAAGGAAAAATATTGATGTTCTTATTAGAATATAAGTTTGAAAAATAGTTCCTATCTTAAGTCTAGATTCTGAAAACGTATACCCTACAAATTGCATAATCACGCATCTTGAAACTTGGAATAGTAGAAAAGACCTTGAAATGCTCTTGTCTAAAGTCCTTAGTACGAAGTAAATAAAAGAAGAAAAAAAGTGAATAAAGAAGGAAAAAAAATGGACACTGGTTTTTGTGATTGCTTAAGGCTGTAAAGAATAGAAAAATATTTAGCGAGGGTGCTTCATCACCTAGTGCCTTAGACCAACTGGTTTGGGAGTCACTGCTAAAGCCTTGGGTGTTGCAAAACTAGGAAGTACGCTTTAAAGTGCTAACGCGTCTTGTAATCGGTTGTTGGTACCTCAAGAAGTATTAACGGTCGCATGAAGGATGTGTAAGCAAAATTCAATTAAAAATTCACAAATTAATAAGTGCTTTGGACAATGGACGAGAGTATGATTGCTTGATTTTGTAAGTCCACGTTGCGACCCCCGGTTCTTACGGGGAGGCGGAAACGGTATAAAATCAAAATTTTAACGCAAGAGGCAACATGGACTAAGCTAGGTCGGGATCTTTACCTAAACTAAAACTAGCATACTAAGCTAAAGATATTTAGCTACTCGGATGAAGATGGTTATACCTAAACTTGAACTCCTTCTCTTCAAGCTCCGATGGTGGTTCGATGGCTCCTTCTCGTTGTCTCCGTACGCCGAAGATAGATCCACTTGAAAGCTCCAACCTTTAGCTCCTTCTTCGTTCTTTGAAGAAACTAGTTCACTTGGTTTGCTAAACCTAGTGAACTAGAATGAGTAGAGATGATTTAGAATGGGATTTTATCTATGGTTCTTGATTCTCAACTCATGAGACAAGAGAACCATAGATCAAGAGAGGGAGCAAGAGGTTGAGGGTGAGAGCAAGAGGAGAGCTCAAGAATAAGAGAGAGAATGAGCAAGAAAGAATGAGCAACTCTTTTGTCTTTCATCCTCTCATAATCCAAAGTGATCATAACTCATCATATCAAAAAAGTCTTATGTGATGGTTAGAAGCAACCATAACCTTATCATGTCATGCACTCATTTTGCTCAAATGAGCAAGCAAGAAAAAGTCTTTGGCATGAAATGATAACCATGGTTATCATGATGGTCAACTAGTCAAGCCTAGTCAACCGGTCAACAAGTCAACAAAAGTCAACAAGTCAACAAAGTCAACAAGTCAACAAAAGTCAACAAGTCAACAACCATATCACCATAATACTTAATTAATATAATAGTTAATCACATATCATATTCTCATTAGGGTTGAGCATAAAGTCAAATAGTCAACGGTCAACTGTCAACAACCCTAATGAGAATCCGCAGCCTCTGCCTCCCTGTCAACTGTGCATACACACCCGCATCCGCGTTCCGAGGAACACGAATGCAAACTGGATAAATCCAATCCCATAAGGTATACTAGGATCTGGCTTAAACCAAAGCCCGCTAGTGTAAACTGTCCGGACACTGTACGTGCATAAGTGCACGGATGTGACCGAACCCTGTCGCAAAACCATGCGACCCGTCGCAATACCATGCGACCTCTACTCTTTTGCCTAAAGGCGAAAAGCTTTCTGTGTGGGACTCTAAAGACTCGACACTACGCTGGCAGTGGGTTTAACCACAGACCGCAAGCGGTACTAGCTGTGCGTAACGGTCCCCAGGTAATGCCGACAAGAAGACCGACGAGGCGAAACCCATCTGAACTCCTACTGAGCCTGAGTGTGACATTCTCCGTACAGTCCGGTCTGTTCGTCTGATACATCGTATGGCGGGCCTAGGGGGCGGTAAACGTCAGTCCCCCAATAGCGGTACAAGTCGTGCCGGAGCGAAGCCCAAAACACCCTGAGATAACACTGGAAACCTACCAGTATATCTCGTTTGCCCTGGCCAGGGACTACTCGTGTAATGGCTCTCCTAGACACAGCGCGATGTCAACCCCCAATACCGGGAGAGACGAATCCTGTCTAACCGTCACTGCCTCCAAGTGCTTCGGGACTGCACCCAACCACTACCTGTTTGCACGACTCCTTTGAGCCGTGGTAGGGTAGTGATCAAAGTACAGTGGGAACACACTCGAGGCGAAGTGACAGTGTCAAGTCAGCGGACTAAGCTGTACTCATGTCACCTGGGAACTGATAACTGACGATAGGTATAATACCAACTAGTCAGTTCCCGACGAGTCCTGTCCAGTGTACCTGTAACCTAACGAGCACCCGCATACTATCTCAAGTACGACGTACTGACGGCTGTGGGACAGACCGTCTCCCACACTGGGATGAGAAGCGCATGCGCTGGTCTACTCCGGAGTATCGATGCCCTGTCTCGATAGTCCTGCGACCAGGGACCGGCATAAGGATGTGCTTATAGATTACCCAGCCCCACTAGTGTGACGGCCATCACATCGCTGGTAATCAAGCAAAGATCCTAAGGGCTCTACTAATGTGTATAGGCGATATACAAAAATAAACACATGTACACATTGAAGTAGAAACAAACCAAGTAGCATACTACTATTTTGAGCAAGATTGTATATACAAGGTGAATATCCCAAGCATCCATTAAGTAATATACAAACTAGTATGATACAGTAATGGCCTCTAGGGCATATACACTAACAATCTCCCACTTGCACTAAGGCCATGTACTGGCGTATCGAAGACCTATCATCTCGATCAGCCGCTCGAACTGAGTCTGGGGCAAGGCCTTGGTGAATGGATCTGCAGTGTTGTCTTCTGAAGCGACTCTCCGAACCTCGATCTCCTGGCGATCCACGATCTCCCTGATCAGGTGATACCGCCTCAAGATGTGCCTGGATCTCTGATGGGACCTGGGTTCCTTCGCTAATGCTATAGCCCCGTTGTTGTCGCAATACAGAGGTATTGGATCAACAATGGACGGAACCACCTGAAGTTCTTTCAAGAACTTCCTCATCCAGACAGCTTCTTTTGCGGCATCAGATGCAGCGATGTATTCCGCTTCCATCGTCGAGTCTGCAATGGTTTCCTGTTTGGAACTCTTCCAACACACCGCCCCTCCATTGAGGGTAAAGACAAAACCCGACATGGACTTGGAATCATCCTTGTCACTCTGGAAGCTGGAGTCAGCAAAGGCCTCGATCTGGAGGTCTTTTCCGCCATACACCAAGAACATCTCCTTAGTCCTTCTCAGGTACTTGAGAATGTTCTTTACCGCTATCCAGTGTTTCTCCCTAGGGTTAGACTGATACCGGCTTACCACACTCAGTGCATAAGCTACATCCGGTCTGGTACACAACATCGCATACATTATAGAGCCTACCGCAGAAGCGTAGGGTATAATAGACATGCGATCCCTCTCCAAATCAGTCTTGGGAGACATCTCTTTAGAGAGGGTGATCCCGTGACAAGCCGGTAGGTTACCGCGCTTGGAATCTTCCATACTGAACCTTTTCAGTATGGTGTCGATGTACCTGGACTGTGAAAGTCCTAATATCCTCTTGGATCTGTCACGGTAGATCCGGATACCCAGAATGTATGAGGCATCACCCAGGTCTTTCATGGAGAACCTGTGTGACAAGAACCCCTTGACAGATTGTAGCATAGGAATGTCATTTCCTATTAAGAGAATGTCATCCACGTATAAAACGAGGAATACTACAGTTCTCGCTACAAATCTACTATAGATGCATGGTTCATCTGGATTTTTGATAAAGCCAAATTCTTTGACCGTCTCATCAAAGCAGATGTTCCAACTCCGCGATGCCTGCTTTAGTCCATAGATGGACTTAAGCAACTTGCACACCTTTCCGCTGCTCCCACTCTGAATGAAACCCTCTGGCTGGTCCATATAGACACACTCCTCTAAATTTCCATTTAGAAAAGCTGTCTTTACGTCCATTTGCCAGATCTCATAATCGTGGAAGGCAGCAATGGCAAGAAGGATCCGAATGGATTTCAGCATGGCTACTGGAGAAATGGTTTCGTCGTAGTCCAAGCCAGGTCTTTGACGAAAACCCTTTGCTACCAGCCTAGCTTTATAGGTCTCAACATGTCCATCTACACCAATCTTCCTTTTGAAGATCCACTTGCATCCTACGGGTTTTACCCCGTCTGGAGAAATGTCCAACGTCCATACCTTGTTGGTGTACATGGACTCCATTTCGGTCCGCATTGCATCCAGCCATTTCACTGAGTCAACGCTCTGAACGGCCTGCTGGAAGCTAGTAGGCTCATCATAATCTATGATGCAATCCTCTCTATCCCCGTCTATGAGAAAACCGTAGTATCTCTCGGGCGGATGAGACTGCCTACTACTCCTGCGGAGCGGCGTAGGAATGTCCTGTTCTGTTGAACCCTCTGGTTCCACCAAGCTTTCAGTAACAGTCTGTGGTTCTGGAATTTCTTCCAGTTCTACTGCGCTCCCACTTATTTCTTTTTCTATGAACTGGTGTTCTAGAAAGTGGGCATGACGAGAAACAAGAACTTTTTGTTCCTCTTCACAGTAGAAGAAATATCCCTTGGAATTCTTTGGATATCCCACAAACTTGCACAGTACTGAGCGTGCCTCGAGCTTGTCCGCATGCTGCTTTTTGACAAAAGCTGGACTTCCCCATATCTTAATGTGATTAAGATGGGGTCTCTTCCCACACCACATCTCAAATGGTGTGGTAGGCACAGTCTTAGTGGGAACTCGGTTCAAAAGGTATGCGGCTGATTCTAGCGCATACCCCCAGAATGATCGCGGTAACTCAGCGTTACTCATCATGGACCGCACTATATCCAATAGGGTGCGGTTCCGTCTCTCCGATACACCGTTATGTTGCGGGGTGTATGGAGGAGTTAGCTGAGAGAGAATTCCGTTCTCTTTTAAATAGTCCAGGAACTCGGCACTTAAGTATTCTCCACCTCGATCCGATCTTAGAATCTTAATACTTTTGCCGGTCTGTTTCTCTACTTCATTCTTATACTCCTGGAATTTTCCAAAGGCCTCGGACTTATGTTTCATTAAGAAGACATAACCGTACCTTGAGAAGTCATCCGTAAAAGTAATGAAGTAAGAATGTCCGCTTCGGGCATGTGTAGACATTGGACCGCACACGTCACTGTGTACGAGTCCCAAGAGCTCGCTCGCTCTTACTCCATGTCCAGTAAACGGAGTCTTTGTCATCTTTCCTTTGAGACAAGATTGACAAGTGGCATATGATTGATATTCGAACGCATTCAAATATCCTTCTGTATGCAACTTAGTCAACCTTCTCTCATTGATGTGACCCAATCTACAATGCCATAAGAAAGTCTGATTTATTTCTGGAGACTTTCTTTTGTGTGTATTCTGGACATTAAAAATCTGTGGTTGGTTTAACACGTATATACCATTACTCAATGTACCTGACCCAATCAGAACTTGATTAAGGTGAATGTTTACAACATTACTTACAAACGCAAATTCATAACCTTCTTTAGAAACTAAAGATACAGAAATGATATTACAAGTTGCGTTGGGTACAAAAAAGCAATTACGCAAAACCAAAACATGTCCATCTGACATTCCCAGGTGATAGTCCCCCACGGCTTTAGCATCCATGCTAGCTCCGTTTGCAACTCTGAGGGTCATGTCACCTGCCTTCAAAACCCTACGGTTTCTCAACGCCTGCAAAGAATTACAGATATGAGATCCTGATCCGGTATCCAATACCCAGAAAGTTGAGTTTATTGAAAGACAGTTTTCAATAACATACACACCTGAAGCTGAAGCTGCAACCTGCTTCAATTCCTGTGTTCTGGCCTTCCAGGCCCTGCAATCATTCTTCCAGTGTCCTTTCTTATGACAATAGAAGCATTCTTCCTTATCCACAAGCTTCCCCGCTATCTTTGTTGCTTTACCTTTTCCCTTCGTATCCACTTTACTAACACCGCCCCTTGGTTTGGCGGGGGCCTTCTTCTTCTTTCCCTTGGCTTTCGCCTTGGACCTAGAAGAAGATGATCCTCCTACAAACAAAGTGGATGTTTCCCTACCTTTCTGTAGGGTGCCCTCTGCGCTCCTCAGCATGTTGAGGAGCTCTGATAGTTCAACCTCTTTTTCTTGTAGGTTGAAGTTCAGTATAAACTGGGCGTAAGTGGAAGGAAGGGACTGGAGAACTATATCCGTATATAGCTCACTCTCCAATGTGATCCCTAGGTCAGCGAGCTCCTCAATGTAGCCGATCATCTTTAGCACGTGCTCGGCTACTGATGATCCGACGGCCATTCTTGTCGAAAATAACTTTTTCGACGCTTCGTATCTTGCGATACGTGATTGCTCTCCATACAGTTCTTTTGTATGGAGCAATATGGACTCCATGTCCATATTCTCATGCCTCCTCTGATGTTCGTTGTCCATCGAGGCAAGCAGGAGGCATTTGGCCTTCGTGCTATCAATCTCCCAAGTCTTACGGATTTCCTTATCCGCGACGCTGGAAGTTGGACCAGGGACAGGGGGAGCTTTGGTGGTAAGAAGATACCCCAGCTTGTCATAAGTGATTGCTATCTTGACATTCCTGAGCCAATCTTTGTAGTTTGGCCCTGTCAGTTTGTTTTTATCTAGGAGTAACTTAAGTCCAGTCATGTTGATTGGTCGCTGCAATTAGGAGAGAGAAGAAGAAACACTCAGCATGATGCTCTTGCAAGTTTAGAGTGGTTTTTAGTTTGTCTAAACAGGATGGCTCCCACTGTTTCTCGAATCCCTCCTCAAACCATAAAGGAAGAATTAGTCAGGATCAATCCCACCGTACAATACTTGCTTAACCGTTCAGCCAGGCCGGTGTCGGTACTTCGAGGGAGGTTTTCCAACGCTTTCGCGAAGTTCCTTAATTAAAGAACCTCTTTTCCCTGGGGGCGTAGCCCCGCTAACACCTTTCTAGGCACCTACTAGGTTTATAGCATTGATCGTTAAGTGAGAAATTTCCCGAGGAGTAGCATATACTCACAGTAGGATCGGGATCCAAATATCATTGCGTGACGAAACTGAAGGAATCCTACCAGAATCATCACACTCCAAATGGTATGCAAATCTAGCAAGTTTCAGTACTTATGAAACTCCCGATGTGGATTTTTGCCCCATGCTCTTATGACCTTGACTTTGGCCAAAATATCATAAGTCACATGTCAAGTTCTACCCGTCATTATCCAGGTTAATTTGGATCCATCCGTACCTACCCTTGACTTTGGCCAAAATGGCAGTACGACTGTCCCAAACCAACGCATCTATCTATGCTACACATGAACACCCAATGGCTACCAATCACTGTGCCTTGACTTTGGCCAACATACACAGCTTGAATACTATTGACTATTCATGTGAAACGACGGAGGGCTACGGATGGTTTTGGCAAAACCGTGAACGTAGTGAACTTGATATGGTCGATGGAACGAGATAGCTTTTAAAAGGAGTGGCTCAAGCTCCACATTTAAAAGTTGTTTTTGAAAAGAACCGAGTGGTTTTTCGAAAGTGTTCCAACGACTTTAACTTGGTTTATTATCTTGCATTAGTTCTTTTAATGCGTGATATTCTTGCATTAGTTCTTTTAATGCGTCCCATCATTTAATCCTACCATTGCAGAAAACAACCAAAATATGACGTACGCTTATGCCATTCGCATTCGCCACGGGGCCCCGTCATTACCCGTTAGGTTACTTAACTAACGACAGAGCGGGGGCTGGGCTAGCGCGTCTGTAAAACATAAGCAACGCCTAAATAATATCATATATAGATATACTGCAATGATAAACATTTCAGATCACAGATAAATACATTGGATATACTAGGAATCTGTAATTTGTACGAGCCTGTAACAAAAACAGATTACACGGTCGCGGTGAATAGCCAAAACCCCACGCAAGACCCCTACGGGTGCGGCAAACTACCCGCCAAGTACCCGAAGCGTAGCAACCTCCCTCATCTCCATGAGTAGGCCACTCGACACTTCGGCATACCCGGTAGTTTGTGCACCCCTCCATGGGTCTATCCTAGGAGCAAAAACAGTAAAAAGAAATTATACAATGACGGCTACAACCCCGACCCGGTTGTGCGGCCATACAAATAATTATTACATCAATTTACAAATTTACATGAATTGCAAGAAAAGAAAACTCTCGTCTCACAACCCCCGGCTATTCACCCGCGACAATCCAACATATTTATATACACATTCCAGCACATTACAGATCATGTATAACCCCGACCAATCGACTTATAGCGATTAGCCGACGTTCAATACATGCAAACATCACAGATATAACCATCATAGTCAAAGTGCAGTGAAGTTCGGAAAAATACGGAATTATAGGACCCCAAAAGGAAATTTCTTTTCTGGAAAATCTGGGCACATATAATATATTTCAAAAATCCCAAAACCAACACAGACACACACTGCACGAAAAACGATGCAGAGAAGACGACAAAGCGCGGCGCTTCCGCGGCAAATGCCTACCTGGTGCGGCGGAAGCGCGGCAGTTTGAAGGAAACGGTGGACCGTTTTTCATGGGTGTTCACACAAAACCCTGAGCCGAATTTAGGAGTATAAAGTTTTTCATTTTGACCAGGAAAAATTTCAACAGAAACTCAGGTTTTGCAAAAGTTAGGTTTTTGGATTTTTTTCGGTTCCGAACTTCGTTACACTTTACTACCAAGCTAGTTTAAGTTTAGTTAGGCTCTGATACCACTGTAAGTCCACGTTGCGACCCCCGGTTCTTACGGGGAGGCGGAAACGGTATAAAATCAAAATTTTAACGCAAGAGGCAACATGGACTAAGCTAGGTCGGGATCTTTACCTAAACTAAAACTAGCATACTAAGCTAAAGATATTTAGCTACTCGGATGAAGATGGTTATACCTAAACTTGAACTCCTTCTCTTCAAGCTCCGATGGTGGTTCGATGGCTCCTTCTCGTTGTCTCCGTACGCCGAAGATAGATCCACTTGAAAGCTCCAACCTTTAGCTCCTTCTTCGTTCTTTGAAGAAACTAGTTCACTTGGTTTGTTAAACCTAGTGAACTAGAATGAGTAGAGATGATTTAGAATGGGATTTTATCTATGGTTCTTGATTCTCAACTCATGAGACAAGAGAACCATAGATCAAGAGAGGGAGCAAGAGGTTGAGGGTGAGAGCAAGAGGAGAGCTCAAGAACAAGAGAGAGAATGAGCAAGAAAGAATGAGCAACTCTTTTGTCTTTCATCCTCTCATAATCCAAAGTGATCATAACTCATCATATCAAAAAAGTCTTATGTGATGGTTAGAAGCAACCATAACCTTATCATGTCATGCACTCATTTTGCTCAAATGAGCAAGCAAGAAAAAGTCTTTGGCATGAAATGATAACCATGGTTATCATGATGGTCAACTAGTCAAGCCTAGTCAACCGGTCAACAAGTCAACAAAAGTCAACAAGTCAACAAAGTCAACAAGTCAACAAAAGTCAACAAGTCAACAACCATATCATCATAATACTTAATTAATATAATAGTTAATCACATATCATATTCTCATTAGGGTTGAGCATAAAGTCAAATAGTCAACGGTCAACTGTCAACAACCCTAATGAGAATCCGCAGCCTCTGCCTCCCTGTCAACTGTGCATACACACCCGCATCCGCGTTCCGAGGAACACGAATGCAAACTGGATAAATCCAATCCCATAAGGTACACTAGGATCTGGCTTAAACCAAAGCCCGCTAGTGTAAACTGTCCGGACACTGTACGTGCACAAGTGCACGGATGTGACCGAACCCTGTCGCAAAACCATGCGACCTGCCGCAATACCATGCGACCTCTACTCTTTTGCCTAAAGGCGAAAAGCTTTCTGTGTGGGACTCTAAAGACTCGACACTACGCTGGCAGTGGGTTTAACCACAGACCGCAAGCGGCACTAGCTGTGCGTAACGGTCCCCAGGTAATGCCGACAAGAAGACCGACGAGGCGAAACCCATCTGAACTCCTACTGAGCCTGAGTGTGACATTCTCCATACAGTCCGGTCTGTTCGTCTGATACATCGCATGGCGGGCCTAGGGGGCGGTAAACGTCAGTCCCCCAATAGCGGTATAAGTCGTGCCGGAGCGAAGCCCAAAACACCCTGAGATAACACTGGAAACCTACCAGTATATCTCGTTTGCCCTGGCCAGGGACTACTCGTGTAATGGCTCTCCTAGACACAGCGCGATGTCAACCCCCAATACCGGGAGAGACGAATCCTGTCTAACCGTCACTGCCTCCAAGTGCTTCGGGACTGCACCCAACCACTACCTGTTTGCACGACTCCTTTGAGCCGTGGTAGGGTAGTGATCAAAGTACAGTGGGAACACACTCGAGGCGAAGTGACAGTGTCAAGTCAGCGGACTAAGCTGTACTCATGTCACCTGGGAACTGATAACTGACGATAGGTATAATACCAACTAGTCAGTTCCCGACGAGTCCTGTCCAGTGTACCCGTAACCTAACGAGCACCCGCATACTATCTCAAGTACGACGTACTGACGGCTGTGGGACAGACCGTCTCCCACACTGGGATGAGAAGCGCATGCGCTGGTCTACTCTGGAGTATCGATGCCCTGTCTCGATAGTCCTGCGACCAGGGACCGGCATAAGGATGTGCTTATAGATTACCCAGCCCCACTAGTGTGACGGCCATCACATCGCTGGTAATCAAGCAAAGATCCTAAGGGCTCTACTAATGTGTATAGGCGATATACAAAAATAAACACATGTACACATTGAAGTAGAAACAAACCAAGTAGCATACTACTATTTTGAGCAAGATTGTATATACAAGGTGAATATCCCAAGCATCCATTAAGTAATATACAAACTAGTATGATACAGTAATGGCCTCTAGGGCATATACACTAACAGATTTGAATTTCCAAGTGTTGGGGTGATCTATACACACACGTAGGGGTATGTAATTGGAGTTTAGATGAGAGAAAGGGATGAAGATTAGAACTTGTATCTTTTAATAGTGTTGATAAAAATTCCTAAGTGGAGATGAAACCCTAGAAGGAAGACTTAAGAGATGCCGAAAGCTAAGTAGGTCTACATAACATATATAATCTTAAGTTAAATAATGTGGAAGTGTGAAGAATATGGGTGGATAATTTGCGGGTCGACGATAATAGAATTCTTTGTTAGAAAACCTAATTGGAGAACAAAAATTAATGGGCCGAATTGATAGGATTTTGTGGGTGTAATCCGCTGAAAACCCTCAGGAGACAACACTCCTCCTACTAGGGACACCTAGAAGTTTAACGGCTTGTTGCACGTGCGCAGTGCAATCGCGTTTCCCTGCGAAAGTGTGGTCAAGATTTTAGTGAATAAAAATAAGTTTGCTCGAGGACGAGCAAAAGATAAGTTTGGGGGTATTTGTTCATAACATAATATTGCATTTTATATCCCCCGTTCTTATGCATTTAAGAATAAAAACAGGTGCTTTTGACCCATGTCTGCTACATGTTACAGGTTACAGGTGCTTGGAGCAAAAACAGTGAAAAACACAAAAGACGACACAAAAGAAGGATTTTTGACCAACAAATAGGAAGATCTTAGTAAAGCCTAGAAGAAGAACAGTTCACCATCAACAAGGCAACGCAAGATCCAAATTGTCAAGGAAAACGGTTAAAAGATCCATTGCAAAGTGTTCACTGAAGATCTGGAATTAATAAAGAAGCCCAATTGATAAAAGGAACAAAGAAACAGAAAGCCCAGAGTAACCTAAAGAAGCCCAGGAAAGATCATCAACTGAGCTCACTAAAGGGCCGCGAAACCGCGGCCCAAGCGCGCCAATGCCGCGGTTCCGCGGCCGTATGAAGCCTTCAAGCAAAGAATTTTTTACCAAAACGTCTTGGCGGCTATGGAAAGATTTCCTGGGGGTATATTTGTAATTTTAGACATGCGGAGCAATTGTAAACCTAGGGTTTCCTATTCTCTATAAATAGGAACCCAAAGCATTGTATTTTCTTTATGCCTCCTTTTAATAATAAATTTCAGATCTCTTTTTGGAGAGCATCGGTGTTTCCTTTTCATTCAGAAATTCAGATCTGACAACCCTGCATGGATGATTGGAGGGATGCATCTGTAAGTAGATTTAATTTCTCGCCCTAGTGTAGATTTTAATTCTTTGCCCTAGGTAATTTAATTTCATGCCCTAGGAACTTGTTTAGGGTTTAGCTTTGGGGAAGGATTTTGAGAGATGAGATCTCTTATCCCTTTCTTACCCACCAAATATTTACAATAGGACTCCATGCATACACGCACACACCGCGCCCTACGGCATCCTACCCCTCGAGGTAACGATGACACCATAGTGTAAAGGCCCAGTATCGCGCGTTTTCCATGGAGGTTAGGGAAAGGATCTCTAAAGGAAGGATAAGAACCAAGAGGAAGGAACACCTTCCCGAATGGATCTAATCCCCTTTATTGATAATTACCATAACTCCTCATAGATCTTCATTCGGGTATAGAAAGCGTTGAGATTTAATTGCATTTCCAAACCATCCCTAAACCTAACCCTAGCAAGAATAGATCTAGATAATTGCCTTAGATTAATTAGATTTTTAGATTTAATATCAATCCGAACACCCTTCGGAATTAACTCGTTAGCGCGACTAGGAGATTCACAACATCCCTGTGGACCGACCCGTACTCACCGGCTAGCTTCATGCGACGCTGTTCTTGATTGCGGGTAATAGAAATAGTTTTTGACATACAAATCAGTGTGTTCTGTATACTAAAAACTGTGGTTTGATTTAGAATGTCAATACTTTTAGATAATGTGCCTGATCCGATCAACTCTTGATATAGGAAGTGTTCAAAACATTATCCAACAATACAAAATTATATCCTTCTTTACTAATAAAGAGACTGATATGATGTTGTATATCAGGTTCGGTATCTAATAATATTCGTTCAGAATCAATGTATTCTAGTAATACAGGGTGATAACTACTAACAGACTTGGCTGCATGTTCAGTTGATAAAACTGCACATTTATTATTACATTTTTCCTACCATTTCCATATTAAAAAAGGTCATTATTATAATATATCATACATATGAGAGTTTATGTGTAAACATACTATTTTCCATGTGTTGATATATTATAATTAGCATTTGGTAGGAAAATGTATGCAAATAATATCATTGACCAAATCCTAGTAGAACAAAGTCTACTAAATATTATTTTGTTGTTGTGCAGAATTTTTCCAAGTTGTGCAGAATTTTTGAAGACTAAAATCAAGGAAATCAAGTTGTTAAAGAAAACTTGCCTAATTAAGAAAGCAAAACTTGTAGACCAAGTCTGGCAGCAACCTCGAGAAGATTTCCATGATACAAAGGTTCCAAGGATCGCCAAATGTCACGAGTACAGAGCCTGAGAAAATTGATGAAGGGATGAGATGTAATGGCAGTGGATCCGTGGCCATACCCCCCCTGGGCCGCGGATCCGCGGCATCATTGAAGATTTGATTGATGAAAATTTTGTGGAAGATTCTATACAGTTAGTTCCCTAATATGGAAGTAAAGGTTTCTGGCTTTGGACTATAAATAGGGACCGAGAGCCTCTTGGAAAATTTATCAAGTCGACGCGATCACGAAGTCCCAGACGGCTCACGCATCCAGGTTGATCATCAACTGTTCGTCTACCTCCTTGGAAGAGATCGAGAAGCAACTAGATTTGTAATCATTTTCTAAGGATTCAAGTGTAATGAATTTTGTTGATTAATAAAGGTATCTTTCTTTTTCTTATTCTATTTCTTCGTAGTTTAATTATGCAATTTCTTTCCATCTCTTTTTCTCCAAACATGCGCGAGTAATCTCCGCTTGTTAGGGTTCGTAGGATTAGGGTAGGCTAATGGATGATGAACATCCCTAAACACTTTTTAAGTCCTATAAAGTTTATGAACTTTATCAAAAGAATTATTAACATCCTAATCGGGCGCACTAACAATTCTTTGTTAGTCCCGACCGCGGTTAGAGATTAGATTAATGATTGTTTTGGTAAAGGCTAGATATGAACGGAGTTCCGTGTCGAGATAAGGGTTAAGAGTGGGATTCCTTTTCCCTCCAGAAACCCTAATCTACACGCATCACCGTCGTTCTAGTTTTAAATCTATTAAAGGATAAAAATAGTAACTTTTAATTAATCGTCCATAACTACTAAATCCTAACGAACCCTACAAGCCCCCTTATTATATTAACTACATCCTTAAAATAATCTAGATCTATATTTTTGCATTCTTGCTTAACGTAGATCTAGAAACCATTCAACAAATTCTTTCTTCCTCCTCTCTTTTTCAACACATCTAAACTAAGAGTAAAAGATTCAACGTTTCCCAGAGGACGGCCCGTACTCATCTCGGTCTAGCTACACGCGACACCGTTATTGATTGCGGTTATTCTACAAACACACTTTTTCGTACCAATCAAATGGCGCCGTTGCCGGGGATACGTGCGTAATTTTTTATTCTTACTATTTGTGTTGAATTCTTAGACGATTCATATCATTATTAACACAACTGCAAATTGCATATTTAACGATTTGTGCGTAAATTTTGCAAGGAGATCTGGAGTCACAGAATTAAGGAAAACAGAAGACAGAGACATTCTTAGATATCTAGAGGAGCAAAGAAGGGCAAAGAAAAAATTTCATCACTCGATCCTTCCCTCCTACGGCGGAACTGCGGTATTAGCAAGCATCTGCGGCGGAAACGCAACTTGATAAGGGGATCTAGGGTTCACAATTCTCTGGTATCTTTCTCAACTCCTTCTCTCTCCTCTCAAATCCAATAAAATCTATTTTCTGCAGGATTCTTTGCAAAATAGCGCCGCTCAAAAATCTTTTTGCAAAAGTTTTGTGATTGGTTTTGTTTTGCATATTTTAATACGGACTTTAAGGGGCAAAGACCAAATCAAGATTAGGTGGGGATTTCATCACCCTTCCTAAGCCCCACAAATCACAAACCGAGCATCTAGATCAACCCTTCATTAATTTAAAAAATATCTAGACCAGACTCTAAGGACTGTCGCGCTCAATAAGGACAGAGGAAGGTCATGGGTAAGCTATCGCTTATCCGCATTACTTTTGTAGTGTCTAGGCAAGTGTGATAAAGGCTAGTGGTTTTTAATTAGGCCCACTACTGTGGTTCCTTCCAACTTACCTGGCACTTACCTAGCTACAAGGGTAGTACAGAGGCGGTAGAGGATTGATCCTGCGGCTTGTCCTTTGGAAGTCTAGGAGCGGTCTAGAGACTGGACCTAGGTGACCTTAGTTCTAGGGTTGCTTGTGCATTTTAGAGTGATTTATCTTGAGTCCCACTGTTTTCAAAACAAACCAATTTCAAATCACACACACGCTGCAACTTGCACTAAACCCGCTTAGTGCATACTCGGCTGGACACGGGATCCTAGTGCCCGTCTTGTCCGCATTCCTGCTATCGACGCCGAAGTCGGTGCTTCTTCATCTTCTTTACCCCCACCACACACCACGACCGAGATGGATGGCACTCCATCAGAATATAACACCACGCTGCCACCGCCCGTAGGTGTGCAGAATCCACCTCGCATCTCTCTCCAAGAGAGATGCTATCCTATCCGTGGTCCCCTTCCTACCTGTCTATCCATTCCACCAGCTAACGGGGATAATTTCGAAATTAAACCCCACTACATCAATCTGCTGCCCAAATTTCACGGGCTTGAGTCGGAAGACGCGTACGTTTTCATCACTAAATTCAAAAACGTATGCGCAATGATGGGTACTTCACAATTGACTGTTGATGCTATGTGCTTGCGTCTTCTCCCATTCACACTGTGCGACTTGGCAGAAAAATGGCTTTACAATACTGCCGCACACTCTATCACTAATTGGGATGAATTCGTCATAGCATTTCTTAAGAAGTTTTACCCAAACCATAAGACTGCCCATATTAAGAGCGAGATCAACCAGTTCACCCATGTTCCTAATGAACCATTTTGGAAGTGCTTTGAACGTTTCAAGGATCTGCTTGTCTAATGTCCTCATCATGGAATACAAAGATGGGATTTATGTCGAATAATATATGAGGGCATTAATCCAGCGACAAAGCAGATGCTTGAAACAATGTGTCAATGCAATTTCATGTCTAAAGACGACGGTGAAGCTTGGAAATATCTGGAAGATCTCGTAGAAAACACTTTGCAGTGGGAAAGTGTAAGACCACCATCAACTAAGGGAGGTATTCACCAGCTCGATGTTTCCATTGCAGTGAAAGCCGAAATGGCAGCGATGCAGAAGAAACTCGATGCTATTGAGAACAGATTCTCATCAGTCTCCCTAAATCAGGTTACGCTTCCCAAAACCATCTGTGGTTGCTGTTCGGATCCTTCACACTTAACGGAAGAATGTCCTATGAATGCATCGTTTCAAGCTAATGCTGCTTTTCAGCAGCGACCTAGAAACGACCCTTATTCTTCCACGTACAATCAAGGATGGAGGAATCGTCCTAACTTTGCTTGGAACCAAAACCAACAAAGTAATTATCAAAGACCTCCTCCACAGCAACCACAACCACAAAGTCAGCTTCCCTTTCAGTCCCAAAATTTTCAAAATCCGGCCAACATTTCTACACCACAAGTGGCCGGTACTGACAACTCTTCACTTGCACAAACTTTGGATATGTTCATGAAACATTCCATGCAATGTCGGCTGAGATGAAGTCTTCTATTGATACCATAACGAAAAACTCCGCCTCCCATGGTAAGAGAATTAAATCATTAGAAAACCAAATCGCACAGTTAAACGCCGCAATAAGTGCTAGAGAAAAAGGGAAACTCCCATCTCAACCCCTACCGAATCCTGGCCATTCACAAAATCATAATGTGAATGCCAATACTACGTTGAGATCAGGGAGAGTGCTGAGCAACCGAGTGGGTGAGCAATTTGATGTTAGTGACACTATTGATACCCCAGCTTCTTCTTCTTTTTCCCCTAACTCGTCTAGTCTTCTACCTTCATCCGAGCCTATTCTCCGTTTTTCCCCAAGGCTTGAACATTTCGCCAAATCTATCTAAGTCGATTCCCACTACAATTTTGGGATCGAATCCGTCCCCACAGTCTTCTCCACAAACGTTGGACCCAAAACTTATTGATCGAGCTCCATTTCCAAACAGATTAAGGGCCAACAGACCTAACCCACAAATGGAGAAGATTGTGGAAATGTTTAAGCAAGTTAGCATGAATATTCCTCTCCTAGATGCTATTCAACAAGTCCGATCTTATGCAAGAATCCTTAAAGACTTGTGCACTAGGAAAAGAAAAACTCAAGTGTCTAAAAAGGTTTTCATGACGAGTAATGTTAGCACGGCTTTTACCCAACAAATACCAAAGAAACATAAGGACCCCAGCTGTCCTACAATCTCTATTTCTATTGGGGGTAAAAATATTAATCGTGCTTTACTCGATCTAGGCGCTAGCGTCAACTTGCTTTCTTATTCAGTATACGAGCAGTTAGGAATTGGAGAGTTAAAACCCGCCTATTGTACTCTCCAGATGGCAGACCGATCTATCACCAAACCTCGGGGCGAACTAGAGGATGTGTTAATTAAAGTCGGGGAATTCATATTTCCCGTGGACTTTATTGTTTTAGATACACAACCTGTGGCAAACCCACGCAATCAAATCCCGGTGATACTTGGTCAACCCTTCCTAGCAACTTCTAACGCTGTAATTAATTATCGTAACGGTTCTATGAACTTATCCTTCGGGAAAATGGCAATTGAGCTTAATATTTACAAGCTAGGAAGTTAGCCATCAAAACCTTCTGCTCATTTGCTGGATGTTTGTTCCATCCACGAGATAGCTTCCGAAAGCTGCATGGATGAGGAACTTTGCTTTGATGTTCTCGACAACACTAATGAGACATCGTTTGATCTTGCATCACTTCACAGTGAGGATATGTTCAATGAGTCCAACCTTGAGATTGAACCCGTTGACTCGTTGCAAAAGTCAGCAGCACTTTCCGAGTCAATATCTTATGCAAGTTTTGAACCTCTTGGGGAGTCTGAATATCATTCCGTTACCCCACCTTCTATTGTCTCTCCGCCAATTCTTGATCTCAAACCGCTACCTTCTCATATTAAATATGCATATTTAGGAGAGAATGAGACTTTGCCAGTGATTATATCCGCTTCTCTAGCCTTAGAGCAAGAGAACGCACTTTTGGCAGTGTTGAGATCGAATCGGCAAGAATTTGGTTGGACAATGGCCGACATCAAAGGGATTAGTCCCTTAATTGTTGAACATTACATACATCTGATGGATGAAGCCAAACCAACCCGAGACCCACAGAGACGGTTAAATCCCGTTTTGAAGGAGGCGGTAAAGAAAGAAATCGTCAAGTGCCTTGATAGTGGAATAATTTACCCCATATCTAATAGCCAATGGGTAAGTCCAATTCATGTGGTCCCTAAAAAGTCTGGCATCACGGTCATCACTAATGAGGCTAATGAGTTAATCCAAACACGCACCCAAACTGGGTGGCGTGTACGTATTGATTATAGGAAACTTAATGCCGCGACGAGGAAAGATCATTTCCCTCTACCTTTCATTGACCAGATGTTAGAATGATTAGCGGGACATGAATACTACTGTTTCTTGGACGGATACTCTGGCTATAACCAGGTCCCTATCACCGAAAAGGATCAAGATAGAACCACTTTTACTTGTCTTTTCAGAACTTTTGCTTATAGACGCATGCCCCTTGGGTTATGGAACGCTCCCGCTACATTTCAGCGGTGCATGATGGGGATATTTTCAGATATGGTGGAAAATTTTCTGGAAATTTTTATGGACGATTTCTCCATTTTTGGGGACTCCTTTGAGGACTGCCTTCGTAATCTTAACGCGGTTCTTACCCGCTGTAAGGATAAGAACTTGACTTTGAATTGGGAAAAATGCCATTTTATGGTCCAAGAAGGTATTGTACTTGGACATATAATTTCACGAAAAGGCATTGAGGTTGACAGAGCTAAAATAGATGTCATTCATAACCTCCCTCGTCCCAAATGCGTCAAAGGTATACGATCCCTCCTTAGCCATGCAGGATTTTATAGGAGATTTATTAAGGACTTTAGCAAAATTGCTAGACCCTTAACCCTTCTATTGGCCAAGGACACTACTTTTCACTTCGATTCGGATTGTGAGGCTGCTTTTGAATCGCTAAAAAGATCGCTCACTACAGCCCCCGTTCTATCATCTCCGGATTGGAACCACCCGTTCGAGTTAATGTGTGATGCATCAGATTTTGCTATTGGTGCTGTCATAGGACATCACATTGATAAGATGCCACATGTAATTTACTATGCAAGTAGGACCTTAAATGATGCACAAATAAATTACACAACTACCGAGAAAGAACTCTTTGCAGTTGTATTTGCATTAGAGAAATTCAGGCCCTACTTGATTGGCTCGCCTATTGTGGTTTACACAGATCACTCCGCCCTACGACATCTTTTATCGAAGAAGCATGCGAAGACCAGGCTAATACGTTGGATTCTATTGTTACAAGAATTTGATCTTGTCATCCGAGACAAGAGTGGATGTGAAAACGTTGTAGCCGACCATCTTTCACGCATCACTTCTTCACCAACTTTGACCGTGCCGATAAATGACTCATTTCCTGACGAACAGCTCTTGATTGTATCCTACGAACCTTGGTTCGTGGATATCGTGAACTATCTTGCGATGGGACTTATTCCTAGTGATTGGTCGAAACAAGACAAACTTCGATTTCTATCCTAAGTAAAATATTTTTACTGGGATGAACCTTATCTATTCAAGTATTGTTTCGATCAAATCATTCGCAGGTGTGTCCCTAACGATGAATTCAAGAGCGTGTTATCATTTTGTCATGATCAGGCATGCGGCGGTCATTTTGGACCTCGAAAAACGGCGGAGAAAGTTTTGCAATGTGGCTTTTATTGGCCAACATTATTTAAAGATGCATTTGAACATTGCAAAACTTGTCCGCGATGTCAGCATTTGGGTTGGATTTCAAGAAGAAACGAGATGCCGCTCCAACCTATATTGGTTGTGGAAATATTTGATGTTTGGGGTATTGATTTTATGGGTCCTTTTCCTAACTCCTTTGGGAATTTATATATCTTGTTAGCGGTTGATTATGTCTCGAAATGGGTGGAAGCTATACCGTGTCGCACTAATGACAACAAAGTTGTCATTAAGTTCCTTAAAGAAAATATATTTTCGCGATTCGTCCACCCTCGCGCTATAATTAGCGACAACGGGACACATTTCTGCAATAGGTCTTTCGAGGCCTTGATGCGGAAATATTCAATCACTCACAAGCTTTCTACGCCCTATCATCCCCAAACGAGCGGGCAGGCTGAGATATCAAATAGGCTGATCAAACAAATCTTGGAGAAGACGGTTTCTAAGAATCGTAAAGATTGGTCAACCAAATTGACGGATGCTCTTTGGGCATTCCGCACCGCTTATAAGACCGATCTTGGTATGTCTCCATACCGTCTTGTGTTTGGGAAGGCATGCCACCTTCCTGTCGAGATTGAACATAAGGCAATGTGGGCTATTAAAGAGCTTAATTTTGATCTTGATCATGCAGGCAGCTATCGGAAGCTGCAGTTGAATGAGCTAAGCGAACTCCGCGATGAAGCTTATGATAATGCGGTGATAGTAAAGAACAGGACTAAAGTATTCCACGATAAAAATCTTTTTAGAAAAACCTTCACATCGGGGAAACAAGTCATTCTTTACGATTCCCGTCTCCATCTTCATCTGGGTAAGCTTAAATCTCGTTGGAAAGGACCTTTTGTGGTGCGGTATGTACACCCGCACGGGGCAGTTGAAGTCGAAAATTTGAAAAATGGTTCAATTTTTAAAGTAAATGGGCATAGCTTAAAACCGTATTTTTCTGCTGACCCCGCGGAGGAGCTCTTGTTTTTACAGGAGCCACTTTATCAAAACTAAATTTCCTCCGCCTCACCTCCATATTTTTGTAACATTTTCTCATTTTAAGAATGGAGGTGAGTAAAAATGGATTTGATTGAATATCTGTGCGTATCAAAGATCAAGTTTGGGGGTAGTTTTCAGCTAACTATTATTTTACCCCTTGTATCTCTCTCCTAGTATACAGGTCCTTGTTCTCAAAAGGCTATATCAGTGAGGACACTGTTGAAAACAGGTTTGGGGGGGATGTTTGTATTGACTGAATTATCTTTGACATTAGGCATTAAATTTTTTTTTATAACAAAAGAGTAGAAAGTGAAAAATTACATCCAAAAGATAGGAATAGTTTAAGAAAACCAAGAAAATTAGAAGTTTTCTTAAACAAACTGGTAATAAGTAGTTATGAGCTGTTGTCCCAAGGGTTAGTAACATGAAGGAAGTCACTAATCTGAGGATAAAAATAAGTCTGAAAAATAGTTTCTATTCTGGAAGCCAAACATTTGAATGTTGATACCCTACTATACGCACTTACACACGTCTTGAAACTCGGGATAGTAGAGGATACCTTGAAATGCTCTTGTCTAAAAGCCAAAATATGAAGGAAATAATAAATGAAGAAAATATAAAAATGGTGAAAAGAAAAATGAACACTGGTTTTGTTATCGCCAAGGCAGCAATAAAAAAAATATAGCGAGGGTGCTTCATCACCTAGTGCCCTAAGTCTAACTGGTCTGGGAGTCACTGCTAAGCCTTAGGTGGTGCAAGACGAGGAAAATATTATCACCTAATCAGCAAGCCCATGAGTAATCGGTCGGTTAGTACCTCAAGAAGTATTAACGGTCGCATGAAAATGTGTGAGCAAATCTAAATATTCATCAAATTAAAAAGTACCGAGGTAGATGGACAAGAGTATGATAGCTTGAATTGAATTCTCCGAATATAGGGATGTCCATTACACACACGTAGGGGTATATGATCGATGTTTGCATGAAAGGTAGGAATGAAGAATAAAGACGATGTTTTATTGAGGGATGATGTGATTTCTAACATCTTTTCATCACTATTAAGATAGGGCTCATGACAACTGAAAAACTAGTGTAGTTGGAAACTCTTATTTTCAAAGTCTTTCTTTTATGGTTCTTATCTTTATATGTAAATTTCACCATCTCTCTTTTGTTATAGGATTTTGTGGGTGTAATCCGCTGAAAACCCTCAGGAGACAACACTCCTCCTATTAGGGACACCTAGAGGTTTAACGGCTTGTTGCACGTGCTCAGTGCAATCGTGTTTGCCTACGAAAGTGTGCTCAGTTTTCTCCCTTCTTTTTCTCCTCCTCTTGAATAAACTAGTTTGCTCGGGACGATCAAAGATATGTTTGGAGGTATTTGTTCAGTTGATAAAACCGCACATTTATTATTACATTTTTCCTACCATTTCCATATTTAAAAAGGTCTTTATTATAATATATCATACATATGAGGCACTACTACAAATAAGGGTTGCCCCTACGGATTTATCGGTAGGGGCAACCCACTGCCCCTACAGATATGTGCGTAGGGGCGAAAAAAGACCCCGTAGGTGCAAAGGCCGCAGGTGCAAGTTGAAGCCCTGAACTTGCCCCTACGGGCTAATTCTTGCCCCTATGGATTTCTGTGTAGGTCCTGTTGCCCCTACGGACTAGGCCGTAGGGTAAAAAAATTTATATTATTTACGGTTTTTTTTAATATATTAAGTGTACCTACGGACATGACCGTAGGTCCAAGTAAAACCCCTACGGATATCAACGTAGGTACCTATCCGTAGGGGCAAAATATCAGAAATCCTGATATGTTGCCCCTACGGATAACGCCGTAGGGGAGAGGCCTGGCCCCTACGGATATGTCCGTAGGGGCACTCCCAACCCCCTGGTACTGAAATCAGGGGGGAAATATCAGTTACTGCTAATATTTTGCCCCTACGGACATAGCCGTAGGGGCAACATGTGTAACTACGGATTAATCCGTAGGTACATATTATCTGTATCTTTTTTTAAAAAATGGGCTGCCTGATTTTTTCCCGCCATGTGCACAATAATATATACATCACACAACATATATCGTAGTATTCATAATCACATCTCACGCATATATATAATATACAAAAGAAACCCAAAAACTGAATATGATATAAATATAAACCAATATCAATATCGTTTCAAAATGTAGTACAATGTGTATGATATAAATAAATACATGTTTCAAAAAATAAAAACCAAAAAGCTACCCTAGTTCGGTCCAGCTCCACCTCTGAATAACGATAGAATAACGCGCGCCTGCTCCTCGGTCAATAAACTCTGCAATTCGGCGCGAGCGGGAGTCTGAGCGGCATGTGGAGCTGGCGATGTGGTCTGCGCAGCCGCCGTCGAGGTAGTCGCTTGCGGAGCCGTGGCTGTGGGAGTCTGAGTGGGCGGTGGAGCTACAGGAGCTGTCTGCGGAACCGCAGCCGATGTAGTGGCTTGCGGAGCCGCAGCCGAAGGAGATGCATGTGGAGGCTCGGCCGATGTACCCTGTCGCGTCTGGACCTAACGTGTGTAATAAGCGTGTAAGAACTATGTATTATTCGAATTCGTATCATTATTAAGTTATTTTGAAACCCCGTTTGGATATCTAGTTTGTTGTTTATTTTAATTACATCTGTATGTATGATTAATCAAACTTAAGTCTAAAACCAAATAAGCTCAAGCTACGTACTATTTATGGATATGTTGATATCTATATAATATGACATGATATTTTACTATAAAGCAGTATACATACCAGCATCTCCTTCAACTCCTGAACGGTGGCCCTCAAGCTCTCTAGTTCCTGATGGACACGTCGGTCACTGGAGACGGAGGAAGTAACCGCCGGGGTGGAGTCCAACCTCATATGGGCCTTGCTAGGGCCCAGTCCCCGGCCTCTCTCCCAACCTCCGTGGTGCCCTCCGTGTGCGGCGTCCAGAACTGGGGTCAGCAGCCTCGGATCGCTCTGTCCGGTAAAATCGATCCCCGAGGCCTGGGCCTGCTCAACCACCCGCTCCTACACCCACATTAAGCAGTAAAGTATAAGTATAAAATTAAACTTGAACCTTCCAAAACTAAAATTTCAAATTTGGTTAGAAAAAATATTAACACTTACACAGTACTCCTAGGTAGCGACGTCGGGATATCGAAGCTCGCCCGTTGCGGGATCTGTCGAGGTACCGTAGACGGCAAGATATGCGGACAGCACGCTCGGTGTACCACCTGACGCCACGGTCCGAGATGTCTGCAATATTAGAAAGTAACTCTTAATATTAGAAATATTAGAAAATAACTCTTAATATTGCAGAATATCACAAAGGTCGGTCTATTGTAATTTACCGATAACTCCATGGCTCGAGTAATGTTCCTCGAGCCACCTGTGTAAGTGGGGCGACCCCTCTTCGCCGACTTCCTGTTCTCTGTATTCTGAGCGGCCTGTTTCTGCACAACGCATTAACATTTAGTTTTCTAATTAAGAAACACAAAGAAATAAATTATATCATAAATAATGAATTACATTTAAAATACATACCTGTTTGCGTTGGGAGTCGAAATAAGCGCACAATAGAGGCCATGTCTCTACGTCGACTCTCGCAAACGCCGGAGTAGATAGGAGGGCCGCTCTCTCTGCCTCGGGGGTCGCCATCCACAGGGAGTAGCAGTCGGCCTTCAGCTCATTCCTGTTGTATCGGACCTTGGCCTGCATGTTCTTCATCAGGCCATTGTACAGAGCATGAAGGTCGAGCACCCTCCCCGGGTGATCAGGGTCGGCTACAGGCTGAAAATCGTAATCCAACTGAAAATACAAAAAAAACATTGTTATTAGATTGCAAGTGTTAATAATAAATATATTGGATAGATCAAATGAAAATATATATTAATACATACCCGAGCCTGATCAAAGAAGAGGGCGAATGAGCGACGGTGCTGCTCGCCCCACTCAACGTGAAGTGGATAGTTCTTCACGAGCCGGCTCTCGTCCACCAAATACCGGCCGAACCTCTTGGCATGAGGACCGGTATAGCGATAGTCAAGGGTAAAAAAAAGGGGAAATGCTGCCTCCCCCCTAGCTCTGTCAGGCCTCAGCCTATGGGACTGATTCGGGCCTCGAGTCCCCCTCTGGGGATGGGGAGGCCCTGCGTCTGCACGAAATATCAAGACAATCAATAATAAAACATAGTTGTATTAAGAAATCAAGGTTAAACAAAAATTCAAGTGTGATATATACCTCCGGTGACTATCGCATGAGCCTGGGCCCGGGCAGCAGCACGAGCGGGACGATAGTTCCTCCGGTGAGGAACAACCGGGGTCCCGGATGCGGACGCATCCCCTCCAACTAGAAAATAAACATCGACGCTAAATTTCCATGAAGTTCATATTTATTCTATAGAGCATATGTAAAATGAATAAATATTTTAAATTTATTCATACTAACCTGTAGACGATGCGGAGGATATAGAAGCGGCAGGAGTGGCCCCTGCGGAAGATGTGGACGCACCACCTATAATTAGACAATTAAAAATAGATTATATAGGTAATTGTAAAAAGAATGTGTAGATCAATAATATAACGTTCTAAATCAATATGCATGCACTATAGGATATATAAATATACCCGCAGGTGCGGTAGTGTCACCACCTACAGCTAGACAATAATAAAAATTGCTAAGTAAGAGCAAAAGGAATGTGTATATTTATGATATAGCATTCTAAATCAATATACATACACTATATGATATATAAACATACCTTGAGGAGCGGGGGTGGCCTCTGTCCCAGATGTGGACGGATCACCAACAACTAGACAATCAAACATTGACAATATAAGTAATTTTGACATAAATAGGCATGAATATCTGTAATTTTACATTCAAAATGGATATGCGTGCAGTATACCTGGAGATGTGGCAAAATCCACACGGAAGGAGGCATCCGAAGGGGTCTCCGATCTAGGTGCAAGACCGGCCCTCTGAAGCTCCCTACGGAGCTCTCCGGGCGGCAGAACCGCTCTGCCTCTGCCTCTGCCGCGGCTGGAGCTCCTGCCGCCCCTCGCTGCTCCCGACATCGTCATCAAATCTAGATAAACGGTTCGTGGACGCATTAGACAATCATTAAAAGTATTGACTATATATGTATAGAGCGTAAAATATGAAGTAATAATATAACATTACTGATAACCTTTTTTGTTTCGTGGGTGCATTGTAAATATCTACTTGGATTTCATCGTCGATGTCATTTCTAACCCACATAACTTCATGATCGGTCGAAGACAACCCGTCCTTCGCAACAGACGGTCGGAGCACTTTAAGCCTTCTCTCTTCTTCGTCCTCATCGCTGTCCTCGTATTCTGGGACATCGTACACATCTCTGGGTTTCCATCGGCATACAACACTCCACCCTGGATGCTTCAAACACTGTGAGTAGTATACTTGGAACGCTTGGTTCGGAAAGATAAACGGATCGTCCTGACCGTAAAATCGAAGTGTGTTCACACTGGTCAATCCATATTCATCTTTCCAAGTCCCAAGACTGCTTCTCCACCTGTCCGTATTGGTTCGCGGATCGTACCAAGTACACTGGAATATATAAAAGGGTTCTGATCGTCCGGGATAGTGGATGCCGAGTATACAATTTAAGTACCTATAGTAAATCACACCGTCCGATCCTACCGTCGCAATCTCACTATTCTGAGTGGTTCTAGATGTTTCTATGTCCTTAACTTCGAATTTGTATCCAAGGACACCAAATCCTTTGTAATATGCAACCTCCATACTAGGAAATTGAGCTAAACATCTTGAATCACTCTCAAATGATGCAGACAAGTTCGGATCTTGGATCTAACAAAATAAATTTTACGACAAATACATAACGATACAAGTTTAGATTAAAACTGATAGCAATAAAATATTATTCGAATAACTTACATGATCTGTGACCCAATCATAAAAATTATCCTGATGGTATTTTTCCAAACGTTCTTCGTTCCAATCAGGATGCCCATCACGTACATCGTTAAAATGAATTCTGTTTTCGACAAATAATTATGACATTAATATTATATCATTTCATACACACACAAACACAGATATAACAATTAATCTAAAAGAACTTACTCTCTAATTTGTTCAAGACATGCGCAATTAAGCAAGATAAACCGGTATATCTTGTTGATAAATATAGTGTCGACCCTCTTATACTCGGCTTTACCATATGGCCCGTCTTGAATTCTTCGTGGTCGGTTAAGCCTTGTCTCAATGTTCTCGTCCAGATAGCGGGAACAAAATGTGGTTGCTTCATCAAGAAGATAACCTTGCATGATAGAACCCTCTGGTCGATTTTTATTGCGTATATACTTCTTAAGAGTGTAGAGGTACCTAATGAGAATATGTTGAATAAATAAATACGGGCATACAGGACAACAATAAATTTATAAATTGCACGAAATGAAAAATTACACATACCTCTCGACGGGATACATCCATCGATATTGTACCGGTCCGGCTAACTTCGCCTCAGTTGCAAGATAAACCGTCAAGTGTATTATGATATCGAAGAATGACGGTGGGAAAATACGCTCAAACTTGCAAAGTATCAACGCAACAGAATTTTCTAGTTTATCCAGCGTCGCAACCTCCAGTGTTTTAGCACACAACTCCCTGAAAAAACAACATAGGTCGTTGATTACTAGACCAACCGAATCGGGGAGAGAAGTCCTGAGGGCTAATGGAAGAAGGTGCTCCATGATAACATGGTGATCATGACTTTTCAGCCCATCGATCTTGCCCTTCACAATTTTTATTTTCTTGCTGAATGATCCTGAGAAACCTGTGGGGACTTTCAAATCATGCAACACCTGCAGGAATCTTTTCTTCTCCGGTTGTGACATATGATAAGCGGCATTGGGAAGTACAAACTTGCCCGGTTTACCCGCTACCGGTCTAAGGTGCAATTCACTTCTTATTCCCCACTCTTGTAGATCCATCCGAGTATTCATGTTGTCTTTCGATTTCCCGTCTTTACAAAGAAGCAAGTTAAGTATGTGCTCTGATACTCCCTTCTCTATATGCATGACGTCCAGACAATGACACACTGAATTTGTAGACCAGTACGGAAGCTCGAAGAAAATGCTTAACTTGTTCCAATATTGTGGTTTGACCTGTTTCGTCGGATCCATCCCGAAGGTCACGTTATTGTAACCATCCCATTTAGCAGTCACGTCCTCTCCGGACAATGGGGATGGAGGTCCAAGAAGCTCCAGATGACCATCAAAGTGAACCGTATCTAACCTATAGGGGTGGTCTGGAGGAAGAAAACGTCGATGGCCGCAATAACAAACCTTCCTGCTAAAATTCAAGAATTTTGATGTTGTGTGTTCATGGCAATGAGGACATGCTTTGTGAATATGTACGGACCAACCTGATAGCATTCCATACGCAGGAAAGTCATTAATTGTCCACATTAAAGCCGCACGCAGTATGAAGGTTGTATTTGTGTTTGAATCATATGTCTCTACACCATCAATGAACAAAGATTTCAACTCCTCGATCAGAGGTCGGAGATAGACGTCGATATTGTTCCCCGGTGAGTTTGGTCCATCGATAAGAAGAGGCATCATAAAGTATGATTGGTCCATAGCCAACCAAGGCGACAGATTATAAATTATCATTACAACGGGCCATGTGCTGTGACTTCCAGCCATATAGTTGAATGGGCAGAAGCCATCAGTAGCCAGTCCGAGACGGACATTGCGAGGATCGCTACTGAATATTGCGTGCCTCCTATCGAAATCCTTTCATGCCGGTGAATCTCTTGGATGGCTCATTTTTCCATTTTCGCTTGGAGGAGCACGGTGATGCCAAATCATTGCCTCGGCTGTTTTCTTGCACCTGAATAGCCTCTGTAGCCTCTGTGTTATGGAAAAGTATCGTGCTATCTTCACAGGTATATCAGGCTTCTTATCAGAATCTTTCGGCTTATACCTGACCTCTCCGTATATTGGACACTCTTTCAAATCTGAATTCTCTTTCTGGCACAACACGCAATTTTTAGGACATGCTTGAATCTTCTCGCACTTTAGACCCAAATCAGACATCATCTTCTGGGCTTCGTACCAGCTTTTGGTTACATTAATTCCCGGAGGCATAGAATCTTTCAAGAACGAAAGAAGTATTGTGAATGACTTGTTACTCCATCCATTTAGGCACTTAATCTGGAAAAGTTGGACGAACCATGCGAGGGTGGAATACTTCGCATTCTCATAAATTGGTTTCCTAGCATCATTCATGAAATTTTCATATTTATCCGTATGCGGTCCTTGACCGGAAGGAATGTCATCTTCGGTACGAATAGATTCACCTAGGGCAGCCTCTACCATATCCTCCATTTCTTCTGATGGAAATAAATTTCCGTCTCCTGCCGCATTACCGAATTCTTCTTCTTCTCCTGCCGTATTATCGTGCTCTCCTTCTTCTTCTGCCGCAGTACTGCATTCTTCTCCTTCCCCGTGATATTTCCAAGTTGTATAAAGTCTAGTAAACCCATGTTTTACAATATGAAGCTCTGCCAATTCTACCTTCTGCCAGTACTTATTGCCACATCTATCGTACGGACAGAGAATCTTCTCTATTATGATCTTATTATGTGCGCGTGCAAATTCAAGGAAAGCAGCAACTCCTGCGACAAACTTAGGTTGCATACGTTGTTTCCAATCCACATACATCCAGTCCTTAACTCTGACATACTCATGGGCCATGTTAGACTGTATAACATATAAATTGTAGGTTATGCTGACTATATTGAGAAATATAAGAACGGGATAGTTACTGACAAAGGAGAAAATCCGTGTATATGCTTTGTGTGTGCGTTTGTCGTTGAAGAGAATAAATTATCGCACGTATGTTAACCGATAGACGGGGACTAAATGGCGCTTTTAGTTTCATATATGAGTATCGATGGGAATATGAAGGTTTCATATTATCATATATTGGTTTTAACCCGAACATCTCGAATCACTCTCTAATTATGCGTTTGTTGTGTATTCTTGTTGTATGTGTGTGTTCCGACTGTCGGGGGTAGGCTTCTATCCCATTAAGAATGTATAGAGCGAACGCCCATCACTTGTGCTTTCAACCGTTTCGAGTAAATTTCGGCAGCACCTCCCCGCTGTTATCCGAGTACACTGTAATAGAATAGATAATCATTTTAAAGCCATGAAACAACGTTGAAATGAACTTCTAATCTATCTTTGTACACGGAGATCCAGCGGAAAGGTACCGACGAAATATCTCGAAACGGATGAAAACACAAGTGAATGAAGGCGTTTGCTTTATACATTCTTAACTTGTCCACACGGGACAAATCTATGGATTACCATACGATTGAATTTTCTCGTCGCGTAGACAATACGACGGTTGTTAGTATCGAGCTATACTGTCCGATATTTAACAACCTTCGTATAGTTCTAGGTCACGACGAGCATCGCACGTATGTTAACCGATAGACGGGGACTAAGTGGCTCTTTTAGTTTCATATATGAGTATCGATGAGAATATGAAGGTTTCATATTATCATCGAATATCATATATTGGTTTTAACCCGAACATCTCGAATCGCTCTCTAATTATGCGTTTGTTATGTATTCTTGTTGTATGTATGTGTTCCGGCTGTCGGGGGTAGGCTTCTATCCCATTAAGAATGTATAGAGCAAACGCCCATCACTTGTGCTTTCAACCGTTTCGAGTAAATTTCGGCAGCACCTCCCCGCTGTTCTCCGAGTATACAGCAATAGAATAGATAATCATTTCAAAGCCATGAAACAACGTTGAAATGAACATCTAATCTATCTTTGTACACGGAGAACCAGCGGAAAGGTACCGACGAAATATCTCGAAACGGATGAAAACACAAGTGAATGAAGGCGTTTGCTTTATACATTCTTAACTTGTCCACACGGGACAAATCTATGGGTTACCATACGAATGAATTTTCTCGTCGCGTAGACTATACGACGGTTGTTAGTATCGAGCTATACTGTCCGATATTTAACAACCTTCGTATAGTTCTAGATCACGACGAGCATCGCACGTATGTTAACCGATAGACGGGGACTAAGTGGCGCTTTTAGTTTCATATATGAGTATCAATGAGAATATGAAGGTTTCATATTATCATCGAATATCATATATTGGTTTTAACCCGAACATCTCTAATCGCTCTCTAATTATGCGTTTGTTGTGTATTCTTGTTGTATGTGTGTGTTCCGGCTGTCGGGGGTAGGCTTCTATCCCATTAAGAATGTATAGAGCGAACGCCCATCACTTGTGCTTTCAACCGTTTCGAGTAAATTTCGGCAGCACCTCCCCGCTGTTCTCCGAGTACACTGTAATAGAATAGATAATCATTTCAAAGCCGTGAAACAGCGTTGAAATGAACATCTAATCTATCTTTGTACACGGAGAACCAACGGAAAGATACCGACGAAATATCTTGAAACGGATGAAAACACAAGTGAATGAAGGCGTTTGCTTTATACATTCTTAACTTGTCCACACGGGACAAATCTATGGGTTACCATACGATTGAATTTTCTCATCGCGTAGACTATACGACGGTTGTTAGTATCGAGCTATACCGTCCGATATTTAACAACCTTCGTATAGTTCTTGGTCACGACTAGCATCGCACGTATGTTAACCGATAGACGGGGACTAAGTGGCGCTTTTAGTTTCATATATGAGTATTGATGAGAATATGAAGGTTTCATATTATCATCGAATATCATATATTGGTTATAACTTGAAAAACGTGCCGTTGAAACAAATTATTGTTCTCCACCTTGCACTCTCTTAACAATGGTACATGCATTAAACATGTAAGAGCTATCTATAACAACTCTAAAGTTTCACCTGTTGGGTTCAACAAAAAGGTTTTTGATATAACAAACACAATCTTCCTCAATTTTTCCCTTGAATCGATGTGAAATTAGTAGTGTCCATATGACACAATGGATATATTTTCTACACAAAAGGAAAAAGACAAACAATAGTAAAGCAATTGTAATTCTATCAAGTATCCATACTGAAAAAGAATAATTAGCAAACTAAAAATTAATCACTAATGAAAAACAAACAAAAGTGCTTATTATTATACTTCAGAGGTTATAAGTGCTTGACCCTCATAGTACATAGGCTGTATCCGCAATTAACCCTTTTCTATATACTTGGGTGTATAGAATTTCTAAAAGTTACACACGGTTTTTCTAAATCCAATTCTTTCCTTTCACTACAAAACCCTTTATATTTTCTAATAGGTACCAAGAACTTTCAAAGTTTTTGGATATGCACAAAAAGAAAGCATCGCCAATAAGATTGACATAACCCAAATGACTTTGACCCATTACATATAAATGTCATGGTCTTTCAATATTTTTCAAACAAATACCATAGACTTTGTTTGTTACAAATAAATACCATGAAGTTTTAACGTTTTCACATAATTTCCATAGATTTTGTTGTTTACAAATACATACCATTGACTTCCAACGTTTTCCAGATAAGTACCATGAACTTTGTTGTTTACAAATAAATACATGAACTTTCAGCATTTTTTAGATAAATCCCATAGACTTTCATGGACCTTTTTCTCATATAAAAACCATGGACTGTGTTATTCACAAATAAACAGTATCGACTTTCACTATTTTCCAGATCAAACCCCTTAAATTTCACCTTTTTAACCCTAACCCAGCCCCAGTCGAACCCCAACCCAACACCAAACCCTAACCCGGCCTAACCCTAACCCCAACCCAGCCCCAGCTGAACCCCAACCCAACACCAAACCCTAACCCGGCCTAACCCTAACCCCAACCCAGCCCCAGCCGAACCCCAACCCCAATACCAAACCCCAACCGAACCCTAACCCTAACCCTAACCCCAACACCAGCCGAACCCCAACCGATCGAACCCGTACCCTAACCCTAATCCTAACCCTAACCCCAACCGATACCTAATCCTAACCCTCATCGCTACCCTAACATCATTAAAATAATGTTTAATTAACTAACCTGTAGGCTAGGCGGTGGAGGAGACGACGGATACGCAATCGGCGACGACGAGGGCGGTGGCGACAACGAGAACGGAGGGCTGAGGCGACGACGAGATCACTGCAGGCGGTGACGACGACGATTCGGGTTGGATTCAGCGACGACGAGATCACTGCAGGGCGATGGCGACGACGATCCCTTGAATCGGTTTAGGGATTTTGATTCGCGTGAACGATAAAGAGAATAAGAAATAATCAGCGTAGGGATCGATCACTTAAATCCCTATTTATATGCCCCTACGGATATACCCGTAGGTGCTTAGTTTGCGTCTCCGTAGGGGCAAACAACACTTTAAGATATAATAATTTTTAAATAAATATTGAAGGACCGTAGGGGCAACCGTTTGGCCCTACGGATTAATCTGTAGGGCCAAACTTTATCTGCCCCTACGGATGTTGTTATCCGTAGGGGCAACCCTTTATTTTACTAGTGAGGGTTTGTGTGTAAATATACTATTTTCCATGTGTTGATATATTATAATTAGCATTTGGTAGGAAAATGTATGCAAATAATATCATTGACCAAATCCTAGTAGAACAAAGTCTACTAAATATTATTTAAGTTGTTGTGCAGAATTTTTCCAAGTTGTGCAGAATTTTTCAAGACTAAAATCAGGGAAATCAAGTTGTTAAAGAAAACTTGCCTAATTAAGAAAGCAAAACTTGGAGACCAAGTCTGGCAACAATCTCGAGAAGATTTCCATGATACAAAGGTTCCAAGGATCGCCAAATGTCACGAGTACAGAGCCTGAGAAAATTGATGAAGGGATGAGATGTAATGGCCGCGGATCCGCGGCCATACCCCACCCTGGGCCGCGGATCCACGGCATCATTGAAGATTTGATTGATGAAAATTTTGTGGAAGATTCTATACAGTTAGTTCCCTAATTTGGAAGTAAAGATTTCTGGCTTTGGACTATAAATAGGGACCGAGAGCCTCTTGGAAAATTTATCAAGTCGACGCGATCACGAAGTCTCAGATGGCTCACGCATCCAGGCTGATCATCAACTGTTCGTCTACCTCCTTGGAAGAGATCGAGAAGCAACTAGATTTGTAATCATTTTCTAAGGATTCAAGTGTAATGAATTTTGTTGATTAATAAAGGTAGCTTTCTTTTTCTTATTATATTTCTTAGTAGTTTAATTATGCAATTTCTTTCCATCTCTTTTTCTCCAAACATGCGCGAGTAATTCTCCGCTTGTTAGGGTTCGTAGGATTAGGGTAGGCTAATGGATGATGAACATCCCTAAACCCTTTTTAAGTCCTATAAAGTTTATGAACTTTATCAAAAGAATTATTAACATCCTAATCGGGCGCACTAACAATTCTTTGTTAGTCCCGACCGCGGTTAGAGATTAGATTAATGATTGTTTCGGTAAAGGCTAGATATGAACGGAGTTCCGTGTCGAGATAAGGGTTAAGAGTGGGATTCCTTTTCCCTCCAGAAACCCTAATCTACACGCATCACCGTCGTTCTACTTTTAAATCTGTTAAAGGATAAAAAGGGTAACTTTTAATTAATCGTCCATAACTACTAAGTCCTAACGAACCCTACAAGCCCCCTTATTATATTAACTACATCCTTAAAATAATCTAGATCTATATTTTTGCATTCTTGCTTAACGTAGATCTAGAAACCATTCAACAAATTCTTTCTTCCTCCTCTCTTTTTCAACACATCTAAACTAAGAGTAAAAGATTCAACGTTTCCCAGAGGACGACCCGTACTCATCTCGGTCTAGCTACACGCGACACCGTTATTGATTGCGGTTATTTTACGAACACACTTTTTCGTACCAATCACTGCAACACTTGCACCGTTTCTATCTCATGAAACTTATCACCCGTTCTCAGTTCTCTACCTATCTGTAGCCCATGTAACAAATTACATATGTGGGATCCTGATCCAGTAAAAAATACCCAGGACGTAAAGGATATTGTGAAACAGTTCTGTGTAATGAACACGCCCGAAGAAGATGCATCAGCATGCACTTTTTTCGTTTGGGCGGCACGGGAATTCTGGTAATCCCCTATTTCCTGCTCTGTCTTATAACAATTTTAAGTTGGAGTGGGACCAACGTTCCCTAGCGCAGTATAACAAGTGGGTTCGGTCAATACATCAATATTATTATCTTGATTAAGGTATGACATAGTCGTAACCAGGAGAGAGAGAAGAAAACACTCAGCGTATGCTCTTGCAACATTAGATTGGTTATTAATATATCTAATCAGGATGTCTCCCACTGTTTTAGTCAAATCTTCCTTCAAACCCTAAAAGGAAAAACTAGCCGGGATTAATTACACTCTACAAGTTCGCCAATCTTTCAGCCAGGCCAGTGCCGGTACTTTGAGGGAGGTTCCCCTTGCTTTCGCACGGACCTAATTAAAATAAACCTCGTTTTCCCAGAGGCGTAACCCCGTTAACACCTTTCTAGACACCTACTTGATCGGCTAATTATAATGTGTAAAACTCTCCTAGGAGTAACTCTTACTCGCAGCGGGTATCGGGATCCAACTATCTCATAGAAGGAATGCAATCTCATTGCAAATTTCAACTCTTGAAATTCCCAATAATATTTTTCCCCTAGCGTCCTATGACCTTAACGCAGGCTAACAAACCACAATCCGCTAGTCAAGTTCAACACGTACATTTCCTGATTGAATTAAACCCACCCGCACGACCCTTGACGCAGGCCAACAAAGTCACACGACTACCCTAATCCAATCGCATCGTATGCTGCAGATAAGTACTAGTTAGCTACCGCACACTACGCCTTGACGCAGGCCAACAAACGTAGTATGAATACTAAGTAGTACTTATCTGAAATGACGGAGGGCTACGGCAGGTTTTTAAGAAAACCCTTTGCGTAATGATCCTGATATCGTTGTAGAATCGAGTGATTTTAAAAGGAATATTTTTGAGGCCTTTTCTAGTTTTGCTAAAGAGATCACTCCCGGTGAAGGGATCTCGGCTCTTTCCTCATCAAATAAGATACAGGATATTTCACAAATATCACTATGCAAAGCAAAAACTACATAAGCAATCAAAAGACAAACCGTGTTTGTAGCATCTGCTAGTTTCGCTAAAGAGGTCACTCCCGGTGAAGGGATCTCGGCTCTTTCCTTATCGAATAAGGTGCTGGATGTTCTACAAGGAACATCGCTATGCAAAGCAAGAACTAAAGCTACCAGTTTTTAAACAAGTTTCTACAACATCTTTAGGTTTCTTTTATTTCATTAATCTCATTAATGAAGTCCCATTTTATTATGCTTCACAAGTAACACATTTGAAACGAAATCAGCAATATAACATATATCTCATATATATAATATAAACATTCGTCTCAGGCAGTAATATGATCTCATCACAGAACATTCAGTAGAAGATAACATATGAAATATTGGATATACTAGGATTTCCGTGTTTTATGCGAGCCTGTATAAAACACGGATTCCACGGTCGCGATGTATAGCCAAACCCACATCCCTAGACCCCTACGAGAGCGGCAAGCAACACTTCCAATTCTAGGGTTAGGAGACCCGGTCTCGACTCCTCGAGATGGTCTCCCACTTGACCCTAGAACCCGGTTACTTGTGCTCCCCGCCTTGGGTCTACCTAATGCAGAAAAGTAAATAATATACAATGGTGACATCATCCTCAGCCCGGAAGTGCCCCAATAAAAGAATATTACATATAAATGAATTTTACATGAATGAAAAAGAAAAAACCCTCATCTCACATAAAACCCCCGGCTATTCAAAATGCGACGATCCAATATAACATATCACAGCAACACATAATATCTCATATCATCAACGTAACCAAGTATGCGTATCCCGATTGCCGTTGATGTATAGCAACAAAGCCGGCGAGACACCACATACTACGCTTACGGTCGCAGAAAAGAAAGTGTAAAACTACAACAGTTGGAATCCGCAACCTCCTTAGACATCTCATGCCTAACCAAATGAATTCCTTAGACATCTCGTGCCTAACCAAATTAATTCCTTAGACATCACATGCCTAACAATTATAAACCCCGCATTTTAGTCTCGATCTCAAAAACACTTTTCAATATCTAGTCGGGCAATTCAATAAGATTCCCGACATCCTGATCGAATGCTCGTCGCAAACTTTAGTAGACGGCCGCACCCCCGATGCCGTCGATGAAGTGCACTAAGGCGGAACACCGCTTCCGCGAGCACCCGAACGGATGCTTTTGGCGACGGGGTTCTCCTACAGTCACTTGGTCGAGGCTATAGGGCATGGCTGTCTATTAAGTTTACCCGGCGAGTATCCGCGTACGCTACGTGATTACGACGGACTTTTGATCGCATCAAAATCCCGTGGCGACCGATCAAATGAGACTAAACCGCTAGATTTATAACATTCAAATTAGTTATCTTATAACTACTTGTGGATTACAAATATTGTATCACATACCAGATAAATAGACAATGTTAAACTTTCCGATCGAATAAACAAACACCCAAGATTTCCCAAATAGCTCAACACTTGAGCGGAGTTCAAAAAGAATCCATCACATGCCACAGTACCAATGGTCCAGCCGTAGAAGGGTCAAACCAACGCCTCACATGTGGCAACGCCGTACTACCCCAAACCCTAAGGTTTAAAGGCGGTTCAGAGGGTTACATAATCGAATTAAGGTTTGTGTTCTTCTAGAGGATCCACCGCGTTACTTGCATGACTAAGAACGTTCTTAAACTACGGAAAAATCCAACACTTGGAAATTTTCCGGCAGGGGAAAAAGTGGTTATTGATATCCGTTCGAATTTTTTAACACGTTCTAAAATTACCCGGAAAAAATTAAACGAAGTTAAACTTTCCGATCGAATCAACGAGTTCCCAATATAACCCAGAAAACTCAACACTTGAGTATAATTAAAAATTCCCAGAAGCATCAGGAAGTGCCTACGGATGTTACTGTGCAAACAGTAAACCCTAATTCTCCTATACGGCCGCGGAACCGCCGCGCAAGGCATGGTATTGCCGCGGTTCCGCGGCGCTTTAGTGGGATTAGTGTCTCGTTTTGCACAGTAATTCCTAAAATACCCTGCTTAATTTTCGGAGTATTTTTAATATGAAAAATATCAACTTTTGAAAAAATTTCCAGATACTAGGGTTTTACGGCTATTCGGAGTTCGATCGGACTTTAAACTTCGCCTAGACTTCGCCTAAAGCTCTAGCTTGGCTCTGATACCAATGTAGGGTTACTATGCACTCTCACAAGGGTCTATAAGGTATCAACCATGCCCGATTTAAAATTTAGACGTGCCGAACAACCCTAACCAAGATCTTAGACTAGAGATTAGGCGAAACAAAATATGTAAACAACATTACATCTAAGAGTTAGGGATTACAACCTTTGTAGTCCGGTCCTTCACTTCATAAGCTCTGTGTTGTGGTCCCTTCACTGCGATCATCAAGTTCCCGGACTTTAGAGAGGCTCCACGAAGAGAAAGATGCAAGCTTGCTTCCGATCTTCGATAACTAAGATGATCTATCTTGAAGTTTCTTTAACACAAGCTCTCACTCACCAAATGAAGTGAACACCCTAATCTAATTGGCAAGAATAGATTAGGATGATGAAGTAGGAATTTAGCTCTCATTTGTTTTCTTAATCTCACTCATTTTCATCACAAAGAAAAAAGCTAGAGAGCTTTTCACCAAGGAAGAAGAAGAAGAATATCCAAAACCTTTTGTTGTGAATATTGAATCCATAGTGAGGTTAGAAATGCAACCATGGTCTAAAACAAAATCTAACCATTGTAGAGAGTTAACTAGGGTTAAAGGGTTGGGTTGGGTTAAACAAATATCTCACAAAATATCATAACAAATATCTTTGCTTAAAAAATATCTTTGCTTAAAACAAAAGCAAAGGTTCTAGAAGCTACTAGAAAGTTTAACCTAAATCAAACCCTAACCATGTTTAATCTCCACTAATCATGTTGCATTTATAACCATAACATGTTACAATATTCTATATCACATATACATTATTTATTGTAACAAAATAAAATAATACAATTAACATATATCGCATATATATCAATGTATTACCCGAGTGAGAAAAATAATCTTTTAGTGAGCTTATATTAGTTAATGTAATTTAATATATCAAATATATAATTATACATTAAATTATCGAATCAACACTTGATCCGATAATCCGGCTATTTCACAAATAACCGACTAATATAATCTGCATCAGTTCATCGAATCAACACTTGATCCGATGACCCGGCTATATCACATATACCCGGCGATATCTTATATCGCGAGAATCTAATACAGTATAATATACACGTATTGTTCTCGGTCCCGCACATATCATATATGTTCTCCTACTCCGTTTTGCCTGAGCCAGGAAATCTCTATGTAGGACTCTAAAGAATCGTCAATACGCCGGCAGTAGGTGACGATCATATCAAACACCCACAAGCTGCAAGCAGTCAGCTAAACATAACAGCCACCCAAATATTGAGCGATCAGAAGATCAACAAGCAAGCCAGTACTTTCTCCCGCGAATCCAATCAGTAACACTCCCGTACAGTCCGGTCTCTTCGTCTGATATGTCGCATTTCTCTCCTAGGGGTGGTAAACGTCAGACCCCAGTAGTTTGATAAGTCGTGTCAATATGAGGTCTATAACAGTTCGAGAAACTACTGATAACACTTACCAGTAAATCTCAGCAACCCTGGCCAGGGATTTCCAGTTATAGCCAATCGAACACAGCGCAATATCAACTCCCTATACCGGGAGAGACGAAACCCCTCCTATCGCTCATTGCCGACATGTGATTCGGGACTGTACCCAAAAGCCACCTTTTTGCACGCCCTCTTGGACGTGGTATGATGGAAATCAAAGCACAGTGGGAATCACATAAGACCCTATGACAATCTCGGGTCTACAGACTAACCTGTACCAGTGTCACCAGAGAACTGCCATCTGACGAGAGGTATAATACCATCTGGGAGTTCTCGGCGAGTCCGTCCAGTGTACCCAGTCTCCACTGAGCACCCGTATACCTTCTCCGATGTCAAACACCAATGGATATGAGATCATCCATCGCCCATCATATGGGTCAAGAAGCGCATACGCTAGTCTACTCTGGAGTATCGATGCCCTGTCTCGATACTCCCATGACTAGGAACATTTGAAGGATGTACTTGGCGACTACACTGTCCTCACTAGTATGATCTGCATCATAGTCCTGGTAGTCAAGTACTCATCCTAAGGGCTTTATCAACATGTAACATAGAGACAATCAGAGTACATGTTAAGATAAAGAGCAACCAGATAGCGTACTATCATGTCGAGAAAGAAATTCCTCCCTATATATGTCCAAGCATCCACTACAATATACATCGTATGTACAGTAATGGCCTCTAGGGCATACATATAACTAACATATAGAAAAAGAAACCCTCTTCTTCTTCTTCTTCTTCCTCTAGCTCACCATTTCCACTAATGGCATCATCTTCAACCTCCATCCATGCACTCTCTTGTGTTGAGAATCAATGGATGCTTCAGACAAAGTTATCACACACATTCTCTACATCACCTTGGACACGTCTGCTGCAAACTTCATGTCCGAGTTTCTTCGGATGAAGCGGGAGCCCGTAAAAAGATGTAAGTCTCGGTAGCGCCCCGGCCGTCATTCTGACGCCAAACGCGGAACAAAAACTTTTATAACTGGCGCTATCGCATACTATAACCCGGATCTTGCCATTAACGCTAAACTAACAAACTGTAAAGAGGTAGAAAGGCTATACCGATCGATCCGAGTCCTTCGGTCTTTAGCCATCATCCCATGCTCCTCGCGGCAACTCCGATCTCTTGTCTCCTCGAGGTGGCACCACGTCAACGGATCTTTAAACGGGCTCCCGCCTCTATACCGAGGCAACTCGGTCATCAAGTCTGCTAAAAGAGATGACCAAGATGAAGTAGAGAATGAGTAGAATACTTTGTCTCAAACACCCTAGGGTTCTCATCAAATGAGAGGGTTAGGGTGGAGGTTGAAGAAGATGCTTAGGATTGGAAATGGTGAACTCAAGAAGAACTAGTGAGCAAAAAGAAAACTAAGCTCATATAAAAACTAGTGTTGTCTTTCTTCTCACTTGTGTATAGATATATAATGGTTGAGAAAGAAAAATATCTCATAAAAATATCCATACCCAAAACAAAACTCATTAATTCTCTAATGACTCACTAGATGACTCTTTACATGAGTCATTAGTGAACATTCTAGAATCAATGAGTCATTAACATGAGTCACCCTTTCCAAAACTAAATAATCATTTAAACCAAAATGATTAATCCAAAAAGAAACGCATCTTCTAAAATATTCTCGTAACGGAATACGAGAATACCTCTCACTTGTATATACATACATGTATCCGTATTCCGACCGAATACGGATACGAGAGACTAAAATATTCCGACTCCATATAATACTTGGATCTGGCTTAAACCAAAGCCCACCAGTATTATCTGTCCGAAATATGACACGTGCACAAGTGCACGTGCATTTTTGAACCCTGCCATAAAACCATACGTCCTCTATAATGTTTCGCCCGAACTTGGGAAACTATCTGTGGGGGACTCTAAAGAATCGTCAGTACCCTGGTAGTGGGTTTAACCACAAGCACGTTAGCGGCACTAGCTGTGCGTAACGGCTGCCCATGTACTGACCTCAAGGGAAGCCGATGAGCGAACTCATCCTGGAACCCTACTGAGCCTATCAGTGATAATATACATACAGTCCGGTCCGTTCGTCTATGAGTATCGCATATCGGGCCTATGGGGCTGGTAACGTCAGACCCCCAATAGCGGTACAAGTCGTGTCGGAGAGTATCCCTGAACACCGAGAGAAACTACTGGAATACTTACCAGTAATTCTCACCTGCCTTGGCCAAGGACTTGGTGTAATGGTTCTCCTAGACACAGCACGATCTCACCCCCAATACCGGGAGAGACGAATCCCCTGCCGATCCGCTCACTTGCCTCCATGTGGCTCGGGACTGTACCCAAAAAAGACCTGTTTGCATGACTCCTTTGAGCCGTGGTAGGGTAGAAATCAAAGCACAGTAGGAACTCACCCGAGACAAATGACGCGCTCAGGTCGATGAACTAACCTGTACACATGTCACCAGGGAACTGCTATCTGACGCTAGGTATAATACCAATTAGCAGGTTCCCGGCGAGTCCTGTCCGGTGTACTCATAACCCAATGAGCACCTGTATACATCTTAGGTGATCTAACTGACACCAATGCTTGTGAGACCGGCCACCGCCCCTTGTCGGGGTCTCGACTGTATACACTAGTCTACTCCGGAGTATCGATGCCCTGTCTCGAAACTCCCACGACTAGGGACCACTTTTTTAACGATGTGCTTATAGACTACCCAACTCTCACGTATATGATTGCCATCATACTGTTGGTAGTCAAGCTGGATCCTAAGGGCTTTATCAACGTGTAACAGTGAACAGTCACCTAAAGCTGTACACGACTGATAAAGGCAAACCAGATAGCATACTATCATCTCGAGTAAGACTGTCCTACCGGTATAGGTCCTCCCTCAATCATTGCAATCACGTACCTGCAATCCAATAATTGACTTTGAGGGCACTATATCCAACAAAAGACTCATTAATGTGGTGCCCTTTCCGACGAGAAGACCGGAGATCGGAGATGCCACGAGGAGTTTAAGATGGTGGCCAAACACCGAAGGACACGGATCAATCGGTATAGCCACTCTCACTTCTTAGTAGTTTGCTAGTTTAGCATAAATGGTTCGATCCGGATGAAAGACTACGATAGCGCCGGTTTCCTAAAAGTTTTTGTTTCCGCATTTGGCCTCGGATTAACGGCCGAGGCGCTACCGCAGACTTACATGTACACATAATATATATGTGATATATTATTGTGTCATGCTTGTTGCTACATGCAACATGGGTATATAAGACTCACATCATGCCAAATAATAATGTGAGATTTTATTTATTAAGAGTAAAAGAAAATTAGTTGGAAATTAGTCAAGGTTAGAAGCTTGGAGAAGCTTAATGCTAACCTTTGACTTTGTCCACTAATTTTGTCTCACTCTTCTTATTTATTAACCTAACCATTATTGTTAGCCATGATTTAGTCTCTATATGAGTTAGTATATGATGTTAACTCACCGATGGTTGCCATTCTACACTTGCTTCACTCCATGGTAGCTTTTTTTCATCTCCTTCTTCTAGTTATCTAGCAATTTGGGAGGTGAAGAAAATTAGTGAGAAAAATATTTCTTAATTGAGCACAATTCCTATTTCATCAACCTACACTAGATTAGACTTTTAGTTTAGGTTGTTTGCTTCACAATTACTGAAGAGGTAGCTTGAGTTAGTTTCTCCTCGACGTAGATCATCTTCGGTCTCGAAGAGTTCAAGCAAGCTTGTTCCTTTCATCTTGTAGAGCCTTTCTTGAGTCCGAGAGTTCACTACTTGGAGCGAAGGAACTACTACCTTTTGAAGTGAAGGACCGGTCTACATAGGTTGTATTCCTTGTTCACTTAGATGTAAATATGTTTACATTCAAGTTTCGTCTAATTCTCTAGTTAAGATTCTAAGTTAGGGTTCTTTAGTGACCCAATTTTTTGAAAACGGTATGGTCGATGCCTCCCGAAACCCAGTGGCGGTGTTGCGGAACCCTTCAGTTGTATCAGAGCCATGATAGAGAATTAGATGGTATTTGTAGAATTACGAAACCGAAACAACTCCGAAACATCAAAACAAATAACCTAGTTTCTGTCAAAATTTTCAGAGTGTCTAAAATTTTTTTATGCAGTTGCAGAATGTTACATGTGATGTGACATGAACACTGAAGAAAATTGAACCCATTTAACCGGTTTTGACCCAGCGACTAATGCAACAAATCCGGCCTCGCCGGTTCCATGTTGTTGCCTTGCCTTCAATTTTTTCCTGTGTTCCAGTCTCTGGGTTTTGGTGTTTCAGGTGTTGCTTGTGTTTACTGAGATTGCATGTGAAGTTATGTTTCTGTAAAGGCAATTTGGAGTGTTTCGTAGTCGTAATTCTAACATCGTTTCGGTTAATCTTGACGACGTTAAAATTTTTCGAACGAATATCAAATACCCATTATTTCTCCCTCGTTGAAATTTTCCAAGAGTTGGATTTTTCCAAGTTTAAAATCTTTATAAAATCATGCAGGTGTTTTTATGGACCCTCTAGAAGAATGAAACCCTAACTCGATTCTGTGACCGCCAGAACCGCCACCAAACCCTTGGGTTTGTGGTAGTTCCGTGGCGCTATAGGTGAGGCAAGGGCTTGCCCTTCTACGGTTGGTCCATAGGTGTTGTGGCATGTTCTGGGTGTTTTTTAAACTCCGCTCAAGTGTTGAGCTCTCGGGAAAATGTGGGTGTTTGTTGATTCGATCGAAAAATTTAACATCGTCTAACTATCTGTAATTGTGATACAATACTTGGAATCCACAATATTTAGTTTTGTGAAAACTAATTTGAATTTTATAAATCTAGCAATTAAGTCTCATTTGATCGGTTGCCACGGGATTTTAATGTGGATCAACAGTCTATCGCAAATACATAGTGTACGCGGATACTCGCTGGGTAACGTTACTAAATAGCCATGCCCTATAGCCACGACCAAGTGACTGTAGGAGAACCCCGTTGCCAAAAGCATCCGTTCAGGTGCTCGTGGCCGCGGTGTTCCGCCTAACTGCACTTTGTCGATGGCATCGGGGGTGCGGTCGTCTACTAAAGTTTCCGACGAGCATTCGATCAGCTTGTCGGGAATCTTGTTGAATTACCCGATTGGTTATTGAAAAGTGTTTTCAATATCGAGACTAAAATGCGGAGTTTATAATTGTTAGGCATGTGATGTTTAAGGAATTCATTTGGTTAGGCATGAAATCCAAAGTATGTGATACATTAGGTTTATGATGTCTAAGGTGGTTGCAGATTCCAATTGTTGTAGTTTTCACTTTCTTTTCTGCGACCGTAAGTGTAATATGTGGTGTATCGCCGGTTTTGTTGCTATATGTCAACGACAATTGGGATACGCATATTTACTTACGTTGATAACATGTGATGTTATGCATTGCTGTGATATGTTATATTGGATCGTCGTGTTTTTGCATAGCCGGGGGTTTTTGCTTGAGATGAGAGCTTTTGTTTTTCATTCATGTAAGAACTAGTATGTAATATTCTTTTATTGGGGCACTTCCGGGTTGAGAATGATGTCACCATTGATTTATATTATTTACTTTTCCACATTAGGATCGACCCAAGGAGGAGAGCACAAGTAACCGGGTTCAAGAGTCCAGTAGGAGACCATCTCGAGGAGTCGAGACCAGGTCTCCTAACTCTAGAATTTGGAGGGTTGCTTGCCACTCTCGTAGGGGTCTAGGGATGTGGGTTTGGCTACTCATCGCGACCATGGAATCCTTGTTTTTTACTGGCTTAATTTAAAACACGGAATTCCTAGTATATCCAATATTTCATATGTGTTTTTCTGCTGCTGATATTCTGTGATGTGATCACTTTATATGATGAGACGAATGTTGTTATTATATATATGATATATAATAAACGTTGCTTATGTTTTACACCCGCGCTAGTCCCGCCCCGCTATGCCATTAGTTAAGTAACCTAACGGTGCATAACGGGACACTGTGGCGAATGCGGATGGCATAAGCGTACATTATACTTTCGTTTCTTTTGGTGATGATCAGGAAGCATAAATGATGGGACTTCATTAATGAGATTAATGAAATAAAAGAAACCTAAAGATATTGTAGTATCTTGTTTTAAAAACTGGTAGCTCTAGTTCTTGCTTTGCATAGCGGTATTCCTTGTAGAATATTCAGCACCTTATTCGATAAGGAAAGAGCCGAGATCCCTTCACCGGGAGTAACCACTTTAGCGAAACTGGCAGATGCTACAACCCACTCGGTTTTGTTTTTGATTGCTTTTTTAGTTCATGCTTTACATAGTGGTATTTGTGAAATATCCAGCACCTTATTCGATAAGAAAAGAGCCGAGATCCTTTCACCAGGAGTGTAGGGTTACTAGGCACTCTCACAAGTTCTACAAGGTATCAACCATACCCGATTTAAATTTTAGACGTGCTGAACAACCCTAACCAAAATCTTAAACTAGAGATTAGGCGAAACAAAGCAAGTAAACAACTTTACTTCTCAGAGTTTGGGATTACAACCTTTGTAGTCTGGTCCTTCACTTCTAAAGCTCCGTGTTGAGGTCCCTTCGCTGCGATCATCGAGTATCCGGACTCTAGAGAGGCTCCACAAAATAAAGATGTAAGCTTTCTTCCGATCTTCAATAACAAAGATGATCTACCTTGAAGAAACTCAAACCCAAGCTCTTACTTTGCTAATCAAGTATTAGCAAAGCAAACACCCTAATCTAAGTGGGTAGAATAGATGAGGATGATGAAGTAGGAATTTAGCTCTCATTTATTTTCTTAATCTCACTCATTTTCATCACTAAACTCAAAGCTAGAAATCTTTGCAAGGAGGAAGAAGAAGATGAATTCATTTGTGATGAATAATGAATTGTGGTGAGGGTAGAAAAGCAATCATGGGTTAAGAATGAAGTCTTAACCTACGTAGAGAGTTAACCAAAGTGAAGGGTTGGGTTGGTTTAAGCAAATATCTACACAAAATATCCAAAGTCAAAGTCAAAGCTTCAAGAAGCTTCTTGAAAGCTTCATGCCTGCTTAACCCTAATTCAAACCCTAACCACAATTAAACTCCACAAAACATGTTGCATTTATAACCCTAACATGTTACAATATTATATATCACATATACAATATTTATTGTAAAAATATAAAATAATGCAATTAACATATATCACATATATATCAATGTATTACCCGAGTGAGAAAAAGAATCTTTAAGTGAGCTTATAATAGTTAATGTAATTTAATATATCAAATATATAATTATAAATTAAATTATCGAATCAACACTTGATCCGATAATCCGGCTAATATAATCTGTATCAGTTCATCGAATCAACACTTGATCCGATGACCCGGCTATATCACATATACCCGGCCGATATCTCATATCGTGAGAATCTAATACAGTATCGCATACACGTATTGTTCTCGGTCCCGCACATATCACATATATGCTCCTACTCCGTTTTACCCGAGCCAGGAAACCTCTGTGTAGGACTCTAAAGAATCGTCAATATGCCGGCAGTAGGTGATGATCATATCAAACACCCACAAGCTGCAAGCGGTCAGCTAAACGTAACATCCACCCAGGTATTGAGCAATCAGAAGATCAACAAGCAAGCCTGTACTTTCTCCCGTGAATCCAACCAGTAACACTCCCGTACAGTCCGGTCTCTTCGTCTGATATGTCGCATATCTCGCCTAGGGGTGGAAAACGTCAGACCCCAGTAGCTTGATAAGTCTTGTCGATATGTGGTCCATAACAGTTCGAGAAACTACTGATAACACTTACCAGTAAATCTCAGCAAACATGGCCAGGGATTTCCAGTTATAGCCTATCGAACACAGCGCAACATCAACTCCCTATACTGGGAGAGACGAAACCCCTCCTATCGCTCATTGCCTCCATGTGATTCGGGACTGTACCCAAAAGCCACCTTTTTGCATGGCCTCTTGGACGTGGTATGATGGAAATCAAAGCACGGTGGGAATCAAACAAGACTCTATGACGATCTCGGGTCTACAGACTAACCTGTACCAGTGTCACCAGAGATCTGCCATCTGACATGAGGTATAATACCATCTGGGAGTTCTCAGCGAGTCCGTCCAGTGTACCCAGTCTCCACTGAGCACCCGTATACCTTCTCTGATGTCAAACACCAATGGATATGGGATCATCCATCGCCCATCATATGGGTCAAGAAGCGCATACGCTAGTCTACTCTGGAGTATCGATGCCCTATCTCGGTACTCCCACGACTAGGAACATTTGAAGGATGCACTTTGCGACTACTCTGTCCCCACTAGTATGATCTGCATCATAATCCTGGTAGTCAAGTACTCATCCTAAGAGCTTTATCAACATGTAATATAGAGACAATCAGAGTACATGTTAAGATAAAGAGCAACCAGATAGCATACTATCATGTCGAGCAAGAAAGTCCTCCCTATATATGTCCAAGCATCCACTACAATATAAATCATATGTACAGTAATGGCCTCTAGGGCATACATATAACTAACAATCTCCCACTTGCACTAGGGCCATCTGTTGTGGTATCGCATACCCAACAATCAGCTGTGGTTGAAGTATTTCATACTCAACCATCCCATAAAAGTCTCTACTGGGAAATAGGCCTTTGTGATTGGATCCACGCTGTTGTCCTATGTGTCTACTCTCTTAACCTTGATCTCCTTGGAGATCAACCATCTCTATGATCAGGAGATACTGCCTAAGAATTATATCTGGATTTCTGATGGGACGGGGGTTCCTAGGCCAAAACCATAATTCCATTGTCACAGAATGGTTGGAACGAAGTTCATCTCATGAACTTATATATATCCAGACTGCCTCTTTGGTAGCATCCTTGGTAATGATGTATCTTGCCTTTAATCGTCTAGTAAGTCACGGTATCTAGCTTGGAACTCTTCCAACATACCGTCCCTCCACTGAGGGTAAAGACAATACCTGCGATTGACATTCAGTCGTCCTTATCACCCTGGAACCTTTCCAGTGATTCTCCCCAGGATCGACTGATACCATCTCGAAACAACTAGTGAGAACCTTAACATCCAATTATATCTATCTCATAGATCCATAACCCAGGATTTAGGAGGTTTACACCTTGATCCTATATGGAGAATCTTTGTGATAAGTGGAGATTGACCGAGCGTAGCATAGGAAACTCCTTCCCTATCAAGAGTATGTCATCCACGTACTATACGAGGATCACCACCATACTCTCTACTACCTTTTTATATATACAAGGTTCATCTACCATTTTGATGAAGTCAAACTCTTTGACTACTACATCAAAACAGACGTTCCAACTCCGCGATGCCTGATTTATCACATAAAACATCTTGTACACGTTTCCGCTGCTCCGACTATCTACGAATCGCTTTGCCTGTGTTCTTATAGACGCTCTGTTCCAAATCAATATTTAGAAAAGCAGTCATGACACGCCAACCTCCAGATATCGTAGTCATGGTATCTAGCCGTGGCAAGTAGGATCTGGATGGACTTAAGCATAGCTTTGAAAGTCTCAACTTTTCCATGTACACCAAGTAATCTTCTCAAGATATACTTGCTCCTGATGGGGATTTAACCCGTCAGATAAAGCAACCAAAGTCCATACTTTGTTGCTGTATAAGAATTCCATCTCAGATCGCTAAGCATCCAGCCATTCTTACGAAGTCCCACTCCTGATGGCCTGCTCGAAACTAGTTGGGTCATCATCTCATGATGCAATCCTTGCTCCCACTGTCATAGAGAAACCTAAGAATAACTCTGGTGGATGAGGAACCCTACCAGATCGGCGGAGAGGCTGAGGTTCGTCGGAAACTATTGAATCCTCCGGGTTTACCAAATCATCAGCTGCAGTTTGTATAGCTGGAACTCCTTCCAGTTCTAGCTCATAACCACTAATTTCTTCACAAGAAATTCCCTTTCACAAAGGTGGCATGCTGAGAAACAAAAACACCTTTTGTTCCCCAGTTTGGTAGAAGATATTCCCTTGTGAATGCTTGGGATATCCAACAAACTTCCACAGAACTGACTTTGCCTCGAGCTTGTCCGGATTTTGCTTTTGACATAAACCGAACAACCCCAAATCTTAACTTCCTTAAGAGATGGGCTCTTCCCATACCATATCACATATAGAGTGGTAAGCATCTGATTTGGTTAGAACCCTATTCAATAGGTATGCAACTTCTCAAGTGCATAACCCCAAAAGAAAATAGGCAACTCGGTAGTACTCATCATAGAGCACACCATATCATATAGGGTGTGATTGCTCCGCCCCGATACACCGACGTGCTGTCGTGTATTCGAAGGAATAATGCTGAGAGAGAATCTCATTCTCCTTTAGAATAGTCCAGGAATTCCGTGCTCAAGTATTCTCCAACTTGATCTCATCAAAGGACATAATACTTATACCCGTTTTTGGTTCTCTACTTCTAACTTATATTCATTGAATTTCTCAAAAGTTCCAGACTTGTGTTTCAACAGGAACATATGTCCGGATCTTGAGAGGTAATCAGTGAATGTAATGAAGTACAAAGAACCGGTCATGGCATGTGTAGACAGGGGACTTTCATACATCAGCATGTATCAATCCCAAGAGTCCACTAACTCTTTCTCTGTTTCCAATAAACGGAGCTGTGGTCATTTTATCTTTGTGACATGACTGGCAAGTTTTACAAGATGTAAATCCAAACTAATTTAAATATGCATCTTTATGTAACTTTAGCTAGTCGGGTCGCATTGATATGACCTAGTCTATAATGCCTCAAGAAAGATTCGTTCATTTCTGAACTCTTCCTCTTGTGTATATTCTGTACGTTAAGAACTGTGGTTTGATTTAGAACGTCTATGCTTTTAGATAACGCGCCTGAACCGATCAACTCTTGATATAGGAAATGTTTAAAACATTATCCAACAATACAAAATTATATCCTTCTTTACTAATAAAGAGACTGATATGATGTTGTATATCAGGTTCGGTATCTAATAACAATCGTTCCGAATCAATGTATTCTGATAATACAGGGTGATAACTGCCAACAAACTTGGCTGCAACTCTTGCATCATTTCCAACTCTTGAAACTTATCACCCATTCTCAGTTCTCTACTTATCCGTAGCCCATGTAACAAATTACATTTGCGGGATCATGATCCGGTATCAAATACCCAGTACGTAAAGGATATTGAGAAACAGTTCTATGTAATGAACACACCCGAAGAAGATGTATCAACATGCACTTTCTTCGTTTTGGCGGCACGGGATTCTGGTAACCCCCTATTTCCTGCTCTGTCTTATAACAATTATAATTTGGAGCGGGACCAACGTTCCCTAGCGCAGTATAACAAACGGGTTCGGTCAATACATCCGTATTATTATCTTGATTAAGGCATGATATAGTCGCAACCCGGAGAGAGAGAGGAGAAAACACTCAGCGTATGCTCTTGCAAAATTAGATTGGTTATTAATATATCTAATCAGGATGTCTTCCACTGTTTTAGTCAAATCTTCCTTCAAACCCTAAAAGGAAAGACTAGCCGAGATTAATTACACTCTACAAGTTCGCCAATCTTTCAGTCAGGCCTGTGCCGGTACTTTGAGGGAGGTTCCCCGCGCTTTCGCACGGACCTAATTAAAGTAAACCTCGTTTTCCCAGGGGCGTAACCCCGTTAACACCTTTGTAGACACCTACTTGATCGGCTAATTGTAATGTGTAAAACTCACCCAGGAGTAACTCTTACTCGCAGCGCGTATCGGGATCCAACTATCTCATAGGAGGTATGCAATCTCATTGCAAATTTCAACACTTGAAATTCCCAATAATATTTTACCCCTAACCTCTTATGACCTTGACAAAGGCCAACAAGCATAGGATGCAAGTCAAGTTCAACCCATCATTTCCTGATTGAATTAAACCCACCCGCACGACCCTTGACAAAGGCCAACAAAATCGCACGACTAAACTAACTCAATCACATCATATGTTTATATAGATAAGCAGTAATCAGCTACCACACACTACGACTTGACAAAGGCCAACAAACGCAGCATGAATACTAAATACTACTTATCTGAAATGACGGAGGGCTACGACAGGTTTTTAAGAAAACCCTTTGCGTAATGAAGTTGATATCGTTGTAGAATCGAGTGATTTTAACAGGAATGTTTCTGAGGCCTTTTCTAGTTTTGCTAAAGAGGTCACTCCCGGTGAAGGGATTGTCGGCTCTTTCCTCATCGAATAAGATGCAGGATATTTCACAAATATCACTATGCAAAGCAAAAACTATAGAAGCAATCTAAAACAAAACCGAGTTTGTAGCATCTGCTAGTTTCGCTAAAGAGGTCACTCCCGGTGGAGGGATCTCGGCTCTTTCTTTATCGGGTAAGGTGCTGGATGTTCTACAAGGAACACCGCTATGCAAAGTAAGAACTGGAGCTACTAGTTTTTAAACAAGTTTCTACAACATTTTTAGGTTTCTTTTATTTCATTAATCTCATTAATGAAGTCCCATTTTTATTATGCTTCACAAGCATCAAATTTGAAATGAAATCTGCAATATAACATATATCTCATATATATAATATAAACATTCGTCTCAGGCAGTAATATGAACTCATCACAGAATATAGCAGCAGAAGATAACATATGAAATATTGGATATACTAGGATTTCCCTGTTTTATGCGAGCCTGTATAAAACGCGGATTCCGCGGTCGCGATGAATAGCCAAACCCACATCCCTAGACCCTTACGAGAGCGGCAAGCAACACTGCCAATTCCAGGGTTAGGAGACCCGGTCTCGACTCCTCGAGATGGTCTCCCAAAGGACCCTAGAACCCGGTTACTTTTGCTCCCCGCCTTGGGTCTACCTAATGCAGAAAAGTAAATAATATACAATGGTGACATCATCCTCAGCCCGGAAGTGCCCCAATAAAAGAATATTACACACAATGAATTTTACATGAATGAAAATGGAAAAACTCTCATCTCACATAAAACCCCCGGCTATTCAAAACACGGCGATCCAATATAACATATCACAGCAACACATAATATCACATATCATCAACGTAAGTAAATATGCGTATCCCAATTGTCGTTGATGTATAACAACGAAACCGGCGATACACCGTATATTACACTTATGGTCACAGAAAAGAAAGTGTAAAACTACAACAGTTGGAATCCGCAACTACCTTAGACATCGCATGCGTAACCAAATGAATTACTTAGACATCGCATGCCTAACAATTATAAACTCCGCATTTTAGTCTCAATATCGAAAAATCTTTTCAATATCAAGTCGGGCAATTCAACAAGATTCCCGACATCCTGATCGAATGCTCGTCGCAAACTTTAGTAGACGGCCGCACCCCCTGATACCGTCGATGAAGTGCACTAAGGCGGAACACCGCTGCCGCGAGCACCCGAACGGATGCTTTTGGCGACGGGGTTCTCCTACAGTCACTTGGTCGGGGCTATGGGGCGTGGCTATCTATTAAGTTTACCCGGCGAGTATCCGCGTACGCTACGTGATTGCGACGGACTTTTGATCACATCAAAATCCCGTGGCAACCGATTATCTGAGACTAAACTGCTAGATTTATAACATTCAAATTAGTTATCTCATAACAACTTGTGGATTCCAAATATTGTATCACATTCCAGATAAATAGACAGTGTTAAACTTTCCGATCGAATAATCAAACAACCAAGATTTCCTAAATAGCTCAACACTTGAGCGGAGTTCAAAAAGTATCCATCACATACCACAGTACCAATGGTCCAGCCGTAGAAGGTTCAAACTAACGCCTCACATATGGCAACGCTGTACTGTCCCAAATCCTAAGGTTTAGAGGCGGTTCAGACGGTCACATAATCAAGTTAAGGTTTGTGTTCTTCTAGAGGGTCCACCGCGTTACTTGCATGACTAAGAATGTCCTTTAATTAAGGAAAAAATCCAACACTTGGAAATTTTCCGGCAGGGAAAAAAGTGAGTTATTGATATCCGTTCGAACTTTTTAACACGTTCTAAATTACCCGGAAAAAACTTAAACGAAGTTAAACTTTCCGATCGAATCAACGAATACAAAAGATCTCAAGAAAACTCAACATTTGAGTAAAATTAAAAATTCCCAAAATCAAGAAAAAGTACTTAAGGAACATACCTTGAAGTACGAGCCCCTGACTCCTCATTATGGCGGCGGAACCGCCGCCAAACCCATGGTTTGGCCGCGGTTCCGCGCTCCAATGATGGAGTTGGGGTATCGTACTTCACAGCAATTCTTAGATTTCCCTGCTTATATTTCTAGGAATTTTTAATATGAAAAAATCAACATTTTAAAAAATTTCCAGAGAAGGGGTTCGTGTCGGGGTTTCGGGGTTCGATCGGACTTTAAACTTCGCCTAGACTTTGCCTAAAGCTCTAGCTTGGCTCTAATACCACAGTAGGGTTACTAGGCACTCTCACAAGGTTCTACAAGGTATCAACCATGCCCGATTTAAATTTTAGACGTGCCGAACAACCCTAACCAAGATCTTAAACTAGAGATTAGGCGAAACAAAGCAAGTAAACAACTTTACTTCTCAGAGTTTGGGATTACGACCTTTGTAGTCCGGTCTTTCACTTCTAAAGCTTCATGTTGAGGTCCTTTCGCTACGATCATCGAGTATCCGGACTCTAGAGAGGCTCCATAAAAGAAAGATGTAAGCTTGCTTCCGATCTTCGATAACAAAGATGATCTATCTTGAAGAAACTCAAACCCAAGCTCTTGCTTTGCTAATCAAGTATTAGCAAAGCAAACACCCTAATCTAAGTGGCTAGAATAGATGAGGATGATGAAGTAGGAATTTAGCTTTCATTTATTTTCTTAATCTCACTCATTTTCATCACTAAACTCAAAGCTAGAAATCTTTGCAAGGAGGAAGAAGAAGATGAATTTATTTGTGATGAATAATGAATTGTGGTGAGGTTAGAAATGCAATGATGGGTTAAGAATGAAGTCTTAACCTATGGAGAGAGTTAACTATGGTGAAGGGTTGGGTTGGGTTATGTAAATATCTACACAAAATATCCAAAGTCAAAGTCAAAGCTTCAAGAAGCTTCTTGAAAGCTTCATGCATGCTTAACCCTAATTCAAACCCTAACCACAATTAAACTCCACAAAATATGTTACATTTATAACCCTAACATGTTCTCACATATACAATATTTATTGTAAAAATATAAAATAATACAATTAACATATATCACATATATATCAATGTATTACCCGAGTGAGAAAAAGAATCTTTAAGTGGGATTATAATAGTTAATGTAATTTAATATATCAAATATATAATTATAAATTAAATTATCAAATCAACACTTGATCCGATAATCCGGCTATTTCATAAATAACCGGCTAATATAATCTGTATCAGTTTATCGAATCAACACTTGATCCGATGACCCGGCTATATCACATATACCCGGCCGATATCTTATATCGTGAGAATCTAATACGGTATCACATACACGTATTGTTCTCGGTCCCGCACATATCACATATATGCTCCTACTCCGTTTTACCCGAGCTAGGAAAGCTCTGTGTAGGACTCTAAAGAATCGTCAATACGCCGGCAGTGGGTGATGATCATATCAAACACCCACAAGCTGCAAGCGGTCAGCTAAACGTAACAGCCACCCAGGTATTGAGCAATCAGAAGATAAAAAAGCAAGCCTATACTTTCTCCCGTGAATCCAACCAGTAACACTCCCGTACAGTCCGGTCTCTTCGTCTGATATGTCCCATATCTCGCTTAGGGGTGGAAAATGTCAGACCCCGGTAGCTTGATAAGTAGTGTCGATATGAGGTCCATAACAGTTCGAGAAACTACTGATAACAGTTACCAGTAAATCTCAGCAACCCTGGCCAGGGATTTCCAGTTATTGCCAATCGAACACAGCGCAACATCAACTCCCTATACCGGGAGAGACGAAACCCCTCCTATCGCTCATTACCTCTATGTGATTTGGGACAGTACCCAAAAGCCACCATTTTGCACGGCCTCTTGGACGTGGTATGATGGAAATCAAAGCACAGTGTGAATCACACAAGACTCTATGACGATCTCGGGTCTACAGACTAACCTGTACCAGTGTCACTAGAGAATTGCCATCTGACATGAGGTATAATACCATCTGGGAGTTCTCGGCGTGTCCGTCCAGTGTACCCAGTCTCCACTGAGCACCCGTATACCTTCTCTAATGTCAAACACCAATGGATATGGGATCATCCATCGCCCATCATATGGGTCAAGAAGCGCATACGCTAGTCTACTCTGGAGTATCGATGCCCTATCTCGGTACTCCCACGACTAAGAACATTTGAAGGATGTACTTGGCGACTACTCTGTCCCCACTAGTATGATCTGCATCATAATCCTGGTAGTCAAGTACTCATCCTAAGGGCTTTATCAACATGTAAGATAGAGACAATCAGAGTACATGTTAAGATAAACAGTAACCAGATAGTATACTATCATGACGAGAAAGAAAGTCCTCCCTATATATGTCCAAGCATCCACTACAATATAAATCGTATGTATAGTAATGGCCTCTAGGGAATACATATAACTAACAACCTCGCACTTGCACTAGGGCCATCTGTTGTGGTATCGCATACCCAACAATCAGCTGTGGTTGAAGTATTTCATACTCAACCATCCCATAAAAGTCTCTACTGGGAAATAGGCCTTTGTGAGTGGATCCGCGCTGTTGTCCTCTGTGTCTACTCTCTTAACCTTAATCTCCCTGGAGATCAACCATCTCCATGATCAGGTGATACTGCCTAAGAATTATATCTGGATTTCTAATGGGACGGGGGTTCCTAGGCCAAAGCCATAATTCCATTGTCACACAATGGTTGGAACGAAGTTCATCTCATGAACTTATATATATCCAGACTGCCTCTTTGGTAGCATCCTTGGTAACGATGTATCTTGCCTTTAATCGTCTAGTAAGTCACGGTCTCTAGCTTGGAACTCTTCCAACATACCGTCCCTCCACTGAGAGTAAAGATAATGCCTGCGACTGACATTCAGTTGTCCTTATCACCCTTGAACCTTTCCAGTGATTCTCCCCAGGATCGATTGATATCATCTCACTACAACAAGTGAGAGCCCTAACATCCAATTATATCTATCTCATAGATCCATAACCCTGGATTTAGGAGGTATCATCTTGATCCTATATGGAGAATTTTTGTGATAAGTGGAGATTGACCGAGCGTAGCATAGGAAACTCCTTCCCTATCAAGAGTATGTCATCCACGTACTATACGAGGATCACCACCAAACTCTCTACTACCTTTTTATATATACAAGGTTCATCTACTATTTTGATGAAGTCAAACTCTTTGACTACTACATCAAAACAGACGTTCCAACTCCGCGATGCCTGATTTATCACATAAAATATCTTGTACACGTTTCCGCTGCTCCAACTGTCTACGAATCCCTCTGCCTGTGTACTTATAGACGCTCTCTTCCAAATCAATATTTAGAAAAGCAGTCATGACACCCAACCGCCAGATATCGTAGTGATGGTATGTAGCCGTGGCAAGTAGGATCTGGATGGACTTAAGCATTGTTTTGAAAGTCTCAACTTTTCCATGTACACCAAGTAATCTTCTCAAGATATACTTGCTCCTGATGGGGATTTAACCCATCAGATAAAGCAACCAAAGTCCATACTTTGTTGGTGTATAAGGATTCCATCTCAGATCGCTAAGCATCCAGCCATTCTTATAATGTCCCACTCCTGATAGCCTGCTCGAAACTAGTTGGGTCATCATCTCATGATGCAATCCTTGCTCCCACTGTTATAGAGAAACCGAAGAATCTCTCAGGTGGATGAGGAACCCTACCAGATCGGTGGAGAGGCTGACGTTCGTTGGAAACTATTAAATCCTCCGTGTTTACCAAATCATCAGCTGCAGTTTGTATAGCTGGAACTCCTTCCAGTTCTACCTCATAACCACTATTTTCTTCACAAGAAATTCCCTTTCACAAAGGTGGCATGCTGAGAAACAAAAACACCTTTTGTTCCCCAGTTTGGTAGAAGATATTCCTTTGCGAATGCTTGGGATATCCAACAAACTTTCACAGAACTGACCTTACCTCGAGCTTGTCCGGATTTTGCTTTTGACATAGGCCGAACAACCCCAAATCTTAACTTCCTTAAGAGATGGGCTCTTCCCATACCATATCACATATGGAGTGGTAAGCATCTGATTTGGTTGGAACCCTATTCAATAGGTATGCAACTTCTCAAGTGCATAACCCCAAAAGAAAATAGGCAACTCGGTAGTACTCATCATAGAGCAAACCATATCACATAGGGTGTGATTGCTCCGTCCCGATACACCGACATGTTGTCGTGTATTCGAAGGAGTAATGCTGAGAGAGAATCTCATTCTCCTTTAGAATAGTCCAGGAATTCCGTGCTCAAGTATTCTCCTCCTTGATCTCATCAAAGGACATAATACTTATACCCGTTTTTGGTTCTCTACTTCTAACTTATATTCATTGAATTTCTCAAAAGTTCCAGACTTGTGTTTCAACAGGAACATATGTCCAGATCTTGAAAGATAATCAGTGAATGTAATGAAGTACAAAGAACCAGTCTTGGCATGTGTAGACAGGGGACTTTCAGACATCAGCATGTATCAATCCCAAAAGTTCACTAACTCTTTCTCTGTTTCCAATAAACGGAGCTATGGTCATTTTATCTTTGTGACATGACTGGCAAGTTTTACAAGATGTAAATGCAAACTAATTTAAATATGCATCTTTATGTAAGTTTAGCAAGTCGGGTCGCATTGATATGACCTAGTCTACAGTGCCTCAAGAAGGATTCGTTCATTTCTGAACTCTTCCTCTTGTGCGTGTTCTGTACGTTAAGAACTGTGGTTTGATTTAGAATGTCTATGCTTTTAGATAACGTGCCTGAACCGATCAACTCTTGATATAGGAAATGTTAAAAACATTATCCAACAATTCAAAATTATATCCTTCTTTACTAATAAAGTGACTGATATGATGTTGTATATCAGGTTCGGTATCTAATAACAATCTTTCCGAATCAATGTATTCTGATAATACAGGGTGATAACTGCCAACAAACTTGGCTGCAACTCTTGCATCATTTCCAACTCTTGAAACTTATCACCCGTTCTCCGTTCTCTACCTATCTGTAGCCCATGTAACAAATAACATTTGCGGGATCCTGATCCGGTATCAAATACCCAAGACGTAAAGGATATTGAGAAACAGTTCTGTGTAATGAACACACCCGAAAAAGATGCATCAACATGCACTTTCTTCGTTTTGGCGGCACAGGAATTCTGGTAATCCTCTATTTCCTGCTCTGTCTTATAATAATTATAAGTTGGTGCGGGACCAACGTTCCTTAACGCAGTATAACAAGCTGGTTCGGTCAATACATCCATATTATTATCTTGATTAAGGCGTGACATAGTCGCAACCAGGAGAGAGAGAGAAGAAAACACTCAGCGTATGCTCTTGCAAGATTAGATTGGTTATTAATATATCTAATCAAGATGTCTCCCACTGTTTTAGCCAAATCTTCCTTCAAACCATAAAAGGAAAGACTAACCGGGATTAATTACACTCTACAAGTTCGCCAATCTTTCAGTCAGGCCCGTGCCGGTACTTTGAGGGAGGTTCCCCGCGCTTTCGCACGGACCTAATTAAAGTAAACCTCGTTTTCCCAATGGCGTAACCCCGTTAATACCTTTCTAGACACTTACTTGATCGGCTAACTGTAATGTCTAAAACTCTCCCAGGAGTAACTCTTACTCGCAGCGCGTATCGGGATCCAACTATCTCATAGGTAGTATGCAATCTCATTGCAAATTTCAACACTTGAAATTCCCAATAATATTTTACTCCTGACCTCCTATGACCTTGACAAAGGCCAACAAAGCATAGGATGCCAGTCAAGTTCAACACATCATTTCCTGATTGAATTAAACCCACCCGCACGACCCTTAACAAAGGCCAACAAAGTCGCACGACTAACCTAACTCAATCACATCATATGTTTATACAGATAAGCAGTAATCAGCTACCACACACTACGCTCTGACAAAGGCCAACAAACGCAGCACGAATACTAAATACTACTTATCTGAAATGACGGAGGGCTACAACAGGTTTTTAAGAAAACCCTTTGTGTAATGAAGTTGATACCGTTGTAGAATCGAGTGATTTTAATAGGAATTTTTCTGAGGCCTTTTCTAGTTTTGCTAAAGAGGTCACTCCCGGTGAAGGGATCGTCGGCTCTTTCCTCATCGAATAAGATGCAGGATATTTCACAAATATCACTATGCAAAGCAAAAACTATAGAAGCAATCTAAAACAAAACCGAGTTTGTAGCATCTGCTAGTTTCGCTAAAGTGGTCACTCCCGGTGAAGGGATCTCGGCTCTTTCCATATCGAATAAGGTGCTGGATGTTCTACAAGGAACACCGCTATGCAAAGCAAGAACTAGAGCTACCAGTTTTTAAACAAATTTCTACAACATCTTTAGATTTCTTTTATTTCATTAATCTCATTAATGAAGTCCCATTTTTATTATGCTTCACAAGCATCAAATTTGAAACGAAATCTGTAATATAACATATATCTCATATATATAATATAAACATTCATCTCAGGCAGTAATATGATCTCATCACAGAACATTGCAGCAGAAGATAACATATGAAATATTGGATATACTAGGATTTCCCTGTTTTATGCGAGCCTGTATAAAACGCGGATTCCACGGTCGCGATGAATAGCCAAACCTACATCCTTAGACCCCTACGAGAGCGGCAAGCAACACCGCCAATTCCCGGGTTAGGAGACCCGGTCTCGACTTCTCGAGATGGTCTCCCACTGGACCTTAGAACCCGGTTACTTGTGCTCCCCGCTTTGGGTCTACCTAATACGGAAAAGTAAATAATATACAATGGTGACATCATCCTCAGCCCGGAAGTGCCCCAATAAAAGAATATTACACACAATGAATTTTACATGAATGAAAATGGAAAAACTCTCATCCCACATAAAACCCCCGGCTATTCAAAACATGACGATCCAATATAACATATCACAGCAACACATAATATCACACATCATCAACGTAAGTAAATATGCATATCCCAATTGTCGTTGATGTATAGCAACAAAACCGGCGATACACCACATATTACATTTACGGTCACAGAAAAGAAAGTGTAAAACTACAACAGTTGGAATCCGCAACCACCTTAGACATCGCATGCCTAACCAAATGAATTCCTTAGACATCGCATGCCTAACAATTATAAACTCCGCATTTTAGTCTCAATATCGAAAACTCTTTTCAATATCAAGTCGGGCAATTCAACAAGATTCCCGACATCCTGATCGAATGCTTGTCGCAAACTTTAGTAGACGGCCGCACCCCCTGATACCGTCGACAAAGTGCACTAAGGCGGAACACCGCTGCCGCGAGCACCCGAACGGATGCTTTAGGCGACGGGGTTCTCCTTCAGTCAATTGGTCGGGGCTACGGGGCGTAGCTATCTATTATGTTTACCCGGCGAGTATTCGCGTATGCTACGTGATTGCGACGGACTTTTGATCACATCAAAATCCCATGGCAACCGATCATCTGAGACTAAACTGCTAGATTTATAACATTCAAATTAGTTATCCCATAACTACTTGTGGATTCCAAATATTGTATCACATTTCAGATAAATAGACAGTATTAAACTTTCCGATCGAATAATTAAACACCGAAGATTTCCGAAATAGCTCAACACTTGAGCGGAGTTCAAAAAGTATCCATCACATGCCACAGAACCAATGGTCCAACCGTAGAACGATCAAACCAACGCCTCACATGTGGCAACGCCGTACTGCCCCAAACCCTAAGGTTTTGAGGCGGTTCAGACGGTCACATAATCGAGTTAAGGTTTGTGTTCTTCTAGAGGGTCCACCGCGTTACTTGCATGATTAAGAATGTTCTTTAATTAAGGAAAAAATCCAACACTTGGAAATTTTCCGGCAGGGAAAAATGTGAGTTATTGATATCCATTCGAACTTTTTAACACGTTCTAAATTACCCGGAAAAAACTTAAACGAAGTTAAACTTTCCGATCGAATCAACGAATACAAAAGATCTCAAGAAAATTCAACACTTGAGTAAAATTAAAATTCCCAAAATCAAGAAAAAGTACCAAAGAATCATACCTTGAAGTATGAGCCCCTGACTTCTCATTATGGCCGCGAACCCGCCGCCAAACCCATGGTTTGGCCGCGGTTCCGCGCTCCAATGATGTAGTTGGGGTATCGTACTTCACAGTAATTCTTAGATTTCACTGCTTATATTTCTGGGTATTTTTAATATAAAAAAATCAACATTTTAAAAAATTTCCAGAGAAGGGATTTGTGTCGGGGTTTCGGGGTTCGATCGGACTTTAAACTTCGCCTAGATTTCGCCTAAAGATCTAGCTTGGCTCTGATACCACTGTAGGGTTACTAGGTACTCTCACAAGTTTCTACAAGGCATCAACCATGCCCGATTTAAATTTTAGACGTGCCGAACAACCCTAACCAAGATCTTAAATTAGAGATTAGGCGAAACAAAACAAGTAAACAACTTTACTTCTAAGTGTTTGGGATTACAACTATTGTCGTCCGGTCCTTCACTTCTAAAGCTCCGTGTTGAGGTCCTTTTATCTGCGATCATCGAGTATCCGGACTCTAGAGAGGCTCCACAAAAGAAAGATGCAAGCTTGCTTCCGATCTTCAATAACAAAGATGATCTACCTTGAAGAAACTCAAACTCAAGCTCTTGCTTTGCTAATCAAGTATTAGCAAAGCAAACACCCTAATCTAAGTGGCTAGAATAGATGAGGATGATGAAGTAGGAATTTAGCTCTCATTTATTTTCTTAATCTCACTCATTTTCATCACTAAACTCGAAGCTAGAAATCTTTGCAAGGAGGAAGAAGAAGATGAATTCATTTGTGATGAATAATGAATTGTGGTGAGGGTAGAAAAGCAATCATAGGTTAAGAATGAAGTCTTAACCTACGTAGAGAGTTAACCATGGTGAAGGGTTGGGTTGGTTTAAGCAAATATCTACACAAAATATCCAAAGTGAAAGTCAAAGCTTCAAGAAGCTTCTTGAAAGCTTCATGCCTGCTTAACCCTAATTCAAACCCTAACCACAATTAAACTCCACAAAACATGTTGCATTTATAACCCTAACATGTTACAATATTATATATCACATATACAATATTTATTGTAAAAATATAAAATAATGCAATTAACATATATCACATATATATCAATGTATTACCCGAGTGAGAAAAAGAATCTTTAAGTGAGCTTATAATAGTTAATATAATTTAATATATCAAATATATAATTATAAATTAAATTATCGAATCAACACTTGATCCGATAATTCGGCTAATATAATCTGTATCAGTTCATCGAATCAACACTTGATACGATGACTGTTCATATCAGATTTTTGCATTTTTATACCGCCCAATTTTTATCACATTGCATATCGGTAGGTACTCTTGAGCCGTGTTTGCTAGTCAATTGCAGGATACAGGTTCTCGGCTCTGAACGGTGAAATTCATGGAAAAACACGACAAAATCCGGGTTCCTGCCAACCACAGATAAAACACGGATCTCCGCTCTTTATCCGTCTGTTGCCACACACCAGTTTAAGAGACAAAATGGCAAATCGATATCATTTTCATGCACAAGGCTCAATGGCAACACAAGATCCAAGAAATCTACGCGGAGCTCGAGAAAATCATGACTAAAAGATTAACATCAAATCATCTAGAGCTCAACAGAAATTCTGGAAAAATCGTGAAGCAAATCTGAGAAAAATCATATGCCAGAATAAAGGACACAGCAAACCAGGGAAGCACCAAAAATGCCATGCCCTAATTCAACTATATGGCCGCGGAACCGCGGCCAATAGAGGGTATAGGCCGCGGTTCCGCGGCCGTACTGGCGCCGTAGTTGGTCAAATTGCAGGGGCATATGGGTCTTCTCATGAATGGTCAGAATTTTGCCATAAATTTCCTTTTCCCTGCCTATAAATAGCCCAGAACCTTGTAAAGCCAAAGGTGCATAATCTTGTATTTTTTTCTAGGTTTTAGAATACTTGTTCTTCTTCCTCTTCTCATCTCTTCTCCATTGAAAAACTTGTAGTGAGCTTTTGTGAGTGAAGAATGATGAATAAAGAAGTTCCTTTTGTTATTATACTTGTCTTGTTCTCTTATTATTGCTTGTAATTTTCATTTGTTAAGTAGTTGTTGTTATTTCTTGTTGTTTCTTTCTTTCTCTTTTTCTTTATCCTTAAAACAACCATGATGCTTACGCTTGATCCTTGCCAAGGTGAGGTCGCAAATAGCTAGTTGTTATCTTCTAATCTCTTTCTTTCTATCTTCCTCTTTGTTTTGTTTTCTTTTCATTATGATGTGTGAGTAGTTTCCATACTTGTTAGGGTAGGATAAGGGAAGTTTGAGAGAAGGAAATCTCTCTCACTCTTTCCTTGCCCAACATCTTAAATCGACTCCCGTTAATTGAACCACAATCCGCTCCCTACGGCACCCTATCCTACATGATAGCGGTGATTCCGTAGTGAGACCGGTTGTGGTTGAATTAACCGGAGGTTATGGCTAAGAGCCAAGAACGGACGGACAAGCACCAAAAGGAAGAACTTAAGCGTTGGAAAGCCTAGCTTATACTCGCAAGTTCCTTCCTAGTCGTGCTAATCCCCGTTGTTGCCGATTACCGTAACACCGATATTAAGAGTGGCAACGAAAGAAGTGAGCGACTCCTAACTCAAACTAACCTAATCCTAACCCTAACAAGCTCTCTTTACATATCATTTTAACGCTTAGTTAATCAGAAACAAATCTGGACCTTCGGACTTAACTCGTTGAAACACATAGAAAAAGATTCCCATCTCCCTGCGGACGACCCGTACTCAACCGGCTAGCTACAAGCGAAACCGTCTTGATTGCGGTAATTAACTAAACTTGAACACGCAGAATCCCTAACAATCAAATGGCGCCGTTGCCGGGGAGACGGTAGTTTATTTCTTTGTGTAATTTCGGGTTAACTTGTGAATATAAATATAACCAAAACAAAAAAAATATACATTGTAAAAAAAATCATTTTGTTATTTTTGATTAGTTTTTATGCAAGTGTGCAGGATAATACGGAATTCGAGTTCAGTGCCAAAGACGTGGGATATTCGAAATTCAAGTTCAGTGCCAAAGACGTGGGAAGATAGACCCATATTTTGCGGCTACACCGCGACGGATCAAAACGAAGCAAACGGTCTACTATAAAAATCTGGAGCAGATACAGTAAGCAAGTCAAAATTCAGCACATCCAGACAAGCAGAGGACACACAACAGAGCACACCCAAAAATTTCCGCAGCCCAACTCTAACAAACCGCCGCGGAACCGCGGCATAAGGAGGTTTAGGCCGCGGAACCGCGGCCATTTGGTGCCTTCGGGCTGCCAAACTTTCTGTGAGTTCTTCTATTCTCTCCCCCACTCCTCTGGATTCCAATAAACTGTGTTTTCTGCAGCATTCTTTGCGCAAATTCTCTTCCCCCTTCCAATAAATTGTTCTTGTGCAGGATTCTTTGCGCCGCGCTAAAACTAAAAATTGTTTGCAGTTGATTTGTTACCGCTTTGCATTCATTAATACGGACTTAAGGGGCTTGAAACCAATTCAGATTGGGTGGGGATTTCATCACCCTTCCCAGGACCCCAGAAATCACAAAAAGCATATGCATTGACCATCGTTAAATTAAAAAAATACTAGACTCAGCCCTAAGGACTTCGCGCTCAATAGGACAGAGGACTAATTATAGGCATCGGCCGTTTATCCTATCCTGACTTTGCGGTGTCTAGGCAAGTGTGACGAAGGCAAGTGGTTATTTAATTAAGGAACTTCGCGAAAGCGTTGGACAACCTCCCACTTACCTGGCACTTATCTGGCCGCAATTGGCGGAGAAGAGGCGGTTTGAGGTCCTGTTTCTAGTTCTTTGGAATAGTTAGGAGCTGTCTAGCTGACCTAGGTGACCCTAGATCTAGGTGAGATTGTGCATATCTTGTTTGTGATTGTTTAAGTACGTAAGTCCGTACATATTTCTGTAAAGCTCTTTCTAAAAATTAAAAAAAAAGGAAAAAAATCAAAAACTTTTATAAAAACTTGCCCTTTGTCGCCAAAATCCATTTTTCACCCACCACCCATCGCCTTTCTCCATTGACGTTTTCTTACCCTCACCTTCTCCGCTTTGACTATACTAAACTCGTTTAGTGTATGTCCGCTTGGACTCGGGACACTAGCGCCCGCCTAGTCCGCGTTACGTTAGTCGCTACCGACTACGCGATCGACTCAGACATCGAAACTCCGTCCACTCCTCTTTCACCTTTACCTTTGCCGGCCAACTCCGACGTTGACCGGAATTCTATTCATACATCTTCACCTTCACCATCAGCAACCTCTTCTTCCGCGATGTCAGGATTTAATCCGAACATCTCTTTGACTACCCCTGGATTGGCTACACCTCCTACGGAGACCAATAACCCACCACCACCGCCTGTTGTAGCGCCGCAGCGAATCGCGCTCCAGGATCATTTCTATCCCACCCGTTCTGCACTTCCCACCTGCCTTTCTCTTCCACCGGCCAATGGGGATAATTTTGAAATTAAGCCCCACTTCATCAACATGCTTCCACGATTTCATGGGCTTGAATCTGAAGATGCCTATATCTTCATCAATAAATTTCAGAACGTTTGTGCCATGATGAAAACTACCCAACTGTCGGACAGTGCTATACGTCTACGGGTCATTCCGTTCACTTTATACGATCTTGCTGAAAAATGGCTGTATAGCACCGCTTCCCATTCCATAACCAGTTGGGACGAGTTTGTAAAAGCGTTTCTAAAAAAATTCTATCCGAATCATAAAACCGCAACGATCCGCAATGAAATCAACCAATTCTCTCAGCTTCCTTCTGAACCCTTCTGGAAGTGCTTTGACCGGTACAAAGACCTTCTTGTTCAGTGTCCTCACCACGGTATAGAGAAATGGCAACTTTGCCAAACCTTATACGAGGGCCTGAACCCAGCAACGAAGCAGTTGTTGGAAACCATCTGTCAGGGCCACTTCCTATCGAAATCTGACGAGGAAGCGTGGAAATTCTTTGACGACCTTGCGGAGCAAACGCTACAATGGGAGAGCACCAGACCGACTTCTTCTTCTTCTACCTCCACTTCTACCGGTCAGTCTAGGGTAGGAATTCACCAACTTGACGTCTCTATTGCGATGAAAGCTGAAATGGCTGCAATAACGAGAAAGCTTGAAGCGATAGAGAGCAAATTTTCTTCTCCTGCTCCTGCCCCTGTTCTTCCCCTTCGTACCATTTGCGCTTGTTGTTCCGATCCTTCTCACTTAACCGAAGAGTGTCCTTACAATCCACCATCGCAAGGACAGGATCAGGTTAATGCTGCAATCCAGCAAAGACCGAGGAATGATCCATACTCTTCCACCTACAATCCCGGTTGGAGGAACCACCCCAATTTCGTCTGGAATCAGAATCAGAATCAATTCCAAGGCAACAATTTCCAAAGGCCCCCTCCGCCGCAACAACAAGCGCAACAACAAACTCAACATCAGTTTCAGCAGCCCTTCCAACCCCAACCTTTTCAAAATCAGACGAACAACTTTGCACCCAACAATTCTTTTCCACCAAACAACTTTGTTCCGTCAAACAACGATAAGGTTTCCTCGCTCGAACGAAGTCTGGAGGCGTTCGTTAAACAATCGACACAATCCACTGCCAACATCCAGTCTTCCATTCAGTCCTTAGTGCAACACACTGCCGCTCACGGGCAAAGCATCAAGACCATCGAGGCCCAGATTGCACAGCTGACTGCGGCCTTAAGCGAGCGAGAGAAGGGGAAGCTCCCGTCCCAGCCACTCCCAAATCCCGGTCACCCACAGAATGTACATGTTGCTCTTGAACAACAGAACCATAATGTGAGTGCCATGACCACATTGAGATCGGGAAGGATGCTGCAAAACAACATTGGCACACGGATCAACAATGACACCCCAGCCGCTTCTTCTTCTTCTTCTTCTTCTTCTTCTTCTCCTGCTTCTTCGTCTTCTGAGCCTATTCTCCATTCTTCAAAAGGCTCTCCTTCTTCTTCTTCTTCTTCTTCTTCTTCTTCTTCTTCTTCTTCTGCTCTGAACGGACCCGCTTCTCACTCCACGAAAACACCTGTTCTGGGATCCGTTCCAACTCCACAATCTCCTCCACAAGCATTAGACTCAACCAATTTTAAAAATGTCCCATTTCCAAACCGGTTGAGGTCTAATAAACAAAATCCTCAAATGGAGAAGATTCTGGAGTTATTTAAGCAGGTTAATATTAACATTCCTCTTTTAGATGCCGTCCAACAAGTCCCATCCTACGCGAAAATCTTAAAGGACTTGTGCACGAAAAAGAGGAAGTCTCAGGTACCAAAGAAAGTTTTCTTGGCTAGTACTGTCAGTGATGCTCTTACCTAATCTTTACCACAAAACGGAAGGACCCTGGCTGTCCTACGATTTCTATTACCATTGGGGATAAGAACATCAACCGCGCACTATTAGATCTTGGTGCCAGTGTTAACCTGCTTCCGTACTCAGTATACGAGCAATTAGGCGTAGGAGAGCTGAAACCCACACACTGTACTCTCCAAATGGCCGACCGATCGATCACCCATCCTAAGGGTGAGCTAGAGGATGTGTTAATCAAAGTCGGGGACTTCATATTCCCCGTTGACTTCATTGTATTAGACACACAACCTGTAGCTAACCCCCGGAATCAAATTCCGGTGATACTTGGTCGCCCATTCCTTGCAACCTCAAATGCTGTGATCAATTGTCGCAATGGTTCGATGAACCTCTCTTTTGGAAACATGACAATTGAACTCAACATTTTTAGGTTGGGGAATCAGCCCTCCGAACCTAATGCTCATATACTGGACGTCTGCTCGATCCAGGAGATCACCCCTGAAGAGTGTGAATTCGAGGAGTTTCTGTTCGATCATGATAACCTTAACGCCACTAGTGCGTTCCTCCTCGAACCTGCTGCTGTTTCTGCGCCCGACAAGGACTACGAGTGTTTTACGTTCTTGAACAATCTTAGCCGCTCGCATCCCGAGTTTGAATCCTTCGAATTTCCGGATGAGTTACCTGAACCATCCGACTCGATCGCTTACACTCGTTTTGAACCTTTACTGGAATCTTTTGAGTTCGAGACCTCTGCACCAATCTTGCCTTCAATCGTTTCACCTCCGACGCTCGAACTCAAGCCTTTGCCGTCTCACCTTAAGTACGCTTACTTAGGTGAGAACGAGACCCTCCCTGTCATCATCTCGGCTTCTCTAGCTCCAGAGCAAGAGAAAGCCCTTCTCACGGTCTTGCACAGCAACAGGCAAGCTTTTGGCTGGTCCATGGCGGACATCAAGGGGATTAGTCCCCTGATCGTTGAGCATCACATTCATCTGATGGATGATGCCAAACCAGCCCGGGATCCACAAAGACGTCTCAATCCAGTCATGAAAGAGGCTGTGAAGAAGGAGATCGTAAAATGTCTAGATAGTGGTATCATTTACCCTATCTCTGATAGCCAGTGGGTTAGCCCCATTCATGTTGTCCCCAAGAAGTCGGGCATCACGGTCATAACCAACGAGGCGAACGAGTTAATCCCTACTCGCACCCAAACTGGGTGGCGAGTATGCATTGATTACAGAAAACTCAACGCCGCAACGCGGAAAGACCACTTTTCGCTACCTTTCATTGACCAAATGCTTGAACGATTGGCCGGACACGAGTACTACTGCTTTCTTGATGGCTACTCCGGCTATAATCAAATTCCCATCGCCGAAAAAGACCAGGACAAGACCGCTTTCACTTGTCCTTTCGGCACGTTTGCATATCGTCGCATGCCCTTTGGGTTATGCAATGCGCCCGCTACCTTCCAGCGGTGTATGATGGGAATCTTCTCAGACATGGTGGAAAATTTTCTGGAGATTTTCATGGATGATTTCTCCATCTTCGGCGATTCCTTCAACGAGTGTTTGCTGCATCTTGACGCTGTCCTTACCCGATGTAAGGATAAGAATCTCACTTTGAATTGGGAGAAGTGCCACTTCATGGTGCGCGAAGGTATTGTCTTAGGACATATCATCTCGCAAAATGGCATAGAGGTTGACAAAGCAAAGATTGAGGTCATTTCCAATCTACCTCCTCCCCGATGCGTCAGAGATATCCGAGCCTTCCTTGGCCATGCCGGTTTCTATAGACGGTTCATCAAGGACTTTAGCAAGATTGCTAGGCCCTTGACTCTTTTACTGGCCAAGGATACGCCATTCGATTTCAACTCGAGCTGTGTGACTGCATTCGAGTCATTAAAACGCTCACTCACTTCTGCTCCCGTTCTTTCCTCACCTGACTGGACGCACCCATTTGAGATTATGTGCGATGCATCCGACTTTGCCATTGGTGCTGTCCTTGGACAACACATCAACAAGATGCCGCACGTAATCTATTATGCGAGCCGAACCCTGAACGACGCCCAACTCAATTATACAACAACTGAGAAGGAATTCTTGGCTGTTGTATTTGCTTTAGAAAAGTTCAGGCCCTACCTCATCGGCTCTCCAGTCATTGTCTACACAGACCATTCTGCTCTGCGCCATCTTTTTGCGAAGAAAGATGCAAAATCTCGGTTAATACGTTGGATCCTCTTGCTTCAAGAGTTTGACCTTGTCATTAAGGACAAAGGAGGATGTGAAAATGTAGTTGCCGACCATCTCTCACGACTTCCTTCTTCGCCTTCGCTTCCAATTCCGATCAACGACGTTTTCCCTGATGAACAGCTCTTGACAGTATCTTGCGAACCCTGGTTCGCAGATATTGTGAACTATTTGGCCACGAGATTACTACCGACTGAATGGTCGAGTCAGGACAGACTTCGCTTCTTATCCCAAGTAAAACACTTTTACTGGGACGAACCCTATTTGTTCAAGTACTGTCCCGACCAGATTATTCGTCGGTGTGTCCCTGACGAGGAATTCAAGAGTGTGCTGTCATTTTGCCACGATCAAGCATGTGGCGGGCATTTTGGCCCCAGAAAGACAGCTGAGAAGATCTTGCAATGTGGTTTCTACTGGCCACAACTCTTCAAAGACGCTCATGACTATTGAAAGACTTGCTCCCGGTGCCAACACTTGGGCCGGATATTCCGGAGGAACGAGATGCCGCTCCAACCAATCTTGGTTATGGAGATTTTCGATGTTTGGGGGATAGATTTCATGGGGCCGTTTCCCAGCTCTTTCGGGAACTTGTACATTCTTCTCGCTGTTGATTACGTCTCTAAATGGGTCGAGGCTGTGCCCAGCCGGACTAACGACAACAAGGTTGTCGTTAGGTTTCTTAAAGAAAAATTTTCTCCCGTTTTGGTCACCCCCGAGTGATCATTAGCGACAATGGAAGTCATTTCTGCAACAAGACTTTCGAGGCCTTGATGCGAAAATATTCCATTAATCATAAGCTCTCTACGCCCTACCACCCCCAAACCTGCGGGCAGGCCGAAGTTTCAAATCGGCAAATCAAGCAGATACTGGAGAAGACGGTTTCCAAGAACCGTAAGGATTGGTCGCTGAAACTCACTGATGCCCTTTGGGCATTTCGAACCGCTTATAAGACCGACCTTGGCATGTCTCCCTATCGGCTTGTGTACGGAAAAGCGTGCCACCTGCTTGTCGAAATAGAGCATCGCGCATTTTGGGCGATAAAGGAGCTGAATCTGTCTCTCGAAGATGGGGCAGCCATCGGAAGCTACAGTTGAACGAATTGAGCGAGCTTAGGGATGAGGCTTACGATAACGCGCTTGTCGTTAAGAATCGAACGAAGGTGTTTCACGATAAACACCTTTTGCGCAAAACTTTCGTACCTGGTCAGCAGGTACTGCTTTACGACACCCGACTTCACTTCCATCCAGGAAAGCTCAGATCTCGCTAGAAAGGGCCGTATGTTGTGTGGAATGTGTACCCGCAGGGCGCTGTGGATTTGGAGAATCCAAAGGACGGTTCATTTTTCAAAGTGAACGGACACCGACTTAAACCGTACCTTAGCGCCGAACCATCAGAGGAGCTCCTGTTCTTACAGGAGCCGGTTTACCCTGCATAATCTTCCTCTGCCTACCTCCAAACTTCGGTTATCCAGCCAAGAACAAGTAGACACTGTTCCAAATAAGTTTGGGGGTATGTATATACCATTTTGTACATTTTTGTGGATATTCTTTTTCTTTTCCTTAAAACCAAAAACACAAAAAAAAAAAAAATTGTGTATATCTAACCGACAATTTTGACCCTTCAAATGATCTCTTCATGCACAGACAGTGAGGACACTGTCCAGTTTAAGTTTGGGGGTACGCTCGGTACGCATTTCTTACCTTCTCATTCATATGTATATTCTGCATCTGCATATTTAAAATCCATAAAATCCATAAAAATCTGAAAATTATCTAATAACATAAAAACTTTTCTGTCAAGTTAGCTAGTGGGGGGACTCTGATTCAACATTTCGACGGTTTTGTTTGATAAAATAAAAATAACTAAATCTTATTTTTTAGATTTTGAAAACCTGAAAGATAACTCTCCTTTGAAGTTAACTATAGCTGATATACGTCTTTACATCACACTACACGTGTCGTGAGTTTTGGAAATTAGATGACAAGTCTTTTATGTCTAAAAACTTTTAAATGGATAAATAATTTTCTGAGGATCAAATAGGTTTGTTCTGAAATAAGTAATATCAAGAATAGTTTATGAAGTGAAGTGAATATGAAGGAATGTTATTGATGCCTTAATTGGAACTAAGTCTGAAAAATAACCCATCTGAAACTTGATTGGAATGATTACACACCAAACCCACTAAACACGTCTTCTATCCAAAAAAAAATAATAATTAAACTGCCGGTTATGTCTCCGTTCGTATTGAATCATCATGATTTTCACGCCAAACTGTCTTTTGTTTTTTGGACCTAGGTAACTTGAGTAATTAAGTCCGCTGGGGTGTTTCTACACCTAATGCCCTAAAGCCAACTGGTTTGGGTGCATTGGCCCAAAACTCGCTAAGAAGCCTAGAAAGTCCAGATTAAAACAAAGTCAAGCAAGTGTTCTCTCCGAGTTAAAAATTCCTAACGGTTCTTTGTGTGAGAATAATCTTGATAAAAGACAGGCTTTTATAAAAAAATTTAGCGGAGATATGAAGGTTTTACTCTATGATAAAGACTATTGCACGTTCACAGAGGTGTGTATGAAATGAAAACAAGAAAAAGGTGGAGTGAAAAATAAGACCTAGTTTCCTGTTAAGGAAGATAGAAATTCTGAAGTTGAAACCTTACTGGAAAACGAAACTTGAAAAATGCTTAACTCTTTATAAAACTTATGTGATCCTTTTAAAATTTTTATCTGGGCTTTATTGTGTGACATGATGACTTTAAATCGATCCTTCTTGAAACGTAACGACACTATTTGCACTGCACGTAAAGACATATAAAATCTGTAGTTAAATAAGAAACGAGGTGTGAAAAATAAGGGTTTGATAATCTAGACTTGGGATCATAGAATTGTTATTTTCTGAAACAAAACTGTAGGGTTTGAATCTTAGTTATTTTACAAAACCAACTTGACCGGATTTTGTGGGTAGTATCCGCTGAAAACCCTCAGGAGACAACATTCCTCCTACTAGGGACACCTAGGGGTTTAACGGCTTGTTGCACATGCTCAGTGCAATCGCGTTCCCTGCGAAAGTGAGGTTAGGAAATTTTTTGCGAATAAATTGGCTTTGCTCGGGACGAGCAAATGATAAGTTTGGGGGTATTTGTTCATATCAGATTTTTGCATTTTTATACCGCCCAATTTTTATCACATTGCATATCGGTAGGTACTCTTGAGCCGTGTTTGCTAGTCAATTGCAGGATACAGGTTCTCGGCTCTGAACGGTGAAATTCATGGAAAAACACGACAAAATCCGGGTTCCTGCCAACCACAGATAAAATACGGATCTCCGCTCTTTATCCGTCTGTTGCCACACACCAGTTTAAGAGACAAAATGGCAAATCGATGTCATTTTCATGCACAAGGCTCAATGGCAACACAAGATCGAAGAAATCTACGCGGAGCTCGAGGAAATCATGACTAAAAGATCAACATCAAATCATCTAGTGCTCAACAGAAATTCTGGAAAAATCGTGAAGCAAATCTGAGAAAAATCATATGCCAGAATAAAGGACACAGCAAACCAGGGAAGCACCAAAAATGCCATGCCCTAATTCAACTATATGGCTGCGGAACCGCGGCCAATAGGGGGTATAGGCCGCGGTTCCGCGGCCGTACTGGCGCCGTAGTTGGTCAAATTGCAGGGGCATATGGGTCTTTTCATGAAGGGTCAGAATTTTGCCCTAAATTTCCTTTTCCCTGCCTATAAATAGCCCAGAACCTTGTAAAGCCAAGGGTGCATAATCTTGTATTTTTTCTAGGTTTTAGAATACTTGTTCTTCTTCCTCTTCTCATCTCTTCTCCATTGAAAAACTTGTAGTGAGCTTTTGTGAGTGAAGAATGATGAATAAAGAAGTTCATTTTGTTATTATACTTGTCTTGTTCTCTTATTATTGCTTGTAATTTTCATTTGTTACGTAGTTGTTGTTATTTCTTGTTGTTTCTTTCTTTCTCTTTTTCTTTATCCTTAAAACAACCATGATGCTTACGCTTGATCCTTGCCAAGGTGAGGTCGCAAATAGCTAGTTGTTATCTTCTAATCTATTTCTTTCTATCTTCTTCTTTGTTTTATTTTCTTTTCATTATGATGTGTGAGTAGTTTCCATACTTGTTAGGGTAGGATAAGAGAAGTTTGAGAGAAGGAAATCTCTCTCACTCTTTCCTTGCCCAACATCTTAAATCGACTCCCGTTAATTGAACCACAATCCGCTCCCTACGGCACCCTATCCTACATGATAGCGGTGATTCCGTAGTGAGACTGGTTGTGGTTGAATTAACCGGAGGTTATGGCTAAGAGCCAAGAACGGACGGACAAGCACCAAAAGGAAGAACTTAAGTGTTGGAAAGCTTAGCTTATACTCGCAAGTTCCTTCCTAGTCGTGCTAATCCCCGTTGTTGCCGATTACCGTAATACCGATATAAGAGTGGCAACGAAAGAAGTGAGCGACTCCTAACTCAAACTAACATAATCCTAACCCTAACAAGCTCTCTTTACATATCATTTTAACGCTTAGTTAATCACAAACAAATCTGGACCTTCGGACTTAACTCGTTGAAACACATAGAAAAAGATTCCCATCTCCCTGCGGACGATCCGTACTCAACCGGCCAGCTACAAGCGAAACCGTCTTGATTGCGGTAATTAACTAAACTTGAACACGCAGAATCCCTAACAATCAATGACCCGGCTATATCACATATTCCCGGCTGATATCTCATATCGTAAGAATCTAATACGGTATCACATACACGTATTGTTCTCGGTTCCGCATATATCACATATGTGTACTCCGTTTTGCCCGAGCCAGAAAACCTCTGTGTAGAACTCTAAAGAATCGTCAATACGCCGGCAGTAGGTGATGATCATATCAAACACCCACATGCTGCAAGCGGTCAGCTAAACGTAACAGCCACCCAGGTATTGAGCAATCAGAAGATCAACAAGCAAGCCTGTACTTTCTCCCGTGAATCCAACCAGTAACACTCCCGTACAGTCCGGTCTCTTCGTCTGATATGTCGCATATCTCGCCTAGGGGTGGAAAACGTCAGACCCCAGTAGCTTGATAAGTCGTGTCGATATGAGGTCCATAACAGTTCGAGAAACTACTGATAACACTTACCAGTAAATCTCAGCAACCCTGGCCAGGGATTTCCAGTTATAGCCAATCGAACACGGCGCAATATCAACTCCCTATACCGGGAGAGACGAAACCCCTCCTATCACTCATTGCCTCCATGTGATTCGGGAATGTACCCAAAAGCCACCTTTTTGTACGCCCTCTTGGATGTGGTATGATGGAAATCAAAGCACAGTGGGAATCACACAAGACTCTATGACAATCTCGGGTCTACAGACTAACCTGTACTAGTGTCACCAGAGAACTATCATCTGACGTGAGGTATAATACCATCTGGGAGTTCTCGGCGAGTCCGTCCAGTGTACCCAGTCTCCACTGAGCACCCGTATACCTTCTCTGATGTCAAACACCAATGGATATGGGATCATCCATCGCCCATCATATGGGTCAAGAAGCGCATACACTAGTCTACTGTGGAGTATCGATGCCCTATCTCGGTACTCCCACGACTAAGAACATTTGAAGGATGTACTTGGCGACTACTCTGCCCCCACTAGTATGATCTGCATCATAATCCTGGTAGTCAAGTACTCATCCTAAGGGCTTTTTCAACATGTAACATAGAGATAATCAGAGTACATGTTAAGATAAAGAGCAACCAGATAACATATTATCATGTCGAGCAAGAAAGTCCTCCCTATATATGTCCAAGCATCCACTACAATATATATCGTATGTACAGTAATGGCCTCTAGGGCATACATATAACTAACAGGGAGTGACCTCTTTAGCGAAACTAGTAAAAGCCTAAAAAACACTCCTTTTCAAAATCACTCGATTTTGCAACGATATCAAGTTCATTACGCAAAAGGTTTTTTTAAAAACTTGTCGTAACCCTCCTTCATTTCAGAAAAGTAGTATTTAGTATTCGTGCTACGTTTGTTGGCTTTCGTCAAGGCGTAGTGTGTGGTAACTATTTACTGCTTATCTGCTGCATATGATGCGATTGGATTAGGGTAGTCGTACGACTTTGTTGGCTTTCATCAAGGGTCGTGCGGGTGGGTTTAATTCAATTATGAAATGTACGGGTTGAACTTGACTAGCGGACTATGATTTGTTGGCTTTTGTCAAGGTCATAGGACGCTAGGGGAAAAATATGATCGGGAATTTCAAGTATTGAAATTTGCTATGAGATTGCATACCTTCTATGAGATAGTTGGATCCCGATACTCACTGCGAGTAAGTGTTACTCGTAGGAGAGTTTTACACATTATAATTAGCCGATCAAAGTAGGTGTCTAGAAAGGTTTTAACGAGTTTAGTGCAATTGTTGCAGCCAAATCAGTTAGCAAAGATCACCCTGTATTAATACGTTGATTCTGAACGAATGTTATTACATACCGAACCTGATATACAACATTACATCAGTTTCTTTATTAAGTTAAAGAAGGATATAATTCAGTATTGGAGTTTAATGTTGTGAACATTTTCCTGAGTCCAGAGTTGATTGGATCAGGCACGTTATGTAATAGCATATACGTTCTAAATCAAACCACAGTTCAAAGTATGTACAACACACACAAGTGGAGTAGTTCAGAAATGAACGAATCTTTCTTGTGGCATTGTAGACTAGGTCATATCAATGTGACACGACTAGCTAAGTTACATAAGGATGAATATTAGAATCTGTTCGAATTTTCATCTTATGATACTTTCCAGTCTTGTCTCAAAGATAAAATGACCAATACTCCGTTTACTGGAAACAGAGAAAGAGTTATTAAACTCTTGAGACGGATACATGATGATGTATTCGGTCCTATGTCTACAAATGCCAAGGTTGGTTCTTTGTACTTCATTACATTCATTGAAGATCTCTCAAGATTCGGACATGTGTTCCTGTTGAAACACGAGTCTGAAACTTTTGACAAATTTAAGGAATAAAGCTTGAAGTTGAGAACCGGGCGGGTAGAAGTATTAAGTCCTTCGATGTGATCGGAGAAGGAAATACTTGAGCATGGAGTTCCTGGATTTTCTAAACAGAGAATGGGATTCTCTCTCAGCTTACTCCTTCGTGTACACCACAACACAACGGTATATCGGGGCAGAGGTATTGTGCCCTATAAGATATGGTGCGCTCTATGATGAGTACTGCTGAGTTACCTGTTTCCTTTTGGGGGTTATGCACTTGAGAAGCTGCATACCTATTGAATGGGGTTCCATCCAAATCAGTGCCTTCCACTCCATATGAGATATGGAATGGGAAGAGACTATGTCTTAAACGAGTTAAGATATGGGGTTGTCCAACCTATGTTGAAGAGCAAAATCCGGACAAACTCAAGGCAATGTCAGTTCTGTATAAGTTTGTTGGATATCCCAAACATTTGCGAGGGTATATCTTCTATCACACTGAGGACCGAAAGGTGTTTTATTTCTCAGCATGCCGCCTTTTTAGAGAAGGAATTTCTTATCGAAGAAATTAGTGGTCATGAGGTAGAACTGGAAGGAGTTCCAGTTAGACATATTAACAGCTGATGATTTGGTAAAACCAAAAGGATTCAATAGTCTCCAACGAATCTCAGCCTCTCCGCGAATCTGGAAGGTTCCTCATCCACCTGAGAGATACTACGGTTTCCTCGGTGACGGTAGGAGCGAGGATTGCATCATGGTAGATGTTGACCCAACCAGGTTCAGGAAGGCCATCACGAGTGGGGACTCTGTGAAATGGATGGATGCATTGCGATCAGAGATGGAATTCATGTACACCAACAAAGTATGACTTTGAATGTTGCACCTGAAGAGATAAAACCCATAAGGAGCAAATGGATCTTGAGAAGATTCTTGTTGTAGATCGAAAAATTGAGACATTCAAAACTAGACTTGTAGTAAAATGTTTTCGTCAATAACCAGGTGTGGTTTATGATGAAACATTTTCTCCAGTGGCTATGCTTAAGTCCATCAGGATTAAAGCACGCATCGCGGAGTTGGAACATCTGTTTTGATGTGGCAGTCAAAGAGTTTGACTTCATCAAAAAGGTAGATGAACCTTGTATATACAAGAAGGTTTTAAAGAGTAAGGTTTTCTTCCACGTATTGTACGTAGATGACATACTCTTGATAGGAAATGGTTTCCTATGCTACACTCGGTCAAGCTCCTATTATCACGAGGATTCTCCATGGAAGATCTGGATGATACCTACTACATCTTGTGGATATTGATCTATAATGATAGATCTATGTGGATGTTGGGAGTGTCCCAAATCCAGATACATTAACACCATACTAAAGGGGTTTAGTATGGAAGATTCTAAGAGTGGTGGTTCACCCACTTACTTATGAATCACTCTCTCCAAAAAGATGTCTCCCGAGACTGATTTGGAGAGAGCTCGCGTGCAAGGGATACCCTATGCTTCGGCAATAGGCTCTATCATGTATGCGATGTTATGCACCAGTCCAGATGTAGCTGACACACTAGGTGTAGTGATCAGGAATCAATCGGATCTTGGGAGAATCACTGGACAATTTTGTAGGACATTCTTAAGTACTTGAGAAGCACTAAAGAAATGTTCATGGTGTTTGGCAACAGTGAACTCCAGTGGGATTCCTTTACCAATTCAAGCTCCCAGAGTGATAAGGTCGAATGAAAGTCAATCTCGGGTTTTGTCTTCACCCTCAGTGGAGGGACAGTATGTTGGAAGAGTTCCAAGCTATATACCATGGCAAACTAGACGATAAAAGGCTGAACACATCGCTACCAATGATGCTACCAAAGTGGATGTCTGGAAATTTCTTGTTCATGAGATGAACATGGTTCCTTCCATTGAGCGTCCAATAACTATTATTGTGACAACAATGGAGTTGTGGCTTTGGCCTAGGAACGCCAGTCCTATCGGCGATCCAGACATATTCTGAGGATAGTATCACCTGATCAGGGAGATGGTTGATCTCCAAGGGATCGAGGTAAGGAGAGTTGACGCGAAGGATAACACGGCGGATTCACTCACAGAGGCCTTTCCCTAGAGAGACTTTTATGGGGCGTTGAGTATAAGATACTACAACTAATGGCCTTAGTGCAAGTGGGAGATTGTTAGTTATATGTATACCCTAGAGGCCATTATTATACATGTGATGTATATTTTAGTGGATGCTTGGACATATATATGGAGGACTTTCTTGCTCGACATGATAGTATATTATCTGGTTGCTCTTTATCTTAACATGTGCACTTATTGTCTCTCTATTACATGTTGATAAAGCCCTTAGGATGTGTACTTGACTACCAGGATTATGATGCAGATCATACTAGTAGGGCAAGGGTAGTCGGTAAGTACATCCTTTAATTGTTCCTAGTCGTGGGAGTATCGAGACGGGGCATCGATATTCCAGAGTAGACTAGCGTATACGCTTCTCGACACATATGATGGGCAATAGATGATCCCACATCCATTAGTGTTTGACATCAGAGAAGGTATACGGGTGCTCAGTGGAGACTGGGTACACTGAACGGACTCGCCGAGAACTCTTAGATGGTATTATACCTATCGTCAGATAACAGTTCTCTGGTGACACTGGTACAGGTTAGTCTGTAGACCCGAGATCGTCATAGAGTCTTGTGTGATTCACACTGTGCTTTGATTTACATATTACCACGTTCAAAAGATCATGCTAAACGGTGGTTTTTGCGTACAGTCCCGAGTCACATTGAGGCAATGAGCGATAGGAGGGGATTTTGTCTCTCCCGGTATTAGGGGTGGATGTTGCGCTATGCTTGATTGGCCATAACAGGAAATCCCTGGCCAGGGTTACTGAGATTTACTGGTAAGTCTTATCAGTATTTTCTCGAACCGTTATGGGCCTCACATCGGCATAACTTATCAGGCTATTAGGGTCTGACGTTTACCACCCCAAGGCAGAGATATGCGACATATCTGACGAAGATACCGGACTGTACGGTAGTGTTACTTATTGGATTTGCAGGAGTATGAGCAGGCTTGCTTGTTGATCTTCTGATCACTCAATACTCGGGAAGCTGTTACGTCCAGCTAGTACCGCTGACGGCTTGTGGATGACTGATATGGTCATCACCTACTGCCGGCGTATTGATGAGTCTTTAGAGTCCTACACAGAAGTTTCATAGATCAGGCGAAACGAAATAGGAGCACATATGTGATATGTGCGGGACCGAGATTAATACGTGTATGTGATACCGTATTCTATTCTCGCGATATGTGATATCGGTCGGTTATATGTGATATAACCGGGTTATCGGATCAAGTGTTGATTCGATAAGTTGATTCTTATGATATTAGTCGGTTATATGTGATATAGCCGGATTATTAAATCAAGTGTTGATTTAATAATTTAATGTATAATTATATATTTGATATATTAACTTACATTAACTAAAATTATCTCACTTAAGCATTTCTTTTTCTCACAAGTATGTACATATAATAATATGTGATATATATTATTGTGTCATACTTGTTGCTACATGCAACATGAGTGTATAAGACTCACACCATCCTAAATAATAATGTGAGGTTTTATTTATTAAGAGTAAAAGAAAATTAGTTGGAAATTAGTCAAGGTTAGAAGCTTGAAGAAGCTTAATGCTAACCTTTGACTTTGTCCACTAATTTTGTCTCACTCTTGATATTTATTAACCTAACCATTATTATTAGCCATGGTTTAGTCTCTACATGAGTTAGTATTTGATGTTAACTCACCCATGGTTGCCATTCTACACTTGCTTCACTCCATGGTAGCTTTTCTTCATCTCCTTCCCTAAACTCTCTAGCAATTTGGGAGGTGAAAAAAATTAGTGAGGAAAATATTTCTAAAGTGAGCAAAATTCCTACTTCATCAACCTACACTAGATTAGCCATTTAGTTTAGGTTGTTTACTTCACAATTAGTGAAGAGCTAGCTTGAGTTAGTGTTTCCTCGACGTAGATCATCTTCATCCTCGAAGACTTCAAGCAAGCTTGTTCCTTTCATTTTGTGGAGCCTTTCTTGAGTCCAGGAGTTCACTACTTGGAGCGAAGGGACTATTACATGGAGCTTTTGAAGTGAAGGACCGGTCTACAAAGATTGTATTCCTTGTTCACTTAGATATAAAGATGTTTACATTCAAGTTTCGTCTAATTCTCTAGTTAATATTCTAGGTTAGGGTTCTTTAGCGCACCAATTTTTTGAAAACGGCATGGTCGATGCCTCCCGAAACCCAGTGGTGGTGTTGCGGAACCCTTCAATTATGTATGAGGGTGTTAATTCAACGACAAAAAAAATTCTATAAATCATTTATTAATGCCATTTCATGTTAAAATCCGACGAGGAGGCATAGCAATTTCATGAAGATCTCGCCGAATAAACACTGCAGTGGGAGAGCACAAGACTTTGTCTTCATCTTAGGCAGGTATCCATTAGCTCGATGCTTCCATCGAAATGAAAGCCGAAATGGCTGCGATGCAAAAGAAGCTCGAAGCTATTGAGACTAATTCTCTTCAGCCTCCCTAAACCAAGTTACTCTCCCCAAAACCGTGTATGGTTGCTGTTATGACTCGTCACATTTAACTTAAGAATGTCCTTTGAATCTTCCGTCTTAAGGTCAAGAACAAATTATTGCTGCTTTTCAGCAACGATCTAGAAACGATCTTTATTCATGAACATATAATTAAGGATGGAGGAATCATCCTAATTTTTCTTGGAACCAAAACCAAACTCAAAACCAAAATCAAAATTGGTTCCAAAATCAAAACAACTACCACAAGAAATTCAGCAGCCCTTTCAATCGCAACCATTCCAAAATCTGGCCAACAACTTTGCCCCTTATAAAAAAATTTTCCAACCACAAAGTAATGTTCCTCCTTCCGGTACCGACAAAATATCTGCACTCGAAAGAAGCTTAAAAGCTTTTATTAAACAATTCGCGCAAATGTCAGCTAGTTTAACTTTTCTATCCAATCGTTAGTACAACACACTGCTTTCCACGGTGAAAGCATCAAATCTATCAAAGCAAAAATTGCATAGTTAAACGCCGCGATGAGTGAAAGAGAGAAAGGGAAACTTCCATCTCAAACTCTACCAAATCCCGGCCACCCATAAAAAGCTAACACTATTCTTAACCAACAAAATCATAATGTAAGTACCGTAACTATGTTGAGATCGGGAAGAATGCTGAACAATCATGTTGGAGAATAAGTTAATGACTTTGAAGACATCCCGGATACTACTTCTACTTCTTCTTCTAATCAATCATCTTCTTCCGAATCCATTCTCTGTTCTCCACTAGGTACGAACTCTCCGTCCACTTCCTTGAATGGATTATCCTCTCAGGCTACCCCAACTCCAGTTTTGGGATCTATTCCATCTCCAAAAACTTCTCCCCAAGTATTGGACCCAACCCTTGTTAATAAAGCTCCTTTTCCAAACCGGTTGAGGCCCAACAAATCAAGACCATATATGGAGAACGTTGTGAAAATGTTTAAGTGAGTTAACATTAATATTCCTCTCTTAGATGCTATCCAACAAGTTCCATCCTATGCAAAAATTCTTAAGGACTTGTGCACTTGCACTAAGAAAAGGAAAACTCAAGTACCTAAAAAGGTTTTCTTAGCGAGTAATGTGAGTGATGCTCTTACCTAAAATTTGCCCAAGAAATATAAAGACCTCGGCTGTCCTACAATTTCTATAACTATTGGGGGTAAAAATATCAATTGCGCTCTTCTCGATTTTGGTGCTAGTGTTAACTTGCTCTCTTATTTTGTTTATGAGTAATTAGGCATTGGAGAGTTGAAACCCACGCACTGCACTCTTCAGATGGCCGATCGATCTATCACCGACCTAAGGGGTGAGCTAGAGGATGAGTTGATCAAAGTCGAAGAATTTATATTCCCTATGGACTTTATAGTTTTAGATATACAGCCTGTAGTGAACCCACGGAACCAAATCCCGGTGATTCGTGGTCAACAATTTCTTGCAACCTTGCGGTAATCTATTGTCGTAACGGTTCCATGAACCTATCCTTTGGTAAGATGACAATTGAACTTAACATTTTCAAGGTAGAAAGTCAACCCTCTGAACCTTCTACTCATATGATAGATATATATTCCGTCCATGAGATAGCTTCCGACAATTGTGAATTTGAGTAGTTTTTGTTCTACGACAATGATATCGATGCTACTAGAGCGTTATTGTTTGATCCAGCCACTTCTTACACGAATAAGGAATATGAATAGTTCACTTTCCTTGATGATCTTGATTCACGAGACCCTTCTATCGACAAGTCAACCCCCGAGTTCGAATCCTTTGATTTTTCGAACGAGTTAGTTGTGCTATCCGAGTCAGTCTCTTACGCTAGCTATGAACCTCTCATGGAGTCCGAGTATCGTTCTCTTACCCTACTTTCTATCGTCTCTCCGCCAACACTTGATCTCAAGCGGCAGCTGTCTCATCTTAAGTATGCATATTTAGGTGAGAATGAGTCTTTGCCCATCATCATATCATCTTCTCTAGCTTTAGAGTAAAAGAAAGCCCTTCTGTCTATCTTGAAATCAAATCGGCAAGGTTTCGGTTGGATAATAACAGACATCAAAGGAATTATCCCCTTGATTGTTGAACATCATATGCATATAATGGATGAGGCCAAACTAGCCCGTGACCCACAAAGACGGTTGAATCTCATCATGAAAGAGGTAGTGAAGAAGGAAATCTTCAAATGCTTAGATAATGATATGATTTACCCAATATCTGATAGCTAATGGGTAAGTCCTATTCACGTTGTACCTATAAAGTCTGGCATCACGGTCATAACTAATGATGCAAATGAGTTGATTCTAACTAGCACCTAAACCGGGTGGCGGGTATGTGTTGATTATAGAAAACTCAATGCCGCGATGAAGAAAGATCACTTCCCTCTACTCTTCATTTACCAGATGTTGGAACGCTTAGCTGGGCATGAGTTCTACTGTTTATTGGACGGTTACTCAGGCTACAACTAGATTCCCATCGCCGATAAGGTTCAAGATAAGACAACTTTTACTTGTCCTTTCGACACTTTCGCCTATAAACGCATACCCTTTGGGTTATGCAATACTCCCGCTACATTTCAGCGGTGTATGATGGGGATATTCTCTGACATGGTCGAGAATTTTCTGAAAATATTTATGGACGATTTCTCTATCTTTGGGGATTCCTTTGAAGAATGCTTACGTCATCTTGATGCTATTCTTACCTACTGTAAAGACAAGAATCTAAATTTGAATTGGGAAAATTTCATTTCATGGTTCAAGAAGGTATTATCTTAGGGCATATCATCTCGCGAAATGCCATTGAGGTAGAAAAAACTAAAATAGATGTCATTTCCAATCTTCCTCCTCCCAAATACATCAAAGATATACGATTCTTTCTTGACCATGACGGTTTTTATTGATGGTTCATCAAATACTTTCGCAAGATTGCTAGACACATAACTCTTCTCTTGGTCAAGATTACAACTTTTCACTTCGACTCAGATTACTGGGATGCTTTTGAATTGCTTAAACGTTCCCTCACTACCGCCCCCGTTCTATTATCTCCAGACTGGAATCACCCTTTTGAGCTTATGTGTGATGCATCCGACTTTTCTATTGGTGCTGTCTTAGGACAACACATCGATAAGATGCCACATGTCATTTATTATGCAAGTAAGACCTTGAACGATGCCGAAATGAACTATAAAACACCGATAAAGAACTCTTTGCAGTTTTCTTTGCATTAGAAAAATTCAGGCCCTACCTAATTGGCTCTCCAGTCGTAGTTTACACCGATCATTCCACCTTAAGATATCTTTTATCAAAGAAGAATGCTAAATCCAGGCTAATATATTGGATCCTCTGTTAGTTATATGTATGCCCTAGAGGCCATTACTGTACATACGATGTATATTGTAGTGGATGCTTGGACATATATAGGGAGGACTTTCTTGCTCGACATGATAGTATGCTATCTGGTTGCTCTTTATCTTAACATGTACTCTGATTGTCTCTATGTTACATGTTGATAAAGCCCTTAGGATAAGTACTTGACTACCAAGACTATGATGCAGATCATACTAGTGGGGACAGTGTAGTCGCTAAGTACATCCTTCAAATGTTCCTAGTCGAGGGTCTATCGAGACAGGGCATCGATATACTATAGTAGACTAGCGTATAACTTCTCGACCTATGTAGATGGGCGATGGATGATCCCATATCCATTGGTGTTTGACATCAGAGACATTATACGGGTGCTCAGTAGAGACTGGGTACACTGGACGGACTCGCCAAGAACTCCTAGATGGTATTGTACCTATCGTCGGATAGCAGTTCTCTGGTGACACTGGTATAGGTTAGTCTGTAGACCCGAGATCGTCATAGAGTCTTGTGCGATTCCCACTGTGCTTTGATTTCCACCTTACCACGTTCAAGAGAACGTGCAAAACAGTGGCTTTTGGATACAGTCCCGAGTCACATGGAGGCAATGAGCGATAGGAGGGGTTTCGTCTTTCCCGGTATAGGGAATTGATGTTGCGCTATGCTTGATTGGCCATAACATGAAATCACTGGCCAGAGTTGCTGAGATCTACTGGTTAGTATTATCAGTAGTTTCTCGAACCGTTATGGACCTTGCATCGGCATGACTTATCAAGCTATTGGGGTCTGACGTTATACCACCCCTACGCTGTGATATGCGACATATCAGATGAAAAGACCGGACTGTACGGTAGTGTTACTGATTGGATTCACAGGAGTACGAACATGCTTGCTTGTTGATCTTCTGATCGCTCAATACCCGGGTGGCCGTTACGTTTAGCAGACCGCTTGCGGCTTGTGGGTGATTGATATGATCATCACCTATTGCCGGCGTATTGACGAGTCTTTAGAGTCTTATACAGAGGTTTCCTGGCTCAAGCGAAACGGAGTAGGAGCGCATATGTGATATGTGCGGGACCATGATTAATGCGAGTATGGGATACCGCATTCTATTCTCGCGATGTGTGACATGATTGGTTATATGTGATATAGCCGAGTTGTCGGATCAAGCGTTGATTCGATAAGATGTTGCATTTGATATTAGTTGGTTATATATGATATAGCCGGATTATTAAATCAAGAGTGTATTTAATAATTTAATGTATAATTATATATTTGATATATTATATTACATTAACTAATATTTAGCTCACTAATGATTTCTTTTCTCACTTGATATGCACATTGTATATATGTGATATGTATGTTTGTGTACATGTATTGTTTCATGCTTGATGATACATACAAGATGGGTGTATGAAACTTATACCATGCTACGATTAAATTAGGGTTTTGATTATTTCTTAAGTTATTACAAAAGAGCAAAAGACTTGATCAAAGTTTTCAAGCTAGGAGAAGCTTGTAGAACATTCTCAAGGTCAACTCTTTTGTCATTCCTTAGGATATTTTTCCTTAACCCAATCTTTAACCATAGCCTTGGGTTTATTCTCTACATGAGTTAAGCATGATGGCTTTAACTCAACCATGGGTGCAATAATTCATTTGAATGAATTATTCATGTGAGATATTTTCTTCTTCTTCTTCTTCATCAAAAGCTTCTTGCTTCAATGGAGTTTTGAAAAAAAGTGTGAGAAAATGAAATCTAAAGTGAGCCCACTTCCTACTTCAATATTCTCTACTACTTGCCATTTAGTAGAGTGTGTTCTCTTCATAAAGTTTATGACCTAGTGAAGGAATAGCTTTGGTTAGTATCTCTTCGACGTAGATCATCTTCGGCTCAAAGTCATCGAAGCAAGCACGTTCGTTTCTTTATGGTGCCTCTCTAGAGTCCGGAGTTTACGATCGCAGCGAAGGGGACTACTACACGGAGCTAATTGAAGTGAAGGACCGGTCTACAAAGGTTGTATTCCTTACTCACTATTACTTGCAAAGTGTTTGCATGTGTTTTCCGTATTATTTCTAGTTACGATTCATGGTTAAGATTAGCTAGAATGGAAAATTTTTGAATATGGCATGGATGATGCCTCCCGAAACCTTGCTGCCGTGCTAGGCAATCCTACAGTAATATCAGAGCCATGTTAGAAATTTATACGGATTTTGTTAGATTACGAAACCGAAACAAACTCCGAAACTTGAAACCCTAAAACCTGCATTCTGTCGATTTTAAAATCTGCTCCAAAAATTTTTCAAACAAGTGCAGAATCACATTTGGGCAGATAGAAGATCATGGGAGAAAATTGGGACCATGTGCTCGGATTTTGGCCGAGCGCTTGGCCACAAATTTCGAGGTGGCCGGCACTATAGGGGTTTTTGGGTTCCAATATTTTTCCATGTTTTGGTCTCTGGCTTTTGGGGTTTCAGGTGTTGTTTATTTTTATTAATTTTGCATGTGAAGTAATCTTACACTTTAAGCATGTCGGAGTGTTTCGTATTTGTAGTTTTAACATAGTTTCGGGTTTTTCACATAGTGTCTAGGCAAAGTTAAAAAGTTCGATCGAATGTCAAAGACCCATTTTTCCAAGTTTAACATATTCGGATAAACATGCAAGTGATTCTATGGATGCTCTAGAAGAACGTAAACCTTAACTCGATTATGTGGCCGTCAAAACCGCTACTTGAACCCTAAGATTTGTGGTAGTTTAGCGTTGTCACATGTAAGGCGTTGGTTTGACCCTTCTACGGCTGGTTCATAGATACTATGGCATCTTCTGGGAATTATTGAAACTGTGCTCAAGTGTTGAGCTGTCAGGAAATTGTGGGTTTGAAGAATCGATCGAAGAGTTTAACGTCGTCCGGATATTATGTGATGGGATACAATATTTGGAATCCATAAGTAGTTATGAGATAACTAATTTGAATGTTGCAAATCTAGCAATTTAGTCTCATATGATCGGTTGCCACGGGATTTTGATGTGATCAAAAGTCGTCGCAATCACGTAGCGTACGCGGATACTCGCCGGGTAAACTTAATAGATAGCCACGCCCCATAACCCCGACCAAGTGACTGTAGGAGAACCCTGTCGCCAAAAGCATCCGTTCGGGTGCTCACGGCAGTGGTGTTCCGCCTTAGTGCACTTCGTCGACGATATTGGGGGTGCGGCCGTCTACTAAAGTTTTCGACGAGCATTCGATTAGGATGTCGGGAATCTTGTTGAATTGCCCGACTTGTTATTGAAAAGTGTTTTTGGTATCGAGACTAAAATGCAGGGTTTATAATTGTTAGGCATGCGATATCTAAGAAATTCATTTGGTTAGGCATGTGATGTCTAAGGTGGTTGCGGATTCCAACAGTTGTAGTTTTTCACTTTCTTTTCTGCGACCGTAAGTGTAATATGTGGTGTATCGCCGGTTTCGGTGCTATATGTCAACGACAATTGGGATACGCGTATTTACTTACGTTGATGACATGTGATGTTATATGTTGCTGGGATATGTTATATTGGATCGTCGTGATTGAATAGCCGGGAGTTTTATTTGAGATGAGAGTTTTTCTTTTTCATTCATGTAAAATTCATTGTATGTAATATTCTTTGATTGGGGCACTTCCGGGTTGAGGATGATATCACCATTGTATATTATTTACTTTTCCGCATGAGGATAGACCCAAGGCGGGGAACACAAGTAACCGGGTTCTAGGGTCCAGTGGAAGACCATCTCGAGGAGTCGAGACCGGGACTCCTAACTCTCGAATTGGTAGGGTTACTTGTCGCTCTCGTAGAGGTCTAGGGATGTGGGTTTGGCTATTCATCGCAACCGTGGAATCCGTGTTTTATACTCGCTTGATATAAAACAAAGAAATCTTAGTATATCCAATATTTCATATATATTCTTCTGCTGCAATGTTCTGTGATGAGATCATATTACTGCCTGAGACGAATGCTTATATTAAATATATGTGATATATATTATATATTATTGATTTCGTTTCAAATGTGATGCTTGGGAAGCATAATAAATGGAACTTCATTAATGAGATTAATGAAATAAAAGAAAGCTAAACATGTTGTCTCCAAAACTGGTAGCTCTAGTTCTTATTTTGCATAGCGGTATTTCTTGTAGAATATCCAGCACCTTATTCGATAAGGAAAGAGCCGAGATCCCTTCACCGGGAGTGACCTCTTTAGCGAAACTAGCAGATGCTACAAACTCGGTTTGTCCTTTGATTGCTTTTATATTTTTTGCTTTGCATGGTGGTATTCGTGAAATATCCTGCACCTTATTCGATAAGTAAAGAGACGAGATCCCTTCACCGGGAGTGACCTCTTTAGCAAAACTAGTAAAATCCTCAAAAACACTCCATTTAAAATCACTAGATTCTAAACGATATCAAGTTCATTACGCAAAAGGTTTTCTTAAAAACCTGTCGTAGCCCTCCGTCATTTCAGATATGTAATAGTTAGTATTCGTGCTGTATTTGTTGGCTTTTGTCATGGCATAGTGTGCGGTAGCTGATTACTGCTTATTGTTCATATCAGAAAATTGCATTCTAATACCGTTCATTCATTATCTAATTGTTGTATTTATCGGTATTATTGACCAGTGTCTGCTCAGTATTACAGATTACAGGTATCCATGACAAAATACTGGAAATGCATCCAACAGCACGGATATATCACTTGAGGGAAGACACTGCGACCAGAAACGCTAACCGACCGATACTTCAGGAGTTCCTTTATGCAACAAGTTGTGTACACATTTTTTTCTAAATGGTCCAACACAACAAGTGTGTACACAAGACTTTTAAGCACATGCGGATATGATTTTATATGCAATCAAGGATATGATTTTATATGCAATCATCAAGGATATGATTCTATATGCAATCAAGGATATGATTCTATATGCAATCAAGGATATGATTTTATATGCAATCATCAAGGATATGATTCTATATGCAATCAAGGATATGATTTTATATGAAATCAACGATATGATTTTATATGCATATGATATTATATGCATTCAAGACTAAAAAGCATGTGTTCAAATCAAAGGCAATCAAACAAATCAGCATGAGCCATAATGGGGCAGATATGAATATTTCTTTCTGAGCCTATAAATAGAGACCAGAGGGAAGAGGAAAAGGTAGCTTTTTCTTTAGTTCTATCTTAGAATTCTTGTAATTTTTCTTTTCATTCTTGAGCTCTTGCCCCTTTGTCTTGACCTTGCAACTTCTCATTTAGAACTTGCAAGCTTAAGGCTTAGGTTCTTGATTTCAAGATCTCTTGTAACAAGTTTGTTCTTCAATAAAAGTTTGTATTTTTATTACATGTCTTGTTCAACTTTACATGATTTCAATTGTGAAATTCATGCCTTGCTTTGATCTTGCAACCTCTTAAGTGAGCTTGCAACCTTAAAGCTTGGTATTTGGATCTCACACGTTGCCGGGGATTGAACACTGGGAGATAAAACGCTTGAACTCATCGGTTCTCTTTTCCTCTTTATTTCATTGCATGTTTTTATGTATCTTCTCTTTTCTTTCTTGTTAATTTGTAAATATGTGTGAGTAATCTTTTCACTTGTTAAGGGTGTAATATGTTAGATCGTATTCGAAGATTTTCTTTGTCCAAACTTTAAAACCTAAAACTTGCCTATTGAAACTTCGTGCAAATCACCCGCAACTCCGCTCACTAGGCATCCTATCCTACCCCGATAGTCATGATTCCTAATCATGACCGGATTGCCCGAGGTTTGCCGAAGGCTAAAATCAAGAGATAACAACGGAAGGACAAGGGACAAGGAAAACGGATTTAGCGAAATACCGCAAATACCGTATTTCAAGTTCTCTAATCCGCGTTGTTACCTATTGCTTTAGTATCAATACCAAGTCGGGGCTATAAGGAATTGGCAAACATCACCTTCATACAATCTAACTTATTACTACCCTTAACAAGCCCTTTTTATTCATATCTTTGTTACGACAATTAGTTAACCAACAAATCAAAACACGGAATTAACTCGTTAAAACAAGCAATAAGAAACTTACCATCTCCCTGCGGACGACCTGTATTCATCGCGGCTCGCTACAAGCGACACCGTTTTGATTGCGGTAATTTCAGAATTCTTTTTAAACACGACACAGTTAGATCGTGACAATCAAATGGCGCCGTTGCCGGGGAGACGGTAGCGTATTTTCTTTCTTGTTATTCGGGTTAATATTCTTTTTGTATATATATAAAAATAAATAATCTTTTTTTTTTTTTTTGATCATTTTTGTGGGCAAGAGTGCAGATTTTTGCGAATTTGTAAACTGCAATTGTGGGGAGCAAAGTGTACATTCACGGTTAAGGTGATTACGAAGTACAGTGCCAAAGATCCGGGTAGTTTGACCCGCGCAAGCGAACTTTTCAAGCTTACCGGATTTGATTCAACGGGGGTTTCCTAACCCAAAACTTAACGGTACGTATTTTACTAACACCTTCTTCTCAAATCCGACGCTTCCAATATACTATTCTTTGCAGGATTCTTTGCAAGTTCGCTAGCAAACGCTAAAAATTGACTAACCCGTATTTGTTGCAGCGCCGCGCTTAAACTAAAAAAAAAACGATTGTTTGACTCTTTATAGAATTTTTGAATTGCGCATTGCATACATTAATACGGACTTAAGGGCAAGCGAACCCCACAACATACGGTAAAGGATTTCATCACCTTTTCCGTGGCCCACAAATCACGAACTTGAGCATAACGTTTACCCGCACAAATTTTAAAAGAAATTAGACTTTAAGCCTTAAGGACTTCGCGCTCACTAGGAGAAGTGAACTGTGTTTAGAACCTCGCTTAACGGTATATTGTTTACGGGGTGTCTAGGAAAGTGTGAACGGCGAAACCGCCAAAAGAGAAAGGGTTACTTAATTAAGGAACTTCACGAAAGCGTTGGAAAACCTCCCCTTATCTCTGCACTTACCTGGCCTCGTGATCAGTGTACCTTGAGCCCGTTTCTCGACGCAGTTTTACTTCAACAATCAAGTTCTGGAGCAGGTCTAGTTGACCTAGGTGAACCCTAGAACGATTAGGTGTGTGGTATTTTTGTGTCGTGATTATTTTTGTCCAGATTCTTTTTTCTGTATACTTCATTCTTTTGTTAATATATAACTAAAAAAAAACTAAAAAAAAAAGAAAATCACATTCTTTTTCCCCTCCTTTTCTCTTCTTTCTTTCACTCTTCATATCATGGGTACCCCACCTCGCAAAACTCTTGCCGAACTTTGGTACCCACAACCAGACATCACTTCTTACGGTTCTTGCTTTGGCCGAACATCGAACGACCCCTCCATGCCCAAAGTTTCACTGAAAGATCGCATAGCAGCGTCTAGGACAAACACTTGCACTCCTCATTCCACTTTGTATCAACCTTTTCAACCTCCCACACCCGCTTATGTTGATACCCCTTTTGCAAGTCGTCCTTTGTCCATCGCTGAACGCATTGAACAATCCCGTGGCCGATCTTTCACTCCTTTCACCACTTCAAATTCTTAGGATCAACAATTCCATTCACCTTCCTATCCAAATGTTGATCCTGCGTCTGTCCATCCATTCAATCCCTACCAATCCTACCCTACTGTTGCACCTTCCCTAGACATTGCTTCAGAACCGCCATTTGGGAGTTTTCAGTATCCAAACAACTTTGAATCTTTTACTGAACCCCCTTCACAACCCTTGTCTAGTCTGGAACAGTCGTTGGAAGACTTTAGGGTAGCATCAAGCCAACAGATGATGGATTTGAATGCGTCCATGGCCGCTCTCATACAACTTAGTGATCCGGTAGCTAGTTTCCAGCTAGCTCCAAATCATCCAATGTATGATGAGGCGGTAGGACAGGCTGAGAATGTGAGTGGAGAAAGTGAGCTATATACCCTTCCCAATCAAACCTACCCGTCTCAAATTGACTCCCACAACTCCTGTGTTGAAAGTCTATCAAGTGTCCCACATGATTTATCAATTGAAGATAGAATGATGAATGAGTTGTGCGACTTCGTAGTATTTGATTTGCCCGATTTTGAAGGGTTTCTTCCAAGTGAAACCGATCCTAAACCTTTTGACCTCTACACCTCCACTCTAGAACCTGAATCGATTGATATCCATGCTTTTGTTGAGGTGTCTGAGAATATAGATTTTCACTTGATCGAGGATATTGACGCTGGAAACATTTTGGATGATGAACCCGTAGATTTGGCTGAGTTTGTCTCTTCAAATCATCATCCCGAGTCTTACACTGTTTTTCCCGAACTTCATATGCGTCTTGATATTGATGATAAAGGCATGGATGAGATAAATTTTGAGGAGAATATTGAGGATAGTGTTGAGGATGAACCAGTTTTAATTAATGAGTCGGATTTTCCAATTCATCCTGTTCCTTTCATTGACTGTATACACCCTCCCGAAACCTTAACCGATACCCTTTCTCGACCACTTCCCTCCATCCTTTCCATCGTTCCGACCTTGCAAGAACCCGTATCACTTCCATTTCCATTGTCTGGTTTACCAAGTTCGGCTTATCCATGGTTTCTCACGAATCTTGATGGATTTGACCCCATTTCTCGCCATATTGATAGATTGGTACAATCCATCTTTTCACATCAATCCTCGCAGATTGTACTAATTTATTCAATCCATTTCCACCCTCAAGTTCGTATTCCACTTCTTTCTCCCTTCCTCCATTCTTCTTCTCATATACCGAGACCGTATCCCACTTCTATCTCCATACGGTCTCACGTATTTCCCATCTTTTTTCTCTACGCCTTCTTCCACCAACCTGTACATTATAGCGATAAAATCTTTGAATGGTTGGTGCTCACTTTTGGCCTGTGTAAGGCCTTGTATAGCTTGACACTGTTCTTTTCCCCCTAATCCTGAACTTCATCGCTTAACAGAGGAAATACTGTTTCACTTAAGTTTGGGGGGACACTTTTTCTTGTGTATATATTTTTGTGTTGTTTTCTTTGTTGTATATAATTTGTTTTTAGGGAGCGCCGGCAATTTTGACCCTCTTGGTATAGCCTGACAGTGAGGGCACTGTCAAGTTTAAGTTTGGGGGTGCGCTCGGCAAGCTTTCTTCCTTCGCATTCATTTGTATATTTTGCATTTGCATACCTTATTAAAACACCCACAAAAATCAAGAAAATTTTCTAAAAACATAAAAACTTCTTTGTCAAGTTAGCTAGTGGAAGTACTCTGATTCAACATCTCGACGGTTTTGTTTGATAAAATAAGAATAACTAAATCTTACTTTTAGATTTTAAAAACCTGAAAGATAACTCTCCTTTGAAGTTAACTATGGCTGTTATACGTCTTTACATTACACTACACGTGTCGTGAGTTGTGGAAATTAGAAGACAAGTCTTGTATGTCTAAAAAAAAAAAACTTTTAAATGGATCAATGATTTTCTGAGGATCAAATAGGTTTGTTCTGAAATAAGTAGTGTCAAGAATAGTTTATGAAGTAAAGCGAATATGAAGGAATGTTATTGATGCCGTAATTGGAACTAAGTCTGAAAAATAACCCATCTGAAACTTGATTGGAATGATTACACACCAAACCCACTAAACACGTCTTTTATCCAAAAAATAATTGAACTGCCGGTTATATCTCCGTTCGTATTAAATCATCTGATTTTCACGCCAAACTGTCTTTTGTTTTTGGACCTGGGTAACTTGAGTAATTAAGTCCGCCGGGGTATTTCTACACCTAATGCCCTAAAACCAACTGGTGTGGGTGCATTGGCCCAAAGCTCGCTAAGAAGCCTAGAAAGTCCAGATTAAAACAAAGTCAAGCAAGTGTTCTCTCCGAGTTAAAATTCCTAACGGTTCTTTGTGTGAGAATAATCTTGATAAAAGACAGGCTTTTTTAAAAAAATTTAGCGGAGATATGAAGGTTTTATTCTATGATAAAGACTACTGCACGATTCACAGAGGTGTGTATGAAATGAAAACAAGGAAAGGGTGGAGTGAAAAATAAGACCTAGTTTCCTGTTAAGGAAGATAGAAATTCTGAAGTTAAAACTTTTTACTGGAAAACGAAGCTTGAAAAATTGCTTAACTCTTTATAAAACTTATGTGATCCTTTTAAAATTTTTATCCGGGCTTAATTGTGTGATATGATGACTTTATTCGACCTTTCGGGAACTTAACGACACTATTTGCACTGCACGTGAAGACATATAAAAGCTGTAGTTAAACAAGAAGCGAGGTGTGAAAAATAAAGGGTCGATAGTCTAGACCTAGGATAATAGAATTGTTATTTTCTGAAACAAAACTTTAGGGTTTGAATCTTAGTTATTTTACAAAACTAGCTTGACCGGATTTTGTAGGTAGTATCCGCTGAAAACCCTCAGGAGACAACACTCCTCCTACTAGGGACACCTAGAGGTTTAACGGCTTGTTGCACTTGCTCAGTGCAATCGCGTTCCCTGCGAAAGTGAGGTTAGGAAATTTTTTGTGAATAAATTGGTTTTGCTCGGGACGAGCAATAGATAAGTTTGGGGGTATTTGTTCATATCAGAAAATTGCATTCTAATACCGTTCATTCATTATCTAATTGTTGTATTTATCGGTATTATTGACCAGTGTCTGCTCAGTATTACAGATTACAGGTATCCATGACAAAATACTGGAAATGCATCCAACAGCACGGATATATCACTTGAGGGAAGACACTGCGACCAGAAACACTAACCGACCGATACTTCAGGAGTTCCTTTATGCAACAAGTTGTGTACACATTTTTTTCTAAATGGTCCAACACAACAAGTGTGTACACAAGACTTTTAAGCACATGCGGATATGATTTTATATGCAATCAAGGATATGATTCTATATGCAATCAAGGATATGATTTTATATGCAACATCAAGGATATGATTCTATATGCAATCAAGGATATGATTCTATATGCAATCAAGGATATGATTCTATATGCAATCAAGGATATGATTTTATATGCAATCATCAAGGATATGATTCTATAAGCAATCAAGGATATGATTTTATATGAAATCAACGATATGATTTTATATGCATATGATATTATATGCATTCAAAACTAAAAAGCATGTGTTCAAATCAAAGGCAATCAAACAAATCAGCATGAGCCATAATGGGGCAGATATGAATATTTCTTTCTGAGCCTATAAATAGAGACCAGAGGGAAGAGGAAAGGGTAGCTTTTTCTTTAGTTCTATCTTAGAATTCTTGTAATTTTTCTTTTCATTCTTGAGCTCTTGCCCCTTTGTCTTGACCTTGCAACTTCTCATTTAGAACTTGCAAGCTTAAGGCTTAGGTTCTTGACTTCAAGATCTCTTGTAACAAGTTTGTTCTTCAATAAAAGTTCGTATTTTTATTACATGTCTTGTTCCACTTTACATGATTTCAATTGTGAAATTCATGCCTTGCTTTGATCTTGCAACCTCTTAAGTGAGCTTGCAACCTTAAAGCTTGGTATTTGGATCTCACACGTTGCCGGGGATTGAACACTGGGAGATAAAACGCTTGAACTCATCGGTTCTCTTTTCCTCTTTATTTCATTGCATGTTTTTATGTATCTTCTCTTTTCTTTCTTGTTAATTTGTAAATATGTGTGAGTAATCTTTTCACTTGTTAAGGGTGTAATATGTTAGATCGTATTCGAAGATTTTCTTTATCCAAACTTTAAAACCTAAAACTTGCCTATTGAAACTTCGTGCAAATCACCCGCAACTCCGCTCACTAGGCATCCTATCCTACCCCGATAGTGATGATTCCTAATCATGACCGGATTGCCCGTGGTTTGCCGAAGGCTAAAATCAAGAGATAACAACGGAAGGCCAAGGGACAAGGAAAACGTATTTAGCGAAATACCGCAAATACCGTATTTCAAGTTTCCTAATCCGCGTTGTTACCTATTGCTTTAGTATCAATACCAAGTCGGGGCTATAAGGAATTGGCAAACATCACCTTCATACAATCTAACTTATTACTACCCTTAACAAGCCCTTTTTATTCATATCTTTGTTACGACAATTAGTTAACCAACAAATCAAAACACGGAATTAACTCGTTAAAACAAGCAATAAGAAACTTACCATCTCCCTGCGGACGACCTGTATTCATCGCGGCTCGCTACAAGCGACACCGTTTTGATTGCGGTAATTTCAGAATTCTTTTTAAACACGACACAGTTAGATCGTGACAATCACTTATCTGCATAAGCATATGATGCGATTGAGTTAGGGTAGTCGTGCGACCTTGTTGGCCTTTGTCAAGGGCCGTGCGGGTGGGTTTAATTCAATCAGGAAATGACGGGTTGAACTTGACTAGCATCTTATGGTTTGTTGGCCTTTGTCAAGGTCATAGGAGGTTAGGGATAAAATATTATCGGGAATTTCAAGTGTTGGAATTTGCAATGAGATTGCATACCTTCTATGAGATAGTTGGATCCCGATACCCACTGCGAGTAAGAGTTACTCCTGGGAGAGTTTTACACATTACAATTAGCCGATCAAGTAAATGTCTAGAAAGGTGTCAACGGGGTTACGCCACTTGGAAAATAAGGTTTATCCTAATTAGGTCCGTGCGAAAGCACGGGGAACCTCCCTCAAAGTACCGGCACTGGCCTGGCTGAAAGATTGGCGAACTTGTAGGGTGTAATTAATCCTGGCTAGTCTTTCATTTTGGGGATTGAAGGAAGATTTGACAAAAACAGTGGGAGATATTCTGATTAGATATATTAATAACCAATCTAATCTTGCAAGAGCATACGCTGAGTGTTTTCTTCTCTCTCTCTCTAGGTATCGACCATGTCATGCCTTAATCAAGATAATAATACGGAAGTATTGACCGAACCCGCTTGTTATACTGCGCTAGGGAACGTTGGTCCCGCTCCAACTTATAATTGTTATAAGACAGAGCAGGAAATAGGGGATTACCAGAATTCCCGTGCCGCCCAAACGAAGAAAGTACATGATGATGCATCTTCTTCGGGTGTGTTTATTATAGAAAAATGTTTCTCACTGTCCTTTACGTCCTGGGTATGTGATACCAGATCAGGATCCCGCATATGTAATCTATTATATGGGCTATAGATAGGTAGAGAACTGAGAACGGGTGATATGTTTCAAGAGTTAGAAACAGTGCAAGTGTTGCAGCCAAGTCTGTTGGCAGTTATCACCCTGTATTACCATATACATTGATTCTGAACGAATGCTATTAGATACCGAACCTGATGTACAACATCATATCAGTCTTTTTATTTAGTAAAGATGAATATAATTTTGTATTGTTGGATAATGTTTTGAACATTTCCTATATCAAGAGTTGATCGGTTCAGGCACATTATCTAAAAGCATATACGTTCTAAATCAAACCACAGTTCTTAACATACAGAACACACACAAGAGGAAAAGTTCAGAAATGAACGAATCCTTCTTGAGGCATTGTAGACTAGGTCATATCAATGCGACCCGACTAGCTGAAGTTACATAAAGATGCATATTTAAATCAGTTTGAATTTACATCTTGTGAAACTTGCCAGTCATGTCACAAAGATAAGATGACCATAGCTCTGGTTATTGGAAACAGATAAAGAGTTAGTGAACTCTTGGGATTGATATATGCTGATGTATGAAAGTCCCCTGTCTACACATGCCAGGACCGGTTCTTTGTACTTCATTACATTCATTGATGATCTCTCAAGATTTGCACATGTGTTCATGTTGAAACACAAGTCTGAACCTTTTGAGATATTCAAAGAATATAAATCAGAAGTAGAAAACCAAAATAGGTATAAGTATTATGTCCTATGATAAGATTAGGGAGGAGAATACTTGAGCATGGAATTCCTGGACTATTCGAAAGGAGAATGGGATTCTCTCTCAACATTACTCCTCCGTATACACCACAACACGTTGGTATATCGGGGCGGAGCAATCGCACCCTATGAGATATGGTGCGCTCTAGGATGAGTACTACTGAGTTGCCTATTTCTTTTGGGGGTTATGCACTTGTGAAGCAGCATACCTATTGAATAGGGTTCCAATCAAATCAGGTGCCTACCACTCCATATGTGATATGGTATGGGAAGAGCCCATCTCTTAAAGATGTTAAGATTTGGGATTGTACGGCATATGTGAAAAGCATGATCCGAACAAACTTGAGGCAATATGGAAGTTTGTTGGATATCCCAAGCATTTGCAAGGGAATATCTTCTACCACATTGAGGAACAAAAAGTGTTTTGTTTCTCAGCATGCCACCTTTGGGAAAGGGAATTTCTTGTGAAGAAATTAGTGGTCATGAGGTAGAACTGGAAGGAGTTACAGCTATACAAACTGCAGCTGATGATTTGGTAGAACCGGGGGATTCAATAGTTCCCGACGAACCTCAGCCTCTCCGCCGATCTAGTAGGGTTCCTCACCCACCTGAGAGATACTTCGGTTTTTCTCTATGACAGTGGGAGCGAGGATTGCATCATGAGATGATGACCCAACTGGTTTCGAGCAGGCCATCAAGAGTGAGAACTCTGTAAGAATGGCTGGATGCTAAGCGATCTGAAATGGAATCCATATACACCAACAAAGTATGGACTTTGGTTGCTTTATCTAAAGGGTTAAATCCCCATCAGGAGCAAGTATATCTTGAGAAGATTACTTGGTGTACATGGAAAAGTTGAGACTTTCAAACCTAAGACTTGTTGCAAAAAGTTCTCATCATCCACCAGGTGTGGATTATGATAAAAACTTTTCTTGTCCCTATGCTTAAGTCCATCCAGATCCTACTTGCCATTGCTACATACCATGACTACGATATCTGGCGGTTGGATGTCATGACTACTTTTCTAAATAGTGATTTAGAAGAGAGTGTCTATAAGTACACAGCCAGAAGGCTTTGTAGACAGTGGGAGCAGCGGAAACGTGTGCAAGTTGCTTTATGGGATAAAACAGGCATCGCGGAGTTGGAACATCTGTTTTGATGTAATAGTCAAAGAGTTTGACTTCGTCAAAATGGTAGATGAACCTTGTATATACAAAAAGGTAGTAGGGAGTATGGAGATGATCCCCGTATTGTACATGGATAACATACTCTTGATAAGAAAGGAGTTTCCTATGCTACGCTCGGTCAATCTCCTCTTATCACAATGATTCTCTATATAGGATCAAGGTGATACCTCCTAAATCCTGGGTTTTGGATCTATGAGATAGATCTAATTGGATATTAGGATTCTCACTAGGTGTAGTGAGATGGTATCAATCGATCCTGGGGAGAATCACTGGAAAGGTTCCAGGGTGATAAGGACGACTGAATGTCAGTCACAGGTATTGTCTTTACCCTCAGTGGAGAGACGGTATGTTGGAAGAGTTCCAAGCTAGATACCGTAACATACTAGATGATAAAGGCTGGATACATTGCTACCAACAATACTACCAAAGAGGCAATCTGGATGTATATAAGTTCATGAGATGAACTTCGTTCCTACCATTGTGTGACAATGGAGTTGTGGTTTTGGCCTAGGAACCCCCGTCCCATCAGTGATCCAGACATATTCTTAGGCAGTATCACCAGGGAGATAGTTGATCTCCAGGAAGATCGAGGTTAGGAGAGTAGACACAGAGGACAACAGCGCGGATCTACTCACAAAGGCCTATCTCCCAGTAGAGACTTTTATGGGATGGTTGAGTATGAGATACTTCAACCACTGCTGATTGTTGGGTATGGAATACTACAACAGATGGCCCTAGTGCAAGTGGGAGATTGTTAGTTATATGTATGCCCTAGAGTCCATTACTGTACATACGATGTATAGTGGATGCTTAGATATATATAGGGAGGACTTTCTTGCTCGACATGATAGTATGTTATCTGGTTGCTCTTTATCTTAACATGTACTTTGATTGTCTCTATGTTACATGTTGATAAAGCCATTAGGATAAGTACTTGACTACCAGGACTATGATGCAGATCATACTAGTGGGGACAGTGTAGTCGCTAAGTACATCCTTCAAATGTTCCTAGTCGAGGGTGTATCGAGACAGGGCATCGATATACCAGAGTAGACTAGCGTATAGCTTCTCGACCCATGTAGATGGGCGATGGATGATCCCATATCCATTGGTGTTTGACATCAGAGACAGTATACGGGTGCTCAGTGGAGACTGGGTACACTGAACGAACTCGCCGAGAACTCCTAGATGGTATTGTACCTATCGTCGGATAGCAGTTCTCTGGTGACACTGGTACAGGTTAGTCTGTAGACCCGAAATCGTCATAGAGTCTTGTGTGATTCCCACTGTGCTTTGATTTTCACCTTACCACGTTCAAGAGAATGTGCAAAACGGTGGCTTTTGGATACAGTCCCGAGTCACATGGAGGCAATGAGCGATAGGAGGGGTTTCGTCTCTCCCGGTATAGGGAGTTGATGTTGCGCTATGCTCGATTGCCATAACATGAAATCCCTGGCCAGGGTTGCTAAGATCTACTGGTAAGTGTTATCAGTAGTTTCTCGAACCGTTATGGACCTTGCATCGGCATGACTTATCAGGCTATTGGGGTCTGACGTTATAGCACCCCCAGGCTATGATATGCGACATATCAGACGAAGAGACCGGACTGTACGGTAGTGTTACTGATTGGATTCACAGGAGTACGAACAGGCTTTCTTGTTGATCTTCTGATCGCTCAATACCCGGGTGGCCGTTACGTTTAGCAGACCGCTTGCGGCTTGTGGGTGATTGATATGATCATCACCTACTGCCGGCGTATTGATGAGTCTTTAAAGTCCTACACAGAGATTTCCTGGCTCAAGTGAAACGGAGTAGGAGTGCATATATGATATGTGCGGGACCGACATTAATGCGAGTATGGGATACCGCATTCTATTCTCACGATGTGTGACATGATTGGTTATATATGATATAGCCGAGTTATCGGATCAAGCGTTGATTCGATAAGATGTTGCATCTGATATTAGTCGGTTATATGTGATATAGCCGGATTATTAAATCAAGAGTTGATTTGATAATTTAATGTATAATTATATATTTAATATATTATATTACATTGACTAATATTTAGCTCACTAATGATTTCTTTTCTCACTTGAAGTGCACATTGTATATATGTGATATGTATATTTGTATACATGTATTGTGTCATGCTTGATGATACATACAAGATGGGTGTATGAGACTTATACCATGCTAGGGTTAAATTAGGGTTTTGATTATTTCTTAAGTTATTACAAAAGAGCAAAAGACTTGGTCAAAGTTTTCATGCTAGGAGAAACTTGTAGAACATTCTCAAGGTCAACTCTTTTGTCATTCCTTAGGATATTTTTCCTTAACCCAACCTTTAACCATAGCCTTGGGTTTTTCTCTATATGAGTTAAGCATGATAGTTTTAACTCAACTATGGGTGCAATAATTCATTTGGATGAATTATTCATGTGAGATATTTTCTTCTTCTTCATCATCAAAAGCTTCTAGCTTCAATGGAGTTTTGAGAAAAAGTGTGAGAAAATGAAATCTAAAGTGAGCCCACTTCCTACTTTATCATCCTCTACTACTTGCCATTTAGTAGAGTGTGTTCTCTTCACAAAGTTCATGACCTAGTGAAGGAATAGCTTGGGTTAGTATCTCCTCGACGTAGATCATCTTCGGCCTCGAAGTCATCGAAGCAAGCGTGTTGGTTTCTTCATGGAGCCTCTCTAGAGTACGGAGTTTATGATCGCAGTGAAGGGGACTACTACACGAAGCTAATTGAAGTGAAGGAACGGTCTACAAAGATTGTATTCCTTGCTCACCATAACTTGCAAAGTGTTTGCATGTGTTTTCCGTATTATTTCTAGTTATGATTCATGGTTAGGGTTAGCTAGAACGGCAAATTTTTGAATATGGCATGGACGATGCCTCCCGAAAACTTGCTACCGTGCTAGGCAACTCTACCCTCTTGTTGCAAGAATTTGAGCTTGTCATAAGAAACAAAAGTGGATGTGAAAACGTCATAGCCAGCCATTTTTCACGACTTCCTTCTTCACCAATGTTGACCTTGCCAATAAACAACTCTTTTCCGGAATAACATCTCTTGACCTTATCTTGCGAATCTTGGTTTTCTGATATCGTAAATTATTTAGCAATGGGGCTTCTACTCAGCGAATGGTAAGATAATCACAGATTTTTATCCCAGGTATAACACTTTTATTGGGATGAACCTTATTTGTTCAAGTATTGCCCCGATCAGATCATTCGCCGATATGTCCCTAATAATGAGTTCTGGTGTGTATTGTCTTTCTGTCATGATCAAGCATGTGGTAGTCACTATGGTCCAAGAAATCCTACGGAAAATTTTTCGCAATGCTGCTTTTATTGGCCAACGTTATTAAAAAATGAACATGATTATTGCAAAACATGTTCATGGTGTCAACACATGGGTCAGATTTTACGGAGGAACGAGATGCCGCTGTAACCAATTCTGTGTTGGGTTATGCCAGCGCTCTGGCCATTTACCGTGACCGTTTGCGGAACAAAAATTTTCAAAACTGACGCTAGAACAACCCTATTACCCGGATTTACCATAAAACTAAAACTAGCAAACTAAAAAGGAGTTTAGAATGGTTATACCGAATGATCCGAGTCCTTTGGTCTTCAACCATCTTCCTAAGGTCCTAGAGGCCACCATGATCAAGCTTGATCGCCGGTCTCCCTCCATCGAAGTTGATCCACCTGGGAATTTGTAATTCGAGCTCTAATCTAATAGCCGAGGAAACTAGGGTATCTAGTTCGCTATACTAGATAGCCTAGAGGATATAGAGTCTAATGATGGATCAATTTATCTCCGAACACCCTAGGTTTCTCAACACATAAGACTTTTAGGGTAAAGGTAGAAGAAGAAGTTTGAGAAGATGAGAGTGAAGCAAACATGGAAAAAATGGCTAAGTGTTGTGTGATAATAATTCATGAAGCCTCAACTAAAGAAAATATCTCACAACACCAAAATATCAAGCATGCCTCAATAGTACCACCATGAATCACCCCATAAGTCACCACAAAGCCATGCTTAATTTTAAAGCCATAACACCTCATCCCTCCACCTCATTAAACCATTTAAACAAATGGTTAAAACTAAAATGCGGTGTCTTCTTCTAGAAGTAATCTTATAATTAATTACAAGAATACCCCTCATCCGTATATACATACTCGTATCCGTATTCCAAAAAATATGAATACAAAGAGATAAAAATAATCCAATAATATAATACTAGGATCCGGCTTAAACCAAAGCCCACTAGTATTATCCGTCTGAATCATGATACGTGCACAAGTGCACGTATATGATTGAACCCTGCCGTATAACCATACGGCCTCTACATCGTTTCACCCAAAGAAGGGAAACCCTCTGTATGGGACTCTAAAGACTCGTCAATACGCTGGCAGTGGGTTTAACCACAAGCACGTCAGCGGCACTAGCTGTACGTAACGGCTACCCAGGTATTGAGCGAAAGGAAGGCCGACGAGCAAACTCATCCGAACCCCTACTGAGCATGTCCGTGACAATCTTCGCACAGTCCGGTCTATTCATTTAAGAGTATCGCATATCGAGTCTAGAGAGTGGATAAAGTCAGGTCCCTAATAACGCGATATTTTGTGTCGGTATGAAGCCCACCGCCGACTGAGAAACTACCGATCTAAATCAGTAATTCTCGTCTACCTTGGCCAAGGATTTCTGGTGATGGCCACCTGTGCACTACGCAACATCAACCCCCAATACCGGGAGAGATGAATCCCCGATGATCCGCTCACTGCTTCCATGTGGCTCGGGACTTTACCCAACTAAAACCTGTTTGCACGACTCGTTTGAGCCGTAGTAGGGTAGTAATCAAAGCACATTGGGAACTCAAACGACACAAATGGCGATCTCATGTCAACAGACTAACTTGTAGACATGTCACCTGAGAACTGCTATCTGACAATAGGTATAATACCAATTAGTATGTTCCCGGCGAGTCCGTCTAGTGTACTCATAACCCAACGCCTATAGACTATCTTAGGTGACTAACTGACACCAATGGCTTGTGAGACCGGCCACCGCCCCTCGTCGGGGTCTCGATAAGTACACACTAGTCTAATCTGGAGTATCAATGCCTAGTCTCGATACTCCCTCGACTAGGAACATTTGAAGATGTGCTTATAGACCACCCAGCTCCTACGTATATGATCACCATCATAATGCTGGTAGTCAAGCAAGAATCCTATGGGCTCTATTAACATGTAATAGTGATATGTAATACCATATAATGCATGTAAATGATGATAAAGACAAACCAGATATCATACTATCAATTTGACTAAGAATGTTTTATCCGTATAGGTCCTCCCTAAATCATCATAATCACCTGCATGTGATTACAATAATTTCCTTAAGGGCACTATAGCCAACAATCTCCCACTTGCACTTAAGGCTAGTAATTGCGGTGTCGCATACTCACAGCCCATGTGATACTGAACACCCAACTTCTCTACTAATCAGTCTCACAAAGCTCGTTTGTGAAACTATTGTGTTCGAGAAATAGCCTCAGTGAGTGGATCCTCTTCAGTGTTTCTATCTTTATCTCTCTCAATATCTCAACTTCGCAGAGAAAGACTATCTCCCGAAATGAGCAATACCTGTCTTAGAATTTTTCTGGATATCTGAGGGGACCCAGTTCAAAAATGAACTCCAAATCCAACAAACTTCTTAGACTGTATCATGCACTGAATTTAATCAGTATCCTATACCATGCCTTCTACAGTATCCTCTTGGACCATCTGTCCAACATACTGTCCCTCAAAAGAGGGAAAACTATCACTCTGATAGCCACTCTGTCATCCAGTTCACCTTGGAAGCCTGAAATGATAACCGCTTTCCGAAGGAGGCTGTCGTTACCATATACCAAGAACATCTACTTATGATATAACTGCTTCCTAATGTTTCTCCAGGATTGGATTAATATATACTTATTACAGCCTGTGCAAAATCAATATCTGGCGTTGTACTTGACATCTCAAGATTGACTCAATTGCCTAAGCCAGTAATATGCCAATCATGCAAATCCCTCTCTTCATCTGTCTAAAAACATCTCTTTAGAGAGGGTGACTCCATCATCTGTGGGTACTCCACCACGCTAGGAGTCGTCCATTCTAAATCAGTATAGAATAATGTCAAAGTACCACAATTAGGACACTTCCAAAATCTAGATCTAAAACCATAGATCTAGTCACCAGAATCCCTGAAATTTTATCCATATCCTATGTGGAGAAACTCCTTGTGACAATCACAGTATAACCGATCGTAGTATAGGAAGATCTCTTCCTATTAAGTGCATGCCATCCAAATACCAGGACATCACTCGCTACTACTTTCATACCAAATCTATCTCTTATTCTGATGAAGTCAAACTCTATGACTGTCACATAAAAAATAGATGATCTATCTCCGTTATACCTGCTTTAGTCTATAAATAGACATAAACTACTTGCCCACTATGCTTCCGCTGCTCCCACTGACTACAACAACCTTCTGGCAGAGTCATATATACGTGCACTTCTAAAGCAAGTTTAGAACGACGTTATACTCATCCTCCTGCCAGACCTCATAGTCTAGAACAGCAATAGTGGCAAGTTTGGGTAATAACAAAACATCCCTGTCACCGTCTCTGAGGAGACCGAAGTACCTCTCGGATGCCTGAGGTTACCCACCAAATCTGCGGAGTGGCTAATGGATCGTCGAAACCATTTGAATCTTTAGGTTCTATTAAATTTTCAGTAATCGTTTGTGGTTCTGGAATCACTTCCAGTTCTACCATACTCCCACTTATGTTTTCTGAAAAGAATCCATTTTACTAAAACTATGGCGAGTCAAGAACAATATAACTATTGATCTTCCAGATGGTAGAAAGTTAACCCTCATCAATGCCCGGGATAACCCACAAAATGCCATTATTGAAACGTGCCTTGAGTTTGTCCAGATTTTGGTTTTAAGCCTCTGCCGGACAACTCCATATACCTTAATATCGTTAAGATATGAATCCATTCTATATACATATATAGAAAAAGAGGAACTAATTTAATTTAAATCAGATTCAAAAATCCGGCAGCTGTTTCCAGTGCATATCAACCAAATGGAAGAAAGTCGTACAACATTACTTATCAAGGAATGCATCCACGTATGAGTAACCTGAAAGAGAAGCAAGTTCTCAAAACAATTACTTACAACGGAATACCAAACATAAGTATCTCCGTCTTCAATCACCTTGAAGAATCCTGATACTTGCAACATATTGTTCTTTACCTTATTCTTATACTTATAACTTCTCAAAATTTAGATCTTGTATTTCAAAGAAATATTTGTCTAAAATTAGAAAAGTCATGAGTAAACAGAATATAGTACGAGTACCAACCCGTTTGTCCTAGTGGATATCGGAAAACATACAATACTTTGTATAAGTCGACTGAGTTTAATAACTCAAACCCTATGCGTCGTAGGTTGAAAACTGTACTATGTTTAAGAAAAATTACACCATTGTTGAATGCACCTTACCTAACTATCAACTGATATAAGTAAATGTCATAAACATAATTTCAAAAAGTTATATCTCACTTTATAAAATAAACGTATAGATATATCGGTTTGAAATTGGTGCATAACGACGGATATTCAAAACCAAATATTTGCCATCAGGCAAAACCCAAGTAATTTCCTCAAATATCACTAATTACGAAGAATTCCAATATATAGAGAATCTAATCACCCAATTCCCAATTTCTTACTTTAACTCATCATCTGTAACGCCATATAGATGTGAGAATCAAGTTTGGTAAGCACATACCCTGGAGAAAGAATCTATTTGGGAAAACAGTTTTCAATTAACACCGCACAGTGAAACTGAAACACGAAAATATTTCGAAGGGGTAAGCGGGTATTCCTAGTAATGCCTCTTCCACTATCGAGATTAATGACAGTAACCGTATACTTCCTTGCCCACACTCCAATTCCTTTATATGTCTTTACTTCTTACCTTCTGTACACCACACTTAGGCTAATTGATTTTCTTCCTTCCCTACCTTTCGGCACCAGCCTAAGGTTTGGAAGAAGACTATCCAATAAGCGCAATAGGTGTACTCTCTTAATACTAGGAGCTCTCGCAACCTGAGAGAAGGTAAAGGGAAAAGACAACTGAATAATTCTTATTTTATTTCTCCAGACCAAGAAACCATTCTTGACTGGAACAAGTTCCTTCGAATTCGTATGTAACTATACGATGGCATATCCAATCAATATGGATCTTCATAAAGATACAGAGTGTTTTGGAGAAAAAAGGTGATATAGGAGTGGCAGGAGATATACACGGCTTCATCGTGAATCATAGCGGTCGCAATTTCCTTTGCCCTTAATCTTATCCATTTATATGTCTTTACTTATTACCTTCTGTACACCACATTTAGACTAATTGGTTTTCTTCCTTCCCCACCTTTCGGCACCAGCCTAAGGTTTGGAAGAAGACTATCTAATAAGCACAATGGGTGTATCCTCCTAAAACTAGGAGCTCTAGCAACCTGAGAGAAGGTAAAGGGAAAAGACAACCGAATAATCATATTCAATTTCTCCAGAACCAGAATCCATCCTCGAACTGGAACAAGTTCCTTCGAGTTCGTATGTAACTAAACGATGGAATATCCAAGCAATATGGATTTTCGTAGTGACACGAAGTGTTCTAGAGAAATGCAAAGGGGATGCAGGATTGGCAATGATATATGCGACTCCGTGACAATCTAAAAGCCAAAGTGTTTTAAGAAGGTTCGGTTAACTTGGTTCATGAGTTTTAGTTTAGGGTCAGGCCATGGTCGCTGGCAAAGAGAGAGAGAGAGAAAAAAGAAACACTCAGCGTGCACTCTAACCTAGATCAGATTGGTTAATCACTTTATCTAATCAGGATGGATTCCACTGTTTTCTTGAATTCTCCTTCAAATCCTAAAAGGAGAATTAGTTGGGATCATCTAAATTCACCCGAGGAGTAACACCTACTCATCAGTGGGAATCAGGATCCAACTATCATCGCATGATAACTTGATGGAATCCACTCAAGTCACCACACTCCAGAAGGTATGCGCATGCCTGGCAAGTTTCCTGTATGTTTGAAACTCCAGATATGGTTTTTATGCCTAATGACCTATGACCTTGACAAGGTCAACTGATTGTTAGAGATTTTCTATGTTTAAATTTACCGCAATCAAGACGGTGTCGCTTGGTAGCTAGCAGGTTGAGTACGGGTCGATCCTCAGGGAGATGGAATCTTTTTCTTTATGTTTTAACGAGTTAAGTCCAAAAAATTGGTGGTTTTGTTTTAAGATCTACGAATGAGATAAAAGATGATAAAATGCTTGCTAAGGTTAGGATTATGTTAATTTGAGTTTAGGAAATTCATACTTCTTTCAATGCCTTAGTTATGAATATTGGTGTTAAGGTAATCGGCAACAACAGGGATTAGGACGACTAGGAAGAAACTTATAAGTCTAAGCTAGGCTTTCCATGCTTAGTTTCTTCCTTCTGGTCCTTGTCCGTCCGTTCTTGTCTCTTAGTCCTAACCTCCAATTAATCTAACCACAACCGGTCTGATTAGGGAATCACCGCTATCATGTAAGATAAGGTGCCGTAGTGAGCGGATTATGGTTGAATAAATTGGAGTCCGTATTTTGAAGTGTTGGAAAAAGAAAGAAGTGAGAGAGATTTCCTTCTCTCAAATCTTCCTTCTCCTAGCCCTAACAAGTGAGGAATTACTCATCCATTAAAAAAAAGATAAAAAAAATAAAATTCGAGATAAGAAAAAAATGCAGATTTAATTCTACGACAAAGTTTATAAATAGAAATTGCAAATAATAAAATGCGATAAAAAAATGCGAGAAAGATAAAAAGAATTTACTTTTATTGATAGCTCTTAAAAGCTTATTACAATGGAGAATTAAATTATAGATCTAGAAATAAAAAAGAGAAATAAAAATAAAAAGAGGCATGCCTTCATTTAGCTTTGAGCTCTCCTATTTATAGATAAGAAACCCTAGGTTTACATTCTGATCCAATCACTAATTTACAAAACTACCCTAAGAGAGTCGTGTCAAAGCACCGACACTGCCACCGACACGTGCATAACACGGCCGCGGTTCCGCGGCAGAAGTACCTGTTTGGCCGCGGTTCCGCGGCCGTTTGGTGGAATCGTGGGGCCATCTCTTCAGGGTTTCTCCATGTTGCTTTAATCTTCTGTTTTATTCACTTGGTTTCTCAGAATCTCTTCAATCTCCTTCCAGATTTCCCACAATGCAAAATGATATGGACTCTTTCCATGAGCTCCATGTTGAAGTCTTGGATCTTGTGCTGCCTTTGTGTTTTGTGCATTGAAATGCCCAATGATTTTCCATTTGTTCCTTGAACTGGTAGGCGGCATTATACGGATAGTGTGCGGAAACCCGTATTTCTCTGTTTGTTGGTCGTAGTCCCACATTTGTTGCGACTTTTCATGAATTTCACTGTAGAGAGCTGAAAACCTGTAACCTGCAACTATTTAGCAGACATGGATCAAAAATACCTACTTATATGCAATGTGATTAAGAATGGGCGGTATAAAAATGCAAAAATCTCATATGAACATCAACAAATCATAAGTCGCTAGTCAAGTTCAACCCGTCATTATCTTGATTAGCCTAGACACACCCACATAAGCTCTTGACAAGATCAACAAGGCTATGTAGCTGTCCTAGTTAATCCACATCATGTGCTACAAATAAGCACCACTCAGCTACCGTAGACTACGTCTTGACAAGGTCAACTAACTCAGTACGAATACTATGTACTACTCGTAGGAAATGACGGAGGGCTACGATTTGTTTTTGGCGAAAAACCTTTAACGTAATGAACTTGATATCGTTGAAAGAACCGAGTGGTTTTACAAATATATAGTGGCGCAAACTTTTGCTAAAGAGGTCACTCCCTGTGAAAGGATCTCGGCTCTTCCCTCATCGAACGAGGTGCAGGATATTCCTAACTGAATACCATGATGCAAAGCAAAAGAATTGACTATAGTGAAATTATTACGATGACGCAAACTTTTGCTCAAGAGGTCACTCCCGATGAATGGATCTCGGCTCTTGCCTCGTCGAATGAGGTGCTGGATATTCATAACCGAATACCACTATGCAAAGCAAAAGAGAACATCTGTAATGTCAGTTTCCAAAAACTTGGTTCCAACAACATTATATAGTTTTGTTTTCCTTGTATTAATCTAAATTAATGCAGTCCCATTAATTAAACTATATCACACCAGAAAAGAACGAAAATACAATGTACGTATATTCTATCCGCATTCGCCATGGGGTCCCGTCATGTACCGTTAGGTTACTTAACTAATGGCAGAGCGGGGGCTGGACTAGCGCGGATGCAAAACATATACAACATCTACTAGTATATATATAAATATATATAGCATTCGTCCCAGGCATGATTAAAGCAACATCATAGAATCTCAGCAAGCAATACAGAATAGTGGATTATCTTGGAGCCTCGGGTTTCATTTGAGCCGCAAATATGACCAGATATTCCCTGTCGTGTGGATAGCCTGTGCAATGAAAACCTGGACCCCTACGATGCGGCAAGTTACCCGCCAATCCCAGAAGTGAGGAAACCCCAATCAACAAAGTGAATGGGTCACCCAACACTTCACTGAATCCGGTAACTTGAGCACCCCTCCGTAGGTCAACCAGTACTCCCTACGAATGCGTCAAATAGCCCACCAATTCTAGAGCAAGGCCCCCTCCGTCTCAACACCATGAGATGCGGGTTTGTTGCCCTCTAGAACCCGGCTATTCGAGCACTCCACTGTGGGGTAATCCTAGTACAGAAAATGAAAATATATATACAAGGAAGACATCGACCTCAACCCGGTCGTAACCCAATAAAATAATATACAACCTAGCAGAGACGGCAGTCCACATGTCGGACGCTCGCCCCGCAATATCAAATATACAAATGAATCTGAACTGTACTACTACCATTGCACCGTAAGCTATCCACCATGACAAACCGATCCACAATATCAGCACATCACAGAACATCAACGTGAATATCACATTCGCAAACCTGTCTAGTCGAACATATAGCAACTATTTGGATTGTACCGCTCAAATAATATTCACGGTCGTAGATATATCGCATGCACTGATAAACACGCACACTTAAAATTTCGATCGACTAAACTTTCCAAAATTGGCTCCAAATGCAAATCCAGCACTCAAACAAATTTAGGCCAAAACCATATATCACAAAAATCGTATTTCCAAGAACTAGAGCCCCAGAAAAAATTTGGGGTACTGTAGCCCAAAAAGCGCGGCGGTTCAGCGGCAAAATGTTCCATTTTTCTTCGGTTCCGCGGCTGAATTTTGGAGTTAGGTGCCCAAATTTTTTTCTTAGTTCTAGTTTTTCCAGCACATATTTTTAAGATACTCTAAAAAAAATTTGAACAAGTTTTAAAATCGACAGCAAACATGGTAACAAGGAATTACGATTCGGAAAAAAATTTGATCGACATTTTAACCTTGTGCACACAAGCTAGTAAGGTTTATGGGGTGGCTCTAATACCATATTGGGTTATGCCAGCGTCCTGACCATCTACCGTGACCGTTTGCAGAATAAAAAATTTCAAAACTGGCGCTAGAACAACTCTATAACCCGGATCTACCATAAACCTAAAGCTAGCAAACTAAAGAGGAGTTTAGAATGGTTATACCGAATGATCCGAGTTCTTCGGTCTTCTACAATCTTCCTAAGCTCTTAGAGGCCACCATGATCAATCTTGATCGCCGGTCTCCCTCCATCGAAGATGATCCACCTGAGGATTTGTAATTCGAGCTCCAATCTCATAGCCGAGGTAAGTAGGGTATCTAGTTCGCTAAACTAGATAGCCTAGAGAATGTAGAGTCTAATGATGGATCAATTTGTCTCCAAATACCTTAGGTTTCTCAACACATGAGACTTTTAGGGTGGAGGTAGAAGAAGAAGCTTGAGGAGATGAGAATGAAGCAAACATGGAAAACAATGGCTAAATGTTGTATGATAATAATTCATGAAGCCTCAAATAAAGAAAATATCTCACAACACTAAAATATCAAGCATGCCTCAATAGTGCCACCATGAGTCACCTCATGAGTCACCACAAAGCCATGTTTAATATTAAATCCATAACACCTCATCACTCCAACTCATTAAACTGTTTAAACAAATGGTTAAAACTAAAATGGGGTTAAGTAATCTTGTAATAAATTACAAGAATACCCCTCATCCGTATATACATACCCGTATTCGTATTCCGAAAAATACGAATATAAAGAGACGAAAATAATCCAATAATATAATATTAGGATCCGACTTAAACCAAAGCCCGCTAGTATTATCCGTCTGAATCATGATACGTGCACAAGTGCACATATATGATCGAACCCTGCCGTAAAACCATTCGGCCTCTACATCGTTTCGTTCGAAATAGGGAAACGCTATGTGTGGGACTCTAAAGACTCATCAATACGTTGGCAATGGGTTTAAGCACGTCAGCGGCACTAGCTGTACGTAACGGCTATCCATGTATTGAGCGAAAGGAAGGCCGATGAGCAAACTAATCCGAACCCCTATTGAGCATGTCCATAACAATCTCCGTACAGTCTGGTCCGTTCGTTTAAGAGTATCGCATATCGAGTCTACGGGGTGGATAAAGTCAGAACCCTAATAATACGATATTTCGTGTCGGTATGAAGCCCATCACCAACTGAGAAACTGCTGATCCAAATCAGTAATTCTCGTCTACCTTGGCCAAGGATTTCGGGTGTTGGCCACTCGTGCACTATTCGACATCAACCTCCAATACAGGAAGAGACGAATCCCCGACGATCCGCTCACTGCCTCCATGTTGCTCGAGACTATACCCAACTAAAACCTGTTTGCATGACTCCTTTCAGCCGTGGTAGGATAGTAATCAAAGCACAGTGGGAACTCACAAGCGACAAATGACGTTCTCAGGTCGACAGACTAACCTGTACACATGTCACCAGGAAACTGCTATCTGACAATAGGTATAATACCAACTAGTATGTTCCCGGCCAGTCCGTCTAGTGTACTCATAACCCAATGAGTACATGTATACTATCTTAGGTCACTAACTGACACCAATGGCTTGTGAGACCGGCCATCGCCCTTCGTCGGGGTCTCGATAAGTACACACTAGTCTACTCTGGAGTATCAATGCCCAGTCTCGATACTCCCTCGACCAAGGACATTTGAGAATGTGCTTATAGACCACCCAGCTCCCACGTATATGATCGCCATCATAATGCTGGTAGTCAAACATGAATCCTATGGGCTCTATCAACATGTAATAGTGATCTATAATACCACATAATGCATGTACAATATGATAAATACAAACCAGATAGCATACTATCATTTTGAATAAAACTGTTCTATTCATATAGGTCCTCCTTTAATCATCATAATCACATGTCTGTAATTACAATAATTGCCTTGAGGGCACTATTGCCAACATCTTGGTTGTTGAGATATTTGATGTGTGGGGAATTGACTTCATGGGACTGTTTTCCAACTCTTTTGGGAATTTATACATTCTCTTAGCAGTTGATTATATCTCTAAATGGGTTGATGCAATACCGAGCCATACTAATGACAAAAAAGTTGTCGTTATGTTATTTAAAGAAAATATCTTTTCTCGGTTCGGGCGCCCTCGCTCTATTATTAGCGACAATGGGACGCATTTCTGCAATCAGTCTTTCGAGGGTTTCATGCGGAAATTGTTAGGTTTACCTAGCACCTCATGAAGGGTTTGAAGGCATCACATGTTTCAAAATCAAATTTTTAAGGTGCTAAGTGAACATACAAAGAATCATCACTAGAAATTTAGGGTTTCTTAACATTAACATCATCACAAGTAGTAAAAGCTAGGGTTTTGAGAGTACAACCTTTGTAGCTCCCTATGCTAGACTCCTTGGCTACTTGAGGGTTGGAAAAAAGGTCCGCTTGAGATCCTCTAGGTCCACGATGATCCACCTGGAATCCTCTTTGTCCAAGCTTGAAACTTCAGAAGATCAAGAGAAGAAATGGAAGCTAACACTCTTCACTAATGGGCAAGACTAGTGTAGAATGGTGTTGTGGTTGGTTTTCTCACTTCAAAATCCTAACTTGATAACTCTTTTGCTCACTTGAAAGAACTAGAGAGCAAGAGAGAAAGGAAGAAGAAGATGATGGCTTTTGAAACTCAAGATAATGATAAGCTTGTTTTTGAAAATGAGAAAATGAAAATATATATATTCACTCTCTCATTCTTAACTAGGGTTATAAAATATCTAGATATTTTTGTTTGGAAAAGAAATGACCATAGAAATTAAATCATGGTTAGTCAAAAGGGTTAATGAAGGAATAAAATATTAAACCATGAAACAATTTCCATTTTCATTTTCCTTTTTCCAAATAAATAATATCCATATATTTTATATGGTGTGATTCTTATATTGCCACCATCTACTATATCAACAACCATGATAACCTTTATGTATGCATGTATGTGTGCATGCACATCCTATGTGCATGAATGAGAATGAATGCATACATGCATGCATACAACATAAAGACAAGAAAGGATTTCAAGTGAGAAACTAATGGTTAATGATAAATCAACACTTGATTTAGCAATCCGGTCGTATCACATACGACCCGACCAAAAGAAAGCCGCCAGATTAATATACGGTATCTCATACGCGCATTTTAACCGGGTCCACGGGCATATCGCATATGCGCACCACAACGTTTCGCCTGGACTAGGTAACTCTATTGTGGGACTCTAAGACTCGTCAATACGCCGGCAGTGGGTGATGATCATATCAAGCACCCCCAAGCCGCAAGCGGTCAGCTAAACGTAACGGCCACCCGGGTATTGAGCGATCAGAAGAAAACAAGTGAACCTGTTACAACTCCCGTCGAGCCAACCGGCAACACTACCGTACAGTCCGGTCTCTTCGTCAGATATGCTGCATATCGAGTCTAGGGATGGTAACGTCGACCCTAATAACTCAATAAGTCGTGCCGATGAATGGTCTATAACAGATCGAGAAACTACTGGTAACACTTATCAGTAAATCTCAACAGCCCTGGCCAGGGACTTACTGATATAGCCAATCGAGCACAGCACAGCATCAACTCCTAATACCGGGAGAGATGAAACCCCTCCTATCGCTCATCGCCTTCGTTTGTCTCGGGACTGTACCCAACGGCCACCTGTTTGCACGACTCAGTAGAGCCGTGGTAGGGTGGTAATCAAAGTACAGTGGGAGAACACACAAGACTCTATGACGATCTCGGGTCTACAGACTAACCTGCACCAGTGTCACCTGAGAACTGCTATCCGACGATAGATATAATTCCATATAGGAGTTCTCGGTGAGTCCGTCCAGTGTACCCAGTCACCACTGAGCACCCGTATACGATCTCGATGTCAAACATCGATGAATGTGGGAACATCCATCGTCCATCGTATAGGTCTAGTATCATATACGCTAGTCTACTCTGGTATATCGATGCCCCGTCTCGATACACCTACGACTAAGGACATTCCAGGATAAACTTATAAACTACAGATGTCCCACTAGTATGATCTCTATCATAATCACAGTAGTCAAGCCAATATCCTCAGGGCTTTATCAACATGTGTGAATGAATAAAAGCATGATCAAATCAACATGTCAGATAAAGAAGAACCAGATAGCATACTATCATGTCGAGCAAGAATGTACACTGAATATATATATATATATATACATGTATAAATATATCCACTATCATATAATGGCCTCTAGGGCATACATATATCCAATAATCTCCCACTTGCACTAAGGCCAGTTATTGGCGTATCTCATTCCCAACATCTCAAAAAGTCGCTCATGCTGCGGCTGAGGGAGGGCCTTGGTGAGTGGATCCGCGGCGTTATTCTTTGTGTATACTCTCCTAATCTCGATCTCGCGGCGATCTACAATCTCCCGGATCAAATGAAAGCGCCTCAGGATGTGTCTGGACCGCTGATGGGACCTGGGTTCCTTGGCTAACGCCATAGCCCCATTATTATCACAATACAATGGTATTGGATCAATAATGGTTGGAACTACTCCTAGCTCCGAGAAGAACTTCTTCATCCAGACGGCTTCCTTGGCGGCATCATTCGCAGCAATGTACTCAGCCTCCATCGTAGAGTCTGCAACGGTATCCTGTTTGGTACTCTTCCAACTTACCGCCCCTCCATTGAGGGTAAATACAAACCCAGAGATAGATTTGCTGCTGTCCTTATCGCTCTGGAAGCTCGAATCAGTAAAGGCCTCCATTTGGAGATCTCCATTACCATACACCAAGAACAATTGTTTAGTCCTTCGCAAGTACTTAAGATTGTTCTTCACAGCTATCCAGTGATTCTCCCCTGGGTTGGATTGATACATGCTTACAACACTAAGTGCATAAGCTACATCTGGGCGTGTACATAACATCGCATACATTATAGATCCTACTGCTGAAACATAGGGTATAATGCTCATGCGAGCTCTCTCTTCATCGGTCTTTGGGCAAGTGTCCTTGGAGAGAGTGACCCCATGGCAAGCGGGTAAGGCACCCCGCTTGGAGTCTTCCATACTAAACCTTTTTAGGATGGTGTTGATGTACCTGGTTTGGGACAATCCCAATAACCTTTTGGATTTATCCCTATAGATCCTAATGCCCAGAATGTATGTGGCATCACCCAGGTCCTTCATGGAGAACCTCAGTGATAAGAAAGATTTGACCGACTGTAGCATAAGAATGTCATTTCCTATCAGAAGAATGTCATCCACGTACAATACGAGGAATGTGACAGCTTTTCCTACAGCCTTCTTATAAACACAAGGTTCATCAGGATTTTTGATGAAATCAAACTCTTTGATAACATCATCGAAACAGATGTTCCAACTCCATGATGCCTGCTTTAACCCATATATGGATTTAAGCAATCTACATGCTTTCCCGCTGCTCCCACTGTCAATTAAGCCCTCCGGCTGATCCATATAAACGCATTCTTCTAAATCTCCATTTAGAAATGCCGTTTTAACGTCCATCGGCCAGATTTCATAGTCGTAGTGAGAAACAATAGCAGGTAGGATCCGAATGGATTTAAGCATGGCTACGGGCGCAAAAGTTTCGTCATAGTCCAAACCTGGTCTTTGACGAAAACCCTTCACCACAAGTCTTGCCTTATAGGTCTCTACCTGCCCATCTACACCAATCTTTCTTTTAAAGATCCATTTGCACCCCACAGGGTTTACCCCAGGGGGTACAACGTCTAAAGTCCATACTTTGTTGGTGTACATAGACTCCATTTCGGAACTCATGGCATCCAGCCACTTCACAGAGTCTCCACTCGTGATAGCTTGCTGAAAACTGGTAGGATCATCATCCTCCATGATGCATTCTTCTCTGTTACCATCAATAAGGAAACCGTAGTACCTTTCCGGTGGGCGAGAAGTCCTACCAGACCTATGGAATGGCCGAGGTTCCTCAGTTTCTATTGAAATAGCCGGTTGAACCAAGTCGTCATTTATAGTTTGTGTCTCTAGAACCTCTTCTAGATCTACCACATTGCCATCAGCTTTATCTGTGAAAAACTCTTTTTCCAAGAATGTGGCATGCTAAGAAACAAACACTTTTTGTTCCTCCTTGTGGTAGAAAAGTTATCCATAAGAGTTCTTTGGATATCGTACAAAATTACACATGACTGACCGTGTCTCGAGTTTGTCCGGATTCTGCTTTTTAACATAGGCCGGGCAACCCCAAATCTTAATTCTCTTAAGAGATGGTCTCTTCCCATGCCATATCTCATATGGTGTGGTAGACACAGTTTTGGTTGGGACCCTGTTCAGTAGAAACGCTGCAGTCTCCAATTCATGTCCCCAAAATGAGACGGGTAACTCAGCATCACTCATCATAGAACGGACCATATCTAATAGGGTCTTATTCTGTCGTTCTGACACACCGTTGTGCTGTGGTGTGTAAGGAGGAGTGAGCTGAGAGAGAATCCCATTCTCTTTTAGGAAGTTTGCAAATTCTGTACTGAGATACTCTCCACCTCGATCTGATCGAAGCATCTTGATACTCAAGCCGGTTTGTTTTTCTATTTCTTGTTTATATTCAGTGAATTTCTCGAAAGCTTCGGACTTGTGCTTTAATAAAAATACATGACCGAATCTTGAGAAATCGTCAGTGAACGTAATGAAGTATGAAAAACCGCCTCTATCCTGTGTAGACATTGGCCACATACATCACTATGTATGAGGCCTAGGAGCTCAGTAGCTCTTTCTCCGTGTCCGGTAAACGGAGTTTTGGTCATTTTACCCTTGATACAAGACTGGCAAGTTGCATAAGATTTATATTCAAAAGGGTTTAAATATCCATCTTTGTGTAACTTGTTTAGTCTTGTTTCGTTAATATGACCAAGTCTACAATGCCAAAGAAAAGCTTCATTTATTTCTGAAAGTTTTCTTTTATTAGTGTGTTGTATACTGAAAACTGTGTGTTGATTTAGGACGTATATCCCGTTATTAAGCGTACCATACCCAACCAACATTTGATTCAGGTGAATGTTCATAACATTGTTCTGCAATACAAAATTATATCCTTCATTGTCTAACAAAGAAACGGATATTATATTACAAAGCATACTAGGTACAAAATAACATGGGTTCAAAACCAATATACACCCAGATGGCAACCCCAAGTGATACTCTCCCACTGCGGCTGTATGTACATTGGAACCATTTCCAACACAGAGAGTATGGTCACCTGTCTTCAAAACCATGCTATTTCTCAGCCCCTGTGTAGAATTGCAAATGTGAGAACCTGAACCGGTATCTAATACCCAGGAAGCAGAGTTTATTGAAAAACAGTGTTCTGTCACAAACACACCTAAAGCGGAAGCATCCCCATGCTTCTTCTTGAGATTTAAGTACTCCGTACAGTTGCGCTTCCAATGTCCTGTTTTGTGGTAATGAAAACATTCCCCTTTCCCCGATTCTTCAGCTTTGGACTTTTCCTTCCCCTTAACCTTTTTAACTTCACCCTTAGGATTGTTGGGTTTCTTCTTTTTCTTTCCCTTGGCCTTAGCCTTTGGGCGAGAAGAGGAAGATTGTCCAACAGTCAAAACGGGAGTTTTCACTGATTTCAGTGTGCTCTCTGCACTCCTTAACATATTAAGGAGTTCAGGTAGTTCCTTCTCCATGTTGTGCAAGTTGAAGTTAACAATGAATTGAGCAAAGGTGGAGGGGAGGGACTGTAGAATAATATCCGTATATTGTTCGTTGTCCATCGTCCATCCAAGGTCCTCAAGCTCTTCTATGAGAGCTATCATCTTCAGAACATGGTCTCCTACTGGTGTGCCAGGGGCCATTCGCATCTGAAACAATTTCTTTGATGCTTCGTATCGTAATACGCGGGATTGCTCTCCATACAACTCCTTTGTATGGAGGAATATGTCATGAATGTCCATATTCTCGTGCTGCTTTTGATGTGTGTTATCCATCGATGCAAGCGCGAGGCATTTGGCTGTGGCACAGTCAGCGTCCCATGTCTTGCGGACTTCTTTGTCCGCAACTGAGAATTTTGGACCTGGGACGGGCGGGGCTGGAGCCGTGAGGACATATGATACTTTATCATAAGTCAAGGCTATTTTCAGATTCCTTAGCCAGTCTTTATAATTGGTCCCATTCAGTTTATTTTTATCTAGTAGAAACTTGAGTCCAGTCATTGGTATCTGCCATTAAGAGAGGGAAAAGAATACACTCAGCGAAAGCTCTTGCAAAGATCAGATTGGTTATTATCTTGTCTAATCGATATTTCCTACTGCTTTAATCAAGTTTTTCTTTCAAACCTTAAAAAGAAAACTAGCCAGGATTAATTACAGTCTACAACTTCGCTAACCGTTCAGCCAGGCCAGTGTCGGTACTTGAGAGAGGTTCCCCGTGCTTTCGCACGGACCTAATTAAAGTAAACCTCGTTTTCTCAGAGGCGTAGCCCCGTTAACACCTTTCTAGACACATAATGAGTTAGCTAATTGTAAACTGTAAAACTCTCCTGGGAGCAACTATTGCCCACAGTGGGATCGGGATCCAACCATCATATGGAAGGTATGCAATCTCATTGCAAATTTCAACTATTGAAATTCCCGATGTGGTTTTTACCCCTAGCACTCATGACCTTGGCTATGGTCAACAAATCACAAGCACTAGTCAAGTTCAACCCATCATTTCTTGATTAATCAGACCCGTTCACATGACCCTTGGCTAAGGTCAACAAAGTCACATGCCCGTCCTAATTAATCTGCATCATATGCATTGTAGGAAGACATCACTTAGCTACCGTACACTACGTCTTGGCTAAGGTCAACAAACGTAGCACGAATACTAAGTACTTTACTTCCTAAAATGACGGAGGGTTGTGGATGATTTTTAAGAAAATCTTTAACGCTTTGAACTTGATATCGTCGTAGAATCAAATGGTTTTCAAAAGGAGTGGCTTGAGCTCCGCAGTTTTGAAATGTAGCTTTTTCATAAAAGAGCCGAGTGGTTTTCAAATCTGATTCTACAACATCTTTTTAGGTTTATTTTCTGTACATTAATCACATTAATGTAGCCCTATCATATAAGTCCTTAAGCCAATCACAGAAAAGTAACAAAAATACCACGTACGCTTATGCCATCCGCATTCGCCGCAATGTTCCGTTATGCACCGTTAGGTTACTTAACTAACGGCATACCGGGACGGGACTAGCGCGGGTGTAAAACATAAGCAACGTCTACTATATATCATATATATAATATATCATTCGTCTCATATATCACATCACAGAATACAGGCAGCAGAAACACACAAATGATAATACAGGATATACTAGGACGTCCGTATTTAGTATTTAGCCAATCAATAGAAAATACGGATTCCACAGTCGCGATGAATAGCCAAACCCACACCCCTAGACCCCTACGGGAGTGGCAAGCGACCCTACCAATTCTAGAGTTTAGGAGACCCGGTCTCGACTCCTGGAGATGGCCTCCCACTGAACCCTAGAACCCGGTCACTTGTGCTCCCCTCCTTGGGTCTATCCTAATGCGGAAAAGTAAATAATATACAACACTGGTGGCATCAACCTCAACCCGGAAGTGCCCCAAATAAAAGAATATTACATTACATTTGAATTTTACATGAATGAAAATAAAACTCTCATCTCACATAAGAAAAACCCCGGCTGTTCAATCGCGACAATCCTGCATATCATATCTTAGCAACACATAATATCTCATATCATCAACGTAAGTAAGTATGCGTACGCCGATTGTCGTTGATGTATAGCAACGAAACCGGCGATATGCGACATACTACACTTACGGTCATAGAAAAGAAAGTGTAAAACTACAATATTTGGAATCCACATTCTCTTTAGACATCGTAAATCTGAAATATCACATACTTCGCATTTCATGCCTAACTATATGGATTCCACATATTATATCACATTCCAGATAAATAGACAGTATTAAAGTTTTCGATCGAATGATCAAATACCCAAAATTTCCTAAAGATCAACACTTGAGCGGAGTTCAAAAATCCCGGAATGTGTCACAGTAGCAGCGGTCCAGCCGTAGAAGGGTCAAGCCAACGCCTCACATATGGCACGCCGTACTGCCTCAAACCCTAAGGTTCAGAGGCAGTTCAGACAGTCACATAATCGAGTTAAGGTTTCTGTTCTTCTAGAGGGTCTACCACTTAACTTGCACATATTTCCGAAAGATTTAAACCCCGTAAAAAAGTGAGTTAATGATACTCGTTCGAACATTTTAATACTTTCTAAATTATCCGAAAAAGGCACGAAATTAAAATTCCGATCGAATCACCGAATCCAAAACAATCCGCAGAACATTCAACACTTGAATCAGATTAAAAATACACAAAATATGTACAAGCAGATACTAACATTACTGTATAAAAATGAGGCCATAAAGCATCTGCACGGCCGCGGAGCCGCGGCCCAAGCAAGCAATGGCCGCGGTTCCGCGGCAGCTTGTACGGCTTATGGCTTCGTTTTTTACAGAAGATCTTAGAATTCCCTGCTGAATTTTTTAAGTATTTTTAATTTTGAAAATAACAAAGTTTCAAAAAATGTCCAGAGAGGGTTAAAAAGTCCATATTTCTGGTTCGATCGGAGTTTTAACTTCGCTAAAGCGTCGCCTAAAGCTCTAGCTTGGCTCTGATACCATTGTTAGGTTTACCTAGCACCTCATGAAGGGTTTAAAGGCATCACATGTGTCAAAATCAAATTTTTAAGGTGTTAAGTGAACATACAAAGAATCATCACTAGAAATTTAGGGTTTCTTAACATTAACATCATCACAAGTAGTAAAAACTAGGGTTTTGAGAGTACAACCTTTGTAGCTCCCTACGCTAGACTCCTTGGCTACTTGAGGGTTGGAAAAAAGGTCCGCTTGAGATCCTTTAGGTCCACGATGATCCACCCGGAATTCTCTTTGTCCAAGCTTGAAACTTCAGAAGATCAAGAGAAGAAATGGAAGCTAACACTCTTCACTAATGGGCAAGACTAGTGTAGAATGGTGTTGTGGTTGGTTTTCTCACTTCAAAATCCTAACTTGACAACTCTTTTGCTCACTTGAAAGAACTAGAGAGCAAGAGAGAAAGGAGGAAGAAGATGATGGCTTTTGAAACTCAAGATAATGATGAGCTTGTTTTTGAAAATGAGAAAATGAAAATATATATATTTTTTCACTCTCTCATTCTTAACTAGGGTTATAAAATATCTAGATATTTTTGTTTGGAAAAGAAATGACCATAGAAATTAAATCATGGTTAGTCAAAAGGGTTAATGAAGGAATAAAATATTAAACCATGAAACAATTTCCATTTTCATTTTCCTTTTTCCAAATAAATAATATCCATATATTTTATATGGTGTGAGTCTTATATTGCCACCATCTACTATATCAACAACCATGATAACCTTTATGTATGCATGTATGTGTGCATGCACATCCTATGTGCATGAATGAGAATGAATGCATATATGCATGCATACAACATAAAGACAAGAAAGGATTTCAAGTGAGAAACTAATGGTTAATGATAAATCAACACTTGATTTAGCAACCCGGTCGTATCACATACGACCCGACTAAGAGCACGCCGCCAGATTAATATACGGTATCTCATACGCGCATTTTAACCGGGTCCACGCGCATATCGCATATGCGCACCACAACGTTTCGCCTGGACTAGGTAACTCCATTGTGGGACTCTAAGACTCGTCAATACACCGGCAGTGGGTGATGATCATATCAAGCACCCCCATGCCGCAAGCGGTCAGCTAAACGTAACGGCCACCCGGGTATTGAGCGATCAGAAGAAAACAAGCGAACCTGTTACAACTCCCGTCGAGCCAACCGGCAACACTACCGTACAGTCCGGTCTCTTCGTCGGATATGCTGCATATCGAGTCTAGGGATGGTAACGTCGACCCTAATAACTCAATAAGTCGTGCCGATGAATGGTCTATAACAGATCGAGAAACTACTGATAACACTTATCAGTAAATCTCAACAGCCCTGGCCAGGGACTTACTGATATAGCCAATCGAGCACAGCACAGCATAAACTCCCAATACCGGGAGAGAAGAAACCCCTCCTATCGCTCATCGCCTTTGTGTGTCTCGGGACTGCACCCAACGGCCACCTGTTTGCACGACTCAGTAGAGCCGTGGTAGGGTGGTAATCAAAGTACAGTGGGAGAACACACAAGACTCTATGACGATCTCGGGTCTACAGACTAACCTGCACCAGTGTCACCTGAGAACTGCTATCCGACGATAGATATAATTCCATATAGGAGTTCTTGGTGATTCCGTCCAGTGTACCCAGTCACCACTGAGCACCCGTATACGATCTCGATGTCAAACATCGATGAATGTGGGAACATCCATCGCCCATCGTATGGGTCTAGTATCATATACGCTAGTCTACTCTGGTATATCGATGCCCCGTCTCGAAGCAACTACGACTAAGGACATTCCAGGATAAGCTTATAAACTACAGATGTCCCACTAGTATAATCTTTATCATAATCACAGTAGTCAAGCCAATATCCTCAGGGCTTTATCAACATGTGTGAATGAATAAAAGCATGATCAAATCAACATGTCAGATAAAGAAGAACCAGATAGCATACTATCATGTCGAGCAACAATGTACAGTGAATATATATATATATATATATATATATATATATATACACACATGTATAAATACATCCACTATCATATAATGGCCTCTAGGGCATACATATATCCAACAGAAATATTCAATCAACTACAAGCTTTCTACGCCCTATCATCCCCAAACGAGCGGGAAAGCTGAAGTCACCAATCGAATGATCAAGCAAAATTTGATGAAAAAAGTTTCTAAGAACTGTAAAGATTAGTCCTCTAAACCGACTTATGCTCTTTGGGCATTTCGTACTGTATATAAGACCGATCTTGGCATATCTCCTTATTGGCTAATGTTTGGGAAGTCTTGCCATCTCCCTGTCGAGATCGAACATAGGGCGATGCGGGCAATTAAAGAGCTTAATTTCGATTTTGATTAAGCAGGCAGCTATCGGAAGCTGCTATTAAATGAGCTGAGTGAGCTTCATGATGAAGCCTACGATAACACGGTTATAATAGAGAACCGGACAAAAGTATTCCACAACAAACACCTTGTGCGAAAAACATTCACACCGGTACAATAAGTCCTTCTTTATGATACTCGTCTCTATCTTCATCCGGGTAAGCTGAGATCTCGTTGGATGGGACCTTTTCTGGTGCGGTATATATACCCACACGATGAAGTGGATGTAGAAAATGCTAAAGAAGGTTCCATTTTCAAGTAAATGGGCATAGATTAAAACCGTACTTTTCCGCTGACCCATCGGAGGAGCTCATGTTCTTGCAGGAGCCGCTTTATCATGACTAAATTTCCTCTGCCTCTTCTCCATGCTTCGGTTTTCCAGCCATAAACAGTGGAAACATTGTTTCAACTAAGAATGGAGGTGTGTATATTAGTAGTTCCAAACAAAAAAATGTGTGTGCGAAGAACAAGTTTTGAACGTTGATACCCTACTATACGCACTTGCACGCATCTTGAAACTTGGGATAGTAGAGACTATCTTGAAATACTTTTGCCTAAAAACTTTTGTATGAAAAAAATCAACAAAATATAAATGACACATAAAATAAAATTTAAAAGAAAAATGAACACTGGTTTTGTAATTACTTAAGGCAGCGTATAAAAAATATAGCAAGGGTGCCTTCTCACCTAGTGCCTTAGACTAACTGGTTTGGGGGTCACTACTAAGTCTTAGATGTTGCAAGATTAGAATATTGCTAATTATGTCTTAATAAGTGAGCACATTCGGTAATCGGTTGGTTAGTGTTTCAAGAATTATTAACGGTCGCATGAAAAATATGTGAGCAAATCCATCTAAAACATCACCGACTAAAAAGTACTAAGAAATATAGACAAAAGGTATGATAGCTTGAATTGAATTTTCCAAGTGTAGGGATGACTTTTACACACACATAGGGGTATATGATCGATATTTGAAGGAGAGGTAGGGAGGAAGACTAAAGACGATGTTTTATTGAGAGAGGATATGATTTCTAATATCTTTTCAAGACTATTAAGATAGGGCTCATGATAACTAAAAAGCTAGTGTAGTTTGAAATTCTTATTTTCAAGTTTTTTCTTTTATATGTTCTTTGCATGTAATTTTCGTCTTCTTTCCTGTATTTTCTAAATTTTTAGGATTTTGTGGGTGTAATCCGCTGAAAATCCTTAAGAGACAACACTCCTCTTATTAGGGACACCTAGAAGTTTAACGGCTTGTTGCACGAGCTATGTGCAAACGTGTTGCCTACGAAAGTGTGCTATGTTTTTATTTTTCTTTTAAAATAAAACAATTTGCTTGGGACGATCAAAACATAGGTGTGGGCGTATTTAATCAGTCATATTTATTGCACATTTTTACGGTCATTTTCCCTATTATTATTAATTACTAAATTGTGTTATTTATAATTTAAGAACATATGTGGGCCGGGTTTATATGTAAAAAGATTTTGTCATATGTTTCTTAATTTATAATTAATATAATTGGGTGTAATATATGCATATCATATTTAAATAAAATATCCATGTGATTTTTAACCTTTATTATTAAGATGTGGATATCATATCATATCATATCCATTAAGTAATTTAATTAAAAATTGGTTGGAATATTATCTCAAATAAATCAAATGTTACTAAAGATTTGATTTGAGATATTGTGCATGTATTAAAATAATAAATCAGTTCAGGACTATAATCATAAGTAGGAGATCCATATCAAATCAAGTTAGTAAACCAAATCTGCCAAATTTTAGGAGAAAATTGAAGAATCTCACAATTGCAGAGAGAAAGAGATATTTTCAAAATATATTCATCAGAAAAATCTCCTAAAATCGAGAAAAGAAAGCACAAAAATCTGGAGGCGCAATAACATCAACAGGCGGCAGAACCGCGGTGAAATGTAGAAAATGGCGGCGAAACCGCGTTCACCTAATGGCCGTTGGATGTGCAATACCAGGGGCATGATTGTATTTTCACATACTTCAAGATTCATCTAGGGTTTCAAGTTCCAGAGCCTATATAAAGGACCGAGATCAATCTAGGGTTATCAATCAATCTATTCATCTATCGATCTAGATCTATCGAGCAAACTAGGGTTTCTAGTTCTTTTAGTTTTTTTTTCAGCAATCAAATTCTGTAATGCAAAAGTTTCAATAAAAGGTAATTTCTTTCTTTTACTTTTGTCTCATTACTTTCTGCACTTTTAGTTTTTTTTTTCTTATGGGTTCCTTAGTCTTCTACCTTTCATCGTTTTCCCCAATAAGCGAGTTAATTCTCGCTTGTTAGGCTTTGTAGGATAGGGTAGTATAATGGATGAATGGAGTCTTAACAAATGGAGTCTTAACATATGAAAAAATCTCTTAACTACTTCTTATGTTTTAATTTTTATAAATTTTAACAAATGGAGTCTTAACCCTCTTATTCGGGCGTGCTACCAATTCATAATAGTTACGATCTCGATTTAAGATTCGTTAATACTTGCTTTGTTGAGGGTTTGAGATAAATAGGGATCAATGGAAGGACAAGGGTCAGTAAAGGGAAATCCTAATCCCTCCAAGTACCTTAATCCATATTCATCGCTATTTCTGTAGTATTAAATAATTAAAAGATAAAAAGAATTAATTTTAAAACTCCATCCTTTAACTACTACATCCGAAAAACGCTACAAGCCCTTCTCTTATAAAATTTTCAAATCTCTTTAGTATAAAACGATAAAAATCCTACCTTTCTTCTATTAACTCGTCTAAAATAAGAAAAATAGTTCACCATTTCCTTTTAAACGACCCATACTCACTATCAGCTAGCTATTGCGACACCGTTATTGATTGCGGTAACTAAAAAACATAAAAAGACTCAAATTTTCAAACCAATCACTGATCTTGGGAAGGGGCAGCCACATTCAAACCAGATTGTACCAGAGATGTGGTGGCCCTATCCTTACTCTTGCTGCGTGTTCCCACCATGTAGACAGTGTGTATCGCATATCCAGCCATCTCTTTATCCTTGGCGGCTGATTTCTCGGACTGCCGTCGTGGCCCTTCCTCTTCAGGAAAGGACAAGTAATTGAAGAAGGTTGGCCTGGATGGGTCCTTGGATGGCGCTAGCGCTTATTTTCTAGCCTTACCCTACTGTTTTTGCACTGCACGAAGTACTGGGTAGACTCCTGAAAAGAGGGTGTCACGCCTTTTGTTCTGGAGCGTGGACACATCTCTTCGTAGCACATTTTGAATTGTGGCCTTCTTAATCTTGGCAGCTATCACATTCTTTTGGATCCACTTTAAGGGTTCGAAAGAATTGCGGGTTTTCACGGCTGACACAGCTGTGGTTACGGAGCAGTCTGGACTTTGGAACTTCAGAAAATATAATTTAGCCGGAGCCCTCGCCCTTTTGTTGGCCCTATATCTGAGCCGCTTCTATCTCAGCTTTTCCAATTTGAGCACCTGGCGGGCTTCTGCTTTTCGGGAAGCCACCTAAGCTGAGTGATGGGGAGCCTTGAGAAGACATCCGCTCGAGCATCGGTCGAAGGCATCGCCTGAGCTTGCCCGTGATGTCTGGCAACTACATTTGTTCCGACGGTTCTGCCCCCAGCTGGAGCCACGGAAATCCATTCAAACACCGACTTGTGCTTGAGTTGTGGTGCCCTTGCGATCACCACATTTGGCCTCCTGCCCGTAGAGGTCGGTTTGGCCACTTGGTTTGCCGTGGTCTCCACGGGATGTGCGCTTTCGGCAGGGTAGATGATAAATGAACCGAATTGGTATAAAGGCTCTTCCCACTGCCTCATCAGACTTGCCGGGAGGATCACGTGTCCATTTGTCTTGACTACGTAGGTCACCTGAGTCGTGTCAGAAACAAAGCTCGTCTTGGGAGACATGATTGTTGAGTTAGAGATTGCTATTGAAAGATATTAACCTGCAAAAAGAAGCATGATTTCAGTACATGCAATCGATGTATATGTAGATTGAGTTCACATGAACGTTTAACCCGAAATATACGAGGAGAGAAATGGTCCCACCGGGCGTACCAAAATCTGTAGGGTATTTTTCATCACCCCACAGAGATAAAAATACACGCGCTTGTCAGGTGTATATAGATTTTCCCTGCCTAGGGTAGGCTGGGGTTTATTGATTGTGAGGATCCGAATTTCCGGCAGCCGCGAACTAAGCTGTCGCTCACCTTTGGGACGAGGGAACCTCCGATTGACGGGTCAAACAGGTCATGCGAACTCAATATGCAGTGTGTGTGTGTGTTGCATTTTTAAGGTGTTTTGGACGTATCGGAGGCCTTACAGAGTTTATGGGGGTCCAGCTACCTGGATAGCGGGCTGGGGGTCAAGCTGCTATCCCCTTACGGGATGCGGGGCAGTGCCCCGTTAGGAATTTTTTCTAATGGGGAAGTAATTTTAGTGTTAAACGTTTGGGAAAAAGAGGAGTGAGGAGCGTTCTAAGAATGCGTAAGACAACACGTGACCGTTGAGCACCAGCAGGTCACGTACGTGGCGTGTGGACACTGGGAGCCAGCGGGTCACGCGCCCTGCTCGGGGCCACTGAGCGTCAGCGGGTCATATGCGCGGCATGCCGCCGCTGGGCGCCAGCGGGTCACGTGCACGGCACGCGACCGCTGGAAACACCAGCGGAAGAAGGGGCTTAGCCTCTAGGCTAATAGTTGAACTCCCGAGGGGCTTTGGAGTTAAACTCCTAGGGAAGAAATTGGATGTGGATTTGGAGTTGAACTCCTAAAAGGCTTGGATTTGGAGTTAAACTTCTAAAAGGTTTGGATTTAGAGTTGAACTCCTAAAAGGTCTGGATTTAGAGTTAAACTGCTTTGTGGATTTGGATCTTAGAGTTGAACTCCTCAAAAATTGATTTGGAGTTAAACTCCTGAAGGATTTAGATCTTGGATGGTGAAAGGAGGTCCATTTTCGTCCTCTTAGAGCCTTGGACTTCCCTAAAATGGGTTCTTCTGAGACGGGTTCCTTCTTCCTCCTTTCTTTTTGTTGGATCTTGGAGAAAAGAGGCATTGAGATTAGAAGTCTCCCCTTTAGAGATTTGATGGGAGATCTGAGCTCTCCTTTGATGGTTTTATGGTGAAAAACTATTTCTTTTTAGAAAAAAAAGAGTTAAACTCTTGATTTAATTTAAAAAATGAAGAAGGTTTATAACCTTGAGGAAGCAGAAAGGGGCACAGAACCTTAATATTGTTTTTTTGAGGGGAATGAATTCTTTTTCATTTCATCATCATGTTTTATTATATATGATTACAAGTTTACATATAGCCCATTGGGCTTTACAAAATGGCATTTTGCCCATCCCATGCCTTATGTGCTTATCTCTTTTTGTACATGAGCCATGGGCTTTAAAAAGATTTGGCTTTTTGCCCATTTATTTTATATTCATGTATGAAAATTATATCAAACTTATTTATTACATAATTTTCTTCTTAGTATGGGGGAGGCCGGTGTCATGCCCTGCTGCCTAGTGTACGGAGAAGTAGACGTGACGGGCCGCGATGTATTTACTCATAAGTAAACACGCTAAGCGTAAATAAGCAATATATAAATAAAAGCACAGGAATGACAAGAGATGTAATATAAACAACAACTTTTATTAACATTCAACTATACATTATAACTGCTTTTGAAAAGGAAAGTACAATAATGAAAGCAATGTCTAAACAGTGGCATATGAAAAGAAAAGTAAATAAGTACAAGTAAGCTAGTAGTCGTGTTGCTCGGGTATCTGCTCCAATTACTCCTGGCTGGGCTTGGTCTCCTGAGAGTCGGGTCCTCCTGACGAACATTCCGAAGAAAGAAGAGACGGGAACGTCGTCGACGAACTAGCGCTCGGTAAGTCCCAAAAGAAAGAATGGAATAGACAAGTAAAGAGAATAGAACTGCTAATTGGTACAAGTATATGTTTGTTACACTAACGTAGTTGTTTGTAGGTTGGTACAGAATGTATCAGTATATACGAGAGAAGTCCAACTATCCCGTGGACTATGGGAAACGGAAAGTATAAGGCCTCGTCAAAACCCACGGGACAACGACATAGATGTTCGGTAGGTGTCTTTTAGTGTCCATCATCGTGCCACTTATAATACATTCCCTACCAATCTACCCTGTTAAACCCGTAATGTATATTATATTAATTGTAGTTATCAGACTTGCCAAGACATGGATATAAGTTGTTCATGTAAACGGTTTTAGGATTATATCAAGTAGTTATGTAGTCATGTCAAGTCATAGCCATGGTTCGTCAAGTCAAGTCATGTTTGCATGTTGTTCTGATATTCAGGTTCAGTTTCAAATATACATATTGGATATATTGAATTCATGTTGAATTGGATTCATATTTGTATTGGATTCATATTTGGATTGGATTCTGGTTGGATTCAGATTGAGTTAGACTCAGATTGATTTAGACTCAGACTTGAATCAGACACTTAGAACTGATTTGGATCCTGAATTAGCTTTAGGAGTTATCGGTAACTGCTGCACATGGACGGCAGGATTTGTGTCTTTTTCCAAGACAATTACCATTGATAACTTCGTTTTAGTTTTCTACCTTAAATAGGCAAGCACTCACTTTCTCCGGCTCCCTGAGGCTCAAGATAATTGATCCCGCTTAAACCTATATTTACTAAGGTCCTTAATGTAATTTTTTATATAACTTGAGGGGATTTATGAAAAATATATTATATACTTTCAAAATAAATCTCGAGTATTTATTTATTATATTTAGGGTTTCCATAATTTGTGAATTTTAAGAATGTGAAGTATTATAGTGAAAATTAACTTAGCTTGTATAGTTCATGGTATTTTAGTGAAATACTTGTCTTGTATTAATACTTGATGGCGTTTTGGTGAAACCTATCATTCTTTTATCTTTTTAGAAAACATGGAAGTTTATTATATCTTGAAAATATATGGTTTTAATAATATTTATATATTTATAAAAATTAATTTTATTATTAAATAGAAAATATCGTTTTTCTTAAAAATCGTATTAAAATTCTTTTGAGACCGAATGCTCCATAAGGAGGTCTGCATCTTGCTCTAGTAGCCCGAGGATGTGCGATAATCCACACCATTCAATAGTGGGTTTCCCAAAACGGGTTGTAGAGACATAATTGCAAAGAGTTTGATAATACAATTCAAAAAAAATCGGTTTTTATAGTTCATGGTATTTAAATGAAATATTGTATTTGCCACAAAAATATGTTTCAAAGAAAATCGTGCTATGTTAATATGTGTGTATGTGAGGGGTGGGTCATTACCCCGTGAAGTTTTCTAAAGGTATGCTAAGCAAAATGTTTAAAAGATGACGTATATAAAATTCATGGTATTTAAATGTAAAAGTTTAATTAAAGTTATTTAACATGGAGTTTTAGAATGAAAATTGTTTCCAAATATTAGTTTAATGATTAACAAGCAAGGTATAAAAACATGAATGAGCAATTCTTAAGAAAAAATGTAGTTTCAAAAATTTTAGAATCAAATGTCGATATAACTCCTCTTACCGACATGTTTTGAGAAAAAAGTACTTTTATTATAGAAATGAGAGGAATGGGGTAGGGACTTACTAGCTAGAAAGATGAAGATAAGGTAGAAGAAGATTGTGTAGTCGCTGTGGCATTGTGGGGTAACCAGAATTTCTTCGTTTCCTCACAAGAAGTTGACCTTGAGCTAACTCCACTTCTATTCCACTTGTACTTAGAAAAATTTGATAATTTTTGCTAAGGATTTAAGAATGAGGAGAGGCTAGGGTATGGGGTTGTATTTATAGTGTAGAATTAGCGTTTTGGAATTGAAAGAATGAATTAAATTACATTTAAAATTGTATTAAAGGTGAAATTGAATTCTCTGTTAAATTGCAGAGAAAACAAACAGTGCAGGGGTAATGGGGGTAGGCCAAGAGTTTTGTGTGCAAGACACGGGCACCATTGCCCTCGGTTGGACCGTCGGCGCCGGCCCCATGCCTGATCTCACCAGCCATCTGTAAGGTGAGTGTCGTTGAATCTTGGCCACGTGTCCATGTCGCTGTATATAGCATTGTGCACATGTTTATTTTCCCTGACTTTTCATTTTTACGTGTATTGCACGTGTAAACTTTTGGGCTTCCAAAAAGATTAAAAGAAAAATCAGGAAAAATAATATGTAGCTAATGGGATTCGAACACAGGGGCTATGTCACAGCAGTGCAAGGCTTTACCAATGAGCTACAAGTTGTTTCTTGCTATTCTTAAACAAAAATAACTTTTAAATTGTGCTTAGGCTTGCAAACTTCTTTCTGTACTTTAAAAAGAAAAATTTTGTACAGAAAATTCAGAGTCGTTACGGCCGGCCTCTTCATGTTCGGGATTGACTTGGGCATGAGCCTACTTGACTTGGGCTTGGGCCCGCTTGCTTGGAGTTGACTTTGACTTTGACTTGGTCAACCGGGGTGTAATTTTTGCCCCCAACAGTAGGGTACGATTAATCCTGACTAATTACTCTTGTATGGTTTGAAGAAAAATTCGAGAAAACAATAGAAGCCATCCTGTTTAGATAAACTAAAAAACTAATCTAAACTTGCAAGAGCATCTATGCTGAGTTGCAACGACCCCGACTAATTCTTCTCTCTCTCCTTCTTAATTGCAGCGACCAAGTTGACCAGGTTTAAGTTGCTATTAGATAAAAACATATTGAAGGGGTCGAACTATAAAGATTGGCTAAAGAATGTCTAGATGGAAATTACTTATAATAAGTTGGGCTACCTTCTTACTACTAAAGCCCCTGCCGTCCTAGGTCCAGATTCCACCATCGCGGACATTGAGATCCGTAAGACTTGAGATATAGACTGTGTAAAAGCCAAATGTCTTGTGCTGGCCTCTATGAATAATGAACAACAGAGGTGGCACGAGAAGAAAGAATTAGTTTTCATCTTCTTCCATACCAAGGATTAATATGGAGAGCAATCTCGTATCGCAAGATACAGACCTCGAAGAAACTATTTCAGGCGAGGCTGGCTGTTGGGTCATCTGTAGAGGACCATGTCCTTAAGATAATAAGTTTCATTGAAGAGCTCACGAACCTTGGGACTACGTTAGAGAACGAGTTGTATACGGACTTAATTCTACAGTCCCTCCTATTTACCTATGCCCAGTTTATATTGAACTTCATTATGCAAGAAAAGAAAGTTACACTTTCAGAGCTCCTCAACATATTGAGGAGTGTATAGGGCACGCTAAAAAATCCCAAGGAGACACCCGCTCTATGTAACGTTTTAAAAAAATAATAATAATAATAAATAATTAATTAATTAATTAAATAAAATCCTTTAGGTGAATTTTCTGATAATCGGTAAAATAAACCGTATTTTCCGTAAAACTTAACTATAATTATTTTTCAACATAAACTTAAATACACCCATTATAAGTATGTAATTGCTAGTAATTGGTATTTATTTAGTCACTTATAAATTATTAGTTTACTTAAATATTTTTCCTTAATTAATTATTTTAAATAATATTTTAAGTTTTCAATTATACATTAAATTAGTGTAAATTACAAATGGGAATGGGTTAATCATGCACTAATGAACCATACCAAATATATAAAAAGTTGTAACATGCTTGTTTTATTTCTTTTTGTGTCTCCCAAACTCTAGAGAATTCTATGATAAAATGAATTAAGAAATAAATTAAAACAAAGTAACTAATGAAAAGACTAAAATGGGTGTGATAAATTAATATTATTTCCACTCACACATCTCTCTCTCTCCCTCTCTCTCTGCGAATCTGCAGGTCCCCCCCCCCCCCAATCTCTTCATTCATCACACTTTATCTCATCTTATAAGAGAGAAAAAATTATTAATTAAGGAAATATGTAAATAGGAAATAATTGATAAAGTGTTCTACACATTTCTACATACTTTCCTCTCTCTCTCTCTTTTCCCTCTCCATGAGGCCGAGCCTTTTCCTGCAGCCCCCCAAATTCCTCAACTCATTCCACTTCAAATTTATCCACAAAATCCATCACAAATCAATGAAAAACCTAACTAATTCTCCATTTAACCCTTACCCACTATTCTTTGTTCAATTTAGCATAGATATTGGAGCATGAAACCATTCTTTTGGAGGCAAAATTTCAAGTTTGATCTCAAATGTTGAGGTATAATCCTAAGCTTTTGGTTTGATTGTTAGTTAATTACTTTAATTTAGCTTATTAAGTGTTTAATTATGGCTTTAAATCCAAGTTTGAAATTTCAAGAAAAGGGGGTTTGAATTAGAAATAGGGTTTTATCAATTGATTATGTTTGGATGTGTAGTTTAATATCTTAAGTTATGCAAAATGTAATCTAATTGCTAAATTTGTTAATTTTTACATTTAAATTGTTCTAATTAAGCTATTTTATAAACTAACTTTTTAGATTTAATTTAATTTGGTGAGATAAAATTATTGAAATGGTTATGTGACTTAGTTAAGATATTAGGTGAGAAATGTAGCCACTAGATTGGTTAAAACATCAAGATTTATATTAAAACGGTTAATGACCACTTACTAGGTTTTTGGAAATTGATCGATTTGAATTAAGTTAAGATTTTGATGACCTAGAACTAAATCTCTAAGATATTTAATGTATTGTGAATGCGCAATTGATGCGATATGGGTTTTAGACTTGGTGATTTTCATGTATAGTGTCCCTAGTTATAGTTTATGGCATTGTTGCGAGCGCGTTTGTGCGCCGGGTGCGTGCGCGTTTAATTAACATGCGTTGTTTGACTTGTGTAAATTGTGTCCACGAATATTCGTATATTATCCTCATATTGCTTGTATGCGATTCTAGGATCGGTTGCAGAGGTATCGGACGCGGCGCGGAAAGACAGACGGAGATCGGATCGGTTTAGCCGAAACGTCCCGGTGAGTAGATGTATACATCTATGGGGGGGTCGTCTGGATGGCGCAAGGCGCCCGACAGTTAGGAATGCTTTGTAGTTGGTAGCAATATGTGTAGTTTAAACTATTCATAACATACATCGCATCATTTTACATACGATATCATAAATTTGGACACTTGCACCATTACCATTGGTTCATGCTGCACGTGCACTATTCATGCAAACACACACGCCATTGGTAACTGCTATGTCACAAACACCATAGAACATACTTAGAATCGGTATCCATGCAATTGCATCATACTTGATATGTAGATGGATAGTTGTATATTCATTCATCAAGATTAATACATAGGATGACTAGTCACATTACATACATCATAGCATCATACTCCATACATAGTTTCTGCTCGTACATAGCATAGTATATACCATCATATTATAGACATCCATCATCATCAATATACTTACACATTGTGATTTCTTCTTGAGGATTCAGTATTTATGAGATTTCTGGATTTTAGGGAAAACCGCAAGAAATTATAAACTTATTATCCTATTTAAAAATATGCACGTTACGGTTTTCTTGTTATGTATGTGTCATCCACCATGAGTTTTCATGTTTTCTGTTGGATTTCGAGACCCGATTCGAGAAGTGGATGAACCGTCTCGGGTATATGGTGGGCCCGGTATGGTACCCCGGGGTAAGAAGCTCGAGTTGTAGACAATGAACCTGGCAGGGGAAGACTACCTACCGGTGATGTCTGGCACGGCGGATGTCCGGAAGATATCGACCGTTGTCGTGAGATTTGATATTATGGGCCGATCCGGACCGACGGAGAGATATTGAGACTTTGAGATATTGAGAAATTGAGATCTTGAGACATTGAGATCTTGAGACATATATGTTTTGTGTCGATACATGACACGGATTTCTATGGATTTCATTGATGATTCTTCAGTCACTCCACAGAAATTTTTCTAAGAAAAATAAAGATTTCTCATACCAAACATACTTAGATTTCATGTTAATTATGCATTTATGTCGCATACATGTTAGTGCATTGCATCATATTAGTATATGCGTAGGTTGTGACGGATATGCGTGCATGCTTACGATAGCCTTATTAGATGTTACTTACTACTTACGAGCTGGCAACTCACCCCCGTTGTGCCACAGTATCTTGCAGGTCTGACCCGTCAGTGCAGTAGCGGCGGATGTATCTTCTATTTCGTTCCTTGGCTTCGTCTTGCAGCTTGCCCACAGGTGGGTTTTAGAGGATTTTCTTTTGCTCCCACCGTGTATTTTTATTCTGTATCTAGTATACACCATCTACCCTTGTATATTGGACTAGACGGTGAGACTTGAGACATGTATTTGTGGTTTGGTATCGATGCTCACTTGAGCCGACGTGTTGTTTTCTTACTGTCGTGCTTTTACATGCTTATTTTGGTATTGATGATATATATTATAGGTGGTTGTGATCCGCCTTTGGCGAAGAGCTAGCCCCCGCTTGGGGATGCCTTATTCTTGTTATATATGTATTTCTCTTGTTTGTACCCGTTTCGGGGCCAGTATTTACAAAGGAGACTCTGCCGAAATTTTCGGGAAAATTTGTTGTTTTAATAAAATGTTTAATGCAACTTGTTTTGGTTTAAATAGCTTTCTTTTAACAAGTTTTCCTTCACTCTACTTCTATTTTGATTTAGATTTCTGGGCTTTGGCTTACTTAGATTACGTTACACCTTTGGACGTTTCGTAATTTAAGTGCCAGTTACGTTCCGTACCTTCGGGTCGTGACAAAGTTGGTATCAGAGCGTAGGGTTTTACTTTTTTGAGTGTAGGATGACCCTTGGTAGATGGAGAAGTTGCTTAAGCAGAGTGGCGCAGCGTGGGTATGTTCCGCGGCATACTTACGATACGGTACTCCGCCTAAGTGACCTTAGGATCTATATTTTCTTGTATTTCTTTCCTTGATTCCAGAAATCCTTGATTCAATTGCAATGTTCCTATCGATCATGTTCCTCGTTCCAGCCACTATGCTGTCGGAGATTACGAGGGCCAAAGGGCTGCCGCCGGAGATGATGTTAGAGTGGGCTTGTTATAGCTGGACCGATCAGGGCGGTACGCCTAACCCTCAGGGACAGAGTGGTCCGCATTTTCCAGGACAGATGGCTAGGCTGGAGTCGAGTATTCAGGACGTGCGACAGATGTTTGGATTGTTACTGATGGTTAGCCGAGCTCCGAGAGCCGATGATGTCCCTCCTATTTCAGGGACTGTGTTTGTACCTGCAGCACAGGCAGCTGTTTCTGTTATTAATAAATTTATTTCTGCATCCTTATAAGAATTTTGAAGCTGAGGCCTCCAGTTTGTTTTACCAGCATAGATGCAGTGGAGGATCCGTAGACAATCCTCGACAGGATGGCTAGAATTTTTCGTTCACAGAGATGTTCTGATGAGATATGGGTTGAGCTTGTGAGTTTTCTTCTAGAGGTCTTGCTCAGACGTGGTGCGAGTCCATTGAGAGAGTCTGAGATACAGACCTACTTCTTATGACTTAAGAGGAGTTCACAGCTGTATTTCTCGCTCGTTTCCTTCCGGGGAGCATTCGAGATGCCCGAGCTCGTAGTTTCGAGCCTTTGCGTAAGACTTCAAGGATAACAGTGTCCGAGTACGATATTCAGATTTCTTGGTGGTTCGATATGCTCTTTACCTGGAAGACACTGAAGAGAAATAGATAAAGAGGTTCGTGTGGAGATTGGACGTGCGGTAAATTCTTGCCATAGGCACCTAGCATTTTGACACTTATGCAACCATGATGGATGCAACCTTACTGTTGAAGGAGAACATTTCTGAGACTTCAGTCGTGTCTGGATAATTGATCGTTGTTTTGTGCGTGCGTGCGCTTTTGAAATCAAAGAATTAACCGCAATCAAGACGGTGTCGCTTGGTAGCTAGCCGGTTGAGTACGGGTCGGTCCACAGGGAAAACGTGTCTTTTCTTATTGTTCTAACGAGTCAATTCCTATTTGTGGTAGGTTTTGATTTCAATAAAAACTGAAAATGAAATTGATTTGGATTAAAACCTTGCTAGGGTTAGGATTAGGTTAGATTGGAATGTTAATTCTACTCACCGCTTTCTTTGCCCTAATTAAGAACTTAGGTGTTAAGGTAATAATTAACAAAGGGGATTAGCGCGATCAGGAAGAAACTTCGTTTCTTCCTTTTGGCCCTTGTCCGTCCTTTCTTAATTCTTAGTCCCTAACATCTTTCTAAATCAACCACGACCGGTCTAACTATGGAATCACCGCTATCTCGTAGGATAGGGTGCCGTAGTGAGCGGTGGGTGGTTGTTTTACATAGAGTCCTATTTATAAAGTTATGTGGGTAAGAAAAGAGTGAGAGATTTCCATCTCTCAAATCTTTCCCAAACCTAATCCTAACAAGTGAGAAACTACTCACTCATTAGGGGATTAACGATGGAATTCATTTTTTTTTATTTTTTATTTTTAATTATCTAATTAACGTGAAGATAATAAAAGAAAAATATGAAAAATTACAGAAATATAAATTGCAAATAAGGAAAATTCAAAATAAAAACTTACTTTTATTGATGCACTTTTTTACGATTACAATGGAATGAAAATTTTAAACTAGAAATTAAAAGAGGCATGCTCCAAAAAGAGTTGTAGCCTTCTTATTTATAGATAGTGTAAGTCGATGTACAACACCCCACGACTTGCGGGGAGACGGAAATATGAAAAACGATCTTGTTCTTTGCTTAAACATCGACTAACCGCAAGAATCGAAGCTAAATGATAACTAACATCAAACATAGAAGTTAACAACTACTATGTAAAGGGATTATATCTAAAGAACCGTGTCCTTCGTCTTTACGAACTCCACCTCATCCTCGGCTTTCTCGAAGTAGTAGACGATCCACCCGAGAGCTTTACTCCAAGCTTAGCCTCTAAACTTGAGGCAACTAAACTTCTTTAAGTGCTAATCAAAGAAGCTAGGTGAAATAGAGTGAGGGTTATGGTTTAATAAGTCTAACTAATCCTTGTACTCAACACATGAGAGGGGAGGATTAGGGTTTGAAGAGGGAGAGCTTGAGGAGAGAGAAGGTTAACATAATAATGAAGTGAGAATAATGAGTTATCATAATATATATCAAGCATTTTATTTTATCAAGAAAAGAAAAGAAAATGATTTATAACCATGCTTGATAAATATCTAGTGGTGATTCATCTCCATGAGTCATTAAGCAATTATGAAGCATTAATGACATGGATGAATCATCCATATGACTCACTAATCTCATTCAATGCATATGCCACCTAAACCCCCTTAGTCACCACCTTCTAGAAGCTTCTCGCGCAATTACGAGAACGCCCCTCCTTTCCGCAAAAATACGGAAAAACTTTAGACTGTATAAATCCAATAACCGGATACCAGTAACTGGCTTAAACCAAAGCCGACTGGTAAAAACTGTCCGAAAGTCCTACGTGCGTAAACACACGTATGCGTCCGAACCCTTATCGTAAAACCATACGACCTCTATATTGTTTCGCCTGGAGTAGGGAAACTCTCTGTGTGGGACTCTAGAGACTCGACTACTACGCTGGCAGTGGGTTTAACCATAGACCGCAAGCGGCACTAGCTGTACGTAACGGTCCCCAGGTAGATGTCGATAAGAAGGCCGATGAGGAAACCCATCCGAACTCCTACTGAGTCTGATGTGACAATCTCCGTACAGTCCGGTCCGTTCGTCTATGACTATCGCATATCAGGCCTACGGGGCGGCAAGCGTCAGTCCCCTAATAGCGGTATAAGTCGTGTCGGAGCGAAGCCCATTACACTCTGAGAAACTACTGGAACCTACCAGCAAATCTCGCTTGCCCTGGCCAGGGACTTTGCGTAATGGCTCTCTGACACAGCGCGATATCAACCCCCAATACCGGGAGAGACGAATCCTGTCTAACCGCCACTGCCTCCAAGTGCTCGGGACTGCACCCAACTGCTACCTGTTTGCACGACTCCTTTGAGCCGTGGTAGGGTAGCAATCTAAGAACAGTGGGACACACTCGAGGCGAAGTAGCAGTGTCAAGTCTGCGGACTATGCTGCACTCATGTCACCTGGGAACTGTTCACTGACGACTGGTATAAAACCAACCAACAGTCCCTGTGAGTCCTGTCCGGTGTACCCGTAACCTAACGAGCACCTGCATACTATCTCCAGTACGACGTACTGACGGCTGTGGGACAGACCATCTCCCTAACTGGAATGAGAAGCGTACACACTAGTCTACTCTGGAGTATCGATGCCCTGTCTCGATAATCCAACGACTAGGGACCTGAATAAGAATGTGCTTGTAGACTACCCAACCCCCACTAGTGTGACTGCAATCACAACGCTGGTAGTCAAGCAAGATCCTAAGAGCTCTATCAATACGTATACTCACATATTAAGATAGAAAAACCAAGTAGCATACTACCATGTTTAGCAAGACTGTTATATACATGTGAATATCCCAAGCTTCCATTAAGTAATATACAAACTAGTATGATACAATAATGGCCCCTAGGGCATATGCACTAACAATCTCCCACTTGCACTAGGGCCATGTACTGGCATATCGAAGACCGATGATCTCGAGTAGCCTCTTGAACTGAATCTGAGGTAGGGCCTTTGTGAATGGATCAACAATGTTCTCTTCAGAAGCAACTCTCCGAACCTCGATCTCCCGACGATCAATGATCTCCCTGATCAGGTGATACCGCCTTAAGATGTGTCTGGACTTATGATGGGACCTTGGTTCCTTCGCTAAAGCTATAGCTACGTTGTTGTCGCAATACAGAGGTATTGGATCAACTATGGTAGGAACCACCTGAAGTTCTGTTAGGAACCTCTTCATCCAGACTGCTTCTTTTGCGGCATCGCAAGCAGCTATATACTCCGCTTCCATCGTTGAGTCAGCAACGGTGTCCTGCTTGGAGCTCTTCCAGCACACCGCCCCTCCATTGAGGGTAAAGACATAACCCGACATGGACTTGGAATCGTCCTTATCACTCTGAAAGCCGGAATCAGCAAAGGCTTCCAACCTGAGGTCTTTTCCACCGTAAACCAAGAACATCTCCTTAGTCCTTCTCAGGTACTTGAGAATGTTCTTTACTGCTATCCAGTGCTTCTCCCCTGGGTCTGACTGATACCGGCTTACCACGCTCAGTGCGTAAGCTACATCTGGTCTGGTGCACAACATCGCATACATTATAGAGCCTACCGCAGAAGCATACGGTATAATAGACATGCGTTCCCTTTCCAAATCATTCTTGGGAGACATCTCTTTGAAGAGGGTGATTCCGTGACAAGCCGGTAGATTACCGCGCTTAGAATCTTCCATACTGAATCTTTTCAGTACAGTGTCGATATACCTGGACTGCGAAAGTCCCAACATCCTCTTGGATCTATCACGATAGATCCGGATCCCCAGAATGTAAGAGGCATCACCCAGGTCTTTCATGGAGAACCTGTGTGACAAGAATCCTTTGACAGATTGTAGCATAGGAATGCCATTTCCTATCAATAGAATGTCATCCACGTACAAGACGAGGAATACGACACTTCTGGCTACAACTTTACTATATATGCACGGTTCATCTGGATTTTTGATAAAGTCATATTCCTTGACTGTCTCATCAAAACAGATGTTCCAACTCCGCGATTCCTGCTTTAGTCTATAGATGGACTTAAGCAGCTTGCACACTTTCCCGCTGCTCCCACTCTGATTGAAACCCTCTGGCTGATCCATATAGACGCATTCTTCTAAATTTCCATTCAGAAAAGCCGTCTTTACGTCCATCTGCCAGATTTCATAATCATGGAAGGCAGCAATAGCAAGAAGGACCCGAATGGATTTGAGCATAGCCACTGGAGAAAAAGTTTCGTCATAGTCCAAACCAGGTCTTTGACGAAAACCCTTTGCAACAAGTCTAGCCTTATAGGTTTCCACCTGTCCATCTACACCAATCTTTTTCTTGAAGATCCATTTGCATCCTATGGGTTTTACCCCATCTGGAGCAAAGTCCAAAGTCCATACTTTGTTGGTGTACATGGACTCCATTTCGGTTCGCATTGCATCTAGCCATCGTACCGAGTCGCCGCTCTGGATGGCCTGTTGGAAGTCAGTAGGTTCATCATCATCTATGACGCAATCCTCTCTATCCCCATCTATGAGAAAACCGTAGTATCTCTCAGGCGGATGAGACGGCCTACTACTCCTGCGGAGGGGGTGCGGGAATGTCCTGTTCTTCTTGAACTACTGGTTCTACTAAACTTTCAGTAGCAGTTTGTAGTTCTGGAATTTCTTCCAGTTCTATTTCGCTCCCACTTATTTCCTTTTCTAAAAACTGATGTTCCAGAAAATGGGCATTACGAGAAACAAAAACCTTTTGTTCCTCTGCGTAATAGAAATAATATCCCTTGGAGTTCTTTGGATATCCCACAAACATACATTTTACTGATCGTGCCTCGAGCTTGTCCACATGCTGCTTTTTAACAAAAGCTGGACATCCCCAAATCTTCATATGCTGAAGATGGGGTTTCTTCCCAGTCCACATCTGATATGGAGTGGTAGGCACAGTCTTGGTAGGAGCCCTGTTCAAAAGATATGCCGCTGATTCTAGCGCATAACCCCAGAAAGATCGCGGTAACTCAGCATTACTCATCATGGATCGTACCATATCCAATAGGGTTCGATTTCGTCTCTCCGATACACCATTATGCTGTGGAGTGTATGGAGGAGTAAGCTGAGAGAGAATTCCTTTCTCTATTAGGTAACCTAGGAACTCGGCACTCAAGTATTCACCACCTCGATCAGATCTAAGTGTCTTGATACTTTTGCCGGTTTGGTTTTCTACTTCATTCTTATACTCTTGGAATTTCTCAAAAGCCTCGGATTTATGTTTCATCAGATAAATGAATCCGTACCTTGAGTAATCATCCGTGAAAGTAATGAAATAGGAAAAACCACCTCTTGCATGCGTAGACATTGGACCACATACATCACTGTGTATGAGTCCTAAGAGCTCGCTCGCTCTCACTCCTTGTCCAGTAAATGGAGTCTTTGTCATCTTTCCTTTGAGACAAGATTGACAAGTGTCATAAGTTTGATATTCGAACGAATTCAAATATCCTTCTCTATGCAACTTAGTCAACCTTCTCTCATTGATGTGACCCAGTCTACAATGCCATAAGAAAGCTTTATTTAAATCTGGAGACTTTCTTTTTAGTGTGTTCTGGACGTTGAAAATTTGGAGTTGGTTTAAAACATATATACCATTATTTAGTGTACCGGACCCAATCAAACCATGATTAAGGTGGATGTTAACAACATCTCTTACAAACGTGAAATCATAACCTTTATTTGATAACAAGGAAACTGATATGATATTACACGTTAAGCTTGGTACAAAAAAACAGTTATGTAAAACCAAAATATGTCCACTCATCAATCCCAGGTGATAATCCCCGACGGACGCAGCTCCCACGCTAGCTCCGTTAGCAACCTTTAGGGTCATATCACCTTCCTTCAGCACTCTACGGTTTCTCAGTGCCTGCAATGAATTGCAAATATGAGATCCTGATCCGGTATCCAATACCCAGGAAGTAGAGTTAATTGACAGACAATTCTCAATTACAAACACACCTGAAGTCGAAGCCACAGCTTGCTTCGGTTCCTGGTTCTTGGCGTTCCATGCCTTGCAATCTTTCTTCCAGTGCCCTTTCCTGTGACAATGAAAGCACTCATCCTGGCCCACTACCGGTACTGCAAACTTTTTCTTTCCCTTCCCTCCCACCTTACTAACACCTCCTCTAGGTTTGGTGGCGGCCTTCTTCTTCGTTCCTTTGGCCCTAGCCTTGGACCCGGAAGAAGATGCACCGCCAACAAACATAGCGGGTGTTTCCCTTATCTTCTGCAAGGTGCCCTCTGCACTTCTTAACATGTTCAGGAGTTCCGGAAGTTCAACTTCTTTTCTTTGAAGGTTGAAGTTTAGGATAAACTGGGCGTAGGTGTGAGGATGGGACTGGAGAATAAGGTCTGTATAGAGCTCATTATCCAAAGTCGTCCCAAGGTCTGCGAGCTCTTCAATATAGCCGATCATCTTTAGGACATGTTCTCCTACTGATGACCCGACAGCCAACCTCGCTCGAAACAAGTTCTTAGAGGTCTCGTATCTTGCTATACGAGATTGCTCTCCATAAAGTTCCTTTGTATGGAGAAATATGCCATCTAGGTCCATATCCTCGTGCCTCCTCTGATGTTCATTGTTCATCGAGGCAAGCACGATGCACTTGGCTTTCGCGCAATCGAAATCCCAGGTTTTGCGGATTTCCTTATCTGCATTACTGGATTTGGGACCAGGGACAGCAGGTGCCGTAGCGGAGAGGACGTACCCCAATTTGTCATAGGTCAAAGCCATTTTGACATTCCGCAGCCAATCTTTATAGTTTGGCCCTGTCAGTATATTTTTCTCTAAAAGTAACTTAAGTCCAGTCATTTTCAGGGTCGCTGCAATTAGGAGAGAGAGAAGAAAACTCTTTAGCATGATGCTCTTGCAAGTTTAGAGTCGTTTTTAGTTTATCTAAACTGGATGGCTCCCACTGTTTCTCGAATCCTTCCTCAAACCATAAAAGAAGGATTAGCCAGGACTATTCTCACCATACAATACTTGCTTAACCGTTCAGCCAGGCTAGTGTCGATACTTCGAGGGAGGTTTCCAAACGCTTTCGCGAAGTTCCTTAATTAAATAACCTCTTTTCTCTGGGGGCGTAACCCCGCTGACACCTTTCTTGACACCTACTTGGTTTATAACATTGATCGTTAAGTGACGAATATCCTGATAAGTAGCATATACTCACAGTAGGATCGGGATCCAAATATCATTGTATGATAATGTTGAAGGTATCCTACCAACATTCATCAAACTCCAAATGGTATGCAACTCTTTGCAAATTTCAGTTTCTTTAGAAATTCCCGATATATATTTTTGCCCCATGCTCTTATGACCTTGGCTTTGGTCAAAATGTCATAAGTCACATGTCAAGTTCTACCCGTCATTATCTTGTCAATTTGAACCCATCCGTATATACCCCTGACTTTGGTCAACTGATAATACGACTGTCCCAAACTAACTCATCTATCTTATGCAACAAATGAAAACCCAGCAGCTACCAAACACCATGCCTTGACTTTGGCCAAAATGCATAGCTTAAATACTACTGAATACCCAAATGAAATGACGGAGGGCTACGAATGGTTTTGGCGAAACCGTGAACGTAGTGAACTTGATATAACCGAAGGAACCTGATAGCTTTTAAAAGGAGTGGTTAAAGCTCCGCATTTAAAAATATCTGTTTTTAAAATTAACCGAGTGGTTTCTTTTAAATTGTTCCAACGATTAAACTTTTTGATTTATTTTCTTTGCATTATAAATAATGCATCCCATCATTAACCTATCATTGCAGAAAACAACGAAAATACAACGTCCTCTTATGCCATCTGCATTCGCCACGGGGTCCCGTCATCACCCGTTAGGTTACTTAACTAACGACAGAGCGGGGGCTGGGCTAGCGCGGGTGTAAAACATAAATGACGTCTAAATAGCTATCATATATAGATATTGTACATTCGTCAGACGCAATAATAGGCATTCCAGATCACAGATGAACTTTATTGGATTTGCAAGCAATCCGTGTTTGTTTTGAGCCTGCAACAAAAGACGGATTACACGGTTTTGATGAATAGCCATTACCCTAGCCAAGACCCCAACGGGTACGGCAAACTACCCACCCGGCAGTTTGTGCACCCCACCTTGGGTCTGTCCTAGGAGCAAAAACAGTAAAATGAAATAATACAACGGTGGCTACAACCGCAACCTGGATGTGCCCCGCAAAATAATATTACAACAAATTACATTTACATCAAATGAATTAAATAATAACCCATCACATAACCCCGGCTATACATCACAACAGTCCAACACAGTTCATATCCACAAACAGTAAAAACCATTACAGAAATGTGCAACCCCCTGCCAACCGACATACTAGCAGTTAGGGGAGGTTTACGAACACATTATACAAACACAGATATAATCCAACAAGCAAATACTGTATAATTTCGATCGATTAAACACTTTTAATTTTGCTCCAATACTTCTCTGTAAATCTGAAACCTGAGCAAAAATAAAAACTTCCAGAAAATACCAAATATCACAGAGAAGCAACACAGGAAAATTGGGTTCCTGAATCGCCAACTCGGCGGCGGAATCGCGGCGGATCGGTGGTATCCGCCGCGGTTCCGCGGCGCTTTAGGCGATTCAGGGGCCCAATTTTATTGGGTGTTCTTCTACTGTCTTTTCAAGCTTTCTGAACATCCCTGAAAAATTTTTGGACTTCATTTAAAAATCGACAGAAACTTGTGATTTCGGGCTTTTCCGGTTTCGTTTTTTCCGTTCGAAATTCATACAAATTTGCAAGTAAGTTATTTATTGTTTAGCGAGGCTCTGATACTACTGTAAGTCGATGTACAACACCCCACGACTTGCGGGGAGGCGGAAATATAAAAAACGATCTTGTTCTTTGCTTAAACATCGACTAACCGCAAGAATCGAAGCTAAACGATAACTAACATCAAACATAGAAGTTAACAACTACTATGTAAAGGGATTATACCTAAAGAACCGTGTCCTTCATCTTTACGAACTCCACCTCATCCTCGGCCTTCTCGAAGTAGTAGACGATCCACCCGAGAGCTTTACCCCAAGCTTAGCCTCTAAACTTGAGGCAACTAAACTTCTTTAAGTGCTAATCAAAGAAGCTAGGTGAAATAGAGTGAGGGTTATGGTTTAATAAGTCTAACTAATCCTTGTACTCAACACATGAGAGGGGAGGATTAGGGTTTGAAGAGAGAGAGCTTGAGGAGAGAGAAGGTTAACATAATAATGAAGTGAGAATAATGAGTTATCATAATATATATCAAGCATTTTATTTTATCAAGAAAAGAAAAGAAAATGATTTACAACCATGCTTGATAAATATCTAGTGGTGATTCATCTCCATGAGTCATTAAGCAATTATGAAGCATTAATGACATGGATGAATCATCCATATGACTCACTAATCTCATTCAATGCATATGCCACCTAAACCCCCTTAGTCACCACCTTCTAGAAGCTTCTCGAGCAATTACGAGAACGCCCCTCCTTTCCGCAAAAATACAGAAAAACTTTAGACTGTATAAATCCAATAACCGGATACCAGTAACTGGCTTAAACTAAAGCCGACTGGTAAAAACTGTCTGAAAGTCGTACGTGCGTAAACACACGTATGCGTCCGAACCCTTGTCGTAAAACCATACGACCTCTATATCGTTTCGCCTGGAGTAGGGAAACTCTCTGTGTGGGACTCTAGAGACTCGACTACTACGCTGGCAGTGGGTTTAACCACAGACCGCAAGCGGCACTAGCTGTACGTAACGGTCCCCAGGTAGATGTCGATAAGAAGGCCGATGAGGAAACCCATCCGAACTCCTACTGAGTCTGATGTGACAATCTCCGTACAGTCCGGTCCGTTCGTCTAAGACTATCGCATATCAGGCCTACGGGGCGGTAAGCGTCAGTCCCCTAATAGCGGTATAAGTCGTGTCGGAGCGAAGCCCATTACACTCTGAGAAACTACTGGAACCTACCAGCAAATCTCGCTTGCCCTGGCCAGGGACTTTGCGTAATGGCTCTCTGACACAGCGCGATATCAACCCCCAATACCGGGAGAGACGAATCCTGTCTAACCGCCACTGCCTCCAAGTGCTCGGGACTGCATCCAACTGCTACCTGTTTGCACGACTCCTTTGAGCCGTGGTAGGGTAGCAATCTAAGAACAGTGGGACACACTCGAGGCGAAGTAGCAGTGTCAAGTCTGCGGACTATGCTGCACTCATGTCACCTGGGAACTGTTCACTGACGACTGGTATAAAACCAACCAACAGTTCCCTGTGAGTCCTGTCCGGTGTACCCGTAACCTAACGAGCACCTGCATACTATCTCCAGTACGACGTACTGACGGCTGTGGGACAGACCATCTCCCTAACTGGGATGAGAAGCGTACACACTAGTCTACTCCGGAGTATCAATGCCCTGTCTCGATAATCCAACGACTAGGGACCTGAATAAGGATGTGCTTGTAGACTACCCAGCCCCCACTAGTGTGACTGCCATCACAACGCTAGTAGTCAAGCAAGATCCTAAGAGCTCTATCAATACGTATACTCACATATTAAGATAGAAAAACCAAGTAGCATACTACCATGTTTAGCAAGACTGTTATATACATGTGAATATCCCAAGCTTCCATTAAGTAATATACAAACTAGTATGATACAATAATGGCCCCTAGGGCATATGCACTAACAGATAGGTGAAATCTTAGGATTTACATCTGATCCACATCTGAAATTACAAGACTACCCTATGAAAACCGGGTCAATGCACCGACTCCCACCGACACGCACCGACACGTACATTGCACGGCCGCGGATCCGCAGCAAAATGCCATGTTTGGCCGCAGACCCGCGGCCATATTGGGGGCTCTCTGTCTCATTTTTCCAGGGTTGCTTCATGTTTCCTTTTTCTTCTGTTTTCTTCACTTGGTTCTTCAGAATCATTTCTAGTTTCTTCCAGATTTCCACAGTGCAGAATGTTGTGGACTTTTACCATTCGCTTCATGTTGAAGTCTTGAATCTTGTGCTGCCTTCGTACTTTGTGCAATCGAACTGTTCATTGATCTTCATTTGTTCCTTAAACTGTAGGCGGCATCATAAAGATTCTTCTATTTGTTGGTCCTAGTCTCACTTTTGTAGCGTTTTTTTCACTATTTTCACTGTATTGTTCCGATAACCTGTAACTTGGTACTATTTAGCAAACATGGATCAAAAACACCTATTTATTTGCAATATGATTAAGAATGGGGAATATAATAATGCAAAAATCTGATATGAACAAATATCATTTGATTGATCGTTGTTTTGTGCGTGCGTGCGCTTTTGAAATCAAAGAATTAACCGCAATCAAGACGGTGTCGCTTGGTAGCTAGCCAATTGAGTACGGGTCGGTCCACAGAGAAACATGTCTTTTCTTATTGTTCTAACGAGTCAATTCCTATTTGTGGTAGGGTTTGATTTCAATAAAAACTGAAAATGAAATTGATTTAGATTAAAACCTTGCTAGGGTTAGGATTAGGTTAGATTGGAAAGTTAATTCTACTCACCGCTTTCTTTGCCCTAATTAAGAACTTAGGTGTTAAGGTAATAATTAACAAAGGGGATTAGCACGATCAGGAAGAAACTTCGTTTCTTCCTTTTGGCTCGTGTCCGTCCTTTCTTAATTCTTAGCCCCTAACCTCTATCTAAATCAACCACGACCGGTCTAACTATGGAATCACCGCTATCTCGTAGGATATGCTGCCGTAGTGAGCGGTGGGTGGTTGTTTTACATAGAGTCCTATTTATAAAATTATGCGGGTAAGAAAGGAGTGAGAGATTTCCATCTCCCAAACCTTTCCCAAACCTAACCCTAATAAGTGAGGAACTACTCACTCATTAGGGGATTAACAATGGAATTTATTTTTTTTATTTTTTCTTTTTAATTATCTAATTAACGTGCAGATAATAAAAGACAGATATGAAAAATTGCAGAAATATAAATTGCAAATAAGGAAAATTCAAAATAAAAACTTACTTTTATTGATGCACTCTTTGACGATTACAATGGAATGAAAATTTTAAACTTGAAATTAAAAGAGGCATGCCCCAAAAAGAGCTGTAGGCTTGCTATTTATAGATAGGAGAAACCTTAGGGCATCTGATATCTAAAATTACAAAACTACCCTAAGAAAACCGGGTCAATACACCGACTCCCACCAACACGCACCGACACACCGACACATGTTCTATATGACCGCGGAACCGCGGCCATAAGCCTTGTTTGGCCGCGGTTACGCGGCGGTATTAAAGGTTCTCTGGCTCTTTTTCTCTGGGTTGCTTCATGTTGCTGTTTTCTTCTGTTTTCTTTACTTGGTTTCTCAGAATATCTTCTATTTTCTTCTAGATTTCCACAGTGCAGAATATTGTGGACTTTTACCATTTGCTTCGTGTTGAAGTCTTGAATGTTGTGCTGCCTTTGTACTTTGTGCAATCGAACTGTTTGCTGATCTTCGTTTGTTCCTCAAACTGGTAGGCGGCATCTTGCAGATTCATCTATTTGTTGGTCGTAGTCTCACATTTGTAGCAACTTTTCACCATTTTCACTGTATTGTTCCGAGAACCTTTAACCTGTAACTATTTAGCAGACAAGGATCAAAAGCACCTATTTATTTGCAATATGATTAAGAATGGGGAATATAATAATGCAAAAATCTGATATGAACACTGGACCAAAGCAGAATTGTACCAGTATACCAGCTCAGAGGCGGTTGGATAGACGCCGTTGTGAGAGGCTAATCTTTTGGTCGCTCGACATGTTGTTCGTTCGTGATTCGCTTGCATCGGAGATAAAGATTCTTTTGTCAATTTGATTCTTTCCGATATGTTTGATTTCGATGTCCTTCTGAGTATGGAGTGGTTAGCCACGTGTTATTTATCCGTAGACTGCTGTGAGGAGGCAGTCAGATTTAGTTTCCGGGTAAGATAGTTCTTGTTTTCGGGGAGACCGTAGCGTCGCCATTCCCAGTTTGAGTTCTCTTTGGCGTTAGTCAGCTCTTGAGGAAAGGATGTCAGGAATTCTGGACGTATGTCTGTGATGTTGGAGCCGTAGGGGTCCCGTTGGACCAGGTTCCGTTTGAGAGGGAATTTCAAGGTGTTTTTCCTGACGAGTTGCTTGGTTGGTCGCCAGAGAGCGATATTGTGTTCTGCTTTAATTTAATTTTCGGCAAAGCGTAAAGAACTAAAGGAACAGTTGTAAGATTTTTCGAATAAGGGCTTGTTCGTCCGAGTGGGTCACCTTGGAGAGCTCTTGTCCTGTTCATTAAGAAGAAGGACGGCAGTTTGTGTTGATGCATTGATTATCGTCAATTGAATCGGGTTACTGTGCGGGACATTTCTCGAAGATTGACTTGCGGTCAAGCTACTACCAGTTGTGGGTTCGAGAGGATGATATTCCGAAAACTGTTTTTCTCACAAGTTGCATGCGTTATGAATTTGGTGATGTCGTTCGAGCTCACCAATACCCCAGCGGCATTTATGGACATGATGAACCGAATATCTAGGCCTTTCTTGATCATTTTATCATCGTGTTCATTGAGGACGTCTTAGTGTACTTTTGGAGCCTGGGCAGTAATAGAGGATTTCGTTGCAGGCATTGAAGGAGCGCCAGCTATTCGCTGAATTATCTAAGTGTGTTTTCTGATTGGATGGCGTTGACTTCTTGGATCACGTAGTTACGAGAGATGGTAAGTATGGAGCCGAAGAAGATCGAGGTCGTCTCGCACTGGCCCATACCTATATCAGTGCTGAAGGTTCGCAGCATTTTTGGGTTTGACCGGATACTGCCGACATTTTCGTACAGGATTTTCGCTTATAGCTGCAATGTGGACCGGGTTGACCCGGAAGGGCGTTTCTTTTGTTGTACTGAGGTATAAGAGCAGAGCTTTCGGCAGTTGAAGACTCGTTTGATTTCGGCGCCAGCATTATCTTTGCCTTAAGGATCAAGCAGTTTTGTTGGTTATTGCGATACTTCTCAGCAGTTGAAGAAGAATGAGTAGAACTATTCCACGCATGATTTAGAGATGACTGCAGTGATTTATAAATTTAAGATTTGGAGACGAGTCATGCCAGATAATTATGGAGATCTCAATTCAAGACAGCGCCGATGAATGGAGCTAGTGAAAGGCTATGACTGCGAATTCCTTATCGTCCGGACAAGGCGAATGTTGTGGCAGATGTTTTGAGTCGGAGTCCCGGATGTATCTTTTGTTGTTTGAGCACGGTTTAGATACAGTCGACGGCAGATTACCAGATTCTTCGTGACAACCGACCCTGTTTGAGAGTTCTGGCTTCAAAATTATTTTCCAGTGTTCCAGGATCTTGGTATTAGTATTTCAGGTGTTGCTTGTTTGTGCTAAGTTTGCAACTGGGGTGATCTTACAGGATAGGCAAGGCGGAGTGTTTCATATTCGTAGTTTCAACATTGTTTCGGGTATTCTCATGTTGGTTAGGCGATGTTAAAAAGTTCGAACGATTATCAAAAACCCATTTTTCCAAGTGTAAGGTATTCGGAAAATCATGCAAGTAATTCTATGGACTCTCTAGAAGAACGAAACTCTAACTCGACATAATGACCATGGGAACACTTTGAAACCTTAGGGTTGCGGCAGTTCCGCGGTGCCATTAGTGAGTCTTGAGTTTGCCCTTCTACGGCTGGTCCGCAAGTACTGTGGCATGTACTGCATATCATTAAACTGTACTTGAGTGTTGAGCTCTTGGGGAATTATGGGACTTTGATAAATCGATCGAAAAGTTTAACGTCGTTCAGATATCATGTGAAGGGATGAAGAGGGATGTCACAGACTTTGTTTCAGGATGTGGACTTGTCAGCAAGTCAAGGCTAAGCATCAAGGGTCAGCAGGAGAATTGCAACCTTTACCCACTCTGGGATAGAAATAGGGACAGATTTCTATGGATCGTATCATGGGTCCTCTTAGGCCCAATCAAAAGTATGACTCTTTTTGGAGATTTTAGACCGATTGACGGAAAGCAGCTCATTTTTTTTGCCAGTTAAGACCATTCGGATTCGTTCAGGATGCTCAGATGTATGTTGATAAGATGATGATATTGCATGGAGTTCCGACTAGTATTGTGTCCGGTAGAGGCACTCCGTTCACCTGCCGGCTATGGCAAAAACTTCAGGAGGCTTTGGACACCAATTGAGTTTCAGTGCAGTTTTCTATCCGCAGACCGACGGTCAATCAGAGAGGACCATTCAGATTCTTGAGGATAAGAACTGAGCTTGCGTTCTAGATTTCGTGGCAGTTGGGATTGCCATTTTCCCTTGATTGAGTTTGCCTATAATAACAACTTCTAGAAGGAGATTTAGACGGCAGCCTTGAAGTATTATATGGGGAAGAAATGTTGATCATCTGTATGTTGGACAAAGAGCAGTGAGAGCAGTTTTTGGGGCTATAGTTTGTACAAGAGATGACTGAAAAGAGATTCTGTTAATCCGGAATAGGATAAGAGCGGCCCAGAGCAGGCGGAAGTTAAATGCTGATAGACGTCGTTGCAAACTTGAGTTCACCTTTGGCGATCATGTTTTCTTGAAGGTTTCTCCGATGAAGCGCAATTTTTCTTTTGCCGAGTAGCCGATATTCATTCTAGATCGGCAGGTGAAGAAACCGAGGTCCGAGGTCACACCAACTGTATTGGTTCTTTGGCGTGGCCCGAGCGGTGAAGAGGTCATGTATGAAGCCGAGGTCGAGATGCGGAAGAAACATTCCCATCTCTTCGAGGGTACGCGTAGTTAGATTTAAATTCGGGGACCGAATTTCTTTAAGGGAGGAAGATTGTAACGTTTTTAAAAAATAATAATAATAATAATAAATAAATAAATAATTAATTAAATAAAATCCTTCAGGTGAATTTTCTGATAATCGGTAAAATAAACCGTATTTTCCGTAAAACTTAACTATAATTATTTTTCAACATAAACTTAAATACACCCATTTTAACTATGTAATTGCTAGTAATTGGTATTTATTTAGTCACTTATAAATTATTAGTTTACTTAAATATTTTTCCTTAATTAATTATTTTAAATAATATTTTAAACTCTCAATTATACATTATATTAGTGTAAATTACAAATGGGAATGGGTTAATCAAGCACTAATGAACCATGGCAAATATATAAAAAGTTGTAACATGCTTGTTTTTTTTTTGTGTCTCCCAAACTCTAGAGAATTCTATGATAAAATGAATTAAGAAATAAATTAAAACAAAGTAACTAATGAAAAGACTAAAATGGGTGTGATAAATTAATATTATTTCCACTCACACACATCTCTCTCTCCCTCTCTCTCTGCGAATCTGCAGCCCCCCCCCCCATCTCTTCATTCATCACACTTTATCTCATCTTATAAGAGAGACAAAATTATTAATTAAGGAAATATGTAAATAGACAATAATTGATGAAGTGTTCTACACATTTCTACATACTTTCCTCTCTCTCTCTCTCTTTTCCCTTTCCATGAGGCCGAGCCTTTCCCTGCAACCCCCCCCCCCTAATTCCTCAACTCATTCCACATCAAATTTATCCACAAAATCCATCGCAAATCAATGGAAAACCTAACTAATTCTCCATTTAACCCTTACCCACTATTCTTTGTTCAATTTAGCATAGATATTGGAGCATGAAACCATTCTTTTGGAGGCAAAATTTCAAGTTTGAGCTCAAATGTTGAGGTATAATCCTAAGCTTTTGGTTTGATTGTTAGTTAATTACTTTAATTTAGCTTATTAAGTGTTTAATTATGGCTTTAAATCCAAGTTTGAAATTTCAAGAAAAAGGGGTATGAATTAGAAATAGGGTTTTATCAATTGATTATGTTTGGATGTGTAGTTTAATATCTTAAGTTATGCAAAATGTAATCTAATTGCTAAATTTGCTAATTTTTACATTTAAATTGTTCTAATTAAGCTATTTTGTAAACTAGGTTTTTAGATTTAATTTAATTTGGTGAGATAAAATTATTGAAATGGTTTGTGTGACTTAGTTAAGATATTAGGTAAGAAATGTAGCCACTACATTGGTTAAAACATTAAGATTTGTATTAAAACGGTTAATGACCGCTTACTAGGTTTTTGGAAATTAATCGATTTGAATTAGGTTAAAATTTTGATGACCTACAACAAAATCCCTAAGATATTTAATGTATTGTGATTGCGCAATTGATGCGATTTGGGTTTTAGGCTTGGAGATTTTCACGTATAGTGACCCTAGTTGTAGTTTATGGCGTTGTCGCAAGCGCGTTTGTGCGCTGGGTGCGTGCGGGTTTAATTAGCGTGCGTTGTTTGACTTGTGTAAATTGTGTCCGCGACTATTCATATATTATCCTCATATTGCTTGTATGCGATTCTAGGATCGGTTGCAGAGGCATCGGACGCGGCGCGGAAAGACAGACGGAGATCGAATCGGTTTAGCCGAAACGACCCGGTGAGTAGATGTATACATCTATGGGGGATCGTCTGGATGGCGCAAGGCGCCGGACAGTTAGGAATGCTTTGTAGTTGGTAGCAATATGTGTAGTTTAAACTATTCATAACATACATCGCATCATTTTACATACGATATCATCAATTAGGACACTTGCACCGTTACCATTGGTTCATGCTGCACGTGCACTATTCATGCAAACACGCATGCCATTGGTAACTGCTATGTCACGAACACCATAGAACATGCTTAGAATCGGTATCCATGCAATTGCATCATACTTGATTAATACATAGGATGGCTAGTCACATATACATACATCATAGCATCATACTCCATACATAGTTTCTGCTCGTACATAGCATAGTATATACCATCATATTATAGACATCCATCATCATCAATATACTTACACATTGTGATTTCTTTTTGAGGATTCAGTATTTATGATATTTCTGGATTTTAGGGAAAACCGCAAGAAATTATAAACTTATTATCCTTTTTAAAAATATGCACATTGCGGTTTTCTTGTGATGTATGTGTGTCCACCATGAGTTTTCATGTTTTCTGTTGGATTTCGAGACTCGATTCGAGGAGTGGATGAACCGTCTCGGGTACATGGTGGGCCCGGTATGGTACCCCGGGGCAGGAAGCTCTTATTGTAGACGATGAGCCGGGCAGGGGAAGACTACCTACCGGTGATGTCTGGCACGAAGGATGTCCGGAGGATACCGACCGTTGTCGTGAGATTTGATATTATAGGCCGATCCGGACTGACGAAGCCCGAGATATTGAGACTTTGAGATATTGAGACATTGAGATCTTGAGACATTAAGATCTTGAGACATATATGTTTTGTGTCGATACTTGACACGGATTTCTATGGATTTCTTTGATGATTCTTCAGTCACTCCACAGAAATTTTTCTGAGAAAAATAAAGATTTCTCATACCAAACATACTTAGATTTCATGTTAATTATGCATTTACATCGCATACATGTTAGTGCATTGCATCATATTAGTATATGCGTAGGTTGTGACGGATATGCATGCATGCTTACGATAGCCTTATTAGATATTACTTACTACTCACGAGCTGGCAGTTCACCCTCGTTGTGCCACAGTATCTTGCAGGTTTGACCCGTCAGTGCAGTAGTGGCGGGTGTATCTTCTATTTCGTTCCTTTGCTTCGTCATACAGCTTGCTCACAGGTGGGTTTTGGAGGATTTGCTTTTGCTCCCACCGTATATTTTTATTTTGTGTCAAGTATACTCCATCTACCCTTGTATATTGGACTAGACGGTGAGACTTGAGACCTGTATTTGTGGTTTGGTGTCGATGCTCACTTGAGCCGACGTGTTGTTTTCTTACTGTCGTGCTTTTACATGATTATTTTAGTATTGATGATATATATTGTATGTGGTTGTGATCCGCCTTTGGTGAAGAGCTAGCTCCCGCTTGGGGATGCCTTATTCTTGTTATATATGTATTTCTCTTGTTTGTACTCGTTTCGGGGCCAGTATTTACAAAGGAGACTCTGCCGAAATTTTCGGGAAAATTTGTGGTTTTAATAAAATGTTTAATGCGACTTGTTTTGGTTTAAATCGCTTTCTTTTAACAAGTTTTCCTTCACTCTACTTCTATTTTGATTTAGATTTATGGGCTTTGGCTTACTTAAATTACGTTACGCCTTTTGACGTTTCGTAATTTAAGTGCTAGTCACGTTCCGTACCTTCAGGCCATGACACTCTACTTGTTTGGGAACCTTCTTCCTCTAAATTAAAGGCGAAGCCAAGGGGAAAAAGAAGGCCCCCACCAAACCAAAAAGCGGTGTCGCTAAAGTATAGGGGAAGGGCTAGGCAAAAGTTGGGGGGACAACAGTGGCAAAAGAGATATGGTTCTATTTCATAAGAAAGGTCATTTGAAGAAGGACTGCAGGGCTTGGAAAGCGAAGAATAAGGATTCGAAGCAAGTTGTGCCTTCGATTTCAGGTGTGTTTATGATTGAGAACCGTTTGTCAATAAACTCTGTTAGTGATATATGCCCTGGAGGCCATTATTGTAAAGTACTGGATTATATATTACATTTTGGAAGCTTGGAATATTCACAGATATAATAACATTCTTGCTCAAAATGGTAGTATGCTACTTGGTTTGATTCTATATCAATATGTGTATACGTTTCTTTTAGCATATCGCTAATACATATTGGTAGAGCCCTTAGGATCTTTTCTTGACTACCAGTGTTGTGATGGCAGTCACACTAGTGGGAGTTGGGTAGTCTATAAGCACCTCCTTATAAAGGTCCCTAGTTGTAGGATTATCGAGACGGGGTATCGATACTCCATAGTAGACTAGTGTATACGCTTCTCATTCCAGTAGGGGAGTTGGTCTGTCCCACAGCCATTGGTATGTCGTACCGGAGATAGTATACAGGTGCTCATTAGGTTATGAGTTACACTGGACAGACTCGTTGGGAACTGCTGGTTGGTATTATACCTATCGTCAGGTAGCAGTTCCCGGGTGGCATGAGTACAGGTTAGTCCGTTAACTTGACATCACTATTCGACTCGAGTGTGTTCCCACTGTACTTAGATTACTACCCTACCACGACTCAAAGGAGTCGTGCAAACAGGTAGTAGTTGGGTGCAGTCTCGAAACACTTAGAGGCAGTAGCGGTTAGATAGGATTCGTCTCTCCCAGTATTGGGGGTTGATATCGCGCTGTGTTCGGAAAGCCATTACACAATGTCCCTGGCCAGGGCAAGCGAGATTTACTGGTAGGTACTCCAGTAGTTTCTCAGGGTGTATTGGGCTCTACCCGGCACGACTTCTTGCGCTATTATGGGTCTGACGGTTACCATCCCCCTAGGCCCGATATGCGAGTATCTTAGACGAACAGACCGGACTGTACAAAGATTGTCACAGATAGGCTCAGTAGGAGTTCGGATGAGTTTTCTCATCGGCCTTCTTATCGACAGATACCTGGGTTGTCGTTACGTGTAGCTAGTACCGCTGACGGACTTGTGGTTAAACCCACTGCCAACGTACTGTCGAGTCTTTAGAGTCCCACACAGAGGGATTCCCCGCTTCGGGCGAAAATATGTAGAGGTTGTAGGGTTCCTATAAACGACAGCAAGGTTTCGGGAGGCATCGCCCATGCCATTTTCAAAATTTTGCCATTTTAAAGAACCCTAAACTAGAATCGTTAACTAGAGAATCATACGATACTAAAGTAAACTACTTTACTTCTAAGTGATAACAGAATACAACCTTTGTAGACCAGTCCTTCACTTCAATAACTCCTTCTAGTAGTCCCTTCACTGCGATGAAGTGATCTTGAGGACTCTTGAATGGCTCCATGAGAAGAAAAAAACGATCTTGCTTGAAGTCTTCGAGGCCGAAAATGATCTACGTCGAGAAGACACTAACTCAAGCTACCCTCTTCACTTAGGTGGGATTAGTGAAGCAAACACCCTATACTAAAGTGTTAATTTAGTGGAGGATGATGAAGTAGGATTTTTGCTCACTTTGGATTTCTCTCTCTCACTATTATTTCTCACTTTTACAAAACCAAGAGAGCTCTTGAGCATTGAGGAAGAAGATCAAGAGAGATAATGTTGTGAGAGTGAATGGCAACCATGGGTGAGAAAATATCTAATATCCATCATGTAGAGACTTAACCATGAGTCAAGATAATGGTTGAGTTAACAAATATCTAGTGCGAGACAAAACTAGTGGACTAAGTCAATGGATCTCAAAGCTTCATGAAGCTTCATGCCATGTGACAAATTTCCAACAAATAATAGAATTACAGTAAATAAATAAACCCTACATTACCTTTATCAAGGTGTAAGTCTCATACACCCATATTGCATGTATCATCAACCATGACACATATATAAAACTCAATTAATATATATCATATATATATTAAGTGTGCATATGTGAGAAAAATAAATGTTTAAGTGAGTTAATATTAGTTAATGTAAATTAATATATCAAATATATAATTATACATTAAATAATTAAATCAACTCTTGATTTAATAATCCGGTTATATCTCATATGACCGAATAATATTATTTGTATCGTTATATCGAATCAACACTTGATTCGATAACCCGGCTATATCAAATATAACCGACCGATACTGTATCAACTTATCGAATCAACTTTTGATTCGATAACCCGGCTATATCACATATAACCGATCGATACAATATATCGCGAGAATTGAATATGGTATCTCATACTCGTATTAATCTCGGTCCCACACATATCACATATGTACTCCTACTTCGTTTTGCCTGAGCCAGTGAAACCTCTGTGTAGGACTCTAAAGACTCGTCAATACGCTGGCAGTAGGTGATGATCACATCAAGCACCCACAAGCCGTCAGCGGTACTAGCTGGACATAATGGCTACCCGGGTATTGAACGATCAGAAGATCAGCAAACTAGCCCGCTTTAACTCCTGCAAAAGCCTGACAGTAACACTACCGTATAGTCTGGTCTCCTCGACTGATATGTCGCATATCCAGTATAGGGGTGGTAAACATCAGACCCCAATAACCGATAAGTCGTGCCGATGTGAGGCTCATAACTGGTCGAGAAACTACCGATAACATTTATCAATAAATTTCCATAGCAGCCCTGGCCAGGGACTTGTCGTTATGGCCAATCGAGCACAGCGCAACATCAACTCCCAATACCGGGAGAGACGAATCCCCTCCTATCGCTCATTGCCTCTATGTGATTCGGGACTATACCCAAAAGCCACCGTTTTGCATGTTCTCATGAACGTGGTAAGGTGGAAATCAAAGCACAGTGGGAATCACACAAGACTCTATGACGATCTCGGGTTTACAGACTAACCTGTACCAGTGTCACCAGAGAACTGCTATCTGACGATAAGTATAATACCAACTAGGAGTTCTCGGCAAGTCCGTTCAGTGTACCCAGTCTCCACTGAGCACCCGTATACCATCTTTGATTTCAAACACCAATGGATATGGGATCATCCATCGCCCATCATATGGGTCAAGATGCGTACATGCTAGTCTACTCCGGAATATCGATGCCCTGTCTCGATACGCCCTCGACTAGGAACAATTTTAGGGTGTACTTATGGACTACCTTTGGCCCCCACTAGTATAATCTCCATCACAGTCCTGGTAGTCAAGTACACAACCTAAGGGCTCTATCAACATGTGAGAGCAAGACAGCATCACATATACAAGTCAACATGTTAAGATAAAGAGCAACCAGATAGCATACTATCATGTAGAGCAAGAAAGTTCTCTCTATATATATCCAAGCCTCCACTATAATATACATCGCATGTACAATAACGGCCTCTAGGGCATACATATAACTAACAATCTCCCACTTGCACTAAGGCCAGTTGTTTTAGTATCCCATACCCAACTTCCCGAAGAGTCTCTCAAATTGTATTTGTGGAATGGCCTTGGTAAGTGGATCCGCCGTGTTGTCCTTCGTGTCAACTCTCCTGACCTCGATCCCCCGGCGATCAACTTTCTCCCGGATCAGATGATACCGCCTCAGAATATGCCTGGATCGCTGATGGGACCTGGGTTCCTTGGCCAAGGCCACTGCTCCATTATTATCGCAATACAAAGGTATTGGACGCTCAATGGATGGAACCACACCAAGTTCAGTTATGAACTTCTTTATCCAGACAGTTTCTTTAGCAGCATCGTTGGCAGCGATGTATTCAGCCTCTATCGTCGAGTCTGCAACGGTTTCCTGTTTGGAACTCTTCCAACAAACCGCCCCTCCATTGAGGGTAAAGACAAATCCTGAGTGCGACTTAGAGTCGTCCTTATCACTTTGGAAGCTCTAATCGGTAAAGGACTCCACTTGGAGTTCTCCGTTACCATACTCCAAGAACATCTATTTAGTCCTTCTCAAGTACTTGAGAATGTTCTTCACAGCTTTCCAGTGGCTCTCTCCTGGATCTGCATGATACCTACTCACTACACTTAGTGGGTATACTACATCGGGTCTGGCACAAAACATCGCATACATGATAGAGCCTACTGCCGAAGCATAGGGTATCCCTTGCATGCGAGCTCTCTCCAAATCAGTCTTGGGAGACATCTCTTTGGAGAGAGTGAGTCCTGAAATCGTGGGTAAAAACCCACGCTTGGATTCTTCCATACTAAATCTCTTTAGTATGGTGACAATGTATCTGGATTGGGAAAATCCCAGTATCCGTTTAGATCTATCTTTATAGATCTTAATCCCCAAGATGTAGGAGGCATCCCTTAGATCTTTCATTGAGAATCTATGTGATAAGAAGAGATTGACCGAGTGCAGCATAGGAACATCATTTCCTATCAAGAGTATGTCATCCACGTACAATACGAGGAAGACAACTTTACTCTTTACAACCTTCTTATATATGTAAGGTTCATCTACATTTTTGATGAAGTCAAACTCTTTGACTACAATATCAAAACAGATGTTCCAACTCTGCGATGCTTGCTTTAACCCGTAAATGGATTTAAGCAGCTTGTACACCTTGCCGCTGCTCCCACTGTCCACGAAGCCCTCTGGCTGAGTCGTGTACACGCACTCTTCTAAATCACCATTTAGAAAGGCGGTCTTAACATTCATTTGCCAGATTTCATAGTCATGGTATGCAGCGATGGCAAGTAGGATCTGGATGGACTTAAGCATAGCCACTGGAGAAAAGGTTTCATCATAGTCCACACCTGGTCGTTGACGAAAACCTTTTGCAACAAGTCTAGCTTTGAAAGTCTAAATTTTTCCATCTACGCCAAGTTTCTTCTTAAAGATCCATTTGCTCCCAATTGGTTTTACCCCTTCAGGAGCAACTTCCAAAGTCCATACTTTGTTGGTGTACATAGATTCTATCTCAGATCGCATTGCATCCAGCCATTTCACAGAGTCCCCACTCGTGATGGCCTGCTCGAAGCTAGTTGGGTCATCATCAACTATGATGCAATCCTCGCTCCCACCATCTACGAGAAAACCATAGTATCTCTCAAGTGGATGAGAAGCCCTACTAGATCGGCGGAGAGGCTGAGATTCGTTGGGAGCTATCGAATTCTCTGGTTCTACCAAATCTTCTTCTATAGTTTGTGCGGTTGGAACTTCTTCCAGCTCTACCTCTTTGCCACTAATTTCTTTTGTAAGAAATTCCTTTTCTAAAAAGGTGGCATGTTGAGCAACAAACACCTTTTATTCCTCACTGAGATAGAAATGATATCCATATGAATTACTTGGATATCCCACAAACTTGCAAAGAACTGATCTTGCCTCGAGCTTGTCCGGATTTTGCTTTTTAACATAGGCCGGACAACCCCATATCTTAACTCGTTTAAGAGATGGTCTCTTCCCATTCCATATCTCATATAGAGTGGTAGGCACCGATTTGGTTGGAACTCTATTCAATAGGTATACGGTCGTTTCCAGTGCATAACCCCAAATTGAAATAGGTAACTCAGCGGTGCTCATTATAGAGCGCACCATATATAATAGGGTGTGATTCCTCCGCCCCGATACACCGTTGTGCTGTGGTGTATACGGAGGAGTAAGATGAGAGAGAATCCCATTCTCTTTTAGATAGTCGAGGAATTTTGCGCTCAAGTATTCTCATCCCTGATCGGATCGTAGGATTTTAATACTTTTACCCGTTTGGTTCTCTACTTCGGATTTATATTCCTTGAATTTCTCAAAAGCTTCAGACTTGTATTTCATCAGGAACACATATCCGTATCTTGAGAGATCGTCAGTGAATGTAATGAAGTAGGAAGAACCATTCATGGCATGTGTAGACATGGGACCGCATACATCACTATGTATCAGTTCCAAGAGCTCACTGGCTCTTTCTCCGTATCCTGTAAACGGAGTTTTGATCATCTTGCCTTTGAGACATGACTAGCAAGTGTCATAAGATGAAAATTCGAACGAATTCAAATATCCATCCTTATATAACTTAGCTAGTCGTGTCACATTGATATGACCTAGTCTACAATGCCATAAGAAAGAATCGTTCATTTCTGAACTTTTCCTCTTGTGTGTGTTTTGTACGTTCAGAACTGTGGTTTGATCTAGAACCTATATGCCATTATTTAATGAACCTCATCCAATCAACTTTTGATTTAAGAAGATGTTCATAACATTATCCTGTACTAAAAAATTATATCCCTCTTTACTTAATAAAGAAACTGATATAAGATTACATATCAGGGTCGAAATGTAATAGCATTCGTTCAGAATTAATGTATTACCATTTGGTAATACAAGGTGATATTCGCCAACTACTTTGGCTGCAACATTTGCCCCATTCCTTACTCTTACGGAATGATCACCCATTCCCAGTTCTCTACCTTTCCATAGCCCATGTAATATGTTATATATGTCGGATTCTGACCCGGTATCTAATACCCAAGATGTAGAGTGTACTGAGAAACAGTTCTCGATTACTAACACACTTGAAGAAGATGCACCAACATGCTCATTCTTCGTTTGGGTGGCATGGAAATTCAGATATATTCCTATTTCCTGCTCAGACTTATAACAATTATAAGTTGGAGCGGAACCAACGTTCCCCTGCTCAGCATAAAAAGTGGGTTCGGTCTATATATCCATATTATTATCTTAATTAAGGCCTGACATGGTCGCTACCTGGAGAGAGAGAGAGAATAAAACTTAGCGTATGCTCTTGCAAAGATCAGATTGGTTATTTATCTTATCTAATCGATGTCTTCCACTGCTGTTCTCAAATTTTCCTTCAAGCTTTTAAAATGAAAATTCAGCCAGGATTAATTGCATTCTACAACTTCGCTAACCATTCAGCCAGGCCAGTGTCGGTACTTCTGAGGGAGGTTCCCCATGCTTTCGCACGGACCTAATTAAAATAAATCTCATTTTCCCAGAGGCGTAGCCCCGTTGACACCTTTCTAGACACCTAATGAGTTAGCTAATTGTAAAGTGCAAAACTCTCCCGGAAGCAACTCTTGCCCACAGTGGGTATCAGGATCCAACTATCTCATAGAAGGCATGCAATCTCATTGCAAATTTCAACACTTGAAATTCCCGATAATCTTTTGCCCCTAGCAATTTATGACCTTGGCTACGGTCAACAAATCATAAGCGTTAGCCAAGTTCAACCCGTCATTTCTGATTGAATTAAACCCACCCGTACGACCCTTGGCTAAGGTCAACAAAGTCATACGACTATCCTAATCCAATCGCATCTCATGTTTTGGCAGATAAGCACTGATTAGCTACCGCACACCATGCCTTGGCTAAGGTCAACAAACATAGCACGAATACTAAGTACGACTTATCTGAAATGACGGAGGGCTACGACAGGTTTTTAAGAAAACCTTTTGCGTAATGAACTTGATATAGTTGTAGAAACAAGTGATTTTTGAAAAGGAGTGTTTTTAGGCTTTTTACTAGTTTCGCTAAAGAGGTCACTCCCGGTGAAGGGATCTCAGCTCTTTCCTTATCGAATAAGGTGCTGGATATTCTACAAGGAATACCGCTATGCAAAGCAAGAACTAAAAGAGACAATCAAAACCAAAACCGAGTTGGTTGTAGCATCTGCTAGCTTTTGCTAAAGAGGTCACTCCCGGTGAAAGGATCTCGGCTCTTTCCTCATCGAATGGGGTGATGGATATTCTACAAGGAATACCGCTAAGCAAAGCAAAAACTAGAGCTACCCTTTTTCAAAATATGATTCTATAACATGTTGTAGGTTTCTTTTCTTTTCATAAATTTCATTAACGAAATCCCATCATTTATGCTTCCTAAGCATCACAGAAGAAACGAAAATACAACGTATTCTTATGCCATCCGCATTCGCCACAGTGTCCCGTTATGCACCGTTAGGTTACTTAACTAACAGTATACCGGGACGGGACTAGCACGGGTGCAAAACATAAGCAACGTCTACTATTTATCTCATATATAATGTATATCCATTCGTCTCATAATCCAAGTGATCACATCATAGAGCACTAGAAGAAACATATGAAATATTGGATGTACTAGGAGATCCGTGTTTTATTTTGAGCCTGTATAAAACACGGATTCCACGGTCGCGATGAATAGCCAAACTCACATCCCTAGACCCCTACGAGAGCGGCAAACAACCCTACCAATTCTAGAGTTAGGAGACCCGGACTCGACTCCTCGAGATGGTCTCCCACTGGACTCTAGAACCCAGTTACTTGTGCTCCCCTCCTTGGGTCTATCCTAATGCGAAAAAGTAAATAATATACAACAATGGTGACATCATCCTCAACCCGGATGTGCCCCAATAAAAGAATATTACATACATTGAATTTTACATGAATGAAAATAAAAACTCTCATCTCACATAAAACCCCCAACTATTCAAAACACGACGATCCAATATAACATATCACAGCAACACATAACATCACATGTCATCAATGTAAGTAAATATGCGTATCCTAATTTTCGTTGACATATAGCAATGAAACCGGCGATACACCACATGTTACACTTACGGTCGCAGAAAAGAAAATGTCAAACTACAACATTTGGAATCCATAATAACCTTAGACATCATAAACCCAAAATATCACATACTTTGGATTTCATGCCTAACTATATGAATTCCACATATTGTATCACATTCCAGAAATTGTTAGACGATGTTAAACATTCCGATCGAATCAATAAACACCCAAAATTACCCAAAAAGTTCAACACTTGAGCGTAGTTCAAAAGGTCCCAGAACATGCCACAGCTCCTATGAACCAGCCATAGAAGGGTCAACCAATGTCTCATATGTGGCACCGCTGAACTACCACAAACCCTAGGGTTTAGTGGCGGTTCTGACGGTCACATAATCAAGTTAAGCTTTCGTTCTTCTAGAGGGTCCATAGAATCGCTTGCATGATTTTCTGAAAGTTTTAAACTAAGGAAAAATCCAACACTTGGAAAATTTCCGGCAAGGGTTAAAATGGGTATTTGATATCCGTTCGAACTTTGTAACACCGTCTAAATAATCCGAATACTAGTTAGAATTATGACTACGAAACACTCCGAATTGCCTTTATAGTAAACTAACATCTCATGCAAATTTAGCAAAAACAAACAACATCTGAAACACCAAAACCAAGTCACTGGAACACCCTGAAAATTTCAGGCAGTTTGCTCGGATTTTGGCGAGATGGGGTGGTGGTGGCCGGCCAAAATTTCTCAGAAATGCCTCAAATTTCTCCAGTGTTCATGTTATATCACATACAACATTCTATACTTGTTTAAAAAAAATTTGACAACTTTAAAAATCGATAGAAACTTCGGTTTTGGATTTTCAAGTTTCGGAGTATTTCGGTTTCGTAATCCTACACAATCCGTCTAATTCCCAAGCTAGGCTCTGATACCACTGTAGGGTTCCTATGAACGATAGTAATGTTTCGGGAGGCATCGTCCATGCCATTTTCAAAAAAAATCCGTTTTAAATAACCCTAAACTAGAATCGTTAACTAGAGAATCATACGATACTAAAGTAAACTACTTTACTTCTAAGTGATAACGGAATACAACCTTTGTAGACCGGTCTCTCACTTCAATAGCTCCTTGTAGTAGTCTCTTCGCTGCGATGAAGTGATCTTGCGGACTCTTGAATGGCTCCATGAGAAGAAAGCAACGATCTTGCTTGAAGTCTTCGAGGCCGAAGATGATCTACGTCGACGAGATACTAACCCAAGCTACCCTCTTCACTGTTGTGAGATTAGTGAAGCAAATACCATATACTAAAGTGCTAATCTAGTAGAGGATGATGAAGTAGCATTTTTGCTCACTTTGGATTTCTTTTTCTCACTATTATTTCTCACTTTTACAAAACCTAGAGAGCTCTTGAGCTTTGAGGAAGAAGATCAAGAGAGATAATGTTGTGAGAGTGAATAACAACCATGGGTGAGAAAATATCTAATATCATCTAGAGACTTAACCATGAGTCAAGATAATGGTTGGGTTAACAAATATCTAGTGTGAGACAAAACTAGTGGACTAAGTCAATAGATCTCAAAGCTTCATGAAGCTTCATGCCATGTGGTAAATTTCCAACTAATAGTTGAGTTACAATAAATAAATAAACCCTACAATATCTTTATCATGGTGTAAGTCACATACACCCATGTTACAAGTATCATCAACCATGACACATATATAAAACACACTTAATATATATCACATATATATTAAGTGTGCACATGTGAGAAAAATAAATATTTAAGTGATCTAATATTAGTTAATGTAAATTAATATATCAAATATATAATTATACATTAAATCATTAAATCAACTCTTGATTTAATAATCCGGTTATATCTCATATGACCAACTAATATTATTTGTATCGTTTTATCGAATCAACACTTGATTAGATAACCCGGCTATATCAAATATAACCGACCGATACTGTATCAACTTATCGAATCAACTTTTGATTCGATAACCCGGTTATATCACATATAACCGATCGATACAATATATCGCGAGAATAGAATACGGTATCCCATACTCGTATTAATCTTGGTCCCGCACATATCACATGTGTGCTCCTACTTCGTTTTGCCTGAACCAGTGAAACCTCTGTGTAGGACTCTAAAAACTCGTCAGTACGCCGATAGTAGGTGATGATCACATCAAGTACCCACAAGCCGTCAGCGGTACTAGCTAGACGTAATGGCTACCCAGGTGTTGAACGATCAGAAGATCAGCAAGCAAGCCCGCTCTAACTCCTGCAAAAGCCTGACAGTAACATACCGTACAGTCTGGTCTCCTCGTCTGATATGTTGCATATCCAGTATATGGGTGGTAAACGTCAGACCCCAATAACCGATAAGTCATGCCGATGTGAGGCTCATAACTGGTTGAGAAACTACTGATAACACTTATCAATAAATCTCCATAGCAGCCCTGGCCAGGGACTTATCGGTATGGCCAATCGAGCACAGCGCAACATCAACTCCCAATACCGGGAGAGACGAATCCCCTCCTATCGCTCATTACCTCCATGTGATTCGGGACTGTACCCAAAAGCCACCGTTTTGCACTTTCTCATGAACGTGGTAAGGTGGAAATCAAAGCACGGTGGGAATCACACAAGACTCTATGACGATCTCGGGTCTACAGACTAACCTGTACCAGTGTCACCAGAGAACTGCTATCTGACGATAGGTATAATACCAACTAGGAGTTCTCGGCGAGTCCGTTCAGTGTACCTAATCTCCACTGAGCACCCGTATACCATCTTTGATGTCAAACACCAATGGATATGGGATCATCCATTGCCCATCATATGGGTCAAGATGCGTACACGCTAGTCTACTCCGGAATATCGATGCCCTGTCTCGATACACCCTCGACTAAGAACAGCTTTAGGGTGTACTTGTGGACTACCTTTGGCCCCCACTAGTATGATCTCCATCACAATCCTGGTAGTCAAGTACACAACCTAAGGGCTCTATCAACATGTGAGAGCAAGACAGTATCACATATACAAGTCAACATGTTAAGATAAAGAGCAACCAGATAGCATACTATCATGTCAAGCAAGAAAGTCCTCTCTATATATATCCAAGACTCCACTATAATATATATCGCATGTACAATAATGTCCTCTAGGGCATACATATAACTAACAGAGGCCGTATGGTTTTATAGCAGGGTTCTGATCATATATGTGTACTGGCTGCACGAATGTTGTTCCGACGGATAATATTAGTGGGCTTTGGTTTAAACCGGATCCTAGTATTATATTATTTGATTGTTATTATCTTATTTTATTCTTATTTTTCAGAATACGAATACGAGTATATATATACGGTGAGAGCATTCTTGTAATTTCATAAGAGATTCTTCTAGATGGGGACACCCCATTATTTGGATTTATCTATTTTGGCAATAGATTAATGAGGTGGAAAATTGAGATATTTGAGGCATGGGAGTGAAGCATGGCTTATGCATTTGTTTATTAGTTTGGATACACTATTGAAGCATGGTTGTTATTTTCTATATGAAAATAATCCTTGCTTCATGAGTGATGTAGTATGACCCATTCTTCACTTGGCCAAACACTTGATCATTTGCTCATTTCCTTTCTCTTTCCATTTTCTCCTCTTTCTTCCTTAAAACCCTAACCTTCACATGTGTTGTGAGCCTTAAGGTTATATGAGATAAAACACTCCATTAAACACTCTACATCTCCTAAGCTACTTATTTTAGCAAGTTAGGTAGCTTAGTTACCTCGGTTTAGAGGTTGGAGGTTGAACCACATACTCTCGGATGGATCGTCTTCGGCATGAGGAAGCCGAAGTTTCAAGCACGATCAGATCTTCGAGGAGCTCAAGAAGAGGAGGAGAAGAAGAAGACCCAAAGGACTTGTAAACAAGGAGGTATAAACCCTAACATAGTAGTTAGAACCTCCTAATAGATATACATAGTTAAGGTTTCCGTAAAGATCCTGGAGTTAAAGTCAGTGTTGCGAATTAAGAAAAATCGTTTTTTGTAAATTCCGCCTCCCCATGAACTCGCGGGGTGTGCGACATCGACTTACAAACTCTACGTCCTGGGTATTGGATGCTGGTTCAGGATCTCATATCTGTAATTCTTTGCAGGCACTGAGAAGCCGTAGAGCTTTGAAGGCATGTGATATGACCCTCAGGGCTACAAACGGAGTGAGCGTGGATGCTGTTTCTGTAGGGGAATATCACCTAGGATTGACAAGTGGAAACATTTTGATTTTGCGCAACTATTTTTGTGTACCTAGTATAACATGTAATATTATTTTTATATCTTTATTATCTAAAGAAGGTTATCATTCACTATAATCATAGCTTGGTTGAGTCATGTACACTAGACAATAGTATACATATTAAATCAACATCAAGTTTTCAATGTCCAGAACACACTTAAAAGAATGACTCCAGAATTAAATCATACTTTCTTGTAGCATTGTAGAGTAGATCATATCAATGAAACACAGTTGACAAAGTTATATAGAGATGGATATTTGGATCCGTTTGAATATCTATTTTATGCAATTTGTCAATCATGTATCAAAAGAAAGATGACAAAAACTCCGTTCACTGGACACAGATAAAGAGCTACCGAGCTCTTGGGACTCATATACAGCGACGTGTGTAGTCCAATGTCTACACAAGCAAGAAGTGGTTATTCTTACTTCATTACTTTTACCGATAATTTCTCAAGGTATGGACATGTATTCTTAATGAAACACAAAAACGAGGCCTTTGAGAAATTCAAGGAGTACAAGAATGAAGTGGAAAAACAAACCGGAAAAATTATCTAGACACTTTGATCTGATCCGGGTGGTGAATACTTGAGTACCGAGTCCTGGGGTATTTAAAAGAGAATGGAATTCTCTCTCATCTTACTCCTCCATACACACGTATATAACGGTGTATCGGAAAGGCGGAATTGCACCTTACTTGATATAGTACGTTCTATGATGAGTAATGTCGAGTTACCGTAATCTTTCTAGGGTTATACACTAGAATCTGCTGCAGACCTTTTGAACAAAGTTCCAATTAAATCAGTGCCTACCACTCCATATGAAATGTGGAGTGGGAAGAAACTCTGTCTTAAATATCTTAAGATATGGGGATGTCCATCTTTTGTAAAAAAGCAGCATGCGGAAAAGCTCGAGGCACGATCAGTATTGTATAAGTTTGTGGGATACCTATGAAATTTCAGGGGGTATCTTTTCTATTACGCAAAGGAACAAAATGTTTTTGTTTCTCGACATGCCCACTTTTTGGAGACTCAATTTCTTGAAAAGGAAATTAGTGGGAGCGCAATAGAACTGAAAGAAATTTCAGAACCACAATCTATTACTAAAAACATAGTATAACCCGAAGTTTCAAAAGAATTGGACGTACCTGCACCACTCCACAGATCTATTATGCAGTATCATCCGCCCGAAAGATACTACGGTATTCTCGTAGAAAGGGATAGAGAAGATTGCATCATCGATGATGATGAGCCAACTAGTTTCCAGCAGGCCATTACGAGCAGAGACTCAGTAAAGTGGCTGAATGCTATACGGTCTGAGATAGAATCCATGTACTCCAAAAAAGTTTGGACTTTGGACGTTGCACCTCCAAGGGTAAAACTGTAGGCTGCAAATGGATCTTAAAAAAGAAGATTGGTGCAGATGGACAGCTTGAAACCTATAAAGCTAGACTTGTAGAAAAAGGTTTTGGTCAAAGACCTGCCTTGGACTATGATGAAACCTTTTCTCCAGTGGCTATGCTTAAATCCATTTGGATCCTAATTTCCATTGCTGCCTTCCATGATTATGAAATCTGGAAGATAGATGTAAAGACCACTTTTCTAAATGGAAGTTTGGAAGAGTGTGCTTATATGGATCAGCCAGAGGGCCTCATAGAAAGTAGGAGCGGTGAAAGAGTGTGAAAGTTGCTTAAATCCTTTTATAGATTAAAGCAGGTATCGCGGAGTTGGATCATTTGCATTGTTGAGATAGTCAAAGAATTTGAATTTATAAAAAATGTAGATGAATCATATATTTATAAGAAAATTGTAGCAAGAACTGTGGTTTTCCTCGTCTTGTACGTGGATGACATTCTTTCAATAGGAAATGGCATTCCTATGCTACAATCGTTCAAAAGTTCTTATCACAGAAGTTCTCCATGAAAGACCTGGATGATGCCTCCTGCATTCTGAGGATCAAGATCTATCGTGATAGATATAAGAGGATATTGGGACTTTCACAGTCCAAGTACATTGACACCATATTGAAGAGAATTAGTATGGAATATTCTAAGCACGGTAATTTACCCGCTCATCATGGGACCACCCTCTCCAAAGAGATGTCTCTCAAGACTTATTTGGAAAGAGATCGCACAAGCATTATACTTTACGCTTCGGCGGTAGGATCTATAATATATGCGATGTTTTGTACCAGACCAGATGTAGCTTACGAACTAAACGTGCTAAGCAGGTATCAATCAAACCTCAGGGAGAAGCACTGGATAGCAGTAAAGAAAATTCTCAAGTACCTTGAGAAGGACTAAGGAGATGTTCTTGGTATACGACAGAAAAGATCTCTAAATCGAGGCCTTCACTGACTCCAGGTTTCAGAGTGACAAGGATAACTCCAAATCCATGTTAGGTTAAGTATTCACCCTCAATGAAGGGGCGGTCTATTAGAAGAGCTCCAAACAGGACACCGTAGCTGACTCGACAATGGAGGCAGGGTATATCGCTGCTTATGACACAACAAAAAAACCAGTCTAGATGAGAAAGTTCATTTCAGAACTTCAGGTAATTTCGCTCATTGTTGACCCAATACCTTTGTATTGTGACAACAACGGGGCTATTTCTTTAGCGAAGGAACAACGGTCCCATCAGAGATCCAGACACATCTTGAGGCGGTATCACCTGATCAAGAAGATCATGGATCGCCAGGAGATTGAGGTGCGGAGAGTAGACACGTAGGACAACATTGCAGATCTACTCACAAAGGTCTTCCCTCAGACGCAGTTCGAGAGGCTATTCGAGATGATAAGTCTGCGATACGCCAATACATGGGCTTAGTGCAAGTGGGAGGTTGTTACGTATATATGCCTGAGAGGCCATTATTGTATGGTACAAGATTTCATATTACATTTTGGAAGCTTGGTATATATACATGTATATGACATTCTTGTTCAATATGATAGTTTGGTATCTGGTTTGTATCTATCTTAACATTTTTATATGTTCCGTTTTACATATCGCTAATATATGGTTATAGAGCCCTTAGGATATTTGCTTGACTACCAGCGTAATGATGGCAATCATACTTGTGGGAGTTGGGTAGTCTATAAGCACATCCATAAAATTGTCCTTAGTCGTAGAATTATCGAGACAGGGTATCGATACTCCAGAATAGACTAGTGTATATATGTTTCTTATCCCAGTCAAGGGAGATGGATGGTCCTGCATCCATTGTTATACGGTACCAAAGATAGTAAACTGGTGCTCATTAAGTTATGAGTTACACTGAACGGACTTGCTGTGAACTGCTAGCTGGTATTATACCTATTGTCGGATAGCAGTACTCTGGTGATACGAGTACAGGTTAGTCCGATAACTCGACATCACTATTAGTATGAAGTGTGTTCCCACTGTACATAGATTGCTAACCTACCACGGCTTTAAAGAGTCGTGCAAACCGGTAGTAGTTAGGTGCAGTCCCTAAGCACTTGGAGGCAGTAGGTAATAGAAAGGATTTGTCTCTCCCGGTATTAGAAGTTGATATCGCACTGTATACGGTTGGGCGATACTACAGGTCCCTATCTAGGGCAAGTGAGATTTATTGGTAGATATACCAGTGGTTTCTCAGCTTGTATTGGTTCCACACCGACACGATTTATCGCGCTAATAAGGGTCTGATGTTTACTCCTGATTTGCGATACTCTTAGACGAACAGACCTGAATGTACGAAGAATGTCGCTTATAGGGTCAGTAGGGGTTCGGATGAGTTTTCTTGTCGATCTTCCTTTGGACAAATACTGGGTAGCCATTACGTATAGCTAGTGCCACTGACGTACTTGTGGTTAAACCTACTGCCAGAGTATTATCGAATCTTTAGAGTTCCACATAGAGCGTTTCCCGGTTCAAGCGAAACGGTATAGTATGCATATTTCGATACGCTCGGGTGTTCGACTGAACATGTGTATTTTATATACATGCTATAATCGGACTATTTAGTAATACTAACAGGTTTGAAAGATAGTAAGATATAGAGCTAGTATTATATTGCTCTCTTTTGGGTATTTGTATTTTAACACGAGTATGGTATTTATACGAATACGTGTTTTTGTATAAATACGGGTATTTGTTTCTTGATACAAGTACATGTATTTCTTTCTTAATATGAATACGCGTATTTTGTATTTTCGATAAAAATACGATATTCGTATTTTGATAGAAATACGGTATACGCATTTATTATAAATACGGGTATTTTGGTATACTTGATTATATACATACATTTATGTGTATGTGTGTGTATGTGTACCATCGTGAGGTGGCCTCTCTCTTTCTTCATCTCTTCTAGTTGCAAATAGATGTGTGTGAGCTTATGACTCACACTAGTGAGTCAAAAACCTATTCACATTATTTTATATTTTTAAATGAATATGAGGAGATAAGTTTTGAGAGAGTGTATTATTATCATGATTATTATTCTTAGCCATCTCTTCTTCCTCCTCCTCCTCAATACACTTTGAGTTCTGAGGAATTAAAAGAGAGCATCTTGATATTTATAACTATTCCACTAAGTATCTAGACCCAGTAAATCTAGATCTTTAGTTGCTTCTTGGAAGCTATAGCTTGAACGGGTATTCTCGGGTGGATCGTCTTTGATGCGGGGAGATCAATTTAAAAGCTCGATCCTACAACCCTAGGAGCTCAAAGAGAGGACCATACAAGACCTAAATGATAAGACTTCAAAGGTTATAGTCCTTAACTCAGTAGCTAAACTCTTAAGTTTAGATTAGTTTAGTGTTTGGACTTGAATTTTAGGGTTTTAGTTTATAGTGCTCAAGTAAATTTTAAATCTTTTGATTCCGCAACGCTGTAGTCATCATGGAAAGGTGCACTATAGACTTATACTGGTATCAGAGACAACCCAAACACTAAAACTAATTTTAGACGATGTTAGAATAGCGAAATCGAAATAACTCCGTATATGACAAACCCGATTTCCATGTTCCTGTCAATTTTTTTCGAGCATCTAAATTTTTTTTAAACAATTGCAGAATGCTCTTTGTGTTGTTATAAGAACACCAGAGAAGAACGAGACCATAATTCAAAAGTTTAACCGCCGGATTTCTTGATGTCTTTGTGTTGACTTAGGTCTCATGCTTCTCGTAGTGTCATGTAAACTTGGATTTAAGGTTTCTGGTATTTTTTTATTGTGCCCAGATTTCATATTATATTATCTTTGTTCTTGGGCAATACAGAGTGTTTCTAAATCGAAATTTTAATATCGTTGCTTGTTTTTCATATGTATATGTGTTTCTAAATGTTGACTAATTACTATATATCGATTAATAGGGGTTTCACATATCTTGAATCTGTTGTGGCTTTGATATGGAAATAGATGTTATCATCATGATGGAATACCCGAGGGGTTTTACATGTGAGAAAAGTGTTCTTTTCTTTTTCATTCATGTAATATTGAAATGTTGTAATATTTTTTGCGGGGCACTTCTGGGTTGAGGTTGTAGCCACCGTTGTATTATTTACTTTTCTGTATCTAGGATAGACCCAAGGCGGGGTACTCACGTAACCGGGTTTTAGAGTCCAATAGGTGACCATCTAAGGCAGTGAGAATGGGTCACCTAACTCTAGAATTGGTAGGGTTGCTTTCCGCACTCGTTTGGGTCTAGGAGATTGGGTATTGGCTATTCATCGCGACCGTGGAATCCGCATTTTCATAATTAGCTTAAACGAAAACACGGAAATCCTAGTATATCCTCTATTTTTATTTGTCTTGTTTCTGCTGTGATCTGTGATGTTTATCATTGCGAGAGATGAATGACTATATATATATATATATATATATATATATATATATATTAAACGATGCTTATGTTTTGCATCCGTGCTTGTCCCGTCCCCGCCCTACCGTAAGTAAAATAACCTTATAGTGTAGACCCGGGACCCTGTGGCGAATGCGGATGGCATAAGCGTATGTTCTATTTTCATTTCTTCTACAATGATAAGGTTAATTGATGGGACCAAATTAATTCTAATTAGTGCAAAGAAACAAACCAAAAGTTTAAAGTCGTTGGAATAATTTAAAAACCACTCGGTTTTTTTTAAAACAACTTTTAAATGCGGAGCCTAAACCACTCCTTTTAAAATCTATTTGGTTCCTTCGATTATTTCAAGTTCATTACGTTCACGGTTTTCGCCAAAATCAGCCATAGCCCTCCGTCATTGTCATGCCCCGCATCCCAATAGACAGAAACGGTGACGTGGTAAGCCAGCAACGTATTAACTATGAGAATACGTTAAGCGTAATTAAACAATATAACAGTTTCCAAGAAAAACAAAAGTAATAAGATGAAACGGCAATTTTATTTACATTAAAATTTACATGCAACTGTTTGTAATAAAAAGATACAATGATAAAGCAAATGCCTAAACAATGGCATACTGGAAGTAAATACAAACAGTGGCTAATAGTCAGGCTGAAATGCAAACCGGTCCAAGTCCTCCGGGCTTGGCTCTATCTTTTCCGAATCTGGTCCTCCTGAAGAACATTCCAAAGAAAGAAACAGAGAGGAATGTCGTCAGCGAACTAGCGCTCGGTAAGTCCCCAAAAAAGACGATGGTATATAAAGTAAAGAGAAAACAAGTAAAAGTGAACATGTAAGGTTATATATGAGAGTATCTAAGCATGTTTATTTACCGGTATAAGATAGTTATTCTGACGTGGTTATTTGTAGTTTGATAAAGAATGTATTCATGTATACGGCAGGAGTCCATCTTACCCCGTGGACTATGGTAACATGTAGTATAAGGCCCCGTCATAACCCACGGGACAACGACACGTGAATTCATGTATGTGTCTTTTAAGTGACCTCTCGTGCCATGAGATACGTTTCGTACCAATCTACCCCTTTATCCCCGTGTATTGTATTGTATAGTTTAAGATTACAGGTCTTGGCCGAATCCATAAATATAAAAATGTACAGGTTCATGTTCAATTTGTAATCATGTATTCAGGTATTCATGTCAAATTCATGTCAAGTTATATCCATGGTTTGGTCAAGTCGAGTCAAGTATTCAAGTTCAAGTTTGATATTTGAATTCGAGTGTTCAGGTTCATGAGCAAGTATTTAAGTTTGTGTTTGATTTTTGGATTCTTCTTTGAGTTTGGAATTAGGTTGGGGTTAGTAACTTATGAAAGGATTTATCTCTTAAATTTCTTAAGTTCGGGAGTAATCGGACAACTGCTGCACATAGACGACAGGATTTGTGTCTTTTTCCAAGACAATTGCCACTGATAAACTACTTTAATTTGTAGTGTTGTCTAACCTGAATAGGTAAGCACTCATTTTCTACGGCTCTCTGGGGCTCAAGAGAAATGATACCGCTTAAATCTATATTAATTTAGGGTTCTTAAAGATTTAATCTTGTTTGTTTACAATGTATGCATTTATCGAGGGGGTTTTGTGAGAAATATTTTAGCATTGTTTTAAAAAAATAAACCTCGAGGGTAATTTATAATATTAAGAATTTTTATGAACATGTAGTTTAATTTTAATGAAAACTATTTCTTTTGTAAACTTGGTGATATTTTATTAAAAATTTAATCTTTCATTTAAAAATATATTTTTTCACACTTTGTTTTTATTGAAAATACGGTTTCATAATTTTATATAATTTCCAAAGTTTTAATTTGGTTTAATAAAATCGTATTTCTTTTAAAATCGTATTCTTATTCCTTTCGAGACCGAATTCTCCGTAAGGAGCTCTGCATCTCGCTCTACTATCCCAAAAATGTACGATAATCCGCACCATCCATAAGAGGGTCCCTTAAAGAGGGTTGTAGAGGCGCAATTGCAAAAGGAGGTAAAAATATCGATTAAAAACGTATTTTGTAAAAGCGATGGTATTTTATTGTAATTCATATTTTTTAAATTAACCATATATCTAAAACATCGTTCTATGAAACCATAGTATTTGTGAATGGGGTAGATCATTACCCCATGAATTTTCTAGAGGTATGTATGCTAATTATCGAATAAAGGGTTATATTTAAAGTTTATTGTATTTATATGAAAATGTTTGTTATATGATGATATCATGTGAAATTTTAATCGCATAAAAGTGTAAACAAAGAGAATAACATTTTTAATGTTATGTTAGGTATTGGAGTGACTTAAAAAGTGGATTAAAATATTGAAAGGAAAATGTTATCGGGGTGAACTCCACTTTTCTCGATATGTTTTAAGAATGCGATTTGAGACGAAATGAAAGGGAAGAATAGGGACTTACGGGTTTCTTAGCATTGATAAGAGTAAGAAAGAGAGAGGGGGTCTCCGTGGCGCTGCGGTATCATCGGGAAAAGCTCCGATCTTCAATGAAAAGAACTTGATGGCTAATCCTTCTTGAACTTAGAGAATTTTAGAGAATTTTTAATAGGGATTTCCAGAATGGGGAGTGCTAGGTGATGGGGTGTATTTATAGTGTAGAAATGAAAGTTTGTGAGTTAAAGAATTGAATAAAAAAGTTTTAAAATAGGTTTAATGGGGAATTGAAAAGCCTCTGGATGAATGCAGTGAAATCAAACACTACAGTGGAGTATAGGGGAGTCAAAGGGACACACGTGTAAAGAATGAAGCGATTTGGGGCCATCAAGACCACCGGTGGCGGGCCAAATGGAAAAACTGGCGGTTGGATTTGTGCCACGTGGCTCGAGGTTTTAGGCATGTGTTATATTCTATGTTAACTCCTCATTTATCTTGTTTGATTTTTCTGAAACTTTTCGATTCTCCGTGTATTGCACGTGCAACTCCTGTGCTTCCAAAAAGTTAAAAAGAAAAATATTAAAAATAATTAGGACTGGGATTCGAACACACAGGCGATGTCACAGCAGTGAAGAGGCTTTACCGGTAAGCTACAAGTGGTTTCTTACTTTTATTAAACAAATTTAACTTAATCAGGCTAAAATACCTTTTCTATATATTGAATAAGTTATATTTGTACAGAGATTTCAGAGTCGTTACATTTTACCCTCCTTATAAAAATTTCGTCCTCGAAATTTATACAAAGGATTAATCTTCAAATAGATGAGGGTATCGTGCATGCATATCGTCTTCTCTCTCCCAAGTCGATCCTGGCGAGTCCTATCTCCACATCACTCGGACCAAATTCACCTCCTTGTTCCGTAAGGTCTTCACCTTTCGATCCAAGATCTCGACTGGCTGCTGCTCGCAAGTCAGATCGGTCTGTACAGTGAGCTCTGAGTGATCAAGTATGTGGTTAGGGTCGCTCACATATCGTCATGTTGGGATATGTGAAATATGTTGTACACTCTTTCCAATGAGGGTGGTAGTGCCAAGCGATATGCCACTTCTCCAACTCGTTCCAGTATGTCGAATGGTCCGATGTACCTTGGACTGAGTTTACCCCGCTTTCCAAAACTTATCACTCCTCTATTAGGTGATATCTTCAGGAACACATGCTCTCCGGGTTGAGACTCCAGGTGTCGACGCTTTCCATCAGCCCAATGTTTCTTTCGGTCATGGGCTATACGCATCTTTTCCCTGATCATGCAAACTACATCTATAGTTGCCACGATCATCTCTGGTCTAAGAAGTTCACGATCGCCAACGTCATCCTACCTCAGCGGGGAATGACACTTTCGTCCGTATAGTGCTGCAAATGGTGCCATCCCAATGCTTTCCTGGTAGCTGTTGTTATACGAAAACTCTATAAGGTGTAGGTGATCTTCCCATGAACCTACGAATTCTAGTATACAGGCTCTCAGCATATCTTCAAGGATCTGAATAGTTCGCTCAGACTGTCCGTCTGTTTGTGGATGATACGTCATGCTAAAATTCAGACTCGTTCCCAGGCTAGATTGCAGACTCTGCCAAAATTGGGATCAGAATCTAGTATCATGATCGAAGACAATGCAAACATGTACCCCATGTAATCTCATGATCTTCTGAATGAGTTTATGGGTATTAAGACAAGTATGGTATATCTTGATGGTTTAAATCTTACTTTAGATTTCTACCCACCTCTATATACTTCCTTACCAACGTCTCGGTTGATTGGCCAATTCTAACTGGAATAAAATGAGCCGACTTGGTGAGTCGATCCACAATAACCCAGATTGTGTCGTTATCCTTCATGCAGCGAGGAAGAGTAGTCACGAAGTCCATGGTAATGTGCTTCCATTTCTATTCTAGGATTGGTAACGGCTGAAATAGACCAGCAGTTCTGTGTTAGTTATATGTATGCCGTAGAGGCCATTACTGTACATACGATGTATATTGTAATGGATGCTTGGACATATATAGGGAGGACTTTCTTGCTCGACATGATAGTATGCTATCTGGTTGCTCTTTATCTTAACATGTACTCTGATTGTCTCTATGTTACATGTTGATAAAGCCCTTAGGATATGTACTCGACTACTGGGACTATGATGAGATCATACTAGTGAGGCCATGGTAGTCGATGAGTACATCCTATAACTGTTCCTAGTCGAGAGTGTATCGAGACAGGGCATCGATACACCAGAGTAGACTAGCGTATACGCATCTTGACCCATGTGATGGGCGATGGATGATCCCATATCCATCGGTGTTTGACATCAAGGATGGTGTACGGGTGCTCAGTAGAGACTGGGTACACTGGACGGACTCGCCGAGAACTCCCAGATGGTATTATACCTCACGTCAGACGGCATTTCTCCGGCGACACTGGTACAGAGTAGTCTGTTGAGCCGAGATCGTCATAGAGTCTTGTGTGATTCCCACTGTGCTTTGATTTCCATCATACCACGTCCAAGAGGGCGTGCAAAAAGGTGGCTTTTGGGTACAGCCCGAATCACATAGAGGCAATGAGCGATAGGAGGGAATTCGTCTCTCCCGGTATAGGGAGTTGATGTCGTGCTGTGTTCGATTGGCTATAACTGGAAATCCCTGGCTAGGGTTGCTGAGATTTACTGGTAAATGTTATCAGTAGTCTCTCGAACTGTTATAGACCTCATATCGACATGACTTATCAAGCTACTGGGGTCTGACGTTTACCACCCTTAGGCGAGATATGCGACATATCAGACAACGAGACCGGACTGTACGGGAGTGTTACTGATTGGATTCGCAGGAGAATGTACAGGCTTGCTTGTTGATCTTCTGATCGCTCAATACCTGGGTGGCTGTTACGTTTAGCTGACCGCTTGTAGCTTGTGGGTGTTTGATATGATCATCACCTACTACCGGCGTATTGACGATTCTTTGGAGTCCTACACAGAGGTTTCTTGACTCAGGAAAAACAGAGTAGGGGCACATATGTGATATGTGCAAGACCGAGGAGAATGCGATATGAGATACCGTATTATATTCTCGCGATATTTGATATCAGCCGGGTCATCGGATCAAGTGTTGATTCGATGAATCGGTAAATGATATATTAGTCGGTTATATGCGATATAGCCGGATTGTCGGATCAAGTGTTGATTCGATAATTTAATGTATAATAATATATATGATATATTAAATTGCATTAACTAATATTAGCTCACTAAAATATTCTTTTTCTCACTCGGGTAATACATTGATATATATGCGATATATGTTAATTGTATTATTTCATTTTGTTACAATAAATATTATATATGTGATATATAATATTGTAACATGATATGATTACTAATGCAACATGTTTAGTAGAGATTAAACAAGATTAGGGTTTGAATTGGGTTAGATCTTTCTAGAAGTTTCTAGAAGGTTTTTCTTTTGTCATGAATGAGATATTATGCTTGATATTTATGTGTGACTCATTCTTAACCCAACCCAAACCCTAGCCCTAGTTAAATTTCTACATGAGTCATCCTTGACCATGGTTGCAAGATTAATCATTATCACACTTTCATTATTCATCACAAAAAGGGATTATTCATTGTTCATCTTCTTTCTTCTTCTTTTTTGCTTAAAAAAGCTTTCTAGCTTTGATTAATTGATGATTATGTGTGAGAAAAAGATTATAAATGAGAGCAAAAATGCTACTTCATCGTCCTCATCTATCCTTGCCCTTTAGATCAGTGTGTTCACTTCATTTAGTGAGTGTTAGCTTGTGTTAATGAAACTTCAAGGTAGATCATCTTTGTTATCGAAGATCGGAAGCAAGACTGCATCTTTCTCTTCATGAAGCCTCTCGAGAGTCCGGAACACGATGATCGCAGCGAAGGGACCTCAACACGGAGCTTAAGAAGTGAAGGACCGGATCTACAAAGGTTGTAATCCCTCTCACTTAGTGTTAAAGAGTTTAACATGCTTGTTTTCGCCTAATCTCTAGTTTAAAGATCTCGTATCGGGTTGTTCGGCACGGCTAATTTTTAAATCGGGCATGGTTGATGCCTCGTAGACCCTTGTGCGTGTGGCTAGCAACCCTACAGTGGTATCAGAGCCAAGCTAGAGCTTTAGACGAAGTCTAGGCGAAGTTTAAAGTCCGATCGAACCTGGAAACCCCGACGAATACCCTTCTCTGGATATTTTTCAAAACTGTTGATTTTTCCATTTTAAAAATCTTTTAAAAAATCAGCAGGGAATTCTATGGACACCTATGAAAAATGACACCATAAAGCCACTGTAGCGCCGCGGAACCGCGGCCAAACTGGGGTATTGGCAGCGGTTCCGCGGCAATAAATGAGTGTTATGGTATCATTTTCCAACAGTAACATCCGTATGTATTACCTACTGCTTCTGGGAATTTTTAATTTGCTTAAGGGTTGAGTTTTTTGGGATCTATTGGGGACTTATTGATTCGATCGGATAATTTAACTTCGTTTAAATTTTTTCGGATAATTTTAGAAACTGTTTAAAAGTTCGAACGGATATCAAAAACTCACTTTTTCCCCTGTCGGAAATTTTTTCAAAAGTTGGATTTTTCCTCGAGTTTAAGAACGTTCTAAGTCGTGCAAATAACGCGGTGAACCCTCTAGAAGACAACAAACCTTAACTCGATTATGTGACCGTCTTGAACTACCTCTAAACCTTAGGGTTTGGGGCAGTACGGCGTGCTACATGTGAGGCGTTGGCTTGACCCTTCTACGGCTGGACCATCGGTACTGTGGCATGTGATAGATGTTTTTAAACTGATTTCAAGTGTTGAGATATATTGGGGAAAACTTGGGTGTTTGATTATTCGATCGGAAAGTTTAACACTGTCTTTTTATCTGGAATGTGATACAATATTTGGAATCCACAGGTAGTTATGAGATAACTAATTTGAATGTTATAAATCTAGCAGTTTAGTCTTAAATGATCGGTTGCCACGTGATTTTGATGCGATCAAAAGTCCGTCGCAATCACGTACCGTACGCGGATACTCGCCGGGTAAACTTAACAGACAGCCACGCCCCATAGCCCCGACCATGTGAATATAGGAGAACCCCGTCGCCAAAAGCATCCGTTTGGGTGCTCGCGGCAGCGGTGTTCCGCCTTAGTGCACTTCGTCGACGGCATCGGGGGTGCGGCCGTCTACTAAAGTTTGCGACGAGCATTCGATCAGGATATCGGGAATCTTGTTGAATTGCCCGACAAGATATTGAAAAGAGTTTTCAATAATGAGACTAAAATGCGGGTTTTATAATTGTTAGGCATGCGATGTCTAAGGAATTCATTTGGTTAGGCATGCGATGTCTAAGGAAGTTGTGGATTCCAACTGTTGTAGTTTTACACTTTCTTTTCTGTGACCGTAAGCATAATATGTGGTGTATTGCCGGCTTCGTTGCTATACATCAACGACAATCGGGATATGCATACTTGCTTACGTTGATGATATGAGATATTATGTGTTGCTGTGATATGTTATATTGGATCGTCGTGTTCTGAATAGCCGGGGGTTTTATGTGAGACGAGGGTTTTTATTTTCATTCATGTAAAATTCATTTGTATGTAATATTCTTTTATTGGGGCACTTCCGGGCTGAGGATGATATCACCATTGTATATTATTTACTTTTCCGCATTAGGTAGACCCAAGGCGGGGAGCACAAGTAACCGGGTTCTAGGGTCCAGTGGCAGACCATCTCGAGGAGTCGAGACCGGGTCTCCTAACCCTAGAATTGGCAGTGTTGCTTTCCGCTCTTATAGGGGTCTAGAGATGTGGGTTTGGCTATTCATCGCGACCGTGGAATCTGTGTTTTATACAGGCTCGTATTAAAACACGGACGTCCTAGTATATCCAATATTTCATATATGTTCTTCTACTGCAATGTTCTGTGTTGAGATCATATTACTGCCTGAGATGAATGTTTATATTATATATATAAGATATATGTTATACTGCAGATTTCATTTCAAATATGATGCTTGTGAAGCATATTAAAATGGGACTTCATTAATGAGATTAATGAAATAAAAGAAACCTAAGATGTTGTAGAAACTTGTTTAAAAACTGGTAGCTCTAATTCTTGCTTTGCATAGCGGTGTTCCTTGGAGAACATCTAGCACCTTATTCGATAAGGAAAGAGCCGAGATCCCTTCACCGGGAGTGACCTCTTTAGTGAAACTAGCAAATGCTACAAACTCGGTTTGTCTTTTGATTGCTTCTATAGTTCTTGCTTTGCGTAGCGATATTTATGAAATATCCTGCACCTTATTCGATGAGGAAAGAGCCGACGATCCCTTCACCGGGAGTGACCTCTTTAGCGAAACTAGAAAAGCCTCAAAAACACTCCATTTAAAATCACTCGATTCTACAACGATATCAAGTTCATTACGCAAAAGGTTTTCTTAAAAACCTGTCGTAGCCCTCCGACATTTCAGATAAGTACTGGTTAGTATTCGTGCTGCGTTTGTTGACCTTAGCCAAGGCGTAGTGTGCGGTAGCTGATTAGTGCTTATCTGTATAAGCATATGATGCGATTGAGTTAGGGTAGTCGTGCGACTTTGTTGACCTTAGCCAAGGGTCGTGCGGATGGGTTTAATTCAATCGGGAAATGACGGGTTGAACTTGGCTTGCACTTATGATTTGTTGAGCTTAGCCAAGGTCATAAGATGCTAGGGGTAAAATATTATTGGGAATTTCAAGTGTTGAAATTTGCAATGAGATTGCATACCTTCTATGAGATAGTTGGATCCCGATACCCGCTGCGATTAAGAGTTACTCCTGGGAGAGTTTTACACATTACAATTCGCCGATCAAGTAGGTGTCTAGAAAGGTGTTAACGGGGTTACGCCCCTGGAACAACGAGATTTATTTTAATTAGGTCCGTGCGACAGTACGGGGAAACTCCCTCAAAGTGCCGGCACTGGCCTGACTGAATGATTGGCGAACTTGTAAGGTGTAATTAATCCCGGCTAGTCTTTCCTTTTAGGGTTTGAAAGAAGATTTGACTAAAACAGTGGGAGATATCCTGATTAGATAAATTGATAACCAATCTAATCTTGTAAAAGCGCACGCTGAGTGTTTTCTTCTCTCTCTCTCCAGGTAGCGACCATGTCACGCCTTAATCAAGATAATAATATGGATATATTGACTGAACCCGCTTGTTATACTGAGCTGGGGAACGTTGGTCCCGCTCCAACTTATAATTATTATAAGACAGAGCAGGAAATAGGGGATTACCAGAATTCCCGTGCCACCAAAACGAAGAAAGTGCATGCTGAAGCATCTTCTTCGGGTGTGTTCATTACAGAGAACTGTTTCCCAGTATCCTTTACGTCCTGGGTATTTGATACCGGATTAGGATCCCACATATGCAATTTGTTACATGGGCTACGATAGGTAGAGAACTGAGAACGGATAATAAGTTTCATGAGATAGAAACGGTGCAAGTGTTGCAGCCAAGTCTGTTGGTCACTATCACCCTGTATTACCAGAATACATTGATTCTGAACGAATGTTATTAGATACCGAACCTGAAGTACAGCATCATATCAGTCTCTTTATTAGTAAAGAAAAGATATAATTTTGTATTGTTGGATAATGTTTTGAACATTTCCTATATCAATAGTTGATCGGTTCAGGCACGTTATCTAAAAGGATTGACGTTCTAAATCAAATTACAGTTCTTAGTATACAGAACACACACAAGAGGAAGAGTTCAGAAATGAACAAATCCTTCTTGAGGCAATGTAGACTAGGTCTTATCAATACGACCCGACTAGCTGAAGTTACATATAGATGCATATTTAAATTAGTTTGAATTTACATCTTGTGAAACTTACCAGTCATGTCACAAAGATAAGATGACCACAGCTCCGTTTATTGGAAACAGAGAAAGAGTTAGTGAACTCTTGGGATTGATACATGCTGATGTATGAAAGTCCCCTGTCTACACATGCCAAGACCGGTTCTTTGTACTTCATTACATTCACTGATTATCTCTCAAGATCCGGACATATGTTCCTGTTGAAACACAAGTCTGGAACTTTTTGAGAAATTCAATGAATATAAGTTAGAAGTAGAGAACCAAAAATAGGTATAAGTATTATGTCCTTTGATGAGATCAAGGAGGAGAATACTTGAGCACGAAATTCCTGGACTATTCTAAAGGAGAATGAGATTCTCTCTCTGCATTACTCCTCCATATACACCATAGCACGATGGTATATCGGGACGGAGCAATAACACCCTATGTGATATGGTGTGCTCTATGATGAGTACTACTGAGTTTCCTATTTCCTTTTTGGGAGTTATGCACTTGAGAAGCTGCATACCTATTGAATAGGGTTCAAATCAAATCAGTTGCCTACCACTTCATATGTGATATGGAAAGGGAAGAGCACATATCTTAAGTTTGTTAAGATTTGGGGTTGTCCGGCCTATGTCTAAAAGCAAAATCCGGACAAGCTCGAGGCAAGGTCTGTTATGTAGAACTGGAAAGGTTCCAGCTATACAAACTGCAGCTGATGATTTGGTAGAACCAAAGGATTCAATAGTTTCCAACGAACCTCAGCCTCTCCGCCAATCTAGTAGGGTTCCTCACCCACCTGAGAGATACTTCGGTTTTCTCTATGACAGTAGGAGCGAGGATTGCATCATGAGATGATGACCCAACTAGTTTCGAGCTGGCCATCAGGAGTGGGACTCTATAAGAATGGCTGGATGCTTAGTGATCTGAGATGGAATCCTTATACACCAACAAAGTATAGACTTTGGTTGCTTTATCTGAAGAGTTAAATCCCCATCAGGAGCAAGTATATCTTGAGAAGATTACTAGGTGTACATGGAAAAGTTGAGACTTTCAAAGCTATGCTTAAGTCCATCCAGATCCTACTTGCCATGGCTACATACCATGACTACGATATCTGGTGGTTGGGTGTCATGACAGCTTTTCTAAATGATAATTTGGAAGAGAGTGTCTATAAGTACACAGCCAGAGGGCTTCGTAGACAGTGGGAGCAACAGAAACGTGTGCAAGATGCTTTATATGATAAAGCAGGTATCGCGGAGTTGGAACATCTGTTTTGATGTGGTAGTCAAAGAGTTTGACTTCATCAAAATGGTAGATGAACCTTGTATATACAAAAAGGTAGTAGGGAGTATGGTGGTGATCCTCGTAGAGTACGTGGATGCCATACCCTTGATAGGGAAGGAATTTGCTATGCTATGCTCATTCAATCTCCGCTTATCATAAGGATTCTCCATATAGGATCAAAATGATACCTCCTAAATCCTGGGTTTTGGATCTGTGAGATAGATCTAATTGGATGTTAGGATTCTCACTAGTTGTAGTAAGATGGTATCAATCGATCCTGGGGAGAATCACTGGAAAGGTTTCAGGGTGATAAGGACGACTGAATGTCAGTCGCAGGCATTGTCTTTACCCGCAGTGGAGGGATGGTATGTTGGAAGAGTTCCAAGCTAGATACCGTGAATTACTAGATGATTAAAGGCAAGATACATCGTTACCAAGGATGCTACCAAAGAGGCAGTCTGGATATATATAAGTTCATGAGATGAACTTCGTTCCTACCATTGTGTGACAATGGAGTTGTGGTTTTAGCCAAGGAACCCCCCGTCCCAACAGAAATCCAGATATAATTCTTAGGCAGTATCACCTGATCGTGGAGATGGTTGATCTCCAGGGAGATCGAGGTTAGGAGAATAGACACAGAGGACAACAGCGCGGATCCACTCACAAAGGCCTTTTTCCCAGTAGAGACTTTTATGGGATGGTTGAGTATGAGATACTTTAACCACAGCTGATTGTTGTGTATGTGATAACACAACAGATGGCCCTAGTGCAAGTGGGAGATTGTTAGTTATATGTATGACCTAAAGGCCATTACTGTACATACGATGTACATTGTAATAGATGCTTGGACATATATAGGGAGGACTTTCTTGCTCGACATGATAGTATGCTATCTGGTTGCTCTTTATCTTAACATGTACTCTGATTGTCTCTATATTACATGTTGATAAAGCCCTTAGGATATGTACTCGACTACTGGGACTATGATGAGATCATACTAGTGGGGCCACGGTAGTCGACGAGTACATCCTATAACTGTTCCTAGTCGAGGGTGTATCGAGACAGGGCATCGATACACCAGAGTAGACTAGCGTATACGCATCTTGACCCATGTGATGGGCGATGGATGATCCCATATCCATCGGTGTTTGACATCAAGAATGGTGTACGGGGTCTCTGTAGAGACTGGGTACACTGGACGGACTCGCCGAGAACTCCCAGATGGTATTATACCTCACATCAGATGGCAGTTCTCCGGTGACACTGGTACAGAGTAGTCTATTAACCCGAGATCGTCATAGATTCTTGTGTGATTCCCACTGTACTTTGATTTCCATCAAACCACGTCCAAGAGGGCGCGCAAAAAGGTGGCTTTTAGGTACAGTCCCGAATCACATGGAGGCAATGAGCGATAGGAGGGAATTTGTCTCTCCCGGTATAGGGAGTTGATGTTGTGCTCTGTTCGATTGGCTATAACTGGAAATCCCTGGCCAGGGTTGCTGAGATTTACTGGTAAGTGTTATCAGTAGTTTCTCGAACTGTTATAGACCTCATATCGACACGACTTATCAAGCTACTAGGGTCTGACGTTTACCACCCCTAGGCGAGATATGCGACATATCAAACGACGAGACCGGACTGTACGGGAGTGTTACTGATTGGATTCGCAGGAGAATGTACAGGCTTGCTTGTTGATCTTCTGATCGCTCAATACCTGGGTGGCTGTTACGTTTAGCTAACCGCTTGCAGCTTGTGGGTGTTTGATATGATCATCACTTACTGCCGGCGTATTGATGATTCTTTAGAGTCCTACATAGAGGTTTCTTGACTCAGGCAAAATGGAGTAGGGGCACATATATGATATGTGCAGGACTGAGGATAATGCGATATGAGATACCGTATTCTATTCTCGCGATATTTGATAACAGCCGGGTGATCGGATCAAGTGTTGATTCGATGAATCGGTAAATGATATATTAGTCGGTTATATGCAATATAGCCGGATTGTCGGATCAAGTGTTGATTCGATAATTTAATGTATAATAATATATATGATATATTAAATTACATTAACTAATATTAGCTCACTAAAAGATTTTTTTTCTCACTCGGGTAATACATTGATATATATGCGATATATGTTAATTGTATTATTTTATTTTGTTACAATAAATATTATATATGTGATATATAATATTGTAACATGATATGATTACTAATGCAACATATTTAGTGGAGATTAAACAAGATTAGGGTTTGAATTGGGTAAGATCTTCTAGAAGTTTCTAGAAGGTTTTTCTTTTGTCATGAATGAGATATTATGCTTGATATTTATGTGTGACTCATTCTTAACCCAACCCAAACCCTAGCCCTAGTTAAATCTCTACATGAGTCATCCTTGACCATGGTTGCAAGATTAATCATTATCACACTTTCATTATTCATCACAAAAAGGGATTATTCATTGTTCATCTTCTTTCTTCTTCTTTTTTTTCTTAAAAAAGCTTTCTAGCTTTGATTAAGTGATGATTATGTGTGAGAAAAAGATTATAAATGAGAGCAAAAAAGCTACTTCATCATCCTCATCTATCCTTGCCCTTTACATGAGAGTGTTCACTTCATTTAGTGAGTGTTAGCTTGTGTTAATGAAACTTCAAGGTAGATCATCTTTGTTATCGAAGATCGGAAGCAAGACTGCATCTTTCTCTTCGTGAAGCCTCTCGAGAGTCCGGAACAAGATGATCGCAGCGAAGGGACCTCAACACGGAGCTTAAGAAGTGAAGGACCCGATCTATAATGGTTGTAATCCCTCTCACTTAGTGTTAAAGAGTTTAACATGCTTGTTTTCGCCTAATCTCTAGTTTAAAGATCTCGTATCGGGTTGTTCGGCACGGCTAATTTTTAAATCGGGCATGGTTGATGCCTCGTATACCTTGTGCGTGTGCCTAGCAACCCTACATTCTATGATGTTCAGCCTTCACTTGCTGACATACTAAACACTTAGCTATGCTCCTTGCTACTTCATGCTTCATTCCATACCACCAATAGTATTGTCATAGATCTTTGTACATCTTCGTGCCGCCGGGGTATACCGAATAAGGAGAGCTGTCAGCTTCTTTCATCAACTCTTCTCGAACAGGGCCGACTGGCACGCATAAACGGCTCCCATACCGTAAGGATCCATCTTCGTGGATGATGAAGTCAGTTCGAAGACCACTTTCTACTTGTTCTCGGATCTTTTGTAGCTTGGCATCATTTTCTTGAGCTTCTTTGATCTGATTGACAAGAGTGGAATATACTTGTAAGTTTATCAAAGATGAGGTATTACCTGGCACAACTACTTCAATCTCCAATCCGTGTAGCTCTATTCGTAGTCTCCACTGGGCAATGAGATTCATTGTTAAAGGTTGGCGACTAAGTGCATCAGGAACTACTTTCACCTTTCCAGGATAATACTATAGGTTGATATCGAAGTCCGCCATGAGTTCTAGCTATCTTCTCTACAGCATGTTGAGTTCCTTCTGAGTAAATACATATTTTAGACATTTGTGGTTGGTGTATATATCCACTCGTTTTCCTAAAAGGTAGTGACGCCAAATCTTGAGTGCGAAAACGACATCTGCCAGTTCCAGATCATGTGTTGTATAGTTGCGCTCATGGTGTTGGGATACGGCAGCGCCCCGGCCATAAATCTATGGCCAAATGCGGAAAAAAAAACTTTTAAAACTTGGCACTAACGCAACCCGATTCCCGAATCGTTCCATTAACCCTATACTAGAAATCTGTAAAAGGAGTTTAAGAGATTATACCGATCGATCCGTGTCCTTCGGTCTTCAATCTCTTCCCAAGCTCCTCGCGGCTGCCCCGAACAAGTTCGCTCTCCGGTCTCCCTCGTCGAAAACGATCTACGTCGAGGATTCTTAATACGAGCTCCCGCTTCAAACCGAAGCAACTCGAACATTTAATTTGCTAACCTAGATGCACAAGATGAAGTAGAGAGAGTGTGTGATCATTTTATCTCAAGACATCCATGGATTCTCAAAGCATGAGAGGGTATGGATGGAGGTGAAGAAGAAACCATGAGTTGTGAAGAAAATGTGAGCTCAAGTTTTTTGCAACAAAAGAAAAAGCAACACTTGAAGAAAGAATGTGTGGCTTCCCTCTTATTGTCTTGTGATGATATGTGAGGTATTGTGTATAAAAACCAAAGAAATAATATCACAAAATATCTCCCACAAAACCCTCACAAATATCTCACAAAACAATAAACAATAAAGCATGGTCCATGCTTCATTAAATGCCACAAACCAAAAACTTAACCTCACACTTTACATATAATCAATATTAAACATTTATCAAAACCCTAAATATTGAATACAATAAAAAGGATTGGCATCTTCAAAATAATCTTGTAACGGATTACAAGAATACCCCTCAATTGTATATACATACCTGCATCTATATTCCGACTGAATACGAATACAACGAGACGAAAATAATCCAACTATCTAATACTAGGATCCGGCTTAAACCAAAGCCCACTAGTATGATCTGTCTGATCATGATCCGTGCACAGGTGCACGTATATGATCGAAGCCTGCCATAAAACCATACGGCCTCTACAACGTTTCACCCGAACTAGAGAAACCTTCTGTGTGGGACTCTAAATACTCGTCAATATGCTGGCAGTGGGTTTAACCACAAGCACATCAGTGGCACTAGCTGTACATAACGGCTGCTCAGGTATTGAGCGAAAGGGAGGCCGACGAGCGAACTCATCCAGAAACCCTACTGAGCCTGACTGTAACAATATCCGTAAAGTCCGGTCCGTTCGTCTATGAGTATCACATGTCGAGCCTAGGGGGTTGATTGATTCGTTTCCGTGTCGTGTTTAGAATGTTTCAAAACAAAGAAATTTATACCGCAATCAATTGACGGTGTCTATTGTAGTTTCGTCAATGAATACGGATCGTCCACTGAGATGTGTGTTTTGATCGATTTTGGTTTAGATGAGTCGAAATGAAAAGACAAAAGAAAAATTGCAAGAAAATTGATTCAAGAATTTTGAAATTTAGTTTCAAGAATCGTAAAGAACTAGATCTAAAATCAAGAATCAATAAAGTTCAAGAAGATGTCCAAATCGAATGAATTATCAAGATTTGTAAAGAGCCTTGTAGGAATCGATCCAATTGATAATGATGATGAATACTTATGATTACAAATTCTTATCTATCGATGATTTGTTGCTACTTCTATGACGATCAACGAGAATTAGGGGTCTATTAAGAAACTAGGGTTTCTCCTTCTATCCCTTGTCCTTTCGTTAATTAGCATTCAAATTCTAGCCTCTAGGAAATTCAATCATCGATCGTTGATCTCTAATTTGAAGCGAAAACATTCAAGAAAGCATCTCACTCAAATTAGGTTGTCAATGATTTAATTTCCTAAAGTTTACAAAACTCATAAGACTTAAAAATCGTTCAAGAATTTAGTCATCATCATCTACCTATTTTCTCGATTCCTCCACAAGCGGAGTTTTCACTCAAACATCATGAAAAAGAAAACAATCAAGAATTGATAACTCTTCATAATGCTCAAATGTAAAGAAAAGCAAGATCAAGAATTTTCACATTTTATTATTCAACGTTTCGTTACAATTCACTCAAAGACTACAAGAATTGAGGAGAGAACTCGATCGTTGAACTAGCTTCGCATCGTTTTCTTGAGTCGCGGATCGTTGCGGATTACTTGCTCGGATGAAGATCGGCGTTGCTTCAAAAACGCTCGTTGAATGTTTGCTTTGGCTCGGCACTCGATAGATCTTGATTTGGATCAAATTGTGTCACTCAATTTGATTTAGATTTGATTTGAATCTACAATTTATTTTTTCCCCTCCCATTTCAACAACCCCCGAAATTCTAGATCTAGATCTCTTTTTATAACCACCTCATTTGAATCTTCCCTCCAAAGCTAGGTTGTTAGAGAGAGCCTTCTAGAATGAGTTTGTTAGAGAGAATATTCTAGAATGAGATTGTTAGGCCGAGCCTTCTGGATAAAGCCACGTGCTCTTTGGGAGTCTTCTGGAAGTTGAGCCGTTACAAGAAGCCACGTGGAGAATTTTGACGCGATGATGAGCTAACAAGGCCGCGGATCCGCGGCAGATATGCCCATTCGGCCGCGGATCCGCGGCCGTTTAGAGAGCTTGATGCATTATTTCTTCATGGTAATTCTTAGGTTGGCTTATTGGCACTTTTCTGATGTATAGAATAATTTTATACTTTCTTGTTCACTGACAGATCACAAGTCTTGGATTTGGCGTATTTTATCAGCACTTTTAGCAGTTTCGGCTCTTTTACCTGGAGAATTTCCTTCACACAATCTCGAGATAAGTGTTGCGATATACAAAGATCATGCGTGCAATAATAAACACTCAATTTCCCTCAAAATTCCGGTTATATGTATAACACATGTTATTTGATATTTTGCAGACGAATTGCTAATATGTGTTATATTTATACCAAACACTTTTAGATGATTGCAAAGAATAGGGAAATTGATGTGTTAAAAATGCAATATTTTCGACTGATCAAATTCCCCCAAACTTAATTTTGGTCGTCTCGAGCAAACTTGTTTTATTAGAAAGAGAATGAGAAAATATAAGAAAAAGAAAAACTAACTAGCACACTTTCGTAGGCAACACGATTGCACTGAGCACGTGCAACAAGCCTTTAAACCTCTAGGTGTCCCTAGTAGGAGGAGTGTTGTCTCCTGAGGGTTTTCAGCGGATTGCACCCACAAAATCCAATAATAAATGGAAGACCATGAAAGTTACATATAAAGATAAGAATTATAAAAAAAAACTTTGAAAATTAGAGTTTCCAACTATACTAGCTTTTCGGTTATCATGAGCCCTATCTTAATAGTCATGAAAAGATATTAGAAATCACATCATCTCTCAATAAAACATCGTCTTTATTCTTCATTACTACCTTTCTTCCAAACATCGATCATATACCCCTACGTGTGTGTAAAAAACATCCCTACACTCGGAGAATTCAATTCAAGCTATTATACTCTTGTCCATCTACCTCAGTACTTTTTAATCGATGAATATTTAGATGAGATTGCTCACACATTTTTCATGCGACCGTTAATATTTCTTGAGATACTAACCGACCGATTACTCATATGCTTGCTTATTAGGTGTATTAATATTTTTCCCATCTTGCACCACCTAAGGCTTAGCAGTGACTCGCAGACCAGTTGGTCTAAGACACTAGGTGATGAAGCACCCTCGCTATATTTTTTTTATTGCTACCTTGGTGATAACAAAACCAGTGTTCATTTTTTTCTTAACACCATTTTATCATTTTCATTTTTTATTTCCTTCATACTTTGGCTTTTAGACAAGAGCATTTCAAGGTATCCTCTACTATCCCAAACTTCAAGACGTGTGTAAGTGTGTATAGTAGGGTATCAACGTTCAAATGTTTGGCTTCCAGAATAGGAACTATTTTTTAGATTTATTTTTATCCTCAGATTAGTGACTTCCTTCGTCTTACTAACCCTTGGGACAACGGCTCATAACTACTTATTACTAGTTCGTTTAAGAAAACTTCTAATTTTCTTGGTTTTCTTAAATTTTTCCAATCTTTTAGATGTAATTTTTTTCACTATCTAATCTTTTATTATCTTATTTATGTACAATTTTTTTTTATATTTTCGTTTTTTTATATGTTTTGTGCTTATGTAAAGTATGATGCAAAGTGATGCGTAAATAAGCACAAACCTCCCCTAAACTTATTTTCAACACTGTCCTCACTATTGTCTTCTGCTAAACCTCAAAAACCTGTAAGCTTGGAAGGACATTTATTAATGGGGGCAAAATATATTAAAGTGAAGAATCCTCCCCCAAACTTATTTTTGGCTCACAATATTAAGGACAACAGTTATTTTCAAGAGCCAAAAATACACAACCCCCCCAAACTTGAGTTAAACAATGTTAATCTTTTAAAATCACAAGAGGGGGTCAAAATTATTGGTCAATGCCAAGCTTTGCAAAGACCGAAAGTCAACACTAACCATTCAAAGATTTTATCAGTATAGTGCACCGGTTGGTGGAAGAACAAGTTGAAAAGAGCCAAGAAGAAGTGGGGAAAAGGTAAGTGGTGTGAAGGAGAGGGTTTGCGTCTCATTCTGGAGAGACGACACAGTGATTGTGATGGATTACTCGCATTCTCGTGACTGTCAAGAATAAGGGGTGGAGGTTCAATTTCTTCGTTGTGGAGATGATTCATCTCAACACCCGTGTTTGCAAAGAATGCAAGTCTATCAGCGAAGCTTTCATCGATATCCCGAAGAATAATGTCATTTGAAAGAATGAGACGATACTCAGACTCCAGAAAAGTTTCATAATCGACGTTAGATGTTGACCCGGACAACTTGAAAGAAGGGTCCGTATGTATATGATACATATCTGGGTCAAACAACAACGTATAACGGAAGTCTGGATCTGTATCGTGAAGCTGATCAAATTCGCTGCTGTCGACATCCATTAATTCGACAGAACATACTCGAGCATGAGGATCGGAGGGTTGACTTCCCAACTTGTAAATGTTGAGCTCAATTGACATATTCCCGAAAGATAGGTTCATAGAGCCATTTCTACAGTTGATTACAGCGTTGGAAGTAGCCAAAAAGGGACGACCTAGAATCACCGGAATTTGGTTCCGTGGGCTCACTACAGGCTGTGTATCAAGTACAATAAAGTCCACAGGGAATACAAATTCCCCGATTTTTATCAACGCATCCTCAAGTTCACCCCTAGGTTTGGAGATTGATCGGTCGGCCATCTGAAGAGTTCTGTTCGAGGGCTTTAACACTCCGATACCTAGTTGCTCATAGACTGAATATGGAAGCAAGTTAACACTAGCGCCAAGGTCAAATAAAGCACGGTTAATGTGTTTATCCCCAATAGAAATAGAAATAGTGGGACAGCCAGGGTCCTTACGTTTCCTTGGTAATTGTTGGGGAAAAGCCGTGTCTACAGTACTCGAAATGAACACTTTTTTCGGCAATTGAGTCTTCCTCTTCCTAGTGCACAAGTTCTTAAGAATTTTCGCATAGGACGGAACTTGTTGGATATCATCTAGGAGAGGGATGTTGATGCTAACTTCCTTAAACATTTCCACAAGCTTCTCCATTTGTGCATTCGGTTTGCTGGGCCTCAATCTTTCTGGAAATGGAGTTTTATCAATAAGTGTTGGGTCCCACATTTGTGGAGAAGGTTATGGGGGTGGAAAGGATGAAGTGGGTGGAGGGTTTGAGCCTTTGGGAAAACGGAGAATAGGCTCGGAAGAAGAAGGTAAATTAGACGAAATAGGGTAAGAAGTAGAAGTGGAAGTGGAAGCCTGGGGTTCAATTGATTCCTCAACATCAATCTGTTCACCCACATGATTGTCCAGCACTCTTCCAGATCTTAACATGGTAAGTGTATTCACATTAGTGTAATGTGAAGGTCCAGGATCAGGTAGGGGTTGAGATGGAAGATTCCCTTTCTCTCTAGCACTCATTGCTGCATTTATACGGGCAATTTGCGCTTCCATCGATTTAATAATCTCACCTTGGGAGGCAAAGTTCCTATTTAAGTTATCGACGGAAGACTGAAAATTTGCCGTAAATTGCATGAAATTTGTCAAAAACAAATTCATAGTTTGTTCGAGTGAAGAGGTGTTATTGGTTCCGGCGGAAAAAGAATCAAAGTTGTTGACCGGGTTTTGAAAATTTTGTGGTTGGTAGGGGTGCTGACTCATTGGTAGTGGTTGCTGTTGCTGTGGAGGGACCCATTGAAAGTTGTTCTGGTTTGAATCCGTGTATTGAGTTTGGTGTTGGATCCAAGAAAGATCAGGGTGATTCCTCCAATCTTGATTATATGAGGAAGAAGAAGGATCGTTTCTAGGTCTTTGCTGAAATGCAGCATTAGTGTGACCTTGAAACGGTATATTCAAAGGACATTCTTCCGTCAAATGTGATGGGTTTGAACAGCAGCCACACATGGTTTTGGGAAGTGTGTATTGGTTTAGGGAGGCTGAAGAGAACTTGTTTTCTAGAGTATCGAGTTTCCTTTGTATTGCGGCCATTTCGGCTCTCATTGTGACGGAAATATCGAGCTGATTGATACCATCTCTAGACGATGGTGGTCTAACACTTTCCCATTGTAATGTGTTTTGAGCTAAATCTTTTACGTATTTCCAAGCTTCACCATCATCTTTCGACAGGAATTAGTAATGACACATGGTTTCAAGCATCTGTTTAGTCATGAAATCAATACCCTTATAGATAACTCGACACAAATCCCATCTAGGGATTCCGTGATGAGGGCATTGTAAAAGAAGATCCTTGAACCGTTCTAAGAATTTCCAAAATGGTTCATTGGGAAGTTGGGTAAATTTGAAGATTTCGCTCCGAACACGGCTGGTCTTGTGATTGGGATAAAATTTCTTAAGGAATACTGCAAAAAATTCATCCCATTTTGAAATAGAATGTGCGGTTGTGTTATAAAGCCACTTCTCGGCTAAATCGCACAAAGTGAATGGGAGAAGACGTAAACGCAGAGCATCCAAAGACAGTTGTGACGTTCCAATCATTTCACATACGTTTTCAAATTTGGAGATAAAAACGTATGCGTCTTCAGACTCAAGACCGTGAAATTTGGGTAAAAGTTTGATAAATTGGGGGTTGATTTCAAAATTTTCCCCGTTGGCAGGTGGTATAGAAAGACAGGTGGGAAGGGGAACACGTGTAGGATAGCATCTCTCTTGGAGAGAAATGCGTGGAGGATTCTGCACACCTGCGGACGGTGGCAGAGTGGTGTTAAAGTGTGATGGATATCCGTCCATCGCGGTGATGGTGGGAAAAAGAAAATGTAGAAATACCGACTTTGGGGTCGATGGGGGAAACGCGGACAAGACGGGCACTAGAATCCCGTGTCCAGCCTAGATTGCACTAATGGGTTTAGCACAAGTGGCAGCGTTGTAATAATTAGGGGAAAAGTTGGTTGGTGTTTGTTTTGAAAAAGAAAATACGGATTTTTGAAAAATCAAATCACAAACAATGCACAAGCAACCCTAAATCTAGTGGTCACCTAGGTCAAGTCTCTAGACCGCTCCTAGACTTCCAGAAGACAAGTCGCAAGATAAATCCTCTACTGCCTCTTTGCCCCTTCTGTGGCCAGGTAAGTGTGAGGTTCTCCACTACGTAAGTAGTGGGCTTAATTAAGTAACCACTTGCCTTAGACACATTTGCTTTAGACACCACAAAAGAAACGCGGATAAGCAATACATTACCCACGACCTCCTTCTGTCCTAAGTGAGCGCGATGGTCCTTAGAGTCTTTTCTAGATATTTTTTAATTAATGAGGGTAATGCGGATGCAGTTTTGTGATTTTTGGGGCTTAGGAAGGGTAATGAACTCCCCACCTAATCTGAATTTGGTCTTTGCCCCTTAATTTCCGTATTAAAAATGCAAACAAACAAGATCAAAACATGCAACAAATTTTTCTTTTAGCGGCGCTGCGAATTTTGCAAAGAATCCTGCAGAAATTGGTTAATGGACAGAGCGGGGAGGAGATAAGAAAGTCAGAGATATACCTAAAAATTTTGGAACAATGAAGCAACTTCCTTTCCGCGGATCCGCCGCGAGATGCGTTCTACGGCCGCGGAAACGCGGTGGTATGATGAGATCCCTGTACAAAATTTTGTGCAGATGCTCCTGTTCACTTACTGAAATCTCTGGAATATCCTAAAAAAAATTCCTCTTGCTCCACAGATTCCAGATTTCCTCGCAACAATTCACAACAAATCGTTAAGCGCTTATGCGAATTTTGATCTAAAAATTCTGATGGAATAATAAATTTTCAACTCAAATAATAAAAGCGAACAAAATAGCACACATCCCTGGCAACGGCGCCATTTGATTGATTCGTTTCCGTGTCGTGTTTAGAATGTTTCACAACCAAAGATATTTATACCGCAATCAATTGACGGTGACTATTGTAGTTTCGCCAATGAATACGGATCGTCCACTGAGATGTGTGTTTTGATCGATTTTGTTTTAGATGAGTCGAAATGAAAAGATAAAAGAAAAATTGCAAGAAAATTTATTCAAGAATTTTGAAATTTAGTTTCAAGAATCGTAAAGAACTAGATCTAAAATCAAGAATCAATAAAGTTCAAGAAGATGTCCAAATCGAATGAATTATCAAGATTTGTAAAGAGGCATGTAGGAATCGATCCAATTGATAGTGATGATGAATACTTATGATTACAAATTCTTATCTATCGATGATTTGTTGCTAGATCGATGACGATCAACGAGGATTAGGGATCTATTGAAGAAACTAGGGTTTCTTCTTCTATCCCTCGTCCTTTCGTTAATTAGTATTCAAATTCTAGCCACTAGGAAATTCAATCATCGATCGTTGATCTCTAATTTAGAGTGAAAACATTCAAGAAAGCATCTCGCTCAAATTAGGTTGTCGATGATTCAATTTTCTAAAGTTTACAAAACTCATAAGACTTAAGAATCGTTCAAGAATTTAGTCATCATCATCTACCCATTTTCTCGATTCCTCCACAAGCGGAGTTTTCACTCAAACATCATGAAAAAGAAAACAATCAAGAATTGATAACTCTTCATAATACTCAAATGTAAAGAAAAGCAAGATCAAGAATTTTTACCTTTTATTATTCAACGTTTCGTTTTAATTCACTCAAAAACTACAAGAATTGAGGAGAGAACTCGATCGTCGAACTAGCTTCGCATCGTCTTCTTGAGTCGTGGATCGTTGCGGATCACTTGCTCGGATGAAGATCGGCGTTGCTTCAAAAATGCTCGTTGAATGCTTGCTTTGGCTCGGCACTCGATAGATCTTGATTTGGATCAAATTGTGTCACTCAATTTGATTTAGATTTGATTTGGATCTACAATTTATTTTTTCCCCTCCTATTTCAACAACCCCCCAAATTCTAGATCTAGATCTCTTTTTATAACCACCTCATTTGAATCTTCCCTCCAAAGCTAGGTTGTTAGAGAGAGCCTTCTAGAATGAGTTTGTTAGAGGGAATATTCTAGAATGAGATTGTTAGGACGAGCCTTCTGGATAAAGCCACGTGCTCTTTAGGAGTCTTCTGGAAGCTGAGCCGTTATAAGAAGCCACGTGGAGAATTTTGACACGATGATGAGCTAACAAGGCCACGGATCCGTGGCGGATAGGCCCATTCGGCAGCGGATCCGCGGCCGTTTAAAGAGCTTGATGCATTATTTCTTCATGGTAATTCTTAGGTTGGCTTATTGGCACTTTTCTGATGTCTGGAATAATTTTATATTTTCTTGTTCACTGCCAGATCACAAGTCTTGAACTTGGTGTATTTTATCAGCACTTTTAGCAGTTCCGGCTCTTCTACCTGGAGAATTTCCTGCACACAATCTCGAGACAAGTGTTGCGATATACAAAGATCATGCGTGCAGTAATAAACACTCAATTTCCCTCAAAATGTCGGTTATAATGTATAACACATGTTATTTGATATTTTGCAGACGAATTGCTAATATGTGCTATATTTATACCAAACACCTTTAGATAATTGCAAGGAATAGGAAAATTGATGTGTTAAAAATGCAATATTTTCGACTGATCAGGGGTGGATAAAATCAGACCCCTAATAACTTGACATTTAGTGTCGGCATGAAGCCTATCACCAACTGAGAAACTATCGATCATAGATCGATAATTCTTGTCTACCCCTGCCGAGGATTTCTGGCGATGGTCATCCGTGCACTCCGCGACCTCAACCCCCAATACCGGGAGAAACGAATCCCCTGACGATCCGCTCACTGCCTCCATGTGGTTTGGGACTATACCTAACTAAAACCTATTTTCACGACTCCTCTGAGCCATAGTAGGGTAGTAATCAAAGCACAGTGGGAAATCACACGAGAAAAATGACGATCTCAGGTCGATAGAATAACCTGTACACATGTCACCTGGGAACTGCTATCTGACAATAGGTCCAATACCAACTAGCATGTTCCCGGCGAGTCCGTCCGGTGTACTCATAACCCAATGAGCACTTATATACTATCTTAGGTGAACCAACTGACACCAATGGCTTGTGAGAACGGCCACCTCCCCTCGTCGGGATCTCGATCCGTATACACTAGTCTAGTCATGAAGTATCGATGCCCAGTCTCGAAACTCCCACGACTAGGGACACTTTAAGGATGTGCTTATAGTCTACCCAACTCTCACGTATATGATCGCCATCATACTGCTGGTAGTCAAGTAAGAATCCTATGGGCTCTATCAATATGTAATAGTGAACTGTAGTGTCATCTGAAGTATGTACATGATGATAAAGACAAACCAGATAGCATACTATCATCTCGAGTAAGACTGTTCTACCGGTATAGGTCATCCCTCAATCATTGCAATCACATACCTGTGATCCAATAATTGACTTGAGGGCACTATAGCCAACAATCTCCCACTTGCACTTAAGGCTAACTATTGCGATGTCGCATACTCACAGCCCGTGTGATATCGAACACCCAACTTCTCTACTACAAAGCCCGTTTGTCAAACTATTGCGTTCGAGAAATAAACTTAGTGAGTGGATCCGCTCCAATGTTTCATTCTATGTCTCTCTTTATCTCAAGTTCGCGGAGAAAGCTATCTCCCGAAATGAACAATACCTGTCTTAGAATATGTCTGGATATCTGATGGGAACCAGTTCATAAATGAACTCCAAATTCATTATACATCTTAGATTGTATCGTCAACTGAATTTAATCAGTATCCTGCATCATGCCTTCCTCAGTATCCGCTTGGACCACTTGTCCAAACTACTGCCCCTCAAAAGAGGGAAAACTATAACTCTAACTGTCACTCTGTCATCCAGGTCACTTTGGAATCCTGGAATGATAACCGTCTCCCGAAGAAGACTGCCGTTATCAAATCCCTAGAACATCCACTTATGTTCATAAACTGCTTCCGAATGTTTCTCCAGGATTGGATTAATATATCAACTTATTGCATCTAGTGCAAAAATAACATATGGTGTGGTACTTGACATCTCATGATTGACTCAATTGCCTAAGCAAGTGATATGCCATTCATGCACATCCCTCACCTGCAGGTACACAACCATACCAGGAGAATACTGTCTAAGTACCCAGATTGGGAAACTACCCAAATCTAGATCTAAAACCATAGATCTAGTAACCAGAATGGCTGATATAATATCCAAATCCTATGTGGAGAAACCACTGTGTGACAAGCACAGTATAACCGATCGTAATGTAGGAATATCACTTCCTACAAGTGTATGTCATCCAAATACCAGGACATACTACCCTACTACCTTCTTAACAGATCCATCTCCTATTTTGATGAAGTCAAAGCCTATGACTGTCATATCAAAAATAGATGATCTATCCCCTCTATATCTGCTTTAGTCTATAAATAGACACAAGCTACTTGTCCACTATGCTTCCGCTGCTCCCACTGACTACAACAACCCTCTAGCAGAGGCTTATACACGTGCACTTCTAAAGCTAGTTTAGAACGACGCTATACTCATCCTACTACCGGGTCTCATAGTCTGGAACAATAGCAGTGTTAAGTTTGGGTAAACAAGAACCTCCCTATCACCGTCCTTGAGGATACCGATGTACCTCTCGGGTGGCCGAGGTTACCCACCATATCTGCGGAGTGGCTAAGGGAATGTCAAACCCGATTGAATCCTAAGGTTCTATTAAATTTTCAGTAATCGTTTGTGGTTCTGGAATCTCTTCCAGTTCTACCATATTCCCACTACCGTTTTTCTGAAAAAGTCCATTTTATTAAAACTGTGGCGAGTCAAGAACAATATCACTATTGATCTTCCAGATGGTAGAAAATTAACCTTCATCATAGCCTGGGTTAACCCAAAAAATGCCATTACAGAAACGTGCCTTGAGTTATCCAGAATCTGGTTTTAAGCATAAGCCGGACAACTCCAAATACCTTAACGTCGTTAAGATATGAACCATTCTATATACAATATAGAAACAGAGGCACTGATTTAATTGGAACCAGATTCAAATCATGCACCTGTCTCCAGTGTATGCCATCCAAATGGATAGAGGCCGATCAACATTACTCAAATTAGGAGTACTTCCAGATATGAGTAACCTGAATGAGAAACAAGTTCTCAAAACCATTACTATCAACTGAATACCAAACACAAGTATCTACATCTTCGATCACCTTGAAGAATCCCGATACTTGCAACACGTGGTTCTCTACTTTATTCTTGTACCTATAACTTCTCAAAATTTGGACCTTGTATTTTTACGAAACACTTGTCTAAAACTCGAGAAGTCACAAGTAAACAGAATATAGTACGAGGACCAACCCCTTTGTCCAAATAGACACTGGACAACATACAATACTTTGTATAAGTCCCCTGAATTTAATAACTCAAACTCTATGCGTCGTAGGTCGAAAATTGCACTATGGTTAAGAAGAATTACACCGCTGTTTAATGCTCCTTACCTAACCATCAACTGATATAGGTAAATGTCATGGACATAATTTCAAAAGGTTATATCTCACTTTATAAAATAAATGTACAGATATATCAGTTTGAAATTGGTGCATAACAACAAATATTCAAAACCAAATATTTGTCGTCCGGCAAAAACCCAGGAGATTTCCTCAAATATCACCAATTACAACGAATTCCGATATAATCAAGATGATCACCTAATTCCCAATAACTTACTCCCACTCATCATCTGTAAAACCATACAGATGTGAGAATCAAACCTGGTAAATACATATCCTGGAGCAAGGATCTAATTGGGAAATCAATTTTATATTAACAACACACAGTTAAACTGAAACATAAAAATGTTTCGAAGGGGTATCCGGATATTCCTAGTAATGCATCTTCCACTATCTAGATTCATGACTGTAACCGTATATTTCTTTGCCATCTCTCCAAATTCCTTTATTTGTCTTTGCTCATTACCTTCTGTACACCACCTTTAGGCTAAATGGTTTTCTTCCTTCCCTACTGTTCGACACCATCCTATGGTTTGGAAGAAGACTATCCAATAAGCGTAATAGGTGTACTCTCCTAATCCTAGGAGTACTCACAACCTGAGAGAAGGTAAAGATAAAAGACAACTGAATAATCCTTATTCTATTTCTCCTGAACCCGAATCCATCCTCGTACTGGAACAAGTTCCTTCAAGTTCGTATATAACCATACGGTGGATTATCCAATAACTATGGATCTTCGTAGTGATACGGGGTGTTCTGGAGAAATCCAAATGTGAAGTAGGAGTGGCGATGAAATACGTGGTTTGGTCGTGAATGATAGCAGTCTCAATTTACTTTGCCCTCTTTCTAATCCCTTTATTTATCTTTACTTATTACGTTCTGTACACCACACTTAGGCTAATTGGTTTTCTTCATTCCCTACCTTTCGGCACCTGCCTATGGTTTAGAAGAAGACTATCCAATAAGCACAATAGGTGTACCCTCTCCTAATCCTAGGAACCCTCACAACCTGAGAGAAGGTAAAAGGAAAAGACAACTGAATAGTCCTATTCATTTTCTCCAGAACCGAAAACCATCTTCGAATCTGAAACAAGTTTCTTCGAGTTCATATGTAACTATACGATGGTCATATCCAATGAAAACGGGATCTACGTACTGATACGGAATGTTCCGGAGAAAAGCAAAGGGTAAAAATAAGAGTGTCAATGAAGTATGCAACTCTAACAATCCAAAGGCCAGTGTTTTAAGAAATTCGGTTAACATGGTTACTGAGTTATAATCTAGGGTCGGGTCATGGTCGCTACCAAAGAGAGAGAGAGAAAAGAAACACTCAGCGTGCACTCTAACCTAGATCAGAATGGTTAATCACTTTATCTAACCAGGATATCTCCTACTGTAACCTCAAATTCTCCTCCAAACCTGAAAGAAGAATTAGTCGGGATCACCCGAGGAGTAAACCAACTCATCAATGGGAATCGGGATCCAACTATCATCGCATGATAACTTGATGGAATCCACTCAAGTCACCACACTCCAGAAGGTATGCGCATGCCCGGCAAGTTTTAGTTTCTTTAGAAACTCCCGATGTGTTTTTTTACCCCTAGGACCCAAGTGACCTTGACAATGCCAACATATCAAAAGGTCCTAGTCAAGTTCAACACGTCATTATCTTGATTGCGTTAAACCCACCCGTATGAGTCCTTGACAATGCCAACATAACCGTACGAATGTCCTAACCAATCCACATATCCATGCGACAGAAAAGCATTACAGAGCTACCGAACACTACGGCTCGGCAATGCACGACATACGTAGCACGAATACTAAGCAATACTAATCTGAAATGACGGAGGGCTACGGTTGGTTTTTGGCGAAAAGCCTTTAACGTAATGAACTTGATATCGTTGAAAGAACCGGATAGCTTTTTACAAATATATAGTGGCGAAAAACTTTGCTAAAGAGGTCACTCCCGGTGAAGGGATCTCGGCTCTTTCTGTAGGGTTACTAGGCACTCTCACAAGGTTCTACAAAGCATCAACCATGCCGAATTTAAATTTTAGACGTGTCGAACAACCCTAACCAAGATCTTAGACTAGAGATTAGGCGAAACAAAGCAAGTAAACAACTTAACTTCTAAGAGTTTGGGATTACAACCTTTGTAGTCCGGTCCTTCACTTCTAAAGCTCCGTGTTATGGTCCCTTCGCTGCGATCATCAAGTTCCCGAACTCTAGAGAGGCTCCACGAAGAGAAAGATGTATGCTTGCTTCCGATCTTCGATAACAAAGATGATCTACCTTGAAGTTTCTTTAACACAAGCTCTCACTCACTAAATGAAGTGAATACCCTAATCTAATTGGCAAAAATAGATTAGGATGATGAAGTAGGAATTTAGCTCTCATTTGTTTTCTTAATCTCACTCATTTTCATCACTTTATAAAAAGCTAGAAAGCTTTTCAAGCAAAGAAAAAGAAGGAAGAAGATGATCTATTTCTTTTGTGATGACTAAAGAAAGTAGCGTGAGGTTAGAAATGCAACCATGGTTCAAGTGAGAAGACTTAACCATTGTAGAGAGTTTACTATGGTCAAGGGTTTTGGGTTGGGTTAAGGAAATATCAACAAAATATCCTAACAAATATCTTTGCTTAAAACAAAAGCAAAGCTTCTAGAAGCTACTAGAAAGAATTAACCCAAATCAAACCCTAACCATGTTTAATCTCCACTAATCATGTTGCATTTATAATCTTAACTTATTACAATATTATATATCACATATATAATATATTTTGTAACAAAATAAAATAATACAATTAACATATATCGCATATATATCAATGTATTACCCGAGTGAGAAAAAGAATCTTTTAGTGAGCTTATATTAGTTAATGTAATTTAATATATCAAATATATAATTATACATTAAATTATCGAATCAACACTTGATCCGATAATCCGGCTATTTCATAAATAACCGACTAATATAATCTGTATCAATTCATCGAATCAACACTTGATCCGATGACCCGGCTATATCACATATACCCGGCCGATATCTCATATCGCGAGAATCTAATACGGTATCATATACACGTATTGTTCTCGGTCCCGCACATATCATATATGTGCTCCTACTCCGTTTTGCCTGAGCCAGGAAACCTTTGTGTAGAACTCTAAAGAATCGTCAATACGCCGACAGTAGGTGATGATCATATTAAACACCCACAAGCTGCAAGCGGTCAGCTAAACGTAACAGCCACCCAGGTATTGAGCGATCAGAAGATCAACAAGCAAGCCTGTACTTTCTCCCGCGAATCCAATCAGTAACACTCCCGTACAGTCCGATCTCTTCGTCTGATATGTCGCATATCTCGCCTAGGGGTGGTAAACGTCAGACCCCAGTAGCTTGATAAGTCGTGTCGATATGAGGTCTATAACAGTTCGAGAAACTACTGATAACACTTAGCAGTAAATCTCAGCAATCCTAGCCAGGGATTTCCAGTTATAGCCAATCGAACACAGCACAACATCAACTCTCTATACCGGGAGAGACGAATCCCCTCCTATCGCTCATTGCCTCCATGTGATTTGGGACTGTACCCAAAAGCCACCCATTTGCACGCCCTCTTGGACGTGGTATGATGGAAATCAAAGCACAGTAGGAATCATACAAGACTCTATGACGATCTCGGGTCTACAAACTAACCTGTACCAGTGTCACCAGAGAACTGACATCTGACATGAGGTATAATACCATCTGGGAGTTCTCGGCGAGTCCGTCCAATGTACCCAGTCTCCACTGAGCACCCGTATACCTTCTCTGATGTCAAACACCAATGGATATGGGATCATCCATCGCCCATCATATGGGTCAAGAAGCGCATACGCTAGTCTACTCTGGAGTATCGATGCCCTGTCTCAATACTCCCACGACTAGGAACATTTGAAGGATGTACTTTGCGACTACATTGTCCCCACTAGTATGATCTGCATCATAGTCCTGGTAGTCAAGTACTCATCCTAAGGGCTTTATCAACATGTGACATAGAGACAATAAGAGTACATGTTAAGATAAAGAGCAATCAGATAGTATACTATCATGTCGAGCAAGAAAGTCCTCCCTATATATGTCCAAGCATCCACTACAATATACATCGTATGTACAGTAATGGCCTCTAGGGCATACATATAACTAACAATCTCCCACTTGCACTAGGGCCATTTGTTGTGGTATCGCATACCCAACAAACAGCTATGGTTGAAGTATCTCATACTCAACCATCCCATAATAGTCTCTACTGGGAAATAGGCCTTTGTGAGTGGATCGGCGCTGTTGTCCTCTGTGTCTTCTCTCCTAACCTCGATCTCCCTGGAGATCAACCATCTCTATGATCAGGTGATACTGCCTAAGAATTATATCTGGATTTCTGATGGGACGGGGGTTCCTTGGCATAAGCCCAACTCCATTGTCATACAATGGCAGGAACGAAGTTATTCTCATGAACTTATATATATCCAGACTGCCTCTTTGGTAGCATCCTTGGTAACGATGTATCTTTCCTTTAATCGTCTAGTAAGTCACGGTATCTAGCTTGGAACTCTTCCAACATATCCACTGAGGGTAAAGACAATGACTGCGACTGACATTCAGTTGTCCTTATCATCCTTGAACCTTTCTAGTGATTTTCCCCACGATCGATTGATACCATCCCACTACAACTAGTGTGAATCCTAACATCCAATTAGATCTATCTCATAGATCCATAACACAGGATTTAGGAGGTATCACCTTGATCCTATATGGAGAATCTTTATGATAAGAGGAGATTGACCGAGCGTAGCATAGGAAACTCCTTCCCTATCAAGAGTATATCATCCACGTACTATACGAGGATCACCACCATACTCCCTACTACCTTTTTGTATATAAAAGGTTCATCTACCATTTTGATAAAGTCAAACTCTTTGACTACTACATCAAAACAGACGTTCCAACTCCGCGATACCTGATTTATCCCATAAAACATCATGCTCATGTTTCCGCTGCTCCCACTGTCTACGAAGCCCTCTAGCTGTGTACTTATAGACGCTCTCTTCCAAATCATCATTTAGAAAAGCAGTCATGACACCCAACCGCCAGATATCGTAGTCATGGTATGTAGCCGTGGCAAGTAGGATCTTGATGGACTTAAGCATACCTTTGAAAGTCTCAACTTTTCCATGTACACCAAGTAATCTTCTCAAGATATACTTGCTCCTGATGGGGATTTAACCTTTCAAGTAAAGCAACCAAAGTCCATACTTTGTTGGTGTATAAGGATTCCATCTCAGATCGCTAAGCATCCAGCCATTCTCACAGAGTCCTCACTCCTGATGGCATGCTCGAAACTAGTTGGGTCATCATCTCATGATGCAATCCCCGCTCCCACTGTCATAGAGAAAACCGAAGTATCTCTCAAGTGGGTGAGGAACCCTATTAGATCGGTGGAGAGGCTGAGGTTCGTTGGAAACTATTGAATCCTTTGGTTCTACCAAATCATCAGCTGCAGTCTGTATAGCTGGAACTCTTTCCAGTTCTACCTCATGACCAATAATTTCTTCACAAGAAATTCCCTTTCACAAAGGTGGCATGCTGAGAAACAAAACATCTTTTGTTCCTCGGTTTGGTAGAAGATATTCCCTTGCGAATGCTTGGGATATCCAACAAACTTCCACAGAACTTTGCCTCGAGCTTGTCCTGATTTTTCTTTTAGACATAGGCCGGAAAACCCCAAATCTTAACTTACTTAAGATATGGGCTCTTCCCATTCCATATCACATATGAAGTGGTAGGCAACTGATTTGATTGGAACCCTATTCAATAGGTATGCAGCTTCACAAGTGCATAACTCCCAAAAGGAAATAGGAAACTCAGTAGTACTCATCATAGAGCGCACCATATCAAATAGGGTGTGATTGCTCCGTCCCGATACACCGACGTGTTGTGGTGTATACGGAGGAGTAATGCTGAGAGAGATCTCATTCTTCTTTAGAATAGTCCAGGAATCCCGTGCTCAAGTATTCTCCTCCCTGATCACATCAAAGGACATAATACTTATACCCGTTTTGGTTCTCTACTTCTAAGTTATATTCTGTGATTATCTCAAAAGTTTCGGACTTGTGTTTCTACAGGAACATCTGTCTGAATCTTGAGAGGTCATCAGTGAATGTAATGAAGTACAAAGAACCGGTCCTAGCATATGTAGACAGGGGACTTTCATACATCAGCATGTATCAATCCCAAGAGTTCACTAACTCTTTCTTTGTTTCCAATAAATGGAGCTATGGTCATCTTATCTCTGTGACATGACTGGCAAGTTTTACAAGATGTAAATCCAAACTAATTTAAATATGCATCTTTATGTAACTTCAGGTAGTCGGGTCGCATTGATATGACCTAGTCTACAATGACTTAAGAAGGATTCGTTCATTTCTGAACTCTTCCTCTTATGCGTGTTCTGTACGTTAAGAACTGTAGTTTGATTTTGAACGTCTATACTTTTAGATAACGTGCCTGAACCGATCAACTCTTGATATAGGAAATGTTCAAAACATTGTCCAACAATACAAAATTATATCCTTTCTTTATTTATAAAGAATCTGATATGATGTTGTATATCAGGTTCGGTATCTAATAACATTCGTTCAGAATCAATGTATTCTGGTAATACAGGGTGATAACTACCAACAGATTTGGCTGCAACACTTGCACCGTTTCTATCTCATGAAACTTATCACCTGTTCTCAGTTCTCTACCTATCGTAGCCCATGTAACAAATTACATATGTGGGATCCTGATCTGGTATCAAATACCGAGGACGTAAAGGATATTGAGAAACAGTTCTGTGTAATGAACACACCCGAAAAAGATGCATCGGCATGCACTTTCTTCGTTTGGGTGGCACGGGAATTCTGGTAATCCCCTATTTCCTGCTCTGTCTTATAACAATTATAAGTTGGAGCGGGACCAACGTTCCTTAGCGCAGTATAACAAGCGGGTTCGGTCAATACATCCGTATTATTATCTTGATTAAGGCGTGACATAGTCGTAACCAGGAGAGAGAGAGAAGAAAACACTCAGCGTGCGCTTTTATAAGATTAGATTGGTTATCAATATATCTAATCAGGATGTCTCCCACTGTTTTAGTCAAATCTTCCTTGAAACCCTAAAAAGAAAGACTAGCCGGGATTAATTACACTCTACAAGTTCGCCAATCTTTCAGCCAGGCCAGTGCCTATATTTTGAGGGAGGTTCCCCGTGCTTTCGCACGGACCTAATTAAAATAAACCTCATTTTCCCAGGGGCGTAACCCCGTTAACACGTTTCTAGACACCTACTTGACCGGCTAATTGTAATGTGTAAAACTGTCCCAGGAGTAACTCTTACTCGCAGTGGGTATCGGGGTCCAACTATCTCATAGAAGGTATGCAATCTCATTGAAAATTTCAACTCTTGAAATTCCCAATAATATTTTACCCCAAGCGATCTATGACCTTGACGAAGTCAACAAACCATAGACCGCAAGTAAAGTTCAACCCGTCATTTCGTGATTGAATTAAACCCACCCGCACGACCCTTGACTAAGTCAACAAGGCCGCACGACTACCCTAATCCAATCGCATCATATGCTTTGTAGATAAGCACTAATCAGCTACCGCACACTACGCCTTGACTAAGTCAACAAACGCAACACGAATACTAAAGACTACTTATCTGAAATGACAGAGGGCTACGGCAGGTTTTTAAAAAAAACCTTTGCGTAATGAACTTTATATCGTTGCAGAATCGAGTAAATTTAATTAGAATGTTTTTTAAGCCTTTTCTAGTTTTGCTAAAGAGGTCACTCCCGCTGAAGGGACCGTCGGCTCTTTCCTCATCGAATAAGGTGCAGGATATTTCACAAGTATTACTATGCAAAGCAAAAACTATAAAAACAATCAAAAGACAAACCGAGTTTGTAGCATCTGCTAGTTTCGCTAAGAGGTCACTCCCAGTGAAGGGATCTCGGCTTTTTCCTTATCGAATAAGGTGCTGGATGTTCTACAAGAAACACCGCTATGCAAAGCAAGAACTAGAGCTACCAGTTTTTAAACATGTTTCTACAATATCTTTAGGTTTCTTTTAGTTTTCATTAATCTCATTAATGAAGTCCCATTTTATTATGCTTCACAAGCATCACTTTTGAAACGAAATCTGCAATATAACATATATCTCATATATATAATATAAACATTCATCTCAAGCAGTAATATGATCTCATCACAGAACATTGCAGCGGAAGAAATATATATGAAATATTGGATATACTAGGAGGTCTGTGTTTTAGTACGAGCCTGTATAAAACACGGATTCCACGGTCGTGATGAATAGCCAAACCCACATCCCTAGACCCCTACGAGAGCGGCAAGCAACACTGCCAATCTAGGGTTAGGAGACCCGGTCTCGACTCCTCGAGATGGTCTCCCATTGGACCCTAGAACCCGGTTACTTGTGCTCCCCGCCTTGGGTCTACCTAATGCAGAAAAGTAAATAATATACAATGGTGATATCATCCTCAGCCCGGAAGTGCCCTAATAAAAGAATATTACATACAAATGAATTTTAAATGAATGAAAAAGAAAAACTCTCATCTCACATAAAACCCCTGGCTATTCAAAACGCGTCGATCCAATATAACATATCACAGCAACACATAATATCACATATCATCAACGTAAGTAAATATGCGTATCCCAATTGTCGTTGATGTATAGCAACGAAACCGGCGATACACCGCATATTACACTTATAGTCTCAGAAAAGAAAGTGTAAAACTACAACAGTTGGAATCCGCAACCTCCTTAGACATCACATGCCTAACCTATTGAATTGCTTAGACATCGCATGCCTAACAATTATAAACCCTGCATTTTAGTCTCAATGCCGAAAACACTTTTCAATATCTAGTCGGGCAATTCAACAAGATTCCCGACATTTTGATCGAATGCTCGTCGCAAACTTTAGTAGACGGCCGCACCCCCGGATGCCGTCGACGAAGTGCACTAAGGCGGAACACCGCTGCCGCGAGCACCCGAACGGATGCTTTTGGCGACGGGGTTCTCCTACACTCACTTGGTCGGGGCTATGGGGCGTGGCTATCTATTAAGTTTACCCGGCGAGTATCCGCGTACACTACGTGATTGCGACGGACTTTTGATCACATCAAAATCCCGTGGCAACCGATCATCTGAGACAAAAGTGCTAGATTTATAACATTCAAATTAGTTATCTCATAACTACTTGTGGATTCCAAATATTGTATCACATTCCAGATAAATAGACAATGTTAAACTTTCCAATCGAATAAACAAACACCCAAGATTTCCCAAATAGCTCAACACTTGAGCGGAGTTCAAAAAGTATCTATCACATGCCACAGTACCAATGGTCCAGCCATAGAAGGGTCAAGCCAACGCCTCACATGTGGCAACACCGTACTGCCCCAGACCCTAAGGTTCAGAGGCGGTTCAGACGGTCACATAATCGAGTCAAGGTTTGTGTTCTTCTAGAGGGACCACCGCGTTACTTGCACGACTTAGAATGTTCTTAAACTACGGAAAAATCCAACACTTGGAAATTTTTCTGGCGGGGGAAAAAGTGAGTTATTGATATCCGTTTGAACTTTTTAACACATTCTAAAATTACCCGGAAAAAGTTAAACGAAGTTAAATTATCCGACCGAATCAACGAATACAAAAAATCTCCAGAAAACTCAACACTTGAGTGATATCAAAAATTCCCAGAAGTATCAGGAAATACATACGGATGTTACTGTTCAAACCCCAAACCCTAATTCTACTGTTCCGCCGCGGAACCGCCGCGCAAGGCATGGTCTTGCCGCGGTTCCACGGCGCTTTAAGAGAATTAATGGCTTGTTTTTCACAGTATTCCTTAAAATTCCCTGCTTAATTTTCTGAGCATTTTTAATATTAAAAAATCAATATTTTTAGAAAATTTCCAGTGAAGGGTAAAATATAGGGTTTCGGGGTTCGATCGGACTTCTAACTTCGTCTAGACTTCGTCTAAAGCTCTAGCTTGGCTCTGATACCACTGTAGGGTTACTAGGCACTCTCACAAGGTTCTACAAGGCATCAACCATGCCCGATTTAAATTTTAGACGTGCCGAACAAGCCTAACCAAGATCTTAGACTAGAGATTAGGCGAAACAAAGCAAGTAAACAACTTTACTTCGAAGAGTTTAGGATTACAAACTTTGTAGTCTGGTCCTTCACTTCTAAAGCTCCGTGTTGTGGTCCCTTCACTGTGATCATCAAGTTCCCGAACTCTAGAGAGACTCCACGAAGAGAAAGATGCATGCTTACTTCCGATCTTTGATAACAAAGATGATCTACCTTGAAGTTTCTTTAATACAAGCTCTCACTCACTAAATGAAGTGAACACCCTAATCTAATTGGCAAGAATAGATTAGGATGATGAAGTAGGAATTTAGCTCTCATTTTCTTTCTTAATCTCTTTCATTTTCATCACTTCATAAAATGCTAGAAAGCTTTTCATGCAAAGAAAAAGAAGGAAGAAGATGATCTATTTCTTTTGTGATGAATAATGAAAGTAGTGTGAGGATAGAAATGCAACCATGGTTCAAGTGAGAGACTTAACCATTGTAGAGAGTTTACCATGGTCAAGGGTTTTGGGTTTGGTTAAGGAAATATCAACAAAATATCATAAAAAATATCTTTGCTTAAAACAAAAGCAAAGCTTCTAGAAGCTACTAGAAAGAATTAACCCAAATCAAACCCTAACCATGTTTAATCTGCACTAATCATGTTGCATTTATAACCTTAACTTGTTAAAATATTATATATCACATATATAATATATTTTGTAACAAAATAAAAAAATACAATTAACATATATCGCATATATATCAATGTATTACCCGAGTGAGAAAAAGAATCTTTTAGTGGGCTTATATTAGTTAATGAAATTTAATATATCAAATATATAATTATACATTAAATTATCGAATCAACAATTGATCCGATAATCCGGCTATTTCACAAATAATCGACTAATATAATCTGTATCAGTTCATCGAATCAACACCTGATCCGATGACCCGGCTATATCACATATACCCGGCCGATATCTTATATCGCAAGAATCTAATACGGTATCACATATACGTATTGTTCTCGGTCCCGCACATATCATATATGTGCTCTTACTCCATTTTGCCTGAGCCAGGAAACCTCTGTGTAGGACTCTAAAGAATCGTCAATACGCCGGCAGTAGGTGATGATCATATCAAACACCCGCAAGCTGCAAGCGGTCAGCTAAACGTAACAGCCACCCAGGTATTAAGCGATCAGAAGATCAACAAGCAAGCCTGTACTTTCTCCCGTGAATCCAATCAGTAACACTCCCGTACAGTCCGATCTCTTCGTCTGATATGTCGCATATCTCGCCTAGGGGTGGTAAACGTCAGACCCCAGTAGCTTGATAAGTCGTGTCGATATGAGGTCTATAATAGTTCGAGAAACTACTGATAACACTTACCAGTAAATCTCAGCAACCCTGGCCAGGGATTTTCAGTTATAGCCAATCGAACACAGCACAACATCAACTCCCTATACCGGGAGAGACGAATCCCCTCCTATCGCTCATTGCCTCCATGTGATTCGGGACTGTACCCAAAAGCCACCCTTTTGCACGCCCTCTTGGATGTGGTATGATGGAAATCAAAGCACAGTGGGAATCACACAAGACTCTATAACAATCTTGGGTCTACAGACTAACCTGTACCAGTGTCACCAGAGAACTGCCATCTGACGTGAGGTACAATACCATTTGGGAGTTCTCGACGAGTCCGTCCAGTGTACCCAGTCTCCACTGAGTACCCGTATACCTTCTCTGATGTCAAACACCAATGGATATGGGATCATCCATCGCCCATCATATGGGTCAAGAAGCGCATACGCTAGTCTACTCTGGAGTATCGATGCCCTGTCTCGATACTCCCACGACTAGGAACATTTGAAGAATGTACTTGGCGACTACACTGTCCCCAGTAGTATGATCTGCATCATAGTCCTGGTAGTCAAGTACTCATCCTAAGGGCTTTATCAACATGTGACATAGAGACAATAAGAGTACATGTTAAGATAAAGAGCAACCAGATAGCATACTATCATGTCGAGCAAGAAAGTCCTCCTTATATATGTCCAAGCATCCACTACAATATATATCGTATGTACAGTAATGGCCTCTAGGGCATACATATAACTAACACTTTCCTAGTACAATGGGGTGCCGGATATTCATAACGGAATACCACGATGCAAAGCAAAAAGTAATCGACTATAGTGAAGTTATTACCCTGACGCAAACCTCTACCCAATGGGTCACTCCCGATGAAGAGATCTCGGCCCTTGCTTCGTAGAATAAGTTGTTGGATATTCATAACCGAATACTTATGTGCAAAGCAAAAGAGAATTTCCTTGTAATAACGGCTTTTTTTAAAAAAAATTGTTCCATCAACATTAAATTGGTCTATTTTATCCTTGCATTGATCTGAATCAACGCAGTCCCATCAATTATTCACACCACAAAAGAACGAAAATATAATGTACGTATATGCCATCCACATTCGCCACTGGGTCCCGTCATCACCCGTTAGTTACTTAACTAACGACACAGCGGGACTGGACTAGCGCGGGTGTAAAACATATACAATATCTACTAGTATATATATAACAATATACAATAATGGCTCCAGGCGTGATAAATGAAACATCACAGAAAACTAATAAGCATCATAGAACAATACAGATAATCTCGGAGCCGCGGGTTTCCTTTGAGCCGCAAGTGAAACCCGACGTTCCCCTGATCGTGTGAATAGCCTGTGCAATGAAAACCTAGACCCCTACAAGTGCGGCAAGTTACCCGCCAAAATCAGAAGCGAGGCAGCCCTCTTCAGCAAAGTAAATGGACCACCCAGCACTTCACGGAATCCGGTAACTTGAGCACCCCTCCTTGGGTCAACCTGTATCCCCTACGAGTACGGCGTATAGCCCGCCAATTCTAAAGTGAAGCCCCCTCCTTCTAAACGCCATGAGATGCGGACCCGTTGCCCTCCAAAACCCGACTATCCATGCACTCCATCGCGGGGTAGTCCTAGTACAGAGAAGAAAATATGTACAACGGTGCATCGACCTCAACCCGGTCGTTCCCCAAAAGAATAATATACAAACAGGCAGTGATGGCAGTCCATATGTCGGACGCTCGCCCCGCAATATCAAATGTACAAATAATACTAAACTGTGCTAACATTGCATCCAAGCTATCCAACACGACGAATCCGCAACAGCACAACACAGAACATCAACGTGAATGTCACGTTCGCAAACCCATCTAAAAGAACTATAGTGATTAGACAAGTTGTACCGATCAAATGACATTCATGGTCGCAGATAGAAATGTATGTATTGTAAAATTTAAACAATGTTAGAAAATATCGAGTTCGAAATAACCCCGAATAGCTCCCAAACAAGTATATAAAACCATATCCAAACTGGGCTAAACAAACAATACCACTGAACCAAGATTCCAGAGACAAGACCACAACCTAAATACAAAACCCTAATTCTACAAAGAGGCCAGCCTACTCGGTTTTACAAGCATTCTGGCCGGTTTTATTTTGGTGGAATTGTCTCGTATTTGGTCTGTGGTCTAGTGGTCATGTCAGTAGTCTTCTGCAGTTACTAAAATAATTTTTGAAGACCATAAAAAAATCAACAGAAACTGGAATGCAGTGTGCAGTGATTCGGGTTTGTTTCGGTTTCAATAGTTTAATATTGTCTAAACCACTAGTATACGGTTAATAGGTTGGCTCTGATACCATGTTGGGATACGGCAGCGCCCCGGCTGTCAATCCGTGGACAAATGCAGAACAAAAACTTTTGAAACTTGGCGCTAACGCAACCCGATTCCCGGATCGTGCCATTAACCCTATAATAGAAATCTGTAAAAGGTGTTTAAGAGATTATACCGATCCATCCGTGTCCTTCGGCCTTCAACCTCTTCCCAAGCTCCTCGCGGCTGCCCCGAACAAGTTCGCTCTCCAGTCTCCCTCGTCGAAGACGATCCACGTCGAGGATTCTTAATACGGGCTTCCGCTTCAAACCGAAGCAACTCGAACATCTAGTTTGCTAACCTAGATGCACAAGATGAAGTAGAGAGAGTGTGTGAACATTTTGTCTCAAAACATCCATGGATTCTCAACACATGAAAGGGTATGGATGGAGGTGAAGAAGAAGCCATGAGTTGTGAAGAAAATGTGAGCTCAAGTTTTTTGCAACAAAAGAAAAAGCAACACTTGAAGAAAGAATGTGTGGCTGCCCTCTTATTGTCTTGTGATGATATGTGAGGTATTGTGTATAAAAACCAAAGAAATAATATCACAAAATATCTCCAACAAAACCCTCACAAATATCTCACAAAACAATAAACAATAAAGCACGATCCATGCTTCATTAAATGCCATAAGCCAAAAACTTAACCTCACACTTTACACATAATCAATATTAAACATTTATCAGAACCCTAAATGTTTAATACAATAAAAAGGAATGGCATCTTCAAAATAATCTTGTAACGGATTACAAGAATACCTCTTCAACTGTATATACATACCTGCATCCGTATTCCGACTGAATACGAATACAACGAGACGAAATAATCCAACTATCTAATACTAGGATCCGGCTTAAACCAAAGCCCACTAGTATGATCCGTCCGATCATAATCCGTGGACAATTGCACGTATATGATCGAACCCTGCCATAAAACTATACGGCCTCTACAACGTTTCGCCTGAACTAGAGAAACCCACTGTGTGGGACTCTAAAGACTCGTCAATACGCTGGCAGTGGGTTTAACCACAAGCACGTCAGTGGCATTAGCTGTACGTAACGGCTGCCCAGATATTGAGCGAAAGGGAGCCCGACAAGCGAACTCATCCAGAAACCCTACTGAGCCTGACAGTGACAATATCCGTAAAGTCCGGTCCATTCGTCTATGAGTATCGCATGTCGAGCCTAAGGGGGTTGATAAATTCAGACCCCTAATAACTTGACATTTAGTGTCGGCATGAAACCTATCACCAACTGAGAAACTATCGATTCTAGATCGGTAATTCTCGTCTACCCCAGCCGAGGATTTCTTGTGATGGCCATCCGTGCACTCCGTGACCTCAACCCCCAATATCGGGAGAGAAGAATCCTCTGACGATCCGCTCACTGCCTCCATGTGGCTCGGGACTGTACCCAACTAAAACTTGTTTGCATGACTCCTCTGAGCCGTGGTAGGGTAGTAATTAAAGTACAGTAAGAACTCACACGAGACAAATGACGATCTCAGGTCAATAGACTAACCTGTACACATGTCACCTGGAAACTGCTATCTGACAATAGGTATAATACCAACTAGCATGTTCACGGTGAGTCCGTCCGGTGTACTCATAACCCAATGAGCACCTGTATACTATCTTAGGTGAACCAATTGACACCAATGGCTTGTGAGACCGGCCACCGCCCCTCGTCGGGGTCTCGATCCGTATACACTAGTCTACTCATGGAGTATCAATGCCCAGTCTCGAAACTCCCATGACTAGGGACACTTTAAGGATGTGCTTATAGACTACCCAACTCTCACGTATATGATCGCCATCATACTGCTGGTAGTCAAGCAAGAATCCTATAGGCTCTATCAACATGTAATAGTGAATTGTAGTGTCACCTGAAGCATGTACATGATGATAAAGACAAACCAGATAGCATACTATCATCTCGAGTAAGACTGTTCTACCGGTATAGGTCCTCTTTCAATCATTGCAATCATATGCCTGTGATCCAATAATTAACTTGAGGGCACTATAGCCAACACATGGAACTTTAGCTGTCTTGATGCAAAAGCCACAACCCTTCTATGCAGGTGTAGAACATATCATAATCTTTTACGGGACGCATCACAGTGTACATCGATTCCGCCAGATTGATCCGGTATTACAAGAATAGATGCAGAGCTTAACCTCGACATGAGTTCTACAAAAGCCTTCTCATATGCTTCTGACCACACGAATAGTTCGTATTTACATGTGATCTTGGTCATGAGTGCTGCGATCTTTGAAAATCCTTTGATGAATCGTCTGTAATATCCTGCTAAGCCCAAGAAGCTTTTTATATCCTTGACGGACTTTGGTGTCGACCACTTGTTGCTGCTGGCCCTCCAGCAGAATTTTGATGGCTTCCAGAAGTACCATATGTTCATTGATTGGCGTCGCAACGGTGGGGGAAGAGGTAGGGTAGGTGGTGGTGTGTTTCCATTGACGTTGGTGCTGGTATTGTTTGGATAATCCATCACCTTGATAGAAGAGAAAAGGTTAAGATCGATTCAAGAAGTTTGAAAATGCATGGAATGTATAGTTGATGTTTCTTACAATTCTTATGATATATTTCTTAAGACTTCATGTAGAACTGACCTGCATGGGCCACCAGTAAAACCTGTCACGTCCCGCTTCTCAGTAGACGGAAATTGTGACAGAGCAAGCCCGTAACGTATTTACTATGAGAATACGTTATGCGTAATTAAGCAATATAACAATGTACAAAAATAACAAGAGTAATAAGATAAAACAGCAACATTATTTATATTCAAATTTACATGCATCTGTTTGTAATAAAAAGATATAATGATAAAGCAAATGCCTGAACAATATCATATTGGAAGTAAATACAAACAGGAGCTAATAATCAGGCTAAGAAGCAAACTGGTCCAAGTCCTCCGGGCTCGGCTCTATCTCCTCCGAATGCGGTCCTCCTAACGAACATTCTAAAGAAAGAAACATAGAGAATGTCGTCGGTGAACTAGCGCTCGGTAAGTCTCCAAAGAAGTTAAAGAAGATGTTATATAAAGTGAAGATAAAACAAGTAAAAGTGAATAGGCAAGGTTATATATAAGAGTATCTAAGCATATTTATTTACCGGTATAAGATAGTTATTCTAATGTGGTTATTTGTAGTTTGATAAAAAAAAGTTATTCATGTATACGAGAGGAGTTCATCTTACCCTATGGACTATGGTAACATGCAGTATAAGACCCTATCATAACCCAGGGGACAACGGCACATGAATTCATGTAGGTGTCTTTTAAGTGACCTCTCATGCCATGAGATACGATCCGTACCAATCTACCCATTTATCCTCGTGTATTATATTGTATAGTTTAAGATTACAGGTCTTAGCCGAATCCATGAATATAAAAATGTACAAGTTCATGTACAAGAAGTAATTATATATTCAGGTATTCATGTCAAATTATATCCATGGTTCGGTCAAGTCGAGTCAAGTATTCAAGTTCAAGTTTGATATTTGAATTCGAGTGTTAGGGTTTATGATCAAGTATTCGAGTTTGTGTTTGATTTTTGGATTCTACTTTGAGTTTGGATTCAGATTGGAGTCAGTATCTTATGAAAGGATTTATCTCTTAAATTTCTTAAGTTTGGGAGTAATCAGACAACTGATGCATATGGACAGCAGGATTTGTGTTTTTTCCAAGACAATTGCCATTGATAAACTCCATTAATTTGCAGTGTTGTCTAATTTGAATAGGCAAGCACTCATTTTCTCCGGCTCCATGGGGCTCGAGAGAAATGATATCGCTTAAATCTATATTAATTTAGAGTCCTTAAAGATTTAATCTTATTTGTTTACATTGTATGCATTTATCGAGAGGGTTTTATGAGAAATATTTTAATATTGTTTAAAAAAAATAAAGCTCGAGGGTGATTTGTAATATTAGGAGTTTTTATGAACATGTATTTTTATTTTAGCGGTATTTTAGTGATAAAATCTAGCTTTTTAAATTTTATGGTATTTTAATGAAAACTACTTCTTTTGTAACCTTGGTGGTATTTTATTAAAAAATTAATTTTTCGTTTAAAAATATATTTTTTCACACTTTGTTTTTATTGAAAATACGGTTTCATAATTTTATATAATTTCCAAAGTTTTAATTTTGTTTAAGAAAATCGTATTTCTTTTAAAATTGTATTTTTATTCCATTCGAGACCGAATTCTCCATGAGGAGCTCTGCATCTCGCTCTACTATCCCAAAAATGTGCGATAATCGGCACCATCCGCAAGCGAGTCCCCTAAAGAGGGTTGCAAAGGCGCATTTGCAAAAAGAGGTAAAAATATTGATTAAAAATGTATTTTGTAAAAGCGATGGTATTTTATTGTAATTCGTATTCTTTAAATTAACCATATATCTAAAATATCGTGCTATGAAACCATAGTGTTTGTGAATAGGGTAGGTCGTTACCCCATGAATTATCTAGAGGTATGTATGCTATTTATCGAATAAAGGGTTATATTTAAAGTTCATGGTATTTATGTGAATAAGTTTATTATATGATCATATCACATGGAATTTTAATCGCATAAAAAAGTAAGCAAAGAGAATAACAATTTTAAAGTTATGTTAGGTATTGGTGTGACTTAAAAAGCGGGTTAAAATATTGAAAGGAAAATGTTGTCGGAGTGAACTTCACTTTTGTCGATATGTTTTAAGAATGCGATTTGAGACGAAATGAAAGGGAAGAATAGGGAGTTACGGGTTGCGTAGCGTTGATATGAGAGTAAGGAAGAGAGAGAGAGGGTCTCCGGGGAGTTGCGGTATCATCGGGAAAAGCTCTGATCTTCAACGAAAAGAACTTGATCGCTAACCCCTCTTGAACTTAAAGAATTTTGGAGAATTTTTTGATAGGGATTTTCAGAATGGGGAGAGCTAAGTGATGGGGTGTATTTTTAGTGTAGAAATGAGGGTGTGTAAGTTAAGGAATTGAATAAAAAAAGCTTTAGAATAGGTTTAATGGGGAATTGAAAAGCCTCTAGATGAATGCAGAGAAATCAAACACTACAGTGGAGTATAGGAGAGTCAAAGGGACACACGTGCAAAGAATGGAGCGATTTGGAGCCATCACGACCGCCGGTGGCGGGCCAAATGGAAAAACCGGCTGTTGGATTTGCGCCCCATGGCTCGAGGCTTTTGGCATGTGTTATATTCTATGTTAACTCCTCATTTATCCCGTTTTATTTTTCTGAAACTTTTCGATTCTCCGTGAATCGCACATGTAAATCTTGGGCTTCCGAAAAGTTAAAAAGAAAAATATTAAAAATAATTAGGACTGATGGGATTCGAACACACAGGCTATGTCACAGCAGTGAAGATGCTTTACCAGTGAGCTACAAGTGCTTTCTTACTTTTATTAAACAAATTTAACTTATAATTCCTAATCAGGCTGAAATACCATTTCTATACGTTGAATAAGTTACATTTTATAGGGATTTTAGAGACGTTACAGTCATTTCAGATAGGTATCCATTAGTATTCAAGCTATGTTTTTTGACCTTCGCCGAGGCATGGTGATTAGTAGCTAATGGATATTTATCTGTAACATATATAGATGTGTTAATCTAGGATAAGCGTACAACCATTTTGACCTTCGTCAAGTGTTTGCATGAATGTGGTCTAGGTTAACAAGGACAATGACGGGTAGAACTTGACTTGTGACTTATGATATTTTGTCCTTCGTCAAAGTCATAAGAGCTTGGGGCAAAAACCACATCGGAATTTAAAAGAAAAGTAAACTTGCTAGTTTTGCATACCTTTTGGAGTGTGATAATTTTGGTAGGATTCTTTCAAGGTTATCACACAATGATAGTTGGATCCCGATCCAACTGCGAGTAATTATTATTACTCTTCGGGAGATTTTTTCACTTTACAATCAATGCAACAACCCATAGGTGTTTAGAAAGATGTTAGCGGGAAATGCCTCCATGGAAAAGAGGTTATTTAATTAAGAAATATCGCGAAAGTATTGTAAAACCTCTCTCAAAGTACCGACACTCACCTGGCCGAAAAGTTAAAGCAAGAATTATAGGGTGCGATTAATCCCGACTAATTCTTCTTTTATGGTTTGATGGATAATTCGAGAAAACAGTAGGAGCCATCCTATTTAGATAAACTAAAAACCAATCTAAACCTGCAAGAGTATCTACGCTGAGTGTTTCTTCTCTCTCTCTCCTAATTGCAGCGACCAAGATGACCCAGTTTAAGTTACTATTTGATAAAAACATATTGATGGGGAGAACTATAAAGATTGGCTAAAGAATGTCCGGATAGCAATTATTTTTAATAAGCTGGGCGGCCTCCTTACTACTAATGCCCCTGCTGTCCAAGGTCCAGATTCCACCGTCGCGGACATTGAGATCCGTAAGACTTGCGATATAGACTGTGCGAAAGCCAAGTGCCTCATGCTGGCCTTTATGGATAATGAACACCAGAGGTGGCACGAGAAGAAGGATTTAGCTTCCATATTCCTCCCTACCAAGGATTTATATGGAGAGCAATCTTGTATCGCAAGATACGAGACCTCGAAGAAACTATTTCAGGTGATATTGGCCGTCGGGTAATCTGTAGTGGACCACGTCCTTAAGATGATCAGCTTAATTGATGAGCTCACAGACCTTAGGACCACGTTGGAGAACGAGTTGTATACGGATTTAATTCTACAGTCCCTCCTCTCTAGCTACGCCCAGTTTATATTGAACTTCAATATGTAAGCAAAGGAAATTACACTTCCAGAGCTTCTCAACATGTTGAGGAGTGCAGAGAGCATCCTAAAAAAATCCAGGGAGACGCCCGCTCTGCTTATTGAGGAACCTTCTTTCTCTAAATCAGAGGCAAAATCCAAGAGGAAAAAGAAGAAGGCCCCTACCAAACCGAAAAGCGGTGTCGCTAAGGTACAGGAGAAGAGCAAGGAAAAAGTTGAAGGGCCAACAGTGGTAAAAGAGGAATGCTTCTATTATCACAAGAAAGGTCATTAGAAGAAGAACTGCAGGGCTTGGAAAGCAAAAGAACCAGGATTCGAAGCAAGTTGCGACTTCGGTTTCAGGTGTGTTTATGATTGGGAACTGTTTGTCAATAAACTCTTCTTCCTGGATATTGGATACCAGTTCAGGATCTCGTATCTGTAATTCTTTGCAGACACTAAGAAACCATAAAGTTTGAAGGTAGGTGATATGACCCTCAGGGCTGCAAATGGAGCGAGCGTGGATGCTATATACGTAGGGGAATATCATTTAGGATTGACAAGTAGAAACATTTTGATTTTACACAACTGTTTTTGTGTACCTAATATGACATGTAATATCATTTTTGTATCTTTACTATCTAAAGAAGATTATTATTTTACATTTGTAAGTGATGCTATTAACATTCACCTTAATCATAGCTTGATTGGGTCTGGTACACTAGAGAACGGTATAAATGTATTAAATCAACATTAAGTTTTCAATATCCAGAACACATTTAAAAGAAAGTCTCCAGAATTAAATCATGCTTTCTTATGACATTGTAGACTAGGTCACATCAATGAAACACGGTTGACAAATTTACATAAAGATGGATATTTGGATCCGTTTGAATATTTATCTTATGCAACTTGTCAATCATGTATCAAAGAAAAGATGACAAAGACTCCGTTCACTGGATACGGATAAAGAGCTACCGAGTTCTTGGGAATCATACACAGCGACGTGTGTGGTCCAATGTATACACATGTAAGAAATGGTTATTCTTACTTTATTACCGATTCCTGGACCTGGTGAATTCAACCTGCTACTTTTACCGATGACTTCTCAAGGTATGAACATGTATTCTTAATGAAACACAAATCCAAGGCCTTTGAGAAATTCCAGGAGTACAAGAATGAAGTAGAAAAACAAACAGGCAAAAGTATGTAAACACTTCGATCTGGTCCGGATGGTGAATACTTGAGTGCCGAGTTCCTGAAGTATTTAAAAGAGAATGGAATTCTCTTTCAGCTTACTCCTCCATACACACTTCAACACAACGGTGTATCAGAAAGGCGGAACCATATCTTACTTGATATGGTACGTTCCATGATGAGTAATGCTGAGTTATCGCGATCTTTCTAGGGATATGCACTAGAATCTGCCGCATACCTTTTGAACAAAGTTCCAACTAAGTCAGTGCCTACAACTCCATATGAAATGTGAAGTGGGAAGAAACTCTGTCTTTAGTATCTTAAGATATGAGGATGTCTAGATTTTGTAAAAAAGTATCATGCGGACAAGCTTGAGTCACGATCAGTATTGTGTAAGTTTGTGGAACACCCAAGGAATTCCAAGTGTTATCTTTTCTATTACGCAAAGAAACAAAAGGTTTTTGTTTCTGGACATGCCCACTTTCTGGAGACTCAATGTCTTGAAAAAGAAATTAATGGGAGCGCAATAGAAATGAAAGAAATTTCAGAACCACAATCTATTAATGAAAGCTTAGTAGAACCCGAAGTTTCAAAAGAACTAGACGTACCTGTACCACTCCGAAGATCTAGTAGGCAGTCTCATCCGCCCGAATGATACTACGGTTTTCTCGTAAACAGGGATAGAGAGAATAGCATCATCGATGATGATGAGCCAACTAGTTTCCAGCATACCATTATGAGTAGAGACTCAATAAAGTAGCTGGATGCTATTCGGTCCGAGATAGAATCCATGGACACCAAAAAAGTTTGGATTTTGGACATTACACCTCCAGGGGTAAAATGTAGGCTGCAAATGGATCTTCAAAAAGAAAATTAGTGCAGATGGATAGATTGAAACCTATAAAGCTAGACTTGTAGCAAAAGGTTTTCATCAAAGACCAGGCTTGGACTATGATGAAACCTTTACTCCAGTGGTTATGCTTAAATCCATTCGGATCCTACTTGCCATTGCTGCCTTCCATGATTATGAAATCTGATAGATAGACATAAAGAACGCTTTTCTAAATTGAAGTTTGTTAGAGTGTGTTTATATGGATCAACAAGAGGGCTTCATAGAGATTTGGAGCAGCGGAAGAGTGTGCAAGTTACTTAAATCCAATTATAGATTGAAGTAGCCATCGCGGAGTTGGAACATCTTCTTTGATGAGACAGTCAAAGAATTTAACTTTATCAAAAATATAGATGAACCATGTATTTATAAGAAAATTGTAGCAAGAACTGTGGTATTTCTCGTCTCGTATGTGGATGACATTCTTTTGATAGGAAATGACATTCCTATGCTACAATCGGTCAAAAGCTCTTGTGACAGAAGTTCTCTATGAAAGACTTGGGTGATACCTCTTGTTGGGTTATGCCAGCGCCCTAGCCATCTACCGTGACCGTTTGCGGAACAAAAATTTTATAAACTGGCTCTAGAACAACCCTATAACCCGGATCTACCATAAAGCTAAAGCTAGCAAACTAAAGAGGAGTTTAGAATGGTTATACCGAATGATCCGAGTCCTTCGGTCTTCTACCATCTTCCTAAGCTCCTAGAGGCCACCATGATCAAGCTTGATCGCCGGTCTCCCTCCATCAAAGATGATCCACCTGAGGATTTATAGTTCGAGCTCCAACCACAAAGCCGAGGTAACTAGAGTACCTAGTTCGCTAAACTAGATAGCCTAAAGGATGTAGAGTCTAATGATGGATTAGTTTGTCTCAAAATACGCTAGGTTTCTCAACACATGAGACATTAAGGGTTTGAAGAAGAAGAAGAGAGCTTGAGGAGATGAGAGTGTAGAGCATGAACCAACCATGAAAAAATGGCTAAGTCTTCATGTGCGAAGAATGAATCATACCAAAATATCTCACAACACAATTAAATCAAGCATGCTTCAATAGTAACCTATGAGTCACCCCATGAGTCACCTAGTGAGCCATGCTTCATTTAAAGAAAATACCACCTCATCCCTCTACCTCATTAACCATTTAAACAAAATGGTTATAAGTTAAATGAGGTGTCTCTTTCTAGAAGCATCTTGTAATAAATTACAAGAATACCCCTCATCGTATATACTTACCCATATCCGTATACGAATACAAAGAGACGAAAATAATCTAATAATATAATATTAGAATCCGGCTTAAACCAAAGCCTACTAGTATTATCCGTCCGAATCATGATACGTGCACAAGTGCTCCGAATCATGATACGTGCACAAGTGCACGTATATGATCGAACCCTGCCATAAAACCATACGGCCTCTACATCGTTTCGTCCGAAGCAGGAAAACCCTCTGTGTTGGACTCTAAAGACTCATAAATACGCTACAAGCACGTCAGCGGCACTAGCTGTACGTAAGGGCTACCCAGGTATTGAGCGAAAGGAAGGACGACGAGCAAACTCATCCAAACCCCTACTGAGCCTGTCCGTGACAATCTCCATACAGTCCGGTTTGTTTATCTAAGAGTATCGCATATCGAGTTTAGGGGGTGGATAAAGTGAAAACCCTAATAACGCGACATTTCGTGTCGGTATGAAGTCCATCACCAACTGAGAAACTACTGATCCAAATCAGTAATTCTCGTCTACCTTGGCTAAGGATTTCTAGTGATGGTCACCCGCGCACCTCGCGACATCAACCCCCAATATCGGGAGAGACGAATCCCCGATGATCCACTCACTGCCTCCATATGGCTCGGGACTATACCCAACTAAAACCTGTTTGCACGACTTCTTTGAGCTGTGGTAGGGTAGTAATTAAAGCACAGTGGGAACTCACACAAGACAAATGACAATCTCAGGTCGACAGACTAACATGTACACATGTCACATAGGAACTGCTGTCTGGCAATAGGTATAATACCAACTAGTATGTTCCCGGCGAGTCCGTCCAGTGTAACTCATAACCCAATGAGCATATGTATACTATCTTAGGTGACAAACTAACACCAATGGCTTGTAAGAACGGACACCATCCCTCGTCGGGGTCTTGATAAGTATACACTAATCTACTCTTGCATATTGATGCCCGGTCTCGATACTCCCTCAACTAGGGACATTTAAGGATGTACTTATAGACCGCCCAGCTCCCATGTATATGATCGCCATCATAATTCTGGTAGTCAAGCAAAAATCTTATGGGCTCTATCAACATGTAATAGTGATCTGCAATACCACATAATTCATGTATATGATAAAGACAAAACAGATAGCATACTATAATCTTGAGTAAGACTGTTCTATCCGTATAGGTCCTCCCTCAATCATCCTAATCACCTGTCTGTGATTACAATAATTGCCTTGAGGGCACTATAGCCAACAATCTCCCACTTGCACTTAAGGCTAATTATTGCGGTGTCGCATACTCACAGCCTGTATGATACCGAACACCCAACTTCTCTACTAATCAGTCTCGCAAAGCTCGATTGTGAAACTATTGCGTTCGAGAAATACCTCAGTGAGTGGATCCGCTCCAGTGTTTCTATTTTTATCTCTCTATATCTCAACTTTGCGGAGAAAGACTATCTCCGGAAATGAGCAATACCTGTCTTAGAATTTGTCTGGATATCTTATGGGACCGGTTCACTAATGAACTCCAAATCCAACAAACTTCTTAGACCGTATCATCCACTGAATTTAATCAGTATCTTGCGCCATGCCTTCCTCAGTATCCGCTTGGACCACCTGTCCAACATACTGTCACTCATAAAAGGGAAAACTATAACTCTGACAGTCACTCTGTCATCCAGGTCATCTTGGAAGCCAGAAATGATAACCGCCTCCTGAAGGAGGCTGCCGTTACCATATACCAAGAACATCCACTTATGTTCATAACTGCTTCACAATGTTTTCCCAGGATTGGATTAATATATACTTATTACAACCTGTGCAAAATCAATATCTGGTGTGGTACTTGATATCTCATGATTGACTCGATTACCTAAGCAAGAGATATGTCAATCATGCAAATCCCTCTCATCATCAGTCTAGAAGACATCTCTTTAGAGAGGGTGACCCCATCACCTGCGGGTACACCACCACGCCAGGAATCATCCATTCTAAAACCCTTTAAAATAGTGTCAAGTACCCAAATTGGGACACTTCCCAAATCTAGATCTCAAACCATAGATCTAGTCACCAGAATCCCTGATATTTTATCCATGTCCTATGTGGTGAAACTACCTTGTGACAACCATGTTGGATATAATGCCCTCAGAGTTAATTATTGGATCGCAGGTACGTGATTGCAATGATTGAGGGAGGACCTATGCCGGTAGGAAAATCTTACTCAGGATGATTGTATGCTATCTGGTTTGTCTTTATCATCATGTACATGTTTTAGGTGACATTGTGGTTCACTATTACACGTTGATAGAGAATAGTATGCTACCATGGTTTGTCTTTATCATCGTGTACTGCTTTAGGTGATCTTTCAGGTCTCTATTGCACGTTGATAGAGCCCTTAGGATTCTTGCTTGACTACCAGCAGTATGATGGCGATCATATACGTGAGAGTTGGGTAGTCTATAAGCACATCCTTAAAGTGGTCCCTAGTCGTGGGAGTTTCGAGACTGGGCATCGATACTCCATTAGTAGACTAGTGTATACAGTCGAGACCCCGACGAGGGGCGGTGGCCGGTCTCACAAGCCATTGGTGTCAGTTGGATCACCTAAGATGTATACAGGTGCTCATTGGGTTATGACTACACCAGACAGGACTCGCCAGGAACATGCTAGTTGGTATTATAACTAGCATCAGATAGCAGTTCCCTGGTGACAGGTGTACAGATTAGTTCATCGACCTGAGATCGTCATTTGTCTCGTGTGAGTTCCCACTGTGCTTTGATTACTACCCTACCACGGCTCAAAGGAGTCATGCAAACAGGTTTTAGTTGGGTACAGTCCCGAGCCACCTGGAGGCAGTGAGCAGATCGGCAGGGGTTCGTCTCTCCTGGTATTGGGCGTGAGGTCGCGCTGTGTCTAGGAAAGCTATTACACGAAGTCCTTGGCCAAGGCAGGAGATTTACTGGTAGGTATTCCAGTAGTATCTCAGGGTGTTTTGGGTTACACTCCGACACGACTTGTACCGCTTTTAGGGGTCTGACTTTCACCAACCCCCTAGGCCCGACATGCGATGCTCATAGACGAACGGACCAGACTGTACGGATATTGTCACTGACAGGCTCAGTAGGATGTCAGGATAAGTTCGCTCATCGACCTCCCTTTTGGTCAATACCTGGTAGCCCGTTACGTACGGCTAATACCTCTGACGTGCTAATGGTTAAATCCACAGCCAAAGTATTGACGAGTCTTTAGAGTCCCCCACAGACAGTTTCTCAAGTTTCCGGTGAAACGTTGTAGAGGCCGTATGATATATGGCAGGGTCCGATCATATACGTGCAGTAATGCACGGATCATGATCGGACGGATCATACTCGTGGGCTTTGGTTTAAGCCGGATCCTAGTATTAGATTTGTTGGATTATTTTAGTCTTATCGCATTCGCATTCAGTCGGAATGCGGATGCAGGTATGTATATACAGGTGAGGGGTATCCTTGTGATCCGTCACAAGTTTACTTTAGATATTGCCGTATCTTTTTGTTGTGGCAAACATTTGGATTAATGTTGCTTATGCAAATAATGAGCTAGAATTTCATCATGAGATGCATTAAATGTGACATGGACTTCATTAGTGACTCATGGTCTCTTTTTATGTGCTAATGTCACATTATATGATGGTTTTGTGATGAATTGATAAGAGGAAAGAGAATGGGGCTGCCTTATGCAAGCTTGGTCTTGTATTTTTTATACACTCTCTCACTCTCATTTTATCATAGCAAAAGAAAAGAAAAAGGCTCCTTTCTTTTACTTCTTCCTCTAGCTCAAAACTTCCATCAATGGCTTCATCTCTAACCTCCATCCATTTCATGGATGCAAGAGACAAAGTGATCACAAACATTCTTTACAACACCTTAGGCATGTCGGCTAGCACACTTCGTGCCCGAGTTGCTTCGGATGAAGCGGGAGCCCGTAAAAAGACTCGTAGATGTGGTGCCCTTTCCGACGAGGAGATGAAGACCGGAGTTGCCGCGGGGAGCTTGGGATGGTGGCCAAAGATCGAAGGACACGGATCAATCGGTATAGCCTCTCTACCCTTTCTCTAGTTAGCTAGTAGTAGGTTAATGGTCCGATCCGGGTTTTAAGCATACGATAGCGCCGGTTTCTAGTTTGAAAAAAAAATTCCGCATTTTGGCCTCGTACAGAAGGCCGGGGCGCTACCGTAAACTTACATGGTATCAGAGCCACGCCATTAAGCTTTACTAGCTTGCTCTAACGTGTTTAGAACTTCGATCGGACGTAATTTCCAAAAACTGCATTTCCAATCATGAACTTTCTTTCGAAATTTTTTTGTGGTCAAAAAATTATTTGGTGTATTGCAGAAAATCAGGCAGGGTTTTTTAAGAAATCTGAGAAAATTTGGCACACTGTTTTTACTGTAGCGTGGCGGATCCGCGGCCATACCGACGTTTTGGCCGCGGTTCCACGGCCGTATTGTAGCCACAGTGCACGAAATTTTCTGAGGTGGTCTCTGACTTGGAAATGTGGTTTCTGGTATTTTTTGTTTGGGCCCAGATTTGTCTGAGTACTGGGTATTGTGCTTGGGGCCCACTTCGGGAAATTTTGTCGATCTAAAATTTTAAACATGTTAGTTCACAGTATTTACATTATATCTGGGACTGTGAATGTCATTTGATCGATAAATCCTGTCTGATTGCTATAGTTCTTTTAGACGGATTTGCGAACGTGACATTAACGTTGATGTTCTGTGTTGTGCTGTGATGTTGCGGATTTGTCGTGGTGGATAGCCTGGATGCAATGTTAGTACAGTTTGGTTGTATTTGTACATTTGATATTACGGGGCGAGCGTCCGACATGTGGACCGTCGTTACTGCCTGTTTGTATATTATTCTTTTGGGGGCACGACCGGGCTGAGGTCGATGTACCCGTTGTATATTTTACTTTCTGTACTAGAATTACCCCGCGGTGGGGTGCACGGATAGCCGGTTTCTAGAGGGCAACGTGCCCGCATCTCATGGCTTTGAGATGGAAGGGGCTTTACTCTATAATTGGTGGGCTATTCACCGCACTCGTAGGGGGTATAGGTTGACCCAAGGAGGGGTGCACAAGTTACCGGATTCCGTGAAGTGCCGGGTGGTCCATTCACTTTGTTGAAGGGGGCTGCCTCACTTCAGGTTTTGGCGGGTAACTTGCCGCGCCCGTAGGGGTCTAGGATTTCATTGCACAGGCTATCCACACGACCAGGGGAACGTCGGGTTTCAGTAGCGGCTCTATGAAACCCGGGGATCCCAGATTATCTGTATTGTTCTGTGATGCTTATTACTCTCTGTGATGTTGCGTTTTATCACGTCTTGAGCGAATATTATATATTGATATATATACTAGTAGATGTTGTATATGTTTTGCATCCGCGCTAGTCCAGTCCCCGCTCTGTCGTTAGTTAAGTAACCTAACGGGTGATGACGGGACCCAGTGGCGAATGCGGATGGCATATACGTACATCGTATTTTCGTTCTTTATTGGTGTGATTAATTGATGGGACTGCGTTGATTCGGATCAATGCAAGCTAAACAAACATATTCTGATGTTGTTGGAACATTTTTTTAAAAAAAAGCTGTTATTGCAAGGACGTTCTCTTTTGTTTTGCACAGTGGTATTCGGTTATGAATATCCAGCACCTCAGTCGACGAGGCAAGGGCCGAGATCCCTTCACCGGGAGTGACCCCTTAAACAGAAGTTTGCATCAGGGTAATAACTTCACTATAGCCGATTACTTTTGCTTTGCATCATGGTATTCAGTTGGAATATCCTGCACCTCATTCTACGGGGAAAGAACCGATATCCCTTCACCGGGAGTGACCTCTTTAGCAAAGGTTTTCGCCACTATATTTTTATAGAAAGCTATCCGGTTCCTTCAACGATATCAAGTTCATTACGTTAAAAGTTTTTCGCCAAAAGCCATTCGTAGCCCTCTGTCATTTCAGAAAGGTAGCACTTAGTATTCATGCCATGTTTATTGGCCTTCGTCAAGGCATAGTGAATGGTAGCTGCTTGTTACTTTTCTGCTGCATAGATAGATGCGTTGGGGTATGATTTGTTGACGGGTAGAACTTGACATGTGACTTATGATTTGTTGAACTTCGTCAAGGTCATAAGAGCATGGGGTAAAAATCACATCGGGAGTTTCTAAAGAAACTGAAACTTGCCAGATATGCGCATATCTTCTGGAGTGTGATAACGTGAGTGGATTCCATCACGTTATCATGCGATGATAGTTGGATCCCGATTCCCACTGATGAGTTGGTTTACTCCTTGGGCGATCCCGACTAATTCTTCTTTCAGGTTTGGAGGAGAATTTGACGGTACAGTAGGAGGTTTCCTTATTAGATAAATTGGTAACCATTCTGATCTAGATTAGAGTGCACGCAGAGTGTTTCTTTTCTCTCTCTCTTTGGCAGTGACCATGACCCGACCCTTGACTATGTTAGTTATATGTATGCCCTAGAGGCCATTACTGTACATTGGATGTATATTGTAGTGGATGCTGGGACATATATAGGGAGGACTTTCTTGCTCGACATGATAGTATGCTATCTGGTTGAACTTTACCTTAACGTGTATGCTGATTGTCTCTCTGTTACATGTTGGTAAAGCCCTTAGGATGTGTACTTGACTACCTGGACTATGATGCGGATCATACTAGTGGGGACATGGTAGTCCAAAAGTACATCCTTCAAAATCCCTAGTCGTGGGTGTATCGAGACGGGGCATCGATATACCAGAGTAGACTAGCGTATACCTTCTCGACCCATATAGATGGGCGATGGACGATCCCATATCCATTGGCGTTTGACATCGGAGATGATATACGGGTGCTCAGTGGAGACTGGGTACACTGGACGGTCTCGCCGAGAACTCCCAGATGGTATTATACCTTACGTCAGATGGCAGTTCTCTGGTGACACTGGTACAGAGTAGTCTGTTGATCCAAGATCGTCATAGAGTCTTGTGTGGTTCCCACTGTGCTTTGATTTCCATCTTACCACGTCCAAGAGGGCGTGCAAAACGGTGGTTTTTAGGTACAGTCCAGAGTCACATGGAGGCAATGAGCGATAGGAGGGGATTCGTCTCTCCCGGTATAGGGAGTTGATGTTGCGCTGTGTTCGATTGGCTATAACCGGAAATCCCTGGCCAGGGTTGCTGAGATTTACTGGTAAGTGTTACCAGTAGTTTCTCGAATTGTTATAGACCTCATATCGACACGACTTATCGAGCTATTGGGGTCTGACGTTTACCACCCCTAAGCGAGATATGCGACATATCAGACGATCAGACCGGACTGTACGGTAAGTGTTACTGGTTGGATTCACAGGAGTGTGAGCGGGCTTGCTCGTCGATCTTCTGATCGCTCAATACCCGGGTGGCCGTTACGTTTAGCAGACCGCTTGCGGCTTGTGGGTGCTTGATATGATCATCATCTGCTGCCGGCGTATTGACGAGTCTTTAGAGTCCTACACAGAGGTTTCCTGGCTCAAGCGAAACGAAATAGGAGCGCGTATGAGATATGTGCGGGACCGAGAATGATACCAGTATGTGATACTGTATTCAATTCTCGCGATTTGTGACATTGATCGGTTATATGCAATATAGCCGGGTTGTCGGATCAAGTGTTGATTCGATAAGTTGTTACTGTTGATATTAGTCGGTTATATGCGATATGACCGGATCATTAAATCACGTGTTGATTTAATGATTTAATGCATAATTATATATTTAATATATTACTTTGCATTAACTAGTATCGGTTCACTTAAGATGGATTTTCTCACTCGGATGTGCGCATTGTATATGCGATATATTTTTGTGCACTTGATTGTATCATGTTTGATGATGCATGCATAATTGGTTTGTGTAAAGAATTAAACCTAGGTTAAGTAAATGGTTAAGGTTTCTATATATTTATTCATTCATTTATCTTTTAATTTGGATGAAAAAGAAATGAGAAAATAAAAACAAAAGGGTTGCTTTCAACATGAAGCTTGTTGAAGCTTCATGAAGCTTCGACCAAGTGACCACTTTGTCTTCTTCTCCAAACCCTAACCATTCACCTAACTCTAGTTAACTCTCTACACATGACCATGGTTAGAAAATGATAAGTATTCATTTTATTTTGTTTTAAAAAAGAACTTATCATATTCTTGCTTCTTCTTCTTCTTCTTCACTTCAAGAAAAAGCTTGCTATCCATCAATGGTGATTGATGAAAAAGAGTGAAAAATCCAAATCTAAAGTGAAGCCACTTCCTATTTCTTCATGCTCTACCTCTTGCCAAGTAGTATAGGGTGTTTTCTTCACAAGTTTCATAACTTGGTGAAGTGGGAGCTTGATCTAGTGATGCCTCGACGTAGATCATCTTCGGCACGAAGCCGACGACCTTGCCCGCCCATTTCTCCGATGAAGCCGACGCTAGAGCCCGGGTTTCCATTTGGACAGCGAGGAGACTTCATTGCGGAGCTATGGAGGTGGAGCACCGGATCTACAAAGGTTGTATTTCCGTTCTTTTAGTTTAGTTGTAAACTAGTTTCATTGTGTCGCCTATATATATCTAGTTAACGATCCGTAGTCTAGGGTTTCTCGGCACCGTAAATTTTGAAATTGGCATGGTTGATGCCTTGTGAGACCTCTAGTGTGTGCCTAGGAACCCTACACTGGTATCAGAGCCTAGCTAGAGCCTTAGGCGATGCACAGACGGAGTTAGAACTCCGATCGAACCGAAACCCCAATTCAAAACGGCTCTCTGGACATTTTCTGATTTTGTGGAATTTTGAGGATTAAAAATATGCAGAAAACTAAGAAGGAAGTGCTAAGAATTACAGTGAAGCCCGACCACCTGAATCGATAGAAGAGCGGCGGAACCGCGGCAATAGCATGCCTATTGCGGCGGTTCCGCGGCCACTTGGTCTCTTCAGACAATTTTTCCTGCACAGTAATTCTTATATTGTTTTGCTATATTTTCTGGGAATTTTTAATCTGAATTCAAGAGTTGAATATTCTGGGTTGTATTGGGGACTCGGTGTTTGGATCGGATTGTCTGACTGTGTCTATGTGTTTTCCGGATAATTTTTGAATATGTTAAAAAGTTCGACCGGATATAAATACCCAATTTTTCCCCTGCCGGAAAATTTCCAAGTGTTGGATTTTTCCGAGGTTTAAAGACGTTCTAAGTAGTGCAAGTAACGCGATGGTCCCTCTAGAAGACAACAAACCTTAACTCGATTATGTGACCGTCTTGAACTGCCCTTTGAACCTTCGGGTTTGGGGCAGTACGGCGTGCCACATGTGAGGCGTTGGCTTGACCCTTCTACGGCTGGACCGTTGGTACTGAGGCACGAACTGAATGTTTTTAGACTTGTTTCATGTGTTGATCTGTATCGGGAAAACTTGGGTGTTTGAATGTTCGATCGGAAAGTTTAACATTTTCTAATTATCTGGAATGTGATACAATAATTGGAATTCACAATAAGTTATGAGATAACTAAATGAATGTTATAAACATAGCAGTTTAGTCTCACTTGATCGGTTGCCACGGAATTTTGATGTGATCAAAAGTCCGTCGCAATCACGTAGCGTACGCGGATACTCGCCGGGTAAACTTAATAGACAGCCTCGCTCCATAGCCCCGACCAAGTGACTGTAGGAGAACCCCGTCGCCGAAAGCATCCGTTCGGGTGCTCGCGGCAGCAGTGTTCTGCCTTGGTGCACTTCGTCGACGGCGTCAGGGGGTGCGGCCGCCTACTAAAGTTTGCGACGAGCATTCGATCAGGATGTCAGGAATCCTGTTGAATTGCCCGACTTGATATTGAAAAGTGTTTTCGATAACGAGACTAAAATGCGGGGTTTATAATTGTTAGGCATGCGATGTCTAAGGAATTCATTTGATTAGGCATGCGATGTCTATGCAGATTGCGGATTCCAACTGTTGTAGTTTTACATTTTCTTTTCTGTGACCGTAAGTGTAATATGTGATATCGCCGGTTTCGTTGCTATATGTCAACGACAATTGGGATGCGCATATTTACTTACGTTGATGACATGTGATGTTATGTGTTGCTGGATATGTTATATTGGATCGTCGTGTTTGAATAGCCGGGGGTTTTTATGTGAGATGAGTGTTTTTCATTTTCATTCATGTAAAAACTTGTATGTAATATTCTTTTATTGGGGCACTTCCAGGTTGCGGAAGATGTCACCTTTTGTATATTATTTACTTTTCCGCACTAGGATAGATCCAAGGAGGGGAGCACAAGTAACCGGGTTCTGGAGTCCAGTGGGAGACCAACTCGAGGAGTCGAGTCCGGGTCTCCTAACACTAGAATTGGTAGGGTTGCTTGCCGCTCTCGTAGGGGTCTAGGGGTGTGGGTTTGGCTATTCATCACGACCGTGGAATCCGTGTTTTATACTGGCTCGTATTGAAAACACGGACGTCCTAGTATATCCAATATTTCATATGATTCTTCTGCTGCGATATCTGTGATGTGATCATGTGATGTTCTGTGATAGATACAGTATATAGTATATATGATATATTATATAGGCGTTACTTATGTTTTACACCCGCGCTAGCCCTGCCCCGCTCTGTCGTTAGTTACCTAACCTAACGGTGCACGAAGGGACATCGAGGCGAATGCGGATGGCATAAGTGTACGTCGTATTTATCTGTGATGTTTAGGTATTTAAATGATGGGACTTCATTAATGTGATTAATGAAAGAAAAGAAACCTAAGATGTTGTAGAATCGAATTTCAAAAATAAAACAGGTAGCTACAGTTCTTGCTTTGCACAGCGGTATATATGATATATCCTGCACCTTATTCGATGAGGAAAGGACCGAGATCCCTTCACCGGGAGTGACTCCTTAAGCAATAACTGGCAGATGCTACACACTCGGTTTGTCTTTTGATTGCTTTTAAGAGTTTTTGCTTTGCACAGTGATATATGTGATATATCCCGCACCTCATTCGACGAGGAAAGGACCGACGATCCCTTCACCGGGAGTGACTCCTTTAGCAAAACTAGAAAAGCCTAAAAAACACTCCATTTCAAAATTCATTCGATCCTACAACGATATCAAGTTCATTACGCAATAGGTTTTCAGAAAAACCTGTCGTAGCCCTCCGTCATTTCAGATAAGTGCTAGTTAGTATTCGTGCTACGTTTGTTGGCCTGCGTCAAGGCGTAGTGTGCGGTAGCTAACTAGTATTTATCTGCTTATGCATATGATGTAGATTGGATTAGGGTAGTCGTGCGACTTTGTTGGCCTGCGTCAAGGGTCGTGCGGGTGGGTTTAATTCAATCAGGAAATGACGGGTTGAACTTGACTAGCGCACTATGGTTTGTTGGCCTGCGTCAAGGTCATAGGACGCTAGGGGCAAAATTATCGGGAATTTCAAGTGTTGAAATTTGCAATGAGATTGCATACCTTCTATGAGATAGTTGGATCCCGATACCCACTGCGAGTAAGAGTTACTCCTGGGAGAGTTTTACACATTACAATTAGCCGATCAAGTAGGTGTCTAGAAAGGTGTTAACGGGGTTACGCCTCTGGGAAAACGAGGTTTACTGTAATTAGGTTCGTGCGAAAGCACGGGGGACCTCCCTCAAAGTACCGACACTGGCCTGGCTGAAAGATTGGCGAACTTGTAGTGTGTAATTAATCCCGGCTAGTCTTTCCTTTTAGGGTTTGAAGGAAGATTTGATAAAAACAGTGGGAGCCATCCTGATTAGATAAAATAATAACCAATCTATTCTTGAAAGAGCGTACGCTGAGTGTTTTCTTCTCTCTCTCTCCAGGTAGCGACCATATCATGCTTTAATCAAGATAATAATACGGAATATTGACCAAACCCGCTTGTTATACAGAGCTGGGAAACGTTGGTCCCGCTCCAACTTATAATTGTTATAAGACAGAGCAGGAAATAGGAGAATACCAGAATTCCTTTGCCGCCCAAACGAAGAGAGTGCATGCTGATGCATCATCTTCGGGTATGTTCATTACATAGAACTGTTTCTCTGTATCCTCTACGTCCTGGGTATGTGATACCAGATCAGGATCCCAGATATGTAATCTGTTACATAGGGCTACTGCTAGGTAGAGAACTGAGAACGGGTGATAAGTTTCATGAGGCAGAAAACGGGGCAAGTGTTGCAGCCAAGTCTGTTGGTCACTGTCACCCTGTATTACCAATACATTGATTCTGAACGAATGTTATTAGATACCGAACCTGATATACAAAATCATATCAGTCTCTTTATTAGTAAAGAAATGATAAAATTCTGTATTGTTGGATAATGTTTTGAACATTTCCTATATCAAAAGTTGATCGGATCAGGCACGTTATCTAAAAGCGTTGATGTTCTAAATCAAACTACAGTTCTTAGTATACAGAACACACACAAGAGGAAGAGTACAGAATTGAACGATTCCTTCTTGAGGTATTGTAGACTAGGTCAGATCAATGTGACCCGACTAGCTAGAGCTACATAAAGATGCATATTTAAATTAGTTTGAATTTACATCTTGTGAAACTCGCCAGTCATGTCACAAAGATAAGATGACCATAGCCCTGTTTATTGGAAACAGAGAAAGAGTTGATGAACTCTTGGGACTGATACATGATGATGTATGTAATGTCTCCTGTCTACATATGCCAGGACTGGTTCTTTGTACTTCGTTACATTCTCTGATAATCTCTCAAGATTCAGACATATGTTCCTGTTGAAACACAAGTCCGAACCTTTTGAGATATTCACAGAATATAAGCTAGAAGTAGAGAACCAATACGGGTATAAGTATTATGTCCTTTGATGAGATCAAGGAGGAGAATACTTGAGCATGGAAATCCTGGACTATTCTAAAGGAGAATGAGATTCTCTCTCAGCATTACTCCTCCGTATACACCATTGCATGATGGTATATCGGGGTGGAGCAATCACACCCTATATGATAAGGTGTGCTCTATGATGAGTACTACTGAGTTAGCTATTTCCTTTTTGGGAGTTATGCACTTAAGAAGCTGCATACCAATTGAATAGGGTTCGAATCAGATCACAGCCTACCACTCCATATGAGATATGGAAAAGGAAGAGCCCATGTCTTAAGCTAGTTAAGATTTGGGGTTGTCCGGCCTATGTCTAAAAGCAAAATCCGGAAAAGCTCGAGGCAAGGTCTGTTATGTAAAACTGGAAATGTTCCAGCTATACAAACTACAGCACATGATTTGATAAAACCGAAGGATTCAATAGTTGCCAACGAACCTCAGCCTCTCCGCCGATCTAGTAGGGTTCCTCACCCACCTGAGAGATACTTCTGTTTCTCTATGACAGTGGGAGCGAGGATTGCATCATAAGATGATGACCCAACTAGTTTCAAGCTAGCCATCAGGAGTGGGACTCTGTAAGAATGGCTGGATGCTTAGTGAACTGAGATGGAATCCTCATACACCAACAAAGTATGGACTTTGGTTGCTATATCTGAAGGGTTAAATCCCCATCAGGAGCAAGTATATCTTGAGAAGATTACTTGGTGTAGATGGAAAAGTTGAGACTTTCAAAGCTAGACTTGTTAAAGGTTTGCATCATTGACCAGGTTTGGATCATGATGAAACTTTTTCTAAAGAACTATGCTTAAGTCCATCCAGATCCTACTTGCCACGGCTACATACCATGACTACGATATCTGGTGGTTGGGTGTCATGACAGCTTTTCTAAATGATGTTTTAGAAGAGAGCGTCTATAAGTACACAGCCAGAGGGCCTCGTAGACAGTGGGAGCAGCGGAAACGTGTACAAGATGCTTTATAGGATAAAGCAGGCATCGCGGAGTTGGAACATCTGTTTTGATGAAGTAGTCAAAGAGTTTGACATCATCAAAATGGTGGATGAACCTTGTATATACAAAAAGGTAGTAGGGAGTATAGTGGCGATTCTCATAGAGTACGTGGATGACATACTCTTGATAGGGAAGAAGTTTCCTATGCTACGCTCGGTCAATCTCCGCTTATCACAATGATTCTCCATATAGGATCAAAGTGATACCTCCTAAATCCTGGATTTTGGATCTATGAGATAGATCTAAATGGATGTTAGGATTCTCACTAGTTGTAGTGAGATGGTATCAATCGATCCTGGGGAGAATCACTGGAAGGGTTCCAGGGTGATAATGACGACTGAATGTCAGTCGCAGGCATTGTCTTTACCCTCTGTAAAGGGACGGTATGTTGGAAGAGTTCCAAGCTAGATACCGTGACATACTAGACGATAAAGGCAGGATACATCGCTACTTAAGATGCTACCAAAGAGGATGTTTGGGTGTATATTGGTTCATGAGATGAACTACGTTCCAACCATTGTGAGACAATGGAGTTGTGGATTATGCCAAGGAACGCCGGTCCCATCAGTGATCCAGACATATTCTAAAGCAGTGTCACCTGATCGTGGAGATGGTTGATCTCCAAGGGATCAAGGTTAGGAGAGTAGACTCAGAGGACAACATGGCGGATCCACTCACAAAGGCATTTTCCCAGAGAGAGACTTTTATGGGATGGTTGAGTATGAGATACTACAACCACTTCTATCAGATGGCCCTAGTGCAAGTGGGAGATTGTTAGTTATATGTATGCCCTAGAGGCCATTACTGTACATTGGATGTATATTGTAGTGGATGCTGGGACATATATAGGGAGGACTTTCTTGCTCGACATGATAGTATGCTATCTGGTTGAACTTTACCTTAACGTGTATGCTGATTGTCTCTCTGTTACATGTTGGTAAAGCCCTTAGGATGTGTACTTGACTACCTGGACTATGATGCGGATCATACTAGTGGGGACATGGTAGTCCAAAAGTACATCCTTCAAAGTCCCTAGTCGTGGGTGTATTGAGACGGGGCATCGATATACCAGAGTAGACTAGCGTATACCTTCTCGACCTATACAGATGGGCGATGGACGATCCCATATCCATTGGTGTTTGACATCGGAGATGATATACGGGTGCTCAGTGGAGACTGGGTACACTGGACGAACTCGCCGAGAACTCCCAGATGGTATTATACCTTACGTCAGATGGCAGTTCTCTGGTGACACTGGTATAGAGTAGTCTGTTGACCCGAGATCGTCATAGAGTCTTGTGTGGTTCCCACTGTGCTTTGATTTCCATCTTACCACGTCCAAGAGGGCGTGCAAAACGGTGGTTTTTGGGTACAGTCCCGAGTCACATGGAGGCAATGAGCGATAGGAGGGGATTCGTCTCTCCCGGTATAGGGAGTTGATGTTGCGCTGTGTTCGATTGGCTATAACCGGAAATCCCTGGCCAGGGTTGCTGAGATTTACTGGTAAGTGTTACCAGTAGTTTCTTGAATTGTTATAGACCTCATATCGACACGACTTATCGAGCTATTGGGGTCTGACGTTTACCACCCCTAGGCGAGATATGCGACATATCAGACGATCAGACCGGACTGTACGGTAAGTGTTACTGGTTGGATTCACAGGAGTGTGAGCGGGCTTGCTCGTCGATCTTCTGATCGCTCAATACCCGGGTGGCCGTTACGTTTAGCAGACCGCTTGCGGCTTGTGGGTGCTTGATATGATCATCATCTGCTGCCGGCGTATTGACGAGTCTTTAGAGTCCTACACAGAGGTTTCCTGGCTCAAGCGAAACGAAATAGGAGCGCGTATGAGATATGTGCGTGACCGAGAATGATACCAGTATGTGATACTGTATTCGATTCTCGTGATTTGTGACATTGATCGGTTATATGCGATATAGCCGGGTTGTCGGATCAAGTGTTGATTCGATAAGTTGTTACTGTTGATATTAGTCGGTTATATGCGATATGACCGGATCATTAAATCAAGTGTTGATTTAATGATTTAATGCATAATTATATATTTGATATATTACTTTGCATTAACTAGTATCGGTTCACTTAAGATGGATTTTCTCACTCGGATGTGCGCATTGTATATGCGATATATTTTTGTGCACTTGATTGTATCATGTTTGATGATGCATGCATAATTGGTTTGTGTAAAGAATTAAACCTAGGTTAAGTAAATGGTTAAGGTTTCTATATATTCATTCATTCATTTATCTTTTAATTTGGATGAAAAAGAAATGAGAAAAGAAAAACAAAAGGGTTGCTTTCAACATGAAGCTTGTTGAAGCTTCATGAAGGTTTGACCAAGTGACCACTTTGTCTTCTTCTCCAAACCCTAACCATTCACCTAACTCTAGTTAACTCTATACACATGACCATGGTTAGAAAATGATAAGTATTCATTTTATTTTGTTTTAAAAAAGAACTTATCATATTCTTGCTTCTTCTTCTTCTTCTTCACTTCAAGAAAAAGCTTGCTATCCATCAATGGTGATTGATGAAAAAGAGTGAAAAATCCAAATCTAAAGTGAACCCACTTCCTATTTCTTCATCCTCTACCTCTTGCCAAGTAGTATAGGGTGTTTTCTTCACAAGTTTCATGACTTGGTGAAGTGGGAGCTTGATCTAGTGATGCCTCGACGTAGATCATCTTCGGCACGAAGCCGACGACCTTGCCCGCCCATTTCTCCGATGAAGCCGACGCTAGAGCCCGGGTTTCCATTTGGACAGCGAGGAGACTTCATTGCGGAGCTATGGAGGTGGAGCACCGGATCTACAAAGGTTGTATTTCCGTTCTTTTAGTTTAGTTGTAAACTAGTTTCATTGTGTCGCCTATATATATCTAGTTAACGATCCGTAGTCTAGGGTTTCTCGGCACCGTAAATTTTGAAATTGGCATGGTTGATGCCTTGTGAGACCTCTAGTGTGTGCCTAGGAACCCTACAGACTATGACTCAGTGACCAAGTTAACCAAACCTTCTTAAAACACCGGCTTTTGGATTGTCAGAGTTGCATACCTCATTGCCACTCCTACTTTTACCCTTTTCTCCAGAACACCCCGTATCACTACGAACATCCACTTCCATTGGATAAAACCATCGTATGGTTATATACGAACTCGAAGGAACTTGTTCCAGATTCGAGGATAGTTTCTGGTTCTAGAGAAAACGAATAGGACTATTCAGTTGTCTTTTCCTTTTACCTTCTCTCAGATTGCGAGTGCTCCTTGGATTAGGACGGTACACCTATTATGCTAATTGGATAGTCTTCTTCCAAACCATAGGCAGGTGCCGAACGGTAGGGAATGAAGAAAACCAATTAGCCTAACGAAGGTGTACAGAAGGTATTAAGTAAAGACAAATAAAGGGAGTAGTGAGAGGGCAAACTAAAATGCGACTGCTATTCACGACCAAACCAAGTATTTCTACGCCAATCCTACATCTCCTTTGTATTTCTCCAGAACACTCTATATCACAACGAAGATCCACAGTTTATTGGATACTCCATCGTATGGTTATATACGAAGTCGAAGGAACTTGTTACAGTTCGGGGATGGATTCTGGTTCAGGAGAAATAGGAATAAGGTTTTATTCAGTTGTCTTTTATCTTCACCTTCTCTCAGGTTGCGAGTGCTCCTAGGATTAGGACAGTACACCCATTATGCTTATTGGATAGTCTTCTTCCAAACCATAGGCTGGTGCCGAACGGTAGGGAAGGAAGAAAACCATTTGGCTTAAAGGGGTGTACAGAAGGTAATGACTAAAGACATATAAAGGGATTTGGAGAGATGGCAAAGAAATATACGGTTACAGTTGTGAATATGATAATGGAAGAGGCATTACTAGGAATACCCGGATACCCCTTCGAAACATTTACATGTTTCAGTTTCACTGTATATTGTTAAAAGAAAACTGATTTCCCAATTAGTCCTTGCTCCAAGGTATGTATTTACCAGGTTTGATTCTCACATCTGTATGGTTTTACAGATGATGAGTGGGAGTAAGTTATTGAGAATTGGGTGATCATCCTCATTATATCGGAATTCGTTGTAATTGGTGATATTTGAGGAAATCACCTGGGTTGTTTGCCGGACGGCAAATATTTGGTTTTGAATATCCGTTATAATGCACCAATTTCAAATTGATATATCTGTACGTTTATTTTTATAAAGTGAGATATAACTTTTTGAAATTATATCCATGAAATTTACCTATATCAGTGGATGGTTAGGTAAGGAGCATTAAACAGCGGTGTAATTCTTCTTAACCATAAGTACAGTTTTCGACCTACGACACACAGAGAATGAGTTATTAGACTCAGAGGACTTATACAGAGTATTGTATGTTGTCCAGTGTCCATGAGGACAGAGGGGTTGGTACTCGTACTATATTCTGTTTACTTGTGACTTCTCTGGTTCATAGACATGTGTTTCGTAGAAATGCAAGGTCTAAGTTTTGAGAAGTTATAGGTATAAGAATAAAGTAGAGAACCAGGTGTTGCAAGTATCAGGATTTTTCAAGGTGATCGAAGATATAGATACTTGTGTATGGTATTTAGTTGATAGTAATGATTAAGAGAACTTGCTTCTCTTTCAGATTACTCATAATTGGAAGCACTCCTAAATTGAGTAATGCTGATCGGCCTCTCTCCATTTAGTTGACATGCACTGGAGACAGCTGCATGATTTGAATCTGGTTCCAATTAAATCAGTGCCTCTGTTTCTATATTGGATATAGAATAGTTCATATCTTAACAATATTAAGATACAGGGAGTTGTCCAGCTTATGCTTAAAACCAGACTCTGGATAACTCAAGGCACGTTTCTGTAATGGTTGTTTGTGGGTTGACCCGGGCTATGACGAGGGTTGACTTTCTACCATCTGGAAGATCAATAGTGATATTGTTCTTGACTCGCCACAGTTTTGATAAAAATGGATTTTTTCAGAAAACAGTAGTGAGAGTATGGTAGAACTGGAAGTGATTCCAGAACCGCAAACGATTACTGAAAATTTAATAAGAACCTAAAGATTCAATCTGGATTGACATTCCATTGGCCACTCCGCAGATATGGTTGGTAACCTCAGGCACCCGAGAGGGTACTCCGGTAGCCTCAAGGACGGTGACAGGGAGGTTCTTGTTTACCCAGACTTGCCGATGCTGTTGTTCCAGACTGTGAGACCCGGCAGGAGGATGAGTATAGCGTTGTTCTGAACTAGCTTTAGAAGTATACATGTATATGACTCTGCCAGAGGGTTGTCGTAGTCAGTGGGAGCAGCGGAAGTATAGTGGACAAGTAGCTTATGTCTATTTATAGACTAAAGCAGATATAGCGGAGATAGATCATCTGTTTCTGATGTGACAGTCATAAGTTTGACTTCATCAGAATAGGGGATGGATCTGTTAAGAAGGTAGTCGTGTGTGATGTCCTGGTATTTGGATGACATACACAGAGTGGGAAGTGATATTCCTATACTACAATTGGTTATACTTTGGTTGTCACACAGTGGTTTCTCCACATAGGATATGGATATTATATCAGATATTCTGGTTACTAGATCTATGGTTTTAGATCTAGATTTGGGTAGCTTCCCAATCTGGGTACTTAGACAGTATTCTACAGGTATTTTAGAATGGACGACTCCTGGCACGGTAGTGTACCTGCAGGTGATGGAGTCTCCCTCTCTAAAGGTGTCTTATAGACTAAAGGGGAGAGGGATGTGCATGATTGGCAGATCACTTGCTTAGGCAATTGAGTCAATCATGAGATGTCAAGTACCACAGCAGATGTTGTTTTTGCACGAGTTGCAGTAAGTTGATATTAATCCTATCCTGGAGAGACATTCGGAAGCAGTTTTAGAACATAAGTGGATGTTCTGGGGATATGATAACGGCAGCCTCTTTCGGGAGACGGTTATCATTCCAGGCTTCCAAGGTGACCTGGATGACAGAGTGGCTGTCAGAGTTATAGTTTTCCCTCTGACGAGGGGCAGTATTTTGGACAGGTGGTCCAAGCGGATACTGAGGGAGGCATGGCGCAGGATACTGATTGGTTTCAGTTGACGATACAGTCTAAGAAGTTTGGATTTGGAGTTCATTTATGAACTAGGTCCCATCAGATATCCAGACATATTCTAAGACAGGTATTGCTCATTTCGGGAGAAGGCTTTCTCCGCGAACTTGAGATAAAGAGAGACATAGAAAGAAACATCAGGGCGGATCCACTAGCTGAGGCTATTCCTCGAACGCAATAGTTTCGCAGATGGGCTTTGTGAGACTGATTAGTAGAGGAGTTGGGTGTTCGGTATCACACGGGCTGTGAGTATGCGACATCGCAATAATTAGCCTTGAGTGCAAGTGGGAGATTGTTGGATATAGTGCCCTCAGAGTCAATTATTGGATCGCAGGCACGTGATTGCAATGATTGAGGGAGGACCTATGCCGGTAGGACAATCTTACTCAGGATGATTGTATACTATCTGGTTTGTCTTTATCATTGTGTACATGTTTTAGGTGACATTGTGGTTCACTATTTCACGTTGATAGAGAATAGTATGCTACCATGGTTTGTCTTTATCATCGTGTACTGCTTTAGGTGACCTTACAGGTCGCTATTGCACGTTGATAAAGCTCTTAGGATTCTTGCTTGACTACCAGCAGTATGATGGCAATCATATACGTGAGAGTTGGGTAGTCTATAAGCACATCCTTAAAGTGGTCCCTAGTCGTGGGAGTTTCGAGACTGGGCATCAATACTCCATTAGTAGACTAGTGTATACAGTCGAGACCTCGACGAGTGGCGGTGGCCGGTCTCACAAGCCATTGGTGTCAGTTGGATCACCTAAGATGTATACAGGTGCTCATTGGGTTATGAGTACACCGGACAGGACTCGCCGGGAACATGCTAGTTGGTATTATACCTAGCGTCAGATAGCAGTTCCCTGGTGACATGTGTACAGGTTAGTTCATCGACCTGAGATCGTCATTTGTCTCGTGTGAGTTCCCACTGTGCTTTGATAACTACCCTACCACGGCTCAAAGGAGGCGTGCAAACAGGTTTTAGTTGGGTACAATCCCGAGCCACATGGAGGCAGTGAGCGGATCGGCAGGGGTTCGTCTCTCCCGGTATTAGGGAGGAGGTCGCGCTGTGTCTAGGAGAGCCATTACACGAAGTCCTTGGCCAAGGCAGGAGATTTACTGGTAGGTATTCCAGTAGTATCTCAGGGTGTTCTGGGTTACACTCCGACACGACTTGTACCGCTTTTGGGGGTCTGACTTTCACCAACCCCGTAGGCCCGACATGCGATGCTCATAGACGAACGGACCGGACTGTACGGATATTGTCACTGACAGGCTCAGTAGGGTGTCAGGATGAGTTCGCTCATCAACCTCCCTTTTGGTCAATACCTGGTAGCCCGTTACGTACGGCTAATACCTCTGACGTGCTAATGGTTAAATCCATAGCCAAAGTATTGACGAGTCTTTAGAGTCTCCCACAGACAGTTTCTCAAGTTTCGGGCGAAACGTTGTAGAGGCATTATGATATATGGCAGGGTCCGATCATATACGTGCAGTAGTGCATGGATCATGATCGGACAGATCATACTCGTGGGCTTTAGTTTAAGTCGGATCCTAGTATTAGATTTGTTGGATTAGTTTAGTCTCGTCGCATTCACATTCAGTCGGAATGCGGATGCAGGTATGTATATACAGGTGAGGGGTATCCTTGTAATCCGTTACGAGTTTACTTTAGATGTTGCCGTATCTTTTTGTTGTGGCAAACATTTGGATTAATGTTTGCTTATGGAAATAATGAGCTAGAATTTCATCATGAGATGCATTAAATGTGACATAGACTTCATTAGTGACTCAAGGTCTCTTTTTATATGCTAATGTCATATTATATGATGGTTTTGTGATGATTTGATAAGAGGAAAGAGAAAGGGGCTGCCTTATGCAAGCTTGGTCTTGTATTTTTGATACACTCTCTCACTCTCATTTTATCATAGAAAAAGAAAAGAAAAAGGCTTCTTTCTTCTTCTTCTTCCTCCAGCTCAAAACTTCCATCAATGGCTTCATCTCTAACCTCCATCCATTTCATGGATGCAAGAGACAAAGTGATCACAAACATTCTTTACAACACCTTGGGCACGTCGGCTAGCACACTTCATGCCCGAGTTGCTTCAGATGAAGCGGGAGCCCGTAAAAAGACTTGTAGATGTGGTGCCCTTTCCGACGAGGAGATGAAGACCGGAGTTGCCGCGGGGAGCTTGGGATGGTGGCCAAAGATCGAAGGACACAAATCGATCGGTATAGCCTCTCTACCCTTTCTCTAGTTAGCTAGTAGTAGGTTAATGGTCCGATCCAGGTTTTAAGAATACGATAGCGCCGGTTTCTAGTTTGAAAAAGTTTTTGTTTTCCGCATTTTGGCCTCGTACAGACGGCCGGGGCGCTACCGTAGACTTACAAACCACAGTATAACCGATCGTAGTATAGGAAGATCTCCTCCTATTAAATGCATGTTATTCAAATACCAGGACATCACTCCCTACTACTTTCTTATCAGGTCCATCTGTTATTCTGATGAAGTCAAACTCCATGACTGTCATATCAAAAATAGATGGTCTATCTCCACTATACCTACTTTAGTCTATAAATAGAGATAAGCTACTTGCCCACCATGCTTCCGCTGCTTCCAATGACTACAAAAATCCTCTGGCAGAGTCATATACACATGCACTTATAAATCTAATTTAGAATGACATTATACTCATCCACCTGCCGATCTCATAGTCTAGAACAGCAGCAGTGGCAAGTTTGGGTAATCAAAAACCTCCCTGTCACCATCTTTGAGAAGACCGAAGTACCTCTCGGGTGCCTGAAGTTACCCACCAAATCTGCGAAGTGGCTAATCGATTGTCGAATCCAATTGAATCTTTAGGTTCTACTAAATTTTCAGTAATCGTTTGTAGTTCTGGAATCACTTCCAGTTCTACCATACTCACACTAATGTTTTCTGAAAAGAATCCATTTTACTAAAACCGGTGGCGAGTCAAGAACAATATAACTATTGATCTTCCAGATGGTAGAAAGTTAACCCTCGTCAAAGCCCGGGATAACCCACAAACTACAATTACTGAAACGTGCATTGAGTTTGTCTTGATTCTGGTTTTAAGCATAAGCCGGACTACTCCATATACCTTAACATCGTTAAGATATGAATCCATTCTATATATCCAATATAGAAAGAAAGGCACTAATTTAATTAGAACCGGATTCAATAATCATGCAGCCATTTCCTGTGCATATCAACTAAATGGAAGGAAGCCAAGCAGCATTACTCATCAAGGAATGCATCCACTTATGAGTAACCCGAAAGAGAAGCAAGTTCTTAAAACTATTACTTACAACGGAATACTAAACACAAGTATCTAAATCTTCGATCACCTTGAAGAATCCTGATACTTGCAACATATGGTTCTCTACCTTATTCTTATACATATAACTTCTCAAAATTTAGACCTTGTATTACTTGTCTAAAATTAGAGAAGTCATGAGTAAACAGAATATAGTACGAGTACCAACCCTTTTGTCCTAACGGACACCGGACAACATACAATACTCTATATAAGTTCTCTGAATTTAATAACTCAAACCCTGTACGTCGTAGGTTGAAAACTGTACTATGGTTAAGAAGAATTACACCGTTGTTGAATGCACCTTACCTAACCATCAACTGATATAGGTAAATGTCATAGACATAATTTCAAAAAGTTATATCTCACTTTATAAAATAAACGTACAGATATATCGGTTTGAAATTGGTGCATAACAATGGATATTCAAAACCAAAAATTTGCCGTTAGGCAAAACCCAGTTGATTTCCTCAAATATCACCAATTATAAAGAATTCTGATATATATTGAGGATCTAATTACCCAATTCCCAATATTTTACTCACACTCACCATCTGTAACGCCATACAGATGTGAGAATCAAATCTGGTAAATACATACCTTGGAGTTAGAATCTAACTGGGAAAACAGTTTTCACTTAACACCTCACAGTAAAACTGAAACATGAAAATGTTTAAAAGGGGTAAGCGGGTATTCCTAGTAATGCCTCTTCCACTATCCAGATTAATGACTGTAATCGTATATTTTCTTGCCCTCGCTCCAATCCCTTTATATGTCTTTATTTATTACCTTCAGTACACCATACTTAGGCTAATTGATTTTCATCCTTCCCTAGCCTTCGACACCAGCCTAAGGTTTGGAAGAAGATTATCCAATAAGCGCAATAGGTGTACTCTCCTAATACTAGGAGCTCTCGCAACCTGAGAGAAGGTAAAGGGAAAAGACTACTGAATAATCCTTATTATATATCTCCAGAACCATAAGCCATCCTCGAATTAGAACAAGTTCCTTCGAGTTCGTATGTAACTATACGATGGCATATCCAATCAATATGGATCTTCGTAGTGATACAGAGTGTTCCAGAGAAATGCAAAGGTGATATACGAGTGGCAGGGGTATACGTTGTTTCGTCGTGAATGATAGCAGTCGAAATTTCTTTTGCCTTTTATCTAATCCCTTTATATGTCTTTACTTATTACCTTCTGTACACCACACTTAGGCTAATTGGTTTTCTTCCTTTCCTACCTTTCGGCACCTGCCTATGGTTTGGAAGAAGCCTATCCAATAAGCGCAATAAGTGTACTCTCCTAATACCAGGAGCCCTCGCAACATGAGAGAAGGTAAAGATAAAAGACAACTGAATAATCCTATTCAATTTCTTCCGAACCGGAAACCATCCTCGAACTCGAACAAGTTCCTTTAAGTTTGTATGTAACTATACGATGGCATATCCAATCAATATGGATCTTCGTAGTGATACAGAGTGTTCCAGAGAAATGTAAAGAGGATGTAGGAGTGACAATGATATATACGACTAAATGACAATCCAAAAGCCAACGTGTTTTAAGAAGGTTCAATTAACTTGGTTCATGAGTTTTTAAGGTCAGGCCATGGTAGCTGCCAAAGAGAGAGAGAAAAGAAACACTCAGTGTGCACTCTAACCTAGATTAGATTGGTTAATCACTTTATCTAATCAAGATGGCTCCCATTGTTTCCTCGAATTCTCCTTCAAACCCAAAAAGGAGAATTAGTCGGGATCATCTAAAATCACCCGAGGAGTAACACCTACTCATCAGTGGGAATCGGGATCCAACTATCATCACATGATAACTTGATAGAATCCACTCAAGTCACCACACTCCAGAAGGTATGCGCATGCCTGGCAAGTTTCTTTTATGTTTGAAACTCCCGATGTGGTTTTTCCCCCTGGGACCCAAGTGACCTTGACGAATAATCAACAAATCAAAAGGTCCTAGTCAAGTTCAACCCGACATTATCCAAGATTGCATTAGACCCACCCGCAGGACTCTTGACGAATAATCAACAAAGTCACACGACCGTCCTAACCAATCGCATCATCTATACTACAGAAAAGTATTACAGAGCTACCGCACACTACGTCTCGACGAATAGCAACGACAAACATAGAACGAATACTAAGCAATACTAATCTAAAATGACGAAGGGCTACGGCTGGTTTTTGGCGAAAAACCTTTAACGTAATGAACTTTATATCGTTGAAGGAACTGAGTGGTTTTACAAATATATAGTGGCGCAAACTTTTGCTAAAGAGGTCACTCCCTATGAAGGGATCTCGGCTCTTTCCTCATCGAACGAGGTGCAGGATATTCCTAACTGAATACCACGATACAAAGCAAAAGAATCTACTATAGTGAAATTATTACACTGACGTACACTTTTGCCCAAGAGCTCACTCCTTATGAAAGGATCTTGGCTCTTGCCTCATTGAATGAGGTGCTGAATATTCATAACCGAATACCACTGTGCAAAGCAAAAGGAAACGTATGTAATGTCAGTTTTCAGAAACATGGTTCCAACAACATCATATATAGGTTTGTTTTCCTTGCATTAATCGGAATTGATGTAGTCCCATCAATTAAACCATATCACACCAGAAAAGAATGAAAATACAATGTACGTATATGCCATCTGCATTCGCCACGAGGTTCCGTCATGCACCGTTAGGTTATTTAACTAACGGCAGAGCGGGGGATGGACTAGCGTGGATGCAAAACATATACAATATCTACTAGTATATATATAAATATATATAACATTCATCCCAGACATGATATAAGCAACATCACAGAATCTCAGCAAGCAACACAGAATGGTGGATAATCTTAGATCCTCGGGTTTCATTTGAGCCGCAAATGAGACCCGACTTTCCCTGTCTTGTGGATAGCCTGTGCAATGAAAACCTGAACCCCTACAAGCGCGGTAAATTACCCGCCAATTCCAGAAGTGAGGCAACCCCAATCAAAAAAGTGAATGGGCTACCCAGCACTTCATGGAATCCAGTAACTTGAGCACCCCTCCGTGGGTCAACCTGTACCCCCCCACGAATGCGTCGAATAGCCCGCCAATTCTAAAGTAAGGCCTCCTCCGTCTCAACGCCATGAGATGTGGGCCCTTTGCCCTCTAAACCCGGCTATTTGAGCACTCCTCCGCGGGGTAATCCTACTATAGAAAAGAAAATATATATACAAAGGTGACATCGACCTCAACCCGGTCGTGCCCTAACAAAGAATATACAAACTGGCAGAGACGGCAGTCCACATGTCGAACGCTCTCCCCCGAATATCAAATGTACAAATGAATCTTAACTGTACAACTATCATTGCAACACTGGCTATCCATCATAACAATCCAACCACAACCTCAACACAACACAGAACATCAACGTGAATGTCATGTTCACGAACCCGTCTAATAGAACATATAGCAGTTAGACGGGTTATACCGCTCTAATGACATTCATGGTCGCAGATAGTAATGTATGTATTGAAAACTTTTAAACGGTGTTAAAAATAGCGACGTCGAAATACTCCGTATTGCCCCCAAACTAAAGATAACATAATATGCAAACTGGGTAAGAACAAACAATACCCAAAAACCAATAATCAAGAGCCCAGAACACAGCAAAAACACCAAGACCCAACTCCTATGGAAAACCGGCACCGCCAGGAATTTTCCCGATCTTGTCAGCCGTACTAAAGAATTTGGGGCTCGTTTTTGGATTGCGTTCTAGTTGTCACAAGAGTAGTCTTCTGCAATTGTTTAAAAAAAATTGAAGACTAATAAAATTTGACAGAAACTTGAATAATTAGCATATTGTTTCGGTTTCGTTATTTAAATAACGTCTAAAACAGCTAGCTAAGGGTTTATGGGTTGGCTCTGATACCAAGTTGGGTTATGCCAGCGCCCTGGCCATCTACCGTGACCGTTTGCAGAACAAAAAATTTATAAACTGGCGCTAGAACAACCCTATAACCCGGATCTACCATAAACCTAAAGCTAGCAAACTAAAGAGGAGTTTAGAATGGTTATACCGAATGATCCGAGTCCTTCGTCTTCTACCATCTTCCTAAGCTCCTAGAGGCCACTATGATCAAGCTCGATCACTGGTCTCCCTCTATCAAAGATGATCCACCTAAGGATTTATAGTTCGAGCTCCAACCTCAAAGCCGAGTTAACTTGAGTACCTAGTCCGCTAAACTAGATAGCCTAGAAGATATAGAGTCTAATGATGGATTAGTTTGTCTCAAAATACCCTAGGTTTCTCAACACATGAGACATTAAGGGTTTGAGGAAGAAGAAGAGAGCTTGAGGAGATGAGAGTGTAGAACATGAAGAAACCATGAAAAAATGGATAAGTGTTCATGTGGGAAGAATGAATCATACCAAAATATCTCACAACACAATTAAATCAAGCATGCTTCAATAGTAACCCATGAGTCACCAAGTGAGCCATGCTTCATTTAAAGTAAATACCATCTCATCCCTCCACCTCATTAACTATTTAAACAAAATTGTTATAAATTGAATGAGGTGTCTCCTTCTAAAAGCACCTTGTAATAAATTACAAGAATACCTCTCACCGTATATACATACCCGTATCCGTATACAAATACAAAGAGAAGAAAATAATCCAATAACATAATACAAGGATCTGGCTTAAACCAAAACCCACTAGTATTATCCGTCCAAATCATGATACGTGCACAAGTGCACATATATGATCGAACCCTGCCGTAAAACCATACGGCCTTTACATCGTTTCGTCCGAAGCAGGGAAACTCTCTGTGTGGGACTCTAAAGACTCGTCAATACGGTGGCAGTGGGTTTAACCACAAGCACATCAGCGGCACTAACTGTACGTAACGGCTACCCAGGTATTGAGAGAAAGGAAGGCCGACAAGAAAACTCATCCGAGCCCCTACTGAGCCTGTCCGTGACAATCTCCGTACAGTCCGGTCTGTTCGTCTAAGAGTATCGCATTTCGAGTCTAGAGGGATGGATAAAGTCAAACCCCTAATAACGTGACATTTCGTGTCGGTATGAAGCCCATCACCAACTGAGAAACTACTGATCCAAATCAGTAATTCTCATCTACCTTGGCCAAGGATTTCTGGTGATGGACACTGTCACGCCCCGCTTCCCGGTGTACGGTAAGGATACGCGACGGGCCATGCGACATATCTACTCAGAAGTAAACACACTAAGCGTATCTAAGCAATATAAAGTAAAATGTACACAAGAAGAGATGTAAAAGAACAACAATTTTTATTTATTCAACATTTCTTTACAAGTACAATTGGAAAGTAAATACAAGTCTGGAATGCAAGGCCTAAACAATAGCATGAACTGAAAGAAAAGTAAGTACAAGTAAAGTCAATACTCAGGGACTTCTGTGAACTGCTCCAAGTGCTCCAGGATAGTCTCGAACTCTTCGGAGTCGGGTCCTCCTGACAACATTCCAAAGAAGAAGAGAAATAGGAATGTCGTCAGCGAACAATCGCTCGGTAAGACCCAAAGAAAGAAGGAGAAGAATAGACAAAGAATAGAACAGGTGAAGTAGATATGTTATATTTGTTATACGAACGTAATTGTTGTAGCTTGGTACAGAATATGCCAGTGTATACGAGAGGAGTCCAACTTACACCGTGGACTTTGGTAACCCGTACTACAAGGCTCCGTCGATAATACCACGGAACAACGGCATGGATGTTGTTTAGTCGAAAATACTGCATATTTGATATAACATTTACCTTACTTTTCTTAGATATTTAAAGGCGTTTATTATAAATATGAAACATATGAGGGTTTATCTGCAAAATATCTATTTTCATATGTTTATATATTATAATTAATATTATGAAGGAAAATGTATGGATATAATATTTTGATAATTTAAATATGCATATCATATCAAATATCCTTAACCAATATTTTTAAAATATAATATCGTATCAAATGGTTAGAATAATATCTCAAAAATACCAAATATTACTAACATTATTCATTGAGATATTGTGCAAGTTTAGTTCAGGTCAGGAGATCAAGATGTTGAGATATAGGGAATCAAAAATCTGCCGATGAAGTTAGATAAAATCAAAGAATCAATACTGGCAGAAACTCAGGAAATAATTTCAAGTTCCAGACATCAGCTAAATCTTCATGTGTCACAAGAATAAAGCCCCAGAAATTTGCAGCCAAGATCCCACCAAACAGCCGTGGATCCATGGTCAAACCATGAAATATGCGGCGGATCCATAGCTAATTCACCGAGTCAGGAGTTGGGATTTTCAAGTTGGATTTGCTACAACTAACCCTTATTCTGGGGATCTTTAGTTTCTGACTTTGGGGCTGTATAAACGACCGAGGGCTAAACCTAGAAATCATCAAACCAATGAGATCACGAAGTCCAAGACGACTCAAGAATCCAGGTTAATCATCAGCTGTTCATCTACCTCCTTAAGAAGAGATCGAGAAGCAAACTAGGGTTTTGTAATCACTTTCTAAAAGAACAAAGTGTAATTGATCAAGTTGATTAATAAAGATAGTTGTTTTATTTTTATTGCATTTTATTTTCTTTATTTACATCATGATCTTTATCCGTTCTTTTATCTCCATCATGCGCGAATAATTCTTCACCTGATAGGGTTCGTAGGATTAGCGTAGATCAATGGATGAAAAAATCCTTTAACTCTTTTTACGTCATATAAAGTTTATAAACTTTTTCAAAAGAATAGTTAACATCCTAATCGGGCGTGCTATCAATTTATTGATAGTCACGACCACGATTTGATATTAAATTAACAATTATTTTGGTAAAGACTAGACATGAATGGAGATCCATGTAAAGATGAGGGTTAAGAGTGGGAACCTTATTCCCTCCAAAAACCCTAATCAACATGCATCTCTGTCGATCTAGTTTTAAATCTATTAAAGGATAAAATGAGTAATCTTTAATTAATCATCCATGACTACTAAATCTTAACGAACCCTACAAGCCCTCTTCTGATATAAAATCTACATCCGTATTTAAACTAGATCTATATTCTACATCCGTATTTAACGTAGATCTAGATTCTATAACTATTCTTCAATATTATCTATTCTTCTTCCTCTTCCTAATCAACACGTCTAAAGAAAGATTAAAAGATTCCACATAATCCTGAGGACGACCCGTACTCATCTCGGTCTAGCTACATGCGACACCGTTATTGATTGCGGTTATTTCTACAAACACTTCTTTAAATTCAGATCAATCAAATGGCGTCATTTCCGGGGATACGTGTGTAATTTTTTTTATTCTTACTATTCGTGTTGAATTCTTATTTGATCCATATCATAAATAAAACAATACAGCAAATTGTGTATTTAACGATTAGTGTACGATTTTTGCAAGGGAATCTGAAGACAATAGAACAAGGAAACAGAGATTCAGAGACCTTCAGAAAGGACAATATGTGCAAAGGAGGCCACAGCACAAAAATTTTTCAAGCAATCTCTCAAATCCGCGGCGGAACCGTGGCAAGGAGTGCGCTTTGGCGGCGGAACCGCTGCCGAGTTGGAGATCTAGGGCTTCATTTTTCTCTAGTAACTTCCACTATACGTTCTCTCTCCTATGAAAAATCCAATAGTATATTTTTCTGCAGAATTCTTTGCAAAATATAGCCGCTCAAAAAAAAATCTTTTTGCGTGTTTTTTAATTGGTTTGTGCATATTTTAATACGGACATTAAGGGGTAAAGACCAAATTCAGATTAAGTGGGGATTTCAGCACCCTTCTTAGGCCCCACAAATCATAAAACGAGCATCCGCATCACCCTACATTAATTAAATAATATCTAGACCGAGACTCTAAGGACTGTCGCGCTGAATAAGGATAGAGGAAGGTTGTGGGTAATCTATCACTTATCCGCATTTCTTTTGTGGTGTCTAGGCAAGTGTGTCTAAGGCAAGTGGTTACTTAATTAGGCCCACTATTTTTGGTGATTCGTATAGCGGATACCCCCTACTTACCAGGAACTTACCTGACCGCAAGAGCGATAAAGAGGTGGTAGAGGATTAATCCTTCGGCTTGTCCTTTGGAAGTATAGGAGCAGTCTAGAGACTTGACCTAGGTAACCTTAGTTCTAGGGTTGATTGTGCATTTTTGTGTGATTTGTCTCATGTCCGACACTTTTCAAAACAAACCAATTTTAAATCACACACACTTTGCCACTTGCGCTAAACCCGCTTAGTGCATGCTTGGCTGGACACAGGATTCTAATGCCTGTCTTGTCCGGGTTCCTGCTATCGACTCCGAAGTTGGTATTTCTTCATCTTCTTTTTCCCCTCCACTCACCACATCGACCGAGATAGACGGTTCTCCATCAGATTATAACACAACCCTACCACCATCCATCGATGCGCAGAATCCACCGCACATTTCTCTCCAAGAGAGATGCTATCCTATATGCGGTCCCCTTCCTACTTGTTTATCTATTCCACCAGCCAATGGGGATAATTTTAAAATTAAACCCCACTTCATCAACCTGTTGCCCAAATTTCACGGGCTTGAGCCTGAAGACGCATATGTTTTTATCACTAAATTCGAAAACGTATGCGCAATGATGGGTACATCACAACTTTCAGTGGATGCTATGCGCTTGCGTCTTCTCCCTTTCACTTTGTGCGATTTAGCAGAAAAATGGCTATATAACACTGCCGCACACTCTATTACCAATTGGTATGAATTCGTGATAGCATTCCTTAAGAAATTTTACCCCAATCATAAGATCGCCCATGTTCGGAGCGAAATCAACCAGTTTACCCAGCTTTCCAATGAACCATTTTGGAAGTGCTTTGAACAGTTTAAGGATCTTCTTGTCCAATGTCCTCATTATGGAATACATAGATGAGATATATGCCGAATTATATATGAGGGCATTACTCCAGCGACAAAGCAGATGCATAAAACCATGTGTCAATGTAATTTCATGTCCAAAGACGATGGTGAAGCTTGGAAATTTCTGGAAGATCTCGCTGAACACACTTTGCTGTGGGAAAGCATTAGACCATCATCTAGGGGAGGTATCCATCAGCTCAATGTTTCCATCGCAGTAAAAACCGAAATGGCAGCAATGCAAAAGAAGCTCGACGCTATGGAGAACAAATTCTCATCAATCTCCTTAAACCAGGTTACGCTTCCCAAGACTGTATGTGGTTGCTATTCCGATCCATCACATCTGACGGAAGAATGTCCTTTAAATGCACCATTTCAAGGTGAAGAACACACTAAAGCTACTTTTCAGCAGCGACCTAGAAATGATCCTTATTCTTCCACATACAATCAGGGATGGAGGAATCATCCTAATTTTCTTGGAACCAAAACCAAACCCAAAATCAAAACCAGTTCCAAACCAATTGTCAAAGACCTCCTCCACAGCAGCAACAACCACACCACAGATTCAGCACCCCTTTCAATCACAACCTTTTCAAAATCCGGCCAACAGTTCTACACCTTATAACAATTCATTCCAAACGGCCGGGAACGAAAACTGATCTGCTCTCGAACAAAGCGTGGATATGTTTATTAAACATTCCATGCAATCGACAGATGAAATAAAGTCTTCTATCCGATCATTCGCACAGACCACCACCTCCCACAGTGAAAGTATAAAATCGATAGAAGCACAACTTGCACAAATAAATGCCGCGATGAGTGCGAGAGAAAAAGGGAAACTTCCATCTCAACCCCTACCGAATTCTGGCCACTCACAAAGTCATTATGTGAGTGTCGTTACCATGTTGAGATCAGGAAGAGTGTTGAACAATCAAATGGGTGAACAGATTGATGATGAGGAAACAATTGAAACCCCAGCTTCCACTTCTTGCCCTATTTTGTCTAGTCTCCCACATTCTTCCGAGCCTATTCTCCGTTTTCCCCAAGGCTCGAACACTTCGCCCACTTCCTCGACTCGACTTGAAACGACCCCTACTCCAATTCTAGGATCGATTCCATCCCCACAAACTTCTCCACAAATGTTGGACCCAAAACTTATTGATAAAGCTCCGTTTCCAAACAGGTTAAGGGCTAACAAACCAAACGCACAAATGGAGAAGATTGTGGAAATATTTAAGCAAGTTAACATAAATATCCCTCTCTTAGATGTTATTCAATAAGTTCCGCCTTATACAAAAATCCTTAAGGACTTATGCACTAGGAAGAGAAAAACTCAAGTGCCAAAAAAGGTATTCATGACAAGTAACGTGAGAGCAGATTTTACCCAACAATTACCTAAGAAACGTAAGGACCCAGATTATCCTACAATATCTATAACTATTGGGGTAAAAGCATCAATCATGATCTACTTGACCTCGGCGCTAGTGTTAACTTACTTCCATATTCCGTCTATGAGCAGGTAGGTATAGGAGAGTTGAAACCTGCCCACTGCACTCTCCAGATGGCAGACCGATCTATCGCCCAACCTAGGGGTGAACTAGAGGATGTGTTAATCAAAGTCGGGGAATTCATATTCCCTATGGACTTTATTGTTTTAGATACACAGCCTGTGGCGAACCCACGTAATCAAATCCCGGTGATATTCGGTCGACCTTTCCTAGCAACTTCCAACGCTGTCATTAATTGTCGTAACGGTTCTATGAACTTATCCTTCGGGAAGATGACAATTGAGCTTAATATTTAAAAGCTAGGAAGTCAACCATCTGAACCTTCTGCTCATTTAATCGATGTCTGTTCCATCAATGAGATAGCTTCCGATAGCTGCGAAACTGAAGTACTTTACTATAATGATCTCGACAACACTAGTGCAACATTGTTTGATCTGGAAAATTATTATAGTGAGGATATCTCCGATGAGTCCATCCTCGAGTTTGAATCCTTTGACTCGTCGCAAAAGTCAGTAGCGCTTTCCAAGTCAATATCCTACGCCAGTTATGAACCTTTTAGGGAGTCCGAGTATCATTCCCTTACCCCACCTTCTATCGTCTCTCCGCCGACACTAAATCTCAAACCACTACCTTCTCATCTTAAATATGCATATTTAGGAGAGAATGGGTCTTTGCCCATGATCATATCCACTTCTCTGTCTTTAGAGCAAGAGAACGCACTTTTGGCAGTATTGAGATCAAATCGGCAAGTATTTGGTTGGACAATGGCCGACATCAAAGGGATTAGTCTCTTAATTGTTGAACATTATATATATCTGATAGATGAATCCAAACCAACCCGAGACCCACAAAGAAGGTTAAGTCCCGTTACGAAGGAGGCGGTAAAGAAAGAAATCGTCAAGTGTATAGATAGTGGTATAATTTACCCAATATCTGATAGCCAATGGGTAAGTCCTATTCATGTGGTCCCTAAAAAGTCTGGCATCACGGTCATAACTAATGAGACTAATGAGTAGATCCAAACACGCGCCCAAACTGGATGGTACATATGTATTGATTACAAAAAACTCAATACCGCAACGAGGAAAGATCACTTCCCTCTACCTTTCATTGACCAGATGTTAGAACGATTAGCTGGACATGAATACTATTGTTTCATGGAGGGATACTCTGGCTATAACCAGGTCCCTATCGCCAAAAAGGATCAAGATAAAACAACATTTACTTGTCCTTTCGGTACTTTTGCTTATAGACGCATGCCCTTTGGGTTATGCAACGCTCCCACTACATTTTAGCGGTGTATAATGGGGATATTCTCAGACATGCTTGAGAATTTTCTAGAGATATTTATGGACAATTTCTCCATATTTGGAGACTCCTTTGAGGAATGCCTACGTCATCTTGACGCGGTTCTTACCCGCTGTAAGGATAAGAACTTAACTTTGAATTAGGAAAAATACCATTTCATGATCGAAGAAGGTATTGTCCTTGGACATATCATTTCACGAAAAGGCATTGAGGTTGACAGAGCTAAAATTGATGTCATCCATAATCTTCCTCCTCCCAAATGCGTCAAAGATATACGATCTTTTCTTGGTCATGCGGGATTTTATAGGAGATTCATTAAGAACTTTAGCAAAATTGCTAGACCCTTAACTCTTCTCGTGACCAAGGATACAACATTTCACTTCGATTCGGATTGTGAGGCTACTTTTGAATTACTTAAAAGATCTCTCACTACAGCCCTCGTTCTATCATCTCCGGATTGGAACCACCCGTTCGAGCTTATGTGTGATGCATCAGATTTTTCTATTGGTACAGTCTTAGGACATCACATTGATAAGATGCCACATGTAATTTACTATTCAAGTAGGACCTTGAACGATACATAAATTAATTACACAACTACCGAGAAATAACTCTTGGCAGTTGTATTTGCATTAGAAAAATTCATGCCCTACCTGATTAGCTCGCCAATAGTGGTTTACACCGATCACTCCGCCCTACAACACTTTTTATCGAAGAAGGATACTAAGGCCAGGCTAATACGTTGGATCCTGTTGTTATAAGAATTTGATCTGGTCATACGAGACAAGAGTGGATGTGAAAACGTTGTAGCCGACCATCTTTCACGCATCAATTCTTCACCAGCGTTGACCGTGCCAATAAAAAACTCCTTCCCTGACGAGCAGCTCTTGACCGTATCCTGCGAACCTTGGTTCATGGATATTATGAATTATTTAGCGACGGGACTTATTCCTACAATTGGTTGAAACAAGACAATCTTCGATTTCTATCCCATGTAAAACACTTTACTGGGATGAACCTTGTTTGTTTAAGTATTGGTCCGATCAAATCATTCGCAGATGTGTCCCTAACGATGAATTCAAGAGTGTATTGTCTTTTTGTCATGATCAAGTATGTGGCGGTCATTTTGGTCCACGTAAAACGGCAGAGAAAGTTTTACAATGTGGTTTTTATTGGCCAACATTATTTAAAGATACTTATGATCATTACAAAAATCATCATCGGTGTCAACACATGGGTCGGATTTCACGAAGAAATGAGATGCCGCTCCAACTTATATTGGTTGTGGAGATATTCGATATTTGGGGTATTGATTTTATGGGCCATTTTCCCAACTCTTTTGGGAATTTATATATCTTGTTAGCAGTTGATTATGTCTCAAAATGGGTGGAAGCAATACCGTGTCGCACTAATGACAACAAGGTTGTTATTAAGTTCCTTAAAGAAAATATCTTTTCGCGATTCGGGCACCCTCGCGCTATAATTAGCGACAATGGGACGCATTTCTATAATCGGTCTTGCGAGACTTTGATGCGGAAATATTCAATCAACCACAAACTTTCTACGCCCTATCATCCCCAAACGAGCGGGCAAGCTGAGATTTACAACAGGCAGATCAAGCAAATTTTGGAGAATACGGTTTCTAAAAACCGTCAGGATTGGTCAACCAATTGACGGATGCTCTTTGGGCATTTCGTACCACTTATAAGACCGATCTTGGTATGTCTCCATACCGTCTAATGTTTGGAAGGGTTTACCACCTTCCTGTCGAGATCGAACATAAAGCAATGTAGGCTATTAAAGAGCTTAATTTCAATTTTGATCAAGCCTGCAGCTATCAGAAGCTGCAATTAAATGAGCTAAGCGAACTCCACGATGAAGCTTACGATAATGCGGTTATAGTAAAGAACCGGACTAAAGTGTTCCACGATAAAATCCTTTATAGAAAAACCTTCATCCCGGGACAATAAGTCCTTCTTTACAATTCCCGTCCCCATCTTCATCCGGGTAAGCTAAAGTGTCATTGGAAAGGACCTTTTGTGGTGCGGTATGTATTTCCGCACGGGGAAGTAGAAGTTGAAAATGTTAAAAACGGTTCAATTTTTAGAGTAAATGGGCATAGATTGAAACCGTATTTTTCTGCTGACCCAGCGGAGGAGCTCCTGTTTTTACAGAAGCCGCTTTATCATAACTGAATTTCCTCCGCCTCACCTCCATGTTTCGGTAACATTTTCTCATTTTAAGAATGGAGGTGAGTGAAAAAGGACTTAACTGAATATATGTGCGTGCCAAAGTACAAGTTTCGGGGAAGTTTTCATTTGACTATTATTTTACCCCTCTTAATTTCTCTCCCCAAGTCTACAGGTCTATGCATTCAAAGATGACATCAGTGAGGACACTGCTAAAAACAGCTTTGGGAGGGAGGTTTGTATTCATTAAATTATATTTTGGCACTTGGCACTATACAAATTTTTTTTGATAATAAAAGAGTAGAAAGTGAAAAATAACATATGAAAGATAGAAAAGTTTAAGAAAAGCAAGAAGTTAGATATTTTCTTAAACAAAACTAGTAATAAGTAGTTATGAGCTGTTGTCCCAAAGGTTGGTAAGATGAAGAAAATTACTAATCTGCGGAAGAAAAAATAAGTCTGAAAAAATAGTCCTTATTCTTGAGGCCAAATATCTGAATGTTGATACCCTACAATATGCACTTGCACACATCTTGAAACTTGAGATAGTAGAGGATACCTTGAAATACTCTTGTCTAAAAGACTTAGTATGAAAAAAAAAATATATATATATATATAAGTGGTGGAGAAAAATAAATGAACACTGGTTTTTGTAATTACCAAGGCAGCATAAAAAAAATATAGCGAGGGTGCTTTATCACCTAGTGCCTTAGACCAACTGATTTGAGAGCCACTGCTAAGCCTTAGATATTGCAAGACAAGAAAATTACGCTTAAATGCACGAGCACATTTTGTAATCGGTCGGTTAGTGCCTCAAGAAATATTGACGGTCGCATGAAGAATGTGTGAGCAATTTTATCAAAAAATATTCACTAACTATAAAGTACTTTGGAAGATGGATAAGAGTATGTGTTAGTTATATGTATGCCCTAGAAGCCATTACTCTACATAGGGTGTATATTGTAGTGGATGCTTGGACATATATAGGGAAGACTTTCTCGCTCGACATGATAGTATGCTATCTGGTTACTCTTTACCTTAACGTGTATACTGATTGTCTCTCTGTTACATGTTGGTAAAGCCCTTAGGATGAGTACTTGACTACCTGAACTATGATGTGGATCATACTAGTGGGGACATGGTAGTCCATAAGTACATCCTTCAAGGTCCCTAATCGTAGGTGTATCGAGACGGGGCATCGATATACCAGTGTAGACTAGCGTATGCCTTCTCGACCCATACAGATGGGCGATGGATGATCTCATATCCATTGGTGTTTGACATCAGAGATGATATACGGGTGCTCAATGGAGACTGGGTACACTGGACGGACTCGCCGAGAACTCCCAGATGGTATTATACCTTACGTCAGATGGCAGTTCTCTGGTGACACTGGTACAGGTTAGTCTGTAGACCCGAGATCGTTATAGAGTCTTGTGTGATTCCCACTGTGCTTTGATTTCCACCTTACCACGTCCAAGAGGGCATGCAAAACGGTGGTTTTTGGGTACAGTCCCGAGTCACATGGAGGCAATGAGCGATAGGAGGGGTTTCGTCTCTCCCAGTATTGGGGGTTGATGTTGCGCTATGCTCGATTGGCCATAACAGGGAAGTCCCTGGCCAGGGCTGGTTTAGAGATTTACTGGTAAGTGTTACCAGTAGTTTCTCGACCCGTTATGAGCCTCATATCAGCATGACTTATCGGTTATTGGGATCTGACGTTTACCACCCCTAGAACTGATATGCGACATATCAGACGAGGAGACCGGACAGTACGGTAGTGTCACTGTCAGGCTTTTGCAGGAGTTGGAGCAGGCTTGCTTGCTGATCTTCTGATCGCTCAATACCCGGGTAGCCGTTACGTCTAGCTAGTACCGCTGACGGCTTGTGGGTGTTTGATATGATCATCACCTACTGCCGGCGTATTGACGAGTCTTTAGAGTCCTACATAGAGATTGTACTGGCTCAGACAAAACGAGATAGGGGCGCATATGTGATATGTGCGGGATCGAGAATAATGCGTATATGTGATACCGTATTCTATTCTCACGATGTTTGTATCGATCGGTTGTATGCGATATAACCTAGTTATCGATTCAAGGGTTGATTCGATAAGTCGATACATTTGATATTAGTCGGTTGTATGCGATATGACCGGATCGTTAAATCAAGTGTTGATTTAATGATTTAATGTATAATTATATATTTGATATATTACTTTATATTGACTAGTAGTAGTTCACTTAAGATTGATTTTCTCACTTAATGTGCACAAGTTGTATATATGATATATTTTGTGCACAGGATTTTATCATATTTGATGATACATGCAAACTTGGGTGTGTGTATGACTTACACCATGTTTAAGATAATGGATTAGGTTTTTATTTATTAAGTAATTCAAAATGGTGGCTTTCTTTATTTGGGCTTGAAGCTTCATGAAGCTTTTAAACATCTTTGACAAAGTTTAACCATTTTGTTTTGCTTGAGATTTTCCTTAACCTAACCCATTAACTTAAACTAGGGTTTAGTCTCTACAAAGGTTAACTCACCCATGGTTGCATTATGATAGACTTCACTTGATAATTCATTTTTATTATTATTCATTCTTATTCTTCTTCTTCTTCTTCTTCTTCTTGAAGAAAAGGAAAAAGCTTGCTAGAAATTTTCAAGTGAAGATTAAGAGTGAGAAATCAAAATCTAAAGAGAACCCACTTCCTATCTCACCATCCTCTACTAGACTAGCACTTTAGTTTAGGGTATTTGCTTCACTAATTCTCTAGTTAGTGAAGTAGAAGCTTGAGTTCGTATTCCCTCGACGTAGATCATATTCGGCCTCGAAGACTTCAAGCGATCCCGTTGCAATTTCTCAAGGAGCCGTCCGAGAGTCCGGGAGTTGGTTGATCGCAGTGAAGGGAAGTCGTCACGGAGCTTTGGAATTGGAGGACTGGATCTACAAAGGTTGTAGTCCCTTTCACTTAGTGTAAATGTGATTTACTTGCTTTTGATTCGCCTAATATTTAGTTAAAGATCTTGCTTAGGGTTGTTCGGCACCTAAAAATTTTAATCCGGCATGGTCCATGCCTTGTAGAGCCTTGTCAGTGTGCCTAGTAACCCTAAAGTGGTATCAGAGCCTAACTAGAGCATTAGGCGATGTGTTAACGAAGTTAAAACTCCGAACAAACCTGAATACAACATTTCAAACCCCTCTCTGTATATTTTTTAAAATCTAGGATTTTTCTGAATTAAAAATCCTTAAAAAAATCAGCAGGCAATTATAAGGACACCTGTGCAAAACGACAACGTTTGACGCCCAAATCACCGCGGAACCGCGGCACGAGCATGGCTCGTGCGGCGGTTCCGCGGCACGAGCATGGCTCGTGCGGCGGTTCCGCGGCGATAAGGTGACGTCACCGTTGCCCTTTTGCACAGTAATGTTCCTATTTAATTTCCTGATTTTTTATGGGTATTTTTATCTGACTCAAGTGTTGAGTATTTTTGGGGTTTATTTTGCATTCGTAGATTCGATCGGAAAATTTAATTTCGTTGTGTTTTCCGGATATTTAGAAAGTATTAAAAAGTTCGATCGGATATCAATAGCTCACTTTCTCCCGACCCGGAAAATTTCCAAGTGTTGGATTTTTCCGTTTGTTTAAGAACGTCTAGATCGTGCAAGTTACGCGATGGACCCTCTAGAAGACAACAAACCTTAACTCGATTATGTGACCGTCTCGAACTGCCCTTTGAACCTTAGGGTTTGGGACAGTACGGCGTGCCACATGTGAGGCATTGGCTTGACCCTTCTACGGCTGGACCGTTGGTACTATGGTGTGAAATGGATGTTTTTAAACTCCCCTCAAGTGTTGAGAACTAATTGGGAAAACATGGGTGTTTTGATTATTCGATCGGAAAGTTTAACATTGTCTATTTATCTGGAATGTGATACAATATTTGGAATCCATAAGTAGTTATGAGATAACTGATTTGGATGTTATAAACATAGCACTTTAGTCTCATTTGATCGGTTGCCACGAGATTTTGATGTGATCAAAATTCCATCGCAATCACGTAGCGTACGCGGATACTCGCCGGGTAAACTTAATAGACAGCCATTCCCCATAGCCCCGACCAAGTGACTGTAGGAGAACCCCATCGCCAAAAGCATCCGTTCGGATGCTCGCGGCAGCGGTGTTCCGCCTTAGTGCACTTCGTCAACGGCATCCGGGGGTGCGGCCGTCTACTAAAGTTTGCGACGAGCATTCGATCACTTATCGGGAATCTTGTTGAATTGGCCGACTTGATATTGAAAAGTGTTTTCGATATGGAGACTAAAATGCGGGGTTTTTAGCTGTTAGGCATGCGATGTCTAAGGTGGTTGCGGATTCCAACTGTTGTAGTTTTACACTTTCTTTTCTGCAACCGTAGGTGTAATATGTGATATCGCCGGTTTCGTTGCTATATGTCAACGACAATTGGGATGCGCATATTTACTTACGTTGATGACATGTGATGTTATGTGTTGCTGGATATGTTATATTGGATCGTCGCGTTTTGAATAGCCGGGGGTTTTATGTGAGATGAGAGTTTTTATTTTCATTCATGTAAAATTAATTATATGTAATATTCTTTTATTGGGGCACTTTCGGGTTGAGGTTGCTGTCACCATTTGTATATTATTTACTTTTCCGCACTAGGATAGACCCAAGGAGGAGAGCACAAGTAACCGGGTTCTGGAGTCCAGTGGGAGACCAACTCGAGGAGTCGAGTCCGGGTCTCCTAACTCTAGAATTGGTAGGGTTTCTTGCCGCTCTCGTAGGGGTCTAGGGGTGTGGGTTTGGCTATTCATCACGACCGTGGAATCCGTGTTTTATAGAGGCTCAAAATAAAACACGGATGTCCTAGTATATCCAATGTTTCATATGATTCTTCTGCTGCGATATCTGTGATGTGATCATGTGATGCGCTGTGATAGATACTATATATAGTATATTTGATATATTATATAGACGTTACTTATGTTTTACACCCGTGCTAGCCCTGCCCCGCTCTGCCGTTAGTTACCTAACCTAACGGTGCACGAGGGGACATCGAGGCGAATGCGGATGGCATAAGTGTACGTCGTATTTATCTGTAATGTTTAGGTAACTTAAATGATGGGACTTCATTAATGTGATTAATTAAAGAAAAAGAAACCTAAAAGATGTTGTGGAATCAAATTTTCAAAAACAGGTAGCTACAGTTCTTGCTTTGCATCGCGGTGTTCCTTGTAGAACATCATGCACCTTATTCGATGAGGAAAGGGCCGAGATCCCTTCACCGGGAGTGACCCCTTTAGCAATAACTGGCAGATGCTACAACACTCGGTTTATATTTTGATTGCTTCTATAGTTCTTGCTTTGCATAGTGGTATATATTTGATATATCCTGCACCTTATTCGATGAGGAAAGGGCCGACGATCCCTTCACCGGGAGTGACCCCTTTAGCAAAACTAGAAAAGCCTCAAATACACTCCATTTTAAAATCATTTGATTCTACAATGATATCAAGTTCATTACGCAATAGGTTTTCAGAAAAACCTGTCGTAGCCCTCAGTCATTTCAGATAAGTCCTACTTAGTATTCGTGCTACGTTTGTTGACCTCCGTCAAGGCATAGTGTGCGGTAGCTAACTAGTATTTATCTGCTTATGCATATGATGCAGATTGGATTAGGGTAGTCGTGCGACCTTGTTGACCTCCGTCAAGGGTCATGCGGGTGGGTTTGATTCAATCAAGAAATGACGGGTTGAACTTGACTAGTAGCCTATGGTTTGTTGACCTCCGTCAAGGTCATAAGGTGCTAGGGGCAAAAATATTGGGAATTTCAAGTGTTGAGATTTGCAATGAGATTGCATACCTTCTATGAGATAGTTGGATCCCGATACCCACTGCGAGTAATTGTTACTCCTGGGAGAGTTTTACACATTACAATTAGCCGATGAAGTAGGTGTCTAGAAAGGTGTCAACGGGGTTACGCCTCTGGGAAAACGAGGTTTATATTAATTAGGTTCATGCGAAAGCACGGGGGACCTCCCTCAAAGTACCGACACTGGCCTGGCTGAAAGATTGGTGAACTTGTAGCGTGTAATAATCCCGGCTAGTCTTTCCTTTTAGGGTTTGAAGGAAGATTTGATAAAAACAGTGGGAACCATCCTGATTAAATAAAATAATAACCAATCTATTCTTGCAAGAGCGCACGCTGAGTGTTTTCTTCTCTCTCTTTCTCCAGGTAGCGACCATATCACGCCTTAATCAAGATAATAATACGGATGTATTGACCGAACCCGCTTGTTATACTGAGCTGGGGAACGTTGGTCCCGCTCCAACTTATAAATGTTATAAGACCGAGCAGGAAATTTGGGGAATACCAGAATTCCCATGCCGCCCAAACGAAGAAAGTGCATACTGATGCATCATCTTCGGGTGTGTTCATTACAGAGAACTGTTTCTCAGTATCCTTTACGTCCTGGATATGTGATACCAGATCAGGATCCCGCATATGTAATCTGTTACATGGGCTACAGAAAGGTAGAGAACTGAGAACGGGTGATGAGTTTCATGAGACAGAAAACGATGCAAGTGTTGCAGCCAAGTCTGTTTGTTACTATCACCCTGTATTACCAGAATACATTGATTCTGAACAAATGTTATTAGATACCGAACCTGATATACAAAATCATATCAGTCTCTTTATCAGTAAAAAAAGGATATAATTTTGTATTGTTGGATAATGTTTTGAACATTTCCTATATCAAGAGTTGATCGGTTCAGGCACGTTATCTAAAAGCATTGACGTTCTAAATTAAACTACAGTTCTTTGTATACAAAACACACACAAAAGGAAGAGTTCAGAAATGAATGAATCCTTCTTGAGGTATTGTAGACTATGTCATATCAATGCGACCCGACTAGCTGAAGTTACATATAGATGCATATTTAAATTAGTTTGAATTTACATCTTGTGAAACTTGCCGGTCATGTCACAGAGATAAGATGACCATAGCTCTGTTTATTGGAAACAGAGAAAGAGTTAGTGAACTCTTGGGATGATACATGTTGATGTATGTAGGTCCCCTGTTTACACATGCCAAGACCGGTTCTTTGTACTTCATTACATTCTCTGATGATCTCTCAAGATTCAGACATATGTTTCTGTTGAAACACAAGTCCGAAGCTTTTGAGATATTCACAGAATATAAGTTAGAAGTAGAGAACCAAAACGGGTATAAGTATTATGTCCTTTGATATGATCAGGGAGGAGAATACTTGAGCATGGGATCCCTGAACTATTCTAAAGGAGAATGAGATTCTATCTCAACATTACTCCTCCGTATACACCACAGCACGTCGGTGTATCGGGGCGGAGCAATCACACCCTATATGATAAGGTGTGCTCTATGATGAGTACTACTGAGTTACCTATTTCCTTATGAGAGTTATGCATTTATGAAGTTGCATACCTATTGAATAGTGTTCCGATCAAATCAGGTGCCTACCACTCCATATGAGATATGGTAAGGGAAGAGCCCATCTTTTAAGTCAGTTAAGATTTGGGGTTGTCCGGCCTATGTCTAAAAGCAAAATCCGGACAAACTCGAGGCAAAGTCTGATCTGTGCAAGTTTGTTGGATATCCTAAGCATTAGTAAGGGAATATCTTCTACCAAACCGATGAACAAAAATGTTTTGTTTCTCAACATGCTACCTTTGTGAAAGGGAATTTCTTGAGAAGAAATTAGTGGTCATGAGGTAGAACTGGAAAGAGTTCCAGCTATACAAACTACAGCAGATGATTTGGTAGAACCGAAGGATTCAATAGGAACCAACGAACCTCAGCCTCTCCGTCGATCTAGTAGGGTTCCTCACCCACCTGAGAGATACTTCGGTTTCTCTATGACAGTGGGAGCGAGGAATGCATCATGAGATGATGACCCAACTAGTTTTGAGCTGGCCATCAGGAGTGGGACTCTGTAAGAATGGCTGGATGCTTAGCGATCTGAGATGGAATCCTTATACACCAACAAAGTATAGACATTGGTTGCTTTATCTGAAGGGTTAAATTCCCATCAGGAGCAAGTATATCTTGAAAAGATTACTTGGTGTACATGGAAAAGTTGAGACCTTCAAAGATAGACTTGTTAAAGGTTTGCATCATAGACCAGGTATGGATTATGATGAAACCTTTTCTAAGTAGCTATGCTTAAGTCCATCCAGATCCTATTTGCCACGGCTACATACCATGACTACGATATCTGGCGGTTGGGTGTCATGACTGCTCTTCTAAATGATATTTTAGAAGAGAGAGTCTATAAGTACACAGTCAGAGGGCTTCGTAGATAGTGGGAGCAGCAGAAACGTGTGCAAAATGTTTTATGTGATAAAGCAGGCATCGCGGAGTTGGAACGTCTGTTTTGATGAGTTAGTCAAAGAGTTTGACATCATCAAAATGGTAGATGAACCTTGTATAAACAAAAAGGTAGTAGGGAGTATGGAGGTGATACTCGTAGAGTACGTGGATGACATACTCTTGATAGGGAAGGAGTTTCCTATGCTACGCTCGATCAATCTCCGCTTATCACAATGATTCTCCACAAAGGATTAAAGTGATACCTACTAAATCCTAGGTTTTTGATCTATAAGATAGATCTAATTGGATGTTAGGAAACTCACTAGATGTAGTGAGATGGTATCAATTGATCCTGGGGAGAATCACTGGAAAGGTTCCAGAGTGATAAGGACGACTGAATGTCAGTCGCAGGCATTGTCTTTGTAAGTGCACGGCGGTGCCCCGGCCGTCAATCCGACGGCCAAATGCGGAAGCGGTGATAAACTTAAATTTTCTTGAACTGGCAAACCGCCGCGCACTAATACCCGGATCGAACCATTAACTAGTCCTAGCTAACTACAAGATGGGGAATAGAGATATACCGACGATCCAAGTCCTCCGGTCTTCTCGTCATCGTCCCGATCTCCTGCGGAATGTCCTGTCTCCTCCTCGTCGCCGGAAGTGCACCACATCGCCTACTTCTTTTACGGGCTCCCACCTCAATGCCGAGGCAACTCGGGCACGAAGCTGGCTAGTCGACGTGCCCAAGATTCGCTGCAGAATGTGTAGTGAAGAAGTCTCTTTTGGGGTTCATGGAGATTGCCTTTTGTGGTGGAGGAAAAAATGACTTGGAGAGAGGTGAGGAAAAATGTATAATGCAAAGAATGAGAGTGACATTTTTCTCACCACCAAAAGAAAAACCCCACTCCCTTACTAGTGGCCGGCCATCCTCTCTTGGTGGTAAGTGGGAATGGAGTGAAGTCAAATGAAAGACAAGGGAGTGGGTGAGCTACCATGCAAGGAAGAATAATGAGTGATGATCAAAACAATATCATCACAAACAAAAACAAACACTCCAAAGCAACCATGATGACTCCAAATGGTCAAGCCATCATGAAGAAGTCAAGAAGTCAAGGTCAATGGAGCAACCATCATGATCCAACCAATACGCAAAGACCCCCTCCACAAATACTTATTTGCAACAATGCAAATAAGCCCTCCTCCACCAATCTTCGGCCAATGAACGATACAAAGGAAATCGGCCGAAACGAAAAGCAAACTGGCAACTCCAGAAAACTGGTCCCGTAATAAATTACAGGAAAATCCCGATACTGTGCATACACACCCGCATTTGTATTCCGACCGAAATACAAATGCAATGAGACTAAATCTCCACTGTACTATACTAGAATCCGGCTTATACCAAAACCGGCTAGTAATATCTGTTCAATCCTGATCCGTGCAATGCCGCACGTATCTGATCGAACCCCGCCATATAACCATACGGCTTATAGTACAAACTGTCCGATCCTGATCCGTGCAATACCGCACGTATCTGATCGGACCCTGCCATATCTCCATACGGCCTCTACAACCTTTCGCCCGAAAGCTGAGTAACAGAATGTGGGGGACTCTAAAGACTCGTCAACACCTTGGTTGTGGATTTAACCACTAGCACGTCAGAGGTATAAGCCAATACGTAACGGGCTACCAGGTATTGACCAAAAGGGGCGTCTGTGAGCGAACTCAGCCTGACTCCCTACTGAGCCTGTCAGTGACAATATCCGTACAGTCCGGTCCGTTCGTCTATGAGCATCGCATGGCGGGCCTAGGGGGTTGGTAAAAGTCAGACCCCCAAAAGCGGTACAAGTCGTGTCGGAGTGTAGCCCGGAACACCCTGAGATACTACTGGAATACCTACCAGTAAATCTCCTTGCCTCGGCCGAGGGCTTCGTGTAATGGCTCTCCTAGACACAGCACGACCTCACCCCCAATACCGGGAGAGACGAACCCCTGAAGATGCGCTCACTGCCTCCATGTGGCTCGGGACTGTACCCAACTAAAACCTGTTTGCACGACTCCTTTGAGCCGTGGTAGGGTAGTAATCAAAGTACAGTGGGAACTCACACGAGACAAATGACGATCCCCAGGTCGATGAACTAACCTGCACACATGTCACCAGGGAACTGCCATCTGACGTCTGGTATATGACCAACTAGCATGTTCCCGGCGAGTCCTGTCCGGTGTACTCATAACCCAATGAGCACCTGTATACATCTTAGGTAATCCAACTGACACCAGTGGCTTGTGAGACCGGCCACCGCCCCTCGTCGGGGTCTCGACTGTATACACTAGTCTACTCTGGAGAATCGATGCCCTGTCTCGAAACTCTTACGACTAGGGACCTTTTAAGGATATGCTTATAGACCCCCAGCTCCCACTTATATGATCGCCCTCATACTGCTGGTGGTCAAGCAAGAATCCTAGGGGCTCTATCAACGTGTAATAGCGACGTGTCAGGTCACTTAAAACAGTACACGATGATAAAGGTAAACCAGATAGCATACTATCATCTCGAGTAAGACTGTCCTACCTGGATAGGTCCTCCATCAATCATTGCAATCACGTACCTGTGACCTAATAATTGACTCTGAGGGCACTATCTCCAACAATCTCCCACTTGCACTCAAGTCTAATTATTGCGATGTCGCATACTCACAGCCCGTGTGATACCGAACACCCAACTCCTCTACTAGTCAGTCTCACAAAGCTCGTTTGCGAAACTATTGCGTTCGAGGAATAGCCTCAGTGAGTGGATCCGCTTTGTTGTTTCTTTCTATGTCTCTCTATATCTCAAGATCGCGGAGAAAGCCATCTCCCGAAATGAGCAATACCTGTCTTAGAATGTGTCTGGATGTCTGATGGGACCTAGTTCATAAATGAACACCAAATCCAAACTTCTTAGACTGTATCGACAACTAAACTTAATCAGTATCCTGCGCCATGCCTCCCTCAGTATTGCCTTGGATCTCCTATCCAAAATACTGTCCCTCATCAGAAGGAAAAACTATAACTCTGACGACCTCCTTGTCGTCCAGGTCACCTTGGAAGCCTGAAATGATAACTGTCTCCTGAATGAGGCTGTCGTTATCATCTCCCTAGAACATCCACTTATGTTCTAAAACTGCTTCCGACTGTTTCTCCAGGATTGGATTAATGTCAACTTATTGCATCTAGTGCAAGAACAACATCTGGTGTGGTACTTGACATCTCACGATTGACTCAATTGCCTGAGCAAGTGATCTGCCAATCATGCACATCCCTCTCCCCTTTAGTCTGTAAGACACCTTTAGAGAGGGTGACTCCATCACCTGCAGGTACACTACCGTGCCAGGAGTCGTCCATCCTAAATACTCTTAGAATGCTGTCAAGTACCCTGATTGGGAAACCACCCAAATCTAGATCTAAAACCATAGATCTAGTAACCAGTATGTCTGATATAATGTCCAAGTCCTGTGTGGAGAAAACACTGTGTGACGACCAAAGTATAACCGATCGTAGTATAGGAATATCACTTCCTACTCTGTGTATGTCATCCAAATACCAGGACATCACACCCTACTACCTTCTCAACAGATCCATCCCCTATTCTGATGAAGTCAAACCTATGACTGTCACGTCAGAAATAGATGATCTATCTCCGCTACATCTGCTTTAGTCTATAAATAGACATAAGCTACCTGTCCACCAATGCTTCCGCTGCTCCCACTGACTACGACAACCCTCTGGCAGAGTCATATAGACGTACACTTCTAAAACTAGTTTAGAATGACGCTATACTCATCCTCCCGCCGGGTCTCGCAGCCTGGAACAACAGCAATGGTAATTGTGGGTAAACAAGAACTTCCCTGTCACCGTCCTTGAGGCTACCGTAGTACCTCTCGGGTTCCTGAAGTTACCCACCGTATCTGCGGAGTGGCCAATGGAATGTCAATCCAGATTGAATCTTTAGGTTCCTTGTCAAATCTTCAGTAATCGTTCGTGGTTCTGGAATCACCTCCAGTTCTACCATACTCCCACTACTGTTTTCTGAAAAAATCCATTTTTAATAAAACTGTGGCGAGTCTAGAACAATATCGCTATTGTTCATCCAGATGGTAGAAAGTCAACCCTCGTCATAGCCTGGGTCAACCCACAAACAGCCATTACAGAAATGTGCCTTGAGTTGTCCAGTGTCTGGTTTTAATCATAAACCGGACAACTCCCCGTACCTTAACATCGTTAAGATATGAACTGTTCTATATCCCATATAGGACCAGAGGCACTGATTTAATTGAACCAGATCCAAAACATGCAACTGTCTCCAGTGCATGTCAACTAAATGGAAGGAGGCCGATCAGCGTTACTCAACTTAGGAATGCTTCCAATTATGAGTAACCTGAAAGAGAAGCAAGATCTCTTTATCATTACTAGCAACTGAATACCATTGACAAGTATCTATATCTTCGATCTCTTTGAAGAATCCCGATACTTGCTATACCTGGTTCTTTACTCTATTCAAATACCTATAACTTCTTAAAATTCAGATCCTGTGTTTCCACGAAACACCTGTCTAAAAACTAGAGAAGTCATAAGTAAACCGAATATAGTACTAGGACCAACCCCTCTGTCCTGATGGACCCTGGACAACATACAATACTCTGTATAAGTCCCTTGAGTCTGATAACTCATTCACTGTGTGTCGTAGGTTGAAAACTGTACTTATGGTTAAGAAGAATTACACCGCTGTTCAATGCTCCTTACCTAACCATCCACTGATATAGGTAAATGTCATAGACATAATTTCAAAAAGGTACATCTCACTCTATGAAAATAGACGTACAGATATATCAATTTGAAATTGGTGCATAACAGCGGATATTCAAAACCAAATATTTGCCGACCGGCAAACAGCCCAAGTGATTTCCTCAAATATCACCGATTACAACGAATCCCGATATAAAGAGGATGATCACCCAATTCCCAATAACTTACTCCCACTCATCATCTGTAAAACCATACAGATGTGAGAATCATGCCTGGTAAATACATACCCTGGAGCAAGTGTTTAACTGGGAAATCAGTTTTCCTTTAACAGTACACAGTGAGACTGAAACATTGAAATGTTTCGATGGGGTATCCCGGTATTCCTAGTAATGCCTCTTCCAGATTTACGACTGTAACCGTATAGTTCTTTGCCACCTCTCCAAATCCCTTCATATGTCTTTAGTCTTTACCTTCTGTACACCCCTTAGGCCAAATGGTTTTCTTCCTTCCCTACCGTTCGGCACCAGCCTATGGTTTGGAAGAAGACTATCCAATGGACATAATGGGTGTACTGTCCTAATCCTAGGAACACTCGCAATGCGAGAGAAGGTGAAGATAAAAGACACCTGAATAAATCTTATTCCTATTTCTCCTGAACCAGAATCCATCCCCGAACTGGAACAAGTTCCTTTCGAGTTCGTATATAACCATACGATGGAGTATCCAATAAACTGTGGATCTTCGTAGTGATACGGAGTGTCCTGGAGAAATACCAAGGTGATTTAGGATTGGCGAAAGAATACTTGGTTTGGTCGTGAATATCTGTTGCAATTTACTTTGCCCTCTTACTAATCCCTTGCTTTGTCTGAACTTAATACCTTCTGTACACCATCGTTAGGCTAATTGGTTTTTTTCATTCCCTACCGGTCGGCACCAGCCTAAGGTTTGGAAGAAGAGTATCCAATTTGCGTAATAGGTGTACTCTCCCCTAAACCAAGGAGTACTCACAACCTGAGAGAAGGTAAAAGGAAAAGACAACTGAATAGTCCTATCCGTTTTCTCCAGAACCGGAAACCATCCTCGAATAAATTCTTTCGAGTTCGTATCTAACCATACGATGGTTTTGTCCAATGGAAGTGGACGTTCGTAGTAATACGGGGTGTCCTGGAGAAAAGGGTAAAGGTAGGAGTGGCAATGAGGTCTGCAACTCAGACAATCCAAAAGCCGGTGTCAAGAAGGTTCGGTCAACTTGGTCACTGAGTCATAGTCTTAGGGTCGGATCAATGGTCGCTGCCAAAGAGAGAGAGAAAAGAAACACTTAGCGTGCACTCTAACCTAGATCAGAATGGTTACCAATTTATCTAATCTGGAATCCTCCCACTGTACCTCAAATTCTCCTCCAAACCTGAAAGAAGAATTAGTCGGGGTCACCCGAGGAGTAAACTAACTCATCAGTGGGAATCGGGATCCAACTATCATCGCATGATAACGTGACGGAATCCGCTCACGGTGTCACACTCCAGAAGGTATGCGCATATCTGGCAAGTTTCAGTTCTTTTGAAACTCCCGATGTGATTTCTGCCCCATGCTCTTATGACCTTGGCGTGAGGTCAAAATATCATAAGTCACATGTCAAGTTCTACCCGTCATTATCCAGGTTAATTTGAATCCACCCGTACATACCCTTGACGTAGGCCAAAATAGTAGTACGACTGTCCCAAACCAACGCATCTATCTATGCAACAGATAAATACCCGGCAGCTACCAATCACTATGCCTTGGCGTGAGGTCAAAATACATAGCTTGAATACTACCGAATATTTAACTGAAATGACGGAGGGCTACGAATGGTTTCTGGCGAAAACCTTTAACGTAATGAACTTGATATCGTTGAAGGAACGGATAGCTTTTGAAAATATAGTGACGAAAACCATTGCTAAAGAGGTCACTCCCGGTGAAGGGATCTCGGCTCTTTCCCCGTAGAATGGGGTGCAGGATATTCTAACTGAATACCACGGTGCAAAGCAAAAGTAGTCGGCTATAGTGAAGTTAATGCCCTGACGCAAACTTATTGTCCAAGGGGTCACTCCCGGTGAAGGGATCTCGGCCCTTGCCTCGTCGACTGAGGAGCAGGATATTGTAAATGAATACCGCGATGCAAAACAAAAGTGAACGTCCTTGCAATAACAGCTTTTTGAAAAGTGTTCCAACAACATCAGATTAGGTTTGTTTTTAACTTGCATTGATCCGAATCAACGCAGTCCCATCAATTGATCACACCACAAAGAACGAAAATATACTGATGTACGTATATGCCATCTGCATTCGCCACTGGGTCTCGTCATTACCCGTTAGGTTAGCTAACTAACGACAGAGCGGGGACTGGACTAGCGCGGATGTAAAACATATACAACATCTACTAATATATATACCAATATATTATATTTCGCTCAAGGCGTGAATAAAATGCAACATCACAGATATGTACAGCATCACAGAAACAATACAGATATCTGGGATCCCCGGGTTTCACAGAGCCGCTGAAACCCGACGTTCCCCTGGTCGTGTGGATAGCCTATGCAATGAAATCCTAGACCCCTACGGGCGCGGCAAGTCACCCGCCAAAACCTGAAGCGAGGCAGCCCCCTTCAGTGCCGTGAATGGACCACCCAGCACTTCACGGAATCCGGTAACTTGGGCACCCCTCCTGGGTCAACCTGTACCCCCTACGAGTGCGGCGAATAGCCCGCCAATCCCAGAGTGAAGCCCCTTCCGTCTCAATGCCATGAGATGCGGGCTTGTTGCCCTCTAGAATCCGGCTATCCGTGCACCCCTCCGCGGGGCAATCCTAGTACAGAAAGTAAAATATACATACAATGGGTACATCGACCGCAACCTGGCCGTGCCCCAAAATAATAATACAATCAGGCAGTGACGGCAGTCCACATGTCGGACGCTCGCCCCGCAATATCAAATGTACATAATACAACCACAACTGTACTAGCATTGCATCCAGGCTATCCCCCACGACCGATCCGCAACATCACAGCAAAAACAGAACATCAACGTGAAAGTCACGTTCGCAAATCCGTCTAACCGGGCTATAGCAGTTAGACCAGATTTACCGATCAAGTGACATTCACGGTCGCAGATATAATGTAAATACTGTGAAATAATGTGTTTAAAAAATATCCGATCGATCAAATTATAACAAGTGGGCCCCAAGCACTACTGTAGCACATCAGGAAATTTTGGGCCCAAAATTAACATTCCAAAACCCCAGTTTTAACCCCAGAAGCCCACTGGAGAAAATTGACAGAGTGTTCTTATCATAGTGCGGCGGAACCGCGGCCCAAGGGGGGGTTTGGCCGCGGTTCAGCGCTCCCACTATCGAATTACTTTGTCGAATTTCTACAGTAGCCTTATAATCTCCAGTACATCAATTTTATACAACCTGAAAAATTTTTGGAGACCAAAAAATTTCAACAGAAAACTGATGTGAAGCAATACGAGTTTTGGAACATTCGATCGATCGGAACTCAAAAACACATCACACAAAGCTAGGCTAGGTTAATGGTAAGGCTCTGATACCACTGTAAGTGCACGGCGGTGCCCCGGCCGTCAATCCGACGGCCAAATGCGGAAGCGGTGATAAACTTAAATTTTCTTGAACTGGCAAACCGCCGCGCACTAATACCCGGATCGAACCATTAACTAGTCCTAGCTAACTACAAGATGGGGAATAGAGATATACCGACGATCCAAGTCCTCTGGTCTTCTCGTCATCGTCCCGATCTCCTGCGGAATGTCCTGTCTCCTCCTCGTCGCCGGAAGTGCACCACATCGCCTACTTCTTTTACGGGCTCCCACCTCAATGCCAAGGCAACTCGGGCACGAAGCTGGCTAGTCGACGTGCCCAAGATTCGCTGTAGAATGTGTAGTGAAGAAGTCACTTTTGGGGTTCATGGAGATTGCCTTTTGTGGTGGAGGAAAAAATGACTTGGAGAGAGGTGAGGAAAAATGTATCATGCAAAGAATGAGAGTGACATTTTTCTCACCACCAAAAGAAAAACCCCACTCCCTTACCAGTGGCCGGCCATCCTCTCTTGGTGGTAGGTGGGAATGGAGTGAAGTCAAATGAAAGACAAGGGAGTGGGTGAGCTACCATGCAAGGAAGAATAATGAGTGGTGATCAAAACAATATCATCACAAACAAAAACAAACACTCCAAAGCAACCATGATGACTCCAAATGGTCAAGCCATCATGAAGAAGTCAAGAAGTCAAGGTCAATGGAGCAACCATCATGATCCAACCAATACGCAAAGACCCCCTCCACAAATACTTATTTGCAACAATGCAAATAAGCCCTCCTCCACCAATCTTCGGCCAATGAACGATACAAAGGAAATCGGCCGAAACGAAAAGCAAACTGGCAACTCCAGAAAACTGGTCCCGTAATAAATTACAGGAAAACCCCGATACTGTGCATACACACCCGCATTTGTATTCCGACCGAAATACAAATGCAATGAGACTAAATCTCCACTGTACTATACTAGAATCCGGCTTATACCAAAACCGGCTAGTAATATCTGTTCGATCCTGATCCGTGCAATGCCGCACGTATCTGATCGAACCCCGCCATATAACCATACGGCCTATAGTACAAACTGTCCGATCCTGATCCGTGCAATACCGCACGTATCTGATCGGACCCTGCCATATCTCCATACGGCCTCTACAACCTTTCGCCCGAAAGCTGAGTAACAGAATGTGGGGGACTCTAAAGACTCGTCAACACCTTGGTTGTGGATTTAACCACTAGCACGTCAGAGGTATAAGCCAATACGTAACGGGATACCAGGTATTGACCAAAAGGGACGTCTGTGAGCGAACTCAGCCTGACTCCCTACTAAGCCTGTCAGTGACAATATCCGTACAGTCCGGTCCGTTCGTCTATGAGCATCGCATGGCGGGCCTAGGGGGGTGGTAAAAGTCAGACCCCCAAAAGCGGTACAAGTCGTGTCGGAGTGTAGCCCAGAACACCCTGAGATACTACTGGAATACCTACCAGTAAATCTCCTTGCCTCGGCCGAGGGCTTCGTGTAATGGCTCTCCTAGACACAGCACGACCTCACCCCCAATACCGGGAGAGACAAACCCCTGAAGATGCGCTCACTGCCTCCATGTGGCTCGGGACTGTACCCAACTAAAACCTGTTTGCACGACTCCTTTGAGCCGTGGTAGGGTAGTAATCAAAGTACAGTGGGAACTCACACGAGACAAATGACGATCCCCAGGTCGATGAACTAACCTGCACACATGTCACCAGGGAACTGCCATCTGACGTCTGGTATATGACCAACTAGCATGTTCCCGGCGAGTCCTGTCCGGTGTACTCATAACCCAATGAGCACCTGTATACATCTTAGGTGATCCAACTGACACCAGTGGCTTGTGAGACCGGCCACCGCCCCTCGTCGGGGTCTCGACTGTATACACTAGTCTACTCTGGAGAATCGATGCCCTGTCTCGAAACTCTCACGACTAGGGACCTTTTAAGGATATGCTTATAGACCCCCAGCTCCCACTTATATGATCGCCCTCATACTGCTGGTGGTCAAGCAAGAATCCTAGGGGCTCTATCAACGTGTAATAGCGACGTGTCAGGTCACTTAAAACAGTACACGATGATAAAGGTAAACCAGATAGCATACTATCATCTCGAGTAAGACTGTCCTACCGGGATAGGTCCTCCATCAATCATTGCAATCACGTACCTGTGACCTAATAATTGACTCTGAGGGCACTATCTCCAACAGTCTTTACCCTCAGTAAAGGAACGGTATGTTGGAAAAGTTCCAAGCTGGATACCGTGACATACTAGAAGATTAAATGCAGGATACATCGTTACCAAAGATGCTACCAAAGAGGAAGTCTGGGTGTATATAAGTTCATGAGATGAATTTCGTTCCTCCCATTATGTGACAATGGAGTTGTGGCTTATACCAAGGAGCGCCCGTCCCATCAGTGATCCAGACATATTCTAAGGCAGTATCACCTGATCATGGAGATGGTTGATCTCTAAGGGATCGAGATTAGGAGAGTAGACTCAGAGGACAACACGGCGGATCCACTCACAAAGGCCTTTTCCCAGAGAGAGGCTATTATGGGATGGTTGAGTATGAGATACTACAACCACTGCTATCAGATGGCCCTAGTGCAAGTGGGAGATTGTTAGTTATATGTATGCCCTAGAGGCCATTACTATACATAGGATGTATATTGTAGTGGATGCTTAGACATATATAGGGAGGACTTTCTTGCTCGACATGATAGTATACTATCTGGTTACTCTTTACCTTAACGTGTATACTGATTGTCTCTCTGTTACATGTTGGTAAAGCCCTTAAGATGAGTACTTGACTACCTGGACTATGATGCGGATCATACTAGTGGGGACATGGTAGTCCATAAGTACATCCTTCAAGGTCCCTAGTCATGGGTGTATCGAGACGGGGCATCGATATACCAGTGTAGACTAGCGTATGCCTTCTCGACCCATACAGATGGGCGATGGATGATCCCATATCCATTGGTGTTTGAAATCAGAGATGATATATGGGTGCTCAGTGGAGACTGGGTACACTGGACGGACTCGCCGAGAACTGCCAGATGGTATTATACCTTACGTCAGATGGCAGTTCTCTGGTGACACTGGTACAGGTTAGTCTGTAGACCCGAGATCGTCATAGAGTCTTGTGTGATTCCCACTGTGCTTTGATTTCCACCTTACCACGTCCAAGAGGGCGTGCAAAATGGTGGTTTTTGGGTACAGTCCCGAGTCACATGGAGGCAATGAGCGATAGGAGGGGTTTCGTCTCTCCCGGTATTGGGGGTTGATGTTGCGCTATGCTCGATTGGCCATAACAGGGAAGTCCCTGGCCAGGGCTGGTTTAGAGATTTACTGGTAAGTGTTACCAGTAGTTTCTCGACCCGTTATGAGCCTCATATCAGCATGACTTATCGGTTATTGGGGTCTGAAGTTTACCACCCATAGAACTGATATGCGACATATCAAACAAGGAGACCGGACTGTACGGTAGTATCACTTTCAGGCTTTTGCAGGAGTTGGAGCGGGCTTGCTTGCTGATCTTCTGATCGCTCAATACCCGGGTAGCCGTTACGTCCAGCTAGTACCGCTGACGGCTTATGGGTGTTTGATATGATCATCACCTACTGCCGGCGTATTGATGAGTCTTTAGAGTCCTACATAGAGGTTGTACTGGCTTAGGCAAAACGAGATAAGGGTGCATATGCGATATGTGCGGGACCGAGAATAATGCGTGTATGTGATACCGTATTCTATTCTCGCGATATTTGTATCGATCGGTTGTATGCGATATAACCTAGTTATCGATTCAAGGGTTGATTTGATAAGTCGATACATTTGATATTAGTCGGTTGTATGCGATATGACCGGATCGTTAAATCAAGTGTTGATTTAATGATTTAATGTATAATTATATATTTGATATATTACTTTACATTAACTAGTATTAGTTCACTTAAGATTGATTTTCTCACTTGATGTGCACAAGTTGTATATATGATATATTTTGTACACAAGATTTTATCATGTTTGATGATACATGAAAACTTGGGTGTGTGTATGACTTACACCATGTTTAAGATAATGGATTAGGTTTTTATTTATTAAGTAATTCAAAATGGTGGCTTTCTTTGTTTGGAATTGAAGCTTCATGAAGCTTTTAAGCATCTTTGACAAAGTCTAACCATTTTGTTTTGCTTGAGATTTTCCTTAACCTAACCTATTAACATAAACTAGTGTTTAGTCTCTACAAAGGTTAACTCACCCATGGTTGCATTATGATAGACTTCACTTGATAATTCATTTTAATTATTATTCATTCTTATTCTTTTTCTTCTTCTTCTTCTTCTTGAAGAAAAGGAAAAAGCTTGCTAGAAATTTCAAGTGAAGATTAAGAGTGAGAAATCAAAATCTAAAGAGAACCCACTTCCTATCTCACCATCCTCTACTAGACTAGCACTTTAGTTTAGGGTGTTTGCTTCACTAATTCTCTAGTTAGTGAAGTAGAAGCTTGAGTTCGTATTCTCTCGACGTAGATCATCTTCGGCCTCGAAGACTTCAAGTGATCCCGTTGCAATTTCTCAAGGAGCCGTCCGAGAGTCCGGGAGTTGGATGATCACAGCGAAAGGACGTCGTCATGGAGCTTTGGAAGTGGAGAACCGGATCTACAAAAGTTGTAGTCCCTTTCACTTAGTGTAAATGTGATTTACTTGCTTTTGATTCGCCTAATATTTAGTTAAAGATCTTGCTTAGGGTTGTTCGGCACCTAAAAATTTTAATCCGGCATGGTCGATGCCTTGTAGAGCCTTGTTAGTGTGCCTAGTAACCCTACATTATGATAGATTGAATTGAATTCTATAAGTGTAAGGATGTCTTTTACACACACGTAGGGGTATAAAATCAATGTTTAGAAGAAAGATAGGGAGGAAGACTAAAGGCGTTGTTTTATTGGGGGATGATGTGATTTCTAACATATTTTCACGACCATTAAAATAGGGCTCACAGCAACTGAAAAGCCGGTATAGTTGGAAACTCTTCTTTTCAAGTTATTTCTTTTATAATTCTTATTTTTATATGTAACTTTCACCATCTTTCTTTTATTATAGGATTTTGTGGGTGTAATCCGCTGAAAACCCTCAGGAGATAACACTCCTCCTACTAGGGACACCTAAAGATTTAATGGCTTGTTGCACGTGCTCAGTGCAATCGTGTTGCCTACAAAAGTGTGCTACATAGGTTTTTCTTTTTCTTTTTCTCTCTCTTGAATAAATAGTTTGCTCGGGACGATCAAAATTAAGTTTGGGGGTATTTGTTCATTCGAAAATATTGCATATTTGATATAACATTTTCCTTACTTCTCTTAGATATTTAAAGGTGTTTATTATAAATATGAAACATTTGAGGGTTTATCTGCAAAATATATATTTTCATATGTTTATATATTATAATTAATATTATGAAGGAAAATGTATGCATATAATATTTATATACTATTTTGATAATTTAAATATGCAAATCATATCAAATATCCTTAACCAATATTCTTAAAATATAATATCGTATCAAATGGTTAGGATAATATCTTAAAAATACTAAATATTACTAACATTATTCATTGAGATATTGTCCAAGATTTAGTTCAGGTCAGGAGATCGAGATGTTGAGATATCAAGAATCAGAAATCTGCCGATGAAGTTAGATAAAATCGAAGAATCAATACTGGCAGACACTCAGGAAATATTTTCAAGTTCCAGATATCAGCTAAATCTCCATGTGTCACAAGAATAAAGCCCTAAAAATTTGCAGCCAAGATCCTACCAAACAGCCGCGGATCCGCGGCCAAACCATGAAATATGCGGCGGATCCGCGGCTGATTCACCGAGTCAGGAGTTGGGATTTTCAGGTTGGATTTGCTACAACTAACCCTTATTCTGGGGATCTTTAGTTTCCTGCTTTGGGGCTATATAAAGGACCGAGGGCTAAACCTAGAAATCATCAAACCGACGAAGTCCAAGACGACTCAAGAATCCAGGTTGATCATCAGCTGTTCATCTACCTCCTTAAGAAGAGATCGAGAAGCAAACTAGGGTTTTGTAATCACTTTCTAAAGGAACAAAGTGTAATTGATCAAGTTGATTAATAAAGTTAGTTGTTTTATTCTTATTGCATTTTATTTTATTTATTTACATCATGATCTTTATCCGTTCTTTTATCTCCATCATGCACGAGTAATTCTCTGCTTGATAGGGTTCGTATGATTAGAGTAGATCAATGGATGAAAAAATCCTTTAACTCCTTTTACGTCCTATAAAGTTTATAAATTTTATCAAAAGAATGGTTAACATCCTAATGGGGCGCGCTATCAATTCATTGATAGTCACGACCACGATTTGAGATTTGATTAACAATTGTTTTGGTAAAGGCTGGACATGAACGGAGATCCATTTAAAGATAAGGGTTAAGAGTGGGAACCTTATTCCCTCCAAAAACCCTAATCTATATGCATCTCTATCGATCTAGTTTTAAATCTATTAAAGGATAAAAGGAATAATCTTTAATTAATCATCCATGACTACTAAATCTTAACGAACCCTACAAGCCCTCTTCTGATATAAAATCTACATCCTTCTTTAAACTAGATCTATATTCTACATCCGTGTTTAACGTAGATCTAGATTCTATAACCATTCTTCACTATTATCTATTCTTCTTTCTCTTCCTAATCAACACGTCTAAAGAAAAATTAAAAGATTCTACATATCCCTGAGGACGATCCGTACTCATCTAGGTCTAGCTACACGCGAAACCATTATTGATTGCGGTTATTTCTACAAACACTTCATTAAATTCAGATCAATCAGATGTAATTACGTCTTTTAGTGACCACCTCGTGCCACCTTTAACATGTTCCATACAAGTCTACCCCTTCATAAACCCCATAATATCTTTTGTATTGATTGTATTGTATTGTCTTGTAGTAAATGGAAGACTTTTCGAAACCATGATATCAGTAAATGGAATGGATATAAATGGATAGTCATGTAATCAGAGTATATCTATGGTTCGGTTCGGTCATGTTCATGTTGATATGGATTGTACTCTGGTATTTGTGGATTCATGTTTTATTGTAGTTATACTTAATATGAATTCAAGTCAGATTAATTTCAGATTTGACCATGACTCGAACTAAGTCAGACTTTTAAACAAAATTGAAGTCCTGATTGTTTTGGTGTTATCGGTAACTGCTGCACATGGACGGCAGGATTTGTATCTTTTTCCAAGACAATTACCGTGTTGATAACACCGTTATTAGGTTGTCTACCTTAGATAGGCAAGCACCCATATTCTCCGGCTCCCTGAGGCTCAAGAGAACTGATCCCGCTTAAACCTATGTTTACTAGGGTCCTTATTGTGAATTAATATAACTTGAGGGGAGTTTATGAAAAATAGTTTTGATATATTTTAAAAATACACCTCGAGTATTTAATTATCGTCTTTAGAGTTTTCATAATTATAATTTTTATAAAGTCAAATATTCTAGTGGATATAACCTAGATTCCAATGTATATGGTACTTTAGTGTAATCTTGGAATGGTATTGAATTGTAAAGGTAGTTTCATGAAATTTGTGATTCCTTTGATTTATAAAACATGGAATATATATATATTGTATACTTAAAGTAGATATTTTGATTGCATTTATATATATATATATATAAAAGAAAATAGAATTTATTTATTAAATAGAAATCACATTTTTCTTAAAAATTGCATTAAAAATTCCATCGAGATCGAATGCTCATTGCGGAGGTCTGCATCTCGCTCTAGTAGCCCCGAGGACGTGCGATAACTGCACCATCCCGATCAGGATTCCTCAAGATGGGTTATAGAAGCGTATTTGCTAGGAATTAAGTAATACATTTTTAAAGAAAACAGTTTTTGAATGTTTAAAGTATTAAATCGCAAACTCGTATTTTGCCATAAACTAATTTCTCAAGAGTTATCGTGCTATATCAAAAATGTGTGTTGTGGTGAGATAGGTCATTACCTTGTAAGTTTTCTAAAGATAATACAAGGGAATATGTTGAATTGTGTCAAAAGAAAAGTATATGGTATTTAACCGTAAAAATGCGATAAAAGTTGCATAATAAATTCTTTTGAGATGAAACTTGTTCTAATGTGTTTGTTTATATTTTTTTATCAATATGAGGGAATATGGTATTTTATTGTTTAATAAAAATAGAGTTTTTAAAGAAAAACAAATCGGAAGTTGGAATAACTCCGTTTCCGACGAGTTTTGAAAATAGTTTGTTTTAGAATAGAGATGGAGGAGGGGAGTAGGGACTTACTAATTATAAGACAAGATGAAAGAGAGGAAAGACTTTCGAATCACCGGGGAGTCGTTTCATCGTCGGATTCTTCCCGAAACTTCGCTGGAACTTCACCTCTTGCTAACTCCACTTGTATAATTTTAGGACTTGGAAATTTTTAGAGAGTTTTTGTAATGGAATCCTGAATGATGAGGGGTGAAAAGTAGTGTAGTATTTATAGGGAAATTAGGGTTTATGGTAATGAAAAATGGAATTAAAATGTGCATTAAAAATTAATTAAAGAGAGGAATTATCAGTTTCTGGATGTTTTCAGAGTAAACAAACAACATGGGAATAGTGGGGTAGGCGAAGCGGTTCAAGGGTAAAAATTTTAAGGCATTAGCCACGGGGGGGACCGACGGCGCCGGCCCCAATGATGATCTCGCCGGTCATCAAGAGGGTGGGGGGCTCTAGATGCTTGACACGTATCATGTTCGGTGTGTACAACATTTTCCACATGTTTGTTTTATTTATGACTTTTCATTTTACGTGTAGTGCACGTGTAAACCTTTGGGCTTCTGAAAGATTAAAAGAAAATCAATTAAAAATATATATGGCTGAGAGGATTTGATCAAAGCGGCTACATCACAGCAGTACAAGCCTTTACCAATGAACTATAAGTGCTTTCTTGCTGTTCAAAAGCAAATCAAATTTATAATTTGTGCTCAGGCTTAGGTATTCCTTTCTGTATTTTGAAAAAAAAATTATACAGAAAGTTTAAGGTTGTTACTATTGGGTTAGCCTAGCACCTCATGAAGGGTTTGGAAGCATCACATGAACCAAAGGTGGAGTCTTTAGGGTGCTAAGTTAACAAACATCGGATCGTGCCTAGAAAATTAGGGTTTCTAAAATTTTCACATCAACATATGAAAGAATAGATGGGGTTTAGAGAGTACAACCTTTGTAGCTCCCTACGCTAGACTCCTTGGCTACTTGGGGTTTGAAAAAGCTTCGCTTGAACTCCTCGAGGTCACCGATGATCCACCCGGAGTCCGCTTTGTCCAAGCTTGCAACTTTATCCGATCAAGTGAACGAAATCAAGCTAACACTCCAAATAAGTGGGCTAGACTTGTGTAGAATGGTGTTGTGGTTCTCTTTCTCACTTCAAAATCCAATCTTGATGAGTATATTGCTCACTACAAAGAACTAGAGAGCAACATGAGAGAGGAAGAAGAAGATGATGGCAATATCTTTTTCAAGAGTGAAAAGGATAACTCTCTTAAAGAAAAATGAAAATATATCTTCATATATTTTCTTGTTCTCATCTCAAACCATGGTTAAAACAATGAATTCATTATTGAACTTGAGTTAAAACACAAAATGAAACTTTACCTAAGGTTAAAAGGTGGGTGAGAATGGTTAGGTCAAAAGAAGAGTGTAGAAACAAATCAATAATGAACCCTTTTTCTTTCCTTTTATATTTTAGTATAAATACAATAATAATCCATATTAAAACCATGGTGTGATTCTTATATTGCCATCATATTCTATGTATAGGCAACCATGAAGGATGATGCATGTATGTATGTGTATATGTACATCCATATGTGCATGAATCAAAAAGAAGGCATACATGCATGCATACATCCAACTAACTCAAGAAAGGATTTCATGTGAGAAACTAATGGTTAATTAATAAATCAACACTTGATTTATCAATCCGGTCAAAAGCAAGCCGCCCGATTAATACACGGTATCCTATACGCGCATTTTAATCGGGTCCATGCGCATATCGCATACGCGCACCACAACGTTTCGCCTGGACTAGGAAACTCCATTGTGGGACTCTGAGACTCGTCAATACGCCGGTAGTGGGTGATGATCATATCAAGCACCCCCAAGCCGCAAGCGGTCAGCTAAACGTAACGGCCACCCGGGTTTTGAGCGATCAGAAGAGAACAAGCGAACCTGCTACAACTCCCGTCGAGCCAATCGGCGACACTACCGTGCAGTCCGGTCTCCTCGTCTGATATGTCGCATATCAAGTCTAGGGGTGGTAAACGTCAGACCCCAATAACCGATAAGTCGTGCCGATGTGAGGCTCATAACGGGTCGAGAAACTACTGGTAACACTTACCAGCAAATCTCTGATCAGCCCTGGCCAGGGACTTCCCTGTTACGGCCAATCGAGCACAGCGCAACATCAACCCCCAATACCGGGAGAGACGAAACCCCTCCTATCGCTCATTGCCTCCATGTGACTTGGGACTGTACCCAAAAACCACCGTTTTGCACGCCTTCATGGACGTGGTAAGGTGGAGATCAAAGCACAGTGGGAATCACACAAGACTCTATGACGATCTCGGGTCTACAGACTAACCTGCACAAGTGTCACCTGAGAACTGCCATCTGACGTGAGGTATAATACCATCTAGGAGTTCTCGGCGAGTCCGTCCAGTGTACCCAGTCTCTACTGAGCACCCGTATACCATCTCTGCTGTCAAACACCAATGGATATGGGATCATCTATCGCCCATCTCATGGGTCGAGAAGCGTATACACTAGTCTACACTGGTATATCGATGCCCCGTCTCGATACACCTTCGACTAGGTACCTTGAAGGATGTACTTATGGACTACCATGTCCCCACTAGTATGATCTGCATCATAGTCCAGGTAGTCAAGTACACATCTTAAGGGCTTTACCAACATGTAACTATAAGACAGTTTAAAGAGACTAGTATACATGTTAAGATAAAAAGCAACTAGATAGCATACTATCATATCGAGCAAGAAAGTCATCTCTATATATGTCCAAGCATCCAATATAATATACATCATCTGTACAATACTGGCCTCTAGGGCATACATACAACTAACAATCTCCCACTTGCACTAGGGCCAGCTGCTGTAGTATCGCATACCGAGCATCCCGAAGAGTCTCTTAAACTGTATCTGGGGAATGGCCTTCGTGAGTGGATCCGCCGTGTTGTTCTTCGTGTCAACCCTCCTGACCTCGATCTCCCGGCGATCAACTATCTCCCGGATCAGGTGATACAGCCTCAGAATATGCCTGGATCGCTGATGGGACCTGGGTTCCTTGGCCAAAGCCACCGCTCTATTGTTATCGCAATACAAAGGTATTGGATGCTCAATGGATGGAACCACTCCAAGTTCAGTAATGAACTTCTTGATCCAGACAGCCTCTTTGGCAGCATCGTTGACAGCGATGTATTCAGCCTCCATCGTCGAGTCTACCACGGTCTCCTGCTTGGAAATCTTCCAGCTAACCGTCCCTCCGTAAATGGTAAAGACAAATCCCGACTACGACTTAGAGTCTTCCTTATCACTCTGGAAGCTCGAATCGGTAAAGGACTCCACTTGGAGTTCTCCGTTACCATACACCAAGAGCATCTCTTTAGTCCTTCGCAAGTACTTGAGAATGCTCTTCACAGCAGTCCAGTGACTCTCTCCAGGATCAGCTTGATACCTACTCACTACACTTAGTGAGTATGCTACATCGGGTCTGGTACATAGCATCGCATACATGATAGAGCCTACAGCCGAAGCATAGGGTATCCCTTGCATGCGAGCTCTCTCCAAATCAGTCTTTGGAGACATCTCTTTGGAGAGAGTGACTCCAGAGATCGTGGGCAAGTTCCCACGCTTGGATTCTTCCATACTAAACCTCTTTAGTATGGTGTCAATGTACCTGGATTGGGACAATCCCAATATCCGTTTGGATCTATCTCTATAGATCCTGATTCCCAATATGCAGGAGGCATCACCAAGATCTTTCATTGAGAATCTTTGTGATAAGAAGAGCTTGACCGATTGCAGCATAGGAATATCATTTCCTATCAAGAGTATGTCGTCCACGTACAATACGAGGAAGACAACCTTACTCTCTACCACCTTCTTGTAGATACAAAGTTCATCTACATTTTTGACGAAATCAAACTCTTTGATAACGACGTCAAAGCAGATGTTCCAACTCCGTGACGCTTGCTTTAATCCATAAATGGATTTAAGCAGCTTGCACACCTTCCCGCTGCTCCCACTATCTACGAAGCCCTCTGGCTGAGTCATGTACACGCACTCTTCTAAATCACCGTTTAGAAAGGCGGTCTTAACATCCATTTGCCAGATTTCGTAATCATGATATGCAGCGATGGCAAGCATGATCCGGATGGATTTAAGCATAGCTACTGGAGAAAATGTCTCGTCATAGTCCACACCTGGTCTTTGACGAAAACCCTTTGCTACAAGTCTAGCTTTGAAAGTCTCCACTTTCCCATCTACACCAAGTTTTTTCTTGAAGATCCACTTGCTCCCAATGGGTTTTACCCCTTCAGGAGCAACTTCCAAAGTCCATACTTTGTTGGTGTACATGGATTCCATCTCGGACCGCATAGCATCCAGCCATTTCACTGAGTCCCTACTCATGATGGCCTGCTCGAAGCTAGTTGGGTCATCATCCTCCATGATGCAATCTTCACTGCCACCATCAATGAGAAAACCGTAGTATCTCTCAGGTGGGTGAGAAACCCTGCTAGATCGGCGGAGTGGCTGGGGTTCTTCAGGTACTACTGAATTCTCTGGTTCTACCAAGTCTTCTGTTATAGTTTGTGTTGCTAGAACCTCTTCCAGTTCTACCTCAATGCCACTTATCTGTTTCATAAGAAAACCTTTTTCTAAGAAGGTGGCATGTCGAGAAACAAACACCTTTTGTTCCTCGGGGTGGTAGAAGATATACCCTTGTGAATTTTTGGGATATCCTACAAACTTACATAAGACAGATCTTGCCTTGAGTTTGTCCGGATTTTGTCTTTTGACATAGGCCGGACAACCCCATATCTTAACATATTTAAGAGATGGTCTCTTCCCTTTCCATATCTCATATGGAGTAGTAGGCACTGATTTGGTAGAAACCATATTCAATAGGTGCATGGCTGTCTCAAGCGCATACCCCCAGAAGGAAATAGGCAACTCAGCAGTGCTCATCATAGAGCGCACCATATCTAATAGCGTGCGATTCCTCCGTTCCGATACACCGTTGTGCTGTGGTGTATAAGGAGGAGTGAGCTGAGAGAGAATCTCATTCTCTTTTAAATAATCCAGAAAATCGTTGCTCAAGTATTCTCCTCCTCGATCAGATCGAAGGATCTTAATACTTTTGCCCGTTTGGTTTCTACTTCGTGCTTATATTCTCTGAATTTCTCAAAAGCTTCAGACTTGTGTTTTATCAGGAACACATGTCCGTATCTAGAGAGATCGTCAGTGAATGTAATGAAGTAGGAAGAACCGTTCCTGGTATGTGTAGACATGGGACCACATACATCACTATGTATCAGCCCTAAGAGTTCCGTAACTCTTTCTCCGTGTCCTGTAAACGGAGTTTTGGTCATTTTACCTTTGAGGCATGACTGGCAAGTGTCATAAGATGAAAATTCAAACGGATTCAAATATCCATCTTTATGCAACTTAGCTAGTCGTGTCGCATTTATGTGACCTAATCTACAATGCCACAAGAAGGATTCGTTCAGTTCTGAACTCTTCCTTTTGTGTGTGTTTTGTAAATTGAGGACTGTATTTTGATTGAGAATGAATATGCCATTATGTAACGAGCCTTATGCAATCAACTTTTGATCTAGGAAGATGTTCATAACATTATCCTGTACTACAAAATTATATCCTTCTTTACTCAGTAAAGAAACTGATATAATGTTGCACATCATGTTCGGTATATAATAGCACTTATTCAGAACCAGTGTATTATGACTTGGTAATACAAGGTGATATTCGCCAACTGCTTTGGCTGCAACACTTGCACCATTCCCTACTTGAACGGAATGATCACCCTTTCCCAGTTCTCTACCTTTCCGTAGCCCATGCAATTGTTTACATACGTGGGATCCTGATCCGGTATCTAATACCCAGGATGTAGGGTGAACTGAAAAACAGTTCTCAATGACAAACACACCCGAAGAAGGTGCATCAACATGCATGTCCTCCGTTTGGGCGGCGTGAGAATCCAGACATTCTCCTGTTTCCTGTTCAGTCTTATAACACTTACAAGATAGAACGGGTCCAACGTTCCCCTGCACAGTATAACATGCGAGTTCGGTCAATACATCCATATTATTATCTTTATTAAGGCATGACATGGTCGCTACCTGGAGAGAGAGAGAAGAAAACACTTTAGCGTATGCTCTTGCAAGATCAGATTGGTTATTATCTTATCTAATCAGGATGGCTCCCACTGTTTTTTATCAAATCTTCCTTCAAACCCTAAAAGGAAAGACTAGCCGGGATTAATTACACTCTACAACTTCGCCGATCTTTCAGCCAGGCCAGTGTCGGTACTTTGAGGGAGGTTCCCCGTGCTTTCGCACGGACCTAATTAAAGTAAACCTCATTTTCCCAGAGGCGTAACCCCGTTGACACCTTTCTAGACACCTACTTGATCGGCTAATTGTCCTGTGTAAAACTCTCCCAGGAGTAACAATTACTCGCAGAGGGTATCGGGATCCAACTATCTCATAGAAGGTATGCAATCTCATTGCAAATTTCAACTCTTGAAATTCCCGATAATACTTTTACCCCTAACGTACTATGACCTTGACGAATGCCAAACAACCCATAGTGCGCTAGTCAAGTTCAACCCGTACATTTCTTGATTGAATTAAACCCACTCGCACGACCCTTAACGAATGCCAAACAACGCCGTACGAATACCCTAATCCAATCGCATCATATGCTACAGATAAATAGTAAATAGCTACCGTACACTACGCCTTGACGAATGCCAAACAACCGTAGCACGAATACTAAGTAATATCTATCTGAAATATCGGAGGGATACGCAGGTTTTTCAGAAAAACCATGAGCGTAATGAACTTGATATCGTTGTAGAATCAAGTGAAATTTTAAAATGGAGTGATTTTGAGGCTTTCATTAGTTTTGCTAAAGAGGTCACTCCCGGTGAAGGGATCTCGGCTCTTTCCTCATCGAATAAGGTGCGGGATATATCATATATATCACTGTGCAAAGCAAAACTCCAAAAGCAATCAAAAATCAAACCGAGTGTTGTAGCATCTGCCAGTTTTGCTAAAGAGGTCACTCCTGGTGAAAGGATCTCGGCTCTTTCCCCATCAAATAAGGTGCAGGATATATCATATATACCACTATGCAAAGCAAAACTGTAGCTACCCTTTTATTTAAAATTTTGATTCTACAACATCTTTTAGGTTTCTTTTCTTTCATTAATCACATTAATGAAGTCCCATCATTTAAGTTACCTAAACATCACAGATAAATACGACATACACTTATGCCATCCGCATTCGCCTCGATGTCCCCTCGTGCACCGTTAGGTTAGGTAACTAACGACAGAGCAGGGCAGGGCTAGTGCGGATGTAAAACATAAGTAACGCCTATATAATATATCATATATACTATATACTGTATCCATCAGAACATATCAAATGATCACATCACAGATATCGCAGCAGAAACATAGATATAATGTGGGATATACTAGGACGTCCGTATTTAGTATTTAGCCAATAATAGAAAATACGGATTCCATAGTCGCGATGAATATCCAAGCCCACACCCTGGACCCCTACGAGAGCGGCAAGCGACCCTACCAATTCTGGAGTTTAGGAGACCCGGTCTCGACTCCTCGAGATGGCCTCCCACTGAACCCCAGAACCCGATCACCCGTGCTCCCCTCCTTGGGTCCATCCTAATGCGGAAAAGTAAATAATATACAACACGGGTGGCATCGACCTCAACCCGGAAGTGCCCCAAATAAAAGAATATTACATTACATGAATGAAAATATAAAACTCTCATCTCACATAAAAAAAACCCGGCTATTCAATCGCGACAATCCTTTACATCATATCTCAGCAACACATAATATCTCATATCATCAACGTAAGTAAGTATGCATACACCGATTGTCGTCGACGTATAGCAACGAAAATCGGCAATACCACTACATACTACACTTACGGTCACAGAAAAGAAAGTGTAAAACTGCAATATCTGGAATCCACATTCTCCTTAGACATCGTAAATGCGAAATATCACATACCTCGTATTTCATGTCTTATAATATGAATTCCACACATTGCATCACATTCCAGATAATTAGACAGTATTAAAGTTTTCCGAACGACCGATCAAATACCCAAGATTCACTAAATCTCAACACTTGAGCGAAGTTCAAAAACTTGGAGTGTGACACAGTAGTAGCGGTCCAGCCATAGAAGGGTCAAGCTAACGCCTCACATGTGGCACGCCGTACTGCCCCAAACCCTAAGGTTCAAAGGACAGTTCAAGACGGTCACATAATCGAGTTAAGGTTTGTTGTCTTCTAGAGGGACCACCACAAAACTTGCACGAACCACCGAAGGATTTAAACCCCGTGAAAAGTGAGTAAATGATACTCGTTCAAACACTTCAATACTTTCCAATTTACCCGGAAAGAAACATAACAAAATTAAATACTCCGATCGAATCGATGGTAACAAAATGAACCCCTAAATTCTCAACACTTGAGTCAGTTTAAAAATACCCATAAAATAAAACATTCAGACACAAGAATTACAGTGCAAACAAACTGCAATGATCTCATTTTACGGCCGCGGTTACGCGGCACAAGAAGGTTATTGCCACGGAACCGCGGCGGTCCGTACAGATCAATAAAAATTTTTTGCTCCGTAATTCTTATAATTCCCTGCTTTATTTTTTAAGTATTTTTAATTGCCAAAAATCCCAGATTTTAGAAATTGTCCAGAGAGGGGTTGATTTTGTCGATATCGGGTTCAATCGGGGTTTTAACTTCGTTAAAGTGCCACCTAATGTTCTAACCTGGCTCTGATACCACTGTTGGGTTAGACTAGCACCTCATGAAGGGTTTGGAAATATCACATGAACCAAAGGTGGAGTCTTTAGGGTGCTAAGTTAACAAACATCGGATCGTGCCTAGAAAATTAGGGTTTCTAAAATTTTCACATCAACATATGAAAGAATAGATGGGGTTTAGAGAGTACAACCTTTGTAGCTCCCTACGCTAGACTCCTTGGCTACTTGGGGTTTGAAAAAGCTTCGCTTGAACTCCTCGAGGTCACCGATGATCCACCCGGAGTCCACTTTGTCCAAGCTTGCAACTTTATCTGATCAAGTGAACGAAATCAAGCTAACACTCCAAACAAGTGGGCTAGACTTGTGTAGAATGGTGTTGTGGTTCTCTTTCTCACTTCAAAATCCAATCTTGATGAGTATATTGCTCACTACAAAGAACTAGAGAACAACATGAGAGAGGAAGAAGAAGATGATGGCAATATCTTTTTCAAGAGTGAAAAGGATAACTCTCTTAAAGAAAAATGAAAATATATCTTTATATATTTTCTTGTTCTCATCTCAAACCATGGTTAAAACAATGAATTCATTATTGAACTTGAGTTAAAACATAAAAGGAAACTTTACCTAAGGTTAAAAGGTGGGTAAGAATGGTTAGGTCAAAAGAAGAGTGTAGAAACAAATCAATAATGAACCCTTTTTCTTTCCTTTTATGTTTTAGTATAAATACAATAATAATCCATATTAAAACCATGGTGTGATTCTTATATTGCCATCATATTCCATGTATAAGCAACCATGAAGGATGATGCATGTATGTATGTGTATATGTACATCCATATGTACATGAATCAAAAAGAAGGCATATATGCATGCATACATCCAACTAACTCAAGAAAGGATTTCAAGTGAGAAACTAATGGTTAATTAATAAATCAACACTTGATTTATCAATCCGGTCATATCACATATGTGTAGGGTTCCTAGGCACACTAAGGAGGTCTCACAAGGCATCAACCATGCCAATTTCAAATTTTACGGATGCCGAGAAACCCTAATACGGATCGTTAACTAGAATATTAGGCGAAAGATGCAAACTAGTTAACAACTTAACTACAAGAACGGAAATACAACCTTTGTAGATCCGGTCCTCCACCTCCATAACTCCGCAATGAAGTCTCCTCGCTGTCCAAATCGAATCCCGGGCTCAAGCGTCGGCTTCATCGGAGAAATGGGCAGGCTAGGTCATCGACTACGATTCCGAAGATGATCTACGTCGAGGCATCACAAGATCAAGCTCCCACTTCACCAAGTCATGAAACTTGTGAAGAAAACACCCTATACTACTTGGCAAGAGGTAGAGGATGAAGAAATAGGAAGTGGGTTCACTTTAGAATTGGATTTCTCACTCTTTTTCTCACTTTGCCATTGTTGGTAGCAAGCTTCTTCATGTGAAGAAGAAGAAGAAGATGAAGATGAATATTATGATAAGTTAATTAAAAAGGAAATTAAAAAAGAATACTTATCATAATAATAACCATGGTCAAGTGTAGAGAATGAACTAGGGTTATGTGGAATGGTTAGGGTTAAACATGAGACAAAATGGTCACTTAGTCAAAGCTTCATGAAGCTTCAAAATCAAACAAAATAAGCCACCATTTTCTTTCATTATCCTTTCCATAAAGAAATAAATAAATAAATGAATAAATAAATAAAAGGAAAACCCTAACCATTACATAACCATGGTTTAATCTTTACACATACTCAAGTAAGCATGTATCATCAAACATGATACAATCAAGTGCACAAAAGTATATCACATATACAACTTGTGAACTTCAAGTGAGAAAATCCATTTAAAGTGAACCAATACTAGTTAATGCAAAGTAATATATCAAATATATAATTATTCATTAAATCATTAAATCAACACTTGATTCAATGATCCGGTCATGTCACACACAACCGACTAGTATACAATGTATCGTTTTATCGAATCAATCCTTGATTCGATAACTAGGTTATATCGCATACAACCATTCGACACATTCATCGCGAGAATGAAATACGGTATCAAATACACGCATTATTCTCGGTCCCGCACATATCTCATATACGCTCCTATTTCGTTTCGCTTGAGCCAGGAAACCTCTGTGTAGGACTCTAAAGACTCGTCAATACGCCGGCAGCAGATGATGATCATATCAAACACCCACAAGCCGCAAGCGGTCTGCTAAACGTAACGGCAACCCGGGTATTGAGCGATCAGAAGATCGACGAGCAAGCCCGCTCACACTCCTGTGAATCCAACCAGTAACACTTACCGTACAGTCTGGTCTCGTCGTCAGATATGTCGCATATCTCGCCTAGGGGTGGTAAACGTCAGACCCCAATAGCTTGATAAGTCGTGTCGATATGAGGTCTATAACAGTTCGAGAAACTACAGGTAACACTTACCAGTAAATCTCAGCAACCCTGGCCAGGGATTTCCGGTTATAGCCAATCGAACACAGCGCAACATCAACCCCCTATACCGGGAGAGACAAATCCCCTCCTATCACTCATTGCCTCCATGTGACTCGGGACTGTACCCAAAAACCACCGTTTTGCACGCCCTCTTGGACGTGGTAAGGCGGAAATCAAAGCACAGTGGGAACCATACAAGACTCTATGACGATCTCGGGTCAACAGACTACTCTGTACCAGTGTCACCAGAGAACTGCCATCTGACGTAAGGTATAATACCATCTGAGAGTTCTCGGCGAGTCCGTCCAGTGTACCTAGTCTCCACTGATCACCCGTATATCATCTCTGATGTCAAACACCAATGGATATGGGATCATCCATCGCCCATCTGTATGGGTCGAGAAGGTATACGCTAGTCTACTCTGGTATATCGATGCCCCGTCTCGATATACCCACGACTAGGGACTTTGAAGGATGTACTTATGGGCTACCATGTCCCCACTAGTATGATCCGCATCACAGTCCAGGTAGTCAAGTACACATCCTAAGGGCTTTACCAACATGTAACAGAGAGACAAGTAATGTACACGTTAAGGTAAAGAGTAACCAGATAGCATACTATCATGTCGAGCGAGAAAGTCCTCCCTATATATGTCCCAGCATCCACTACAATATACATCCAATGTACAGTAATGGCCTCTAGGGCATACATATAACTAACAATCTCCCACTTGCACTAGGGCCATCTGATAGCAGTGGTTGTAGTATCTCATACTCAACCATCCCATAAAAGTCTCTCTCTGGGAATAGGCCTTCGCGAGTGGATCCGCCGTGTTGTCCTCTGAGTCTACTCTCCTAACCTCGATCCCCTGGAGATCAACCATCTCCACGATCAGGTGACACTGCCTTAGAATATGTCTGGATCACTAATGGGACCGGGGTTCCCGGACCAAAGCCACACTTCCATTGTCACACAATGGTAGGAACCTAGTTCATCTCATGAACCAATATACATCCAGACTGCCTCTTTGGTAGCATCTTAAGTAGCGATGTATCCTGCTTTTATCGTCTAGTTAGCCACGGTATCTAGCTTGGAACTCTCCCAACATACCGTCCCTTTACTGAGGGTAAAGACAATGCCTGTGACTGACATTCAGTCGTCTTTATCACCCTGGAACCCTTCCAGTGATTCTCCCCAGGATCAACTGATACCATCTCACTACAATTAGTGAGTGTCCTAATATCCATTTAGATCTATCTCATAGATCCAAAACCCAGGATTTAGTAGGTATCACTTTGATCCTATGTGGAGAATCATTGTGATAAGCGGAGATTGATCGAGCGTAGCATAGGAAACTCCTTCCCTATCAAGAGCATGTCATCCACGTACTCTACGAGGATCATCACCATACTCCCTACTATCCATTTGTTTACACAAGGTTCATCTATCATTTTGATGATATCAAACTCTTTGACTAACACATCAAAACAGATGTTCCAACTCCGCGATACCTGCTTTATCCTATAAATCATCTTGTACACGTTTCCGCTGCTCCCACTGTCTACGAAGCCCTCTGGCTGTGTACTTATAGACGTCCTCTTCTAAAACATCATTTAGAAAAGCAGTCATGGCACCCAACCGCCAGATATCGTAGTTATGGTATGTAGCCGTGACAAGTAGGATCTGGATGGACTTAAGCATAGCCACTTGAAAAGGTTTCATCATTATCCACGCCTGGTCGATGACGAAAAGCTTTAACAAGTCTAGCTTTGAAAGTCTCAACCTTTCCATTTACACCAAGTAATCTTCTCAAGATCTACTTGCTCCTGATAGGGATTTAACCCTTCAGATATAGCAACCAAAGTCCATACTTTATTGGTGTACATGGATTCCATCTCAGATCGCTAAGCATCCAGCCATTCTTACAGAGACCCACTCCTGATGGCCAGCTCGAAACTAGTTGGGTCATCATCTCATGATGCAATCCTTGCTGCCACTGTCATAGAGTAACCGAAGTATCTCTCAGGTGGGTGAGGAACCCTACTAGATCGGCGGAGAGGCTGAGGTTCATTGGTAACTATTGAATCCTTTTGGTTTTATCAAATCATTAGCTGTAGTTTGTATAGCTGGAACATTTCCAGTTCTACATAACAGATCTTGCCTTGAGCTTGTCCGGATTTTGCTTGTAGACATAGGCCGGACAACCCCAAATCTTAACTAGCTTAAGACATGGGCTCTACCCTTTCCATATCACATATGAAGTGGTAGGCAACTGATTTGATTCGAACCCTATTCAATAGGTATGCAGCTTCTCAAGTGCATAACTCCCAAAAAGGAAATAGGTAACTCAGTAGTACTCATCATAGAGCATACCTTATCATATAGGGTATGATTGCTCCGCCCCGATATACCATCGTGCTATGGTGTATACGGAGGAGTAATGCTGAGAGAGAATCTCATTCTCCTTTAGAATAGTCCAGGAATTCCATGCACAAGTATTCTCCTCCTTGATCTCATCATAGGACATAATACTTATACCCTTATTTTGGTTCTCTACTTCTAACTTATATTCTGTGAATATCTCAAAAGGTTCGGACTTGTGTTTCAACGGGAACATAGGTCTGAATCTTGAAAGATCATCAGAGAATGTAATGAAGTATGAACCAGTCTTGGCAAGTGTAGACAGGGGACCTACATACATCAACATGTATCATCCCAAGAGTTCACTAACTCTTTCTCTGTTTCCAATAAACAGAGCTATGGTCATCTTATCTCTGTGACATGACTGGCAAGTTTCATAAGATGTAAATTCAAACTAATTTAAATATGCATCTACATGTAACTTCAGCTAGTCGGGTCGCATTGATATGACCTAGTCTACAATGCCTCAAGAAGGATTCGTTCATTTCTGAACTCTTCCTCTTGTGTGTGTTCCATATACTAAGAACTGTAGTTTGATTTAGAACATCAACGCTTTTAGATAACGTGCCTGAACCGATCAAATTTTGATATAGGAAATGTTCAAAACATTATCCAACAATACAAAATTTTATCATTTCTTTACAAATAAAGAGACTGATATGATTTGTATATCAGGATCGGTATCTAACAACATTCGTTCAGAATCAATGTATTGGTAATACAGGGTGACAGTGACCAACAGACTTGGCTACAACACTTGCCCCGTTTTCTGTCTCATGAAACTTATCACCCGTTCTCAGTTCTCTACCTATCTGTAGCCCTATGTAACAGATTACATATCTGGGATCCTGATCTGGTATCACATACCCAGGACGTAAAGGATACTGAGAAACAGTTCTCTGTAATGAATACACCCGAAGGAGATGCATCATATGCACTTTCTTCGTTTGGGCGGCACGGGAAATCTGGTATTCCCCAATTTCCTGCTCTGTCTTATAACAATTATAAGTTGGAGCGGGACCAACGTTCCCCAGCTCAGTATAACAAGCGGGTTCGGTCAATAATCCGTATTATTATCTTGATTAAGACGTGATATGGTCGCTACCAGGAGAGAGAGAGAAGAAAACACTCAGCGTGCGCTCTTGCAAGAATAGATTGGTTATTATTTTATCTAATCAGGATGGCTCCCACTGTTTTTATCAATTCTTCCTTCAAACCCTAAAAGGAAAGACTAGCCGGGATTAATTACACACTACAAGTTCGCCAATCTTTCAGCCAGGCCAGTGTCGGTACTTTGAGGGAGGTCCCCCGTGCTTTCGCACGAACCTAATTAATGTAAACCTCGTTTTCCCAGAGACGTAACCTCGTTAACACCTTTCTAGACACCTACTTGATCGGCTAATTGTAATGTATAAAACTCTCCCAGGAGTAACTCTTACTCGCAGCGGGTATCGGGATCCAACTATCTCATAGAAGGTATGCAATCTCATTGCAAATTTCAACACTTGAAATTCCCGATAATTTTGCCCCTAGCGTCCTATGACCTTTGACGGAGGCCAAACTACCCATAGTCCGCTAGTCAAGTTCAACCCGTCATTTCCTGATTGAATTAAACCCACCCGCACGACCCTTGACGGAGGCAAAACAACGCCGTACGAATACCCTAATCCAATCGCATCATATGCTAGCAGATAAGCACTAGTTAGCTACCGTACACTACGCCTTGACGGAGGCCAAACTACCGCAGCACGAATACTAACTAGTACTTATCTGAAATGACGGAGGGCTACGATAGGTTTTTCTGAAAACCTATTGCGTAATGAACTTGATATCGTTGTAGAATCAAATGATTTTTAAAATGGAGTGCTTTTGAGGCTTTTGTGGTTTTGCTAAAGGAGTCACTCCCGGTGAAGGGATCGTCGGTCCTTTCCTCGTCGAATGAGGTGCGGGATATATCATATATATCACTGTGCAAAGCAAAACTCTTAAAAGCAATCAGAAGACAAACCGAGTGTGTAGCATCTGCCAGTTATTGCTAAAGGGGTCACTCCCGGTGAAGGGATCGTCGGCCCTTTCCTCATCGAATAAGGTGCAGGATATATCATATATACCGCTGTGCAAAGCAAGAACTGTAGCTACCTGTTTTAATTTTGAAATTCAATTCTACAACATCTTAGGTTTCTTTAATTTTCATTAATCACATTAATGAATTCCCATCATTTAAGTCACCTAAACATCACAGATAAATACGACGTACACTTATGCCATCCGCATTCGCCTCGATATCCCCTCGTGCACCGTTAGGTTAGGTAACTAACGGCAGAGCGGGGCAGGGCTAGCACGGGTGTAAAACATAAGTAACGTCTATATAATATATCATATATACTATATACAGTATCCATCACAGAACATATCACATGATCACATCACAGATATCGCAGCAGAAGAAACATATGAAATATTGGATATACTAGGACGTCCGTGTTTTCAATACGAGCCAGTATAAAACACGGATTCCACGGTCGTGATGAATAGCCAAACCCACACCCCTAGACCCCTATGAGAGCGGCAAGCAACCCTACCAATTCTAGAGTTAGGAGACCCGGACTCGACTCCTCGAGTTGGTCTCCCACTGGACACCAGAACCCGGTTACTTGTGCCCTCCTCCTTGGGTCTATCCTAGTGCGGAAAAGTAAATAATATACAAAGGGTGACATCTTCCGCAACCTGGAAGTGCCCCAATAAAAGAATATTACATACAAGTTTTTACATGAATGAAAATGAAAAACACTCATCTCACATAAAAAAAACCCCGGCTATTCAAACACGACGATCCAATATAACATATCCAGCAACACATAACAACACATGTCAACAACGTAAGTAAATATGCGCATCCCAATTGTCGTTGATATATAGCAACGAAACCGGCAATATCCCATATTACACTTACGGTCACAGAAAAGAAAGTGTAAAACTACAACAGTTGGAATCCACAATCCGCATAGACATCGCATGCCTAATCAAATGAATACCTTAGACATCACATGCCTAACAATTATAAACCCCGCATTTTAGTCTCATTATCGAAAACACTTTTCAATATCAAGTCGGGCAATTCAACAGGATTCCCGACATCCTGATCGAATACTCGTCGCAAACTTCAGTAGACGGCCGCACCCCCGATGCCGTCGACGAAGTGCACCAAGGCGGAACACCGCTGCCGCGAGCATCCAAATGGATGCTTTCGGCGACGGGGTTCTCCTACAGTCACTTGGTCGGGGCTATGGAGTGAGGCTGTCTATTAAGTTTACCCGGCGAGTATCCGCGTACGCTACGTGATTGCGACGGACTTTTGATCACATCAAAATTCCGTGGCAACCGATCAAGTGAGACTAAACTGCTATGTTTATAACATTCATTCAGTTATCTCATAACTTATTGTGAATTCCAATTATTGTATCACATTCCGGATAAATAGAAAATGTTAAACTTTCCGATCGAACAATCGAACACCCAAGTTTTCCCGAAACAGCTCAACACATGAAACAAGTTCAAAAACATTCAGTTCGTGCCTCAGTACCAACGGTCCAGCCGTAGAAGGGTCAAGCCAATGCCTCACATGTGGCACACCGTACTGCCCCAAACCCTAAGGTTCAAAGGGCAGTTCAAGACGGTCACATAATCGAGTTAAGGTTTGTTATCTTCTAGAGGGCCCATCGCGTTACTTGCACTACTTAGAACGTCTTTAAACTACGGAAAAATCCAACACTTGGAAATTTTCCGGCAGGGGAAAAAGTGGGTATTTATATCCGGTCGAACTTTTTAACATATTCTAAATTACCCGGAAAAACACACTGACAAAATTAGACAATCCGATCGATACACCGAGGTCCTAATACAACCCAGAAATTTCAACTCTGTAAAAAAAAATTAAAAATTCCCAGGAAAACCAGAACTAAAAACTAGGAATTACGGTGCAAACATGATAGTATGAAGAGATAAATTGGCCGCGGAATCGCCGCAATAGGCATGCTATTGCCGCGGTTCCGCCGCGCTTCTATCGACTTAGGTGCTCGAACTTCTCAGTAATTCTTAGAATCTCCTGCTGGTTTTTCTGCATATTTTTAATTCTCAAAAATCCACGATTTCAGAAAATGTACAGAGAGCAAATTAGGGTTTGGGTTTTGGTTCGATCGGACTTCTAATTCCGTCTACGCATCGCCTAAGGCTCTAGCTAGGCTCTGATACCACTATAGGGTTCCTAGGCACACTAAGGAGGTCTCACAAGGCATCAACCATGCCAATTTCAAATTTTACGGGTGCCGAGAAACCCTAATACGGATCGTTAACTAGAATATTAGGCGAAAGATGCAAACTAGTTAACAACTTAACTACAAGAACGGAAATACAACCTTTGTAGATCCGGTCCTCCACCTCCATAGCTCCGCAATGAAGTCTCCTCGCTGTCCAATTCGAATCCCGGGCTCAAGCGTCGGCTTCATCGGAGAAATGGGCGGGCTAGGTCATCGACTACGATGCCGAAGATGATCTACGTCGAGGCATCACAAGATCAAGCTCCCACTTCACCAAGTCATGAAACTTGTGAAGAAAACACCCTATACTACTTGGCAAGAGGTAGAGGAAGAAGAAATAGGAAGTGGGTTCACTTTAGAATTGGATTTCTCACTCTTTTTCTCACTTTGCCATTGTTGGTAGCAAGCTTCTTCATGTGAAGAAGATGAAGATGAATATTATGATAAGTTAATTAAAAAGGAAATTAAAAAAGAATACTTATCATAATAATAACCATGGTCAAGTGTAGAGAATGAACTAGGGTTATGTGGAATGGTTAGGGTTAAACATGAGACAAAATGGTCACTTAGTCAAAGCTTCATGAAGCTTCAAAATCAAACAAAATAAGCCACCATTTTCTTTCATTATCCTTTCCATAAAGAAATAAATAAATAAAAGGAAAACCCTAACCATTACAAAACCATGGTTTAATCTTTACACATACTCAAGTAAGCATGTATCATCAAGCATGATACAATCAAGTGCACAAAAGTATATCACATATACAACTTGTGAACTTCAAGTGAGAAAATCCATTTAAAGTGAACCAATACTAGTTAATGCAAAGTAATATATCAAATATATAATTATGCATTAAATCATTAAATCAACACTTGATTCAATGATCCGGTCATGTCGCACACAACCGACTAGTATACAATGTATCGTTTTATCGAATCAATCCTTGATTCGATAACTAGGTTATATCGCATACAACCATTCGACACATTCATCGCGAGAATGAAATACGGTATCACATACACGCATTATTCTCGGTCCCGCATATATCTCATATGCGCTCCTATTTCGTTTCGCTTGAGCTAGGAAACCTCTGTGTAGGACTCTAAAGACTCGTCAATACGCCGGCAGCAGATGATGATCATATCAAACACCCACAAGCCGCAAGCAGTCTGCTAAACGTAACGGCCACCCGGGTATTGAGCGATCAGAAGATCGACGAGCAAGCCCGCTCACACTCCTGTGAATCCAACCAGTAACATTTACCGTACAGTCCGATCTCATCGTCAGATATGTCGCATATCTCGCCTAGGGGTGGTAAACGTCAGACCCCAATAGCTCGATAAGTCGTGTCGATATGAGGTCTATAACAGTTCGAGAAACTACAGGTAACACTTACCAGTAAATCTCAGCAACCCTGGCCAGGGATTTCCGGTTATAGCCAATCGAACACAGCGCAACATCAACCCCCTATACCGGGAGAGACGAATCCCCTCCTATCGCTCATTGCCTCCATGTGACTCGGGACTGTACCCAAAAACCACCGTTTTGCATGCCCTCTTGGACGTGGTAAGGTGGAAATCAAAGCACAGTGGGAACCACACAAGACTCTATGACGATCTCGGGTCAACAGACTACTCTGTACCAGTGTCACCAGAGAACTGCCATCTGACGTAAGGTATAATACCATCTGGGAGTTCTCGGCGAGTCCGTCCAGTGTACCCAGTCTCCACTGAGCACCCGTATATCATCTCTGATGTCAAACACCAATGGATATGGGATCATCCATCGCCCATCTGTATGGGTCAAGAAGGTATACGCTTGTCTACTCTGATATATCGATGCCCCGTCTCGATATACCCACGACTAGGGACTTTGAAGGATGTACTTATGGACTACCATGTCCCCACTAGTATGATCCGCATCACAGTCCATGTAGTCAAGTACACATCCTAAGGGCTTTACCAACATGTAACAGAGAGACAAGTAGTGTACACGTTAAGGTAAAGAGTAACCAGATAGCATACTATCATGTCGAGCGAGAAAGTCCTCCCTATATATGTCCCAGCATCCACTACAATATACATCCAATGTACAGTAATGGCCTCTAGGGCATACATATAACTAACAATATGGCCCTACCAAAAGCAAGCCGCCCGATCAATACACGGTATCCTATACGCGCATTTTAATCGGGTCCATGCGCATATCGCATACGCGCACCACAACGTTTCGCCTGGACTAGGAAACTCCATTGTGGGACTTTGAGACTCGTCAATACGCCGGCAGTGGGTGATGATCATATCAAGCACCCCCAAGCCGCAAGCGGTCAGCTAAACGTAACGGCCACCCGGGTATTGAGCGATCAGAAGAGAACAAGCAAACCTGCTACAACTCCCGTCGAGCCAATCGGCGACACTACCGTGCAGTCCGGTCTCCTCATCTGATATGTCGCATATCAAGTCTAGGGGTGGTAAACGTCAGACCCCAATAACCGATAAGTAGTGCCAGTGTGAGGCTCATAACGGGTCGAGAAACTACTGGTAACACTTACCAGCAAATCTCTGATCAGCCCTGGCCAGGGACTTCCCTGTTACGGCCAATCGAGCACAGCGCAACATCAACCCCCAATACCGGGAGAGACGAAACCCCTCATATCGCTCATTGCCTCCATGTGACTCGGGACTGTACCCAAAAACCACCGTTTTGAACGCCCTCATGGACGTGGTAAGGTGGAGATCAAAGCACAGTGGGAATCACACAAGACTCTATGACGATCTCGGGTCTACAGACTAACATGCACAAGTGTCACCTGAGAACTGCCATCTGACGTGAGGTATAATACCATCTGGGAGTTCTCGGCGAGTCCGTCCAGTGTACCCAGTCTCTACTGAGCACCCGTATACCATCTCTAATGTCAAACACCAATGGATATGGGATCATCCATCGCCCATCTCATGGGTCGAGAAGCGTATACGCTAGTCTACACTGGTATATCGATGCCCCGTCTCGATACACCTTCGACTAGGGACCTTGAAGGATGTACTTATGGACTACCATGTCCCCACTAGTATGATCTGCATCATAGTTCAGGTAGTCAAGTACACATCCTAAGGGCTTTACCAACATGTAACTATAAGACAGTTTAAAGAGACTAGTATACATGTTAAGATAAAGAGCAACCAGATAGTATACTATCATATCGAGCAAGAAAGTCATCTCTATATATGTCCAAGCATCCAATATAATATACATCATCTGTACAATACTGGCCTCTGGGGCATACATACAACTAATAGTTACATTCTATCCTACTTATAAAAATTTCGTCCTCGAAATTTGTAGAAGAAAAGTGTAACAGATTCAAAGCAATTTGGTGATAGTGATGGTGATAATGCATAAAAATATTTGGAAGAACGAGAGAATGGAAAGGTATTAGAAAGATTCAAAAGATGTGAGGGAAATACCAGGGTTACCTTGGTCTACAGTCTCGGTTTCTACTGCTGCTAATGTGAAAGCCTGTCACCGAAGGACATTCCACCTAGTTGGAGGCACATTCCTCTGTCCTTAGGGCATGTTTCTCTGCCCTCGAGGCATGTTCCTCAGTGCTTGATGGAATTGGCGATTAGGCTGTGCAGGAGGTCTATGCAAAGGTGGAGCTGGAAGAACAAGACGATGTGCAGGAGCCTGGATAACTGGCCGCTGCGGATAAGTATTGTGAGTTGGAACTGTGTTGCGCCTATAAGGACATGTTCCAATTCCATGATTGGATGTGCCACAAACTAAGCACAGGCCTTTTGCACGCCTACAGTCCTTCCACTGGTGTCCATCCCTCTTCAAGTAGAAGCAAAAATATGGAATTTGCTGGTTATTTGTTTCTTCCGGTCTCCTGGGTTCAAAAGTTGGCCTTGAAGAGGCTCCTCCTGCCATCTAAGTGGCAGGGTGCTTCACTCAGGCAGATTGGGCTCTGCCCTTCTTCTTCACCACTGCCTCATATCGACGGGCAGCTTTCAAAGCCAGGTCATGGTTGGGAAATCCCCTGTAGCTAAGACGGCTTGGATTTCCTGGTCTAACCCTTGCTAAAATCATCTAGACCTGATCTCAGCAGACAGTATCAAGTATGCCGCGAACCTGGTCTTGTATTAGCTGTGTAGTATGTGATATTTAGAAAATCGAATATTGAGACATATCTTACCTACTGAGCATGGTAAACTCAGCATCATACTCATCCACAGATTTGGTCCACATCGAAACCTATTGTAGATGGATGAATTGTTGTTCCATGTCAAATCGGGCAGTCTCTGGAAAGTACTTCGCATCGAACATGTCGTGAAAGGTTTTCCATTCGATCGGTTGGTCAAGACGGCTTTCTTTCGCCTTCCACCAAACTCGGGCATTGTCGGCGAGTTGCATCTTCGCAACGCGTACCCAAGTGATCTCTGGCATTTGTGTTGCTGCCAGATCATCCTCAATACTCTGAGCCCATTCTTCAGCTTCCAAAGGGCTCTCTTTTCTTGAAAATTACTTTTGGTGCAATGCCCGGAATTGCTTTATTCTGGACGCTTCCGCTTCTGGATAGTTCATTAATATAGCAGTCGACTGCCGTTGTCCTTCAACATGTAATAGTGATCATAATGCTGGTAGTCAAGTAAGAATCCTATGGGCTCTATCAACATGTAATAGTGATCTGTAATACCACATAATGCATGTGCATGATGATAAAGAGAAACCAGATAGCATACTATCATCTTGAGTAAGACTGTTCTATCCATATAGGTCCTCCCTCAATCATCATAATCACCTGTCTGTGATTACAAAAAAATGCCTTAAGGGCACTATAGCCAACACCTCTTACATTCTAGGGATCAAGATCCATCGAGATAGATCTAAGAGGATGTTGGGACTTTCACAGTCCAGGTACATTGACACCATACTGAAAAGATTTAATATGGAAAATTCCAAGCGTGGTAATTTACCCGCTTGTCTCGGGATCACCCTCTCCAAAGAAATGTCTCCCAAGACTGATTTGGAAAGGGATCGCATGAGTATTATACCCTACGCTTCGCCGGTAGAATCTATAATGTATGCGATATTATGTACCAGACCAGATGTAGCTTACGCACTAAGCGTGGTAAGCATGTATCAGTTAAACTCGGGGGAGAACCACTGGATAGCAGTAAAGAACATTCTCAAGTGCCTAAGAAAGGCTAAGAAGATGTTCTTGGTATACGGCAGTAAAGATCTCCATATTGAGGCCTTCGCTGACTCCAGCTTTAAAAGTGACAAGGATGACTCCAAATCCATGTCGGGTTATATATTCACCCTTAATAGAGGGGCGGTCTGTTGAAAGAGCTCCAAATAAGACATGGTAGCTGACTTGATAATGGTGGCAGAGTATATCACTGCTTATGACGTCGCAAAAGAAGAAGTTTGGATAAGGAAGTTCATTTCAGAACTTCAGGAGGTTCCGTCCATTGTTGACCCAATACCTTTGTATTGTGACAATAACAGGGATATTGCTTTATCGAAGGAACCACAGTCCCATCAGAGATCCAGACACATCTTAAGACGGTATCACCTGATCAGGAAGCTCATGGATTGCCAGGAGATTCAGGTGCTAAGAGTAGACATGAAGAACAACATTGTTGATCCACTCGCAAAGGCCATCTCTCAGATGCGGTTCGAGAGACTATTTGAGATGACAGGTCTGTGATACGTCAGTACATGGGTTTAGTGCAAGTGGGAGATTGTTAAGTATATATGTCCTAGATGCCATTATTGTATAGAACAGAATTGTATATTACATTTTGGAAGCTTGGGATATATACATATATATGACATTCTTTCTCAATATGATAGTTTGCTATCTAGTTGTATCCATCTTAACATGTGCATATGTTCCATTTCACATATCGCTATTATATTTTGATAGAGCCCGTAGGATCATTGCTTGACTACCAGCGTTGTGATGGCAATAATACATGTGGGAGTTGGGTAATCTATAAGCACATCCTTAAAATTGTCCCTAGTCGTAGGATTATTGAGACTGGGCATTAATACTCTAGAGTAGACTAGTGTATACGTTTCTTATCCTCGTTACGGGAGATGGCTAGTCCTGCAGCCATTGGTATATGGTACCAAAGATAGTGTATAAGCGCTCATTAGGTTATGAGTTACATTGGATGAACTCGCTGAGAACTGCTAGTTGGTATTATACCTATCGTCGGATAGCAGTTCTCTGGTGACATAAGTACAGGTTAGTCCGATGACTTGACATCTGTCATGACCCAAAATATTAGCTCGTGACCAGCACTTAAATCACGCAACGTCTAAAGGCGTAACGTAATTCAAGTAAGCTGAAACCCAGAAATCTAAATCTTTTAAGAAAAATAAAGGAGGTGAAGTTTTGAAATAAGGGTATAATGAAATCAAGTTTTCTTAATGCATAGAATAGGAACATGAAAAATACAAGTGGATTATGCAAGTTTAAAAACATGTTTCGTCTTTTTTAAAAATTTGGGCAGCACCTCCTTTGTATATTTTTATCCAAAACCACATATACAAGATAATAATAAAGGCAACCCCAAATGGGAGCTAGCTCTTCGCCAAACGGCGGATCACAACCACGCAAGACAATATATATAAGTATACGACGCCCAACGGCGAAGATCACCACAAAGATAAAGAAAAGAAAGACATAAAAACAACAAGTAGCGGAAAACCCCTCGCTCTAAGTCTCGCAACCACAATCCCACTAAGTCTCATTACTTACACAAATACAAATTTTGATTGATAGAGTTGACTAGAAACAATATGAAATATAAATACAAGAGTGGGTACGATACAAATGCCCCACCTACCAATGCAAAACACCCAAATGAAGCTATGTACCAGCGATGCCACTACTGATCCATGCGGTCAACCTGCAAGAACTGTGGCACAACGGGGGTGAGTTGCCAAATCGTGAGTAGAAAAACATCAAAAAGAAAAAATCGAATAAACAATGACTCCTAGGTCAACTATATCATAAAGGTAATACTATGATATCTATGGTGACCGGGTCTGTATATGTGCCAACAAGGTAATCAATGCCTATAAGCATGTGGATAACATCCAACAGTATAATCAATGCATGTATGCATATAGATCTCGTCCACCCATATAATCAATGTATGTATGCATGTGGATCTCATACACATGTCAACCACTGACACAACAACATCATGCATGTAAATATCATAAAAGCATATACATGAAAATATGAGGATATAAATCAACATGGGTCCCTCGCGACACCCCAAAATCATGGAACCTGAGTGTCCAGTATCGACACTCGAAACATCATGAAACCCATGTCCAGCATTGACACGCAAATCCTCATATCTCTCGGGCTCCGTCAATCCGAATCGGCCCACGGGCTCCGTCAGTCCGGATCGGCCCATATCATCTCTCGACTCTGGTCGGTATCCTCCGGATATCCGCCGAGCCCAAACACTATCACAGATAGGCAGTGCTCACGTGCCAGGCTCACCGTCTAACAATACGAGTCTTCTTACCCCGGGGTACCTCACCGGGTCTACCATGTAGCCGCATACGGTGCCCATCGCTCCTCGAATCGGGGTTCACATGCCACTCTCAGAACCGAGAAAACACATGGTGGACGCACTGAAATATCACATCAAGAGAAACCGGGTTTTTAAAACAATACATGCTTTCTTTTGAAATAGCCACGGTTCTCAAATCCAGAAATCTCATGAAAACAGCATATCTCAATGCGTAAAAGCGTAAAATATGATGTATGCGACATATAACAGAAATATAAGCATATCCGTATATCATGCAACATGGAACAGTGATATGATATATTAAGGGAAAACCGCTCTTTTAAATGGATCCAGTTTTTAAAATAGTACATGCGGTCCCCAAATCTCCAAAATCGAATGCAATACTGTATAAAGGTGCACATGTGTATATACGCAAGTATGGACGTACAAATGTGTATGTCAGCAAGTATAGGTGTACAATATGTATGTACGCAAGTATGGTGTACAATATGTATATCATGATGAAGCAACCCTACTGTGTAGTGACATGGCAATTATCGATGATGAAGTGTGTGAGCCGGCAAATCTATGTACGTGTAACATACGCATCATCGATAATGATGCAGGTGTACTAGCACAGGTATAAGCAATGCAATGAGAATAATATGAATGCAGCATAAGGTAAATCATATGCAAATGCTGACGGGTATACGTATCTAACATGATCGAGTCGGTAAATCAATCAATCGGCATCCAGCCTCACAACATCCCGTACGGTATACTCCAGTACGGCATCCTCTAGTTAAGGGTATGGATCAAACCTCAAGTCAAACTCATCACGTACGGAAAATCATCGTACGGCGGCATTAAGTTATCAGGGATCATATCATCCTATAAAACGAGGAAGGTACGGACCTAACGTCTCATATGGCTATCACTCACGATTCACAACAAATATAAATATCTCTATACCTATGTCTCAGGTCATATCCGCAATAATCTCATATCAGGGGACCGGCAGGGTATAAATCATCTCAATCGACACACATTCGTATACCAACATATCATCAAATCATCATATCGCGTCATATATTCTTTTCATCGCATTTATATCCCTCATCAAGTCAATTTTACCAATACAATCTACCATTACTATAAGCATAAGTATCTAATCTAACATACACACCCCAACCATACAAACAGTTTTTGAAAGATGCAAATCGTAGTTTTGAAAGTAGAGGCTACGGTGTTTTTAAGGAAAAGATATCATTTGAAAATCCGTAACGTCACTCAAGGTATCTGTTTAAAAGATGTATATGATTCTTTAGTTTAGAAATAAGTATGGTTCGGATGATGCATCTACATCGGCTATCTAGTCCTATAGTATCCTAAACGGAAATACCAACAAATATCATTCTCAAGTCCCGTCATCACATACTAGTCATATCATATCGCTTCTAACTATCCTTATTTTCTAATATGGTTTATCTAACTATCCTTTTTACTCTATCTATATTTTTTTATTAAAAGTTTCATTAACCATAATCTATATATAAATCGGTTTCCATCAAAGTGTGCAGGGATACTATACGCCATCCACCCAACTTCTCCCGTAGATATAGATCTACTCACCTTGTTCTTCGCTTGCCGAAGTCGATGATGCCACGCTCTGTTGCCTCGGAATCCACGCGAAGGTATCTACAATAACAACACATATCGCAACGCTATAAAAATCAAGTTCTGAAATCCAAAACGGCACGCGCATTTCTCATAGGTTAGAACCTATAGCTTACGCGTACAAAATCAACCAAACAACCCTTGTTGTTAATGTACGAACATCCAACAACCAAATAGGAATCCAAATTTCAAAGTTTACAGCTAAAAGGACCACAGAACAAATACGAAGGCAATCCCTCCTACCCTGGCCGCAAATTGCAGCCATAAGGGATAAATTTGCGGCCACACTAAGGGTACAAGGGCTGGGGTCTTTAGGGTATACTCCTGGGTGCCTGCACGACTCACTGTGTATGCAAAATAATTTTTAATGCCTCCGGGTTACTCCAGATTCCCATATACCCTCACAATTCAACACAAAACCGACATAATCAATCCCTAAATCCTTATTTTGGTTTCTATACACAAACCCAGGTCTAAAACGGTCACTCAACAGCCACTCAATCATCACCAATCCACAATTTCACTCAAACCCTCACTAGGATTTCTAAGTATCACCAATCCATCACTAAACGAACTCTAAACTTAAACAAAAGCTAGGAAAACTTGAAACTAAACTAATGGAAGAAATTATACCTCATGGATGTCGCTCAAGAGAAACCCTAACTTCCCAATGTCACCAAAATCCAACTTTGCTAGGTCCACTTTGTAGAGAATGAAGAGGTGGTCAATTTTTGTAATAGGGTTTAGGGTTTTGTGGAGTATTTTGAGATGGATCTAGGGTTGAAGGTGGAGGGAAGTGATGAAGAAGAAGGAGAAGAAAAAATAATGGGGAGGGAAAAGAATGGCTGCCCTCTCTCTCTCCTACTCTCACTCTCTCTTATTCTCACCCTCCTTTTCTCTCTCCAATCACTCTCTCTTTTTAACCCTTTTCTTTTTCTTTTAAAACCAAACCATATAATACTCCAAAATAATACAAGAAAACATGTAACCAAAATGCAACATGATATGGTGCACTAGCCATGAAAAACTGTACAAACACGGATTTGGTTTAATCGCGATTAGCAGTGCACTAATCGGGTTTTTATCCAAACTGCATATAAAAAAATTTTAAAATGCCAAATCCTTTAAATATATTATTAAATGAATAAATCATTTTAAATTTCCATTTATTTCACAATTATTGGTATATATTTATACCCTTTTTCGAAAACCCCAATTTCACAAATCGGGCAGTTTTCGGGAAATATATTATTTTAATATTAAATTCTAAAAATAATATTTTATATTTTCTGAAATGTTACAGTCTTCCCCCCTTAAATAAACTCGGTCTCCGAATTTAAATTTAAACCCCCAAAATCTAAAACATTTCAATAATCAGCTCAAATCAACGGGGCTCCGAAATCACGGAAAATACAGAAATAACACATCACATCGCGTCAAGTGCGCATGAAAATGAGTACAAAACTCAAAATCGAACTCCGTCAGGCTTCATGCAAATCATCTGATTTGCACGCATATCCTCGGAGTTACAGTGGAGATACAGATCACGAAATCCAATACTAAAATCCAACATACACTAGTCAAATACTATACTATGTATATAGTACGCATCCTTGAAAAACCCCAAAATTTGAATAAATACATGCAAAATCCTTTCTGAATCGCCGTGTGATGCGTAACTCACGGCATAAGTGACGGACGCTCATTTGTAAAATAATAATATATGTCCATATATGTTTTGCTAAATATACGTTCCGTCGTTTCAAAATATCCCAAAAGGTTTTCCTTTAAAAATGTTCGTCTCGCTCATGGACACGTAGGAAATAGCGAGACTATAGCTCCTTTGAAAAGCTCTTGGTAAGATTTTAATGCATGCAAGTACTCAGGTACTGCCCTCAGGTCAGTCATGTTCGGCTACTATATAAATATAGTACCTATCATGAAAACAAAGTGCTCAAAAAGCAAAATCAGCCTCAAAAAGACGTATCCAACAATCACATGCGTCTGGTGCGCACGGAAATCAAATCCAAATATAGGTGCCACTATATGCACAAAGTAAAACTAAGTGTAACGGGTGTGCACAAAAGCATCTGTCCAGTGCAACGGATGTGCACGACAACAATATCTGGTGCATCTATTGTGCACAAAAATCTCAAATCTGGTGCATCAAATGCGCGAAACACAAGTACAGTGCAACCAAGGCACGAAAATCACATTAATAACTCAAATGCGTATAAAAACGACACCGAATGTACCAAGGTGTATAAATCAAAAACGTGTACAACTATGTGCACAAATCCGTATCAATGCACTGCAAGCACATGTGAGCTATACCGAATGCAAAAATCACATCATCCGTATGAAATCCACGAAATCATAAACACATGCTACGAAGGTACAAAATCGACATAAAATGCAATGGATATGCACAAATTGCAAATCAACACAACAGTGTATAAAACATATGTTCAGCACAATAACTATGCCCAAACATGTAAATACCCAGCAGGTGCAGCCATGGTGCACGAAAACCATATCATGAAACTCAATCATCAAAACTCAAACCCAAAAGATATAAGTGTGATACTCAGATCACAAACGCAAATTGCAACAAATGATATTGAGGTACACCTCCTACAATGTCGAAAAAGTACCGGTGCGCTAAAACTGGCAGAGCAAGAACATCCGCTTGCCTCCTGCTCACGGTCTGGCGTCCTCTGTCTCTGGGTCCTCATTTTCTCTGCGGATTACCAATCTCGCAATCTATCGGCTCATCGGCCCAGTCAGGTGTACTAACGGGGATGATTCCGTCCTGGCACTTTTCTGGTCATCTCTCGGTCAATCATCACGACCACTCGTAAAGCAGCACGTCACTGGCGTCGGCCTCTGGTCCTCTGAATACTCGTGACACAACTGATCCTGAGTGCAAATCTCATTGCGGCAGTTGATCAGTCGAAAATAATGTATTTTTAACACGTCAATTTCCCTATCATTTGCACTCATCTAGAAGTGTTCGGTTTGCATATTGAACATATTAGCAAAACAGCCGTAAAATACCAGATTACCTGTGTTGCATACTAAAACCGGCATTTCTGAGGGAAATTGTGTGTTTTTCATGGCATTGCATCATCCTTGTGTAGCGCAACCTGTAATTTTGGGGTCATATCTAGTATTCAGAGTTTGCCTTCCGGTCATGGAATAGATGAAATAAATCCAAAAATGGATTTTTTTCAAGAATGAAATCTTATTGGACTTGTTTCGAAGTCTGTGCAGGGAATTCCAGGAACCGAGCTAGAATTGTCAAAGTGCTGATCAAAAGATGCGCCAAGTCTAAGCTTTCTGATCTGGCATTTATAGAGAAAGAAATATAAAATTCAACATATCATGAAAAGACCATTATGTCCAGAGGAAGCAACACAAAGAAAATCACTCACTGAAGCGCCCACGTGACCGCGGATCCGCGGCCTGAGGAGGCACGTGCCGCGGATCCGCGGCATCTTGATGACATCAGCAAACCATATTTTCCCCGTGTGCTTATTTCTAATGGCTAAGCTTCCAGAACACTCCAGAAATGCCACGTGGCTTCATCTTGAAGGCTCGGCCTAACAACCTAGTTCTAGAACCATCCCTCCAACAAACTATTTCTAGAAGTCTCTCTCTAACAAACTTTTAGAGGGAAATTTGAAATTTGAATTCTAGATCTAGGGTTTTAGATGGCTTATAAAAGGAAACCTAGATCTAGGGTTAAGGGACTTCTTCTTCTTCTTCCTCTCTCTCCACTCTTCATACAAGTTGAGTGACACAACTTGTCAACCCTAATTCAAATTACAAAGCCAAATTCAAGATCCCGAGTACCATTCAAGCGAGAAGCCTTCAACCTTTTAGGAGCGGAGCCGATCTTCAATCGAGCAAGTGATCCAAGCCGATCCACGACTCAAGGAGACGAGCGAAGCCAAATCGACGATCAAGTTCTTCCTCTTGTAGTTCTTGAGCGAATTGTAACGGAATTGTTGATAAATAAAAGGTGAAATTCTTTAATCTTGCTTTCTTTAAATTCTTGCATCATGATTCGATCTCAATTTGTAATTGTGGTTCTTGTTGTGATGTTTGAGTAAAACTCCGCTCGTAAGAAGTCGAGACGATCAATAGAATACAAATCCTAAAATGATTCTTAAGTCCTACGAGTTTTGTAAACTCTTGTAAATTGAAGAATTGACGACCTAGTTTCGTTGCGATGCTTTTTTGATTATGATCGCTCGAAATTAGGGATCTACGATCAATTCTTGAATTTACTAGAGGTTAGAATGTGAATGATATCGATGAAGGAACAAGGGATAGATGATGAAACCCAAGTTTCACAAGAAATCCCTAATTCTCGTTGATCATCATCGATCTAGTATCAATTCATCGATGGATAAGAATACGTAATCAAATGATTTCATCACATATATAGATCCGATCGATTCCTACGAGTCTCACTTCGATTCTTGATATTTGATTTGGAAATCATCACAAATTCTCAATTCTTGATTTTGTTGTTTCTTGATTTAGACTAGATTTTACTAGTTCTTGAACTTCAATTCTATAAATCATGAATTGTTTCTTTTCTTTTCTTTAAATTTTCGACTCATCTAATTCGAAACACGAACGATTACACTTTCCCTGTGGACGATCCGCACTTACTAACGCGCTACAATCGACACCGTTATTGATTGCGGTCAAATAACTTTTGGTTGTGATTTCTAAACATTTTCTAAACATACACAACGAGAATTCGTTTCAATCAAATGGCGCCGTTGCCGGGGATAGTGCGCTAATTGTTTGTTTTTTGAAATTTGAGTTGAAAAGTTTATTCCATCTATAGTTTTAGATCAAAATTCGCGCACACTCTAAACGATTCGTTGTGATTTGTTGCGAGGAAATCTGGAATTATTGGAGCTGTGGAAAAAAAATTCTGAAAATTCCAGAGAGCTGATGAATTGAACAGAGGCTTGCTGAAGTTGGTGCAGTGAACAGTCTAAGTCACCGCGTTTCCGCGGTCTAAGAAGCTTAATGCCGCGCATCCGCGGCCATCCAAGGGATTTGCTGTGTTAAATTTTCTGGTAATCCTCTACACTTTCTTATCTCTTCCTAAATCTGCTCCAATTAACAATTTGCTGCAGGCTTCTTTGCAAATAAATCGCAGCGCCGCAAAAAGCAAAATAAATTGTGCGTGTTTTTTTATTCTTGGTTGTTTGCATAATAATACGGAATTTAAGGGGAACGGCCAAATTCAGATTAGGTGGGGAGTTCATTACCCTTCCTAAGCCCCAAAAATCATAAACTTGCATCCGCATTTACCCTCATTAACTAAAAAAAATCTAGAGATGACTCTAAGGACCGCCGTGCTCACTTAGGACAAGAGAAGGCCGTGGGTAATTCATTGCTTATTGGCATTTCTTTTGTGGTGTCTAACGCAAGTGTGTCTAAGGCTAGTGGTTATTAATTAGGCCCACTACTTACATAGTGGAGTACCTTCCCACTTACCTGGCACTTACCTGGACACAGGGGAGACAAAGAGGAAGTGGAGGATTGATCCTGCGACTTATCTTTTGGCAGTTAGGAGTGGTCTAGAGCTTTGACCTAGGCGACCACTAGAATTAGGGCTTTGCTTGTTGCATTTGTTATGATCGCATCATTTTTTCAAAAATCCGTGTATTTTTCAAAACAAACACCAACACTTCATTCATTTCCTCTAATTATACCAGCGCTGCAACTTGTGCTACAACCATTTTAGCACATGATAGGCTGGACACGGGATTCCATTTTCCGTCTTGTCCGCGTTTCTTTTATCGACCCCAGAGTCGGTAATTCTTCGCCTTCTTCCCCACCACCCACCATGACCGCGATGGACGGATTTCCATCAAACTTTAACACCACTCTGCCACCAGCCCGCAGGTGCACAGAATCCTCCACGCATCTCTCTCCAAGAGAGGTGCTATCCTACACGTGTTCCCCTTCCCACCTGTCTGTCCATACCACCTGCCAACGAGGAAAATTTTGAAATCAACCCCCAATTCATCAAACTGTTACCCAAATTTCACGGTCTTAATTCTGAAAACGCATTCATGTTTATTTCCAAATTCGAAAACGTATGCGCTTTGATGGGAAATTCACAACTATCTTTGGATGCTCTGCGTTTACGTCTTCTCCCATTCACTTTGTACGATTTAGCCGAGAAGTGGCTTTACATCACACCCGCACATTCTATTTCAACATGGGACGAATTTGTTGCAGCATTCCTTAAGAAATTTTATCCTAATCACAAGACCAGCCGTGTTCGGAGCGAAATCTTCAAATTTACCCAACTTCCCAATGAACCATTTTGGAAATGCTTTGAACGGTTCAAGGATCTTCTTATCCAATGTCCTCATCACGGAATCTCCAGATGGGATTTGTGTCGAATTATCTATGAGGGTATTGATCTCACTACTAGACAGATGCTTGAAACCATATGTCATTGCCAATTCTTATCTAAAGATGATGGTGAAGCTTGGAAATACCTAGAAGATTTAGCTCAAAACACATCACAGTAGGAAACTGTTAGACCACCACCGCCTAGGGAAGATGTCAATCAGCTCGATGTTTCCGTCATCATGAAAGCCGAATTGGCCGCAATACAAAGGAAACTCGACGCTATAGAAAACAAAATTTCTTCAGCCTCCCTAAACCAATCCACACTTCCCAAAACCGTGTGTGGCTGCTGTTCAAACCCTTCACATTTGACGGAAGAATGTCATTTGAATGTACCGTTTCAAGGTCACACTAATGCTGCATTGCAGCAAAGACCTGGAAACGATCCTTCTTCTTTCTCATATAATCAAGATTGGAGGAATCACCCTAACTTTGCTTGGAACCAATCACAACACCAATACACGGTTCCAAACCAAAACAATTTCCAAAGGGCTCTTCCACCACAACAGCAACCACACCAATTGAGTCTGCACCCCTACCAATCACAAAAATTCCAAAATCCGGCCAACACTTTTTCACCACATGAAAACTCTTTGCCATTGGCCGGTACTAATGATACCTCTGCACTAATACAAACCTTGGTTACTTTCATGGAACAATCCATCCAAGGGTCGGCAAGTTTTCAATCTTCCATCGATAATATGATAAAGATCATTCTCACTCAAAATGAGAATATTAAATCGATGGAAGCATAAATTGAACGAATAACAGCCGAAATAAGTGCTAGAGAAAAAGGGAATCTTCCATCTCAACCCCTGCCTGATCCTAGACCTTTGCATTGCACTAATGTGGATGCTTTTACAACGTTGAGATCGGGAAGAGTGCTAGACAATCATGTGGGTGAACAAATTGATAATGATGAATTGATCATTAACACCCCGGTTTCCACTTCCACTTCCACTCACACTTCTACTTCTTACCCTATTTCATCTAATGTACCTTCTTCTTCCGAGCCTATTCTCCGTTTTCCCAAAGGCTCGAACCCTCCACCCACCTCACCTTTTCTACCCCCACAACCTTCTCCACAAATGTTGGACCCAACACTTATTGATAGAGCTCCATTTCCTGAAAGGTTGAGGCCCAACAAACATGATGCACAAAGGGAGAAGCTTGTGCACATGTTTAAGGAAGTTAACATCAACATCCCTCTCCTAGATGCTATACAACAAGTTCCGTCCTATGCGAAAATTCTTAAGAACTTGTGCACTAGGAAGAGGAAGACTCGAGTGCCTAATAAAATTTTCATGTCAAGTACTGTAGACACGGCTTTTCCCCAACAATTACCACGGAAACGTAAGGACCCTGGCTGTCCTACTATTTCTATTTCTATCGGGAGAAAACATATTAACCGTGCTTTACTTGACCTTGGCGCTAGTGTTAACTTGCTTCCTTACTCGGTCTATGAGCAACTAGGTATCGAAGTGTTAAAGCCCTCGAGCATAACTCTCCAGATGGCTGACCGATCAATCACCAAACCTAGGGGTGAACTGGAGGATGTGTTAATAAAAATCGGGGAATTTGTATTCCCTGTGGACTTTATTCTAATTGATACACAGCCTGTAGCGAACCCATGGAATCAAATTCCGGTGATTTGAGGTCACCCCTTTTTGGCCACTTCCAATGCTATCATCAACGGTCGTAATGGTTCTATGACCCTATCCTTCAGGAATAGGTCAATAGAGCTGAACATTTACAAGTTGGGAAGTGTACCCTCCGAACCTACTGCTCAAGCATGTTCTGTCGACTTAATGGATGTCGACAGCAGCGAATTTGATGATCCTCATGATACCGATCTAGACTCTTTTCATATGTTGTTGTTTGACCCAACTATGTATCATACACATACGGACTCTTCCACCGAGATGTCCGGCTCAACAACTAACACTGAGTATGAACTGCTTTTAGAGTCTGAAGATCACCCCGCACTTTGTGATGACATTATTCTTCGGGGTATTGATGAGACTTTTGAGGAAATTTTCGCTGAAAAACTCGTATTTTTGAATAACACGGGTGTTGAGATGAATCATCTCCCAATCAATGAAATTGAACCTCCACCCATTCTTTTGGACTGTAAAAAGAATGCGAGTAATCCATCACATTCACTGCATCGTCTCTCCAAAACGAGACGCACACACATTCTATTCCACCACTTATCCTTTCCCCACTTCTTCTTCCACCAACCTGAGCACTACATTGATAAAATTTTCAAATGGTTGGTGTTGACGTTCGGTCTTTACAAAGCTTGGCATCGACCACTGATTCTTGACCCCCTCATGTGATTTTCAAAGATTAACATTGCTTAACTCAAGTTTGGGGGGTATAATCTGGCTCCTAAAAAGAAAATTTTTACAAAATGATGAGCCAAAAATAAGTTTGGTGGAGGATCTTCACTTAAATATTTTGCCCCTGTTAATAAATTTCCTCCTAAGCTTACAGGTTTTTCGAGATTTAGCAGATGGCAACAGTGAGGACACTGTTGAAAACAAGTTTGGGGGAGGTTTGTGCTTATTTTCGCATCATTTGCATCATACTTCGCATAAGCACAAAACATTTTTGAAAACCTATAAAAATTTAAAAAAAATTTAAAAGATAAAAATATTTTTGTACATAAATAAGATAATAAAAGATTAGATAGTGAAAAATTACATCCATAAGATTAGAAAAATTTAAGAAAACCAAGAAAATTAGAAGTTTTCTTATACGAACTAGTAATAACTAGTTATGAGCCATTGTCCCAAGGGTTAGTAAGATGAAGGAAGTCACTAATCTGAGGATAAAAATAAGTCCGAAAAATAGTTCCTATTCTGAAAGCCAAACATTTTGAACGTTGATACCCTACTATACGCACTTACACACGTCTTGAAGCTCGGGATAGTAGAGGATACCTTGAAATGCTCTTGTCTAAAAGCCAAAGTATGAAGGAAATAAAAAAAATGAATAAAATATAAAATGGTGAGAAAAATGAACACTGGTTTTGTTATCGCCAAGACAGCAATAAAAAAATATAGCGAGGGTGCCTCTTCACCTAGTGCCCTAAGGCCAACTGGTCTGGGAGTCACTGCTAAGCCTTAGGTGGTGCAAGACGAGGAAAAACACCAAATAAGCAAACACGGGAGTAATCGGTCGGTTAGTACCTCAAGAAGTATTAACGGTCGCATGAAAGTGTGTGAGCAAACTCATCTAAATATTCATTAATTCAAAAGTACTGAGGTGGATGGGCAAGAGTATGATAGCTTGAATTGAATTCTCCGGGTGTAGGGATGTCTATTACACACACGTAGGGTTATATGATCGATGTTTGGAAGAAAGAGGAATGAAGAATAAATACTATATTTTATTGAGGGATGATGTGATTTCTGACATCTTTTCATAACTATTATGATAGGGCTCATGACAACCGAAAAGCTAGCATAGTTGGAAACTCTAATTTTCAAAACTTTTCTTTTACAATTCTTATCTTTATATGTAATATTCACGGTCTTACTTTTATTATTGGATTTTGTGGGTGCAATCCGCTGAAAACCCTCAGGAGACAACACTCCTCCTACTAGGGACACCTAGAGGTTTAAAGGCTTGTTGCACGTGCTCAGTGCAATCGTGTTGCCTACGAAAGTGTGCTAGTTAGTTTTTCTCTTTCTTTATTTTCTCCTTCTCTTTTTAATAAAACAGTTCGCTCGAGACGACCGAAAATAAGTTTGGGGGAATTTGATCAGTCGAAAATAATGTATTTTTAACACGTTAATTTCCCTATCATTTGCACTCATGTAGAAGTGTTCGGTTTGCATATTACACATATTAACAAAACAGCCGTAAAATACCAGATTACCTGTGTTGCATACTAAAACCGGCATTTCTGAGGGAAATTGTGTGCTTTTCATGGCATTGCATCATCCTTGTGTAGCGCAACACTTGTTTCGAAGTCTGTGCAGGGAATTCCAGGAACCGAGCCAGAATTGTCAAAGTGCTGATCAAAAGATGCGCCAAGTCTAAGCTTTCTGATCTGGCATTTATAGAGAAAGAAATATAAAATTCAACATATCATGAAAATACCATTATGTCCAGAGGAAGCAACACAAAGAAAATCACTCACTAAAGCGCCCACGTGACCGCGGATCCACGGCCTGAGGAGGCACGTGCCGCGGATCCCCGGCATCTTGATGACATTAGCAAACCATATTTTCCCCATGTGCTTATTTCTAATGGCTAAGCTTCCAGAACACTCCAGAAATGCCACGTGGCTTCATCTAGAAGGCTCGGCCTAACAACCTAGTTCTAGAAGCATCCCTCCAACAAACTATTTCTAGAAGCCTCTCTCTAACAAACTTTTGGAGGGAAATTTGAAATTTGAATTATAGATCTAGGGTTTTGGATAGCTTATAAAAGGAAACCTAGATCTAAGGTTAAGGGACTTCTTCTTCTTCTTCCTCTCTCTCCACTCTTCATACAAGTTGAGTGACACAACTTGTAAACCCTAATTCAAATTCCAAAGCCAAATTCAAGATCCCGAGTACCATTCAAGCGAGAAGCCTTCAACATTTTAGGAGCGGAGCCGATCTTCAATCGAGCAAGTGATCCAAGCCAATCCGCGACTCAAGGAGACGAGCGAAGCCAAATCGACGATCGAGTTCTTCCTCTTGTAGTTCTTGAGCGAATTGTAACGGAATTGTTGATAAATAAAAGGTGAAATTCTTTAATCTTGCTTTCTTTAAATTCTTGCATCATGATTCAATCTCAATTTGTGATTGTGGTTCTTGTTGTGATGTTTGAGTAAAACTCCGCTCGTAAGGAGTCGAGACGATCAATAGAATACAAATCTTAAAATGATTCTTAAGTCCTACGAGTTTTGTAAACTCTTGTAAATTGAAGAATTGACGACCTAGTTTCGTTGCGATACTTTCTTGATTGTGATCGCTTGAAATTAGGGATCCCCGATCAATTCTTAAATTTACTAGAGGCTAGAATGTGAATGATATCGACGAAGGAACAAGGGATAGATGATGAAACCCTAGTTTCACAAGAAATCCCTAATTCTCGTTGATCATCATCGATCTAGTATCAATTCATCGATGGATAAGAATACATAATCAAATGATTTCATCACATCTATAGATCCAATCGATTCCTACGAGCCTCACTTCGATTCTTGATATTTGATTTGGAAATCATCATAAATTTTCAATTCTTGATTTTGTTGTTTCTTGATTTAGACTAGATTTTACTAGTTCTTGAACTTCAATTCTATAAATCATGAATTGTTTCTTTTCTTTTCTTTAAATTTTCAACTCATCTAATTCGAAACACGAACGATTACACTTTCCCTGTGGACGATCCGCACTTACTAACGCGCTACAATCGACACCGTTATTGATTGCGGTCAAATAATTTTTGGTTGTGATTTCTAAACATTTTCTAAACATACACAACGAGAATTCATTTCAATCAGCAGTGTCCTGAAAGGAATCCTGCTCAAGGTCTCTTCCGATCTCGCCTATGCCGAACTGTACGGAGGCTGGCACTCTCACATAATCTTTTCTCGTTTTCTGGACATATGCGTGTTCCGCACACATTTCCTCAGGAACCGGCCGTACCCCAATGCCTCTGTATGGATATCAGATCTCTAATCTCGACGGGGAGTGGTAACAGCTCATCAGCATCTCGCATGAACCTCCAGCTCCACTCGTCTTTATCATCGTCTGCTTCGACGTCACGTCTTGCTGTCTACGTACTGCTACTGTTTTCGGCCACGATCAATCCGAAGTCTCTCACACGGACTTGAAATCGCATACTCTGTATCTTCATCACTCTGTAGAAGATATCTGGCCGAACACGTCCTCGGGAACTCGTCCCAACCATCGAAAGAATACTCATTACTCGTCCGTTCTTGATCAACTCACAACGCATCTGGGTGAGGTCTTCTATCCGAAGCTTGTCAGCTTACTGGTCTCCTATCACATGATATCCGGATGATGTCAAACTTTTCGATCGAGTCATCGAGGTCCCAAAATTTCCCGAAGGCTCAACACCTGAGCACAGTCTAAAAATATCTGATACATAGCACAGTACCTCTGGACCAGCCGTAGAAGGGCAAACCCAAGCCTCACTGATGGCACCGCTAAACTGCCGCAAGCCCTAAGGTTCAAAAGCGGTTCTATGGTCATCATGTCGAGTTAGAGTTTCATTCTTCTAGAGAGTCCACAGAATTACCTGCATGTTCCTCCGAACACTTTAAACTTGGAAAAATGGGTTTCTGACACTCGCTCGAACTTTTTAGCTTTGCCTAGGCGACATGCGAATACCCTTCGTCCGCACGCTAAACAATGCCTCAATTCTCCATGAAAAACGATACATCAACGGTCATCTCTGGATCGGTCTGCTCTAGATCTGAGTAAGACTCTCCATACAGGAAATCTTCAATTCGACTGGGCCTGCGTCGGCGCATCAATCTGACGAATCACCTTCGTCTCTCAACTCGGGATAGACTAGCTATCATTTGTCGCATCTCTGCCTGGAAGCTCCAGCGATCCCAGCTCGTAAGCCCTGGAAGCGACATCCCATCATCTCAGCAATAGCTGGGTCATCTGTCTGCATGGTAGGCGACATCAAAATCTCTGAGGTATGTTGTACATCAATAGTCCCTCGCAACTGGCAGCTCTAACAATGGCCCGATCATCCGGTGTAAAACTAAGCACTCGCCTCCACAAGAGGTCACAACATAACACTACATCGAGATGTTCCCATGTCACCTAGAAACACAATGGTCAGCCCTCGTACTAGATGAGCTCGTCCTGACCGCAACACTAGCAGCAGCTCAAACTGCGCTCAAACCATGGTGATAGGAAGCTCAATCGAGTATCGAAGAGAGCAGATCAACGGCAAGAAAGGAAATGACAGATCCAGAATGGATACATGATCAAAAGAAGGAACAGCATCAATGAGAGTATGATCACGAAAATGAATAGAATTAAGGATTTCAAATGGATGTATAATCATGGGTATCGAAGAGAATCATAGATCTCAAAATATGTACATCCTAAGGTTTCTTAAGTGGAGTATCATATCGTAAATATGCCGCGGAACATGCGTACGGTACGTCACACTACTCAAGCTACCTACTCCATCAATCAAGGTCAACCTATGAAACGAAAGTTCGGATCTAATGCCCCCCCCCCCGGTTCAAGTCTAAGTTCCGTAAGGTCAAGCCTAAGTTCCGAAATACATACCCGCCCTAAACTCCGCAAAGTCAAACATAGACTCGAACCAAGATTAAACCTAGCGCTATGATACCAACTTTATCACAACCCGAAATATTAGCTTGTGACCAGCACTTAAATCACGCAACGTCTAAAAGCGTAACATAATTCAAGTAAGTTGAAACCCAGAAATCTAAACCTTTTAAGAAAAATAAAGGAGGTGAGGTTTTGAAATAAGGGTATAATGAAATCAAGTTTTCTTAATGTATAGAATAGGAACATGAAAAATGCAAGTGGATTATGCAAGTTTAAAAACATGTTTCGTCTTTTTCAAAAAATTTGGGCAGCACTTCCTTTGTATATTTTAATCCAAAACCACATATACAAGATAATGATAAAGGCATCCCCAAGCGGGAGCTAGCTCTTCGCCAAACGGGGGATCACAACCACGCAAGATAATATATATAAGTATATAACGCCCAACGGTAAAGATCACCACAAAAATAAAAAAAAGCAAGACATAAAAACTACAAGTAGCGAAAAACCCCTCGCTCTAAATCTCGCAACCACAATCCCACTAAGTCTTATTACTTACACAAATACAAATTTTGATTGATAGAGTTGACTAGATACAATATAAAATATAAATACAAGAGTGGGTACGATACAAATGCCCCACCTACCAATACAAAACACCCAAATGAAGTTATGTGCCAGCGGTGCCGCTACTGATCCGTGCGGTCAACCTGCAAGAACTGTGGCACAACGGGGGTGAGTTGCCAACTCGTGAGTAGAAAAACATCAACAAGCAGAAATCGAATAAACAACGACTCCTAAGTCAACTATATAATAAAGATAATACTATGATATCTAGGGTGACCGGGTATGTATATATGCCAACAAGATAGTCAATACCTATAAGCATGTGGATAACATCCAACAGTATAATCAATGCATGTATGCATATGGATCTCGTCCACCCATATAATCAATGTATGTATGCATGTGGATCTCGTCCATGTGTCAACCACTGACACAACAACATCATGCATGTAAATATCATAAAAGCATATGCATGAAAATATGAGGATATAAATCAACATGTGGCCCTCGCGACACCTCAAAATCATGGAACCTGAGTGTCCAGCATCGGCACTCGAAATATCATGAAACCCGTGTCCAGCATCGAACGCAACTCCTCATTTCTCTCGGGCTCCGTCAGTCCGGATCGGCCCACGGGCTCCGTCAGTCCGGATCGGCCTATATCATCTCTCGACTCCAGTCGGTATCCTCTGGATATCCGCCGAGCCCAAACACTATCACCGATGGGTAGTGCTCCCCTGCCAGGCTCACCGTCTAACAATACGAGTCTTCTTGCCCCGGGGTACCTCACCGGGTCCACCATGTACCCACAGACGGTGCCTACCGCTCCTCGAATCGGGTTTCACATGCCACTCTCAGAACCGAGAAAACACATGGTGGACGCACTGAAATATCATATCAAGAGAAACTGGGTTTTTAAAACAGTACATGCTTTCTTTTAAAATAGCCACGGTTCTCAAATCCAGAAATCTCATGAAAACAACATATCTCAATGCGTAAAAGCGTAAAGCATGATGTATGCGACATATAAAAGAAATGTAAGCATATCCGTATATCATGCAACATGGAATAGTGATATGACATATTAAGGAAAAACCGCTCTTTTAAATGGATCCAGTTTTTAAAATAGTACATGCGGTCCCCAAATCTCCAAAATCGAATGCAATACCGTATAAAAGTGCACATGTGTATATACGCAAGTTTGGACGTACAAATGTGTATGTCAGCAAGTATAAGTGTACAATATGTATGTACGCAAGTATGGTGTACAATATTTATATCATGATGCAGCAACCCTACTGTGTAGTGACATGGCAATTATCGATTATGAAGTGTGTGAGCCGGCAAATCTGTGTACGTGTAACATACGCATCATCGATAATGGTGCAGGTGTACTAGCACAGGTATAAGCAATGCAATGAGAATAATATGAATGTAGTATAAGGTAAATCATATGCAAATGCTGACGGGTATACGTATCTAACATGATCGAGTCGGTGAATCAATCAATCGGCATCCAGCCTCACAACATCCCGTACGGTATACTCCATCGTACGGCATCCTCTAGTCAAGGGTATGGATCAAAGCTCAAGTCAAACTCATCACGTACGGAAAATCATCGTACGACGGCATTAAGCTATCAAGGATCATATCATCCTATAAAACGAGGAGGGTACGGACCTAACGTCTCGTACGGCTATCACTCACGATTCACAACATATATAAATATCTCTATATACCTATGTCCCAGGTCACAACCGCAATAATCTCATATCAGGGGACTGGCAGGGTATAAATCATCTCAATCGACTCGCATCCGTAGACCAACATATCATCAAATCATCATATCGTGTCATATATTCTTTTCATTGCATTTATATCCCTCATCAAGTCAATTTTACCAATACAATCTACCTTTACTATAAGCATAAGTATCTAATCTAACATACACACCCGAACCATACAAACGGTTTTTGAAAGATGCAAATCGTAGTTTTGAAAGTAGAGGCTACGGTGTTTTTAAGGAAAAGATATCATTTGAAAATCCGTAACATCCCTCAAGGTATCTGTTTAAAAGAAGCATATGATTCTTCAGTTTAGAAATAAGTATGGTTCGGATGACGCATCTACGTCGTCTATCTAGTCCTATAGTACCCTAAACGGCAATATCAACAAATATCATTCTCAAGTCCCATCATCACATAATAGTCATATCATATCGCTTCTAACTATCCTTATTTTCTAATATGATTTATCTAACTATCCTTTTTACTCTATCTATACTTTTCTATTAAAAGTTTCATTAACCATAATCTACATATAAATCGGTTTCCATCAAAGTGTGCGTGGGTGCTATACGCCATCCACCCGACTTCCCCCGTAGATATAGATCTACTCACCTTGGTCTTCGCTTGCCGAAGTCGATGACGCCACACTCCGTCGTCTCGGAATCCACGCGAAGGTACCTACAATAACAACACATATTGCAACGCTATAAAAATCAAGTTCTGAAATCCAAAGCGGCACGCGCATTTCTCATAGGTTAGAACCTATAGCTTACGCGTACAAAATCAACCAAACAACCCTTGTTGTTAATGTACGAACATCCAACAACCAAATACGAATCCAAATATCAAGAATTAGCATTTCAAAATACGGAAAATATAGCCAAAACCACACCAAAACTGCTTCCAGATTCTCTCTCAGGTAAAATTGGCCAATTCTGCACATATAGGGGGTAAAGGGACCACAGAACAAATACGAAGGCAATCCCTCTTACCCTGGCCGCAAATTGCGGCCAGAAGGGATAAATTTGCGGCCACACTAAGGTACAGGGGCTGGAGTCTTTAGGGTATACTCCTAGGTGCCTGTACGACTCACTGTGTATGCAAAATAATTTTTAGTGCCTCCGATTTACTCCAGATTCATATATACCCTCACAATTCAACACAAAACCGACATAATCAATCCCTAAATCCGTATTTTGGTTTCTATACATAAATCCAGGTCTAAAACAGCTACTCAACAGCCACTCAGTTATCACCAATCCATAATTTCACTCAAACCCTCACTAGGATTTCTAAGTATCACCAATCCATCACTAAACGAACTCTAAACTTAAACAAAAGCTCGGAAAACTTGAAAATAAACTAATGGAAGAAATTATACCTCATGGATGTCACTCAAGAGCAACCCTAGCTTTCCAATGTCACCAAAATCCAACTTTGCTAGGTCCACTTTGTAGAGAATGAAGAGGTGGTCAATTTTTGTAAAAGGGGTTTAGGGTTTTGAGAAGTATTTTGAGATGGATCTACGGTTGAAGGTGGAGGGAAGTGATGAAAAAGAAGGAGAAGAAAAAATAATGGGGAGGGGGAAGAATGGCTGCCCTTTCTCTCTCCTACTCTCACTCTCTCTTATTCTCACCCTCTTTTTCTCTCTCCAATCACTCTCTCTTTTAACCCTTTTCTTTTTCTTTTAAAATCAAACCATATAATACCCCAAAAAAATATAAGAAAACAACATGTAACCAAAATGCAACATGACAGTGTGCACTGGCCATGAAAAACTGTAGAAACAAGGATTTGGTTTAATCGCGATTAGCAGTGCAATAATTGGGTTTTTATCCAAACTGCATATAAAAAAATTTTAAAATGCCAAATTCTTTAAATATATTATTAAATGAACAAATCATTTTAAATTTCCATTTATTTCACAATTATTGGTATATATTTATACTCTTTTTCGAAAATCCCAATTTCGCTAATCGGACAGTTTTCGAGAAATATATTATTTTAATATTAAATTCCAAAAATAATATTTTATATTTTCTGAAATGTTACAATATCACTATTAGTCTCGAGTGTGTTCCCACTGTACTTAGATTTCTACCCTACCACAGTTTTAAAGAGTCGTCCAAATCGGCAGTAGTTGGGTAGAGTCCCGAAGCATTTGTAGGCAGTAGGTAATAGAAGGGATTCGTCTCTCCCGGTATTGGGAGTTGATATTGTGCTGTATACGGTTGGCCGATACTACAGGTCCCTGACAAGGGCAAGTGAGATTTATTGGTAGGTATATCAGTAGTTTCTCAGGTTGTATTGGGTTCTACATCGACACGATTTATCACACTAATAGGGGTCTGACGTTTACCACCTCCTAGGCCCGATTTGCAATACTCTTAGATGAATGGACCGGACTGTATGGAGAATGTCACTTATAGTCTTTGTAGGAGTTCGGATAAGTTTTCTTGTCGATCTTCCTTTCGACAGATACCTGGTTAGCCATTACATACAGCTAGTGCCACTGACGTGCTTGTGGTTAAACCCACTGCCAGAGTATTGTCGAGTCTTTAGAGTCTCACACAAAGGGTTTCCCGGTTCAGGCGAAACGGTGTAGTATGCGTATTTCGATACACTCGGGTGTTCGATTGAACACGTATATTTTATACATGTGCTTTAATCGGACTATTTAGTAATACTAGCAAGTTTAAAAGATAGTCAGATATGAAGCTAGTATTATATTGCTCTCTTTTGGGAATTTGTATTTTAACACGAATACGGTATTTATACGAATACGTGTATTTTTATGAATGCAGGTATTTGTGTCTCGATACAAATACATGTATTTCTTTCTTAATACGAATACACATATTTTGTATTTTCGATACAAATACGGTATTCGTATTTTAGTAGAAATACGGTGTATGTATTTATTATAAATACAGGTATTTTGACCAATTGGTACGTCTATCATAGGCGACCGAACGGCCGCATTCTTGATTATATACATACATTTATATGTGTGTGTATGTGTACCATGGTGAGGTGGCCTCTCTTTTTCTCTCATCTCTTCTAGATGCAAATTGATGTGTATGGGCTTGTGACTCACACTAGTTAGTCACAAACCCACTCATATTATTTTATTTTTTAAATGAATATGAAGTGATAAGTTTTGAGAGAGTGTATTATTATCCTGATTATAATCCTTAGCCATCTCTTCTTCTTCCTCCTCCTCACCATTTTTTACGGTTTTAGGAATTAAAAAAAAGCATCTTGACACTTATAACTACACCACTAAGTATCTAGACCCAGCAAATCTAGATCTTTAGTTGCTTCTTAGAAGCTATAGCCTGAACCGGTATCCTCAGATGGATCGTCTTTGACACGGAAAGATCAATTTGAAAGCTCGATCCTACAACCCTGAGTGCTCAACGAGAGAATCATATAAGACCCGAAGGACACGACTTCAAAGGTTGTAGTTCTTAACTCAGTAACTAAATTCTTAAATTTAGATTAGTTTAGTATTTGGACTTGAATTCTAGGGTTTTAGTTTATAGCGCTCAAGTAAATTTTAAAGTTTTTGATTCCACAACGCTAGTCATCATGGCAAGAGGCACTATAGACTTACATCTCTCTCACACACATACAAAAAAAACACTGGCGGGCCCATATGGGAGCTTGTGGGTGCACATGCCCCCCGACTCAATTTCTTCAAAAATCTAAACACGGCTGCTATCAATCCCAACACCGACTCAACATGGTCCATATATGTGCCTGCTTATTGTAATTGAAAGTATGAACTTCTCTCAAAATATTCATATATATATCTCTCTCTCTCTAATAGTTTAAAATCTAGAACGGTAGTTGTTATAGGAAATATGTGAAACATACCCTTTTATTATGAGCCAATCATCTCCACTTTTACTTTAAACTAACAAGTAAAACTAACGATAACATACTATCCAAAATATCTATCCAAATTACAAGATTCCCAGCTGACTAAATCATAATTAAATCTATTTAGGACAACTACAATATCCAATACAACCAATGTGCAGTAGCTTAGGTGGTATGAGGAGTTCCCCTCTCGGAGCGAGTGCGGGTTCGAACCCAAGAATTCCAAAAGGGGAAGTGGCCACAAATTAATGCTTTCGAGAAAAATTCGTGGCTCTTCTGGGTGCGTGTGTGTTGTATGCTTGTGTGAGGTGTGTGTCGATGTTAGGGCTTACTGGGCCAATGCCAAAAAAATAAAATATCCAATACAGTTGCATCTTGCATGAATATTTTTCATTCTCGAATAGTCTACAATAATGATGGAAGTTGTTGCCTGATTGGCAATGAGAAAATAAGGCGGAGAGTGGATAAGCAAAAAGAAAATAATTCACTTTTCATTATTTATTATGTTCGGCAATTGAAAAGTAAAAAATGGAAAGTGAGCTCATTTTTCTTCCATGTAGGATCTAGAAAGTCATTCGTTAATTTTTTTTTCTCACCATTCAAGAGGTGGAAAGTCAATGGAAAGTTAAAATTAAAATCATTTCAATATCTAAACCAATATTTTGTCTTTCACGGATTTTTATTATTAATTCAGAAATATGTGCCATATCATTATTTACCTCAACTTTCTTTGTATTTTATTTTTCCAAACAAGACACATTTTTCATGTAGAAAGTGAAAGAATATCTGCCATAGAAACTGCTTTCTTTTAGCTTGTCTACCATCTGTATTTTCCACCACTTTAGTTTTGCCAAACAGACCCTATGTTTAGAGTGAAATATATAAAATTCATGAGAGAAGAATTAAATTTTAATTACCTGATATTGATTTATTTCTAGAGTAAACAATACTAAAAGGTGACGATATAAAGTATAGAATGTTAGTATAAACAATATTACTTTTATGTTTATGATTAAAACAATTTATTATCATATTGTTCAGTTTCCCGCCTCTATTTGTTGTTTTATTATATGTGCTTAGTTGGAGTGTTTATGGATACTAGATCTTCAGAAATCCTAAAAATTATATGGTAAAATTGAAGGAATCGTTGTGGTAAAATTTGCTCTTGTGTCATTAATTCAACATCATTGAAGTGAGTCGAAGCTATAATTCATCCTCTACAGTAAATTCATGCTCTTCATTGTTTTTTAGAGTAAACCCTTAATAGAAGTTTAGAAGAAAAAAAGCTATGGATAAAATATGGACTAGAGCTCAAAACATGAGGTTGAAGAAGAAATGCATAAGAGTTCAAAAAACTTAACTTGAGGGCACGTGAGAATGTAAATGGAATATTTTAAACCAAGGAAACAGTGAAAAGCAAAGTGTGGATGGAGAAATGTTTGGGTATTTATTTTTGAAATCAGAGAATTATAGAAAATTATAAGGTAACTTGAGAATCTCCTCTACCTCATATATATTATTGTTTTTCAGATAATAAAAAATACAAATAATCTAAATAAATCTAATCAACTTTAAATCTTACCAATCTATATATATATATATATTTCTTAACACTCCCCTTCAAGTTGGAGCATATATATCATACATGTCCAATTTAGTACAAATTAACTGCACCCGACTCCTTCCAAAAGGCTTGGTGAATAGGTTTGCTAATTGATAGTCAGTTTTCATGTGTATTGTATCAATGATCTCTTCTTCAATCTTTTCTCGAATAAAATGACAATCTACTTCAATGTATTTTGTTCGTTCGTGAAAAACTGAATTGTTGGCAATATAAATGGCAGCCTTGTTGTCACAATAAAATTTTACCGGCTCTTTAGACTGATAACCAAATTCTCGAAGAAGAGAAACTAACCACACTAGCTCACTCGTAGTATTAGCCATGGCTATATATTCTGATTCAACACTTTAACGTGGGACAACATTCTATTTCTTATTTTTCCACGAGACCAAATTGCCTCCAACAAACACACAAAAACCTATGATTGATCTTTGATCACTTGGTGATCCAGCCTAATCTGCATCTATAAACCCTGTAACTTTAGAATGCCCAAAGTTCTTATACATAATAGCTTTGCATAGTGTAGCTTTAAAATAGAGAAGGATACACATCACTGCACTCTAATGTGAATTTCTAAGATCCGTCATAAACTAACTAACTATACTAACATGAAAAGTGATATCAGGCCTTATTAGTCAAATAATTAAGCTTACCAAGCAATCTACGATATCATCCTGGATCGGTAAATGGCTCCCCCTGTCCTGGATATTGCTTTACATTAGGATCCATATGTGACTCAATAGGTTTACAGTCAGACATCTTTGCTTTCTTAAGCATATAAAAAATAACAAACTTCTTTTGAGTTACAAAGATACTGTCCTGAGGAGAAGAACGTGCCACCTCAATGCCAAAGAAATATTTCAACTCTCCTGAGTCTTTAGTGTTGAATTTCTTCTGAAGATAAGCTTTTAACTCAGTAATACTTTTTGCATCGTCGCCTGTGATCATAATATCATCAACATAAACAACCATCAAAATTCTGCAGCCTTCTTGATTTCTAAAGAAAACAGAATTATCATTGCTGCTTCTGCATAACCCAAAAGCTCGAACAATGCTAATTAATCTCCCAAATCAAGCATGTGGAGAATATTTGAGACCATATACAGATCTCTAAAATTTGCAGACTTTTCTAGACTCCTCCTGAGCAACAAAGCCAGGTGGTTGCTCCATATATACTTCCTCCTTCAAATCACCGTGAAGAAATGCATTCTTCATATCAAGTTGATATAGAGGCCAATTATACGTAACTGCAAATGATAAGAATATACGTACAGACGCCATATTTGCCACAGTAGAGAAAGTTTCATTATAATTTTCCCCAAAAGTCTGATAATAGCCCTTGGCAACAAGTCTGACCTTTAAACGAGCCAATGAGCCGTCTGGGTTAAGCTTTATAGTATATACCCATTTGCGACTAATTTCTCTCTTTCCAACGGGCAACTAGACAAGCTTCCACGTACCATTCAAGCGTAAAGCTAACATTTCTTTTTCCATGGCTTTCCTCCATCTAGGATGAGTTAGAGCATCAGATGAAGAAGATGGAATATCATAGGAATCAACAGCAGCATCAAATGTTCTATACGAGAGAGAAAGTCTAGCATATATAATATAATCTGATGGAATATAGAGAGGCTTAGTGGTACGGGTACTTTCGCGAAGAGCAATTGGAAGATCAAGATCAGTTTGAATTGGATCTAAATCTGGAACAGGTGTAGGTTCTTCATTGACTGGAGGCTCCTCTTTCTCGTTTTTTTTTCCACCTGAGTTGGTTGCTCAATTAAATGATCATTTATTTCTGAAGTATTTGGTGCTGCTGAGACAAGAATTGGTTGGAGAGGATTCGACAACACGAACATCATTTTCATTAATAGGAAAATCCTCTCTAAGTGATTGGAGTACTACATTAGTACCAAAGAAAGTGGAGCTTTCATGAAAAGTCATATCAGCAGAGATGAACACTCTATCGAGTTATTTGCTATAACACTTGAAAACCCCGCGGAAGCCCACACCAAATAGTCATATGGGTGAATAGGACTATACTAAGTATATGTCTAAATTAATAATTTTAACAAGCACTTGCTAATATAAAATACAATTACAAAGAGATATGATATCAAGCAATACTACAATTGTGAACAAAGAGCATATAGCAAGTAAGAGCAATATCAAGTATAAGCAATGAGCATAAAGAGCATATATGGAACAAGCATGCAATTGAGCAATTTCTAAGTTCTGAAACTAAAACTAGAGAGTAATAAATTGCAAACAGAATCATTCATAAACACGCAAGGTTTTTAGAGTGGTTCAGGAGATCTCATAGTCCACTTTCTTTAGGCATATACGCCCCTTCCACTAATTCACGTCTTTTTCGGAGACAACACGTTGCCCGCAAGTAACCCACAACCCCGCTTCCGGTGAAGGCTTAACCAACATGTCTCCTTAAAAGACTACACGTTGTTCGCCACTACGAACAACACTTCTTACAAGCTCTTCCCGCCCCTCTCTCAATACAAGTACATGTGATCACACTTGAGCACTTCTTCTCTCAACAAGCTCTTCTCTCTTACAAGGCACTCTTGTACTTAAGAATCCTCTCAATAAAGAAAGAAGGCAAAATACAAGCTCAAGATTACTCTCAAAGGAGTTTTACAATTGAAGCACTAATACTTAAGAAGAATGAAATATCAAACTAGAAGATTTTGAGTGATTTTGTATATGAGAGTGATTTTAAATAAGCAAATGAATATTTTATCAAACACTCATAAGATATAGGACTTTTCTCTCTTGATCACTTAGGAATTTTGGCAACTGAAATATTGAGTGATGAGAGCTCAAAAAAACCAACACAAAACTCTTTTATAACCCCACACAAAAAAAACTAGCCGTTATAAGTCAGAGTAGCATTTTTCAGTAAGAACAGACATCTGAAGAACAATAGGACAGACGGCTGAAGTTTTAACAAAATAAAACCCAGCTATATTTTCTAAAAATACTACTACAGACGTCTGTCGAATATAGATTCAGACGTCTGCCGTGGGTTTTCAAAGATGGCTAAAGAAAGTACAGAGAATAAACAGACGTCTAAAAAAGTAATGGACAGACGTCTGTATCTCATAAAAGTAGGCCATATGAAAACACAGAGAAAAGACAGACGTTTGAACAAATAAGGGGACAGACTTTTGAAGCACAAAACGTATGAAAACTGATATTTCTGATATTTGGACATTTTATAAACACACAGTAAGACGACAGACGTCTGAAGCATAAGGGGACAGACATCTGAAGTCTAAAAACTCAGAAACATGTGTTTTAAGATGAAAATCAATTTAAATCGAAAACTCCAAAGTTCATGCAATGTAAAACGTTTGTATAAGCTTGTGTAAGTGTTCAAGAGCTCTAATTGATAAAAACCATATTCAATAAAGTACTTACATAGAATCCTATACCGATATCGCATTTCTTCGAAATCTTAACATTTCGACACGAGCTCTTGAAACTTTGGTGCTTCACTTGAACTTTGCGTTGGTCAATTGATCTTCAATTAGCTTCGATACTTGACGCTTCAAACTCGAACATGCCATTCCACTCACTTGTGTCTTGAAGTCGATATTTGATCTTCAAATGAATCTCGCTTCGACTTCGATCTTTGACGCTTCAAACTTGCACTTGGATTCTAACTTCTCGAAACTATTCGTAGCTTGAATTCTTGAACCATTGTTTCTCGGCTATGTAGCTTGAACTCATAAAACTTAATATACAAGTTGAGAAGATCTCGTCCATATCCTCCAACTTCCATTAGATATATCCGTTTAAGCTCAATAACCTCTATCCTCCTTTATACGCTTGTGTCGTGAGATATCCGATATCCAGGAAAGCAATCACAAAATGACCAAGCATATCATATAAAGTGTTATGAAATATAAATAAGATAGTAAACATAAATATATGAACATTCATTGTTTTTTATATCACAATTATGAATAGTATATCAATATCAAGATATAACTCAAACTCAAAGTATGAGATATTGATACTATATATATATATATATATATATATATATATATATATATATGGTATAAAAGAAGCAAGATATAGATCACATGTATATACAAATTCATATTGTGAATTATCAAAACAATGAATGAGAGCAATATATCAATATCAAGAACATAACACAAGTATAGCATGAGATATTGATATATTACTCGATATACACAACATATAGGATAAGCAAGCTAAACAATAAGTGTATACGAGTTTAGTTTCAATATAATAGGCAAGATAAGCAACCGACACTAAATGAACTATTTATATTTAAGCTATCATCAAAACTAAATAAATGGTTCATCAAAATCCATAAGCAATCAATCTCCCCCTTTTTGATGAGGGAAAAACATAAAGAGGAAATAGTATATCTATATCAAATAAAATCAAATATCTGATATCGATATATGAAAAATTCTTATTATTCTATTCCTTTTCGACATAATAAAAAGGGTATTTAGAAAATTTAGAACGTTTGAACTACTCCCACTAAATATATACATATATCTAAAGCGAATCAAATGTTTGAATCACTCCCCCTAAATGTATGTATAGGAGAACACTAAGAAATGGATATGGGCACAAGTAAAATGCAAATTTTAAAAATGAAACTCAACTCGTATCCAAAAATATGTATATAAAAGATATGCAAAGTAAAGAAATGATACATGCAACAAATAACCACATGAGCAAGATATAAACAAGTTCTTATGACATGTTGAAGCAAGTATGAGTTGATACCAATTGAAAATGAACAATTTTTAAAGCGGAGCTTAACTCATATATAAAAGCATGTTTTGAAAAAGATATTCAATGAAAATCTTTAAAACATACGCTAACTCATAATAAGTAAAATAAGCTTTGAAATATATGAGTTAGAATACATGTTGTAATATGCTCCATAGGATATCAATGAAAAAACATAATCATATTACGTATGTAAAAAGTGCATGTGTGTTTCTTTAAAAACCACTACTACAAATAAGGATTGCCCCTACGGATTTATCCGTAGGGGCAAATCACTGCCCCTACGGATATATCCGTAGGGACAAGAAAATACCCTGTAGGTACAAAAGCCGTAGGTGCAAGTTGAAGCCTTGAACTTGCCCCTACGGACAAAAATTTGCCCCTACGAAATTCTGTGTAGGTCCAGTTTGCCCTACGGAATAGGCCGTAGGGGCAAAAAATTTATTTTATTTACGGTTTTATAAAATAGATTAGGTGTACCTACGGATGAATCCATAGGGCCAATCAGTAGCCCCTACGGATACATGCGTAGGTACATATCCGTAGGGGCAAAATATCAGGAATCCTGATATTTTACCCCTACGGATAACTGGGTAGGGGCATTCGTTTGCCCCTACGGATATATCCGTAGGGACAAGCTTAACCCCCTGATACTGGGATCACAGGGGAAAATATCAGTTATCCTGATATTTTTCCCCTACGGATTAATCCGTAGGGGCAACGTTGGGTCCTACGGATTAATCCGTAGGTACATATTATCAGGTTTTTTTTTAAAAAAAGGGCTGCCTATTTTTTTCTCGCCCTTTGCACAGTAATATATGCATCGATCAAATATAAAATTAATCATCACACAGAACATATATCGCAGTATTCATAATCACATCTCACGCATATAATATACAAAAGAAACCAAAAAGCAGAATATGATATAAATATAAACACACAAACACCACCAATATCAATATCGTCCAAAATGTAGTACAATATGTATCATATAAATAAATACATGTTTCAAAAAATAAGAATCAAAAAGCTACCCTAGCTCGGTCCAGCTCCACCTCTGATAAACGCCAGAATCTGGCGCGCCTGCTCCTCGGTCAATAAATCATGCAATGCGGAGCGTGCGGAAGTTTGAGCGGGCTGTGGAGCTGGCGATGTGGTCTGCGCAGCCGCCGTCGAGGTAGTGGCTTGCGGAGCCGCTGCTGCGGGAGTCTGAGCGGGCGGTGGAGCTATAGGAGCTGTCTGCGGAACCGCAGCCGAAGGAGATGCATGTGGAGGCTCGGCCGATGTACCCTATCGCGCCTGGACCTAACGTGTGTAATAAGCGAGTAAGAACTGTGTATTATTCGAATTCGTATCATTATCAAGTTATTTCGAAACCCCATTTGGATATCTAGTTTGGAAAACCGTAGTTTATTTTAATTAGATATGTATGTATGATTAATCAAAGTTAAGTCTACAACCAAATAAGCTCAGGCTACATACTAATATTGGATATGTTGATATCTATAATATGACATGATATTTTACTATTAAGTAGTATACATACCAGCATCTCCTTCAACTCCTGAACGATGGCCTTCAAGCTCTCCAGTTCTTGCTAGACACGTCGCTTACTGGAGACGGAGGAAGTAACCGCTGGGGTGGAGTCCAACCTCATATAGGCCCTGCTAGGGCCCAGTCCCCGGCCTCTCTCCCAACCTCCGTGGTGCCCTCCGTGTGCGGCGTCCAGGACTGGGGTCAGCAGCCTAGGATCGCTCTGTCCGGTAAAAATCGATCCCCGATGCCTCGGCCTGCTCAACCACCCGCTCCTACACCCACATTAATCAGTAAAATATAAGTATAAAATTTAAATTTGAACCTTCCAAAACTAAAATTTCAAATAGGGGTTGAATAAATATTAACACTTACGCAATACTCCTGGGTAGCGACGTCGGGATATCGAAGCTCGCCCGTGGCGGGATCTGTCGAGGTGCTGTGGACGGCAAGATATGCGGACAGCACGCTCAGTGTACCACCTTGCGCCAGGGTCTGAGCTGTCTGCAATATTAGAAAATAACTCTTAATATTAGATATATTAGAAAATAACTCTTAATATTGCATTATATCACAAAGGCCGGTCTATTGTAATTTACCGATAACTCCATGGCTCGAGTAATATTCCTCGAGCTACCTATATAAGTGGGGCGACCCCTCTTCGCCGACTTCCTATTCTCTATATTTTGAGCGGCCTATTTCTGCACAACATATTCACATTTAGTTTTCTAATTAAGGAACACAAAAAAATAAATTATATCCTAAACAATGAATTACATTTAAAATATATACATGTTTGCGTTGAGAGTCGAAATATTCGCACAATAGAGGCCATGTCTCTACATCGACTCTCGTAAAGGCCGAAGTAGATAGGAGGGCCGCTCTCTTTACCTCGGGGGTCGCCATCCATAGGGAGTAGCAGTCGGCCTTCAGCTCATTCCTGTTGTATCGGACCTTGGTCTGCATGTTCTTCATCAGGCCATTGTACAAAGCATGAAGGTCGAGCACCCTCCCAGGGTGATCAGGGTCGGGTACAGGTTGAAAATCGTAATCCAACTGAAAATACAAAAAAACATTGTTATTAGATTGCAAGTGTTAATAATAAATATATTGGATAAATCAAATGAAAATATATATTAATAGCCGAGCCTGATCAAAGAAGAGGGCGAATGAGCGTCGGTGCTGCTCGCCCCACTCAACGTGAAGTGGATAGTTCTTCACGAGCCGGCTCTCATCCCCCATATACCGGCCGAACCTCTCGGCATGAGGACCGGTATAGAGATAATCAAGGATAAAAAAGAGGGGGAATGCTGCCTCCCCTAGCTCTGTCAGGCCTCAGCCTATGGGACTGATTCAGGCCTCGAGTCCCCCTCTGGGGATGGGGAGGCCCTGCGTCTGCAAGAAATATCAAGACAATCAATATTAAGACAAAGTTGTATTAAGAAATCAAGGTTAAACGAAAATTGAAGTGTGATATATACCTCCGGTGACTAAAGCACGAACCTGGGCCCGGGCAGCAGCACGAGCGGGACGATAGTTCCTCCGGTGAGGAACAGCCGGTGTCCCGGATGCGGACGCATCCCCTCCAACTAGAAAATAAACATTGACGCTAAATTTCCATGAAGTTCATATTTATTCTATAGAGCATATGTAAAATGAATAAATAATTTATATTTATTCATACTAACTTACAGACGATGCGGAGGGTACGGAAGTGGCAGGAATGGCCCCTGCGCCAGATATGGACACACCACCTATAATTAGACAATTAAAAATAGATTATATAAGTAATTGCAAAAAAATGTGTAGATCAATAATATAACATTCTAAATCAATATGCATGCACTATAGGATATATAAACATACCCACAGGTGCGGTGGTGTCACCACCTACAGCTAAACAATAAAAAAAATTACTATCTAAGTAAGAGCAAAAGGAATGTGTGTATATTTATGATATAGCATTCTAAATCGATATGCATGCACTATATGATATATAAACATACCTGGAGGAGCGGGAGTGGCCTCTGTCCCTGATGTGGACGCATCACCAACAACTAGACAATCAAACATTGACAATATAAGTAATTTTGACATAAACATGCATGAATATCTATAATATTACATTCAAAATGGATATGCGTGCAATATACCTGGAGGTGTGGCAAGGTCCACACGGAAGGGGGCATCCGAAGGGGTCTCCGATCTGGATGCAAGACCGGCCCTCTGAAGCTCCCTACGCAGCTCTCCGAGCGGCAGAACCGCTCTGCCTCTGCCTCTGCCTCTGCCGGTGCCGCGGCTGGAGCTCCTGCCGCCCCTCGCTGCTCCCGTCATCGTCATCAAATCTAGATAAACGGTTCGTGGACGCATTAGACAATCATTAAAAGTATTGACTATATATGTATAGATCGTAAAATGTGAAGTAATAATATAACATTACTGATAATCTTTTTCATTTCGTTGGCGCATTATACATATCTACTTGGATTTCATCGTCGATGTCATTTTTAACCCACGTAACTTCATGATCGGCCGAAAACAACCCGTCCTTCGAAACAGACGGCCGGAGCACTCTAAGCCTTCTCTCTTCTTCATCCTCATCGCTGTCCTCGAATTCTGGGACATCGTAGACATCCCTGGGTTTCCATCGGCATACAACACTCCATCCCGGATGCTTCAAACACTGTGAGTAGTATACTTGGAACGCTTGGTTCGGAAAGATAAACGGATCTTCCTGACCGTAAAATCGAAGTGTGTTCATACTGGTCAATCCATATTCATCTTTCCAAGTCCCAAGATTGCTTCTTCACTTATCCGTATCTGTTCGCGTATCGTACCAAGTACACTGGAATATATAAAAGGGTTCTGATCGTCCGGGATAGTGGATGCCGAGTATACAATTTAAGTACCCATAATAAATCACACCGTACGATCCTACTGTCGCAATCCCACTATTCTGAGTGGTTCTAGATGTTTCTATGTTCTTAACTTCGAATTTGTATCCAAGGACACCAAATCCTTTGTAATATGCAACCTCCATACTAGGAAATTGAGCTAAACATCTTGAATCACTCTCAAATGATGCAGACAAGTTCGGATCGTGGATCTAACAAAACAAATTTTACGAAAAATACATAACGATACAAGTTTAGATTAAAACTGATAGCAATAAAATGTTATTCGAATAACTTACATGATCTGTGACCCAATCACAAAAATTATCCTGATAATATTTTTCCAATCGTTCTTCGTTCCAATCAGGATGCCCCTAACGTACCTCGTTAAAATGAATTCTGTTTTCGACAAATAATGGTGACATTAATATTATATCATTTCATACACACACAAACACAAATATAACAATTAATCCAAAAAAACTTACTCTCTAATTTGTTCAAGACATGCGCAATTAAGCAAGATAAACCGGTATATCTTGTTGATAAACATAGTGTCTACCCTCTTATAATCGGCTTTACCATATGGCCCGTCTTGAATTCTTCGAGGCCGGTTAAGTCTTATCTCAATGTTCTCATCCAGATAGCGGGAACAAAATGTGGTTGCTTCATCAAGAAGATAACCTTGCATGATAGAACCCTCTGGTCGATTTTTATTGCGTATATACTTTTTAAGAGTGTAGAGCTACCTAATGAAAATATGTTGAATAAATAAATACGGGCATACAGGACAACAATAAATTTAAAAATTGCGCGAAACAAAAAATTACACGTACCTCTCGACGGGATACATCCATCGATATTGTACCGGTCCGGCTAATTTAGCCTCAGTTGCAAGATGAACCGTCAAGTGTATTATGATATCGAAGAATGACGGTGGGAAAATACGCTCAAACTTGCAAAGTATCAACGCAATAGAATTTTCTAGTTTATCCAGCGTCACAACCTCCAGTGTTTTAGCACACAACTCTCTGAAAAAACAATATAAGTCGTTGATTACTAGACCAACCGATTCGGGGAGAGAAGTCCTATGGGCTAATGGAAGAAGGTGCTCCACGATAACATGGTGATCATGACTTTTCAGCCCATCGATCTTGCCTTTCATAATTTTTATTTTCTTGCTGAATGATCCTGAGAAACCTATGGCAATGAGGACATACTTTGTGACCATGTACGGACCAACCTAATAGCATTCTATACGCAGGAAAGTCATTAATTGTCCACATTAAAGCCGCACGCAGTATGAGGGTTGTATTTGTGTTTGTATCGTATGTCTCTACACCATCAATGAACAAAGATTTCAACTCCTCGATCAGAGGTCGGAGATAGACGTCGATATTGTTTCCCGGTGAGTTTGGTCCGTCGATAAGAAGAGGCATCATAAAGTATGATTGGTCCATAGCCAACCAAGACGACAGATTATAAATTATCATTACAACGGGCCATGTACTGTGACTTCCAGCCATATAGTTGAATGGGCAGAAGCCATCACTAGCCAGTCCGAGCCGGACATTGCAAGGATCGCTACTGAATATTGCGTGCCTCCTATCAAAATCCTTCCATGCCGGTGAATCTCTTGGATGGCTCATTTTTCCATCTTCACTTGGAGGAGCACGGTGATGCCAAATCATTGCATCGGCTGTTTTCTTGCACCTAAATAGCCTCTGTAGCCTCTGTGTTATGGAAAAGTATCGTGCTATCTTGACAAGTATATCAGGTTTCTTATCAGAATCTTTCGGCTTATACCTGGCATCTCTGCATGTTGGACACTCTTTCAAATCTGAATTCTCTTTCCGGTACAACACGCAATTTTTAGGACATACTTGAATCTTCTCGCACTTTAGACTCAAATCAGACATCATCTTTTGGGCTCCGTACCAGCTGTCGGGCACGTTATTTCCCGAGGGCATAAAATCTTTCAAGAACGAAAAAAGGATTGTGAATGACTTGTTGCTCCATCCATTTAGGCACTTAATCTGGAAAAGTTGGACGAACCATGAGAGGATGGAATACTTCGCATTCTCATAAATTGGTTTTCTAGCATCATTCATAAAATTTTCATATTTATCCGCACGCGGTCCTTGACCGGAAGGAATGTCATCTTCGGTACGAATACATTCACCTAGGGCAGCCTCTACCATATTCTCCATTTCTTCTGATGGAAATAAATTACCGTCTTCTCCTTCTTCTCCTGCCGCATTATCGTATTCTCCTTCTTCTTCTGCCGCATTATTGCATTCTTCTCCTTCCCCGTGATATTTCCAAGTTGTATAAAGTGTAGTAAACCCATATTTTACAATATGAAGCTCTGCCAATTCTATCTTCTGCCAGTACTTATTGCCACATCTATCGCACGGATAGAGAATTTTCTCTATTATGATCTTATTATGTGCGCGTGAAAATTCAATAAAAGCAGCAACTCCTGCGACAAACTTAGGTTGCATACGTTGTTGCCAATCCACATATATCCAGTCCTTAACTCTGACGTACTCATGGGCCATGTTAGACTGTATAACATATAAATTGTAGGTTATGGTGACTATATTGAGAAATATAAGAACGGGATAGTTACTGACAAAGGAGAAAATCCGTGTATATGCTTTTTGTGTGTGTTTGTCGTTGAAAAGAATAAATTATCGAACGTATGTTAACCAATAGACGGGGACTAAGTGGCGCTTTTAGTTTCATATATGAGTATCGATGAGAATATGAAGGTTTCATATTATCATCGAGTATCATATATTGGTTTTAACTTAAACATCTTGAATCACTCTCTAATTATGCGTTTGTTGTGTATTCTTGTTGTATGTGTGTGTTCTGGCTGTCGGGGGTAAGGCTTCTATCCCATTAAGAATGTATAGAGCGAACACCCATTCGCTTGTGGTTTCAACCGTTTCGAGTAAATTTCGGCAGCACCTCCCCGCTGTTCTTCGAATACACTGTAATAGAATAGATAATCATTTCAAAGCTGTGAAACAACGTTGAAATGAACATCTAATCTATCTTTGTACACGGAGAACCAGCGGAAAGGTACCGACGAAATATCTCGAAACGGATGAAAACACAAGTGAATGAAGGTGTTTGCTTTATACATTCCTAACTTGTCCACACGGGACAAATCTATTGGTTACCATACGATTGAATCTTCTCGTCACATAGACTATACGACGGTTGTTAGTATCGAGCTATACCGTCCGATATTTAACAACCTTCGTATAGTTCTATGTCACGACGAACATCGAACGTATGTTAACCGATAGATGGGGACTAAGTGACGCTTTTAGTTTCATATATGAGTATCGATGAGAATATGAAGGTTTCATATTATCATCGAGTATCATATATTTGTTTTAACTTGAACATCTTGAATCACTCTCTAATGATGCGTTTGTTGTGTATTCTTGTTGTATGTGTAACATGATTTTAAACCATTGAGATCAAGATTGATAGAACTGATCATCCACAAAGAGATTAAGGATTGACTTTTGACAGCTATATGAAGGAAAATTTTCTCCTACAGCAACCTAATAATATACCCATTATCCTCATATATACATATATGCAGGCAGGCATGGATACATACATGCAAATATTTGAAAAATTAACATATCAACCAAAAACTATTATTGCAATGGCATTCATCTATAACAATCAACAATTAAAACTACAAATATAGGATACTGATATCATAAAGCGTTATACGCAACATATGAATTCACATGACTGAAACATGCATCAAAAAAACATGTTCATCCAAAAGAAAGGCCACTGTCAACAAATATAGACAAATACGTCATAAAAACAGTAACTAATAAACAAGTTGATTAGCATCTGGATCAAGAAAATAATAGGAAAAACAATTGACTATGATCTATAATGACAAGTCTATTACCATGACTCTCGACTAACAAAGGTGGCTTTTCGTCCTCGGTAGCTTGATAATTGGGATTTCATGGCGAATAAAAATATGCATATGCCGTTTGACCAGGAACTTCAATAGGAAACTCAATGAGGTCGGGTGTACTGAAGTACGCTTTGTATTTCGCTATATCAGGTGATGAAACCCAAGCCCTAGCTAGCCCTAGCCCCACCCCAACTGAACCCTAGCCCCAGCCCCAACCCCAACCGAACCCTAGCCCCAGCCCCAGCCCAGCCCCACCCCAACCGAACCCTAGCCCCAGCCCCAGCCCAGCCCTAACCCCAACCGAACCCTAGCCCCAGCCCCAGCCCAGCCCCAGCCTCGCTCCAGCCCTAACCCCAACCGAACCCCAACCCCAACCGAACCCTAACCCCAACCCTAACCCTAACCCTAACCGAACCCGACGCCGATACCGATGCCGATGCCAAACCCTCACCCCTACCCGAACCTGGCCTGAACCCTAGACCTAACATCATCAAAATTAAAAATAATTTGAGATTTAATTACTAACCGGGCGGTGGAGGAGACGACAGAAATCGGTGGTCGACGACGATTGGCGAAGGTGGCGACGATGCGCGGGAAGTCGACGAAGGTGTGAGAACAACCGACGAAGGTGGCGACGAGACGCGGAGCGCGGTGGCGACGAGGCGCGGGAACAGGCGATGAGGCGCGGGAGAGTGAGAGAGAGAATTTTTGGGAACGATGAATGACTTTTCTGTGCTTTTTTTTATTAATAACCTATTTATATGCCCCTACGGACATAACCGTAGGTCCACCGTTTACGGCTCCGTAGGGCCAAACAACAAATTAGAACGTAAGGCACCGTAGGGACAACGATGTGGCCCTACAGATAAATCCATAGGGGCAAGAAATAGTTGCCCCTACGGATTCCTGAGTCCGTAGGGGCAACCCCATATTTTAGTAGTGAACATAGAATTTTTAAAATATGCACAATACAAGAATTGGGAAGTAAATACGAAAAATTAATCTCATAAACTTGAGATTTACCTCTCCCAAACGTTTGAATCTCCCAAGTGTATGAAGCAAGCCCAAAGGATCGATTCATAAATCCTATCTCACAATCACTTGAATACCAAACAATTAGAGCTCAATATAAAGTATAATGGAATACAAGTGATAGAAATTTAATGATACTAACTCATGAACAGATCAAAATATTCACATATAACCAAGATGATACCAATGAAGGGTATAAAAGTGCAATCAACTCGCATAGAAATAGATACCAATTGAAACAATATGATACTAATTGAAAATAATTGAAAACCGTATGTGAGTATAAGCATGAGTAACTGTCTTATCTTAAGTATCGACTACCCGGTGAAGAGACTCTAATTCTCTCCGCTATACCCGTAGAATTCGTTGTAATTAACGAAATCCATAAGTGGTCCCCTAAAAGGGTTGTAGAAACCATTTGGTAAGATGGGCTAAAAATTCCAATGAATAATTCTACTCATGTAAGAAGTGTGTGTGCAATAATAGATAAGCAAGTTTAAGCATAACACACAATAACAAGATACAAAGCAAAGATATCAATTGAAAATTGGTTCAAGTAGAAACAAGTGCCAAATTATATCCATATGAAAAAGATTTTAAACACATTAAAATTATATAGATACAAACTCTCACTTATAAGATTAAAATCACATTATAAGCAAGTGAGAGTGGTTTATTGCAAGAAAACACAAGGATATGCAAATCTAAACAAGTTTTCAAACTATATTGTGCTCAAGTTTAAAAGATAGCAAGTTTAAAGTATATGAGCACAAGAAATCACATATGAGCAAATAAATGATACCAATTATAAATACCAATTGAAATATACTATGAACAGAATCTCATACATGAATATAAGCACAAAAAGATATGTAAGTTAACACAAGTGTATCATAAGAGGTATATCTAAATAACATACATATTTAGAATATCAACATTAAGCACAAATGAGTATACGATATCCTAAACAAGTATAGAAATGAAATACATTACCCCACAAATTGATGAGCTAAGTAAATATTTCCATTTGAGTGCTCTTGCTCATCACGAACCTGAATCTCTCATTTCGTCGAATTGTCCATACCTACAAAGGAAGATATGGAAGGGAATTTCGGTATCAAAATCTTCTTGGATCTAATTGGGTTAGCTTTGGGAACTCAAATCAATTTCGCATGCAAAGAATCATTTCTCTTTAAAATACATGCATATGCCAAATGTCCATATGCACCACAAGAATGACAAGTGTAAGTGTGGCATGCATGGAAGTCCTAGTAGTGTCAATACAAGATAAACCAATAGTATGATGCGCATGCTTCTTGAAAGATGGTCTTGAACTAAATCTATAAAGATATGCATGTTTATGAGCATGAGATTAAGCAAAATGTGAAACATGTTTGACACGTCTAGAAGAAGAGAGTTTTTGTAACTTTGAATACTTAAAACCAATACCTCTTCGATTTAAAACAACTTTCTTCCTAGGCAAAATATCAACCTTTGAAAGTTTAGTAAGAGAAGCATTTAAAATATCTTTTTCTTGCTTGAGAGAAGCGTTTTCTAAAACAAGAGATTTTTGAGATAAAATAGATGATTTCAAAATATCAATTTCACTTTTAGAGCTTGAAATCAAATCGATGTTTTCTTTTCTCAAGATCTCGCAAAATAAAAGCAAGATCTCGTTTACATTTCTGAGAGACGGAAGATTACAAGTCAATACAACTTGAGAATTAAGGGAAGATTTCAAAACATCAATATCGCATTTAAAACTAGAAATCAAACAATCTTTTGTTTTAAGTCGTTGCAAGTGGAAACCAAATTTTTATTCACTACTTTCAAATTATCAAACAAAATACAATGAGAATCAAGTTTTGAAGTTAGCTCGTTCTTCTCAATAACTAATTTATCACATAAAGCAGGTTGAGAATTATGAGTACAAGTTAAAGCGCTAAATTTGGAAATTACAATTTTGTTTAACGTCTCAAAAGAATCACAACATGAAACTAAATCACTTCTTTCATTTTTAAGAACGTAAATTCGTTTTTCAAGAATACCGTTTTTAGATACTAACGAAATAAAACCATCATATAAAGTATTGAAAGTATCTAGTAATTGATCATGCATTAGTTTGAGAAAATTATAAGAAGGGTTACTTACAACGCTATAATCAAAACACCCCTTAGCCGGCTCTATCGAGTTGGATTGTTCCTTAAGATGTGAATTTTGTTGAGGTATATCCAATGTGGCGATAGAAGTCGTTCTCTCGGCTTTCTCTTCTTTATTGCACACGGCTTGTGAAGGATCCCATGTACCCTAGATAGCAATTTATAAACATAGCATGATAGGGTTTTCAAAAATCAAGAGAGCATGGGTTCCAAACTAAAGGATCTACACTAAAGATATGAACTTGAAACTATAAAAAGAGAGTTTTTTAGCTAATAGGTTGAAACTACAACTTTTGTAGCATTTTCAAGTGCTCCCAAATTGCGTTGGACTTCATTGTAGCCTCCTAGAAGTTCCATGGAACAAGCTTGTATGAACATCTCCCCATCAAAGATGATCCACCATGAGAGCTCCCTTCAATGGCTTCAATCTCCAATTTGAGATAACATAAGAAGCAAGTTTGCCAATCTTGCTTGCTAGGAGATGCAGTTTTCCTCACTAAATATTTTCTCTCTATTTTCTGTTCTTTATCCAATTTATTTCTCATAAAAGAGGAGGAAGAAGAAGATGAGAGAGCTAGAACAAGAGAGAGAAACGAGTAAGAATTATGAACCATTTAGTGAATGGTTTCTAATTCTTATCATATCTCTTTTTAATCCTACCCATAAGATTAAATCAAGTGGCCAAGTATCCAACCTCTTCTCCCTCCTCCATATGTCACACTATAGAGTGAGGCAATGGGTATGTTGTTCTCATGGAAAAACATAAGCATAAGAGAAATAATAAAGAGAAAGAAATAACAGTTACATTATTTATATTAATATGTTTGCTAACATAATTAATATATATCATTGTAATTGTTATCCTATGTATTAAAATACATAAATGAGAGACAAATAAATAGTGACAAAATACTATCAAATACATATATCAAATATATGTAATATCATATTAAATCTAAACTAAATTTAATACCCGTCTTTGCAAAAGACCTGCTGGTATTTCAACCGTCCGATTACCGTCAGTGTATATAATGCACTAGTTTTAATCGGACCCCTGCACGTACCCAGTACGACAACTATATCGTTTCTCCAAAATTGGAAAACTCTCTGTGTAGGACTCTAAAAGCTCGACAATACGCGGGCAGTGTGTTTACTAAAGAAAACCCCGAAAAACTCACAAGCATGTCAGCGGCATTAGCTGTACGTAACGGCTACTTAGGTATCTATCCAAAAAGGAGATCGACAAGCAAACTCATCCGAAACCCTAACTGAGCCTATCAGTGATATATACCATACAGTTCGGTCTGTTCGTCTGAGAGTATCGCATATCCGGTCTAGGGGGTGGATAACGTCAGACCCCTAATAACCGATTAATTCGTGCCAGTGTCAAACCCTATCACCAATCGAGAAACTACTGATCGCAATCAGTAAATCCTATCTGTCTAGGCCTATGTCTTATGGTGATGGCCAACCGTATACTGTATGACATCAACTCCTGATACCAGGAGAGTCGAATGGTTCCTATTTTATTTATTATCCCTGATCCGGAAGTCACCTTTTCTTCTCCTTGGGCAGTACCTCCCAACAAGATTGATCCCCTCTATCGCTCACTGCCTTCAAGTGCTTCGGGACTGCACCCAAAAACTTCTTGTTTGCACGACTATTTAAAGTCGTGGTAAGGTAGCAATCAAAGTACAGTGGAAACACACTCAAGAAAAATAACGATTTCGGGTCGACATACTACGATGTACTCATGTCCCCTGAGAACTGCTATCTGACAATAGGTATAATACCATCTAGCATGTTCCCGGCTAGTCCGTCTAGTGTAACTCATAACCCAATGAGCACCTGTATACAATCTTTGGTGACTGACTGACACCAATGGCTGTGAGACTGGCTATCGGCCCTCGTTGGGGTCAAGAAACGTATACACTAGTCTACTCTCGAATATCGATACCCAATCTCAATATTTCCATGACTAGGGACATTTAAGGATGTGCTTATAGACTACCAAGTTCTCACAAGTATGATCACCATCATAACCCTGATAGTCAAGCATGAATCCTATGGGCTCTATCAATATGTAATAGTGATATGCTATACCACACAAGATATGTACATAATGATAAAGTCAAATCAGATAGCATACTTAAAAGTGTGTCTTAGCACCTCTACTTGGTTTCCACATGCATCAACTATGCAATTTCAAAAAAATCTAGAGGTCTAAGCTACACTAACCAAGAATCTAACTAGAGTATTAGGGTTTACAAGGCAAGTAAAGAAGTTTTACACTAAGTGAAGAGGGTTACAACCTTTGTAGACCAAGTCCTTCACTTCAATAGCTCCAAGTAGTAGTCCCTAAGCTTCAAGTAGTGGTCGCTATAACTCTTCTTGGCTCCACTTGGTGAAAGGAACGAGCTTGCTACGTCGTCTTCGAGGCCGAAGATGATCCACCTTGAAGTTTCTCTAACTCAAACCATCTCTTCACTAATCAAAGAATTAGTGAAGCAAACAACCTAATCTTATGGACTAGATGAGAGTAGGTTGATGAAGTAGCAATTTTGCTCACTATAGAAACCTTTTTCTCTTTTTCCTTTTTCAACCCAAGAAAACCTAGAGAGGAAGAAGATGAACTTAGGTGAAGAAAATCTCAAGTGTGATCAAGTGAGAGAGTTAACCATGGGCTTAAGATAATGGTTAGGGTGAGAAAATATCTAGAGTAAAATAAAATTAGTGGGATGAGTCATGGCTTCTACATGCTTCCACGAGCATCTAAGCCATGCTCATTTCCAAATCATTTTCATTTTACTCAAAATAAATAATTACCCTAATTATCTTTAGCCTTGGTATGAGTCTTATACATCCATGTTCTATGTATCATCCATCATGACACAATATATAAATACATATATTAATATATATCACATATATATATTAAATGTATTTCAAAAAGAAGAAAACCTTTAGTGAGCATTAATATTTGTTAATATATAAATATATCAAATATAAATATATATCAAATTATTAAATCAACACTTGATTCAATAATTCAGTTATATCATATATAACCGACTAATATCATTTATATGTATATCATATTATCAAATCAATACTTGATTCAATAATCCGGTCATATCACATATAACCGACAAATATTCAATACTATATTAAATCAACACTTGATTCAATAATCAGGTCATATTATATATAATCGGCCAATATCAAATATATACATATAACATATCATTAAATCAACACTTGATTCAACAATGCGGTATATCACATATAACCTAACCGATATCAAATATCGCGAGATTAGAATACGGTATCACATACTCGTATTTAATCAAGCATCTGCACATATCACCATGTGTGCCCTACTTCGTTTCGCTTAAGCTAGGAAATCTCTGTGTGGGACTCTAAAAACTCGTCAATATGCCAGCAGTAGTTAATGATCACATCAGTCACCCACAAGCCGCCAACGGTACTAGCTGGACGTAACGGTTACCCAGGTATTGAACGAATAAAAGATTAACAAGCAAGCTTGTCCAAACTCCAGCAAAGCCTATAAGAAACACTTACCGTACAGTCCAGTCTCTTCATCTAATATGTCGCATATCAAGTCTAAAGGTGGAATCGTCAGACCCCAGTAACTTGATAAGTCATGCCGATGTGTGGCCTATAACCGTTCGTGAAACTACTGATAACACTTACCAGTAAATCTCATCAGCCCTGGCCAGTGGCTTCTTGTTATAACCAATCGAGCATAGTGCAACATCAACTCCCTATACCGGGAGAGAAGAAACCCTCCTATTGCTCATTGCCTCCATGTGACTCGGGACTGTACCCAAAATCCACCTGTTTGCACGAGTCCTTTGAGCCGTGGTAGGGAGGAAATCAAAGCACAGTGGGAACCACACATGACTCTATGACAATCTCGGGTCTACAGACTAACCTGTATAAGTGTCACCAGAGAACTGCTATCTGACGATAAGTATGGTGCCATCTAGAAGTTCTCGGCGAGTCATGTTCGGTGTACCCATTCTCTAATGAGCACATGTGTACAATCTTTGATGTCAAACACCAATAGTTGTGAGATCAACCATCGCCCCATACAGGGTCAAGAAATGTACACACTAGTCTTTTCTGGAATATCGATGCCCTGTCTCGATATCCCCTCGACTAGGAACTGTTAAAAGATGTGCTTGTGGACTACACAAGCCCCACTAGTATGATTTGCATCATAGTCCTGGTAGTCAAGCCAACATCCTAAGGGCTTTATCAACATGTATCAGAAAGACAGTATAATAATACAAGTGTATATGTTAAGATAAAGGGCAACTAGATAGCATATTATCATTTCGAGCAAGAAAGTCTTCTATATATATGTCCAAGCATCCATTATATCATACAATAATGGTCTCTAGGGCATACATATTCCTAACAATCTCCAGGGCATACATATTCCTAACAATCTCCCGCTTGCACTAAGGCCAGTTGTTGTAGTATCTCATACCCAATATCCTAAAAAGTCTCTCAAACTGCGTCTGGAGGAGGGCCTTCGTGAGTAGATCCGCTGTGTTATCCTTCGTGTCAACTCTCCTGACCTCAATCTCCCGGCGATCAACTATCTCCCGAATCAGGTGCTACCGCCTAAGAATATGTCTGGATCGCTGATGGGACCAGGGTTCCTTGGTCAAATCCACAGCTCCATTGTTATCACAATACAAGGGCTCAATGGATGGAACCACACCAAGTTCAGCAATGAACTTTTTCATCCAGACAGCTTCTTTGGCAGTATCGTTGGCAGCGATGTATTCAGCCTTCATCGCCAAGTCTGCCACGGTATCTTGCTTGGGACTCTTCCAACATACCGCCCCTCCATTGAGGGTGAAGACAAAACCCGAGACCGACTTACTATCGTTCTTATCACTCTGGAAGCTCGAATCGGTAAAAGACTTCACCTGAAGTTCTCCGTTACCATACACCAAGAACATATCTTTAGTCCATCTCAAGTACTTAAGAATGTTCTTCACAGCTATCCAGTGGTTCTCCCAAGGATCTGATTGATACCTACTTACCACACTAAGTGCGTAAGCTACATCCGGTCTTGTGCATAACATCGCGTCCATAATTGACCCAACTGCAGAAGCATAGAATATCTCTTGCATACGAGCCCTCTTCAAATCAGGCTTGGGAGACATCTCTTTGGAGAGAGTGATTCCTGAGAAAGCGGGTAAATTACCATGCTTAGAATCTTCCATACTAAACCACTTTAGTATGGTGTCAATGTATCTAGATTGGAACAATCCCAAGATCCTCTTAGATCTATCTCTATAGATCTTAATCCTCGGGATGTATGAGGCATCACCTAGATCTTTCATGGAGAACTTTTGTGATAAGAAGAGCTTGACCGAGTGTAGTATAGGAACATCATTTCCTATCAAGAGTATGTCATCCATGTACAATACGAGAAAGACAACCTTACTTTCTACAACCTTTTTGTATATACAAGCTTCATCTACGTTTTTGACGAAGTCAAACTCTTTGACCGCCATATCAAAACAGATGTTCCAGCTCCCCGATGCCTGCTTTTTTCCGTAAATTGATTTAATCAGCTTACACACCTTTCCGTTGCTCCCATTGTCTACGAAGCCCTCTGGCTGTGTCATATACACGCTCTCTTCTAAATCACCATTTAGAAAAGCGGTCTTGACGTCCATCTGCCAGATTTCATAGTCATGGTATGCAGCAATGGCAAGTAGGATCCTGATGGACTTAAGTATAGCCACTGGAGAAAATGTTTCATCATAATTGACACCTGATCGTTTGACGAAAACGTTTAGCAACAAGTCTAGCTTTGAAGGTCTCAACCTTTCCATCTACACCAAGTTTCGTCTTAAAACTCCACTTGCTCCCGATGGGTTTTACCTCTTCAGGAGGAACTTCCAAAGTCCATACTTTGTTGGTGTACATGGATTCCATCTCAGATCGCATAGCATCCAGCCATATCACAGTGTCCCCACTTGTGATGGCCTGCTCGAAACTTGTTGGGTCATCATCTTCTATGATGCAATTGTCACGTCCCGTTTCCCGGTGTACAGGCAGAGGACGCGACGAGGCCGCTACGTATCTATTCTGAAGTAAATACGCTAAGCGTAACTAAGCAATATAAAAGAAATATATACAAGAGACAAATGTAACGAACATCAACTTTATTTATTAACATTCTTTTACAGTACATGGAAAGGTAAATACATGGAATGAAAGCAATGCCTAAACAGTGGCATAACAGAAATGAAAAAGTACTGAAATGAAATGTGTACAAGTGTAACTACAGCTCAGGATCTTTAATAAACTGGTCTAAGTCTTCAGTGCTAGGCTCGATCTCTGGAAGGTCCGAATCACCTGACGACATTCAAAGAAGAAAAAAAAAGAATGTCGTCAACGAATAAATCGCTCGGTAAGTCCCAAAGATAAGAGAGAAGTAGAATAAACAGAAAGTAAGAGAGAGTGTATATTTTAAAGTGGTATTATATTTGATTTTTATAATGTTGTATTTAGTGTTAACGCTGTTGTTTGTAGGTTGGTACAGAAGAATGCCAGTGTATACGAGAGGAGTCTGTATATGCCAGAGACTAGAGCAAATGAAAGTATAAGGCTCCGTTATACAACCCGGAACAACGACAATTGAACTCAGGTTAGGTGTCTTAAATCTTGCATTCCCGTGCCACTTCTAACACCTTCCGTACCAATCTACCCCTTAAACCCCGTGATGTCTTGATTGTATTGTTTGTATTGTATTGCAACTTTTATTGTCTTATAATATAGATTGTATAATTAGATGAATTGCCGAAACCATGATATCAGTAAATGGATGTAACTGGAGAATCATGTAAATGGAAGTATATCCATGGTTCGGTTCGGTCAATATAGATTGAATAGATTGATTACATGGATTCATGTTGAATTGTAGTATTGTAGATTGTAATTGAATCATATTCAAGTCAGATTATTTATAATGAGACTCTGTCTGAGTCAGAACAATTAGAAAAGAAATTGAATCCTGAATTAGGTTTTGATGTTATCGGTAACCGCTGCACATGGACGGCAGGATTTGTGTCATTTTCAAAAATGATTACCGTGTTGATAACACCGTTTGTTAATTTGTCTACCTTAAATAGGAAAGCACCCACTTCTCCGGCTCCCTTAGGCTCAAGAGATTGGTCCCGCTTAAACCTATATTTACTAGGGTCCTTATTGTAATTTATAGAACTTGAGGGGGTTATATATAAATATACTTTTGTATAATTTTCAAAATACACCCCAAGTATTTAATTATCGTCTTTAGAGTTATCATAGATGTAGATTTTATATTTGCGACATTTCTAGTGAAAATAACCTAATTTTCATAATACATGGTATTTAATTGTAAAATGTTGGACTTGTATTGAATTTCATGGTATTTTCATGTAAAGTGATTCTTTTGACTTAGAAAAGTTTGAATATTGATAATATATCAAAAATAGATATTTTGATGATACATACATATATATATATATATATATTATATATATAAATAATCTTAATATATTATATTTCTAGAAATCTCATTTTATTAAGATATTTGTATTTTTAAATCTCTCGAGACCGAATGCTCCTTACGGAGGTCTGCATCTCGCACTATTAATCCCGAGGATGCGCGATAATCCACACCATCCCGAACGGCTTCCCCAAATAGGTTATAGCGGCGCTTTGCAAAGATTTGTAAAAATACGTAATCTTTTAGAAAACGGTTTTTATAAGTTAAAGGTAGTTTTGTGTAAAACGGTATTTCCCGAATCTATATTTCCCAAAAGGTATTGTGCTATATTACATATGAGTGTTGTGAGGAGGTAGGTCATTATCTCGTGATCTACTTAAAGGTATAACAAGATTAATGATGTTTTGTGTCGAAACTAAATTACATGGTATTTTACCGAAAAAGAGCGGTAAAAGTTACAAAATGAAATGTTTTACTATGAAACTTATTCAACATATTTTGTTAATGATTAATAGTCAAGATGTAAGAGTTTAATATGGTTGTGTTAAGGAAAATTGAACTTTATAAAGAAAACCGAATCGGAAGTCAGATTTAACTCCGCTTCCGTCGGGTTTTAGAAAAAGAACTTTTTAGAATAGTAAAGGAAAGAGGGAGGTGGGACTTACTGGAATTTGGATTAGAGAAGAGGAAGAGGGAGTGGTAGGAGGCATCGGTGCGTCGTTTCGTTGCCGGGAGCTCCTAGGGTCGTCGTCGGAATTTCGCCGGAGTTTCGCCCTTCGCTAACTCCACTTGTACACAAAATTCTAGAGAGTTTTCTTGAGAGTTTGGAAAGAATTTATGAGTGAGGGGGTGTGTTTAGGGGTGGTATTTATAGGGTAAAACTAGGATTAGGGTAGGTGAAAGGGTGAGAAGAAAATGTATTTAAAAATATGTTAATGAGGGTTTTTAATGTCTCAGTTATTGTGCAGAGAAATTAAAGTATACAGGGGTTTTAAGAAGACCAAGACGTACAAGAGTCATGAAGGGTGAATCGGGTTTGGAGCTGAATCGGCCGGCAGCGGTGGCCAATTCGCGCGCACCGCCGGCCCGAGTCAAGTGAGTCAGGCCGAGTCAGGTGTCCACGTGTCCCCTTGTCGTTTGGTTATTCTCCTGGGTCAGTTTGTTTTTAGTGTGAAGTAGTGTTTTTACGAGTTATGCACGTGTAGATTCTTGGACTTCTAAAAATTTAAAATAAAAAAATATTAAAATAATGTGGGGGATGGGATTTGAACTCTGGTGCTTTGGTTTTGCCGTGCAAGGTTTTACCAATGAGCTACAAGCTCCTTCTTGCAATTAAAAGAAAATCAAACTTATAACTTGTGCTCAGGCAAAAATACTCCTTTCTTTATTTTTGAAAAAATTGTACAGAAAGTTGTACAGAAAGTTTAGGGTTGTTACATTCTACCATCCTTATAAAAATTTCGTCTTCGAAATTTGTAAAAAGAGAGTGTAACTGATTCAAGAAAAGTTTGGTGACTGAATTACTGATAGTGTATGAAAAATAACCAGGCGATACAAGGGTTTTAAAAAAAATGTGAAAGAGACTTGGAAGAAAGATTTGGGTTAGGATAGACTCAAAATATATGAAATGATAAGATTCAAGAAATATGATTTGTAAAGAATCTTTTAGTTGCTGGTTCTTGTGTTATATTGCTTAGGTTGTTCACACAGAACAGAACTGCATGGTAGGGTTCCATACAACTCTGACCTGCATGGGCCACCAAGAAAACCTGTCACGCCCTGCTTCCCGGTATATGGGCAGAGAACGCGACGAGGCCGCTATGTATCTACTCTGAAGTAAATATGCTAAGCGTAAATAAGCAATATAAAAGAAATATGCATAAGAGACAAATTTACCGAACAACAACTTTATTTATTAACATTCTTTTAGAGTACATGCAAAGGTAAATACATAGAATGAAAGCAATTCCTAAACAGTGGCATAACAAAAATGAAAAAGTACTGAAATGAAATGTGTACAAGTGTAACTACAACTCGGGATCTTCAATAAACTGGTCCAAGTCTTCAGTGCGAGGCTCGATCTCTGGAAGCTCCGAATCACCAGATGACATTCAAAGAAGAAAGAAAGAGAATCTCGTCAGCGAACAAATCGCTCAATAAGTCCCAAAGATAAGAGAGAAGTAGAATAGACAGAGAGTAAGAGAGAGAGTGTAGCTTTTAAAGTGGTATTATATTTGATTGTTATAATGATGTATTTAGTATTAACGCTGTTGTTTGTAGCTTGGTATAGAAGAATGCCAGTATATACGAGAGAAGACTCTATATGCTAGAGACTAGAGCAAATGAAAGTACAAGGCTCCGTTATACAAACCGGAACAACGGCAATTGAATTCAGGTTAGGTGTCTTAAATCTTGCAGTCTCGTGCTACTTCTAACATCTTCCGTACCAATCTACCCCTTAAATCCCGTGATGTCTTGATTGTATTGTTTGTATTGTATTGCAACTTGTATTGTCTTGTAATATAGATTGTATAATTGGATGACTTGCCGAAACCATGATATCAGTAAATGGATGTAACTGGAGAATCATGGATGTAACTGGAGAATCATGTAAATGGAAGTATATCCATAGTTCGGTTCGGTCAATATAGATTGAAACGATTGATTATATGGATTCATGTTGAATTGTAGTATTGTAGATTGTACTTGAATCATATTCAAGTCAGATTATTTATAATGAGACTCTGTCTGAGTCAGAACAATTAGAAAAGAAATTGAATCCTGAATTAGGTTTTGATGTTATCAGTAAACGCTGCGTCTGGGCGGCAGGATTTGTGTCTTTTTCAAATACGATTACCGTGTTGATAACACAGTTTGTTAAGTTGTCTATCTTAAATAGGCAAGCACCCACTTCTCCGGCTCCCTGAGGCTCAAGAGATTGGTCCCGCTTAAACCTATATTTATTAGGGTCCTTATTATAATTTATAGAACTTGAGGGGGTTATATGTAAAAATACTTTTGTATAATTTTCAAAATACACCTTAAATATTTAATTATCATCTTTAGAGTTATTATAGATGTAGATTTTATATTTATGACATTTCTAGTGAAAATAACCTAATTTTCATAATACATGGTATTTAATTGTAAAGTGTTGGACTTGTATGGAATTTTATGGTATTTTCATGTAAAGTGACTCTTTTGACTTAGAAAAGATGGAATATTGATAATATATCAAAAATAGATATTTTGATGATACATATATATATATATATATATATATATATATATATTTATATAAAAATAATTTTAATATATTATATTTCTAGAAATCTCATTTTCTTAAGATATTTGTATTTTTAAATCTCTCGAGACCGAATGCTCCTTGCGGAGGTCTGCATCTCGCACTAATAAGCCCGAGGATGTGCGATAATCCGCACCATCCCGAACGGGTTCCTCAAATGGGTTGTAGCGGCGCTTTGCAATGATTTGTAAAAATATGTAAACGGCTTTTATAAGTTAAAGGTAGTTTTGTGTAAAACGGTATTTTCCGAATCTATATTTCTCAAAAGGTATTGTGCTATATTGCATATGAGTGTTGTGAGGAGGTGGGTCATTATCTCGTGATCTACTTAAAGGTATAGCAAGATTAAGAATGTTTTGTGTCGAAACTAAAGTATATGGTATTTTACTGAAAAAGAGCGGTAAAAGTTACAAAATGAAATGTTTTTCTATGAAACTTGTTCAATATGTTTTGTTAATGATTAATAGTCAAGATGTAAGAGTTCAATATGCTTGTGTTAAGGAAAATTGAACTTTATAAAGAAAACCGAATCGGAAGTCGGATTTAACTCCGCTTCCGTCGGGTTTTAGAAAAAGAACTTTTTAGAATAGCAAAGAAAAGAGGGAGGTGGGACTTACTGGAATTTGGATTAGAGAAGAGGAAGAGGGAGTGTTAGGAGGCGCCGGTGCGTCGTTTCATCGCCGGGAGCTCCTAGGGTCGTCGTCGGAATTTCGCCGAAGCTTCGCCCTTCGCTAACTCCACTTGTACACAAAATTCTAGAGAATTTTCTTGAGAGTTTGGACAGAATTTGTGAGTGAGGGTGTGTGTTTATGGGTGGTATTTATAGGGGTAAAACTAGGGTTAGGGTAGGTGAAAGGGTGAGAAGAAAATGTATTAAAAATGTATTAAAAAACAGGTTAATGGGGGTTATTAATGTCTCTGTTATTGGGCTGAGAAATTAAAGTATATAGGGCTTTTAAGAAGACCAAGAGGCACAAGATTCATGAAGGGTGAATCGGGTTTGGACCTGAATCGGCCGGCGGGGGCGGACGATTCGCGTGCGCCGCCGGCCTGAGTCAAGCGAGTCAGGTGTCCACGTGTCCCCTTGTCGTTTGGTTATTCTCCTGGGTCAGTTTGTTTTTAGTGTGACGTGGTGTTTTTACAAGTTATGCACGTGTAGACCCTTGGACTTCTAAAAATTTAAAATAAAACAATATTAAAAATAACGTGGGGGATGGGATTTGAACTCTGGTGCTTTGGTTCAGCAGTGCAAGGTTTTACCAATGAGCTACATGCTCCTTCTTTCTATTAGAAAGCAAATCAAACGTATAACTTGTGCTCAGGCAAAAATACCCCTTTCTGTATTTTTGAAAAAATTGTACATAAAGTTGTACAGAAAGTTTAGGATTGTTACATTTTCCTTATAAAAATTTCGTCCTCGAAATTTGTAAAAGGAAAGTTTAACAGATTCAAGAAAAGTTTGATGACAGAAATACTGATAGTGTATGAAAAATAACCAGGTGATACAAGAGTTTTAAAAAAAATGTGAAAGAGACTTGGAAGAAAGATTTGGGTTAGGATAGACTCAAAATAAATGAAATGATAAGATTCAAGGAACATGAATTGTAAAGAATGTTTTAGTTGCTAGTTCTTGTGTTATATTGCTTAGGTAGTTCACGCAGAACAGAACTGCATGGTAGGGTTCCATACAGCTCTGACCTGTATGGGCCACCAACAAAACCTGTCACGCCCCGCTTCCCGGTGTACGGGAAGAGGACGCGATGAGGCCGCTACGTATCTACTCTGAAGTAAATATGCTAAGCGTAACTAAGCAATATAAAAGAAATATACATAAGAGAAAAATTTAACGAACAACAACATTATTTATTAACATTTTTTTACAGTACATGGAAAGGTAAATACATGGAATGAAAGCAATACCTAAACAGTGGCATAACAGAAATGAAAAAGTACTGAAATGAAATGTGTACAAGTGTAACTACAGCTCGGGATCTTCAATAAACTGGTCCAAGTCTTCGTTGCTAGGCTCGATCTTTGGAAGGTCCGAATCACCTGACGACATTCAAAGAAGAAAGAAAGAGAATGTCGTCAGCGAACAAATCGCTCGGTAAGTCCCAAAGTGTAACATTTCAGAAAAAAATAAAACATTATTTTTGGGAATTTTTATAATTAAATAATATTATAATGAATATTTCAATAAGGCGGTATAATTAAATACCGATAAATTGGGAAAAATTGGGAAAATTATGGAAATTACTGAAATGAAGGTGATTTATGTGAATTATGCAAATTATAAGTTTTTATGATTAATTATACACTATTTAGTGCTAATCACGATTAAATATCGCTAATCGCGCATTAAGCTTGTTTTGTGCAAAACATGCACCATGTTACATTTTGACACTTGTTTCATTTTGTCATGGCCTTTTCCTTCTCTTGCATGGTTTGTTTTAGAAAAAGAAAAGAAAACAAAAGATAAAGATAAGAAAAGAAAAAGAAAAGTCAAAGAGGTATAATGATGACAAGAGGGATGGGCATGAGAGAGAGAGGGTGAGGGGTCAACCTAGCATGGCTCTCATTTTTTGTTTTCATTCATCCTTCATCCCCTTCATCTTTTCCTCTCCTCCCTCACTCCCATGGCCGCACTTCATCTCCCCCTCCTCTTCAACCCACAAAACACCATCAAATATACACCAAAACACTTCATTCATTTTACAAAAAGCATGCATAAGCTCAAGGGAAGCACATTGGACCAAGAAAAATCAAATTTTGAGGATTTTGGGCAACTCAAGAAAAATCTTGAGTTGCCAATTGAGCTAATTTCTGCACCTTTAGAATAGTATTTAAATTCTTTAGGCATCCATATATGTTTAGTATCGATATCGAGTAGTTTTGTGAACCTAGAAATTTCTAGATGAGGGTTTTGAGAAATTTTGAATTGTGAGGTGTAATTGAGCTTAGTAGGGACCTTATGACCCCTGTAGGGATTGTATCTTGGACTGAAACCAAAGAATAAATCCCGGAATACGAACTTAGAAACCCCAACATCGGAAAACTGTGAAAATATGATGATAATTTGAAATCTTCTAACACTCGGGGACCTGGAAAATTATTTAGCAAACACTGAGAGATAAGCTGGCACCCAGGAAGCTAACCCCAAAACCTGAGCCACCCCTTCCATGTTAAGGACGCAAATTTAATCAATCTGGCCGCAAATTGCGGCCAGGGTGGGATCATTTGGGTTCGTATTTGTTCTGTGGCTTTATCTCCAGTGAAATAGACCCTCCATATATGCAAAATTGGCTAATTTCAGTTAGGGTAAAATCTGGGACTATTTTCATGAGTTGCTGTTTTGATTCGGAGTTAAATTTTTCATATTTTGGATTCTAGATTTTAGTATTTGTGTTTTACCTCGATCACTTGATGTTTGTACGATGATATCGAGGGTTGTTTGGTGATTTGAAAGGCGTAATCCGTAGGTTCTAACCTATAGGCTTCTAGCGTGTCGTTTTGGTTTTGAATTGGGTTTTAATGCGGCATGATATGTTATGATGTGTAGGTACCCCGATGAAGACTTCGAGACGACAAGCAAGCGCGTGGCGACGTCGGCAACAGCAAGCGAAGATCAGGTGAGTAGATTATATCTACGGGGGAAGTCGGGTGGATGGAGTATAGCACCCCCACAAAGTTGTGAGAAACGATGTGATGCGATATAGATATACTTTTACATGTTAGTGTGTGATATGAACCTTAACAAGAAAAGCTTTAGGAGATTAGGGGTTAGTGTTAGAGTGAATTGAAGAAAGGACTTTAGTCGATTTCTTACTCGGGAAACCCTAGAGTAAAGATTTGCATACACGCACATACACATACTCGCATACATTTACTTCCTTGTGTGTATTGGGGACATATATTTATTGGTATTCATATGCTTGGATGATGAGAATGTTATATGATACTTGGGAATGAGTCGATCTGATCGGACATGATGCCGTGAGGTATTTAATATGTGACCGAGATATGTCATGATGTTATAGCGGATCGTTGGACGACGATACCATATGGATGATGATATATATATATGATAGTTGACATAGGATCGAGATATGAGATGAGATAGGCTATGATATTTATAATGGGTCGCTTGGGCGATGTATACTTCTATATGATAATATGTGTGGATGACATCGGATTGTAGGAGACTTTAGATCAGTAGCCAGATCATGATGTTGTTGATGATATTAGTAGTGTACTAGACTTTGATCAGTACCCCTGCTCTCGATATGTGATGATGTGGATACCAGATGAATAATGAGATAAATGTGACATTTGAATTGTATCCAGATTTAGGATGACGTACGATAGATTTACCGTACGAGATATAGTTAAGAGGATAGATCCGCACTCTTGACTCGAGAATGTCATATTATTTTTTATATCGTACGGGATACTATTGAGGCGAGATCACCGACTACTATATATATATATAGATAGATAGATAGACTCAGACTTAGGTAGATTCCCTTACCCTTTTGGCTGGGCTCGAGTCATATTCATTTTCAAAAGTGGAGAATCGTGAGTATTTTAAATACTAAACTGTATGACTCGTATATTGGATAGATATATTTTTCAGTGTTGCGGTTACTACATCACTTTCTATATATTCATGATATTTCATCGCATTGCATGCTTGTACATATGTTATCTGTAATTATTATGAAACCCTACTGTCAGGACACCAGCACCATTACCGATGATGCATATGTTCCACATACACCTGCTTGCCTGCTCACTCACATCACCATCGGTAATTGCCATGTCATGTACATTTTAGAAAATACTATTCATTGACATAGCTTGCTAGTTGATAGTTGCAATATGTTATAGCTTTCCTATGCTAGTTTAGCTATTGCATTTATTGCATGAAATAAGATGCATTAATATATTCATTGATCATGCAGTATTATGGAGATTTATGTCGGTATTCACGGTTTATTGATATCATGATTTTTATGATTTCAGATCCTTCTTGAGATTTCTGGATTTGGAAACCGCATGTGGAAGTTTTATAAACTGATAATTTGTTTTAAAGAGATTGATGCGGTTTTCCTTGATATGTTGAGTATTGTCCACCATGATGTTTTCTCGGTTCTGAGATGGTTTTCAAGACCCGATTTGAGGTGTTGGATGAACCGTCTGCGGGTACATGGTGGACCCGGTAAGGTACCCCGGGGCAAGAAGCTCGAGTTGTAGACGATGAGCCCGGCAGGGGCAGACTGCCTACTGGTGATTTTACAGGGCGCGGCGGATATCCGAAGGATACCGTTCATGGTCATGTGATTGATGATATGGGCCGATCCGGAATGACGGAGCCCGAGGTATTGAGATATTGAGATTTGATGATACAGGCCAGTCCGGATAGCCGGAGCCTGAGGTATTGAGATACTGAGATTTATGTTTTGTGTCGATACTGGACACTGTTTTATCTGTCGATTTCATTGATGATACGCGATTTATATACATACAGAAATCTCATTAAATAAAGAAAACAGTTGTCTCATTTAGGATGTATTCTGTTTCATTTGTAATGCATTCATACATCATATATCTGATATGTTGCTATCCGAGGTACTGACACGAGCATGTAGTATTACACTTATACATAGATGGACCAGGATATTTATTTGAGGATATTACTTGATATGACCTAAGATATCGTCATGCATGTGATTTCTACTCGTAGATGTTTTCTACTCACGAGTTGGCAACTCACCCCCGTTGTGCCACAGTTTCTTGCTGATTTTGCCGTACAGGTTTCATTGCGGTTTTACTGGCACACTGTTCCTTCCGGGTGATTGCTTTGGTAAGTGGGTTCTTTTGCATCAAGACCACCATTGTATATTTATTATTTCAGTTGTATCTAGTAAAACTCCATCAACCAGACTTGTATTATTTGATAGACATAGAAGACCAGTGTATATTCTTTCGACTTTAGAGTCGCGCGCTGTATTATTATAGTTTCCTCTGGGTTTCTTTGATAATGTTGGATTTTTATCCTGAGTTTGATTCTCTCCTTTCGGCGTTGTATATTATATTGCATAATGTGGTTTTGTCCGCCGGTTGGCGAAGTGCTAGCTCCCGCTTGGGGATGCCTTTATTCATTACATATGCTTTGTCAGGTTTTGTACCCGTTTGGGGTCGGTTTTTACAAAGGAAACCCTGCCGAAATTTTCAGAAAAGACTTGAGATTTTAAAAATACATATTTCGGCTTATGTTGTTAAACTTCTTGCTTTAAAAATTGGTTTTTCTTTCACTCTACTGATTTACTTGGTTTGGATTTCTGGGTTTTGGCTTACTTAGATTACGTACGCCTCGAGACGTTTTGTAGTTTAAGTGCCGGTCATGTTCCGTACTTTCGGGTCATGACAAAGTTGGTATCACAGCGTTAGGTTTTACCTACGGAGTGTAGGATGACCCTTGGTTGATAGAGTAGGTGACTCAAGTAGAGTGACGTACCGTGTGTATATTCCGCGGCATACTTACGATACGATACTCCGTTTAAGAAGCCTTAAGATGTACATTTTCTTGCACAGTATTATATTCCTTTCTATGATCTAGCCTCATCATTACCAGTTATAGTTTTGTTACCACGGTTGTACGGGCACAGAGAGCTACGGCTAGAGTTGCGGTCAGCACGAGCTCGTCACGGACGAGGACTGATCAGGGCATGATTCCAGGGACATACGATTGCGTAGACATATCGTTTATTTGCGTTTTTGCGCCATTAGCGTTGATGGATTACTGTGACGAGATTTCTCGAACGTGCAGATCAGCACCAGAGGATTGGGCCACTGATAGAGGCCAGCCAGGATGTGATGACCGTTAAAGCACCGATTATACTTGATGATTGAGGCACTGTTCAGCGTGCGGACGAATGAGCCAGTTATTGCTGCGAAGGATGAGATATCACCACAGATGCTTGGAGCTATTGCAGTACGAGTTGTACTTAGAGATATGATAGAAGATCGCTGTCCACCCGAGGATGAATGACTAGGATATGTGGTTCGTTCGCTTACCCCGATGCGAGGTCATCAGATTGATTGATTCCAGCTAGAGACAACTTCACGCTGATACGTTGAGAGTCGATATAGACGATCGAATGTCAGGAACCCATTTTCCAAGTTTAAAGTATTCGGAAAACAATGCAAGTAATTCTATGGACCCTGTAGAAGAATGAAACCCTAACTCGACATAATGACCATGGAACGCCGATGAACTTTAGGGTTTGCGGCAGTTCAGCGGTGCCATTAGTGAGGCTTGGGTTTGCCCATCTACGGTTGGTCCATAGGTGCTGTGGCATATATTCGATACTATTAAACTGTATCCAAGATGTTGAGCTCTTGGGGGATTATGGAGCCGTGACGAATCGATCGAAAAGTTCAACATCATTCGGATATCATGTGATGGGATGCATTGCTTGGGAGACTCCAGATACGAGTATAGCCGTTAGAGCACAGTCCATGCAGCCACGAAGAGACAAGTCCGAATCAGTCGACATTAGAGGAAAGTGGAGTAAGAGGTTCGTACAAGATCATGACGAGAGGACGTTCCACTCCGCTGACATCAGAGATGTGATACGCAAACAGAGGCGTTATATATGGATATATTTTCCAGAAGGAGTCGTGATGAGTATGCAGCCATTCCAGAACAAGAAACAGATATAGAAAAGGATGATAACCTCCGGGCAGTTCGGCAGAAACGAGATTTGGGAGAGATCTCGATAGGACCTTTCTGGAAATATTTACGAGAAGACTTAGACCCAGGAGCCGTCATTTTATGCACACCTAGCAGGAAAGAGTTCGGCACCGTCGACGAGACATGTTATGAGTGACTACGACAGTTGGCCAGAGATTCTTAGAGGATGTGCTTGAGCGGGACTATTCCTCCATACTTGATTCGGTGCTTTGGGCGATTTATTTGCTTGATTGAGTTTTGATGACTGAGTTTCATGATATTTGTTTTCGTGCACCATGCTTGCACCTACTGGGTATTTACGTTTTTGTGCATAGTTATTGCACTTGAGATATGTTTTTATACACCGTCGTGTTGATTTATGATTGTGCGTATTTATTGCACTTGATGTTGATTTTGAGCCTTGGCAGCACATGTTTATGATTTTATGGATTTCATACAGTTGAGTTGATTTTGTACGTATTTATTGCACTTGATGTTGATTTTGAGCCTTGGCTGCATATGTTTATGATTTCATGGATTTCATACAGTTGGGTTGATTTTGTGCATATGGTATGCACGCGATTTGGTTTTTGCACTCGGTAGAGTTTACATATGCTTGCAGTGCATTGATACGTATTTTGTGCACTACAGTTGCACCTAACTTCATTTTGATGTCATTTGAGATATTGATTGTGATTTCATGCCTAGGGCATGCATATGATTTGACTTATGCTTCCGGCATAGTTTTCATGCACTTTTAGTATTTTGATTTGCTTTTGTGCACGCTGATACACATTGTTGTGAGATTATATACCGCGGTATATCTGATTTGGATTTGGATTGAAATGTGTTGTATACCGTCGATTTCGATTATGATACTTGATATTTCTTTTGTGCACCTTGTACACCTGATTTGAATTTTCGCGCATATTGGACGCATGATATGAGATGCGATTTTGGTGCACGCCAGATGCACTATATCGATATTCTTCGTGCATATCAGATGCACCTGATTTTGCTGTCAGGAACACCCGTTGCCCTTGGCAGATGTTTCGTGCACACTCGATGCACTTAAATGAAGTTTCTGTGCACATGTATGGTACATTCATAGGTTTCGATTTCCATGCGCACCAGACGTACGTAGCATTCATATGCATATTTTGGGATTGATTTCTTATGGAGCAGTACGTTTTTATGATATTTGCTATTCGTTTTAATACTGAGCAGACTAGTCAGAGGACAGTACCTAGATATATTTGCATGCATTAATAGTTATCGAAGGGATTTCCAAAAAGGGGAGCTATAGTCTCAGTATTTACCTACGTGTCTAAGATGACACGAAACATTTTATAAAGGAAACCCTTCTAAATTATTTTCAAAAACGGCGGGACATGCATATTAAACAAAAATATATATATATATGGTTATTTTCTTACAATAGACGTCCGCCACTGTGCAGTGTTATACGCATCACACAGCAACATGAAAGGTTTGACATGCATTTCCTACAGAGGTTTACATGGATAGTTTTGATGTATATCATATTGGTTTCGTTTTAGATTTGACATTGGTGTCTTCACCATGACTCCGATGATTGCGGGATGCTTGACGGAGTTTTGATTTTGAGTTATCTGCTCACTGTTCATGCACATATTTTGCGCTATGATGTGTTTTATGTATTTATGATTTCGGAGCCCCGACGGCATGATCTTTTATTGAAATGTTCTAGAATTTGGGGGTTTAAATTTAAATTCGGGGACCGAATTTCTTTAAGGGGGGAAGACTATAACATTTCAGAAAAAAATAAAATATTATTTTTGGGAATTTTTATAATTAAATAATATTATAATGAATATTTTAATAAGGCGGTATAATTAAATACCGATAAATTTGGAAAAATTTGGAAAATTATGGAAATTACTGTAATGAAGGTGTTTTATGTGAATTATGCAAATTATAAGTTTTTATGATTAATTATACATTATTTAGTGCTAATCGCGATTAAATATCGCTAATCGCGCATTAAGCTTGTTTTGTGCAAAACATACACCATGTTACATTTTGACACTTGTTTCATTTTGTCATGGCTTTTTCCTTCTCTTGCATGGTTTTGTTTTAGAAAAAGAAAAGAAAATAAAAGATAAAGATAAAATAAGAAAAAGAAAAGTCAAAGAGATATAATGATGACAAGAGGGAATGGCATGAGAGAGAGAGGGTGAGGGGTCAACCTTTCACTCATCCTTCATCCCCTTCATCTTTTCCTCTCCTCCCTCACTCTCGTGGCCGCACTTCATCTTCCCCACCTCTTCAACCCACAAAACACCATCAAATATACACCAAAACACTTCATTCATTTTACAAAAGGCATGCACAAGCTCAAGGGAAGCACATTGGACCAAGAAAAATTAAATTTTGAGAACTTTGGGCAACTCAAGAAAATTCTTGAGTTGCCAATTGAGGTAATTTCTGCACCTTTAGAATAGTATTTAAATTCTTTAGGCATCCATATATGTTTAGTATCGATATCAAGTGGTTTTGTGAACCTAGAAATTTCTAGATGGGGATTTTGAGAAATTTTGAATTGTGAGGTGTAATTGAGGTTAGAAGGGACCTTATGACCCCTGTAGGGATTGTATCTTGGACTGAAACCATAGAATAAACCCCGGAATACGAACTTAGAAACCCCGACATCGGAAAACTGTGAAAATATGATGATAATTTGAAATCTGCTAACACTCGGAGACCTGGAAAATTATTTAGCAAACACTGAGAGATAAGCAGGCACCCAGGAAGCTAACCTCAAAACCTGAGCCACCCCCTCCATGTTAAGGCCGCAAATTTAATCAATCTGGCCATAAATTGCGGCCAGGGTGGGAACATTTGGGTTCGTATTTGTTCTGTAACTTTATCTCCAGTAAAATAAACCCTCCATATATGCAAAATTGGCTAATTTCAGTTAGGGTAAAATCTGGGACTATTTTCATGAGTTGTTGTTTTGATTCGGAGTTATATTTTTTGTATTTTGGATTCTGGATTTTAGTATTTGTGTTTTACCTCGATCACTTGATGTTTGTACGACGATATCGAGGGTTGTTTGGTGGTTTGAAAGGCGTAGTCCGTAGGTTCTAACCTATAGGCTTCTAGCGTGTCGTTTTGGTTTTGAATTGGGTTTTAATGCGGCACGATACGTTATGATGTGTAGGTACCCCCACGAAGACTTCGAGACGACAAGCAAGCGCGTGGCGATGTCGGCAACGGCAAGCGAAGATCAGGTGAGTAGATTATATCTACGGGGAAACTCGGGTGGATGGCGTATAGCACCCCCGCAAAGTTGTGAGAAACGATGTGATGCGATATAGATATACTTTTACATGTTAGTGTGTGATATGAACCTTAACAAGAAAAGCTTTAGGAGATTAGGAGTTAGTGTTGGCGAGAATTGAAGAAAGGACTTTAGTCGATTTCTTAGTCGGGAAACCCTAGAGTAAAGATTTGCATACACGCACATACACATACTCGCATACATTTACTTCCTTGTGTGTATTGGGGACATATATTTATTGGAATTCATATGCTTGGATGATGAGAATGTTATATGATACTTGGGAATGAGTCGATCTGATCGGGCATGATGCCGTAAGGTATTTAATATGTGACCGAGATATGTCATGATGTTATAGCGGATCGTTGAACGACGATACCATGTGGATGATGATATATATATATGATAGTTGACATAGGATCGAGATATAAGATGAGATAGGCTATGATATTTATAATGGATCGCTTGGGAGATGTATACATCTATATGATAATATGTGTGAATGACATCGGATTGTAAGAGACTTTAGATCAGTAGCCAGATCATGATGTTGTTGATGATATTAGTAGTGTACTAGACTTAGAACAGTACCCCTGCTCTCGATATATGATAATGTGGATACCAGATGAATAATGAGATAAATGTGATATTTGAACCGTACCCAGATTTGGGATGCCGTACGATAGATTTACCATACGAGATATAGTTATGAGGATAGATCCGCACTCTTGACTCGAGGATGTCATATTATTTTTTGTATCGTACGGAATGTTATTGAGGCGAGATCACCAACTACTCTATATATATATAGATCGACTCAGACTTAGGTGGATTCCCTTACCGTTTTCGCTGGGCTCGAGTCATACTCATTTTCTAAAGTGGAGAATCGTGAGTATTTTAAATACTAAACTGTATTACTCGTATATTGGGTTGATATATTTTTCAGTGTTGCGGTTACTACATCACTTTCTGTATATTCATGATGTTTCATCGCATTCCATGCTTGTACATATGTTATTTATAATTATCATGAAACGCTGCTGTCAGGACACTAGCACCATTACCGATGATGCATATGTTCCACTTACACCTGCTTGCCGGCTAACACACATCACCATCGGTAATTTCCATGTCATGTACACTTTAGAAAATACTATTCATTGACATATGTTGCTACTTGATAATTGCAATATGTTATAGCTTTCCCATGCTAGTTTAACTATTGCATTTATTGCATGATATCAGATGCATTCATATATTCATTGGTCATGCAGTATTATGGAGATTTATGCTGGTATTCACTGTTTATTGATATAATGATTTTTATGATTTCAGATCTTTCTTGAGATTTATGGATTTGGATGCCGTATGTGGAAGTTTTATAAACTGGTGATTTGTTTTAAAGAGATTGATGCGGTTTTCCTTGATATGATGAGTATTGTCCACCATGATGTTTTCTCGGTTCTGAGATGGTTTTCGAGACCCGATTCGAGGAGTTGGATGAACCGTCTGCGGGTACATGGTGGACCCGGTAAGCTACCCGGGGCAAGAAGCTCGAGTTGTAGACGATGAGCCCAACAGGGGCAGACTGCCTACCGGTGATTTTACCTGGCGCGGCGGATATCCTGAGGATACCGTTCGTGGTCGTATGATTGATGATATGGGCCGATCCGGACTGACGGAACCCGAGGTATTGAGATATTGAGATTTGATGATACAGGCCAGTTCGGATAGCTGGAACCTGAGATATTGAGATACTGAGATTTATGTTTTGTGTCGATGCTGGAAACTGTTTTATCTGTCGATTTCATTGATGATACGTGATTTATATAAATACAGAAATCTCATTAAATAAAGAAAACAGTTGTCTCATTCACGATGTATTCTGTTTCATTTGTAATGCATTCATACATTATATATCTGATATGTTACTATCTGAGGTACTGACAAGAGCATGTAGTATTACACTTATATATAGATGGACCAGGATATTTATTTGAGGATATTACTTGATATGACCTAGGATAGCGTCATGCATGCGATTTCTACTCGTAGATGTTTTCTACTCACGAGTTGGCAACTCACCCCCGTTGTGCCACCGTTTCTTGCAGGTTTTGCCGTACAGGTTTCGTTGCGGTTTTGCTGGTACACTGTTCCTTTCGGGTGATTGCTTTGGTAGGTGGGTTCTTTTGCATCAGGACCACCATTGTATATTTGTTATTTCAATTGTATCTAGTAAAACTCTATCAACCAGACTTGTATTATTTGATAGACATAGAATACCGGTGTATATTCTTTCGACCTTAGAGTCGCGCGCTGTATTATTATGATTTCCTCTGGGTTTCTTGATGATGTTGGATTTTTATCCTGAGTTTGATCCTCGCCTTTCGGCGTTGTATATTATATTTCATAGTGTGGTTTTGTCCGCCGGTTGGCGAAAGAGCTAGCTCCCGCTTGGGCATGCCTTTATTCATTACATATACTTTGTCAGGTATTGTACCCGTTTGGGGTCAGCTTTTACAAAGGAAACCCTGCCGAAATTTTCAGAAAAGACTTGAGATTTTAAAAATACATACTTCGGCTTATGTTGTTAAATTTCTTACTTTAAAAATTGATTTTTCCTTCACTCTATTGCTTTATTTGGTTTGGATTTCTGGGTTTTGGCTCACTTAGATTACGTACGCCTCGAGACGTTTCGTAGTTTAAGCGCCGGTCATGTTCCATACTTTCGGGTCGTGACACAAAGATAAGGGAGAAGTAGAATAGACAGAGAGTAAGTGAGAGAGTGTAGCTTTTAAAGTGGTATTATATTTTATTGTTATAATGTTGTATTTAGTGTTAACGCTGTTATTTGTAGCTCGGTACAGAAGAATACCAGTGTATACGAGAGGAGTTTCTATATGCTAGAGACTAGAGCAAATGAAAGTGCAAGGCTCCGTTATACAAACCGGATCAACGGCAATTGAATTCAGGTTAGGTGTCTTAAATCTTGCAGTCTCGTGCCACTTCTAACACCTTCCGTACCAATCTACCCCTTAAACCACGTGATGTCTTGATTGTATTGTTTGTATTGTATTACAACTTGTATTGTCTTTTAATATAGATTGTATAATTAGATGACTTGCCAAAACCATGATATCAGTAAATGGATGTAACTGGAGAATCATGTAAATGAAAGTATATCCATAGTTCGGTTCGGTCAATATAGATTGAATAGATTGATTATATGGATTCATGGATTCATATTGAATTGTAGTATTGTAGATTGTACTTGAATCATATTCAAGTCATTTTTTATAATGAGACTCGATCTGAGTCAGAACAATTAGAAAAGAAATTGAATCCTGAATTTGGTTTTGATGTTATCGGTAACCGCTGCACATGGCCGGCAGGATTTGTGTCTTTTTCAAAGACGATTACCGTGTTGATAATACCGTTTGTTAAGTTGTCTACCTTAAATAGGCAAGCACCCACTTCTCTGGCTCTCTGAGGCTCAAGAGACTGGTCCCGCTTAAACCTATATTTACTAGGGTCCTTATTGTAATTTATAGAACTTGAGGGAGTTATATGTAAAAATACTTTTATATAATTTTCAAAATACACCCCAAGTATTTAATTATCATCTTTAGAGTTATCATAGATGTATATTTTATATTTGTGACATTTTTAATGAAAATAACCTAATTTTCGTAATACATGGTATTTAATTATAAAGTGTTGGACTTGTATGGAATTTCATGGTATTTTCATGTAAAGTGATTCTTTTGACTTAGAAAAGTTTGAATATTGATAATATATCAAAAATAGATATTTTGATGATACATACATATATATATATATATATAATTAATTTTAATATATTATATTTCTAGAAATCTCATTTTCTTAAGATATTTATATTTTTAAACCTCTTGAGACCGAATGCTCCTTGCGGAGGTCTGCATCTCACACTACTAAGCCCGAGGATGTGCGATAATCCACATCATCCCGAACGGGTTCCCTAAATGGGTTGTAGCGGCGCTTTGCAAAGATTTGTAAAAATACGTAATCTTGTAGAAAACGGTTTTTATAAGTTAAAGGTAGTTTTGTGTAAAACGGTATTTCCCGAATCTATATTTCCCAAAAGGTATTGTGCTATGTTTCATATGAGTGTTGTGAGGAGGTAGGTCATTACCTCGTGATTTACTTAATGGTATAGTGTCACGACCCGAAATATTAGCTCATGACCAGCACTTGAACCACGCAACGTCTAAAGACGCAACGGAATTCAAGTAAGCTGAAAACCCAGAAATCTAAACCCTTTTGAAAAATAAAGGAGGTGAGGTTTTGAAATAAGTGTATAATGAAATCAAGTTTTCTTAAATGTATAGAATAGGAACATGAAAAATGCAAGTGGATTATGCAAGTTTAAAAACATGTTTTGTCTTTTTAGAAATTTGGGTAGCACCTCCTTTGAATATTTTGATCCAAAACCACATATACAAGATAATGATAAAGGCATCCCCAAGCGGGAGCTATCTCTTCGCCAAACGGCGGATCACAACCACGCAAAACAGTATAAATAAGTATACGACGCCCAACGGAGAAGTTCACCACAAAGATAAAGAAAAACAAGACATAAAAACCACCAGTATCGGAAAACCCTTCGCTCTAAGTTTCGCAACCACAATCTCACTAAGTCTCATTACTTATACAATTTACAAATTTTGATTGATGGAGTTTACTAGATACAATATGAAATATAATACAAGAGTGGGTACGATACAAATGTCCCACCTACCACTGCAAAACACCCAAATGAAGCTGTGTGCCAGCGAAACCGCTCCTGATCCAAGCGGTCAATCTGCAAGAACTGTGGCACAACGGGGGTGAGTTGCCAACTCGTGAGTAGAAAAATATCAACAGATAGAAATCGAATAAACAACGACTCCTAGGTCAACTATATCATAAAGGTAATACTATGATATCTAGGGTGACCGGGTCTGTATATGTGCCAACACTAATACCAATGTCAATCATCATGTGGATATCATCCAACAATATAATCAATATATGTATATGGATCACGTCCAACCATAATCAAGGTATGTATGCATGTGGATCTCGTCCAACCATATAATCAAGGTATGTATGCATATGGATCTCGTCCAACCATATAATCAAGGTATGTATGCATGTGGATCTCGTCCAACCATATAATCAATGTCTGTATGCACGTAAATATCATAAAAGAGTGTGCATGAAAGTATGAGGATATAAATCAACGGTGTCCCTCACGACACATCAAAAGCATGGAACCTGGGTGTCCAACATCGACACCCGAAAACATCATGAAACCCGTGTCCAGCATCGACACGTAAATCCTCATATATCGGGCTCCGTCAGTTTGGATCGGCCCATATCATCTCTCGACTCCAGTCGGTATCATCCGGATATCCGCCGAGCCCAAATACTATCACCGGTAGGTAGTAGTCTCTCTGCCGGGCTCACCGTCTGTATACACAGCATCCTTTTCTTACCCCGGGGTACCATACCAGGTCCACCATGTACCCGTAATTGGCCTCATCCGCCTCCTCGAATCGGGTTTCACATGTCACACGTCTCAGAACTGAGAAAACGCATGGTGGACGCACTGAAATATCATATCAAGAGAAACTGGGTTTTTAAAACAAAACATAATCTCTTTAAAAATGTCCATGGTTCTCAAATCCAGAAATCTCATGAAATCAGCATATCTTAATGCGTAAAATCATAGAGCATGATGTATACGATATATAATAGAAATGTAAGTATATCCGTATATCATGCAACATGGAATAGTGATATGACATACTGAGGGAAAACCGTTCTTTTAAATGATTCCAGTTTTTAAAATATAATATGCGGTTCCTAATTTCCCAATAAAACCAATTGTATATGCGCAAGTATAGAGGTACTAATGTAAATATGCGCCGATATGGGGTATGCAATGTGTACATGCGCAAGTATGGATGTATCAATGTATGCGTGCACCAATATGGATATACAATGTGTATGTGCGCAAATATGAATGTGTCAATGTATATGTGCACCAATATGGATATACAATGTGTATGTGCGCAAATATGGATGTATCAATGTATATGTGAACCAATAAGGATATACAATGTGTATGTACGCAAATATAGATGTATCAATGTATATGTGCACCAATATGGATATACAATGTGTATATGCGTAAGTATGTTATGCGAAGAGTCATATCATGATGCAGCAATCCTACTGTGTAGTGACATGGCAATTATTGGTGATGAAGTGTGTGAGCCTACAATCTGTGTACGTGTAATATACGCATCATCGATAATGGTGCAGGTATACTATCACAGGTATAAGTAATGCAATGCGAATAACATGAAGGCAGTATAAGGTAAATCATGTACAAATGATGACGGGTATACGTATCTAACATGACCGAGTCGGCGAATCTAACAATCGGCATCCAGCCTCACAACATCCCGTACGGTATACTCCATCGTACGGCATCCTCTAGTCAAGGATATGGATCAATCATAAAATCAAACTCATCACGTATGGAAAAGATCATTGTACGGCAGCATTTAAAACATTAGGGATCTTATTAACCTTTAAGACAATGAGGATACGGCCTAATATCATGTACGGCCTATCATCCATGATTCACAACATTCTATATATAAATATATATATATATACACACACACCTATGTCCCAGGTCACATCCATATCGATCTCATATCAGGGGACCGACAAGGTATCCATCATCTCAATCGACTCGCATCCGTATATAACATATCATCAGATCATCATATTCGTCTTATATTCTTGTCATCGCATTTATATATCACATCAAGTCGAGTTTATATAAACATTCTATCTCTACTATAAGTATAAGTATCTAATCTAACATACACACCCGAACCATACAATCAGATTTTTTAAAAAAGCAAATCGTAGTTTTGAAAATAGAGGTTACGGTGTTTTTAAGGAAAAGATATCATTTGAAATTCCGAAACGTCCCTCAAGGTATCTGTTTAAAAGATGCATACGATTCTTCAGTTTAGAAATATGTATGGTTCGGATGACATATCTACGTCGGCTATCTAGTCCTATAGTATCCTAAACGGCAATATCGCCAAACATCATTCTCAAATCCCGTCATCACATATTAGCCGTAATATATCATTTCTAACTATCCTTAGTTTCTAATATGGTTTCACTAACTATCATTTAACTCTAACCCTAGTTTCCAAATCTAGGTTTTCTTAACCATATTCTATAAATCAGTTTCCATCAAAACTTTGCGGGGGTGCTATACGCCATCCACCCGACTTCCCCCGTGGATATAGATCCACTCACCTTGGTCTTTGCTTGCCGAAGTCGATGATGCCACCCTCCGTCGCCTCGGAATCCACGCGAAGGTACCTACAATAGCAACACATATCGCAACGCTATGAAAATCAAGTTCTGAAATCCAAAACGGCACGCGCATTGCTCATAGGTTCGAACCTATAGCTTACGCGTACAAAATCAACCAAACAACCCACGTTGTTGATGTACAAACATCCAACAACTAATACAAATCCAAATATAAAAACTTATCATTTCAAAATACGGAAAACCGTAGCCAAAATCACATAAAAAGGCTCCCAGAATTTGACTCAGGTCCAATAAAGCTAAGCAAACAAGTCTAGGGTGATGTACGGTGAGTGTATGAGCTACTGGACCGACCCAGACCCCAGATACCCACATGGGGACGGCCACAACCTTAAAAATTCCAGCTTCCTCAGCCAACAGGGTTCAGTTTGGGTTCGTATGATCAGGGTGGCTTCCTATGGTCCCAATTAGGTCTCTAGAGTTGTTTGCTTCTTTCAGAAATCCCCCGGTTTGCTCCAGATTTCCATGCACACCCTAAATTCTCACAAACCGACATGAACTCAAATCCCAAATCTGTATTTTGGTTTCCCATACTAAATCTCAGGTCTTGCACAGCCACAAGAGTTCACTAAAACCATCTTTAAATCTAAACCTTCTCTAAGGATTTCTATCTCTACAACCAACCAACCAATTCAACTTCTAATTTACCTAAAATGCAAGAAAACTAAAACTAACTAAGTGGAAGTGATTATACCTCATGGATGAACTCAAGAGAATCCTAGTAGTCCCAATGTTGCCAAAATCCCATTTTGTTTGGTTCAATGTGATGAGCATGAAGATAGGATCGTTTTTTGTGAAAGGGGTTTAGGGTTTTGGGGACTATTTGGAGATGGATCTAGGGTTTCAAGGTGGAGGAATATGAGGGTGAAGAAGATGAAGGAGAAGAAAAAAAAGATGGGGGAAGAGAATGAGGCAGCCCCCCTCTCTCTCAATTATTCTCACTCTCTCTCTCTCCAAGTCATCATTATGTCTCCTTTCTCTCTCCTCGCTCATCATGACACCTTTTCTATTCTTTTCTCCCCAATAACACTTACACCCTAATAAAATCAACACAAATGAAATAACATGTAACATGTTATGGTGCACTAACCATGAAAACTGTAGAGACACGGATTTGACTTAATCGCGATTAGCAATGCACTAATCGGGTTTTTATCGAAGCTGCATATAATAACTTTTAAAAATGCCAAATCCTTTAAATATATTTTTAAATGAACAAATCATTTAATTTCCATTTATTTCACAACTATTGGTATATATTTATACCCTTTTTCGAAAACCCCAATTTCGCAAATCGGGCAGTTTTTCAGGAAAAATATTATTTTAATATTAAATTCTAAAAATAATATTTTATATTTTCTGAAATGTTACAATTTTCCTCCCTTAAAGAAATTCGGTCCCCGAATTTAAATTTAAACCCCCAAAATCTAAAACATTTCAATAATCAGCTCAAATCAACGGGGCACTGAAATCACGGAAGATGTAGAAACAACACAGCGCGTCAAGTGCGCATGAAAACGAGTACAAAACTCAAAATCGACCCCGTCAAGCATCACGAAAATCATTGGATTTGTACGCATATCCTCAGAGTTACAATAGAGATACAGATCTTGAAATCCACTACTGAATCCAATATACACTAGTCAAATACTATAATACATTTATAGTACGCATCCTTGGAAAACTTTCAAGAACTGAACAGAACTCATGCAAAAATCTTTTCTAAATCACCGTGTGATGCGTAACTCACGGCCTAAGTGACGGACGCTCGTTTGTAAAATAATAATATGTGTCCATATATGTTTTCCTAAATACACGTTCCGTCGTTTTCAAAATATCCCAAAAGGTTTTACCTTTATAAACGTTCGTGTCGCTCTCGGACACGTAGGAAATAGCGAGACTATAGCTCTTTTTCGAACACCTCTTGGTAAACTTTTAATGCATGCAAAGTACTCAGGTACTGTCCTCAGATCAGTCCTGTTTGGCCACTAAATAATATGGTGCCTATCATGAAAACAAGGTGCTCAAAAGCATAATCAACCTCAAAAGGCGTATCCAACAATCACATGCGTCTGGTGCGCACGGAAATCAAATCCGAATACAGGTGCCACAATATGCACGAAAGCCAAAACTACGTGCAACGGGTGTGCACGAAAGCATCTTTCCAGTGCAACGGGTGTGCACGACGACAATATCAAGTGCATCTAGAGTGCATCCGATGCAACTAACATGCATGAATAAAAATCCCAATTGAGTGCATCCGGTGTGCACAAAATCCAAAATCAAGCGCCTAATATGCGCAAAAATCCAACCAAAACGCGTCGGGTCCGTAAAAGCATATAGTGCAGTAGCATGCACGAAAATGAACGGTAAGTGCCAATGCACACGAAAATACAAATCTGGTAAAACGAATGCTCAAGGACATAAATCGGGTGCAACCAAGATACGGAGTATAAATCCAGTGCGACAAACGCATAAATACCCGTCCGGTGCAACAAGTGCAAGAAATGTAAATCTATTGCGACTAACGTACGAAATACGAATCTGGTGCTGTAATGCACAAAAATATAAATCTGGTGCGACAATCGCACAAAATGAAAATCTAGTGCCACAAATGCACAAAGCGCAAATCTGGTGCATCCAGTGCACGAAATACGAATACAGTGCATCCAGTACACGAAATACGAATACATAACTCAAATGCGTATAAAAGCAATACCGAGTGTACCCGGGTGTATAACTCAAAACCGTGTGCAACTACGTGCACAAAATCCGTATCAATGCACTGCAAGCACATGTGAGCTATACTGAGTGCAAAAATCACATCATCCGTATGAAATCCACGAAATCGTAAACATATGCTACGAAAGTACAAAATCGACATCAACCGCAATAGGCATGCACAAATCGCAAATCAGCACAACGGTGTATAAAATATATATATCAGGTGCGATAACTATGCGCAAAAATGTAAATTCCCAGTAGGTGCAGCCATGGTGCACTAAAACGATATCATGAAACTCAATCATCAAAACTCAAATCCAAGCGATAAAAGCGTGATACTCGGATCACAAATGCAAATCGCAATAAATGACATCGAGGTACACCTCCTACAATGTCGAAGAATAAATCGGTGCGCCTAAAACCGGCAGAATAAGAACATCCGCTTGCCTTCTGCTCACAGTTTGGCGTCCTCTATCTCTGGGTCCTTATCTTCTCTGTGGATTTACCAATCTCGCAATCCATCGGCCCATCGACCTAGTCAGGTGTGCTAACGGGGACGATTCCGTTCTGGCACTTCTCTGGTCATCTCTCGGTCAATCATCACGACCACTCGTAAGACAGCACGTCACTGGCGTCGGCCTTTGGCCCTCTGACTACACATGACACAACTGATTCTGGGTGCAAATCTCATTGCAGCAGTGTCCTGGAAGGAATCCTGCTCAAGGTCTCTTCCGATCTCGCCTATGCCGAACTGTACGGAGGCTGGTACTCTCATATAATCTTTTCTCGCTTTCTGGACATCTGCGTTCTCAGCACACATTTCCTCGGAAACTGGCCATATCCCAACGCCTCTGTATGCATATCAGATCTCTAATCTCGACGGGGAATAACAACAGCTCGTCAGTGTCTCACATGAACCTCTGGTTCCACTCGTCTGTATCATCGCCCACTATGACGTCACGTCTTGCTGTCTGCGTACTGCTACAGTCCTCGGCCACGGTCAATCCGGAGTCTCTCATACGGACTCGAAGTCACGAACTCGATATCTTCATCACTCTGTAGAAGATATCTGGCCGAACACGTTCTCGGGAACTCGTCCCAACCATCAGAGGAATACTCAATACTCGTCTGTCCTTGATCAACTCACAACGCATCTGGGCGAGGTCTTCTATCCGAAACCAGTCAGCTTGCTGATCTCTTATCACATGATATCTGGACGACGTCAAACTTTTCGATCGAGTCATCGAGGTCCCAAAATTTCCCGAAAGCTCAATACCTGAGCACAGTCTAAAAATATCCGGTGCATACCACAGTACCTCTGGACCAGCCGTAGAAGAGCAAACCCAAGCCTCACTGATGGCACCGCTAAACTGCTGCAAACCCTAAGATTCAAAAGCGGTTCCATGGTCATCATGTCGAGTTAGGGTTTCATTATTCTAGAGGGTCCACAGAATTACCTGCATGTTCCTCCGAACACTTTAAACTTGGAAAAAACGGGTTTCTGACACCCGCTCGAACTTTTTAACTTCGCCTAGGCGACATGCGAATACCCTTCGTCCGCATGCTAAACAATGCCTCAATCCTCCAGGAAAGACGATACGTCAACGGTCATCTCTGGATCGGTCTGCTCTAGATCTGAGTAAGACTCTCCACACTGAAAATCTTCAACTCAACTGAGCCTGCATCGGTGCATCAATCTGACGAAACACTTTCGTCTCTCAAATCGAGGTAAACTAGCTATCATTCTGGAAGCTCCGGCGATCTCAGTACGTAAGTTCTGGAAGCGACATCCTATCAATCTCAGCAACAGCTGGGTCATCTGTCTGCACGGTAGGCGACATCATAATTTCTGAGGTACGATGTACATCAATAGTACTCTCGCAACTGGCAGCTCCAACAATGGCCCGATCCTCCGGTGTAAAACCAAGCACTCGCCTCCACAAGAGGTCACAACATAACACTACATCAAGACGTTCCCATGTCACCAGAAAACACAATGGTCAGCCCTTGTACCAGAAGAGCTCGCCCTGACCAAAACACCAGGAACAGCTCAATCTGCGCTCAACCATGATGACAGGAAGCTCAATCGAGTATCGATGAAAACAGATCAACGGCATGAGAGGAAACGACAGATCCAGAATGGATACATGATCATAAGAAGGAACAACATCAATGGGAGTATGATCATGGAAACAAATAGAGTCAAGGATCTCAAATGGATGTATAATCATGGGTATGAAGAGAATCATAAGTCTCAAAAATATGTATATCCTAAGGTTTCTTAAGTGAAGTATCATATCGTAAATATGCCGCGAAACATACATACGGTACGTCACTCTACCCAAGCTACCTACTCCATCAATCAGGGTCAGCCTATGTAACGAAAGTTCGGGTCTAATACCCCCTCCCCCCGTTCAAGTCTAAGTTCCGTAAGGTCAAGCCTAGATTCCGAAATACATACCCGCCCTAGAATCCGCATAGTCAAACATAGACTCGAACCAAGGTTAAACTTAGTGCTTCGATACCAATTTTGTCACGACCCGAAATATTAGCTCGTGACCAGCACTTGAACCACGCAACGTCTAAAGACACAACGGAATTCAAGTAAGCTGAAAAAAATCTAAACCCTTTTGAAAAATAAAGGAGGTGAGGTTTTGAAATAAGTGTATATAATAAAATCAAGTTTTCTTAAATGCATAGAATAGGAACATGAAAAATGTAAGTGGATTATGCAAGTTTAAAAACCTGTTTTGTTTTTTTAGAAATTTAGGCAGCACCTCCTTTGTATATTTTGATCCAAAACCACATATACAAGATAATGATAAAGGCATCCCCAAGCGGGAGCTAGCTCTTCGCTAAATGGCGGATCACAACCATGCAAGACAGTATAAATAAGTATACAACGCTGTTCCCACCAAATATTTCTGCGCAAAAGAGTCCAAGGTATCAAATGGCAGCGACACGCTTAAAGAAATGCGAACCAGTATCTTCCGGCCTGTATTTTGATAAACACACAAATGAGAAATAGCTAAATTCTGATGATATTGGAAGCATCTCGAAAAACCCTTCGATTTGATATATTATGGGTTTCATAATTCATCCGGGATCAAAAGTTATGGGCAAATATGCTATGCACTGTTCCCTGATTAAAAATCAGGAATTACCTCAATGAGGTATCACGTGCTCACAAGTGATCAATGGTCACGTGTTGACACATGATAGTTAAAACAGAAATAAAAACAAACGGCTGAAGAGGGACCCAATTGGGGGTCATGTGCTCACACGTGACCAATGGTCACATGTTGACACGTGATAGTTAAAACAGAAATAAAAACAAATGGGTGAAGGAAATACCTCAATGAGGTATCACGTGCTCACACGTGACCAATGGTCACGTGTTGACACGTGATGGTTAAAACTGAAGCGTAAATAAACGCTGAGAAAATGACTCAATTGGGGGTCACGTGCTCACACGTGACCAAGGGTCATGTGTCAACACGTGACTGGCTTCGAAAGCCTTACAGTTTTAATAGAATTAAATTCTAAAACCTTCTAAATCTTTCCAAATGGAAAAGAATTATGGGGATCGTTGGATTAAAGATCCAAGGGTGATTAAAGATCACCAATTTATGGAAAAATCTTAGACAAGGAACGATTTCCCCTAAATTTCACAAGAAATAACAAACAGAATATCTTTGGATTTAAAATCCAACGGTGAATAAAATTCACTTAATGATCTAAACGATCATATTAATTATAAAAACAAACAAAATCTTTCAATGAAAAATTTACTAAACAAATTGATTCTTTTCCTTCTCCTATAAATAGGAGCCAAGAGAAGGGAGGAAAGGAGAGAGAGCTTCGGAATCTTGAAATTTCAGAGAGAAAAGAAAGGAGAATTTAATTCTCTACAAAAGAAAAGCCCTAGGTGAGAAAAGAAAGGGGATCAAAACTTCAAACAGAGAATTTAATTCTCAAATCCAAGAGTTTAACTCTTCTGCACAAAAGAACTTAGTTCTTCCTCTGGTTGAAGATCTGCAAAGAGCACATCTCCTCATAAGTTGAGAATTTAATTCTCATCGGGTTGAGATCCTGCCATGCAGATCCAAAACTTAGAGGGGGAATTGAGTTTAGAGAATTTAATTCTCCCAAAACAAAATTAGGGTTTAACCCTATATGAGAATTTAATTCTCCCAAAATTATAGGAATTTAATTCCTCTAAGATAAAAACTAGGGTTCAACCCTATATGAGAATTCAATTCTCCAAAAACTACGGGAATTTAATTCCTTCAAGATGGACAGAACTAGGGTTTAACCCTAATTGAGAATTTAATTCCCTCAGATTCACAGGAATTTAATTCCTCTTAAAAAATGAAGTTAGGGTTTCACCCTATACAAGATTTTAATTCTTTTACATATATGGGAATTTAATTCCTCTAAAAGAATATTAGGGTTTAACCCTATAAAAGAATTTAATTTTTTTCATAATAGGAATTTAATTCCTCCAAAATCATGATTAGGGTTTAACCCTACAGAGAATTTAATTCTTAAAGATAAAGAGATCTTCACGCAGGCAAAAGAATTAAGGTCACGTGTCCCCACGAGATCCCCAGAAATGAGAAGGAGGAAAGCTTTGAGGCAATGCCATACATGCTCCCACGTGACTTACAAAACACAGAAAGAAAAAGCAGAAGAAAAGAAGCTTTGGACGCTCTCACATGTCCCCACGTGACCCCTCAGCAAGTGCTTTAAATATCGATGCATAAATCTCCATCACGTGTCAACACGTGATGCTCAAAATAGAATATAAAAGAAGTGTTTAACACTTGTTTGCAGAACAAAATAAAGGGGATCTGGCCCCACTTTTTGATGCCATCACATGCTCCCACGTGACCCCTTCCTCTTCTAGTGTTTAACACTAATATGACAATTTTGTTTCCAGTGTTTAACACTGTTATCTTTTAGTGTTTAACACTAATTTGAGAATCACATTTCTAGTGTTTAACACTAATTTGATAATCTTATTTCTAGTGTTTAACACTGTTATCTCTAGTGTTTAACACTAACTTTAGCCAAATTGGCTAATTTTCTAGAGGCAAAGGTCCCTCCTCCAAATGAATCTCAAAATTGAGTAAATCAAAGATGAAAATGTTTAGCATTGCTAAATAATGAGGGCTGAATTCAGACAAATGTCTAATAGTACAACAAAGGGCCCACACTTCAAATCCAATTGGACTTAGCCCAAGTTGGCCATAAGTCCTCAATTCAGATCTAACTGAGCCCATGTGCTCATAATTCTAATTAATTGATCTTAGTTCCAAATTAGACTACAGATCACTTAATCTACTTTGGTTCAAGGGTACATCTCTTCACTCCTTTGATATTTGTCGTTGTAATCCTTCAACGTCTTCAGAGAGGTGACGGGTCCCGATAACCAATCATTCCATGGACTGTGGGGTGCTTAAACTCATGGACTATGATGTCCTTAACCTTGATTGTGAGGTCTTTAAACTCACATATTATGATGTCCTTAACCTTGACTGTGGGGTCTTTAAACTCACGGACTATGATGTCCTTAACCTTGACTGTGGGGTCTTTAAACTCACGGACTATGATGTTCTTAACCTTGACTGTGGGGTCTTTAAACTCACGGACTATGATGTCTTTAACCTTGACTGTGAGGTCTTTAAACTCAAGGACTATGATGTCCTTAACCTCGACCGGGATGTCTTTAAACTAACGATGGACCACTATATCCTTAAACTGGTATTGGACCACCATGTCCTTAAACTGGTAATGGACCACCATGTCCTTAAACTGGTAATCGACCGCAATGTCCCTAAACTAAACAATAGAGTCCAAATGCTCTTTTGTTGGATCTAAATGATCCCGTTAAGTAGATCTTAGTCTAAAATTAGACTAACGTATCCTTAACAAATGGTTAAGTTGATCTTAGTCTGAAATGAGACTAACGTATCCTTAACAAACGTTTAAGTTGATCTTAGTCTCGAATGAGACTAACGTATCCTTAAACCCAACCCCCAAACCTGAATCTAAGAAAGTACGGATTTGGACTAATTTACATCTTACGGGCGACCATATAAATTAGTCTCCGTATACAATCCACGGGCAACCGAAAACAAAACAAACACCCACGACACGAAGTGGCCATCTGGAGAAGAAGAAAGTGGTTACCGCGATGCGGTAGCGTAATTAACTGCAGGGACTTGCGCCTGCAGGGAAGAGCGTCCCCACAATCAAAAACCCCTCACCATGAGGGGGAATCTGACGAAGTCTGCTACATCGGCCGCATCCTTTTAAACCTTCGATACACGGTGCAATAAATCAACTTGGTATCTTCGGAGAGGTGGACGGATAGCACCTATTAGCATCTGCCCCGAATTTCAGGCAAGACGGACCTACACAGTGCGTCTTCCCGGCTTCCGGCGGTAAACAGACACCCAACGGCGAAGTTCACCATAAAGATAAAGAAAAACAAGACATAAAAACCACCAGTAGCGGAAAACCCCTCACTCTAAATCTCGCAACCACAATCTCACTAAGTCTCATTACTTATATAATTTACAAATTTTGATTGATGGAGTTTACTAGATACAATATGAAATATAATACAAGAGTGGGTACGATACAAATGTCCTACCTATCACTGCAAACACCCAAATGAAGCTGTGTGCCAGTGAAGCCGCTACTGATCCAAGCGGTCAACGTGCAAGAACTGTGGCACAACAGGGGTGAGTTACCAAATCGTGAGTAGAAAAAATATCAACAGATAGAAATCGAATAAACAACGACTCCTAGGTCAATTATATCATAAAGGTAATACTATGATATCTAGGGTGACGGGTCTGTATATGTGCCAACACTAATACCAATGTCAATTATCATGTGGATATCATCCAACAATATAATCAATGTATGTATATGGATCTCGTCCAACCATAATCAACGTATGTATGCATGTGGATCTTGTCCAACCATATAATCAAGGTATGTATGCATGTGGATCTCGTCCAACCATATAATCAAGGTATGTATGCACGTAAATATCATAAAAGAGTGTGAATGAAAGTATGAGGATATAAATCAACGGTGTCCCTCGCGGCACATCAAAATCATAGAACCTGGGTATCCAACATCGACACCCGAAAACATCATGAAACTCGTGTCCAGTATCGACACGTAAATCCTCATTTATCGGGCTCCGTCAGTACGGATCGGCCCACGGGCTCCGTCAGTCCGGATCGGCCCATATCATCTCTCGACTCCGGTCGGTATCCTCCGGATATCCGTCGAGCCCAAATACTACCATCGGTAGGTAGTAGTCACTCTGCCAGGCTCACCGTCTGTATACACAGCATCCCTTTCTTGCCCCGAGATACCATACCAGGTCCACCATGTACCCGCAATCGGCTTCATCTGCCTCCTTGAATCGGGTTTCACATGTCAGACATCTCAGAACCGAGAAAACGCATGGTGGACGCACTGAAATATCATATCAAGAGAAACCGAGTTTTTAAAACAACACATAATCTCTTTTAAAATGTCCACGGTTCTCAAATCCAGAAATCTCATGAAAAAAGCATATCTTAATGCGTAAAATCATAGAGCATGATGTATGCGACATATAATAGAAATGTTAGCATATCCGTATATCATGCAACATGGAACAGTGATATGACATACTGAGGGAAAACCGCTCATTTAAATGATTCCAGTTTTTAAAATATAACATGCGGTTCCTAATTTCCCAATAAAACCAGTTGTATATGCGTAAGTATAGAGGTACCAATATATATATGCGCCAATATGGGTATGCAATATGTACATGCGCAAGTATGGATGTATCCATGTATGCGTGCACCAATATGGATATACAATGTGTATGAGCGCAAATATGGATGTATCAATGTATATGTGCACCAATATGGATATACAATGTGTATGTGCGCAAATATGGATGTATCAATGTATATGTGAACCAATATGGATATACAATGTGTATGTGCGCAAATATAGATGTATCAATGTATATGTGCACCAATATGGATATACAATGTGTATGTGCGCAAATATGGATGTATCAATGTATATGTGCACCAATATGGATATACTAATGTGTATATGCGTAAGTATGTTATGCGAAGAGTCATATCATGATGCAGCAATCCTACTGTGTAGTGACATGGCAATTATCGATGATGAAGTGTGTGAGCCTACAATCTGTGTACGTGTAACATACACATTATCGATAATGGTGCAGGTGTACTATCACAGGTATAAGTAATGCAATACGAATAATATGAAGGCAGTATAAGGTAAATCATGTACAAATGCTGACGGGTATACGTATCTAACATGACCGAATCGGCGAATCTAACAATCGGCATCCAGCCTCATAACATCCCGTACGGTATACTCCATCGTACGACATCCTCTAGTCAAGGTTATGGATCAATCATAAAATCAAACTCATCACGTACGGAAAAGATCATCGTATGGCGGCATTTAAAACATTAGGGATCCTATCAACTTTTAAGACAATGAGGGTACGGCTTAATATCACGTACGGCTTATCATCCATGATTCACAACATTACACACACACACACACACATACCTATGTCCCAGGTCACATCCATAACAATCTCATATCAGGGGACTGACAAGGTATCCATCATCTCAATCGACTCGCATCCGTATACCAATATATCATCAGATCATCATATTCGTCTTATATTCTTGTCATCGCATTTATATCTCACATCAAGTCGAGTTTATATAAACATTCTATCTCTACTATAAGTATAAGTATCTAATCTAACATACACACCCGAACCATACAATCAGATTTTTTAAAGAAGCGAATCGTAGTTTTGAAAATAGGGATTACGGTGTTTCTAAGGAAAAGATATCATTTGAAATTCCGTAACGTCCCTCATGGTATCTGTTTAAAAGATGCATACGATTCTTCAGTTTAGAAATATGTATGGTTCGGATGACACATCTACGTCGACTATCTAGTCCTATAGTATCTTAAATGGCAATATCGCCAAACATCATCCTCAAATCCCGTTATCACATATTAGTCGTAATATATCATTTCTAACTATCCTTAGTTTCTAATATGGTTTCACTAACTATCATTTAACTCTAGCCCTAGTTTCCAAATCTAGGTTTCCTTAATCATATTCTATAAATTAGTTTCCATCAAAACTTTGCGGGGGAGCTATACGCCATCCACCCGACTTCCCCCGTGGATATAGATCCACTCACATTGGTCTTTGCTTGCCGAAGTCGATGATGCCACCCTCCGTCGCCTTGGAATCCATGCGAAAGTACCTACAATAGCAACACATATCGCAACACTATGAAAATTAAGTTCTGAAATCCAAAACGGCACGCGCATTGCTCATAGGTTCGAACCTATAGCTTACGCGTACAAAATCAACCAAACAACCCATGTTGTTGATGTACAAACATCCAACAACCAATACAAATCCAAATATAAAAACTTAGCATTTCAAAATACGGAAAACCATAGCCAAAATCATATAAAAAGGCTCCCAGAATTTGACTCAGGTCCAATAAAGCTAAGCAAACAAGTCTAGGGTGATGTACAGGGAGTGTATGAGCTACTGGACCGACCTAGACCCCAGATACCCACATGGGGCCGGCCACAACCTCAAAAATTCTGGCCTCCTCGGCCAACAGGGTTTAGTTTGGGTTCGTATGATCAGGGTGGCTTCCTATGGTCTCAATTAGGTCTCTAGAATTGTTTGCTTCTTTCAGAAATCCCCCGGTTTGCTCCAGATTTCCCTGCACACCCTAAATTCTCACAAACCGACATAAACTCAAATCCCAAATCCGTATTTTGGTTTCCCATACTAAATCTCAGGTCTTGCACAGCCACAAGAGTTCACTAAAACCATCTTTAAAGCTAAAGCTTCTCTAAGGATTTCTATCTCCACAACCAACCAACCAATTCAACTTCTAATTTATCTAAAACACAAGAAAACTAAAACTAACTAAGTGGAAGTGATTATACCTCATGGATGAAATCAAGAGAATCCTAGTAGTTCCAATGTTGCCAAAATCCCATTTTGTTTGGTTCAATGTGATGAGCATGAAGAGGGGATCATTTTTTGTGAAAGGGGTTCAGGGTTTTGGGGACTATTTAGAGATGGATCTAGGGTTTGAAGGTGGAGGGAGATGAGGGTGAGGAAGATGAAGAAGGAGAAGGAAAAAAAGATGGGGGAAGAGAATGAGGCAGCCCCTCCCTCTCTCTCAATTATTCTCAATCTCTCTCTCTCTGCAAGTCATCATTATGTCTCCTTTCTCTCTCCTCACTCATCATGACACCTTTTCTATTCTTTTCTCCCCAATAACACTTACACCCTAATAAAATCAACACAAATGAAATAACTTGTAACATGTTATGGTGCACTTACCATGAAAACTGTAGAAATACAGATTTGGCTAATCGCGATAGCAGTGTACTAATCGGGTTTTTATCGAAACTTGCATATAATAACTTTTAAAAATACCAATCCTTTAAATATATTTTTAAATGAATAAATCATTTTAATTTCCATTATTTCACAACTATTGGTATATTATTTATACCCTTTTTCGAAAACCCCAATTTCGCAAATCGGGCAGTTTTTCGGGAAAAATATTATTTTAATATTAAATTCCAAAAAAAATATTTTATATTTTCTGAAATGTTACATATATCAAGATTAATGATGTTTTGTATCGAAACTAAACTACATGGTATTTACTGAAAAAGAACGGTAAAAGTTACAAAATGAAATGTTTTGCTATGAAACTTGTTCAACATATTTTGTTAATGATTAATAGTACAAGATGTAAGAGTTTAATATGGTTGTGTTAAGGAAAATTGAATTTTATTAAGAAAACCGAATCGGAAATCGGATTTAACTCCGCTTCCGTCCGGTTTTAGAAACAAACTTTTAGAATAGCAAAGGAAAGAAAGAGGTGAGACTTACTGGAATTTGGATTAGAGAAGAGGAAAAGGGAGTGGTAGGAGGCACCGATACGTCGTTTCGTCGCCGAGAGCTCCTAAGGTCGTCGTCGGAATTCTGCCGGAGTTTCGCCCTTCGCTAACTCCACTTGTACACAAAATTCTAGAGAGTTTTGTTGAGAGTTGGACAGAATTTGTGAGTGAGGGGGGGTGTTTAGGGGTGATATTTATAGGGTAAAACTAGGTTAGAGTAGGGTGAAAGGGTGAGAAGAAAATGTATTAAAAAATGTATAAGAAAATAGGTTAATGGGGGTTTTTAATGTCTCTGTTATTGTGCAGAGAAATTAAAGTATACAGGGGTTTTAGAAGACTAAAAGGCACAAGAGTCATGAAGGGTGAATCGGGTTTGGACCTGAATCGGCCGGTCGGCGGCGGCCGATTCGTATGCGCCGCCGGCCCGAGTCAAGCGAGTCAGGCCGAGTCAGGTGTCCACGTGTCCCCTTGTCGTTTGGTTATTCTCCTGGGTCAGTTTGATTTTAGTGTGACGTGGGGTTTTTACGAGTTATGCACGTGTAGACCCTTGGACTTCTAAAAATTTAAAATAAACAATATTAAAAATAATGTGAGGGATGGGATTTGAACTCTGGTGCTTTGGTTCAGCAGTGCAAGGTTTTACTAATGAGCTACAAGCTCCTTCTTGCTATTGAAAAGCAAATCAAACCTATAACTTGTGCTAGGAAAAAAGTACCCCTTTCTGTATTTTTGAAAAAATTGTACAGAAAGTTTTGGGTTGTTACATTTTACCCTCCTTATAAAAAATTTCGTCTCGATATTGTAAAAAGAAAGTGTAACAGATTCAAGAAAAGTTTGGTGACTGAAGTACTGATAGTGTATGAAAAATAACCAGGAGATACAAGGGTTTTAAAAAAAATGTAAAAGAGACTTGGAAGAAAGATTTGGGTTAGGATAGACTCAAAATATATGAAATGATAAGATTCAAGGAATATGAATTGTAAAGATATTGTAGTTGCTGGTTCTTATGTTATATTGTTTAGGTTGTTCATGCAGAACAAAACTGCATGGTAGGGTTCCATACAGCTCTGACATGCATGGGCCACCAACAAAACCTGTCACGTCCTGCTTCCCGGTGTACGGGCAGAGGACGCGACGAGGCCGCTACGTATGTACTCTGAAGTAAATACGCTAAGCGTAACTAAGCAATATAAAAGAAATATACACATGAGACAAATGTAACGAACAACAACTTTATTTATTAACATTATTTTACAGTACATGGAAAGGTAAATACATGGAATGAAAGCAATGCCTAAACAGTGGCATAACAGAAATAAAAAAGTACTGAAATGAATTGTGTACAAGTGTAACTACAGCTCGGGATCTTCAATAAACTGGTCCAAGTCTTCAGTGCTAGGCTCGATCTCTGGATGGTCCGAATCACCCGACGTCATTCAAAGAAGAAAGAAAGAGAATGTCGTTAGCGAACAAATCGCTCGTTAAGTCCCAAAAATAAGGGAGAAGTAGAATAGACAGAAAGTAAGAGAGAGAGTGTAGCTTTTAAAGTGGTATTATATTTGATTGTTATAATGTTGTATTTAGTGTTAACGCTGTTATTTGTAGCTTGGTACAGAAGGATGCCAGTGTATACGAGAGGAGTCTCTATATGCCAGAGACTAGAGCAAATGAAAGTACAAGGCTCCATTATACAACCCGGAACAACGACAATTGAATTTATGTTAGGTATCTTAAATCTTATAGTCTCGTGCCACTTCTAACACCTTCCGTACCAATCTACCCCTTAAACCCCGTGATGTCTTGATTGTATTATTTGTATTGTATTGCAACTTGTATTGTAATATAGATTGTATAATTGGATGACTTGCCGAAACCATGATATCAGTAAATGGATGTAACTGGAGAATCATGGATATAACTAGAGAATCATGTAAATGGAAGTATATCCATGGTTCGGTTCGGTCAATATAAATTGAATAGATTGATTATATGGATTCATGAATTCATGTTGAATTGTAGTATTGTAGATTGTACTTGAATCATATTCAAATCAGATTATTTATAATGAGACTCACTCTGAGTCAGAACAATTAGAAAAGAAATTGAATCCTGAATTAGGTTTTGATGTTATCGGTAACCGCTGCACATGGACGGCAGGATTTGTGTTTTTTTCGAAGACGATTACCATGTTGATAACACCGTTTGTTAAGTTGTCTATGTTAAATAGGCAAGCACCCACTTCTCCGGCTCCTTAAGGCTCAAGAGTTTGGTCCCGCTTAAACCTATATTTACTAGGGTCATTATTATAATTTATAGAACTTGAGGGGGTTATATGTAAAAATACTTTTGTATAATTTTTAAAATACACCCCAAGTTTTTAATTATCGTCTTTAGAGTTATCATAAATGTAGATTTTATATTTGTGACACTTCTAGTGAAAATAACCTAATTTTCATAATACATGGTATTTAATTGTAAAGTATTGGATTTGTATGGAATTTCATGGTATTTTCATGTAAAGTGATTCTTTTGAGTTAGAAAAGTTAGATTATTGATAATATATAAAAAAAATAGATATTTTGATGATACATACATACATATATATATATATATATATAATTTTAATATTTTATATTTCTAGAAATCTCATTTTCTTAAGATATTTGTATTTTTAGATCTTTCGAGACTGAATGCTCCTTGCGGAGGTCTGCATCTCGCACTGCTACGACCGAGGATGTGCGATAATCCGCACCATCCCGAACGGGTTCCTCAAATGGGTTGTAGCGGCGCTTTGCAAAGATTTGTAAAAATACGTAATCTTGTAGAAAACGATTTTTATAAGTTAAAGGTAGTTTTGTGTAAAACGGTATTTTCCGAATCTATATTTCCCAAAAGGTATTATGATTTGTTGCATATGAGTGTTGTGAGGAGCTAGGTCATTATTTCGTGATCTACTTAAAGGTATAGCAAGATTAATGATGTTTTGTGTCGAAACTAAACTACATGGTATTTTACTGAAAAAGAGCGGTAAAAGTTACAAAATGAAATGTTTTGCTATGAAAATTTTTCAACATATTTTATTAATGATTAATAGTTAAGATGTAAGAGTTTAATATGATTGTGTTAAGGAAAATTGAACTTTATAAAGAAAACCGAATCGGAAGTCGGATTTAACACCGCTTCCGTCGGGTTTTAGAAAAAGAACTTTTTATAATAGCAAAGGAAAGAGGGATGTGGGGATTACTGGAATTTGGATTAGAGAACAGGAAGTGGGAGTGGTAGGAGGCGCTGGTGCGTCATTTCGTCACCGGGAACTCCTAAGGTCGTCGTCGGAATTTCGCCGGAGCTTCGCCCTTCGCTAACTCCACTTGTACACAAAATTCTAGAGAGTTTTCTTGAGAGTTTGGACAGAATTTGTGAGTGAGGGGGTGTATTTAGGGGTGGTATTTATAGGGTAAAACTAGGGTTAGGGTAGGTGAAAGGGTGAGAAGAAAATATATTAAAAAATGTATTAAAAAATATGTTAATGGGGTTTTTTAATGTGTCTATTATTGTGCAGAGAAATTAAAGTATACATGGGTTTTAAGAAGACCAAGAGGCACAAGAGTCATGAAGGGTGAATCGGGTTTGGAGCTGAATCAGCCGCCGCCGGCCGCCGATTCGCTCGCGCCGCTGGCCAGAGTCAAGCGAGTCAGGCCGAGTCAGGTGTCCACGTGTCCCCTTGTCGTTTGGTTATTCTCCTGGGTTAGTTTGTTTTTATTGTGACGTTGGGTTTTTATAAGTTATGTACGTGTAGACCCTTAGACTTTTAAAAATTTAAAATAAAACAATATTAAAAATAATGTGGGGGATGGGATTTGAACTCTGGTTCTTTGGTTCAGCGGTGCAAGGTTTTACCAATGAGCTACAAGCTCCTTCTTATTATTAAAAAGCAAATCAAACTTATAACTTGTGCTCAGGCAAAAATACCCCTTTCTGTATTTTTGAAAAAATTGTACAGAAAGTTTAGGGTTGTTACAGCAATCCTCACTTCCACCGTCTATGAGAAAACCGTAGTATCTCTTAAGTGGATAAGGAACCATACTAGATCTGCGGAGTGGCTGAGCTTCGTCGGGGACTATCGAATCCTCCGGTTCTACCAAATAATTAGTTGTAGTTTGTGTAGCTGGAACTTCTTCCAGTTCTACCCTATTACCACCAATTTCTTTCATAGGAAATTCCTTTTCTAAAAAGGTGGCATATTGAGAAACAAACACTTTTTGTTCGTCAATGTGGTAGAAGATATATCCATGTGAATTCTTAGGATATCCTACAAACTTGCAAATAACTGATCGTGTCTCGAGTTTGTCCGGATTCTAGTTTTTAACATAGGCCGGAAACCCCATATTTTAACTCATTTAAGATATTGCTTCTTTCTACTCCATATATTATATGGTGTTTTAAGCACCGATTTAGATGGAACTTGATTCAATAAGTATGCAGCTGTCTTAAATGCATAACCCCAAAAGGATATAGGTAACTCAGCAACACTCATCATAGAGCACACCATATCTAATAGGGTGCGATTCCTCCGCTCCGATACTCCATTGTGCTGTGGTATATACGGAGGAGTAAGCTGAGAAAGACTCCCATTCTCTTTTAAATAGTCTCGGAATTCCGTGCTCAAGTATTCTCCTCCTCAATCAGATCAGAGGATTTTAATACTTTTACCCGTCTGGTTCTCAACTTCGTACTTATATTCCTTAAATTTCTCAAAAAAAGCTTCAGATTTGTGTTTCAACAGGAATACATGTCCGAATCTTGAGAGATCATCGGTGAATGTAATAAAGTACGAGGAACCATTCCTGGCATGTGTAGATATAGGACCGCATACATCACTATGTATCAGTCCTAAGAGTTCAGTAGCTCTTTTTCCGTGTCCCGTAAACGGAGTTTTGGTCATCTTGCCTTTGAGACATGACTGGAAAGTTTTATAAGATGTAAATTCGAACGGATTCAAATATCCATCTTTATACAACTTCGCTAGTTTTGTCGCATTGAAATGACCAAGTCTACAATACTACAAGAAGGGTTCGTTCATTTCTGAACTTTTCCTCTTGTGTGTGTTCAGTATATTTAGAGCTGTATTTTGATTTAGAACATAATTGCTATTACATAACGTACCAAACCCAATCAACACTTGATTTAGGAAAATGTTTATAACATTTTTCTCTAGTGTAAAGTTATATCCTTCTTTATCTAATATGGAAACAGATATTATATTGCACATCATCGACGGTACGAAATAACAGTCGTTCAAAAATCAATGTATTACCATTTGGCAATACAAGGTGATATTCCCCGACAGCTTCGGCAACAACAATTGCTCCGTTCCCTACTCTGAGAGACATATCACGCTTTCCCAGTTCTCTACTTCTTCTTAACCCTTATAACTGATTAAAAATGTGGAATTATGATCCAGTATCTAATACCCAGGATGTAGAGCAAACTGAAAAACAGTTCTCAATAACGAGAACACCCAAAGAATATGCATCAGCTTGCTCATTCTTCGTTCAGGTGGCATGGGAATCCGGATATTCCCCTATTCCCTGCTTAGACTTATGAAAATCATAAGATAGAGTGGAACCAACGTTCCCCAGCCCAGTACAATAAGGGTTCGGTCAATACATCCATATTATTATCTTGATTAAGGCACGTCATGGTCGCTACCAGGAGAGAGAGAGCGAGAAGAAAACACTTTAGCGTGCGCTCTTACAATATTAGATTGGTTATTATCTTATCTAATCAGGATGGCTCCCACCATTTTTATCAAATCTTCCTTTAAACCCTAAAAGGTAAGATTAGCCGGGATTAATTACACCATACAAGTTCGCCAATCGTTCAGTCACGCAAGTATTGGTACTCCGAGGAAGTCTCCCCATACTTTCGCATGGAACTAATTAAATAACCTCGTTTCCGCAGGGGCATAACCCCGTTAACACCTTTCTTAGACACCTACTGGATTAGCTAATTGTAAAGTGCAAAACTCTTTCAGGAGTAACTCTTACTCGCAGTGGGTATCGGGATCCAACTATATCATAGAAGGTATGCAATCTCATTGCAAATTTCAACACTTGAAATTCCCAATATGTGTTTTTACCCCTAACGACCTATGACCTTGACGGAGGCCAACAAAGTATAGGCCGCTAGTCAAGTTCTACCCGTCATTTCGTGATTAAATTAAACCCACCAGCATGACCCTTAACTATGGTCAATAAGGCCGTACGACTACCCAAATCCAATCGCATCATATGCGGCAGATAAGTACTAATCAGCTACCGCACACTACGCCTTGACGGAGGCCAACAAACACAACACGAATACTGAATAGTCTTTATCTGAAATGGCAGAGGGCTATGACTGGTTTTGAATAAAACATTTAACGTAATAAATTTGATATCGTTGTACAATCCAGTGATTTGAAAAGGAGTGATTTAAGCTCCGCTTTTAAAATCGAATAGTTTTCAAAACAAACCGAATGGGTTGTAGCATTTGCTAGTTTTGCTAAAGAGTTCACTCCCGGTGAAGGGATCTAGGCTCTTTCCTCATCGAATGAGGTGCTGGATATTCATAAAAAGAATACCACTATGTAAAACAATAACTAGAGCTACCTTTTTGAAAATTTTGATTCTACAATATCTTTAAGTTTCTTTTCTTTTCATTAATCTCATTAATGACGTTCCATCATTTATGTTTCCTAAACATCACAGAAGAAACGAAAATAAAATACACATATAAGCCATCCGCATTCGCCATAGGGACCCGGGTCTTCACCGTAAGGTTACTTAACTTACGGCAGGGCGGGGTCAGGACTAGCGCGGATGCAAAACATATTGAGTGTCTACTAATATATCATATATATAAGTAGCATTCATCTCACGCAGTTATATGATCACATCACAGAACTCAAGCATCAGAAGCAAAACATATGAAATATTGGATATACTAGGAGGTCCGTATTTTAAATTAAGCCAGTAATGAAAACACGGATTCTACGGTCATGATGAATAGCCAAACCTAAATTCCTAGACCCCTACGAGAGTGGCAAGTAACCCTGCCAATTCTAGAATTAGGAGACCCGGTCTCGACTCCTCGAGATGGTCTCCCACTGGACTCTAGAACCCGGTTACTTATGCTACCCGCCTTGGGTCTATCCTAATGCGGAAAAGTAAATAATATATATCAATGGTGACATCATCCTCAACCCAGAAGTGTCCTAATAAAAGAATATTACACACTTTTTACATGAATGAAAATAGAAAAACTTCCATCTCACGTAAAAACTCCCGGCTATTCAATCATGACGATCCAATATAACATATAACAACAACACATAACATCACATGTCATCAACGTAAGTAAATATGCGTATCCCTAATGTCGTTGACGTATAAAAACGAGATCGGGGATACACCACATATTACACTTACGGTCGCAGAAAAGAAATGAAAAATACAATAATTAGAATCCGCGTCTTGCTTAGACATCATAAACACGGAATATCTCATATCTCGGATTCCATGCCAAACACAATAAATCTTGCATTTAAGTCTCAAATTGAAAACACTTTTCAATAACAAGTCGGGTAATTCAACAAGATTCCCAATTGAATAATCAAATGCTCGTCGGGAACTTTAATAGATTGACGCACCCCCGATACCGTTAACGAAGTGCACTTGGGCGGAACACCGCGGCCGCGAGCACCCGAGTGGATGCTTTTGGCTACGGTGTTCTCTTAAAGTCACTTGGTCAGGGCTATGCGGCATGGCTATCTAGTAGTTTTTTCCAGCGACTATTCGCGTACAATACGAGATTGCGATGGAGTTTTGATCTAAATCGAAAATCCGTGGCAATCGATCAGAGAAGACTAAAACGCGAGATTTACAAAACTCAAACTAGTTTTCACAAAACTAATTAATGTGGATTCCAAATATTGTATCATATATGAAAACTATTTATACGATGTTAAACTTTTCGATCGATTCAGCAATTACACACAAATTACAGAGACCTTAACAACTTGAGCCTCACTAAAAATACCCAGAAAGTGACAAATATCAATATGGAGCAGCACAAGATACACAAGTCCCTAACTCACCAAAAGTGTGGCGGAACCGCGGCTAAACCCTAGGTTAGGTCGCGGTTTCGCGACCATTTGGTCGAGTTGGGCCCTCGTATTTCTTGGGGCTCCATTAAATACCCTGCATTATTTTCTGCATATTTTTAATTTTAAAAATATCGAATTTTGAAAACATGGACAGAAACATATAATTTGTCGGGTTTCAAAGTTCGATCGAACACTTTAACGTCGTTTAGACCATACATAATGCTCTAGCTTGGTTTTGATACCATGAAAGTGTGTCTTAGTACCTCTACTTGGTTTCCACATGCATCAAGTATGGAATTTCAAAAATATCTAGAGATCTAAGCAGCACTAACCCAAAATTTAATTAGAGTATTAGGGTTTACAAAGCAAGTAAATAAGTTTTACACTAAGTGAAGAGGGTTACAAACTTTGTAGACCAAGTCCTTCACTTCAATAGCTCTAAGTAGTAGTCCCTAAGCTCCAAGTGGTGGTCCTTAGAACACTTCTTGGCTCCACTTGGTGAAGGGAACGAGCTTTCTACATCGTCTTCGAGACCGAAGATGATCCACCTTGAAGTTTCTCTAACTCAACCTATCTCTTCACTAATCAAAGAATTAGTGAAGCAAACAATCTAATCTTATAGGCTAGATAAGAGAGGTTGATGAAGTAGCAATTTTGCTCACTATAAAAATCCTTTTCTCTTTTTCTTTCTTCAACTCAAGAAAACCTAGAGAGGAAGAAGATGAACTTGGGTGAGGAAAATCTCAAGTGTGATCAAGTGAGAGAGTTAACCATGGGCTTAAGATAATGGTTAGGGTGAGAAAATATCTAGAGTAAAACAAAATTAGTGGGATGCGTCATGGCTTCTATATGCTTCCACAAGCATCTAAGCCATGCTCATTTCCACATTATTTTCATTTTACTCTAAATAAATAATTACCTAAATTATCTTTAGCCTTGGTGTGAGTCCCATACACCCATGTTCTATGTATCATCCATCATGACACAATATATAAATACATATATTAATATATCACACACACACACACACACACACACACACACATATTAAATGTATTTCAAAGAGAAGAAAACTTTTAGTGAGCATTAATATTAGTTAATATATAAATATATCAAATATAAATATATATCAAATTATTAAATCAACACTTGATTCAATAATCCGGTTATATCATATATAACCAACTAATATCATTTATATGTATATCGTATTATCAAATCAACACTTGATTCAATAACCCGGTCATATCACATATAACCGACAAATATTCAATACTACATTAAATCAACACTTGATTCAATAATCTGGTCATATCATATATAACCGGCCAATATCAAATATATATACATATAACATATTATTGAATCATCACTTGATTCAACAATGCGGTTATATCACATATAACCTAACCGATATCAAATATCGCGAGATTAGAATACGGTACCACATACTCGTATTTAATCAAGCATCCACACATATCACCATATGTGCCCTACTTCGTTTCACTTGAGCTACGAAACCTCTGTGTAGGACTCTAAAGACTCGTCAATACGCCAGCAGCAGGTAATGATCACATCAGTCACCCACAAGCCGCCAGCGGTACTAGCTGGACGTAACGGCTACCCAGGTATTGAATGAATAGAATATCAACAAGCAAGTTTGTCCAAACTCCCGCAAAGCCTATAAGCAACACTTACATACAGTCCAATCTCTTCGTCTAATATGTCGTATATCAAGTCTAGGGGTGAATCGTCAGACCCCGGTAACCTGATAAGTCATGCCGATGTGTGGCCTATAACCGTTCGAGAAACTACTGATAACACTTACCAGTAAATCTCATCAGCCCTGGCCAGGGACTTGCTGTTATAGCCAATCGATCATAGCTCAACATCAACTTTCTATACCCGGAGAGACAAAACCCCTCCTATCGCTCATTGCCTCCATGTGACTCGGGACTGTACCCAAAATCCACCTGTTTGCACGAGTCCTTTGAGCCGTGGTAGGAAGGAAATCAAAGTACAGTGGGAACCACACAAGACTCTATGACGATCTCGGGTCTACAGACTAATCTGTACAAGTGTCACCGGAGAATTGCTATCTGACGATAGGTATGGTGCCATCTAGGAGTTCTCGGCGAGTCCTGTTCGGTGTACCCATTCTCTAATGAGCACCTGTGTACAATTTTTGATGTCAAACACCAATGGTTGTGGGATCAACCATTGCCCCATACAGGATCAAGAAACATACACACTATTCTACTCTGGAATATCGATGCCCTATCTCGATATCTCCTCGACTAGGAACTGTTAAAGGATGTGCGTGTGGACTACACAAGCCCCACTAGTATAATCTATATCATAGTCCTGGTAGTCAAGCCAACATCCTAAGGGCTTTATCAACATGTATCAGAGAGACGGTATAATAATACAAGTGTACATATTAAGATAAAGGGCAACCAGATAGCATACTATCATGTCGAGCAAGAAAGTCCTCTATATATATGTCCAAGTATCCACTATATCATACAATAATGGCCTATAGGGCATACATATCCCTAACAATACTATCATCTCGAGTAAGACTGTTCTAACCGTATAGGTCCTCCCTCAATCATCATAATCGCATGCTTGCGATTATAATAATTGCCTAGAGGGCATTATATCCAACAGCTTACTCTCCATATATTTGCTTCAATGAGAACCACATATTATAATCGTCTTGTAAGAAGAGATATTGTTAAGAACATCAACATTTAAAGCACACCGCAACATTTTTAAAGTTCTAATGTTCAAAACAAATAAATTCTTATCATGAGTACTCTACATAGACTTAACAATAGTAGGAATCAAGTATTCATTATAAACTATTTTCTAAATATCCCTACCCCGATATTCAAAAAAGTATTGCATCATAATTTTCAAAAATCATATTTTGAACCATCAAAATATGGAGAATTATGAATAGATGGTTCATCACGATAAGAGCATGAAGATAAGATGATGCCATGAGATCACTCTAGGATGTAAGTCCTAAAAAGAAAAGTACCAAGCTCTGATACCAATTGAAAAACCCTCGGAAGCTTACACCAAATAGTCCTAGAGAGGGGGGTGAATAAGACTATGCTAACTATATGCCCAAAATAAAAATTCTAACAAGCACTTGCTAATATAAAAGACAATTGTAAAAAGATATGCTATCAAGCAATACTACAATTATGAACAAAGAGCATATAGCAAACAAGAGCAATATTAAGTATAAGCAATGTGCATAAAGAGCATATAGGGAACAAGTATGCAATTGAGCAATTTCTAAGTTATGAAACTAAAACTAGAGAGTAAGAAATTGCAAACACAATCAATCGTAAACACACAAGGTTTTTAAAGTGATTCGAGAGGTCTCTTAGTCCACTTTCTTTAGGCGTACGAGCCCGTTCCGCTAGTTCATGTCTTTATCGGAGACAACATGTTGCTCGCAAGCAACCCAAAACCCTGCTTCCATTAGAGGCCTAACCAACACGTCTCCTCAAAAGACTACACGTTATTCGTCACTACGAACAACATTTCTTACAAGCTCTTCTTACCTCTCTCTCAATACATCCATATGTGCTCACACTTGAGCACTTCTTCTCTCATCAAGCTCTTCTCTCTTACAAGGCACTCTTATACTCAAGAATCCTCTCAATGAAGAAAGAATGCAAAATACAAGCTTAAGATTACTCTCAAAGGAGTTTTATAATTGAAGCACTAATACTCAAGAATAATGGATTATCAAACTAGAAGATCTTAAGTGATTTTGTGTGTGAGAGTGATTTTAGATAAGAAAATGAATATTTTATCAAACTCTCACAAGATGTGGGATTTTTCTCTCTTGATCACCTAGGAATTTTAGCAACTGAAATATTGAGTGATGAGAGCTAAAAAAAACAACCCAAAACTCTTTTATAACCCCACATAAAAAACTAGCCGTTATAAGTCAGATCAGCATTTTTTCAGGAAAAACAGACGTTTGAAGAACAATAGAACAGACTTCTGAAGTTTTAACAAAATAAAACCCAACGGCTATATTTTCAAAAAATACTACTGCAGACGTCTGTCGAATTTAGGTTCACACGTCTGCCGTGGGTTTTCAAAGATGGCCAAAGAAATACAGAGAATAAACAGACGTCTGAAGATGAAATGAACAGACGTCTGTATCTCATAAAAATAGGCTATATGAAAATACAAAGAGAAGATAGACGTCTGAACAAATAAGGGACAGACGTCTGAAGCACAAAATGTATGAAAATTGATATTTATGATATTTGGGGATTTTATAAACACACAGTAAGACGACGAGCGTCTTAAACACATGAGGACAAACGTCTGAAGTGTAAAACTCAGAAATATGTGTTTTATGATGAAAATCAATTTTAAATCAAAAACCCCAAAGTTCATGCAATGTAAAACATTTGTGCAAGCGTGTGTGAGTGTTCAAGAGCTCTAATTGATAATAACCATATTCAATAGAGTATTTACATAGAATCCTGTGTCGATATCGCATTTCTTTGAAATCTTGAATTTTCGACACTTCGACACGGGTTCTTGAAATTTTTACGCTTCGCTTGTACTTTGTGTTGGTCGATTGATCTTCAATTAGTTTCGACACTTGACATTTCAAACTCGAGCACGTCATTCCACCCACTTGCGTCTTGAAGTCAATTTTTGATCTTCAAATGAATTTCGCTTCGACTTCGATCTTTGATGCTTCAAACTTGGACTTGGTTTCTAGCTTCTCAAAACTATTCGTAGCTTGAATTCTTGAACCCTTATTTCTCGGATACATTGCTTGAACTCATGAAGTTTGATATGCAAGTTGAGAAGCTCTCGTCCATATCCTCCAAGCTCCATTAGATATATCCGTTTAAGCTCAATAACCTCCATTCTCCTTTGTACGCTTGTGTCATGAGATATATGATATCCTGAAAAGAAATCTCAAAATGACCAAGCATATCATATATAGTGTTATGAAATATAAGAAAGATACTAAATATAAGTATATAAACATTCATTATTTTTGATATCACAATTAAGAATAGTATATCAATATCAAGATATAACTCAAACTCAAAATATGAGATATTGATACACTAAATATATATACATGGTATAAGAGAAGCAAGATATAGATCACATTTATATACAAATTCATATTGTGAATTATCAAAACAATGAATGAGAGTAATATATCGATATCAAGAATAACTCAAGTGTAGTACGAGATATTGATATATTACTCGGTATACACAAGATATAGGATAAGAAAGCTAAATAATAAGTGTATACGAGTTTAGTGTCGATATGATTGGTAAGATAAATAAGTGACACTAGATAAATTATTCATATTTAAGCAATCATCAAAACTAAATAAATGGATCAGCGAAATCCATAAGCTATCAACACTTGTATCTCTTTTGACTGCGAGAATATCCTAAGAAAAACACTTAATGGACTTGAGATCAAGGTTTGATAAGCCGGGTTGATAATTATGGAAAAATCAAGTACAACCAAAAAGACGTTGAGGAAGAGCAAATAAAGATTTAGAGTGAATAAAATAGAGATTTGAATTTCTATCCTTAAGACTGAGCTCGGTAAACAATTGATAAGATGACAAGCAGTGAGAACATTATCATCCTAAAAACAGTTAGGAATATTCATATAGAAAAAAAGAGAACGTGTTACCTCTAACAGATGTCTATTCTTTCGTTCGAAAACACCATTTTGTTGAGGTGTATAGGGACACGATGACTGATGTGTAATACTAAAATTGTTAAGAAACTGAGTAAACCTTTTATTAAAGTAATCTTTTGCATTATTACTTTTCAGAGTTTTGATATTAATACCAAATTGATTTTGCACCTTAGTAATAATTGATTTAAATGCATCAAAGACTTTAGTTCTAGATTTCAACAAATATACTCATATAACTCGAGAGTAATCGTTAGTAAAAATAACAAAGTATCGAAAGCCACGGTTTGGCACAATGGGACATGGTCCCCAAATATTAGAATATACTAAATCAAACAGTTTCTCAGCACGTTTATTAACTCTAGATGGATAAGAAGCACAAGTGTACTTTCCTATCTCACAAGCAACACATCTAACGATGACGAACTAAATAAAGAAGGAACTAATTTCTGTAAAGTAGACAAAACAGGATGACCTAAGTGACAATGGTTAACCAGTAGATCACTATTTGTTGAGCAAGCAACATTTGGTAGTTATCCATCAAGATAATAAAAGGGGGGTCTCTGCAAGATCTGGGAGTCTCGATCCCAGAAGTGGCCCAGGGGCGGCAGCGGTTGAGTGAAAAGAGGTAGGCGGTGGTTGGGTAGCGGGGGTTGCGCAGGTGGAAAGATCGATCGGCGTTGGTTTGTAGCTGGTTGATGGTCGGCGCTAGCTTGACAGTGGGTGAAGCGACAGTGGCTTTGCGGTGGTTAGCAGCATGTGGTTGTGAGGGGCGAGGCAGCGACGGCAGCGGTGAAGAGAGGGCGAAGGGCGTAGTTATATGGGATGAGGGGCGAGGCGGCAGCGGCGGCGACGATTGGATAGCAGGGGGTAGGTGGTGGTGAAGATGACGAGAGGTGATGGCTAGATATCGGGTTTAAGGTTCGGGTTAGGTTCTGATAACATGAAATCATAGAATTAAGGAAAGTTATGAGGTAGCTTGAGAATCCTCTCTATCTCATATATTAATTATTACTTTTCAGATAATAGGAAATACAAATAATCTAATCAAATTTAAATCTTACCAATCTAATTAGATCTAAATCTACTTAAACCTAATATATATATATATATATAAAGATGAAACAATATGTATGTACATGCCATTTAGCCTATGAAATACAAACATATCACTATGAGGCCAAATTTAGGCTAAATAAACTTTATTATGACCGAAAAAAACATCATGATACATATGTTGGACGAGCTTTTTTTTTTTTGGAAAAATATGCTTGCCGACTTTTGATTTAGATGAGTGGATTGTCTAATCTTAACCTACCCCCGCGCTGTCTCTCAATGTATACATTCAACCAAATGCTCAATAATAAAAAAGCTAAAGTTAAATCACTATTCATGCAAAAGCCTAAAAGAAGAAAGAAAGATAAAAATAAAAAGGAAAATCCAAACCAATTAGATAAGCAAGTCATGTGATGTCATTCTGAATGAAAGATAGGCTTATTTATTAAAAACACCCAATAGGTTTTATCCATTTTAACAAAACTACTATTACATTTAAAACTATCAAAATTAACGATGCCACGACAGCACCATCTGTGCCACGTCACTATCATGCCACTTAAGTTGCCACGTCAGGAATTTATTTAAAAATTTCCTAAATTACCCCTATTCTAACCTAAAACCTAATTTCAAAATATAAAAACAAATAAAAATACACAAATAAAAAATGCTAATTTTCTCATCCTTCTTGGTTATCACCGTCAGCAATGAAGACAGCGCCGCCGCTGTCTTTTTCTTCTTCTTCTTCCTTCTCCTCCTCCTCCTCTACCCACTGTTGCCGCTATCGCTACCACCATCGTCAACAACAACACCAATAGCACCATCATCAACACTACCATCACCGTCTTCCTTCTTTTCTTCTTCAACCCACCACCATCATCCACAACGCTACCATTTTCTTCTTCTTCCTCATCATATTCATACTACCACCACCATCATATCCCCGCCGGCATCCTCTCCCATCCCCTTCCTTCCAGCCCCTTCCCCGCCCCTCGACCCCAATCCTGTTCCATCCCTCCAGCCACCAAAAATCTCCACCGCCATCACCATACTTTCCTTACCCCCGACCTTGTCCCCTCCCTCCAAACCCCGTCCCCTCCCTCCAGCCCCCGATCTCCGATCCTCCCTTCGGCCCATCCTAACTATTTAATTAATAATTAATAATTATATAAAAATATTATTAATATAATTAATAATTAATTATTTGTATTATGAGAAGGACAAAATGGTCTTTTACTGCGAAATTTAACACCGTTAACTTGAACCACCGTTAATTCATGGTAGTTTCTTAATAGTTTTAAAGGTAGTGGTTTTGTTAAAATGGCCCTAAGCTGTTCAGAGTTTTCAGTAAATAAGCCAAAATGATACGTGGACAATCCTTTGACAAGTTTTCTCGTTCATCTTTAAACTTATATTATTGCATACCAATACCAAAAAAATAAATAAAAAAAAGAAGGGTATGATTGCTAATGCATCTCTTGATCTCAGGAGCAGTATCATTAGCTAACTCAACACTAATTTCACATTAGCTAACTCAACACTAGTTTCACATTCCACAAGACAAAATACGGGTTCACGTAAGCATGTTGGAAGATTGGCTGGCGAAGATGGCAGCATCTGATTCTGCGGTTTTCCGTCCATCACCATCCAAGCCATTCTTAAACCCCAACTTAGATGCGCCTCGATGTGACAATGCATGAACCATACACTTGAAATTTATTATAAACCAACATAAATTTTAATGACAGTGCCATGATAGACTCATGGTAAGAAAATTTCTTATAATTTTGAGAAAAATAATATTGAGAAAAATAATATTTATAGTCTATTATACTTGTGATCGATTAACTCTTCTAAAAATCTCTACTAATAACATATACAAATCTGTACAATATAAAGTAAAAGTTTTTAAAAAATTTCACTTGTTTCTGGTGGGTCCAACATATGTACTATGCATCACAATTCACAGGTCCAACAAAATTCACATGGAACATCTTTAGGTAAAAACGGGTTATTCTCCGTCCATAATATATAATACACGGCATGTAGGATTTGGTAGAGAGAATAAATGTCCTTAAATATAGGAGTTGAATTTTTTCTCAATCTCGGCCGTCTGTGTAGTACTTTAAGAACGGTGGATAATAGACTTCTAACGAAAAATATCAAAAATAAATTCTATAGGATGTTTACTTGCAGCACACATAACAAAAAGAAAATAGTACTTATAAATTAGTTAGATGATTGGACAATTAGTTACAAAAGACCTAGCTTAATTATAAAGCAAGTTTGAGATTTTTTTACCCGACATTTTGACTGCAACGTTTCTATATGCATCATTTGTTGCAGTCTCACTGAAATTCAAACAGTGGTAACTAGAAAGGAGATAAATGTCCCACCAGGATTATCTGTGAAGAAACGGATTGCAGTCCAACCTCCAGCTGGCATTGGTGGTGGTGTTGTCGAAGGTGCCTGGACCGGTTGCATAGGCCCTTGCCGCCATAAGAAAGGACGAGTTTGGGATGTTGGGCTTGGTTTGGAGAAGAACATTTGTTGTTTGGCCCGGGTTATGAGGAGAGTATCGGTGATGAACGGTTTGATGTAGCTAGCATCTACATCGACAATGGTGAGGGAGTGGTTCGCAATGCTGAAGAAAAAGCTCATCGTTGAGTGCGGCGTTGATTATCCGGAGAAGATAGGTCTTTCCAGCTTTCACCGTTGGCTTAAATGTGTCTGCATATAACAAACATCGCATTGATCTTAGTATGTTAGATTTACTAAATAACCACCACATTTGTTTTTTGTTTAGATGAAACAACCACATACTTTGTAAATAGATACAATGATGTTAAGTGTTTTAAATTAATTCCATGATCTTCGGGTATTTTATATTTAATGCAATATGTTGTTTTCAAGTAAACACCAAGATACAGATCGATAAAGAAAAGAAGGTTTTGCCAAATTGGGCGAGCATATTAAATCGAAAATGGTGAAAGCTTTGGTATTTTTTATTTAAAAAAGCTAAGTTCATGGTACTTAATTACTTTCAAGTGACATGGCATATGGTATTTACTACAATATACACTCTAAATCCCTGTTATATGTATTTTAGTGAATTTGTGCATATATAAAATCCAAGCTTGTGAATGTACCCTTTGTCGAACAATTATACGGGGGCCCGGGAAGCCCATTCTCCGCCGGTTTGAAAAGCCTGAGAAATAATAGCCTCTGTGTCTTCGTTAAACCACTCTCCTGCATTTCGACATGCTAATTAAATACTTTATCTCAAATAATATTCATTACAAATATGACAAGTCAAAAGTTATAAAGAGAAAAGTGTAATTACCAAAGATAATGGGGACTTCCTTATAGGGCTTTGGAAACGGGTACTTTACAATGCGCTTTGGAAGGATAACAATCGACAATGGAGAAAAGTTTAATGCCCTGCCTATTCTCACAATATGTAAAAAATTAATTCAAAGTAGTTTACAAATCTTTTAAGGGGTGAATATTCTCATGAGTCACATTGTTAATATTATATTGAGTGTTATTACTTACGTACATATATAATTGGACTAGACATGATGAGTCTCAATCTTCTAATCTTAGCTACTATATAGATGTCTCAAATATATAAACATTAAGTATATAGTATATTTGTTATGTTTACACCGCATACCAGTGATTTGATGATGTTATTCTGAACCTAGTTGGTCACCCCAACGAGAACCCGGTCCCCTTCTCTAGGGACGAACTTTGGTCTTGGGAACTTTCCGTTGACAGTCACGATGCTTTTTGTGTTGCCCAGTACTCTTGTCACATTTTGCATGCGTATCCACAACAATCAGAATGCATAAAAAGATTAGCTTTCTAAAATACAAGAAGTAGGAGTTAGGAGTCCATCCATTGGTTTTATATACTTAAATCTTATAGTTATGGAAGGTTTGTAGTACATCAAACTTGTTGTGCCTTGTTATGGCTTCTGAAAACCCTAACAATGCTAATAGAACACTCATAGCAATTAGGAGCATTAATATTGAAGAGAGAAGAGCAGCACCCATCTCTCTCTCTCCCTCTCTCTCTCTCTCTCTCTCTAACTCCTGTTATGTACATAGGAGCTGATTTGTCCAAAGATTATATAGAGATGATCATAGGTTGGTTGATTAGGTGATGACATGATGAATAGAACTAGAGTTTGAAGCTTCTGTTGTCTCATCAAGATCAGCTTTTAGAGTTGGGTCACGCTGAATTTTAGAGTGCAAACAAAGTAAATACAAAAAAAAAAACACTACTTTTAATTATATGGTTCTGTTTTGGATAGTGCCTTCTCAAGTTCTAAAGATGAACAATTTTTAAGGGGCTTGGAGTAGTGTGGGTTGATCTTGGATGGAGCCCAAGGTCTCCTATTTATGAAAGAGGACTAATTTATTCCATTGATTATTTCAGAAAAATAAAGATAAACAATTTTAGAAGGCAAGTTAGTTTAAACTAATCTGTGCTCACCTCTTTTTTCCCCTTGCTAATTCACCCAAGGACAACCCACTAGTGCTGTGGCAAATCAACCGACCTTGGATTGCAAGAAAATAAAAAGAAAGTAAAAAGATAAATTACATTTCTAGCTGACGTTTTTTTTACATAAACTCCGGTTGGGCTTGGTACATGGAATGGTAATCATGGAATGGAAAATTACCGAGAATCCTTACATTTCTGGAAATGGGATTACCAGGCGTTTAATTCTAAGAAATCTTGCATTAATTTGCTTGGTATACTTTAATCATTCCCGATAATATATGTATGTCCAACCGTCGACGAGGTCGGAAGGTCGGTGGATGGAGGTGAGGCCGGCGACGGATTGTCAATCGGCGGCGGGCCGGCGAGAGGCCGGCAACGGGCGGCGGGGCCGGCCAACGGACAACTGACGACGGACTACAGTCGGCCGGTGGGGAACGTCCGATCGGGGTCGTGCCGGCCAGTGAACAATCGGCGAAGGCCGGCCGGTGGACGACCAATCCGCGGTTGGCCGACGGCGGATGGTCATGGCTCTTTTCATGTTCGACGAGAATATTTCATGATAATTTAGGTTAGACACATGTTTTGGAGGGATATGATTACCATGAAATGAAGTCATTTGATTACCATGGTAATCTTATATTCTCGGGAATACCGTTTACACCTAAACAAGTATGGTAACGTTTCATGATAATTTAGGATTACTACATAGATTACGTCCTACCAAGCGCGCCCTTCGAGTTGTTCTTTCCAATTCGAAAATTTCCGCTTGAGTAACAAATTTTGAGTCGTGATGTTGTTGACGATGTTGTTGCTCTATTGCTTATTTTTTCCGGTCTTTCACTGATGGGCCTGCATTAAATCGAAAAGACCTAGCAACTACGTCTCCTTAAATGATTGATCTCAATTTTAAAAGAAGGGAAGAACAATCTTCCTAAAAAAGAATTCGAACCGGTAATGTGTAAATATGGTAAATACTCATAAGAACAGTGAAAATGGATTTCGACCCAATTGGTCGGCTTCTTCCATTTCCACAAAAGTGTCTTAAACATACACATCAGATTCTAAGCATCGGCTGGAAAGCCTGACTTGCCAAGTATTATAATTTTCCAGCAATCTATCGGATAGCCTATCTATTACAAATGGTCATCATATTCATTAGCCCAAGAACAACCGGATATTGCAAGTAATCAAACACCTTACACCTATCAGAAATTATTAACGAACATTTTGGCCGAACATCTTTCTATCGCATTATCTTAAGGGCATTCGGCTTCCGCTTGAATGTTTCACAGCTATCGAATTACATGTCTCTCTTTTTCGTGTATCGTTCGTAAGCCGACCGAGGTACTATATGCAAAATGCATGCCTGTTCAGGACTGGACATCTGACTTATGGGCAGTGCGAGCCGACCTGACCTCGAGTGCTCTGAGTGCAGGACTGGATCTCTGATCAATCGTCCGACCTCAGAAACTTAGAACCTTAGGTCGGTCGTTGACGCTTTGAGATAACGAGCACAAGCTGCTTACCTCGCCCTTGACGAGATCCAGATCATTTCCATCAAATCAAAGGTGCAGGGCTGGACATCTGGATCACCCTTGATGTTAATGGAACTGCTCCGGACCTATCCGCTGGGATCCTTAGCCCTATTCACGTCGGTGGAAGCAACTACGACGAGGTTGTGCGCCGAAACCGGGGCCTAGTATCGTCTCAACTAGTGTTGCAAATGACAGATCGAGGACGAAAGAGGAATTACCATCAAGAAGGGCTGGACTTCTCGATCTCGAGCAGGGCCTCGACGATGGCAATGATTGGTGATCAACTATCTATTCATCTCCTTCGGCCATAGGAGCCGGAGAAGAACTAAGCTAGGGCTAATTTATGCTTAGGTTTTTGAGATTGATTTTGTTCAGATCCTTTTTTCATGCCTCTTAATGATCTTTTATAGCTTTGTCTTCCTTGGGGGTCAAGTCTTGATCTATCGGGCTGAATCCAAGCTCACTATCCGACCTGATTTTTTGAATCCTTATCAGTTAACATTCTTTGCTTGGCTGAATCGTTCCTTCATGGGCTTTCAGGTCAGAATTTTTATTATGTGTAAGCAGTTGCCGCCTCACGAATCACTTAGCCAAGTCTTTTTTCTTTCTTTTTGTCGCGAGCCATGTGATGCGTGACTGCTGAATGACCCGCCTTAAATGCCTTTGCACTTTTCATAATGGCTTAAGGCATGCTGACGTCCATGACGTCATATTGTCATGTCATTTTGAAAATCTAGAATCGGCGAAAGATGTGGGCCATGCGTCGTTCATCCAACGCGCCTTCAAAGATTAGGTGGCGTTCATTGGTCGGTGAGGGCCATATAAGCAAAGGGCTAGGGTTATCTTTCCCTTTCTTCTTCCTCTTTTCCAATTTTTCTTAAAATTTCTAATTTTTGAAAACCTTAATCCATGGCTCCTTGTCACCCTAACCTTCTCTTCCCAAACAACTATGATCCCAGCGTTGATCTTTCCACTGCTAAACTTCTGGCGATGTCCAACATCTTTAAGGAGAAAACAAAGGATTCTGTACTGCTGCGCCTCAAGTTTCTCCGGTGGGGTGGCATGGCCGGAGTGGGTCTAGTCATCTTTGAAGGAGAAGAAGGTGGTACCGCTTCTCCCAGGTCCTATCACCTCTTATCCAAGTCACATCAAGCATTGGACTAACTTCTTTCCTTGACTTTTGGCCAAACACGACCTTCTTGGTCGGGCCTTCAACACCGACTCGACTCCTCTTACTGCTTGATTGATCGTGTGAAAAGTGTTTTTGTAAATAACCGCAATCAAGACGGTGTCGCTAGTACCTATCCGCGATGAGTACTGGTCGTCCGCAGAGAAACATGAACTCTTTTCTTGCTTTAAATTAGTTGATAAAAGAGATGGGTGATTGTTTGTCATTATATTTTAAAACGGATATAAAATTTATAATACAAAGGCTTGTAGGGTTCATAGGACTTAGTAGTTAATGAATGAATATTAAAAATAACTCTTTTTATTTTTTAATAGTTTAAGACTAGAGCGATAGTGATGAATGCATATTAGGGTTCTTGGAGGAAACTAGGGTTTCCCCACTACTAACCCTTGTCCTTTCATTGATCACTATTCATGTCCAGCCCTTGACAAAACAAGTATTCAACCAATCTCAAATCGTGGTCGTGACTATCAATAAATTGATAGCGCTCCCGATAAGGAGCTTAACATTTATTTTGCTAAAATTTATAAACTTTAAAATGTTAAAAATAAGTTAAAAGGTTTTTCATCAATTATTCTACCCTATCCTACAAACCCTAGCAAGTTAGGAATTACTCGCTCATGGCTAGTGATTTAGAAGAAAGGTTGAAGAAGAATGAAAGCATAACTAAGATGCAGAAAAGTAATGCGTAAAAGTAAGTGCAGAAATTAAATGCAAAAATAATTAAAATAAAAACTATCTTTATTAATCAACTATTGCATTTACAATTTTTCTTAGAAAGTAGATTACAAGAACTCTAGTTTGCTCTAGATCTCTCTCTTGTTGGAGGTAGATGAATAGATGATGATCACTCGGATACATGAATCTCTTGATCTCTTCGATGATAATTTTCAATGTACAGCTCTCGGTCCCTTACATAGTTCTTGAAACCAGAAACCCTAAATTCCATATAGGAATAGATGCAGTTAAGATCATGATCCCAAAATCCCACATCCAACGGCCCATATTTGACCGCTGAACCGCCGCAAAATGCCACGTTTGGCCTCCCTTTCGCCGCGCTTTGGTGGGATCATAACTTGGGATTTTTTCTGGTTTTCTGTGTTGACATTTGGAGATCTTTTTGATGTATAGATTCTGAAAATATTGCTCTGAGTCTCTGTCGTTGCTAGATTCCTCGATTTGCTTCTAAAATTTGGCAGATTCGGTTTCGATATCCCGCTTTGAATTAGATCTCTAACTTGGACCTTAGACCTGAGCTAATATATGCACAATATCTCAAATCAAAGTGTTAGTAGTATTTGGTGTTTTTGAGATATTATCCTAACCATTTATATGATATAATATCTTAAGAATATTGATTAGAAATATTTGATATGATATGCATATTTTAATTACTAATATTTTATTTAAATATTATATGCATATATTTTCCCTTATTATATTAATTAAAATGAAGAAACATATGATAATAATTTTTTTATAAATAAACCCACATATGTTCTCTATTTATAATAAACACCTTTTAGCACTTAACAATAGTAGGGAAAATGTCCATTCAAAAGTGCAATATTTTAGACTGATCATTGCTCGAGGTGATAGCTTAAGGAAACTTTCTGACTTCTGGTCGAAGAAAAGTAATCCTGAGTGGAATTCTTGGCACGAACGGGTCTAAGGAAAGTACCGCGAACACTTGAAAGCATTAGGCATACATGATTTTATTGCTCTTTCCCTCAATGGTCTTCCCTGTAATCTTGAACTTTTATCGGTCGCCATTTTGTTCTAGTCCCCTTGCTCAAATTCCTTTCATTTTCATTTTGGTCCATCCACCCCGACTCTATTAGACCTGCAACTGATGCTTAGGGTACGATCTCATGGTCATTATCTTAACCGCACCAATGTCAAGACTGAAAAGTCGTCTAAATGATCCTTTTCCTCCCTTACAAGGTATTATAGGGAACAAGATAGGGATGTTAGCAGGGACGAGCACATCGAATTCCTCCTTTATTGGTTAAGTAGATCCATCTTTATCGTTCCGGCTAAGAATCTAACATCCGCTCTCTTTCCTCTGGCTGCTGCTTTAGCCGACGATCCTAGGTTTCCCCTTGGCCCGATCCTCCTGGTCAATCTTTATCAAGGCCTCGGTCAATGGTCATCCGTGGTCTTCTTCAGCCCATTGCTCAGTCGGATATCATATGGATAACCCGGTTGTGGTTGTATTTGTACTTACCTACTCTTTGCGATCTTGCCAACTCTTAACAGCTTAGCTTTCCTTGTTCTCGCAATCTTTTATCTGCCGTGGAACTCCCACTCAAAGAGTATGTCCATTTCTTCTACACTGTACCATTGGTCGATCTGTCTTTTTTCACTTCTCTTGTTGACGAATATCTGATGTCCTTGGATAAGCACGGGTATAAGAGCATGCCGATCGCTCGGGATATTCTTACAACTATTACTGATAATGAGAAACCTTTCACCGAGGCCTATCATCCTCAAATGGTTGCTGGCAATTCGACCTGATCCAGCAAGTACCCTTCCCCTTGATCTTTTCGGTGAACTTTGGCAGGTCATATAGATCACCTTTGGATGCTAATCTCACTTGAGCCATTAGTGGGTTTTCGCGGAAGATACTTCATTCCACTGGCTTCTGCCCTTACTATCGTCCAACAAGGAAAATCCTAATGGCATGTCCTCGGTCCTTTACTGATTGGTGGGACTATTTCTGGACCTGTTACTTCCCTCATCCGTACAAGCATGTTCTCAACCATAAACCTCCAAATGAACCCATTACTCGTAATGAATCCGATGATGAAATGCAAATAACCGCATCTTCTGCTCCGAGCGCCCTTACAGTTCTAAGGTCATTGCCCTCAAGTTCCACTCGAGAGGCCTCTCCAAGTCAATCTGCATCAAAGGCTGAAACAGTAGCTTCCCCTGCCTGCAAAAGCTATAAACGCAAGGCGTCATATGCCCCCAGCTCTTCTCAAGAGATGGCTAACATGAAGAAAAAGAAGACAGACGCTAAGAAAAAGGGGTCAAAAGCGCTCGGCAGCCAGAGCTTATTAAAGGCGGATCCTCGTTAGAGCTTATTGAAGGTGGATCCTCTCCTGTTGTCGAAGATATTCCTCATCAAGCCCCCCTTGTTGAATAACAACCATGCCCTGCCACTCTCGAAGATAGCTCAGAGGTAAACCCACATTCCTCTCAATATGGTCTAAGCAAAAAGTTTGTGGTCCTATCATTTTCATCTTCTATCTAAGCCTTAAGTGATGAGGTACCAGCATGCTTCTTTACCCAGTTTTAAGTTAAATTTTTACTTACACATTAAAGTTGTTTTCTTCAGGCTAGTGATGGGATGTGAGTATCTACTTCCACGCTTTGACAGGAATATCCTTGGCCCTATGAGATTCCAACTATAACCAGGAAACAAGTAATATTTCTACAGTTCTTTTGGTAAAGTAGTTTTCTTTTTTTCTTTTTACATATACCCTCTAATTCATTGGCCACTTTTACATGTCTTACGTAGGTAGATGCAGTAGAATCGTTGGACCCAACCAGCTTGTCGACTGACCTTTAGCCTCAGAACGTTATCTCGCCAACCGAACCGCAACAGGTAAGGTTATCTTAATTTCAGTTTCTTCTATGCGTAGCCATATTCACTCTTTATAATAATCATCTATTCTGTCAGGCGCTAATCCTTCAAGTCCCCATTCAAGAAGATACAACTACTGCACAAGACCCTGAGCATGAAGGATCTGTCGAGGGAGAATCTCAAGCCAAAGGTGCCCAACATCTCAAAGCAACACTTGGCGAGCAGTCAGCCTCCTTCGGTGTTGGGCATATCTCTACGGCTGCTAAATCTTCTTCGGTTCAAATTTCAACTCCTCCTCGATATTTTCCCCTTATGACTGTGGGCTTTATTCCAACATTGTGACGTCTCACTATGACGGTTCACACTCTAGGAGCTTTCGGGTCATCAACGCCGTCCCCAGTGGAGCCATCTCCTGACCAAGCTTGGGCCAGGCCATCTACTAGTGCCGAGGAAAAGAGACTTTGTTTATTTTTATCCCCTTGCATTTTTACTGGCTGATTTTGTTGGCTATAGTGCCCTCAAGACAATTATTGTAATCGCAGGCAGGCGATTGTGATGATTGAGGGAGGACCTATACGGGCAGAATAGTCTTACTCGAGATGATAGTATGCTATCTTATTTGATTTTATCATCATATACATGCATTATGTGGTATTACAGATAACTATTACATGTTGATAGAGCTCGTAGGATTCTTTCTTGACTACCAGGGTTATGATGGAGATCATACAAGTGAGGCCGGATAGTCTATAATCAAATCCTTAAATGTCCCTAGTCGTGGGAATATCGAGACTGGACATTGATATTCCAGAGTAGACTAGTTTATACGTTTCTTGACCGTGACGAGGGGTGATGGCCGGTCTTACAGCCATTGGTGTTAATCACAAAAGATTGTATACATGTGCTCATTGGGTTATGAGTTACACTGCACGGACTCACCGGGAACATGTTAGATGGTATTATACCATTTTCTGGTAGCAGTTCTCTGGTGACATGAGTGCAGGTTAGTCTGTCGACCTGAGATCGTCATTTGTCTCACGTGAGTTCCCACTGTGCTTTGATTACTACCCTACCACGGCTCAAAGGAGTCGTGAAAACAGGTTTTAGTTGGGTATAGTCCCGAACCACAGTGAGCGGATCGTCAGGGATTCGTCTCTTCCGGTATTAGGGGTAAATGTCACGCAGTGCACGGGTGGCCATCATAAGAAATCCATGGCTAAGGTGGGCGGGATTTATTGATTTGGATCAGTAATTTCTCTGTGGGTGATTGGCTTTACATCGCACAACTTATCGCATTATTAGGGGTCTGACGTTTTCCACCGCTAGACCCAGTATGCGACACAATCAGACGAAGAGACCGGATTGTATGAAGATTGTCACTTTCAGGCTTAGTAGGGATACAGACGACTTTGCTTGTCGACCTTCCTTTCATTCAATACCTGGGTAGCTGTTACGTACAGCTAATGCCGCTGACGTGCTTATGATTAAACCCACTACCAGCATATTGTCGAGTTTTTAGAGTCCCACACAGAGGGTTTCCCAATTCAGGCGAAACGAAATAGTGTACATATTTTGATATGTACTTAGATTCGATTAAATACATGTTTTTGTACACGTACTTTTAATCGGACATTTTTTTTTAAATTCTAGCCGGTTTGAAAGATAGCCAGATTATCACATTCAGATGAAATGTGAGCTAGTATTATTTATATCTTTTTGTATCTCTCTTTCGGTATTTGTATTTTAACACAAATACGGGTATTTTTATAAATACACGTATTTGTGTCTTGATATAAATATGGGTATTTGTATTTTGATACGAATACGGGTGTATGCATTTTGATACGAATACGGGTGTACACACACAAACATATGTATATGTGTACACTTGAGTTGGCATTCTCTTCTCTTCTTTTTTCTTCAAGTTCTCTTTAGAATATTGTAGACTTGTGACTCACCATTGTGAGTCACAATTTCTCTCATTATTCAAAAGAGAAAAAAAGAGAGTGAGATTTTTAGTAGCCAAGCTTGCTCTTTTCATGATCTTCACTCTTAGCTTAAAAAAGAGAGTGAGATTTTTAGTAGCCAAGCTTGCTCTTTTCATCATCTTCACTCTTAGCTTCTTCTTCCTCTTCATCTTCACTCTTAGCTTCTTCTTCCTCTTCTCTTGATGATTTCTAAGTTGAGAAAGAAAAAAGAAAAAGAGAGAATACTTAGAGATTAACCACCACTACATTTTTAGTGATCAATTCTTAGTAAGTTATGACCACTACTTGCTTCACTTTGATTTTTAGTGTGAAGATAGAGTTTTAGCTAGAGTTCCTTCGGGTGGATCATTTTCAACAAGGAAGACCGACATCCATGCTCGTTCCTGGTGGACTTAGGAGGTAAAGAAGTAGAATAGAAGATGATGGACATCACGATTACAAAGGTAGCTAACACCTAACCAAGTAGTCTAACTCCTTCTAGTTTGCTAGTTTAGTGTTTGGAATCGATTTTAGGTCATAGTAGTTCGTGCTCTTGGTTTTAAATTTTTCGTTTTGCATTCCACCTTGGACGCATGTTTGCAGAATGAGCACGAGCATCTACTAATATTGTATCAGAACCATCAAAACACTTAAATTAGTATTAGACGATGTTCACGTTTTGAAACTAAAAATTTTCGTTTTTCAAAATCACGAAAATCAAGTTTCTGTTCGAAATTTTTTTGGTCTCTGAATTTTTTTTAAACAATTGCAGATGACTTGTTATGAGATATAAAAGCTTGGAAAGAAAAACGGGGACCTAAGTACATAGATTAACCGCCTAAATTTACGTTTTGCCCAACCTGGTCGGTTTAAGTTTTGCTTCTGGTCCTTGATTTTTTCCATAGGCTTATTCTCATGTAAACTTGGTTTTTGGTTATGTTTGTTTTGGCCTAGATTTCATTCACCGTTATCTTTGCATTCGGGCAACACGGAAAGTTTTAAAATCGAAAATTTTGCATCGTTTATATCTTTGTGGTTGTATATGTGTTTTAAACGTCGTCTAGTTGCTATAGGTCGATTAGACATGGTTGCACATACTTGCTTGTGTTGTGCTTGCATATATCTTATGATGGTTTAGCCGGATAGTCGTTTTGGATAGCCCTTCATTGTAGAATGGTTGTATATTTGGTTATTCAGGGCGAGCGGCCAGATTGTCGCCGTCGTTACCGCTTGATGTATATAGTTTTATTGGAACACGACCGAGTTCAGGTCGATATTACCATTGTATATTCATTCATTCTTGTATTATGATAACCCTCGAAGAAGTGCTCGAGTAGCCAGGTTCTAGAATGTGTTAGGTGACCGTCTCATGGTGATGAGTTCGAGCCGCCTCTCTCTAGAATTGGCGGGCTATTCGTCACACATGTAGGGGGTTTAGAATAGACCCATGGTGGAGTGCTAAAGTTACCGAATTCCATGATGTGCCGGGTGGTCCACTCATGTCATTGAGTGATGGTTTCCTCACTTCTAGAATTGACGAGTAGCTTGTCGCTCTCGTAGGGGTCTTTATTTAAGGGGATGTTCGGGCTATTTACACGACCGGGAATGTTGTTTTTCGTTTGTGGCTAATACGAAACATGGGGCTCCTAGTTTATCCACTACTCTATTTTGATTATTGCATGCCTGTGAAGTTTATTACCTACCTGTGATGACGATATATATAAATGTTGTATATGTTTTTCACCCACGCTAGCGCTGCCCATGCACTGCCGTAAGTTGAGTTACCTTATGGTGAAGTCCCCGGACCCTGTGGCGAATGCGGGTGGCATATACGTACATTCTATTTTAGTTGTTTCTGTGATGCATAGGAACTTAATTGATGGAACCTTATTAATTCTAATTAATGCATGATGTTGTTGGAATCAAATTTCAAAACCACTCGGTTCTTTTCAAAACTACTCGGTTTTTCACATAACCAAATGTTTTCAAAATTGAGCTTGAACCACCCGTTTCGAAATCACTAGATTCCATCAACGATATCAAGTTCATTACGTTAAATGTTTTTTTTTTCAAAAACCAGCTGTTGCCCTCCGACATTTCCTACGAGTAGTACTTAGTATTCATGCTACGTTTGTTGACTCCGTCAAGGCAAAGTGTACGGTAGGTGAAACTTGTTTGTAGCATACAATGCAATTGGTTAGGACAGTCATGTAACATTTTTTACTCCTACAAGGATTATATGGGTGGGTTTAATGCGATCAAGATAATGACAGGTTGAACTTGACTAGGACTCTTTGATTTGTTGACTCTGTCAAGGTCACTAGGGTCCTAGGGGTAAAAACTTTATATCGGGAGTTTCAAATATAATGGAAACTTGCAAGGTTTGTGCATACCTTCTGGAGTGTGATGACTTGAGTGGCTTCCATCAAGATTATCACGCGATGATAGTTGGGTCCCGATTCCTACCGATGAATAAGATTACTCTCGGAAGATTTTCACTTCACAACTAGCTAATCCATTAGGTGTCTAGAATGGTGTTAACTGGGTTATACCTTTGCGGAAACAGATTTATTTAATTAGATCCGTGCGAAAGCACGGGGAGCCTCTCTCGGAGCACCAACACTTGCCTGGTTGAACGGTTAACGAACTTGTGGAGCATATATGATCCCGACTAGTTCTCTTTTTAAGGTTTGAAAGAGAATTCGAGGAAACAGTGGGAGCTATCCTTATTAGATAAAGTGATTGACCAATCTAATCTTGATAGAGTGTACGCTGAGTGTTTATTTTCTCTCTTTCTCTTTGGCAGCAACTATCACCCGCCTTAAACTAAAACTCAACACCTAATTGACTGACCTTTTTACCATCGGTTTTGGATTGTCACGATTCACAACAAAGCCACATATATCCATGCCACTTCTGTTTTACCCTTTGCTCTCTCTAGAACATTCCGTATCACTACGAAGATCCATATAGAATGGATAAAACCATCTCGTATAGTTACATACGAACTTGCAGAAATTTATTTCAGTTCGAGAATGGATTCTGGTTCTGGGGAAAGTGAATAGGATTATTCAGTTTCTTTTGTCTTTGCCTTCTCTCAGGTTGCGAAGGGTCCTAGATTTAGGAGAGTGCACCTATTACACTTATTGGACAGTCTTCTTCCAAATCTTAGGCTGGTGTCGAAACGTAGGAAAAGAAGAAAATCAATTAGCCTAAGTATGGTGTACAGAAGGTAAGAAGTAAAAACATATAAAGGGATTGGAGTAAGGGCAATGAAAATTGTAACTAATGTCATGAGTCTGGTATTGGACGAGGCATTACTAGGAATACCCGTGTCACGCCCCGCTTCCCAGTAGACGGAAACAGTGACGTGGCAGGCCGCAACGTATTTACTATGAAATAAATACGTTAAGCGTAATTAAGCAATATATAAAAATGAACAAGAATGACAAGAGAATAAAATGAAATAGAAACTTTATTTACATTCAAATTTACATACAACTATTTGAAATAAAAGATACAATAATTAAAAGCAAATGCCTAAACAGTGGCATATTGAAAGTAAGTGCAAAGGAACTAGTAGTCAGGCTGAGAGGTAAGCTGGTCCAAGTCATCCTGGCTCGGCTCTATCTCCTCAGAGTCCGGTCCTCCTGACGAACATTCTAAAGAAAGAAACAGAAATGAATATCGTCAGCGAACAAACGCTCGGTAAGTCCCAAAAGAAGAAAGAGAATATAATATATATAAAGTGAAATGAACAGGTAAATTATATGATCGAGTACTGGTATATGACAGTTATTCTAACGTGGTTGTTTGTAGTTTGATAAGGAAGGTATTCATGTATAAAAGAGGAGTCCATATTACCCCGTGGACTATGGTAACATGCAGTATAACGCCCCGTCATAACCCACGGGACAACGGCACAAGAATTCATGTCGGTGTCTTTTAAGTGACCTCTCGTGCCACGATATACATTCCGTACCAATCTACCCCTTTATCCTCGCGTAATTTATTATATAGATTATGTTTACAAGTCTTGGATAAAACCATGGATACAAAATATTCATGTATTCATGTTCAGGATGTAATCATGTATTCAAGTAGTTATGTCAAGTTATAACCATGGTTCGGTCAAGTCGAGTCAAGTATACATGTTTGAATTTGATGTTTGAATTCGAGTATTCATGTTTATGGTCAAGTATTCATGTTGATTTTGGATTCAGATTTGAGGTTGGACTCAGACTGAGTCAGACGCTTGTAAATTGATTTAACTCTTGAATTCTTAGGTTCGGGAGTCATCGGCAACTGCTGCACATGGACGACATGATTTGTGTTTTTTTTCAAGACAATTGCCATTGATAATCCCTGTTATGTTTTCTAACTTGAATAGGTAAGCACTCATTTTCTCCGGTTCCCTGGGACTTAAGAGAACTGATCCCGCTTAAATCTATATTTACTAAAGTTCTTAAAATATTGTTTTGTATATCTCGAGGGGGTTTTATGAAAAATATTTTAATATAGATTAAAAATAAAACCTCGAGGGTGATTTGTATTACTTAGGGTTTTCATGAGCATGTGTTATAAGTATCGAGGTATTTTACTGATGAATACCTAGCTTTTAAAAGTTTATGTTATTTTATTGAAAACTAGTTCTTTTTAGTAACTTGATAATATTTTATTGACATTTTTTAATCTTTCATTTTTATAAAAATATAGTTTCAAAATATAATGAAAATATGGATTTATAAGTTTATATAATTTTAATTTTAAAAATTTAGTTTTATTTAGAAAATTCGTTTTTCCTATAAACCGTATTTATATCCTTTCGAGATCGAATACTCCGTGAGGAGTGCTGTATCTTGCTCTACTATCTTCAGGATGTGCAATAATCCACACCATCCATTAGCGGGTCCCCTAACAAGGGTTGTAGGTTCATAATTGCAAAGAAATACGAAATACCGTTTTAAAAGAAATCTGGTTTTAAAGTATGCGGCATTTTACTGTAAAGATTATTCTTCGAACAAATATACATACAATTAGACATCGTTCTATGTGTCACGACCCGAAATGGCACGGACTAGCACTTGAATCATATGAAGTCTATAGGACCCCGTCTAATTCAAGTAAGCCAAGAAATCCCAGAAATCTAAACCATTTTAAAAAAAGTGAAGAAAACATGTTTTAAAATAAGGGTTTTTTTAAATAACATAAGCCGAATATGCATTTTAAAATCTCAAGTCTTTTCTGAAAATTTCGGCAGAGTTTCCCTTGTAAATACTGGCCCCAAACGAGATACAACATGAATAATATATGCACAATGATAAAAGGCATCCCCAAGCGGGAGCTAGCTCTTCGTTAATCGACGGTCACAACTACGCAAGCAATATAATATACAACGTCGAAGGGCGAGTATCAAAATTCAAAAGGAAACTCAAATCATCAAGAAAACCATAATAATACAAGCGCGACTCTAAGGTCGAAATAATATACAACTGGTCTTCTAAGTTTATAAATAATACAAGTCTGGTTGATGGAATTTTACTAGATACAACTTAAAATAAATAAGTACAATGGTGGTCACGATGCAAATGAACCCACCTACGAAAGCAATCACTCGGAATGAAGTAATGTGTCAACAAAGCCGCCAAGGAAAAACCTGTATGGCAAAACCTGCAAGAAACTGTGGCATAACGGGGGTGAGTTGCCAACTCGTGAGTAGAAAACATCACAGAGCAGAAATCGTATGTATGACTCAATCCTAAGTCAATACGATCAGTAGTATACATCCTCAATATGATAAAGTTTGAAGCATGATAAGGTGGCAAGGGTAAACATCTATACCATGTGTAATACCAAGTGCTCGGGTCAGTGCCTCAGGTAGCAACACATCATAAACATGAGGTGTGATCAATGTAATCATCATGAAATCAGTGTCAACTATATCATGAAGTCTATAAGTATGTGGATATCATCCAACTATATAATCAATGCCTGTATGCATGTGGATCTAGTCCACGTGTCAACCAATGTGTAAGTGCACGGCGGCGCCCCGGCCGTCAATCAAACGGCCAAATGCGGAAGCGGTGAAAAACTTTAAATTTTGCGGACTTAGCAAACCGGCATCACCGCGCACTAAACACCCGGATCGTAACCATTAACTAGTCCTAGCTAACTATAAGATGGGAAAGAGATATACCGACGATCCAAGTCCTCCGGTCTTCTCATCATTGTCCCGATCTCCTGCGGAATGTCCCGTCTCCTCCCCGTCGCCGGAAGCGCACCACATCGCCTACTTCTTTTACGGGCTCCCACCTCAATGCCGAGGCAACTCGGGCACGAAGCCGGCTACTCGACGTGCCCAAGATTTGCTGTAGAATATAATACGGATTGCATGTCTCATTTGGGATTATGGAGTTGCCATTTGTGGAGGAATAGAAGTGAACTTTTTGGAGAGGGAGTTGTAGGGATTTCTCAAAAACTCAAGATACAAAATTTTCCACCACATGAAAATGAAATCCCCCACCCTCACTAGGAATGGCCGGCCCCCCCCATATTGGTGTGATTGGAGAGAGAGAGAGAATGGCTTGAACAATAAAGCAAAAAAAATGATGGCTTGAAAAGTCCAACACTCAACAACCATCTCTTCTCCCATCATCACAACCAAAGTCAAGAAATCATGAAAACCAAGTTAAGAAGTCAAGGTAAGGTGCAACCATGATGAAGTCAAAAAGTCAAGCAAGGTCAAGGTATGGTGAGTCATCATGACACAAGGAAATATGCAAAGACCCCCTCCACAAATGCCTATTTGCAACAATGCAAATAAACCCTCCTCCACCAATCTTCGGCCAATGAACGGAACAATGGAAATTGGCCGAAACGGAAAGCAAACTGGCAACTCCAGAAAACTGGTCCCGTAATAAATTACAGGAAAACCCCGATACTGTGCATACACACCCGCATTTGTATTCCGACCGAAATACAAATGCAATGAGACAAAATCTACACTGTACTATACTAGGATCCGGCTTAAACCAAAGCCGGCTAGTAATATCTGTTCGATCCTGATCCGTGCAATACCGCACGTATCTGATCGAACCCTGCCATATAACCATACGGCCTATAGTACAAACTGTCCGATCCTGATCCGTGCAATACCGCACGTATCTGATCGGACCTTGCCATATCTCCATACGGCCTCTACAACCTTTCGCCCGAAAGCTGAGTAACTGAAATGTGGGGGACTCTAAAGACTCATCAACACCTTGGTTGTGGATTTAACCACTAGCACGTCAGAGGTATAAGCCAATACGTAACGGGCTACCAGGTACTGACTAAAAAGGGATGTCTGTGAGCGAACTCAGCCTGACAACCCTACTGAGCCTGTCAGTGACAATATCCGTACAGTCCGGTCCGTTCGTCTATGAGTATCGCATGGTGGGCCTAGGGGGTTGGTAAAAGTCAGACCCCCAAAAGCGGTACAAGTCGTGTCGGAGTGTAGCCCAGAACACCCTGAGATACTACTGGAATACCTACCAGTAAATCTCCTTGCCTTGGCCAAGGACTTTGTGTAATGGCTCTCCTAGACACAGCACGACCTCACCCCCAATACCGGGAGAGACGAACCCCTGAAGATACGCTCACTGCCTCCATGTGGCTCGGGACTGTACCCAACTAAAACCTGTTTGCACGACTCCTTTGAGCCGTGGTAGGGTAGTAATCAAAGTACAGTGGGAACTCACACGAGACAAATGACGATCCCCAGGTCGATGAACTAACCTGCACACATGTCACCAGGGAACTGCCATCTGACGTCTGGTATATGACCAACTAGCATGTTCCCGGCGAGTCCTGTCCGGTGTACTCATAACCCAATGAGCACCTGTATACATCTTAGGTGATCCAACTGACACCAGTGGCTTGTGAGACCGGCCACCACCCCTCGTCGGGGTCTCGACTGTATACACTAGTCTACTATGGAGAATCGATGCCCTGTCTCGAAACTCTCACGACTAGGGACCTTTTAAGGATATGCTTATAGACCCCCAGCTCCCACTTATATGATCGCCCTCATACTGCTGGTGGTCAAGCAAGAATCCTAGGGGCTCTATCAACGTGTAATAGCGACGTGTCAGGTCACTTAAAACAGTACACGATGATAAAGGTAAACCAGATAGCATACTATCATCTCGAGTAAGACTGTCCTACCGGGATAGGTCCTCCCTCAATCATTACAATCACGTACCTGTGACCTAATAATTGACTCTGAGGGCACTATCTCCAACAATCTCCCACTTGCACTCAAGGCTAATTATTGCGATGTCGCATACTCACAGCCCGTGTGATACCGAACATCCAACTCCTCTACTAGTCAGTCTCACAAAGCTCGTTTGCGGAACTATTGCGTTCGAGGAATAGCCTCAGTGAGTGGATCCGCTTAGTTGTTTCTTTCTATGTCTCTCTATATCTCAAGTTCGCGGAGAAACCCATCTCCCGAAAAGAGCAATACCTGTCTCAGAATATGTCTGGATGTCTGATGGGACCTAGCTCATAAATGAACTCCAAATCCAAACTTCTTAGACTGTATCGTCAACTGAACTTAATCAGTATCCTGCGCCATGCCACCCTCAGTATTGCCTTGGACCACCTGTCCAAAATACTGCCCCTCATCAGAAGGAAAACTATAGCTCTGACAACCTCCTTGTCGTCCATGTCACCTTGGAAGCCTGGAATGATAACTGTTTCCCGAATGAGGCTGTCGTTATCATATCCCTAGAACATCCACTTATGTTCTAAAACTGCTTCCGACTGTTTCTCCAGGATTGGATTAATGTCAACTTATTGCATCTAGTGCAAGAACAACATCTGGTGTGGTACTTGACATCTCACGATTGACTCAATTTCCTGAGCAAGTGATCTGCCAATCATGCCCGTCCCTCTCCCCTTTAGTCTGTAAGACACCTTTGGAGAGGGTGACTCCATTACCTGCAGGTACACTACCGTGCCAGGAGTCGTCCATCCTAAATACTCTTAGAATGCTGTCAAGTACCCTGATTGGGAAACCACTCAAATCTAGATCTAAGACCATAGATCTAGTAACCAGTATGTCTGATATAAAATCCATTTCCTTTGTGGAGAAACAACTGTGTGACGACCAAAGTATAACCGATCGTAGTGTAGGAGTTTCTTTTCCTACTCTGTGTATATCATCCAAATACCAGGATATCACACCCTACTACCTTCTCAACAGATCCATCCCCTATTCTGATGAAGTCAAACCCATGACTGTCACGTCAGAAATAGATGATCTATCTCCGCTACATCTGCTCTAGTCTATAAATAGACATAAGCTACCTGTCCACCAATGCTTCCGCTGCTCCCACTGACTACGACAACCCTCTGGCAGAGTCATATAGACGTACACTTCTAAAACTAGTTTAGAACGACGCTATACTCATCCTCCCGCCGGGTCTCGCACCCTGGAACAACAGCAATGGTAATTGTGGGTAAACAAGAACTTCCCTGTCACCGTCCTTGAGGCTACCGTAGTACCTCTCGGGTGCCTGAAGTTACCCACCTTATCTGCGGAGTGGCCAATGGAATGTCAATCCAGATTGAATCTTTAGGTTCCTGTCAAATCTTCAGTAATCGTTTGTAGTTCTGGAATCACTTCCAGTTCTACCATACTCCCACTACTGTTTTCTGAAAAAATCCATTTTTAATAAAACTGTGGCGAGTCTAGAACAATATCGCTATTGTTCATCCAGATGGTAGAAAGTCAACCCTCGTCATAGCCTGGGTCAACCCACAAACAGCCATTACAGAAATGTGCCTTGAGTTGTCCAGTGTCTGGTTTTAATCATAAACCGGACAATTCCCCGTACCTTAACATCGTTAAGATATGAACTGTTCTATATCCAATATAGAAACAGAGGCACTGATTTAATTGAACCAGATTCAAATCATGCAGCTGTCCCCAGCGCATGTCAACTAAATGGAAGGAGGCCGATCAGCGTTACTCAACTTCCAATTATGAGTAACCTGAAAGAGAAGCAAGATCTCTTTATCATTACTATCAACTGAATACCATACACAAGTATCTACATCTTCGATCTCTTTGAAGAATCCCGATACTTGCTATACCTGGTTCTCTACTCTATTCAAATACCTATAACTTCTCAAAATTGGACCCTGTGTTTCCGCGAAACACCTGTCTAAAAACTAGAGAAGTCATAAGTAAACCGAATACAGTACGAGGACCAACCCCTCTGTCCTAATGGACACTGGACAACATACAATACTCTGTATAAGTCCCTTGAGTCTGATAACTCTTTCACTGTGTGTCGTAGGTTGAAAACTGTACTTATGGTTAAGAAGAATTACACCGCTGTTTAATGCTCCTTACCTAACCATCCACTGATATAGGTAAATGTCGTAGACATAATTTCAGAAAGGTATATCTCACTCTATGAAAACAGACATACAGATATATCATTTTGAAATTGGTGCGTAACAGCGGATATTCAAAACCAAATATTTGCCGACCGGCAAACAGCCCAGGTGATTTCCTCAAATATCACTGATTACAACGAATCCCGATATAATGAGGATAATCACCCAATTCCCAATAACTTACTCCCACTCATCATCTGTAAAACCATACAGATGTGAGAATCGTACCTGGTAAATACATACCCTGGAGTAAGTATCTAATCGGGAAATCAGTTTTCCTTTAACATTACACAGTGAAACTGAAACATCGAAATGTTTCGATGGGGTATCCTGGTATTCTTAGTAATGCCTCTTCCATATTCACGACTGTAACCGTATAATTCTTTGCCACCTCTCCAAATCCCTTCATATGTCTTTAGTCATTACCTTCTGCACACCCCTTTAGGCCGAATGGTTTTCTTCCTTCCCTACCGTTCGGCACCAGCCTATGGTTTGGAAGAAGACTATCCAATAAGCATAATGGGTGTACTGTCCCAATCCTAGGAACACTCGCAATGAGAGAGGGTGAAGATAAAAGACAACCGAATAAACCTTATTCCTATTTCTCCTGAACCAGAATCCATCCCCGAACTGGAACCAGTTCCATTCGAGTTCATATATAACCATACGATGGAGTATCCAAATAAACTGTGGATCTTCGTAGTGATACGGAGTGTCCTGGAGAAATACAAAGGTGATGTAGGAGTGGTAACGAAATATTTGGTTTGGTCGTAAATATCTGTTGCAATTTACTTTGCCCTCTTACTAATCCCTTGCTTTGTCTGAACTTAATACCTTCTGCACACCATCGTTATGCTAATTGGTTTTCTTTATTCCCTACCGGTCGGCACCAGCCTAAGGTTTGGAAGAAGACAATCCAATTTGCGTAATAGGTGTACTACCCCTAAACCAAGGAGTACTCGTAACCTCAGAGAGGGTAAAAGAAAAAGACAACTGAATAATCCTATCCGTTTTCTCCAGAACCGGAAACCATCCTCGAATAAATTCTTTCGAGTTCGTATCTAACCATACGATGGTTTTGTCCAATGGAAGTGGACGTTCGTAGTAAAACGGGGTGTCCTGGAGAAAAGGGTAAAAGTAGGAGTGGCAATGAGGTTTGCAACTCTGACAATCCAAAAGCCGGTGTTTAAGAAGGTTCGGTCAACTTGGTCACTGAGTCAAAGTCTTAGGGTCGGGTCAATGGTCGCTGCCAAAGAGAGAGAGAAAAGAAACACTCAGCGTGCACTCTAACCTAGATCAGAATGGTCACCAATTTATCTAATCTGGAATCCTCCCACTGTACCTCAAATTCTCCTCCAAACCTGAAAGAAGAATTAGTCGGGGTCACCCGAGGAGTAAACTAACTCATCAGTGGGAATCGGGATCCAACTCTCATCGCATGACAACGTGACGGAATCCGCTCACGGTATCACACTCCAGAAGGTATGCGCATATCTGACAAGTTTCAGTACTTTTGAAACTCCCGATGTGATTTCTACCCCATGCTCTTATGACCTTGGCGAAGGTCAACAAATCTTAAGTCACATGTCAAGTTCTACCCGTCATTATCCAGGTTAATTTGAATCCACCCGTACAAGCCCTTGACGAAGGTCAACAAGGCTATACGACTGTCCCAAACCAACGCATCTATCTATGCAACAGAAAGGTAACAAGCAGCTACCATACACTATGCCTTGACGAAGGTCAACAAACATAGCATGAATACTACGTGCTACCCGTCTGAAACGACGGAGGGCTACGAATGGTTTCTGGCGAAAACCTTTAACGTAATGAACTTGATATCGTCGAAGGAACGGATAGCTTTTTAAAAATATAGTGACGAAAACCGTTGCTAAAGAGGTCACTCCCGGTGAAGGGATCTCGGCTCTTTCCCCGTAGAATGGGGTGCAGGATATTCCAAATGAATACCGCGATGCAAAGCAAAAGTAATCGGCTATAGTGAAGTTAATGCCCTGACGCAAACTTCTGTCCAAGGGGTCACTCCCGGTGAAGGGATCTCGGCCCTTGCCTCGTCGACTGAGGAGCAGGATATTCCAATGAATACCACGATACAAAACAAAAGTAAACGTCCTTGCAATAACAGCTTTTTGAAAAGTGTTCCAACAACATCAGATTAGGTTTGTTTTAACTTGCATTGATCCGAATCAATGCAGTCCCATCAACTGATCACACCAAAAAGAACGAAAATATACCGATGTACGTATATGCCATCCGCATTCGCCACTGGGTCCCGTCATTACCCGTTAGGTTAGCTTACTAACGACAGAGCGGGGACTAGACTAGCGCGGATGCAAAACATATACGACATCTACTAATATATATGCCAATATATTATATTCGCTCAAGGCGTGAATAAAATGCAACATCACAGAAATGTACAGCATCACAGAAACAATACAGATATCTGGGATCCCCGGGTTTCACAGAGCCACTGCTGAAACCCGACGTTCCCCTGGTCGTGTGGATAGCCTGTGCAATGAAATTCTAGACCCCTACGGGTGCGGCAAGTCACCCGCCAAAACCTGAAGCGAGGCAGCCCCCTTCAGCGCCGTGAATGGACCACCTAGCACTTCACGGAATCCGGTAACTTGGGCACCCCTCCTGGGTCAACCTGTACCCCCTACGAGTGCGGCGAATAGCCCGCCAATCCTAGAGTGAAGCCCCCTCCGTCCCAATTCCATGAGATGCGGGCTTGTTGCCCTCTAGAACCCGGCTATCCGTGCACCCCTCCGCGAGGCAATCCTAGTACAGAAAGAAAAATATACATACACCGGGTACATCGACCGCAACCAGGTCGTGCCCCAAAATAATAATACAAACAGGCAGTGACGGCAGTCCACATGTCGGACGCTCGCCCCGCAATATCAAATGTACATAATACAACCACAACTGTACTAGCATTGCATCCAGGCTATCCCCCCACGACCGATCCGCAACATCACAGCAAAAACAAAACATCAACGTGAAAGTCACGTTCGCAAATCCGTCTAACCGGGCTATAGCAGTTAGACCGGATTTACCGATCAAGTGACATTCACGGTCGCAGATATAATGTAAATACTGTGAAAAATGTGTTTAAAATTTTCCGATTGACCAAAAATTAACAAGTGGGCCCCCAATCAAAACTGTAGCACTCACAGAAAACCTGGGCCCAATTTTAATATTCCAAAACCCCTAATTACAGCCCATAATCCCACTGCAAAAAAATTTCCACACGAGCCCATACAACTGCGGCGGAAGCGCGGCCATAAGGGGGTTTTGGCCGCCCTTCCGCGGTCGTACGGACGAATTGTGTCACCAAATTTTTCCAGTGTTCTTATAACTTCCTGCACATCATTCTGAGACCACCTGAAAAATTTTTAGACTCCAAAAAATTTCGACAGAAACTGATGCGAAGGCAATACGTGTTTTGGAACTTTTTGATCGATCGGAAATGCAAACACATTACACAAAGCTAGACTAAGTTAATGGCGAGGCTCTGATACCACTGTAAGTGCACGGCGGCGCCCCGGCCGTCAATCAAACGGCCAAATGCGGAAGCGGTGAAAAACTTTAAATTTTGCGGACTTAGCAAACCGGCATCACCGCGCACTAAACACCCAGATCGTAACCATTAACTAGTCCTAGCTAACTATAAGATGGGAAAGAGATATACCGACGATCCAAGTCCTCCGGTCTTCTCATCATTGTCCCGATCTCCTGCGGAATGTCCCGTCTCCTCCCCGTCGCCGGAAGCGCACCACATCGCCTACTTCTTTTACGGGCTCCCACCTCAATGCCGAGGCAACTCGGGCACGAAGCCGGCTACTCGACGTGCCCAAGATTTGCTGTAGAATATAATACGGATTGCATGTCTCATTTGGGATTATGGAGTTGCCATTTGTGGAGGAATAGAAGTGAACTTTTTGGAGAGGGAGTTGTAGGGATTTCTCAAAAACTCAAGATACAAAATTTTCCACCACATGAAAATGAAATCCCCCACCCTCACTAGGAATGGCCGGCCCCCCCCCCCATATTGGTGTGATTGGAGAGAGAGAGAGAATGGCTTGAACAATAATGCAAAAAAAATGATGGCTTGAAAAGTCCAACACTCAACAACCATCTCTTCTCCCATCATCACAACCAAAGTCAAGAAATCATGAAAACCAAGTCAAGAAGTCAAGGTAAGGTGCAACCATGATGAAGTCAAAAAGTCAAGCAAGGTCAAGGTATGGTGAGTCATCATGACACAAGGAAATATGCAAAGACCCCCTCCACAAATGCCTATTTGCAACAATGCAAATAAACCCTCCTCCACCAATCTTCGGCCAATGAACGGAACAATGGAAATTGGCCGAAACGGAAAGCAAACTGGCAACTCCAGAAAACTGGTCCCGTAATAAATTACAGGAAAACCCCGATACTGTGCATACACACCCGCATTTGTATTCCGACCGAAATACAAATGCAATGAGACAAAATCTACACTGTACTATACTAGGATCCGGCTTAAACCAAAGCCGGCTAGTAATATCTGTTCGATCCTGATCCGTGCAATACCGCACGTATCTGATCGAACCCTGCCATATAACCATACGGCCTATAGTACAAACTGTCCGATCCTGATCCGTGCAATACCGCACGTATCTGATCGGACCTTGCCATATCTCCATACGGCCTCTACAACCTTTCGCCCGAAAGCTGAGTAACTGAAATGTGGGGGACTCTAAAGACTCATCAACACCTTGGTTGTGGATTTAACCACTAGCACGTCAGAGGTATAAGCCAATACGTAACGGGCTACCAGGTACTGACTAAAAAGGGATGTCTGTGAGCGAACTCAGCCTGACAACCCTACTGAGCCTGTCAGTGACAATATCCATACAGTCCGGTCCGTTCGTCTATGAGTATCGCATGGCGGGCCTAGGGGGTTGGTAAAAGTCAGACCCCCAAAAGCGGTACAAGTCGTGTCGGAGTGTAGCCCAGAATACCCTGAGATACTACTGGAATACCTACCAGTAAATCTCCTTGCCTTGGCCAAGGACTTTGTGTAATGGCTCTCCTAGACACAGCACGACCTCACCCCCAATACCAGGAGAGACGAACCCCTGAAGATACGCTCACTGCCTCCATGTGGCTCGGGACTGTACCCAACTAAAACCTGTTTGCACGACTCCTTTGAGCCGTGGTAGGGTAGTAATCAAAGTACAGTGGGAACTCACACGAGACAAATGACGATCCCCAGGTCGATGAACTAACCTGCACACATGTCACCAGGGAACTGCCATCTGACGTCTGGTATATGACCAACTAGCATGTTCCCGGCGAGTCCTGTCCGGTGTACTCATAACCCAATGAGCACCTGTATACATCTTAGGTGATCCAACTGACACCAGTGGCTTGTGAGACCGGCCACCGCCCCTCGTCGGGGTCTCGACTGTATACGCTAGTCTACTATGGAGAATCGATGCCCTGTCTCGAAACTCTCACGACTAGGGACCTTTTAAGGATATGCTTATAGACCCCCAGCTCCCACTTATATGATCGCCCTCATACTGCTGGTGGTCAAGCAAGAATCCTAGGGGCTCTATCAACGTGTAATAGCGACGTGTCAGGTCACTTAAAACAGTACACGATGATAAAGGTAAACCAGATAGCATACTATCATCTCGAGTAAGACTGTCCTACCGGGATAGGTCCTCCCTCAATCATTACAATCACGTACCTGTGACCTAATAATTGACTCTGAGGGCACTATCTCCAACACAATGACACAAAAATATCATGCATGTAAATATCATAAAGCATATGCATGGAAGTATGAGGATATAAATCAACGTGTGTCCCTCGCGGCACACCAAAATCATGGAACCTGAGTGTCCAGCATCGACACTCGAAACATCATGAAACCCGTGCCCAGCATCGGCACGTAAATCCTCATATATATTGAGCTCCGTCAATCCGGATCGGCCCACGAGCTCCGTCACTCCGGATCGGCCCATATCATCTCTCGACTCCGGTCGGTATCCTCCGGATATCCGCCGAGCCCAAACCAATCACCGGTAGGTAGTAGTCTCTCTGCCAGGCTCACCGTTTGTATACACAGCATCCCTTTCTTGCCTCGGGGTACCATACCGGGCCCCACCATGTACCCGCACACGGCCCATGGCTCCTCCTCGCATGGGGTATATATATCAGAACCGATAAAACTCATGGTGGCTACTAAAATATCATATCAAGAGAAACCGGGTTTTTAAAACAGTACATACTTTCTTTTGAAATACCCACGGTTCTCAAATCCAGAAATATCATGGAAACAACGTATCTCAATGCGTATAATCATAAAGCATGATGTATGAGACATATACAGAATGTAAGCATATCCATATGTCATGCAACTTGGAACAGTAATATGCACATATCGAGGGAAAACTGCTCTTATAAAATGAATCCAGTTTTAAAATATATCTTGCGGTTCCCAAATCTCCAAAATCATGCCAGAATCATCAGTGTACGTGCAAATACGTATGTATGCAAGTATGTCATACAAGGAGTCATATCCTGATGCAAAAATCCTACTGTGTAGTGACATGACAATTATCGATGATGAAGTGTGTGAGCCGGCAAGCAGGTATACGTGGAACATACGCATCATCGATAATGGTGCTGGTGTCCAGACAGCATGGGTTTAATATAACAATAAACATATTTAAACATGCAACGCGATGCGAATTGCAAGAATATGCGGAAAATGAATAATGAACACAATAGTGAAGAATCTACATCAATATATAAATGTCATACAGTTTTGCCATTTGAAATAAGACGAATCGTGGTGTTTAGAAAAATAAGGGCTACTGTGTTTTTAAGAAAAGATGCGTCTTTTGAAAATATCCGTAGAATCCCTTGGCATGTCTTTAAAATACTCACGATTCGTTAGTTTTGAAATAGGTATGACTCGAGTCTAGTCTAACATCTATAAGTACTACAGAACTAAACGAACAGTCTAACCGAAAGGGTAAGGGAAACCACCTAAATCTGAGTCGTTATACATATAAATATAATAGTCGGTGATCCCGCCTCAATAGTATCACATACGATACAATATACAATATGACATTCTCGAGTCAAGAGTGCGGATCTATCATCAATATAAAGCTCGTACGGTAAATCCATCGTACGGCATCCCAATCTGGGTACGGGTCAAATATCACATTCATCTCATTATTCATCTGGTATCCATTATCATCATATCTCATGAACTGGGGGTACTGATCTAGGTCTAGTAAAAACTGATACCATCTGCAAATATATGCGTATATGAAACACACGTCTAAAGGCCCGCTAAAATCTCATGTCGCATCTCGTAATACGAACCACATCATATCACCAATCCATGGCACCATGCCCAATCTCATCAACTCATCTCCAAATACCATGTACAATCCTCATCATCCTTGTATAGGTATACACATATATATACATAGTCCCATATCTATGTATGTATGTATATATATATATATATATATATATATATATATACATATCCCCATAACCGCACAAGTAAAACAATATAAACATATGTGTGCGCGCGTGTGGGTGTAAACCTTATTCTAAGGTCCGCGACTAAACTAACTAATGACACTATCATCCAATTATACTAAATTTATCCATGACTTCCCAAAGTCTATCTAGATACTCATAATCTCATAATAAACATATGAATATATCCATATAAAATATATACCATACACTACACTACGAACTGCGGGGGTGCTACACGGCATCCACCCGACTTCCCCCGTAGATATATATCTACTCACCTTGATCTTCGCTTACCGATGCCGATGTCGCCCCGCGCCTGCTTGTTGTCTCGAAGTCTTCGTGAGGGTACCTACATATTATAACGTATCGAATTGCATTAAAATCCAATTTAAAACCAAAACGAAATACGAATCTTACATAGGTCAAAACCTATGGTCTACTCTTGCAAATCAACCAAATAACAATCGATATAGACGTACAAATGTCAAGTAATCGAATACAATACCAAATACCAAAACTTAAATCCATAACCATCTCAAAACATAAGGCAGAAACCAAGAAAACATGCTCCAGATTTTAGTTCAGGGAAAACCAAGGTGCACAAACAACACTGGGGTGATATATAGGGTGTATGTGAGCTACTGAAGCAACCTGGGCACCTAACTCATCCAAGTGGCCGGCGACACTAGCCAAAATTCCGGCCTCCTCGGTTTTGAGGACTTGGATTGGGTTCGTTTTGGTTTGGTGGTCTCGTAGTGCTCTAAATAGGTCTCTGAAGTTGTTTGCTCATCTAGTAATGGCCCCGGATCACTCCAGATTTCCCTGCACTCACTAGATTCTCACAAAACTGACATGAATAGTTTCAGTTCTCAGTATTTGGGTTTTTTTCGAGTTGGCCTGGGTTTCTAACATCATAGGGGGGTTTTAAGGTCACCACTAAGGTCCATAAACACAACCACAACTCAAAAATCCCTCAAACCCTAACTTAAGATTTTCAAAGTTCACTAAACATCGCCTAATCACTTCTAAACATGTATCTAAGATAAAGTGGAAGAAAAAATACACAAATGGTGAAGATATTACCTCATTTGGCATTCATGAATCCCCTAGAGCATCAAAATCCCATTTTTCTTTGTCCAAAGTGTAGCTTGTGAGCTTGTGCATGTTTTTTGTTAAATGGAGATGGAGTTTTGGTATTGTTTTGATGATGTTTTTAGGGTTTGAAGCGGAGGGGGAGTGAGGTGCTGCCATGGGTGAAGAGGGAGGATAAAAGATGAAGGAGATGATGAGGAAACAAAGTGTTATGGTTTAAGGTTGACCCCTCACCTCTCTCTCTCTCATCCTTACCTTATTGTTTAATCATTTCCTTTTTCTTTTCTTTTCTCTTTATTCTTTATCTTTTCTTTTCTCTTTAAATTCCAAACCAAGCATGAAGAATTTTAAAGAAAAGCAATGAAGCAAATGTAACACAAGTGTTAAAAAATGACATGTGCATGTCATGTGTACAAAACACGCTTAATACCCGATTAGCGATATTTAATCCCGATTAGCATTAAAATAGTGTATAATGAATCATAAAATCTTATAATTTGCATAAATCACATAAAATGCCCTCTTTTTAGTAATTTCTATAATTTTCCAAATTTTCCCCATTTATCGGTATTTAATTATACCGCAATATTAAAATATTCAATATATTTATTATTTAATTATAAAAATTCCCAAAAATAATATTTTATTTTTCTGAAATGTTACAATCTTCCCCCTTAAAGAAATTCAGTCACCGAATTTAAATTTAAACCCCTCAAATACTAAAACATTTCAGTAAAAAGTCCAAGTCGTCGGGGCTCCGAAATCATCAATACATAAGACGCATCATAGCACAATGCATGCGCATGAACAATGAGCAGATAACTCCAAATCAAAACTATACATATAAACATCTGAAAGAAATGCATGCCAAACCTTTTTAAGTCGTTGTGCGATGCGTGATTGAATGATTCTTGTTGTGTGTATCAAATCAAATGATCCCCGGCAACGGCGCCATTTGATTAAATGATTTTCTTTATGTGTCGGTTTAGAAAATGAATAGAATTCACAATCAAAGAATTATTTGACCTCAATCAATAACGGTGTCGGATGTAGCGCGTTAGTAAGTGCGGATAGTCCACAGGGAAAGTGTAACCGTTCGTCTTTCGAATTAGATGAGTCGAAACTTTAAGGAAAAGAAAAGAAAACAATTCATGATTTGTAAATTGAAGTTCAAGAATTAGAAAAATCTAGATCTAATAAAAAGAAACGGTAAAATCAAGAATTGAGAATTTGTTGATTTTTCCAAACCAAATATCAAGAATCGAAATGAGGCTCGTAGGAATCGATCGGATCCATAGATGTGGTGTAATCTAGAGATGACGTATTCTTATCCTTTGAAGAATTGATACTAGATCGATGATGATCGACGAGAATTAGGGATTTCTTGTGAAACTAGGGTTTCATCATTTATCCCTTGTTCCTTCGTCGATATCATTCACATTCTAGCCTCTAGTAAATTCAAGAATTGATCGCAGATCCCTAATTTCGAGCGATAACAATCAAGAAAGCATCGCAACGAAACTAGGTCATCGATTCTTCAACTTGCTAGAGTTTAAAAAACTCGTAGGACTTAAGAATCGTTTTAAGATTTGTTACATCATCATTCTATTGATCGTCTCGACTCCTTTACGAGCGGAGTTTTACTCAAACATCATAACAAGAACCACAATTACAAATTGAGATCGAATCATGATGCAAGAATTTAAAGAAAGCAAGATTCACGAATTTCACCTTTTATTTATATCAACAATTTCATTACAATCGCTCAAGAACTACAAGAGGAAGAACTCAATCGTCGATTTGGCTTCGCTCGTCTCCGTGAGTCGCGGATCGGCTTGGATCACTTGCTCGATTGAAGATCGGCTCCGCTCCTAAAAGGTTGAAGGCTTCTTGCTTGATTTGGTACTCGGGATCTTGAATTTGGTGTTGGATTAGGGTTAGGGTTTCACACAAGTCGTGTCACTCAACTTGTGGATGGAAGATGAAGAGAGTAATGATTGAGGAATTAATGAACCTCAACCCTTAGATCTAGGCTCTCTTTTATAGACCTCAAAACCCTAGATCTAGGATTTCAAATTTGAATTTCCCTCCAAAAGTTTGTTAAGGAGATTTGAATTTCCATCCAAAAGTTTGTTAAGGAGAGCCTTCTAGATGAGCCACGTGGAGAATCGGGAGTCTTCTGGAAGCTTGGGAAGTTACAAATAGCCACGTGTAGAAAATTGAGCCGTTAAAGCCGTCAAGACGCCGCGGTTCCGCGGCACAAGCAGGCTCTCGCCGCGGAACCGCGGCGTTTCTGAAGCCTTGTGGCTTTGGATCTCTGGTACTCGTTTGGGCTTAGACTTGGGCCTTTTCCCGATATTTTGAATTTTTTTCCCCTCTATATTGCTACCAGATCTCAAAACTTGGAGTTGGTGTATTTTTTATCAGCATCTTTTGGCTTTGTTCCTGCAATTTCCTGCACATACTCCGAAACAAGTGTTGCGCAATAAAGGGATGATGCGATGCCATGATAAACAGTTAATTTCCCTAAAAATGCCGGTTTTAGTATACAGTACAAGTAATCCAGTATTTTACATGTGTTTTGCTAATATGTGCAATATGAATACAGGATACCTTTACATGAATGCAAAAGGTAGGAAAATTGCCGTGTTAGAAATGCAGTATTTTCGACTGATCAAATTCCCCCAAACTTATTTTCGATCATCTCGAGCGAGTTGTTTTATTAAAAAGAGAAGGAGAAAATAAAGAAAGAGAAAAACTAACTAGCACACTTTCGTAGGCAACACGATTGCACTGAGCACGTGCAACAAGCCTTTAAACCTCTAGGTGTCCCTAGTTGGAGGAGTGTTGTCTCCTGGGGGTTTTCAGCGGATTGCACCCACAAAATCCAATAATAAAAGGATGATCATGAATATTACATTTAAAGAAAAGAATCGTAGAAGAAAAGCCTTGAAAATTAGGGTTTCCAACTAAGCTAGCTTTTCGGTTGTCATGAGCCCTATCTTAATAGTCATGAAAAGATGTCAGAAATCACGTCCTCCCTCAATAAAACATCGTCTTGTTCTTCATTCCTATCTTTCTTCCAAAAATCGATCATATAACCCTACGTGTATGTAATAAACATCCCTACACCCGGAGAATTCAATTCAAGCTATCATACTCTTGCCCATCAGCCTCAGTACTTTTTAATTAATGAATATTTAGATATGCTCACACATTTTCATGCGACCGTTAATATTTCTTGAGGTACTAACCGACCGATTACTCATGTGCTTGCTTATTTGGTGTTTTTTCTTCGTCTTGCACCACCTCAGGCATATCAGCGACTCCCAGACCAGTTGGCCTTAGGGCACTAGGTGAAGAGGCACCCTCGCTATATATTTTTTTTATTGCCCTTGGTGATAACAAAACCAGTGTCCATTTTTCTACACCATTTTATATTTTCTTCATTTTTTTTATTTCCTTCATACATCGGTTTTAAGACAAGAGCATTTCAAGGTATCCTCTACTATCCCGGGCTTCAAGACGTGTGTAAGTGCGAATAGCAGGGTATCAACGTTCAAAATGTTTGGCTTTCCAGAATAGAAACTATTTTTCAAACTTATTTTTATTCTCAGATTAGTGACTTCTTTCATCTTACTAACCCTTGGGACAACGGCTCATAACTACTTATTACTAGTTCGTATAAGGAAACTTCTAATTTTCTTAGTTTTCTTAAATTTTTCTAATCTTATGGATGTAATTTTTCACTATCTAAACTTTTATTATCTTATTTATGTACAAAAAATGTTTTTATTTTTTTGAATTTTTTTTAAATTTTTATGGGTTTTCAAATGTTTTGTGCTTATGCAAAGTATGATGCAAATGATGCGAAAATAAGCACAAACCTCCCCCAAACTTGTTTTCAACAGTGTCCTCACTGTTGCCATCCGCTAAATCTCGAAAAACCTGTAAGCTTGGGAGGAATTTATTAGTGGGGGCAAAATATTTAAGTGAAGATCCTCCCCCAAACTTATTTTTGGCTCAAAATTTTGTAAAATTTTTTCTTTTCAGGAGCCCGATTATACCCCCCAAACTTAAGCAATGTTAATCTTTGAAAATCACATGAAGGGGTCAAGAATCAGTGGTCGATGCCAAGCTTTGCAAAGACCGAAGGTTAACACCAACCATTCAAAATTTTTATCAATGCAGTGCTCTGGTTGGTGGAAGAAGAAGTGGGGAAAGGGTAAGTGGTGGAATAGAATGTGTGTGCGTCTCGTTTTGGAGAGACGATGCAGTGAATGTGATGGATTGCTCGCATTCTTTTTACAGTTCAGAAGAAGGGGTGGAGGTTCAATTTCAATGATTTGGAGATGATTCATCTCAACACCCGTGTCATTCAAAAATGCGAGTTCATCAGCGAAGATCTCCTCAAAAGTTCCATCTATACCCCGATGAATAATGTCATCACAAAGTGCGGGATGATCTTCAGACTCCAGAAACGGTTCATAATCGGTGTTAGTTGTTGACCCGGACATCTCGGTGGAAGAGTCCGTATGTGTATGATACATAGTTGGGTCAAACAATAACGTATGAAAAGAGTCAAGATCAGTATCATGAGGATCATCAAATTCGCTGCTGTCGACATCCATTAAGTCGACAGAACAAACCTGAGCAATAGGTTCGGAGGGTACACTTTCCAACTTGTAAATGTTCAGCTCTATTGACCTATTCCCGAAAGATAGGGTCATAGAACCATTACGACAGTTGATTATAGCCTTGGAAGTGGCCAAAAAGGGGCGACCTAAAATCACCGGAATTTGATTCCGTGGGTTCGCTACAGGCTGTGTATCAATTACAATAAAGTCCACAGGGAATATGAATTCCCCGATTTTTATTAACACATCCTCCAGTTCACCCCTAGGTTTAGTGATTGATCGGTCAGCCATCTGGAGAGTTATGCTCGAGGGCTTTAACACTCTGATACCTAGTTGCTCATAGACTGAGTATGGAAGCAAGTTAACACTAGCGCCAAGGTCTAGTAGAGCACGGTTGATGTGTTTTTCCCCGATAGAAATGGAAATAGTAGGACAGCTAGGGTCCTTACGTTTCCTCGGTACTTGTTGGGGGAAAACCGTGTCTACAGTCTTTGCCATGAATATCTTCTTGGGCACTTGAGTCTTCCTCTTCCTAGTGCACAAGTTCTTAAGAGTTTTCGCATAGGATGAAACTTGTTGGATGGCATCTAGGAGAGGGATGTTGATGTTAACTTGCTTAAACATATCCATAATCTTCTCCATATGTGGACTCGATGTGTTAGCCCTTAACCGATTAAGATAAGGTGCTTTAGCAATAAGCGCTGGGTCCATCATAGGAGAAGGAAGTGTGTGTGGACCCGATCCCAAAATAGAAGTGGGGATCGTCGGTGGAGGAGTAGAAGAGGTGGGCTGAGGTAGCGAGCCTTTTGGGAAACGAAGAATAGGCTCGCAAGAAGGTGTTGGGGTAGAAGAACTGGGGTCAGAATTAGAAGTAGAAGTGGAAGGAAAGGTCTCAGCCGGGGTATCATCGATAGATTTTTTGTGTCATCAATCTCTTCCCTAACGTGATTGTCAAGCACTCTTCCAGATCTCAACGTGATTGCATCCACATGATGTGAATAGCCAGGATTGAGTAAAGGTTGAGCTGGAAGTTTACCTTTCTCTCTTGCACTCATTTCGGCTTTTAGTTGTGCAATTTGTGCTTCCATCGATTTGATATTCTCATTTTAAGAGACAATGATCTTCATCACATTCTCGATGGAAGATTGCAAACTTGCCGTCCCTTGGATGGATTGTTTCATGAAAGTATCCAAGGTTTGTGCTAGTGCAGAGGTATTATCTGAACCGGTCAATTGCAAAGAGTTTTCTTGTGGTGCAAAAGTGTTGGCCGAATTTTGGAAGTTTTGTGATTGGAAGGGGTGCTGACTTAATTGCAGTGGTGGTTGTTGTTGTGGTGGAGGGACCCTTTGGAAATTGTTTTGGGTTGTAACCATGTTTTGAGATTGTGATTGGTTCCAAGCAAAGTTAGGGTGATTCATCCAACCCTGATTATACGTGGAAGAAAATGGATCGTTTCTAGGTCTTTGTTGGAAAGCAGCATTGGTATGCTCGTGACCTTGAAACGGAGAATTCAATGGACATTCTTCCATAAGATGTGATGGATCAGAACAGCATCCACATACAGTTTTGGAGAGTGACATTTGATTTAGGGCGGCGGCTAAAAATTTGTTTTCCATAGTCTCGAGTTTCTTTTGCATAGCTGAAATTTTAGCTCTAACTCCTATAGAAACATCCGATTAGTTATTGCCAGCATTAGACGATTGACTCACACCCTCCCACTGTAAAGATCTTTCAGCGAAATCTTCTAAAAATTTCCAGGCTTCCCCATCATCTTTGGTCATGAAATTGCCTTGACACATTAATTCAAGGGTCTGTCTTGTGTTAGGATTAATGCCCTCATAAATGATTCGGCACAGATCCCATCTGAGGATGCCGTGATGTGGACATTGAACTAACAGATCCTTAAAGCGTTCAAGAAATTGTGAAAATATTTCATTTGGAAGCTGGGTGAATTGATTGATTTCGCTACGGACTTGAGCTGTCTTATGATGTGGGTAGAATTTCTTAAGGAATGCTTTGACGAATTCTCCCCAATTTGAAATAGAATATGCGGTAGTGTTGTATAGCCACTTCTCGGCTATATCGCACAAGGTGAATGGGAGAAGATGAAGACGCAAAGCATCCACAGACAGCTGTGAGGTACCCATCATTGCGCATACATTTTCAAATTTCGTGATAAACACGTATGCGTCCTCAGACTTGAGACCGTGAAATTTTGGTAGAAGGTTGATGTATTGGGGTTTAATCTGAAAATTTTCCCCGTTGGCTGGTGGAGTGGAAAGACAAGTGGAAAGGGGACCTCGTGTAGGATAGCACCTCTCTTGGAGAGAGATGCGAGGTGGATTCTGCGCACCAACGGACGGCGGCAGAGTAGTGGTAAAGAAGTTCGATAGAGACGGATCCATCGATGTGGGTGTGGTGGTGGGTAAAGAAAAGGTAAATGTAGAAATACCGACTTTTGGGTCGATCGGTGAAACGCGGACTAAACAGGCACTAGAATCCTGTTGTCCAGCCTATCTTGCACTAAAAAGGGTTAGTACAAGTGGCAGCGTGAATTTATAATTAGGGGAATGATGAATGAATGCGGTGTTTGTTTTGAAAATTGGACGGATTTTTAAAAAAAATTATGCAACACAACAAATGCAACACACAAAACCCTAATTCTATTGGTCACCTAGGTCAAATCTTTAGACCGCTCCTAACTGCCAAAAGACAAGTCGCAGAATAAAATCCTCCACTGCTTCTTTGTCCCCGTGTGGCCAGATAAGTGCCAGGTAAGTGGGAAGGTACTCCACTACGTAAGTAGTGGGCCTAATTAATAACCACTAGCCTTAGACACACTTTCCTTAGACACCACAAGAAAAACGCGGATAAGCAATGAATTACCCACGGCCTTCTTCTGTCCTAAGTGAGCGCGGCGGTCCTTAGAGTCATCTCTAGATCTTTTTTAATTAATGAGGGTAAATGCGGATGCAAGTTTGTGATTTTTGGGGCTTAGGAAGGGTAATGAACTCCCCACCTAATCTGGATTTGGTCTTTGCCCCTTAATGTCCGTATTAAATATGCAAACAACCACAAAAATCAAAACAAGCACAATTTAATTTTTCTTTTTGCGCGGCGCTGCGATTTTTGCAAAGAAGCCTGCATAAAATGTTAATTGGAACAGATGAGGAGGAGATAAAAAAGTGAGAGAGTTTACAGAGCAAATTTGGTTTATTGATGACGTCACCACGCGGCGGATCCGCGGCAAATGCTTGCTAATGCCGCGGAATCGCGGTCCTATGAAGAGATCACTGCTCTGAAATTTTTGGTACTGTTCCTCTTGAACTCCTCCGCTCTCTGGAAATTTCAGAAATTTTTTTCTCCAGCTCCAATAATTCTAGATTTCCTCGCAATCAAATCACAACAACACGTATTAGTGTTTGCACGAATTTTGATCTAAAATTGTAATGGAATAAATCTTTCAACTCAAATTTCAAAATACGAACTATTAGCGCACAATCCCCGGCAACGGCGCCATTTGATTGAATGATTCTTGTTGTGTGTATCAAATCAAATGATCTTCGGCAACGACGCTATTTGATTGAATGATTTTCTTTGTGTGTCGGTTTAGAAAATGAATAGAATCCACAATCAAAGAATTATTTGACCACAATCAATAACGGTGTCGGATGTAGCGCGTTAGTAAGTGCGGATCATCCACAGGGAAAGTGTAATCGTTCGTCTTTCGAATTAGATGAGTCGAAACTTTAAGGAAAAGAAAAGAAAACAATTCATGATTTGTAAATTGAAGTTCAAGAATTAGAAAAATCTAGATCTAATAACAAGAAACGGTAAAATCAAGAATTGAGAATCTGTTGATTTTTCCAAACCAAATATCAAGAATCGAAATGAGGCTCGTAGGAATCGATCGGATCCATAGATGTGGTGTAATCTAGAGATGACGTATTCTTATCCTTCGAAGAATTGATACTAGATCGATGATGATCGACGAGAATTAGGGATTTCTTGTGAAACTAGGGTTTCATCATTTATCCCTTGTTCCTTCGTCGATATCATTCATATTCTAGCCTCTAGTAAATTCAAGAATTGATCGTAGATCCCTAATTTCGAGCGATAACAATCAAGAAAGCATCGCAACGAAACTAGGTCATCGATTCTTCAACTTGCTAGGGTTTACAAAACTCGTAGGACTTAAGAATCGTTTTAAGATTTGTTACATCATCATTCTATTGATCGTCTCGACTCCTTTACGAGCGGAGTTTTACTCAAACATCACAACAAGAACCACAATTATAAATTGAGATCGAATCATGATGCAAGAATTTAAAGAAAGCAAGATTCAAGAATTTCACCATTTATTTATATCAACAATTTCGTTACAATCGCTCAAGAACTACAAGAGGAAGAACTCGATCGTCGATTTGGCTTCGCTCATCTCCGTGAGTCACGGATCGGCTTGGATCATTTGCTCGATTGAAGATCGGCTCCGCTCCTAAAAGGTTGAAGGCTTCTTGCTTGATTTGGTACTCGGGATCTTGAATTTGGTGTTAGATTAGGGTTAGGGTTTCACACAAGTCGTGTCACTCAACTTGTGGATGGAAGATGAAGAGAGTAATGATTGAGGAATTAATGAACCTCAACCCTTAGATCTAGGCTCTCTTTTATAGACCTCAAAACCCTAGATCTAGGATTTCAAATTTGAATTTCCCTCCAAAAGTTTGTTAAGGAGATTTGAATTTCCCTCCAAAAGTTTGTTAAGGAGAGCCTTCTAGATGAGCCACGTGGAGAATCGGGAGTCTTCTGGAAGCTTGGGAAGTTACAAATAGCCACGTGTAGAAAATTGAGCCGTTAAAGCCGTCAAGACGCCGCGGTTCCGCGGCGCAAACGGGCTCCCGCCGCGGAACCGTGGCGCTTCTGAAGCCTTGTGGCTTTTGATCTCTGGTACTCGTTTGGGCTTAGACTTGGGCCTTTTCCTGATATTTTGAATTTTTTTTCCCTCTGTATTGCTACCAGATCTCAAAACTTGGAGTTGGTGTATTTTTGATCAGCTTCTTTTGGCATTGTTTCTGCAATTTCCTGCACAGACTCCGAAACAAGTGTTGCGCAATACAGGGATGATGCGATGCCATGATAAACAGTCAATTTCCCTAAAAATGCCGGTTTTAGTATACAATACAAGTAATCCAGTATTTTACATGTGTTTTGCTAATATGTGCAATATGAATACCGGATACCTTTACATGAATGCAAAAGGTAGGGAAATTGCCGTGTTAGAAATGCAGTATTTTCGACTGATCAATGCGCATATCTCGGCACAGTGGCGGACGTCTATTGTAAGAAAATAACTATGTATATATACCCTTTGTTTAACATATACGTCCCGCCGTTTTGAAAATAATTTAAAAGGGTTTTCTTTATAAAAGTTTCATGTTATCTCAGACACGTAGGTAAATATTGAGGCTATAGCTCCCTTCTTGGAAATCCCTTCGAGCTATTAATGCATGCAAAATATATCCAGGTACTGTCCTCAGACTAGTCCTGCTCAGTACGAAAACAAATAGCAAATATCATAAAAACGTACTGCTCCATAAGAAATAAATCCCAAAATATGCATATGAATGCTACGTGCGTCTGGTGCGCACGGAAATCGAAATCCATGAATGTGCCATACATGTGCACAGAAACAAAATCTAAGTGTAACGGGTGCGCACGAAACACCTGTCAAAGGCAACGGGTGTGCCTGACAACAATATCAGGTGCATCTGATATGCACGAAGAATACCGATTTAGTGCATCTGTTGTGCACCAAAATCGCATCTCATAACATGCGCCCAACATGCGCGAAAATCCAAGTCAGGTGCATCCATCATGCACGAACAAAATCTAAATCATGTGCATTCAACATGCACGAAATCACGAAATCCAATATCAAGCGCCGAACATGTGCAAAATCCAATCCGATGCACAAGGTGCACAAAACAAATATCGAGTATCACAATCAAAATCGACGGTATACAGCACATTTCAATCCAAATCCAAATCAGGTATACCGTGGTACATAATCTCACCACCATGTGCATCAGCGTGCACAAAAGCAGATCAAATACAAAAAGTGCATGAAAACTATGCCGAAAGCAGAAGTCAAATCACGTGCATACTATAGGTATGAACTCAAAAATCAATATCTTGAATGACATCAAATCGAAGTCAGGTGCCACTGTGGTGCACAAATTCTCAATCCTGCAAATAAATCGTCCAAATTATCAAATTAAAGATGGCGGAAATAGTTCCGCTCTAGCACATCCTCTAAGATCTCTGACCAACTATCTCGTCGACGATGCCGAACTCTGGCCTGTTGGGTGTACACAATATGACCGCTCCTGGGTCCAAGTCTTCTCGTATATTATTCCAGAAAGGTTCTGTCGAAGTCTCTCCCAAATCTCGTTTCTGCCGAACTGCCCGGAAGCCATCGTCTTTTACTAAATCAATTCCTTGTTCCGGAACGGCTGCATACTCATCGCGACTCCTTCTGGAAGATATAGCCATATGCAACGCCTCTGTATGCGTATCACATCTCTGATGTCAGCGGAGGGGGACGTCATCTCCTCGAAATCTCGTATGAACCTTTTACTCCACTTTTCTCTAACGTCGACTGCTTCGGACTCGTCTCTTCGTGGTTGCATGGACTGCGCTCCAATGTCTATACTCGTATCTGGAGTCTCCCAAGCAATGTATCCTATCACATGATATCCGAAAGATGTCGAACCTTTCGATCGATTCGTCAAAGTTCCATAATCCCCCAAGATCTCAACATCTTGGGTACAGTTTAATAGTATTCCAGTACATGCCACAGCACCTGTGGACCAACTGTAGAAGGGCAAACTCAAGCCTCACTAATGGCACCGCTGAACTGCCTCAAATCCTAAGGTTTCAAAGCGTTCCTATGGTCATTATGTCGAGTTAAGGTTTCATTCTTTTAGAGGGTCCATAGCATTACTTGCATTAGTCTCTGAATACATTAAACTTGGAAAATGGGTTTCTGACATTCGATCGTCTCTATCGACTCCCAACGTACCTGCGTGAAGTCGTCTCTAGCTGAAATTAATCAATCTGATGACCTCACATCGGGGTAAGCGAACGAACCACAGGTCCTAGTCATTCATCCTCGGGTGACTAGCGACCTTCTATCATATCTCAAGTAAAACTCGTATGGCAAAGCTCCAACCTCTGGGGCGATATCTCGTCATTCGCACAACAGCTGGCTTATTGTCTGCACGCTGAACAGTGCCTCAATCATAAAAAATAATCTGTGTATTGACGGTCATCAAAATCTGGCTGGCCTCTATCAGTGGCTCAATCCTCTGGTGCTGATCTGCACGTCCGAGTAATCTCGTAAAAGCGATACATCAAACGCTCATGGCGCGAAAACACAATAAAACGACGCATCTATGCAAATCATAAGTCCTTGGAATCACGCCCTGGTCAGTCCTCGTCCGTGACGAGCTCGTGCTGACGCAACTCTAGCTGTAGCTCTCTCTGCCCGTGTAATCATGGCAGCAAAAACATAACCAATATCGATGAGGATAGATCATAGGAATGAATATAATACCGTGCAAGGAAATGTACATCCTAAGGTTTCTTAAGCGGAGTAGCGTATCGTAAGTATGCCGCGGAACATACACACGGTACGCCACTCTACTTAAGTCATCTACTCCATCAACCAAGGTCAACCTACACGACGAAAGTTCGGGTATAATACCCCCTCGACTAAGTCTAAGTTCCGTAAGGTCAAGCCTAAGTTCTGAATATATACAAACGCTCTAGGCTCCACATAGTCAAACTTAGACTCGAACCAAGGTTAACCTAGCGCTCTGATACCAACTTTGTCACGACCCGAAATGGCACGTGACTGGCACTTGAATCATATGAAGTCTATAGGACCCCATCTAATTCAAGTAAGCCAAGAAATCCCAGAAATCTAAACCATTTTAAAAAAAAAGTGAAGAAAACATGTTTTAAAACAAAGGGTTTTTTAAATAACATAAGCCGAATATGCATTTTAAAATCTCAAGTCTTTTCTGAAAATTTCGGCAGAGTTTTCCTTGTAAATACTGGCCCCAAACGAGGTACAACATGAATAATATATGCACAATGATAAAAGGCATCCCCAAGCGGGAGCTAGCTCTTCGTCAATCGACGGTCACAACCACGCAAGCAATATAATATACAACGCCGAAGGGCGAGGATCAAAACTCAAAAGGAAACTCAAATCATCAAGAAAACCATAATAATACAAGAGCGACTCTAAGGTCGAAATAATATATAACTGGTCTTCTAAGTCTATAAATAATACAAGTCTGATTGATGGAATTTTACTAGATACAACTTAAAATAAATAAGTACAATGGTGGTCACGATGCAAGTGAACCCACCTACGAAAGCAATCACCTAGAATGAAGTAATGTGTAAACAAAGCCGCCAAGGAAAAACCTGTACGGCAAAACCTGCAAGAAACAGTGGCACAACGGGGGTGAGTTGCCAACTCGTGAGTAGAAAACATCACAGAGCAGAAATCGTATGTATGACTCAATCCTAGGTCAATATGATCAGTAGTATACATCCTCAATATGATAAAGTCTGAAGAATGATAAGGTGGAAAGGGTAAACATCTATACCATGTGTAATACCAAGTGCTCGGGTCAGTGCCTCAGGTAGCAACACATCATAAACATGAGGTGTGATCAATGTAATCATCATGAAATCAGTGTCAACTATATCATGAAGTCTATAAGTATGTGGATATCATCCAACTATATAATCAATGCCTGTATGCATATGGATCTCGTCCACGTGTCAACCAATGACACAAAAACATCATGCATGTAAATACCATAAAGCATATGCATGGAAGTATGAGGATATAAATCAACGTGTGTCCCTCGCGACACACCAAAATCATAGAACCTGAGTGTCCAGCATCGACACTCGAAACATCATGAAACCCGTGCCCAGAATCGGCACGTAAATCCTCATATATATCGGGCTCCGTCAGTCCGGATCGGCCTGTATCATCTCTCGACTCTGGTCGGTATCCTCCGAATATCCACCGAGCCCAAACCAATCACCGGTAGGTAGTAGTCCCTCTGCCAGGCTCACCGTCTGTATACATAGCATCCCTTTCTTCCCCCGGGGTACCATACTGGGCCCCACCATGTACCCACACACGGCCCACGGCTCCTCCTCGCATGAGGTATATATATATCAGAACCGATAAAACTCATGGTGGCTGCTGAAATTTCATATCAAGAGAAACCGGGTTTTTAAAATAGTACATACTTTCTTTTGAAATACCCACGGTTCTCAAATCCAGAAATATCATGGAAACAACATATCTTAATGCGTATATTCATAAAGCATGATGTATGCGACATATAACAGAATGTAAGCATATCCGTATATCATGAAACCTGGAACAGTAATATGCACATATCGAGAGAAAACCGCTCTTATAAAATGAATCCAGTTTTAAAATATATCTTGCGGTTCCCAAATCTCCAAAATCAAGCCAGAATCATCTATGTACGTGCAAATACGTATGTATGCAAGTATGTCATGCAAGGAGTCATATCCTGATGCAACAATCCTACTGTGTAGTGACATGGCAATTATCGATGATGAAGTGTGTGAGCCGGCAAGTAGGTGTACGTGGAACATACGCATCATCGATAATGGTGCTGGTGTCCTGACAGTATGGGTTTAATATAACAATAAACACATTTAAACATGCAACGCGATGCGAATAGCAAGAATATGCGGAAAATGAATAATAAACACAATGGTGAAGAATCTACATCAATATATAAATGTCATACAGTTTTGCCATTTGAAATAAGACGAATCGTGGTGTTTAGAAAAATAAGGGCTACGGTGTTTTTAAGAAAAGATGCGTCTTTTAAAAATATCCATAGAATCTCTTGGCCTGTCTTTAAAATACTCACGATTCGTTAGTTTTGAAATAGGTATGACTCGAGTCTAGTCTAACATCTATAAGTACTACAGAACTAAACGAACAGTCTAACCGAAAGGGTAAGTGAAACCACCTAAATCTGAGTCGATATACATCTAAATATAATAGTCGGTGATCCCTCCTCAATAGTATCACATACGATACAATATACAATATGACATCCTCGAGTCAAGAGTGCGGATCTATCATCAATATAAAGCTTGCATGGTAAATCCATCGTACGGCATCCCAATCTGGGTACGGGTCAAATATCACATTCATCTCATTATTCATCTGGTATCCATTATCATCATATCTCATGAACCGGGGGTACTGATCTAGGTCTAGGACAAACTGATACCATCTGCAAATATATGCGTGTATGAAACACATGTCTAAAGGCCCGCTAAAATCTCATGTCGCATCTCGTAATACGAACCACATCATATCACCGATCTCATGGCACCATGCCCAATCTCATCGACTCATCTCCAAATACCATGTACAATCCTCATCATCCATGTATAGGTATACGTATATATATGCATAGTCCCATACCTATGTGTGTATATATATATACACATCCCCATAACCGCACAAGTAAAACAATATAAACATATATGTGTGCGCGTGTGGGTGTAAAACTTATTCTAAGGTCCGCGACTAAACTAACTAATGACGTGTCACGACCCGAAATTGGCACGTGACGGCCCTTAAACTACGCAACGTCTACAGGCGTAACGCAATTTAAGTAAGCCGAAAATCCAGCAATCTAAACCATCAAAAGTAGTAAGAATAAATAGCATTTTAAAACCTTTGAAATCTCAACCCAAATTCTTTAAAAGTCTAACTTTATTTCCTTTAAGATTTTTGCAGCACCTCCTTTGTAAAAACTAACCCCAAAAATGGGTACAATATAAAAATAAGTAAAGCATCCCAAACTGGAGCAAATCCATGCCCAACGGCGGAAAACAACCACCACAACAGATATACGACGCCATAGTGAAGAAATAAAAGACGATATAAGTAAATGTAATGCCCCACGTCCCAGTACCGATGGTATTATCCGCTTTGGCCGAAACCGCACGGTTTTTCCCTTTTGAAAGAACCGGACCGACCAGGGGCCACTTCCCAGGAGGTCATCCATCCCAAGACTTCCCTGGCCCGAGCACGCTTAACTACGGAGTTCTCAAACTCCTGTAGTTCTAGTTCACTTAAAAGGCGCCTTTGTAATTGAGAGTGGTATCATTATATTTATAATGCTGTTCGGTCCTCTTTCGAAATGTGCTTTAGGGACCCGATCCTATTGTTCTGAAATGGCTCTCTCGATCAGATCACCAAGATGTCCGCAACAGACCGCACTGAGTGTGGACAGAGCAGATCACCATGATGTCTTAAGACCGCACTGCTCTGGGGTATTACAGTAAAATTGCATAAAAGACATCCAAGTCACCAAAATATACAATATTGTCCTCACATCAAGTCTCTAAGTCATACACATGAAAGTGGTAGATGGAGAGTACAAGATACAACGAATATACAATGAACATGAACGGATAACCACAAACCCACCTACAGCAAAACTGCACACTGTGAGCCGAAGCGGTATCCGCAGCAAAAGATGGTATGATAGATGAATAGCCTGCCTCGACTATTCTGGGGAACTATCTGCAAAACACTGTGGCACAACAGGGTGAGTTTCCAACTCGTGAATAGTAGATAACATATGCTGGTAATCGCAAGTATGCGCGTACAGCGCGAATCTAACATATGCAAACTAATAGCAATAATAGTCATATGCATGCAATAGTCATGAAAAGTACACTAGCAGGTACTACTAATACATGAAGCAATGATATGACAATCTGTATGCAATAATCATGTAAGGTACTCCATCAGGTACTACTAATATATGAAGCAATTATATGACAATGTATATATGCAATAATCATGAAAAGTACTCTAACAGGTACAACTAATACATGAAACAAATGCATATATATAAAATAAAAGTATGTAAATGCAATAGTCATGGAAGGTACTCTATCAGGTACAACTAATACATGAAGCAGTGCATAAACAATAATTGCGGAGTATGGGATAAAACATGTCATTCCCACGGAATCCTGACCTCGTGGTATGACCAAAATCCATCAAGACAATCCAAATCCCAATTTCCTCAAATCAGCCCCCAAATTGGCTCTCATATCATGTAAGTCTCATAAATCCTGAATGTACAATATCAAGTAAATTACAAATATTCTGAATGTACAAAATCAAGTAAATCTCATATATCCTGTATCCAATATCAAGTGAATCTCATATATCCTGAATCCAATATCAAGTGAATCTTATATATCCTGAATCTAATAACAAGTGAATCTAAAATAACCTAAGTATATTTGCATGAATAATTATGATGATATATATGAATTGATATGTATACATATATATTAGTATCCCATTCTACTAAGATATATATATATATATATATATATATATATATATATATATATATATATATATATATATATATATAACAGCGTCCCATTCTACTGTTATATATATTTAGGAGTAAAACAATCATGAAAACAAGTATCTAGTATCGACACATAAAGGATGATATATCAGGTGCTGTCACCATGACTGGCACCCTGATAGGTACGTATCATACGCTATCCGAAAACCCGAGTGCCCAGCTTCGATCCTCGTCCTTCGACGTATCCATACGTACATGACTCCCGTCGGTATCCCCACGATAACCGCCGAGTCATAGATAATATCACCGGTAGGTATGGTTCCACTGTCAGGCTCAATCGGCAAGGTCTTTCAATCGTCTTGTCCCGGGGTACCTCCGGGCCTCACTATGTACCCTCATACGGCCCACGACGCTCCTCGCATGGGGTATATATATCAGAACCGATAAATCTCATGGTGGCTGCTGAAATATCATATCAAGAGAAATCGGGTTTTTCAAATAATGTATAATTTCATGAAACTACCACGGTCCTCAAATCTAGAAAACATCATCAAAAATCCATATCTCAATGCGAAAATCCATGAATTTAATATATCCAACATAAAACTGAAATGTGAACATATAAAGGAAAAACCGCTATTTAACTGCAACAAGTTAATATAAATAGCATGCGGTTCCTAATTTCTCCAAGTCTATATAACATCAAATAAAGGTAAACATGTAGCTATAGCCAGATATATGTGTAAACATAAAGATATAGCAAAGAATAAGTATCTACCTATCAGTAATGATGTAATATACCCTCAAGGGATAAGTGAAGTATGTATGCAAGGCATACATGTGGCTATGTCATCATGTGTGAAATATACCTATCACTAATGGTACAATACCGTATAGGTATATAGGTAACTAGCTTGTCAAGGCATATGTGTAAGCATGTAGCTATACATGTATACTATACTTCATATGCATAAAGGAATATGAATCAATATCACAATGTCCCTAACCAAACAATATCATATATATATGTGTGTTGTGCGTGTCATGGCAATTATTGACGGTGTGTGTGGCATACAATCAGTGCTCGTGCAACATGAGTCGTCAATAATAGTGCAGTGTCCTAAGGGTATAAGTCCAAGCACAACAAGTAACCAAGCAATAAGGTGTATGCGCAACTCTATATATGAAATTGAATATGCAACAATTTTATAACATCTCTAGCCCAGACGCATAACGCCATGCGGGCGATTCCCCTGTAGATGTTAAATCTACTCACCAACCATCCTGGCTAAGTAAAGCCAACAACTCGCTTTCCCCTCTTCGCAGCGCCCGAAGTCCCCGCTTGCGATCCTAAAAGCATATAGCAATATAACAAGTATATATTAGCAATCGACCAATAACACGTACAAACTACGTTTGACCGATGCACCAACTCCAAGTGTACTCTCAAGTGTTCGTCAAGTGGCTAACGCGCGTAGCGACCCTACGAAACCAACTCAAGAGCAAAAGCTACACAAAGACACGAACGATATTGGCACGACCCTAGTTAGGAACGCAAAGCGACACAACTACCAAGCCTAGACCCTGATCGTACCGATCGCGCATTCACAACACAATAATAAACGTGGAATCTAATATGAATAACGTCGCAACGTCAAAAGAATCCCACGCAAAAACTTACCGAAATCTACTAAGCAACATATATCATTTTAGCACAAAACTATAAGTTTTTTTACCAAAACTAGAATTTACAAACATCACAATATAGCAAGGTTAAACCATCCAAACCACTACTATAATTTTAAATCTCACTTAATTAGGATTAGTAAAAGTTTAGTTTGCTAATTAGCTTAATTAACCAATTAGGAAAGTATCATTTAACAAATTAGCAACTTGGTTTAGTTTTCATTTGTCTAAAATTATCAACTAACCATTTCACTAATCAAAACCCTAATTAAATCTTCACAAACCCTTTTCTAGAAATTCTAAACATGAAATTAAAGCTTTAAATTAACAACTAATACGCTAGTTTAAAGTATTAGAACAACAATTAGAGATTAGGGTTAGGGTTTTATACCTCAAACTTGATTCTAAAACTTGCAAGAGAAAACCAAGATAGCCTCAAAAATGCTAACTTTTGTGAAGAACCAAGATAGTTTAGTGAAGAAGAATAATGGGTATTGATTTATTTTTGAGTTTGTGTGATAAATTTAGGATTTTTGGTGATTTATTTGGACTTGAAATTGATGAAATGAGGTGAGAAGATGAAGAGGGCAGCAAGAGGAGTTTCGGCCATGAAGGGAAGAAATGGGGATGGGGTTGTTTTGTGAAGTGTGGAGAAAAATCTAGCAAAACAAATGTAATAAAAGCTCATTAATGCAAAATGCCACCTTTCTTTTCTTTTCTGTTTCTTTTAAATTTCATTTTAATTCACAAAATATCTAGATATTTAGGTGAGAAAGAATTAAGCTTAAACTAGTGATTAACTTAGCATAAAACCACATTAGTAGTAACTAACCCAAACCAAAAAGTAATTACCACTAATAAAATGCACAATAAAGCATTAAAATAATATTTTAATTAGGGAAAAATTCTATGTGAACCAAAACTTCCAATTGACCCTCAAAGTCCGCGCACTAGCTTCATTATTGCTAAACTAGGTGCCGTGAGGTCTATACAGAAGTTTGATCACAATCAGGTTAAAACGGAAAACACCGACTATTTTACCATAAAAACGGAAAATTCGCAAAACGATTTCTAAAACGTTACAATCTTCCCCCTTAAAGAAATTCGGTTCCCGAATTTAAAATTCTCACTAAGCGTACCTTCAAAGAGATGAGTACAAAAACTCCAAAATCTCGCTCGCAGCCTCCCAAGTGATCACCTCAGTATACGGCTACGCCAAGAACCTTCACATATAGCAAGACCCTTGACCGAAGTCTCTCCACCTGCCGATCCATAATAACTATCGGCTGCTGGAGAACGTAAGATCGCGTCCAAAAGAATGGTCTGGTGCTGAATCATGTGAGAAAGGTCATGAAGGTATTTGCGAAGTATCGACACAAGGAATACGGGGTGAATACTTAATAATTTGGGCGGAAGTGCCAAATTATAGGCAACGGAACTAACTCGCTTTAAGGATCTCAAAAGGACCTACAATTCTAGGATAAGCTTCCCAAAACTCAACACGTCATTCATCGGTAAAATCCTTAGGAATACATGATCTCCCACTGCGAACTCAAGTCTGCGACCACCACAGTCGGCATAAGACCTTTATCTGCACTGGGCTGTCCTCATCCTGACCTGAACCAACTGGATCATCTCCGAAGTCTCTAGACTAGCTGGGGTCCAAAAATCCTACTCTCGCAGAGTCAGAGAAACAGACTGGCGATCGACACGACCTACCAACAAAACTTAAAGGTTGCCAATTGGAGTGTCTCCTGATAACAGCTATCGAAGAAGAACCCTAACGATGGCAAGTGACGATCCCAACTGCCAACAACAACTAGTACGTATGCACAAGTATATCCTCCAGAGTCGGTATAGCCCGCTCTCACAAAACCATCATCATGCGGATGGAAAAACGGAGCTAAAGCTCAACCAGTACCCAAGGCTTCTTGAAGATCCTGCCCAAGACGGCAAGCGAACAAGGTGCCTCCATTGGATACAACGCATGAAGGAACTCGGTGCAAACGCACAAATTTAACAAAGAAAAACTGAGCAAACTAAGCATAACCGGAAAACAAACAACGAAATGGAGTCACACCCTGTCTAGACCGGTGTAGAAACCACAACGAAATTCATGGAGATCTGCTCCCATTCCCACTCCGGAATGGTTAAAGATTGCAACTTTCTAGCCGGTCTCAAATGCTCAACCTTACCTCACAACAAGACAGACACCTCGAAACGAAATCCGAAACTGCACTCTTCATCCCTGCCCACCCATAACTATCTCATAAGTCACGTCACATATTGGTAGAACTTGAATGAACACAGAAAGCTGACTGATATGCCTGCTCTAGGATTTCGTGTCTCTACCCATCAGTATCAGGTACACACAAACGCGTCCCTAAACGTAGTACACCCTGGTCACAAATCAAGGACTCCGAATCTTTACCCTGCCGAACATGCTCAAGTATCACAGATAACGAGCATCGGTGGGCTGTGACTCACGAAAACGATTAAGGAAAAGTGGTCGGGCGCGGACATGAGCAAGCTATTCCCCTCTTTAGAAGAGGAAAACCTAGCTGTACTCCACGATCACACAAGAACTGTAAATCTGCAGAAGACTGTCTCTGAACTGCACACAACTGGAACAAGCTACCCCCGGGTCTACGACTCAAACATCAGCTACCCCAATCGCCTCGCCACGGGTAACGAGGATCTCACGAACACAATCCTTCACAAGCTTCATCCAACGACGCTGTCTCAACAATCAAAACCCGCTGCAGGAAGATGTACATTAAGCTCTGGTGGTCCGTGAAAATCTGACACGACTCTCCACACAAGTAGTGTCCACAGATCTTCAACGCACGACCACCGCGGCCATCTCCAGATCATGAGTGGGATATCCTGCTCGTACTCCCCCAACTGTCGGGAAGCAAAAGCGATAACTCTATAGTGTCACATCAGTACACAATTGAGCCCTGCTCGCGAAACATCACAGTTAAACAACAAAGTCGCCGGAACCAGAAAGCAAAGAAAGAATTGGTGCAGTTGTCAACCGAGTCTTCAACTGCTGAAAACTCCCCACGCATTCCTCAGTCCATAGAAAAGGAACCTCATTTCCGGTCAGTTCAGTCAACGGTGCAGCGATACACAAACAATCCTGCACGAAACGGTGGTAAAAACCTGCTAAGCCCAAAAATCTGCGGACCTCCGTCCCGTACACAAGTCTGGGCCAAAGCTGTACGGCCTCGATCTTCCTCGGGACCATATGAAAACCGTCTCTCGTAACTACAAGTCCTAGGAGTCAACACAATCAAGCCTGAAGGAACACTTCGAGAACTTAGCAAACCGCTGGTGCTCTCCCAGTATCTGCAAAACAAATCATCAAGTGCTGTTCTTGTTCCTCACGACCCTTGGAAAAGACCAGAATGTCATCAATAACACAACAATCAACTGGTCGAGGAACGGCCTGAAGAAATCTGGTTCATCACATCCACGAATGCTGCTAGGGCATTGGTGAGTCCAACGACACCACCAAAACTCATACTGCCCGTAGTGCGCACAAAGCAGTCTTCGGAATGTCATCACTCCGAACCCGCAACCAATGATGACCTGATCCCAAACAAACTAAGAAAATGTCTCGCACTCTGGAGCAAGTTGAACAAATCGTCAATGCAAGGTAAAGAATACTTATCCGCACCGTAACTTGGTTCAATTGATGATAAATAAACACACAACCTCAAACTGCCATCTTTCTCCCTGACGAACAGAATAGGAGCTCCCCAAAGCGAAACACTTGGACGGACAAGTCCCCCTATCTAGCAACTCTGCAGCTGATCCTTAAGCTCCCTAAGCTTTGCCGGCTCATCTGGAACAACGTCGGAAAACCCTCGCACGATAGGAACCCGGTCCAACAAACCCACTGTGGCTTCGGTATCACTAATGGAAGACAAGAATCCTCGACATCCTCCTCAAAAGCCGACTAGCAAAAAAGGCTGAATTCAAGCTGTGATGGGCGGCACCACTGTCCCCCTGCACAACAAGAACTGACTCACCGGGAAACAATTCCTGACTGTTTCCTCACGGCAGTCCATAGACGCCTAGCACGTAGCTAACCAGTCCGTCCCCAGGAGAACGTCAAATCCAACATCTCAAGAAGGATCAAAATGACGGACGAATCTCTATCTCCTATCCGATTGTCACACGACTGAAATACATGTCGCGCAACAAAAGAATCGCTGACAGAAATTAACACAACAAACGGCTGTTCTAGCTAACACATCTCTCGTCCCAAGCCTCTGCTACTCCCGCGACGTGCACGAAACCTGTCACGGCAACTGAACTTCTGTCTCTGGGCTAGTACACCTGCACGAGCCCTCCTCTATCCTCGAACTCCCAAAGTCTCGGAAAGACGCTACTCGTCAAATAGGGCTGCGTCCACTGGTGATGTGTGAGTAGCACGATGCTGAGTGCTGATCGTAAGGAACAACTGGGTAACAGGGGTGAAAACCTCCTGTCGCTGCGCTCTGCTGGCCTCAACCAAAGACCTCATCGTCTGGCACAAGTCCTGCATCTTTGCCACAAGCCTATCGATACGATCTGTCGAAGGCGGATCCATCTGCTCCTATGCAACGAGCATGCCATCCTGGTCATTCCTCGTCCCACACGAGTCAACTCTGACCTCGGCTCTCACTGCATCACTCTGAGTCCTCATAGTCATTGGCGGCAAAGGCTATAAATGGAAAAAGGATTCGATATGAATACGGAAATCGAATCACAAGGATATGTATCATCAAGGAAAGAATTTCAAGCAATTAGTACTTGGTCACTTTGGGCGGAGTACCGTGATCGTGAGTATGCCGCGGATATACACACACTACGTTACTCTGCTTAAACTACCTACTCTATCATACCAAGTTCATCCTATACCCCGAAAGGTAAAACCTAGCACTCTGATACCAACTTTGTCACGACCCGAAATTGGCACATGACGGCCCTTAAACTACGCAACGTCTACAGGCGTAACGCAATTTAAGTAAGTCGAAAACCCAGCAATCTAAACCATCAAAAGTAGTAAGAATAAATAACATTTTAAAACCTTTGAAATCTCAACCCAAATTCTTTAAAAGTCCAACTTTATTTTCTTTAAAATTTTGGCAGCACCTCCTTTGTAAAAACTAACCCCAAAAATGGGAACAAAATAAATATAAGTAAAGCATCCCAAACGGGAGCAAATCCACGCCCAACAGCGGAAAACAACCACCACAACAGATATACGACGCCATAGCGAAGAAATAAAAGATGATATAAGTAAAATTGCAAAAGACATCCAAGTCACCAAAACATACAATATCGTACTCACATCAAGTCTCTAAGTCATACACATGAAAGTGGTAGATGGAGAGTACATGATACAACGAATATACAATGAATATGAATGGATAACCACAAACCCACCTACAGCAAAACTGCACACAGTGAGCCGAAGCGGTATCCGCAGCAAAAGATGATATGATAGATGAATAGCCTGCCTCGACTACTCTAGGGAACAACCTGCAAAACACTGTGGCCCAACAGGGGTAAGTTGCCAACTCGTGAATGGTAAATAACATATGCAGGTAATTGCAAGTATGTACGTATAGCGCGAATCTTACATATGCAAACTAATAGCAATAATAGTCATATGCGTGCAATAGTCATGAAAATTACACTAGCAGGTACTACTAATACATGAACAATGATATAACAATCTGTATGCAATAATCATGTAAGGTACTCTATCAGGTACTACTAATACATGAAGCAATGATATGACAATGTATATATGCAACAATCATGAAAGGTACTCTAACAGGTACAACTAATACATGAAACAAATGCATATATATAAAATAAAAGTATGTAAATGCAACACTCATGAAAGGCACTCTATCAGGTACAACTAATACATGAAGCAGTGCATAAACAGTAATTGCGGAGTATGGGATAAAACATGTCATTCCCACGGAATCCTGACCTCGTGGTAGGACCAAAATCCATCAAGACAATCCAAATCCCAATTTCCTCAAATCAGCCCCCAAATTGGCTCTCATATCATGTAAGTCTCATAAATCCTGAATGTACAATATCAAGTAAATCTCATATATCCTGAATGTACAAAATCAAGTAAATCTCATATATCCTGTATCCAATATCAAGTGAATCTCATATATCCTGAATCCAATATCAAGTGAATCTCATATATCTTTAATCCAATATCAAGTGAGTCTTATATATCCTGAATCCAATATCAAGTGAATCTCAAATAACCTAAGTATATTTGCATGAATAATTATGATGATGTATATGAATTGATATGTACACATATATATTAGCGTCCCATTCCGCTAATATATATATATATATATATATATATATATATATATATATATATATATATAACAGCGTCCCATTCCATTGTTATATACACTTAGGAGTAAAAATATCATGAAAACAAGTGTTTATATATAACAGCGTCCCATTCCACTGTTATATACACTTAGGAGTAAAAATATCATGAAAACAAGTGTCTAGCATCGACACATAAAGGCTGATCTATCAGGTGTTGTCACCACGACTGGCACCCTGATAGGTACGTATCATACGCTATTTGAAAACCCGAGTGCCCAGCTTCGACCCTCGTCCTTCGACGTATCCATACGTACATGACTCCCGTCGGTATCCCCACGATAACCGTCGAGTCATAGGTAATGTCACCTGTATGTATGGTTCCCCTGTCAGGCTCAATCGGTAAGGTCCTTCAATCGTCTTGCCCCGGGGTACCTCCGGGCCCCACCATGCACCCTCATACGGCCCACGACGCTCCTCGCATGGGGTATATATATCAGAACCGATAAATCTCATGGTGGTTGCTTAAATATCATATCAAGAGAAACCAGGTTTTTCAAATAATGCATAATTTCATGAAACTACCACGGTCCTCAAATCCAGAAAACATCATCAAAAATCCATATCTCAATGCGAAAATCCATGAATTTAATATATGCAACATAAAACTGAAATGCGAGCATATAAAGGAAAAACCGCTATTTAACTGCAACAAATTAATATAAATAGCATGTGGTTCCTAATTTCTCCAAGTCTATATAATATCAAATAAAGGTAAATATGTAGCTATAGCCAGATATATGTATAAACATAAAGGTATAGCAAAGTATAAGTATCTACCTATCAGTAATGATGTAATATACCCTCCAAGTATAAATGAAGTATGTATGCAAGGCATACATGTAGCTATATCATTATGTGTGAAATATACCTATCACTAATGGTACAATACCGTAAAGGTATATAGGTAACTAGCATGTAAGCATGTCAAGGCATATGTGTAAGTATGTAGGTATACAGGTATGCTATACTTCATATGCATAAAGGAATATGAATCAAAGTCACAATGTCCCTAACCAAACAATATCATATCTATATGTGTGTTGTGCGTGTCATGGCAATTATTGACGGTGTGTGTGGCATACAATCAGTGCTCGTGCAACATGAGCCGTCAATAATAGTGCAGTGTTCTAAGGGTACAAGTCCAAGCACAACAAGTAACTAAGCAATAAGGTGTATGCGCAACTCTATATATGAAATAGAATATGCAACAATATTATAACATCTCTAGCCTAGACGCATAACGCCATACGGGCGATTCTCCTATAGATGTTAAATCTACTCACCAACCATCCTGGCTAAGTAAAGCCAACAACTTGCTTTCCCATCTTCGCAGTGCCCGAAGTCCCGGCCTGCGATCCTGAAAGCATATAACAATATAACAAGTATATATTAGCAATCGACCAATAACACGTACAAACTACGTTTGACCGACGCACCAACTCCAAGTGTACTCTCAAGTGGCTAACGCGCGTAGCGACCCTACGAAACCAACTCAAGAGCAAAAGCTATACAAAGACACGAACGACATCGGCACGACCCTAGCTAGGAACATAAAGCGACACAACCACCAAGCCTAGACTCTGATCGTACCGATCGTGCATTCACAACACAATAATAAACGTGGAATCTAATATGAATAACGTCGCAATGTCAAAAGAAACCCACGCAAAAACTTACCGAAATCTACTAAGCAACATATATCATTTTAGCACAAAACTACAAGTTTTTTACCAAAACTAGAATTTACAAATATCACAATATAGCAAGGTTAAACCATCCAAACCACTACTATAATTTTAAATCTCACTTAATTAGGATTAGTAAAAGTTTAGTTTGCTAATTAGCTTAATTAACCAATTAGGAAAATATCATTTAACAAATTAGCAACTTGGTTTAGTTTTCATTTGTCTAAAATTATCAACTAACCATTTCACTAATCAAAACCCTAATTAAATCTTCACAAACCCTTTTCTAGAAATTCTAAACATGAAATTAAAGCTTTAAATTAACAACTAATAAGCTAGTTTAAAGTATTAGAACAACAATTAGAGATTAGGGTTAGGGTTTTATACCTCAAACTTGATTCTAAAACTTGCAAGAGAAAACCAAGATAGCCTCAAAAATGCTAACTTTTGTGAAGAACCAAGATAGTTTAGTGAAGAAGAATAATGGGTATTGATTTATTTTTGAGTTTGTGTGATAAATTTAGGATTTTTGGTGATTTATTTGGACTTGAAATTGATGAAATGAGGTGAGAAGATGAAGAGGGCAGCAAGAGGAGTTTCGGCCATGAAGGGAAGAAATGGGGGGGGGGGGTTGTTTTGTGAAGTGTGGAAAAATATAGCAAAACAAATGTAATAAAAGCTCATTAATGCAAAATGCCACATTTCTTTTCTTTTCTTTTTCTTTAAATTGCATTTTAAATCACAAAATATCTAGATATTTAGGTGAGAAAGAATTAAGCTTAAACTAGTGATTAACTTAGTATAAAACCACATTAGTAGTAATTAATCCAAACCAAAAAGTAATTACCACTAATAAAGTGCACAATAAAGCATTAAAATAATATTTTAATTAGGGAAAAATTCTATGTGAACCAAAACTTTCAATTGATCCCCAAAGTCCGCGCACTAGCTTCATTCTAGCTAAACAAGGTGCCGTGAGGTCTATACAGAAGTTTGATCACAATCGGGTTAAAATGGAAAACACCGACTATTTTACCCTAAAAACGGAAAATTCGCAAAACGATTTCTAAAACGTTACATGACGCTATCATCCAATTATACTAAATTTATCCATGACTTCCCAAAGTCTATCTAGATACTCATAATCTTATAATAAACATATGAATATATCCATATAAAATATATACCATACACTACACTACGAATTGCGGGGGTGCTATACGCCATCCACCCGATTTCCCCCATAGATATATATCTACTCACCTTGACCTTCGCTTGCCGATGCCGATGTCGCCACGCGCTTGCTTGTCGTCTCGACGTCTTCGCGAGGGTACCTACATATTATAACGTATCGAATCGCATTAAAATCCAATTCAAAACCAAAACGACACACGAATCTCACATAGGTCAAAACCTTTGGTCTACTCTCGCAAATCAACCAAATAACAATCGATATAGACGTACAAATGTCAATTAATCGAATACAATAACAAATACCAAAACTTAAATCCATAACCATCTCAAAACATAAGACAGAAACCAAGAAAACTTGCTACAGATTTTAGTTCAGGGAAAACCAAGGTGCACAAACAATACTGGGGTGATATATAGGGTGTATGTGAGCTACTGAAGCAACCTGGGCACCTAACTCATCTAAGTGGCCGGCCACACTAGCCAAAATTCCGGCCTCCTCGGTTTTAGGGACTTGGATTGGGTTCGTTTTGGTTTGGTGGTCTCGTAGTGCTCTAAATAGGTCTATGAAGTTGTTTGCTCATCTAGTAATGGCCCCGGATCACTCCAGATTTCCTTGCACTCACTAGATTCTCACAAAACCGACATGAATAGTTTCGGTTTTCAGTATTTGGGTTTGTTTCGAGTTGGCCTGGGTTTCTAACATCATAGGGGGGTTTTAAAGTCACCACTAAGGTCCATAAACACAACCACAACTCAAAAATCCCTCAAACCCTAACTTAAGATTTTCAAAGTTCACTAAACATCGCCTAATAACTTTTAAACATGTATCTAAGCTAAAGTGGAAGAAAAACTACACAAATGGTGAAGAGATTACCTCATTTGGCATTCATGAATCCCCTAGAGTATCAAAATCCCATTTTTCTTTGTCCAAAGTGTAGCTTGTGAGCTTGTGCATGTTTTTTGTGAAATGGAGATGGGGTTTTGGTGTTGTTTTGATGATGTTTTTGGGGTTTGAAGTGGAGGGGGAGTGAGGTGCTGCCATGGGTGAAGAGGGAGGATAAAAGATGAAGGAGATGATGAGGAAACAAAGTGTTATGGTTTAAGGTTGACCCCTCACCTCTCTCTCTTATCCATACCTTATTGTTTAATCATTTCCTTTTTCTTTTCTTTTCTTTTCTCTTTATTCTTTATCTTTTCTTTTCTCTTTAAATTCTAAACCAAGCATAAAGAATTTTAAAGAAAATCCATGAAACAAATGTAACACAAGTGTTAAAAAATGACATGTGCATGTCATGTGTACAAAACACGCTTAATGCCCGATTAGCGATATTTAATCCCGATTAGCATTAAAATAGTGTATAATGAATCATAAAATCTTATAATTTGCATAAATCTTATAAAGCACCCTCTTTTTAGTAATTTCTATAATTTTCCAAATTTCCTCCTATTTATCGGTATTTAATTATACCGCAATATTAAAATATTCAATATATTTATTATTTAATTATAAAAATTCCCAAAAATAATATTTTATTTTTCTGAAATGTTACACTATGAAACCAAAGTTTATGTGTGGGATAGGTCATTACCCCGTGAAGTTTTTCCTAAAATTATAGTTTTAACGAAAACGAAACGAAGTGATAATGAAGTTCAAGGTATTTTAATGAAAAAGTTCAATTATGGTTGTTTCACATGATTCTTGGTTAAAATTAATTATAAATATTGGTATTGAAGGTTACAAGTATTCTGTTAAACTTAGAGTGGTCAATATATAAAGGAAAAGAGAGTTTATAGGGTTTAGAAAAAGAATATCGGTAATAACTCCACTTTACCGATATATGATTTAAAGATAAAATTCAATGAAGAGAAAGAGAGTGTGGGAGGGACTTATGGTTTGAATATAACAAAGAAAGAGTTAGGAAGAAGAGGGAGGCTTCGTGGCGTCATGGGAGCTCCGGAATCGTCTTCGATTTTCGACGGAAGAAGCATGCTCGCTAACTCCACTTTACTCCACTTGCACTTAGAAACTTTTGAGAGAGTTCTTCTAGAATTTTCAGAATAGTGAAGAGCTAGGGCATGGGGTGGTATTTATAGTGGAGAATTAAGGTTTGTGAATTAAAATTTTGGATTAAAAAGTATTAAAATGGTGTTTATTGGTGAAATGAAAGGTCTCTGTTTGATTGCAGGGAATCAAACAGTGGAGAGGAGTTGAGGGGAGTTGAAGAGAAGAGTGTGCAAAGCACGGATCAAATTGGCCCCATCTGAACCATCCCCGCTCGCCTAATGGCTAAATCCGCCGGTCGATCTTGAGGCAAATGCCTCGAGATTCGTGCCACCAGATTAATTCTCTGTTACTCCATTTTCTACATGTTTGATTTTTCTGAACTTTTCATTTCCCCGTGTATTGTACGTGCAACCTTTTGGGCTTCCAAAAAGTTAAAAAGAATCAAAAAAAATTATGTCTGATAGGAGTCGAACACACAGACTACATCACAGCAGTGCAAAGGTTTTACCAGTGAGCTATAAGTGGCTTCTTGCTTTTATTTAACAAAAGTGACTTATAAATCAAACTTAGGCTGTAATACTCTTTTCTTGTATATTAACAGGAAAATTTCTATACAGAGATTTCAGAGTCATAACATTCTACTCTCCTTATAAAAATTTCATTCTCGAAATTTACATTTACATAGCGACTAATTTTCAAATAGATAAGGGTATCTTGCACGCATGTATTCTTCTCGTTCCCATGTTGATTCTCCTGGCGAATCCTTTCTTCACATCACTCGGACCAAGTTTACTTCCTTGTTCCGTAATGTCTTTACCTTTTGGTCCAGCATCTCAACTGGTTGTTGCTCGTAGGTTAAGTCAGTTTGTACTGTGAGCTCTGAGTGATCAAATATGTGGCTGAGGTCGCTCACATATCGTCATAGCTGGGATATGTGGAACACATTGTGCACACATTCTAATGAGGGTGGTAGTGTTAAACGGTATGCCACTTCTCCAACTCGTTTGAGTATGTCGAACGGTCCTATGTATCTGGGGCGAGTTTACCTCTCTTGCCAAAATGGATCACTCCTCTGTTTGGAGAAATCTCTAAGAATACATAGTCTCCAGGTTGGAACTCCAGGTGTCGATGCTTTGCATCTGCCCAGTGCTTCTGCCATTCTTAGGCTATGCGCATTCTTTCCCTGATCGTGCGAACTACGTCCACAGTTGCCACGATCATCTTTGGTCCAAGGAGTTCACGATCTCCAATGTCTTCCCAACTTAGTGGTGAATGACACTTCCATCCGTAGAGTGCTGCAAATGGTTCCATTCCAATTCTTTCCTGATAGCTGTTGTTGTATGAAAACTCTACAAGGTGTAGATGATCTTCCCACGAACCTTCGAAGTCTAACATACAGGCTCTTAGCATGTCTTTCAGAATCTGAATTGTTCGTTTGGACTGTTCGTCCATTTGTGGATGATACACCATGCTGAAGTTCAGACTCATTCGTAGGCTAGCTTGCAGACTCTGCCAAAATTATGATCGGAATCTTGTATCACGATCGGAGACGATGCAAAATGGTACTCCATGTAATCTCACGATCTTCTCCATGTACTTCTTTTCTAGCGTCTCGGTTGACTGGCCAACTCGAAATGGAATAAATTGAGCTGACTTGGTGAGTCGATCCACAATAACCCATATTGCGTTGTTACCCTTCGTGCTGCGAGGGAGGGCAGTCACGAAGTCCATTGTAATATGCTGTCATTTCCATTCTGGGATTGGTAATGGCTGAAGTAAACCAGCAGTTCTGTGATGTTCAGTCTTCACTTGCTAACACACCAAACACTTTGCTACTATTCTAACTACTTCTCGCTTCATTCCATGCCACCAGTAGTGTTGTCGTAGATCCTTGTACATTTTTGTACCACCAGGGTGTACAGAATAAGGAGAGCTATGAGCTTCTTTCATCTACTCTTTTCGAACAGGGCCGATTGGCACACATAATCGACTTCCATATCGCAAGGATCTATCTTCGTGGATGATGAAGTCAGTTCGAAATCCATTTTCTATTTGTTCTCGGATCTTTTGTAGCTTGGCATCATTTGCTTGCCTTGATCTGATTGACAAGATTGGACTGGACTTGTAAGTTCATCAAATATGAAGCGTTACCTGGCACAACTACTTCGATCGCCAATCCGTGCAATTCTTGCTGTAGCTTCCATTGAGCTGTGAGGTTCATTGCTAATGGCTGGCGACTAAGTGCATCAGGAACTACATTCACCTTTCCAGGATGATTCTTTAGGTTGACGTCGAAGTCCGCCATGAGTTCTAGTCATCTTCTCTGCCGCATATTTAATTCCTTCTGAGTAAATACATACTTCAGACTCTTGTGGTCAGTGTATATATCCACTCGTTCTCCCAAGATATAGTGGCGCCAAATCTTAAGTGTGAAGATGATGGCTGCCAACTCCAGATCATGTGTTGGATAGTTGCGCTCATGTACCTTTAGCTGTCTTGATGCAAAAACCATAACTTTTCCTTACTGGTGTAGAACACATCCTAATCCTTTACCGGATGCATCACAATACACAACGAATCCTCTAGATTGATCCGGTATTACAAAAATAGGAGCAGAGGTTAATCTTGACTTGAGTTTTACAAAAGCTTTTTCACATGCTTCTGACCACACAAATGCTTCATCCTTACGTATGAGCTTGGTCAGGAGTGCTGCAATCTTTGAGAAGCTTTTAATGAATAGTCGGTAGTATCCTGCTAATCCTAAGAAACTTCATATATCTTTCACCGTCTTTGGTGTCAGCCACTCGCTGACAGCTGACACCTTAGCTGGATCTACTGAGATTCCTTCGCCTGAAACGATATGTCCGAGAAATCCGACTTGATCTAACCAAAATTCACACTTGCTGTACTTAGCATAGAGCTGATGTTGTCGCAATGTCTCTAGGACAATCCGTAAGTGATCGGTGTGTTCTTTCCGATTCTTTGAATACACCAAGATGTTGTCGATGAAGATAACAATGAACTTGTCTAAGTACTCTCGAAAAACTTGGTTCATCAGGTTCATAAAGATGGCAGGTGCATTGGTTACTCCAAATGGTATTACGAGATATTCATAATGACCATAGCGAGTCCTAAATGCCATCTTCGGAATGTTGGACTCTTTGACCTTCACCTGATGATAACCCGAACGAAGATCTAGTTTTGAAAATACACAAGACCCATCTAACTGATCGAAAAGATCATCAATGCATGGTAGTGGATACTTGTTCTTATTAGTGGATGTTGCACACCACCACAACTCTTGTAGGGAGGCGGAATTAGCAAACAATAATTTTGAAGCATGCAACATCGACTTTTACTCCCGGATCTTATACTAAACCATAACTAGTAACCCTATCTAGGAGTTTTAACTACTGTGATAGGGATTATACCTTCTTGAACCGGTCCTTCGGGTCTTCTTTTCGCTGCGTTTCTGAGCTCCTTGGGTGCATGGAATGATCTCGATCTCCGGTCATCGCTAAGCCATAGATGATCCACCCGAGAGCTTTGGATCAAGCTGCAACCTCCACTAAAGAGGTAACTAAGAAGTCAAGCTTGCTAAGAGAGACTACTTAGATGGTGTAGAGATAATAAGGTGGACTATTTGATCTCAAAACCTATGTTTCACAACTCATGTGAAGGATTAGGGTTGAGCTTGAGGGAGGAGATAATTTGAAGAGAGAATGTGAGAGTGGGAATGAGCTAGGTTAAGCATGAACCAAATGATATGGCTAAGCTTTCAATTATTGAAGCATGGATTATTTTTCTAAAAAATAATCAACCATGCTTCAATAGTGAAGCCAAATGAATATAATATTCATTAGCCATTCTTTTCATCCATGCTGTGAAAAAGTCTCCAAATTCCACCTCATTTATTTATTTTACAAAATAGAAAATCCATATATGAGGTGTCTCCTTCTAGAAGCCTTTTCTTGTACAATTACAAGAATGCCCCTCACCATATACCGTATGAATATACCCGTATTCGTATTCCGAAAAATACTAATACAATGAGATACCAATAATCCTATAATATAATATTGGTATCCGACTTGATCCAAAGCCTACCGGTATCATCCTTCTGAACATCATTCGTGTAGCCAGTATACATATATGATCGAAACCCTTCCGTAACACTTTACGGCCTTTACATCATTTCGCCGGAACCAGGGAAACCCTCTGTGTGGGACTCTAAAGACTCGACAGTACGCTGGCGGTGGGTTTAACCACAAGCCCATCAACGGTACTAGCTGTGCGTAACGGCTACCCAGGTACTTGTCGAAAAGATGGCCGCTGAGCGAACTCATCCTAACCCCAACGAGCCTATAAGTAACACTTATCGTACAGTCCGGTCTCTTCGTCTGATATATCACATATCGAGTTTAGGGTTGGTAAACGTCAGACCCCAGTAACTTGATAAGTCATGCCGATGTGTGGCTCATAACGGTTCGAGAAACTACTGATAACTCTTATCAGTAAATCTCAACAACTATGACCAGGGAATTACTGTTATAGCTAATAGAGCATTGCGCAACATCAACTTTCTATACCGGGAGAGAAGAAACCCCTCTTATCGCTCACCGCCTCCATGTGATTCGGGACTGTACCCAAAATCCACCTGTTTGCACGATTCTGAAGAGCCGTGGTAGGGAGGAAATCAAAGCACAGTGGAAACCACAGAAGACACTATGACGATCTCGGGTCTACAGACTAACCTGTACAAGTGTCACCAGAGAACTGCTATCTGATGATAGATATGATACCATCTAGGAGTTTTTGGCGAGTCATGTTCGGTGTACCCATTCTCTAATGAGTACCTGTGTACAATCTTTGATGTCAAACACCAATGGTTATGGGATCAACCATCGCCCCCATACAGGATCAAGAAACGTACACACTAGTCTACTCTGGAATATCGATGTCCTGTCTTGATATTCCCTCGACTAGGAACTGTTAAAGGATATGCCTGCGGACTACGCAAGCCCCACTAGTATGATCTACATCATAGTCCTGGTAGTCAAGCAAACATCCTAAGGACTTTATCAACATGTATACAAGATATGAAATACTAAGTAGAACACATCACATGTTAAGATAAAGGTAAACCAAATAGCATACTATCATGTTGAGCAAGATTATTTATGTACATATATATCCCTAGCATCCTATACAATAAAGGGCTCTAGGGCATACATATTCAACAATCTCCCACTTGCACTAAGGCCTTTAGTTGGCGCAATAAGTACCCACTGTCTGCACTATAGCCAGTTGCTGGCGTACCGCATGCCTAACATATCGAACAGTCTTTTGAATTGGACTTGAGGCATGGCCTTGGTGAATTGATCGGCTGTGTTATCTTTTGTGTCCACTCTCCGCACCTCGATCTGCTGGTGATCCACGATCTCCCTGATGAGGTGATACCGCATCAAGATATGTCTGGATTTCTGATGGGACCGTGGTTCCTTTTCCAAAGCCATGGCTCCATTGTTATCACAATACTAAGATATTAGATTAGCAATGGATGGAACCACCTGAAGTTCAGAAACGAACTTCCTCATCCAGACTGCCTCTTTTGCGGCATTATTGCTGGGTTCCCTAGGTCGCCGCTGGGGTTTCGGGAGGCATCGAACATGCCTTTTTAAAAAAAATGGCGTGCTAAAGAACCTAAACGCTAGAATCCAAACTAGAGAATTAGACGAACAAGGATGTAAACATCTTTATATCTAAGTGAACAAGGAATACAACTTTTCTAGACCGGTCCTTCACTTCATAAGCTCTGTGTAGTAGTCCCTTCACTCCAAGTAGTGATCTCCGGACTCTAGTAAGGCTTTACAAGGTGAAATGAACAAGCTTGCTTGAAGTCTTCGAGGCCGAAGATGATCTACGTCGAGGAGACACTAACCCAAGTTACCTCTTCATTAATATGGAATTAGTGAAGCAAACACCCTAAACTAAATGGCTAATCTAGTAGAGGATGATGAATTAGAAATTTTTCTCACTTTAGAAATATTTTTCTCACTCATTTTCTTCACCTCCCAAAAAGCTAGAGAGCTTGAGGAAGGAGATGAAGAAAAACAACTATGGAAAAAGGGCATGTGTAGAATGGAAACCATAGGTGAGTTAATATCATATACTAATCCTTGTAGAGACTAAACCATGGCTAATGATAATGGTTGGGTTAATAAATATCTAATGTAAGAAAAAGTTAGTGGACTAAGTCAGTGGGTTCTACAAGCTTCCACTAAGCTTGAACCATGTGATTAATTTCCAACTAATTTTGATTTAATTTAATTAAATAAAACACATCATTATGATAAGCATGGTGTGAGTCTCATACACCTATGTCTCATGTATCATCTAGCATGACACAAAAGAATGTACATTAATATATATCACATATATACTAAGTGTACACATGTAAGAAAAAGAATTCTTGAGTGAGCTAATATTAGTTAATATAATTTAATATATCAAATATATAATTATACATTAAATTATTAAATCAACACTTGATTTAATAATCCGGCTATATCACATATAACCGACTAATATTATATGTATCAACTTATCGAATCAACACTTGATCCGATAACCCGGCTATATCACATATAATCGACCGATATCACATATCGCGAAAATAGAATACGGTATCACATACACGTATTAATCTCGGTCCCGTACATATCACATATGTGCTCCTACTTCATTTCACTTGAGCCAGGAAACCTCTGTGTAAGACTCTAAAGACTCGTCAATACGCCAGCAGTAGGTGGTGATCATATCAGTCACCCACAAGCCGTAAGCGGTCTGCTAAACGTAACGGCCACCCGGGTATTGTGCGATCAGAAGATCAACAAGCAAGCCTGCTCATACTCGTACGAATCCAATCAGTAACACTACCGTACAGTTCGGTCTCTTCGTCTGATATGTCACATATCACAGCCTGGGGGTGGTAATCGTCAGACCCCAATAGGCTGATAAGTCATGCCGATATGAGGCTCATAATGGTTCGAGAAACTACTCATAACACTTACCAGTAGATCTCAGCAACCCTGGTCATAGATTTCCTGTTATGGCCAATCGAGCATAGTGCAACATCAACCCCCAATACCGGGAGAGACGAAATCCCCTCCTATCGCTCATTGCCTCAATATGACTCGGGACTGTACCAAAAAACCACCGTTTTGCACGATACCTTGAACGTGGTAAGGTGGAAATCAATGCACAGTGGGAATCACACAAGACTCTATGACGATCTCGGGTCTACAGACTAACCTATACCAGTGTCACCAAAGAACTGCCATCTGACGTGAGTTATAATACCATTTAGGAGTTCTCGGCAAGTCCGTTCAGTGTACACAGTCTCCACTGAGCACCCGTATACCATCTCTGATGTAAAACACCAATGGATATGGGATCATCCATCACCCATCACCCATCATATGGGTCGAGAAGCGTATACGCTAGTCTACTCTGGAATATCGATGCCCCGTCTTGATACTCCTACGACTAGGAACATTTGAAGGATGTACTTACCGACTACCTCTGCCCCACTAGTATGATCTGCATCATAATTCTGGTAGTCAAGTACTCATCCTAAGGGCTTTATCAACATGTAATAGAGAGACAATAAGTGTACATGTTAAGATAAAGAGCAACCAGATAGCATACTATCATGTCAAGCAAGAAAGTCCTCCCTATATATGTCCAAGCATCCACTATAATATACATCACATGTATAATAATGGCTTCTAAGGCATACATATAACTAACAATCTCCCACTTGCACTAAGACCATTTGTTGTAGTATCTCATACTCAATGCCCCATAAAAAGTCTTTCTAGGGAAAGGCCTCTGTGAGTGGATCCGCTGTGTTATCCTTTGCGTCAACTCTCCTTACCTTGATCCTTTGGAGATCAACCATCTCCTTGATCAGGTGATACTGTCCTCAGAATATGTCTGGATCGCTGATGGGACCGAAGTTCCTAGGCCAAAGCTACAACTCCATTGTTGTTACAATAACAGTTATTGGACGCTCAATGGTAGGAACTATGTTCATCTCATGAACAAGAATTATCTAGACATCCACTTTGGTAGCATCGTTGGTAGCAATGTATTCAGCCTTTATCGTCTAGTTTGCCACGGTATATAGCTTGGAACTCTTCCGACATACTGTCCCTCCACTGAGGGTAAAGACAAAGCCCGAGACGGACATTCAGTCGACCTTATCACTCTGGGAGCTGGAATTGGTAATGGACTCCCACTGGAGTTCACCGTTACCAAACCAAGAACATTTCTTCAGTTCTTCTCAAGTACTTAAGAATGTCCTACACAGCTATCCAGTGATTCTCCCAAGATCCGATTGATTCCTGATCACTACACCTAGTGAGTTAGCTACATCTGGTCTGGTACATAACATTGCATACATGGTAGAGCCTACTGCCAAAGCATAGGGTATCCCTTGCATGCGAGCTCTCTCCAAATCAGTTTTGGAAGAAATCTTTTTGGAGAGAGTGATTCCTGGGTAAGTGGGCGAACCACCACGCTTAGAATCTTCCATACTAAACCCCTTTAGTATGGTGTTAATGTACCTGGATTTGGGACACTCCCAACATCCACTTAGATCTATCACCATAGATCATAATCCACGAGATGTAGTAGGTATCATCCAGATCTTCCATGGATAATCCTTGTGATAAGAGGAGCTTGACCGAGTGTAGCATAGGAAACCATTTCCTATCAAGAGTATGTCATCTACGTACAATACGTGGAAGACAACCTTACTCTCTACAACCTTCTTGTAAATACAAGGTCCATCTACTTTTTTGATGAAGTCAAACTCTTTGACTGCCACATCAAAATAGATGTTCCAACTCCGTGATGCGTGCTTTAATCCTGATGGACTTAAGCATAGCTACTGGTGAAAAGGTTTCATCATAAACCACACCTGGTTATTGACGATAGCCTTTACTACAAGTCTAGATTTAAAAGTCTCAACTTTTCCATTTACACCAAGAATCTTCTCAAGATCCATTTGCTCCCAATGGGTTTTACCCTTCAGGTGCAATATTCAAAGTCATACTTTGTTGGTGAACATGGATTCCATCTTTGATTGCACAACATCCAGCCATTTCATAGAGTCCCTACTCGTGATGGCCTGCCTGAACCTGGTTGGGTCATCATCTACCATGATGCAATCCTCGCTCCCACTATCACCGAAGAAACCGTAGTATCTCTCAGGTGGATAAGGAACCCTACCAGATTCGCGGAGAGGTTGAGGTTCGTTGGAGACTATTGAATCCTTTAGTTTCACCAAATAATCAGTTGTTAGTTTGTCTAGCTGGAACTCCTTCCAGTTCTACCTCACCACTAATTTCATCACAAGAAATTCCTTTTCTAAAAAGGTGACATGCTGAGAAATAAAATAGCTTTTGCTCCTCGGTGGGGTAGAAGATACACCTTCGCGAATGTTCGGGATATCCAACAAACTTATACAGAACTGACCTTGTCTCGAGCTTGTCCGGATTTTGCTTTTCAACATAGGCCGGACAACCTCATATCTTAACTCGTTTAAGACATGGTCTCTTTCCATTCCATATCTCATATGGAGTGGTAGGCACTGATTTGGATGGAACCCTATTCAATAGGTATGCAGCTTCTCAAGTGCATAACACCAAAAGGAAATAGGTAACTCAGCAGTACTCATCTTAGAGCGTGACATATCTCATAGGGTGTAATACCTCCACCTCGATACACCATTGTGCTGTAGTGTATACGAAGGAGTAAGCTGAGAGAGAATCCTATTCTCAATTTAGAAAATCCAGGAACTCCATGCCCAAGTATTCACCTCCTAGATCACATCAAAGGACTTTAATATTTCTACCATCTGGTTCTCAATTTCAAGCTTATATTTCTTGAATTTCTTAAAAGTTTCAGACTTGTGTTTCAACAGGAACATATGTTTGAATCTTGAGAGATGGTCAGTGAATATAATGAAGTACGAGGAACCAACCCTGGAATTTGTAGACATAGGACTGTATACATCACCATGTATCAGCCCCTATAGTTTAGTAACTCTTTCTTTGTTTCCATTAAACGGAGCTTGGGTCATTGTACCTTTGAGACAGGACTGACAAGTATCATAAGATGAAAATTCGAACAGATTCTAATATTCATCCTTATGTAACTTAGCTAGTTGTGTCGCATTGATATGACTTAGTCTACAATGCCACAAGAAGGATTCGTTCATTTCTGAACTACTCCTCTTGTGTGTGTTCTGCATACTTTGAACTGTGGTTTGATTTAGAACGTATATGCTATTACATAACGTGCCTGATCCAATCAACTCTTGATCAAGGAAAATGTTCACAACATTATCCTGCAATACAAAATTATATCCTTCTCTAACTTAATAAAGAAACTGATGTAATGCTGTATATCAGGTTCGACATGTAATAACATTTGTTCAGAATCAATGTATTTACCATTTGGTAATACAAGATGATATTTGCCAACTGATTTGGCTGCAACAATTGCACCATTCTCTAACACTTTATGACATATCACCCAATCTCAGTTCTCTACCTTTCTGTAGCCCATGTAACAAATTACATATGTAGGATCCTGATCCGGTATCTCATACTTAGGACGTAAAGAATACCGAGAAACAGTTCTCGGTAACGAACACCCCCGAAGAATATGCATCAACATGCTCATTCCTTGATTGGGTTGCATAGGAATCCGGACATTCCCCTATTTCCTGCTCGGACTTATAACAATTATAAGATAGAGCGGAACCAACGTTCCCCAGCTCAGTATAATAAGCAGGTTCGGTCAATGCATCCATATTATTATCTTGATTAAGGCATGACATGGTCGCTACCAGGAGAGAGAGAAGAAAACACTCAGTGTATGCTCTTTCAAGATTAGATTGGTTATTATTTTACCTAATCAGGATGGCTCCCACTGTTTTTATCAAATCTTCCTTCAAACCCTAAAAGGTAAGATTAGCCGGAATTAATTACACCCTATAAGTTCGCCAATCTTTCGGCCAGGCCAGTGTCGGTACTTTGAGTGAGGTTCCCCGTGCTTGCGCACGGATCTAATTAAAATAAACCTCGTTGTCCCAGGGACGTAACCCCGTTAATATCTTTCTAGACACCTACTTTGATCGGCTAATTGTAATATGCAAAACTCTCTCAGGAGTAACTCTTACTCATAGTGGGTATCGAGATCCAACTATCTCATAGAAGGTATGCAATCTCATTGCAAATTTCAACACTTGAAATTCCCGATAATATTTTACCCTTAGCGTCCTATAACCTTGTCGGAGGCCAACAAACCATAGACTGCTAGTCAAGTTCAACCCATACATTTCATGATTGAATTAAATCCACCCGCATGACCCTTGACGGAGGCCAATAAAGTCGCACGACTACCCTAATCCAATCTCATCTTATGTTGCAGATAAGCACTAGTTAGCTACCGCACATTACGCCTTGACGGAGGCTAAAAGACGTAGCACGAATACTAAGTAGTACTTATCTGAAACGACGGAGGGCCACGACAGGTTTTTAAGAAAACCTTTTGCGTAATGAACTTGATATCATTGTGAATCGAGTGACTTTGAAAAGGAGTGTTTTTGAGATTTTTACTAGTTTTGCTAAAGAGGTCACTCCCGGTGAAGGGATCTCAGCTCTTTCCTCATCGAATGAGGTACTGGATATTTCACAAATACCACTATGCAAAGCATGAACTAAAAAAGCAATCAAAAACAAAACCAAGTGGGTTGTAGCATCTGCCAGTTTCGCTAAAGTGGTCACTCCCGGTGAAGGGATCTCGGCTCTTTTTTTATCGAATAAGGTGCTAGATATTCTACAAGGAATACCGCTATGCAAAACAAGAACTAGAGCTACCAGTTTTGAAACAAGATTCTATAACATCTTTAGGTTTCTTTTATTTCATTAATCTCATTAATGATGTCCCATCAATTATGCTTCCCACGCATCACAAAAGAAACGAAAGCAACTATATTTATTATATATCATATATATAATATAAGTATTCGTCTCAACATATCAAGTGATCACATCATAGAATATCAGCAGTAGAAGAACACATATGAAATATTGGATATACTAGGAATTCCGTGTTTTAAATTAAGCCAGTAAAAAACGCGGATTCCACGGTCGTGATGAATAGCCAAACCCACATCCCTAGACCCCTACGAGAGCGGCAAGCAACCCTCCCAATTCTAGAGTTAGGAGACCCGGTCTCGACTCCTCGAGATGGTCTCCTACTGGATTCTAGAACCCGGTTACTTCTGCTCTCCTCCTTGGGTCTATCCTAATGCGGAAAAGTAAATAATATACATCAATGGTGACAGCATCCTCAACCCGGAAGTGCCCCAATAAAAGAATATTACATACAAGTTTTTACATGAATGAAAATAAAAAACTCTCATCTCGCATAAAAACCCCCAGCTATTCAAAACACGACGATCCCATATAACATATCACAGAAACACATAACATCACATGTCATCAACGTAAGTAAATATGCGTATCCCAATTGTCGTTGGCATATAGAAACGAAACCGGCGATACACTACATATTACACTTACGGTCGCAGATAAGAAAGTGAAAAACTACAACAATTGGAATCCGCAACCACCTTAGATATCATAAACCCAATGTATCACATACTTTTGATTTCATGCCTAACGAAATGAATTCCTTAGACATCGCATGCCTAACAATTATAAACCCCACATTTTAGTTTCGTTATTGAAAACACTTTCCAATAACCAGTCGAGTAATTCAACAAGATTCCCGACAACTTGATCGAATGCTCGTCGAAAACATTAGTAGACGACCGCACCCTAATGCCGTCGACGAAGTGTACTTAGGCGGAACACCGTGGCCGCGAGGACCCGAACGGATGCTTTTGGCAACGGGTTTCTCCTACAGTCGCTTGGTCGGGGCTATGGGGCATGGCTATCTAGTAAGGTTACCCGGTGAGTATCCACGTACGCTACGTGATTGCGACAAACTTTTGATCCGCATCAAAATCCCGTGGCAACCGATCACTTGAGACTAAATTGCTAGATTTATAAAATTCAAATTAGTTTTCACAAAACTAAATATTGTGGATTCTAAGTATTGTATCACAATCACAAATAGCTAGACAATGTTAAACTTTTCGATCGAATCAACAGACACCCAAAATTTCCCAAAGAGCTCAAACCTTGAGCGGAGTTTAAAGTACCCAGAACATGCCACAACACCTATGGACCAACCGTAGAAGGGTCAACCCTTGTCTCACCTATGGCGCCGCGGAACTACCGCAAACCCTAGGGTTTGGTGGCGGTTCCGACGGTCACAGAAACGAGTTAGGGTTTCGTTCTTCTACAGGGTCCATAGAATCACCTGCATGATTTTATGAAGATTTTAAACTTGGAAAAATCTATCTCTTGGAAAATTTCCAACGAGGGTAAAAATGGGTTATTGATATCCGTTCGAACTTTTTAACGTCGTCTAAATAACCCGAAATGATGTTAGAATTACGACTACGAAACACTCCGAATTGCCCTTACAGAAAGTTAACATCTCATACAATTTCAGCAAAAACAAGCAACACCTGAAACACCAAAACCCAGAGACTGAAACACAGAACAAAAACGAACCCCAAAATCTTCACCAGGACCGGCCAGGCCGGTTTAATAGCATGTCTCGCCGGGTCAAATCCGGCCAATTGGATTCGTGTTTGTCCAGTGTTCATGTTACATCTCATATGATATTCTGCAGTTGCTTAAAAAAATTTTCTAGGACTTTTAAAATTCGATAGAAACTAGATTTTGTGTTTCGATGTTTTGGAGTTGTTTCTATTTCGTAATTCTACAAACATCGTCTAATTATCTAGCATGGCTCTGATACCACTGCTGGGTTCCATAGGTCGCCGCTGGGGTTTCGAGAGGCATCGACCATGACGTTTTAAAAAAAAAATGCCGCGCTAAAGAACCCAAACGCTAGAATCTAAACTAGAGAATTAGATGAAAAAGCATGTAAACATCTTTACATCTAAGTGAACAAGAAATACAACCTTTGTAGACCAGTCCTTCACTTCATAAGTTCTGTGTAGTAGTCCCTTTGCTCAAAGTAGTGATCTCCCGGACTCTAGTAAAGCTTCACAAGGTGAAATGAACAAGCTTGCTTGAAGTCTTCGAGGCCGAAACTGATCTACGTCGAGGAGTCACTAACCCAAGCCACCTCTTCACTAATATGAAATTAGTGAAGCAAACAGCCTAAACTAAATGGCTAATCTAGTAAAGGATGATGAAGTAGGAATTTTGCTCTCTTTAGAAATATTTTTCTTATTCATTTTCTTCATCTCCAAAAAAGCTTGAGAGCTTTAGGAAGGAGATGAAGAAAAGAAACCATGGAAAAAGGGCAAGTGTAGAAAGGCAACCATGTGTGAGTTAATATCATATACTAACCCTTGTAGAGACTAAACCATGGCTAATGATAATGGTTGGGTTAATAAATATCTAATGTACGACAAAGTTAGTGGACTAAGTCAGTGGGTTCTACAAGCTTCCACTAAGCTTGAACCATGTGACTAATTTCCAACTAATTTTGATTTACTTTAAATAAATAAAACCCATCATTATGATAAGTATGGTGTGAGTCTCATACACCCATGTCTCATATATCATCTAGCATGACACAAAAGAATGTACATTAATATATATCACATATACACTAAGTGTACACATGTGAGAAAAAGAATTCTTGAGTGAGCTAATATTAGTTAATGTAATTTAATATATCAAATATATAATTATTCATTAAATTATTAAATCAACACTTGATTTAATAATCCGGCTATATCACATATAACCGACTAATATTATATGTATCAACTTATCGAATCAATACTTGATCCAATAACCCGGCTATATCACATATAATTGACCGATATCACATATCGCGAAAATAGAATACGGTATCATATACACGTATTAATCTCGGTCTCGCACATATCACATATGTGCTCCTACTTCATTTCGCTTGATCCAATAAACCTCTGTGTAGGACTCTAAAGACTCGTCAATACGCCGGCAGTAGGTGGTGATCATATCATTTATCCACAAGCCGCAAGCGGTCTGCTAAACGTAACGGCCATCCGGGTATTGAGCAATCAGAAGATCAACAAGCAAGCTTTCTCATACTCCTGCGAATCCAATCAGTAACACTACCGTACAGTCCGGTCTCTTCGTCTGATATGTCGCATATCACAGCCTGTGGGTGATAATCGTCAGACCCCAATAGCTTGATAAGTCATGCCGATGTGAGGCTCTTAATGGTTCTAGAAACTACTAATAACACTTACCAGTAGATCTCAGCAACCCTGGCCAGGGATTTCCTGTTATGGCCAATCGAGCATAGCGCAACATCAACCCCCAATACCGGGAGAAACGAAATCCCCTCCTATCGCTCATTGCCTCCATGTGACTCGGGAATGTACCCAAAAACCACCGTTTTGCACGATCTCTTGAACGTGGTAAGGTGGAAATCAAAGCACAGTGGGAATCATACAAGAATCTATGACGATCTCGGGTATACAGACTAACCTGTACTAGTGTCACCAGAGAACTTCCATCTGACTTGAGGTATAATACTGTATAGGAGTTCTCGGCGAGTCCGTTCAGTGTACCCAGTCTCCACTGAGCACCCGTATACCATCTTTGATGTCTAACACCAATGGATATGGGATCATCCATCGCCCATCATATAGGTCGAGAAGCGTATACGCTAGTCTACTCTGGAATATCGATGCCCCGTCTCGATACTCCCACGAATAGGAACATTTGAAGGATGTACTTACCGACTACCTCTGCCCCACTAGTATGATCAGTATCATAATCCTGGTAGTCAAGTACTCATCCTAAGGGCTTTATCAATATGTAATAGAGAGACAATATGTGTACATATTAAGATAAAGAGTAACCAGATAGCATACTATCATATCGAGCAAGAAAGTCTTCCCTATATATGTCCAAGCATCCGCTATAATATACATCACATGTATAATAATGGCCTCTAGCGCATACTTATAACTAACAACTATTAGCAGCAATATACTTAGCTTCCATCGTAGAGTCGGCGACGGTATCTTGCTTCAAACTCTTCCAACATACCGCCCCTCCATTGAGGGTAAATACAAACCCTGAGATGGAATTGCTGTAATCCTTATCGCTCTGGAAACTGGAATCGGTAAAGGCCTCCATTTGGAGATCTCCGTTATCATACACCAAGAACATTTCTTTAGTCCTTCGCAAGTACTTAAGAATGTTCTTCACAGCTGTCTAGTTTTTCACCCCTGGATTGGATTGATACTTGCTTACATCTGGGCAAGTACATAACATCACATACATTATAGATCCTACCGCCGAAACGTAGGGTATAATGCACATGTGAGCACTCTCTTCATCAGTCTTTGGAGACATCTCTTCGGAGAAGGTGATCCCATGACAAGTGGGTAAATTACCACGCTTGGAATCTTACATACTAAACCTCTTTAGTACGGTGTCTATGTATCTTGATTAGGACAATCCCAACAATCTCTTAGACCCATCTCTTAGATCTTAATGCCCAGAATGCATAAGGCATCACCCAGGTCCTTCATGGAGAACCTTTGCGATAAGAATAGTTTGACCGATTGTAGCATAGGAATGTCATTTCTTATCAGGAGAATGTCATCTACGTACAATACAAGGAATGTGACTGTACTCCCTATAATCTTTTTATAAATGCAAGGCTCATCTACATTTTTGATAATATCAAACTCTTTGATTGTATCATCAAAGCAGATGTTCCAACTTCGTGATGCCTTCTCGCTGCTCCCACTGTTAATGAAGCCCTCTGGCTGATCCATAAAAACACATTCATCTAAATCACCATTTAGAAATGCTGTTTTAACGTACATCTGCCAGATTTCATAGTCGTAGTAAGCTGTAACAGCAAGTAGGATTCGAATGGATTTAAGCATTGCAACTGGAGAAAAAGTTTCGACATAGTCCAATCCCTGTCTTTGACGAAATCGTTTCGCCACAAGACTAGCTTTATAGGTCTCTAACTGTCTATTTACTCTAGAAGGTGAAATCTCCAAAGTGCATACTTTGTTGGTGTACATGGATTCCTTTTTGGATCGCATGGCATCCAGCTATTTCACCGAGTCACTATTCATGATAGCTTGTAGAAAACTAGTAGTGTCATCATCATCTATGATGCAATCTTCTCTATCACCATCGATTAGAAAACCATAGTATCTATTCGGTGGGCGAGAAGTTCTACTAGATCTATGGAGTGACTAAGGCTCGTTGGGTTCTATTGGAAATTTAGGTTCAACAAAATCATCAGTATTTTTTTGTGGCTCTGAAATTTCTTCCAGCTCTACCGTATTGCCAATAGTATCATTTGTAAAAAACTCATTTTCCAAAAATGTGGCATATTGAGAAAAAAACACTCTTTGTATGAATATTTAGGATACCCCACAAATTTACGAAAAACCGATCGTGTCTCGAGTTTGTCTGGATTCTGCTATTTAACAAAAGTAGGACAACTCTATATCCTAACTCGTTTAAGAGATGGTCTCTTCCCATACCATATCTCATATGGAGTGGTAGGCACGGTTTTGGTCGGAACCCTGTTTAACAGATTTATTGAAGTCTCCAATGCATGCCCTCAGAACGAAAGTGGTAACTCATCATCACTCATCATCGAACGTACCATATCTAATAGGGTACGATTTCTCCGTTCTGACACACCGTTGTGCTGTGGTGTGTACGGAGGAGTGAGCTGAGAGAGAATCCCATTCTCTTTCAGGAAATCTAGAAACTTTGTACTTAGGTATTCTCCTCCTCGATCTGATCGAAGTTTCTTGATACTCAATCCAGTTTGTTTTTCTAGTTCAAGTTTATACTCCTTGAATTTTTTGAAAGATTCAGACTTATGTTTCAACAAGAACACGTGTCTAAATCTTGAGAAATCATCAGTAAAAGTTATGAAGTATGAAAAACCACTTCTCGCATGTATAGACATTGGTACACATACATCACTATGTATGAGTTCTAAGAGTTCAGTAGCTCTCTCTCCGTGTCCTGTAAACGAAGTTTTGGTTATTTTACCCTTGATGCAAGACTGACAAGTCGCATAAGATTTATATTCAAACGGATTTAAATATCCATCTTTATGTAGCTTGGTTAGTCTTGTTTCGTTAATATGACCAAGTCTACATTGCCAAATGAAACCTTCATTTATCTCTGAAATCTTTCTTTTGTTTATGTGTTGTTTGTTAAAAACCGTGTGTTGATTCAAGGCACAGATTCCGTTATTTAATGTGCCATATCCAATCAACTGTTGATTTAGGTTAATGTTCATAACATTACTTTGTAACACAAAATTATATCCTTCATTGTCCAACAGAGATACTAATATTATGTTACACAACATGGAAGGCACAAGATAACACGGGTTCAAAACCAATATACATCCTTAAGGTAAACCAAGGTGATACTCTCCCACTGATACAACATGTACATCCAAACCATTCCCAACACGGAGAGTGTGATCACCTTTCTTCAAAACTTTGCTATTTCTCAATCCCTGCAGACAATTGCAGATATGAGATCCTGACCCGGTATCTAATACCCAGGAAGTAGAGTTAATTGAAAATAGTTTTCGGTAACAAACACATCTGAAGTGGAAGCATCAGCATGCTTCTTTTTCTTGAGATCAGCGAGGTACCCAACGCGGTTTCTCTTCCAGTGCCCAGTCTTATGGCAGTATAAGCATTCCTCTTTTCCCGATGCCATAGCCCTGACTTGTCTTTCCCCGGTGCCTTTCTTACTCCACCTCTCGGTTTGATGGGTTTCTTCTTCTCCTTCTTCTTTCCCATATCTTTAGCTTTCGGGATGGAAGAGGAAGATAGCCCAGCAAATAGAGAGAGAGTTTTCACTACTTTTAGCGTGCTCTCTGCACTCTTCAACATATTGAGAAGTTCAGGAAGTGACTTCTCCAGATTGTGCATGTTGAAGTTCACTATAAATTGAGCATAGACGGGGGGAGAGACTGTAGAACTATATCAACATATTGTTCGTTCTTCATCGTCCATCCCAGGTCCTCTAGTTCTTCAAAAAGTCCTATCATCTTCAGCATATTATCAACTACAAATGTACTAGCAGCCATCCTCATCTGAAACAACTTTCTTGAGTCCTCGTAACGCAGGGCACGAGATTGCTCCCCATACATGTCCTTTGTATGGAGAAAGATAGATTGCACATCCATCTTCTCGTGCTGCTTCTAATGTTTGTTGTCCATCGAAGCAAGCGCGAGTCATTTGGTTATGGCGTAATCTATATCCCATGTTTTGCGGATCTCCTTATCTGCAATAGAGGAATCAGGGCCTGGGAGGGGAGGGGCTGGAGCAGTAAGGACGTATGCAACCTTGTCATAAGTAAGGGCGATATTTACGTTCCTCAGCCATTCTTTATAATTTGGTACCGTGAGTTTATTTTTGCCTAATAGAAGCTTAAGTCCCGACATTGGTATCTGGCATTAAGAGGGAGAAAAGAAAACACTCAGCGATTGCTCTTGCATGATTAGACTGGTTATTAATCTTATCTAATCGATATCTCCCACTGCTTTTTATCAAATTTTCCTTCAAACCATAAAAAGAAAATTAGCCAGGATTAATTACATTCTATAAGTTCGCTAACCGGTCAGCCAGGCTAGTGTCGGTACTCCTAAAGAGGTTCCCCGTGATTTCGCACGGACCTAATTAAAATAAACCTCGTTTTCCTAGTGGCATAACCCCGTTGACACCTTTCTAGACACCTACTGGATTAGCTAATTGTAAAGTGTAAAACTCTCCTGGGAGTTACTATTACTCACAGTGGGATCGGGATCCAATTATCAAATAGAAGGTATGTAATCTCATTGCAAATTTCAACACTTGAAATTCCCAATATTGTTTTTACTCCTAGCATCTTATGACCTTAACTATGGTCAACAAATCATAAGCGCTGTCAAATTTTACCTATCATTTCATGATCGATTTAGACCCACCCGTATGACCCTTAACTATGGTCTACAAAATCATACGAATGTCCTAATCGATCGTATCATATGCTTTGTAGGAAGACATCATTTAATTACCGTACACCACGCCTTAACTATAGTGAACAAACATAGCACGAATACTAAGTACTCTACTTCCAAAAATGGTGGAGGGCTACGAATGGTTTTGAAGAAAACCTTTAACATAATGTACTTGATATCGTTGTAGAATCTAGTGATTTGAAAAGGAGTGGTTTAAGCTCCGCTTAAAAATCGAGTAGTTTTTCAAAAATAAACCGAATAGCTTTTGCTAAAGAAGTCACTCCAGGTGAAGGGATCTCGTCTCTTTCCTCATCGAATGAGGTGCAGGATATTCATCAAGGAATACCACTATGCAAAGTAAGAACTATGGAGGCTATCATGATGAACCGAGTGGGTTGTAACATTTGCTAGTTTTTCTAAAGAGGTCACTCTCGGTAAAAGGTTCTCGGTTCTTTCCTCATCCAATGAGGTGCTGGATATTCATCAAGGAATACCACTATGCAAAGCAATAACTAGAGCTACCCTTGTTGAAAAAATTTGATTCTACAATATATTTAGGTTTCTTTTCTTAAAATTAATCTCATCAATGTTGTCCCACCATTTAACCTTATCATTGCAGAAAAGGAAACGAAAATAGAACATACGCTTATGCCATCCGCATTCGCTATGGGGCCCCGTCATACACCGTTAGGTTACTTAACTAGCGGCAGAGCGGGGGTTGGACTAGCACGGGTGCAAAGCATAATCAACGTTTATTATATATCTCATATATATAGCCATTCGTCTCACGCAATAATAAGCATTCTAGATCACAGATGAATATATTGGATATACTAGGAATTCAGTGTTTCGTTTAAGCCCTGTACTAAAGGCGGATTCTACGGTCGTGATGAATAGCCAAATCCCACCCTAGACCCCTATGGGTGCGGCAAAATACCCGCTAAATTCCCGAAGTGAAGCAACCTCTCTCAGTAAAATGAGTAGGCCACTCGGCACTTCAAGAACCCGGTAGTTTGTGCACCCCACCTTGGGTCTATCCAAGGAGCAAAAATAGTAAAAAGAAATAATACAACGGCGACTACTGCCTCAACCCAGATGTGCCCTGCAAAATAATATTACAGCACTTTTACAAATTACAAGAATGAAAGAAAAGAAAACACTCTTCTCACATCTCCCCAGCAATTCATCCACGATGATCCAACACATTCCTATACACATACCATCACATGATACATATATGTGCAACCTCCACTAATCGTCGTATAACAATTAGTGGACGTTTCATAACACATATCAAAACTGAAAAGCGGAAAAACGATGCTAAAAAATCGACTTCGAAACACACATAATTGCTCTAACACTTAGATAACATCACATGCAATATGGGAAAAATAAACAACACCATAAAACTTAAAACCAAGAGTACAGAACACCTTAAAAAACCCAAGCCCAAACTCCTCTAGTTGACCGGCGTCACCGGGAAAATCAAAATTTTGGCCGGCGAGATTTATGAATTTTAGGCTCATTTTTCTAGGGTGTTCTAGTTATCACATAACAAGTCTTTTGCACATGTTTAAAAAAATTTCAGAATACTTATAAAAAATTCCAGAAACTTGGTTTTTCGTTTTACAGTTTCGGAGTTGTTTCGGTTTTGAAGCTTTAAACGTCGTCTAAAACACTAGTTTTGGTTTTGTTAGGCTCTGATACCATGTTAGTGGATGTTGCACACCACCACAACTCTTGTGGCGAGGCGGAATTAGCAAAAAATAATTTTGAAGCATGCAACATCGACTTTTACTCTCGGATTTTATACTAAACCATAACTAGTAACCCTATCTAGGAGTTTTAACTGCTATGATAGGGATTATACCTTCTTGAATCGGTCCTTCGGGTCTTCTTTCCGCTGCGTTTCTGAGCTCCTTGGGTGCTTGGAATGATCTTGATCTTCGGTCACCGCTAAGCCATAGATGATCTACCCGAGAGTTTTGGATCAAGCTTCAACCTCCACTAAAGAGGTAACTAAGAAGTCAAGCTTGCTAAGAGAGACTACTTAGATGATGTAGAGATAATCAATTGGACTATTTGATCTCAAAACCTATGTTTCACAACTCATGTGAAGGATTAGGGTTGAGCTTGAGGGGAGAGATAATTTGGAGAGAGAATGTGAGAGCGAGAATGTGCTAGGTCAAGTATGAACCAAATGATATGGCTAAGCTTCCAATTATTGAAGCATGGATTATTTTTCTCAAAAATAATCAACCATGCTTCAATAGTGAAGCCAAATGAATATAATATTCATTAGCCATTCTTTCATCCATGCTTTGAAAAAGTCTCCAAATTCCACCACATTTATTTATTTTCCAAAATAGAAAATCCATATATGAGGTGTCTCCTTCTAGAAGCCTTTTCTTGTACAATTACGAGAATGCCCCTCACTGTATACCATATAAATATACCCGTATTCGTATTCCGAAAAATACGAATACAATGAGATACCAATAATCCTATAATATAATACTGGTATCCGGCTTGATCCAAAGCCTACCAGTATTATCCTTCCGAACATCATTCGTGTAGCCAGTACAAGTATATGATCGAAACCCTGCCGTAACACCTTACGACCTTTACATCGTTTCGCCTGAATCAGGGAAACCCTATGTGTGGGATTCTAAAGACTCGACAGTACGCTGGCACTGGGTTTAACCACATGCCTGTCAGCGGCACTAGCTGTGCGTAACGGCTACCCAAGTACATATCGAAAAGGTGGCCGATGAGCGAACTCATCCTAACCCCAATGAGCCTATAAGTAACACTTACCGTACAGTTCGGTATTTTCGTCTGATACGTCACATATCGAATCTAGGAGTGGTAAACGTCAAACCCCAGTAACTTGATGAGTCATGCCGATGTGTTGCTCATAACGGTTCAAGAAACTACTGATAACTCTTATCAGTAAATCTCAATAACCCTGACCAGGGAATTACTGTTATAGATAATAGAGCATTGCGCAACATCAACTCCCTATACCGGGAGAGACGGAACCCCTCCTATCGCTCACCGCCTCCATGTGATTCGGGACTGTACCCAAAATCCACCTGTTTGCACGACTCTGAAGAGCCGTGGTAGGGAGGAAATTAAAGCACAGTGGGAACCACACAAGACACTATGACGATCTCGGGTCTACAGACTAACCTGTATAAGTGTCACCAGAGAACTGCTATTCGATTATAGGTATGATACCATCTAGGAGTTCTCGGCGAGTCCTGGTCGGTGTACCCCTTCTCTAATGAGCACCTGTGTACAATCTTTGATGTCAAACACCAATGGTTATGGGATCAACCATCGCCCCCAAACAGGGTCAAGAAACGTACACACTAGTCTACTCTGGAATATTGATGCCCTGTCTCGATATTCCCTCGACTAGGAAATGTTAAAGGATGTGTTTGCGGACTATGCAAGCCCCACTAGTATGATCTACATCATAGTCCTGGTAGTCAAACAAACAACCTAAGGGATTTATCAACATGTATACCAGATAAGAAATACTAAGTAGAACACATCATATGTTAAAATAAAGGTAAACTAAATTGCATACTATCATATTGAGCAAGATTGTTTCTGTACATACATATCCCTAGCATCCTATACAATAAAGGGCTCTAGGCCATACATATCCAACAATCTCCCACTTGCACTAAGGCCTTTAGATGGCGTAATAAGTACCTACTGTCTACACTATAGCCAGTTGCTGGCATACCGCATGCCTAACATCTTGAACAGTCTTTCGAACTGAACTTGAGGGATGGCCTTGGTGAATGGATCGGTTGTGTTATCTTTTGTGTCCACTCTCCGCACCTCGATCTCCTAGCAATTCACGATCTCCTTGATGAGGTAATACTGCCTCAAGATATGTCTGGATTTATGATGGGACCTTGGTTCCTTTGCCAAAGCCATGGCTCCATTGTTATCACAATATAAAGGTATTGGACTAGCAATGGATGGAACCACTTGAAGTTTAGAAACGAACTTCCTCATCGAGACTGCCTCTTTTGCGGCATCATTAGAAGCAATATACTCAGCTTCCATCGTAGAGTCAGCGACGGTATCTTTCTTGGAACTCTTCCAACATACCGCCCCTCCATAGAAGGTAAATACAAACCCTGATGGACTTACGGTCATCCTTATCGCTCTGGAAACTGGAATCGGTAAAGGTCTCCATTTGGAGATCTCCGTTACTATACACCAAGAACATTTCTTTAGTCTTTCGCAAGTACTTAAGAATGTTCTTCACAGCCGTCCAGTGTTTCTCCCCTGGATTCGATTGATACTTGCTTACTACACTCAGTACATAAGCTACATCTGGATGAGTACATAACATCACATACATTATTGATCCTACCGCCGAAGCGTAGGGTATAATGCTCATGCGAGCCCTCTCTTCATCAGTCTTTCGAGACATCTTTTTGGAGAGGGTGATCCCGTGACAAGCGGGTAAATTACCTCGCTTGGAATCTTCCATACCAGATCTCTTTAGTACGGTGTCTATGTATCTTGATTGGGACAATCCCAACAATCTCTTAAACCTATCTCTATAGATCTTAATGCCCAGAATGCATGAGGCATCACCCAGGTCCTTCATGGAGAACCTTTGTGATAAGAATAGTTTGACCGATTGTAGAATAGGAACGTCATTTCCTATCTAGAAAATGTCATCTACGTACAATACGAGGAGTGTGACTGTACTCCCTACAATCTTTTTATAAATGCAAGGCTCGTCTACATTTTTGATAAAATCAAACTCTTTGATTGTATAATCAAAGCAGATGTTCTAACTCCGTGATTCCTGCTTTAATCCATAGATAGATTTAAGCAACCTGAATGCCTTCTCGCTGCTCCCACTATCAATGAAGCCCTCCAGCTGATCTATAAAAACACATTCATCTAAATCACCATTTAGAAATGCTGTTTTAACGTCCATCTTCCAGATTTCATAGTCATAGTAAGCAGCAACAACAAGTAGGATTTGAATGGATTTAAGCATTGCAACTGGAGAAAATGTTTCATCATAGTCCAATCCTGGTCTTTGATGAAATCCATTCGCCACAAGCCTAGATTTATAGGTCTCTACCTATCTATCTATACCAATCTTTTTCTTAAAGATCCACTTGCACCCTATGGGTTTTACTCCAGAAGGTGCAATCTCCAAATTCCATACTTTGTTGGTGTATATGGATTCCATTTCGGATCGCATGGCATCCATCCATTTCACCGAGTCACTACTCGTGATAGCTTGCTGAAAACTAGTAGGGTCATCGTCAACTATGATTCAATCTTCTCTATCACCATCAATTAGAAAACCATAGTATCTATCCGGTGGGCGAGAAGTTCTATTAGATCTATGGAGTGACCGAGGCTCGTTGGGTTCTATTGAAACTTCAGGTTCAACCAAATCATCAGTATTTGTTTATGGCTCTAAAATTTCTTCCAGCTCTACTTTATTGCCAATAGTATCATTTGTAAAAAACTCATTTTCCAAAAATGTGGCATATTGAGAAACAAACACTATTTGTTCCTCCTTATGGCAGAAAAGATACCCATATGAGTATTTGGGATACCCCATAAATTTACACAAAACCGATCGTGTCTCGAGTTTGTCTGGATTCTGCTTTTTAACAAAAGTAGGACAACCCCATATCCTAACTCGTTCAAGAGATGGTCTCTTCCCATACCATATCTCATACGGAGTGGTAGGCATGGTTTTGATCGGAACCCTGTTTAATAGATATATTACAGTCTCCAATGCATGTCCCCAGAACGAACGTGGTAACTCAGCATCACTCATCATCGAATGTACCATATCTAATAGGGTACGATTTCTCCGTTCTGACACACCGTTGTGCTGTGGTGTGTACGGAGGAGTGAGCTGAGAGAGAATCCCATTCTCTTTCTGGAAATCTAGAAATTCTGTACTTAGGTATTCTCCTCCTCGATCTGATCGAATTTTCTTGATACTCAATCCAGTTTGTTTTCTAGTTCAAGTTTATAATCCTTGAATTTTTCGAAAGTTTTAGATTTTTGTTTCAACAAGAACACGTGTCCAAATCTTAAGAAATCATCAGTAAAAGTTATGAAGTATGAAAAACCACTTCTTGCATGTTTAGACATTGGTCCACATACATCACTATGTATGAGGCCTGAGAGTTCAGTAGCTTTCTCTTCGTGTCCTATAAACGGAGTTTTGGTCATTTTACCCTTGATACAAGATTGACAAGTCGCATAAGATTTATATTCAAACGGATTTAAATATCCATCTTTATGTAGCTTGGTTAGTCTTGTTTCGTTAATATGACAAAGTCTACAATGCCAAATGAAAGTTTCATTTATTTTTGAAATCATTCTTTTGTTTGTGTGTTGTATGTTAAAAACTGTGTGTTGATTCAGGACATAGATTCCGTTATTTAAGGTGCCATACCCAATCAAGTGTTGATTTAGGTTAATGTTTATAACATTATTTTGTAACACAAAATTATATCTTTCATTGTCCAACAGAGATACTGATATTATGTTACACAACATGGAAGGCACAAAATAACACGTGTTCAAAACCAATATACATCCTGAAGGTAAACCAAGGTGATACTCTTCCACTGATACAGTATGTACATTCGAACCATTCCCATTATGGAGAGTGTGATCACCTTTCTTCAATACCTTACTATTTCTCAATCCCTGTACACAATTGCAGATATGATATCCTGACCCGGTATCTAATATCCAGGAAGCAGAGTTAATTGAAAAACAGTTTTCGGTAACAAACACGCTTGAAGTGGAAGCAGCATCATGCTTCTTCTTCTTGAGATCAGCAAGGTATCCAATGCAGTTTCTCTTCCTGTGCGCAGTCTTGTGGCAGTAGAAGCATTCCCCTTTTCCCGATGCCGCAGCCCCTGACTTGTCTTTCCCCAATGCCTTTCTAACTCCACCTCTCGGTTTGATGGGTTTCTTCTTCTTCTTTCCCATAGCTTTAGCTTTCGGGACGGAAGAGAAAGATGGCCCAGCAACTAGAAAGGGTGTTTTCACTACTTTTAGCGTGCTCTCTGCACTCCTTAACATATTGAGAAGTTCAGGAAGTGATTTCTCCAGATTGTGCATGTTGAAGTTCACTATAAACTGAGCATAGGCAGAGGGGAGAGACTGTAGAATTATATCAACATATTGTTTGTTCTCCATCGTCCATCTCGAGTCCTCTAGTTCTTCAATAAGTCCTATCATCTTCAGCACATGATCACCTAAAGATGTACCAGCAGCCATCCTCATTTGAAACAACTTTCTTGAGGCATCGTAACGCAGGGCACGAGATTGCTCCCCATACATGTCCTTTTTATGGAGAAAGATGGATTGCACATCCATCTTCTCGTGTTGCTTCTGATGTTCATTGTCTATAGAAGCAAGCGCGAGGCATTTGGCCGTGGTGCAATCTATATCCCATGTTTTGTGGATCTCCTTATCCGTAATATAGGAATCGAGGCCTGGGAAAGGAGGGGCTGGAGCAGTAAGGACGTATGCAACCTTGTCATAAGTAAGGGCAATATTTACGTTCCTCAGCCATTCTTTATAATTTGGTCCCGTGAGTTTATTTTTGTCTAATAGAAGCTTAGGTCCCGACATTGGTTTCTGCTATTAGGAGAGAGAAAAGAAAACACTCAGCCATTGCTCTTGCATGATTAGACTGGTTATTAATCTTATCTAATCGATGTCTCCCATTGCTTTTTATCAAATTTTCCTTCAAACCTTAAAAAGAAAATTAGTCAGGATTAATTACATTCTACAAGTTTGCTAACCTGTCATCCCGGCTAGTGTTGGTACTCCGAAAGAGGTTCCCGATGCTTTCACACGGATCTAATTAAAATAAACCTCATTTTCCTAGATGCATAACCCCGTTGACACATTTCTAGACACCTACTGGATTAGCTAATTCTATAGTGTAAAACTCTCCTGGAAGTAAATATTACTCATAGTGGGATCAGGATCCAATTATCAAATAGAAGGTATGCAATCTTATTGAAAATTTCAACACTTAAAATTCCTGATATTGTTTTTATTCCTAGTGTCTTATGACCTTAACTATGGTCAACAAATTATAAGCGCTAGTCAAGTTCTACCCGTCATTTCATGATCGATTTAGACCCACCCGTATGACCCTTAACTATGGTCAACAAAGTCATACGAATGTGCTAATCGATTGCATCATATGGTTTGTAGGAAGACATCACTTAGCTACCATACACTACGCCTTAACTATAGTCAACAAACGTAGCACGAATACTAAGTACTCTACTTCCTAAAATGACGGAGGGTTACGAATAGTTTTTGATGAAAACCTTTAACGTAATGAACTTGATATCGTTGTAGAATCTAGTGATTTGAAAAGGAGTGGTTTAAGCTCTGCTTGAAAATCGAGTAGTTTTTCAAAAACAAACCGAATAGCTTTTGCTAAAGAGGTCACTCACGGTGAAGGGATCTCGGCTCTTTCCTCATCGAATGAGGTGCAGGATATTCATCAAGGAATAACACTATGCAAAGCACGAACTAGGGAGTCTATCATGATAAATCGAGTGGGTTGTAGCATTTGCTAGTTTTGCTAACGAGGTTACTCCCGGTGAAAGGATCTCAGCTCTTTCCTCGTCAAATGAGGTGCCGGATATTCATCAAGGAATACCACTATGCAAATCAATAACTAGAGCTACCATTTTTGAAAAAAATTGATTCTACAATATGTTTAGAGTTCTTCTCTTAACATTAATCTCATCAATGTTGTCCCATCATTTAACCTTTTCATTGCAGAAAAAGAAACGAAAATAGAACATACGCTTATGCCATCCGCATTCGCCACGTGGCCCCTTCATACACCGTTAGATTACTTAACTTACGGCAGAGCGGGGGCTGGACTAGCGTGGGTGCAAAACATAAGCAATGTTTATTATATATCTCATATATATATATATATATCCATTCGTCTCACACAATAATTAGCATTCCAGATCACAGATGAATACATTGGATATACTAGGAATTCCGTGTTTCGTTTAAGACCTGAACGAAAGTCGGATTCTACGGTCATGATGAATATCCAAATCCCACCGTAGACCACTACGGGTGTGGCAAACTACCTGCCAAATTCTCGAAGTGAAGCAACCTCCCTCAATAAAATAATTAGGCCACTCGGCATTTCAAGAACCCGGTAGTTTGTGCACCCCACCTTCGGTCTATCCTAGGAGCAAAAATAGTAAAAATAAATAATACAATGGTGGCTACAAGCTCAATAAGGATGTGCCCCGCAAAATAATATTACATCACTTTTACAAATTACAAGAATGAAAGAAAAGAAAACACTCTTCTCACATCCCCCCGACTATTCATCCATAACGATCCAACACATTCATATACATATACCATCACATGATACATATATGTGCAACCCTCACTAATCGTCGTATAGAAATTAGTGGACGTTTCATAACACATATCAAAACTGAAAAACGGAAAAACGATGCTAAAAAATCGACTTTGAAACACTCCGAATTACTCTAACACTTCGATAACATCACATACAATCTGGGAAAAATAAACAACACCATAAAACTTAAAACCAAGAGTACATAACACCTTAAAAAACCTAAGCCCAAACTCTTCTAGTCGACCGGTGTCGCCGGGAAAATCAAGAAAGTATTTCTTAGCACCACTACTAGGTTTCTAAAGGAATCAAGTATGCAATTTTAAAATTTTTAGTGTGCTAAGCTATACTAACCTTGAATCGAACTAGAGAATTAGGGTTTCTTTGCATGTAAATAAACTTTACACTAAGTGAATAGAGAATACAACCTTTGTAGACCGGTCCTTCAATTCTAAAGCTCCAAGTAGTAGTCCCTTAGCTCCAAGTAGTGGTCCCTCAAACTCTTCTTAGGCTCCAGTAGGCGAAAGGAACAAGCTTGCTTAAGGATCTTTGAGGCCGAAGATGATCTACCTTGAGGAATCTCTAACTCAAGCTAACTCTTCACTACTTGAGGAATTAGTGAAGTAAACAACCTATACTAAATGGCTAGTTTGGAATAGATTGATGAAGTAGGTATTTACTCACTTTATCATTATTTTTCTCTCTTTCTTTCTTCATCTCATAAAAAACAAGAGAAGAAAAATGAGATGAAGAAGATGATTAAGTGATGAACCATGGTGAAAAAATATCTCAAATGATATTTGTTAGTTATATGTATTTCCTAGAGGCCATTACTGTACATACGATGTATATTGTAGTGGATGCTTGGACATATATAGGGGGACTTTCTTGCTCGACATGATAGTATGCTATCTGGTTGCTCTTTATCTTAACATGTACACTGATTGTCTCTATGTTACATGTTGATAAAGCCCTTAGGATGAGTACTTGACTACCAGGATTATGATGCGGATCATACTAATGGGGACAGTGTAGTCGCTAAGTACATCCTTCAAATGTTCCTAGTCGTGGGTGTATCGAGACAGGGCATCGATATACCAGAGTAGACTAGCGTATAGCTTCTCGACCCTTGTAGATGGGCGATGGATGATCCCATATCCATTGGTGTTTGACATCAGAGATAATATATGGGTGCTCAGTGGAGACTGGGTACACTGGACAGACTCACCGAGAACTCCCAGATGGTATTATACCTCATGTCAGATGGCAGTTCTCTTGTGACACCGGTACATGTTAGTCTGTAGACCCGAGATCGTCATAGAGTCTTGTGTGATTCCCACTGTGCTTTGATTTCCACCTTACTACCTTCAAGAGAACGTGCAAAATGGTGGCTTTTGGGTACAGTCCCGAATCACATGGAAGCAATGAGCGATAGGAGGGGTTTCATCTCTCCCGGTATTGGGGGTTGATGTTGCACTGTGCTCGATTGGTTATAACAGGAAGTCCCTGGCCAGGGATGTTTCAGAGATATATTGGTAAGTGTTATAAGTAGTTTCTCGACCCTTTATGAGCCTCATATCGGCACGTCTTATTGAGTTACTGGGGTCTGATGTTTACCACCCCTAGATGAGATATGCGACATATCAGATAAAGAGACCGGACTGTACGGCAGTGTTACTGATTGGATTCGCTGGAGTGTAAGCAGGCTTGCTTGTTGATCTTCTGATCACTCAATACCCGGGTGGCCGTTACGTTTAGCAGACTGCTTGCGGCTTGTGGGTGTTTGATATGATCATCACCTACTGCCGGCGTATTGACGAGTCTTTACAGTCATACACAGAGGTTTCCTAGCTCAAGCGAAACGGAGTAGGAGCGCATATGTGATATGTGCGGGACCGAGATTAATACGATATGTGATACCGTATTCTATTCTCGCGATTTGTGACATCAGTCGGTTATATGCGATATAGCCGGGTTATCGGATCAAGTGTTGATTCGATAAGTTGTTACATATGATATTAGTCGGTTATATGTGATATAGCCAGATTATTAAATCAAGAGTTGATTTGATAATCTAATGTATAATTATATATTTGATATATTAATTTACATTAACTAGCATTAGCTCACTTAAGATTTCTTTTCTCACTTTATTTGTGCACATTGTATATATGTGATATATGCAAGTGTACATAATATAGTGTCATGTTTGATGATACATGCAAGATAGGTGTATGAGACATACACATGCTTATGATAATTATTAGGGTTTTTATTCATTTTGGTAATTACAAAATGGTGACATTTTGTCATGGATGATAGCTTGTAGATGTAAGTCCATGTCACGCACCCCACGAACTTGCGGGGAGGCGGAATATATGAAAAACGATTATCAAAGGTTCGTAACACGGACTTGAGTGTATGAATCGTATCTAAACCATTGCTAACTATCTACTAGAGGTTTAACTACTCGGATTCGAAGTTATACCTCACGTTACATGTCCTTCGGGTCTTCATCGTTGTCCTCCACTCCTCGTAGGCTCTTTGGAACATCGGCACCTCAACGGCCTCCTCGAATCAAAGATGATCCACCCGAGAGCTCCTACTACAAGCTTGATCTCTAACTTGAGATAACTAGGTTGCTCAAAGTGCTAATATAAGCTACCTAGGGGATATAGAGTGAGCTTATGGATGTATTAGTCTAGCTAACCCTTGATCTCAACACATGAGAGGTTAGGGTTAGGGTTTGAAGAGACAGTGAGCTTGAGGAGAGAGAAGGTGAAGATGAGAATGAGAATGAATAATGAGCTCATGTGAATTTTAACAACCATAACAATTTATCAAATAAATAAATATAAATGATTAATCATCATGGTTGATTCATTCACCTAGTGTGATTCATCATATGACTCACTAACTAATTAATGCATCATTTAATACAAAAGATGAATCACACAAATGAGTCATTAAGCATTAAATGCTTATGCCACCTTAACCCCTTAGTCACCACTCTTCTAGAACCTTCCCGACAAATTACGAGAACGCCCCTCCAATCCGTGAAAACACGGAAAAACTTTAGACTGTATAAATCCAATAACCCGATACTAGAATCTGGCTTAAACCAAAGCCAGCTAGTAAAAACTGTCCGAAAAGTCTTACGTGCGTAAACACACGTATGCGTCCGAATCCTTGTCGGAAAACCATACGACCTCTATATCGTTTCGCCTGGAGCAGGGAAACTCTCTGTGTGGGACTCTAAAGACTCGACACTACGCTGGTAGTGGGTTTAACCACAGACCGCAAGCGGCACTAGCTGTACGTAATGGTACCCAGGTAGATGTCGATAAGAAAGCCGATGAGGAAACCCATCCGAACTCCTACTGAGCCTGATGTGACAATCTCCGTACAGTCCGGTATGTTCGTCTAAGACTATCGCATATCGAGCCTAGGGAAGGCAAGCGTCAGTCCCCTAATAGCTGTATAAGTCATGTCGGAGCGTAGCCCATTACACCTTGAGAAAACTACTGGAACCTACCAGTAAATCTCACTTGCCCTGGCTAGGGACTTTGCGTAATGGCTCTCTGACACAGCACGATATCGACTCCCAATACCGGGAGAGACGAATCCTGTCTAACCACCACTGCCTCCAAGTGTTCGGGACTGCACCCAACTGCTACCTGTTTGCACGACTTCTTTGAGCCGTGGTAGGGTAGCAATCTAAGAACAGTGGGACACACTCGAGGCGAAGTAGCAGTGTCAAGTCTACGGACTATGTTGTACTCATGTCACCTGGGAACTGTTAACTGACGATGGGTATAATACCAACCAATCAGTTCCCCTGCGAGTCCTGTCCGGTGTACCGGTAACCTAACGAGCACCTGTATACTATCTCCAGTACGACGTACTGATGGCTGTGGGATAGACCATCTCCCCAACTGGGATGAGAAGCGTACACACTTAGTCTACTCCGGAATATTGATGCCCTGTCTCGATAATCCTATGACTAGGGACAAGTATAGGATGTTGCTTAGAGAATACCTAGCCCCTACTAGTGTGACTGCCATCACAACGCTGGTAATCAAGCAAAGATCCTATGGGCTCTACTAATATGTATAAGTGATACGTTACAAGAAACATATGCACATATTAAAGTAGACACAAACCGAGTAGCATACTACCATGTTTAGGAAGATTGTATATACAACTGTGAATATCCCAAGCTTCCATTAAGTAATATACATACAAGTATGATACAATAATGGCCCCTAGGGCATATACACTAACAATCTCCCACTTGCACTAGGGCCATAAGCCGGCATATCATAGATCTATCATCTCGAATAGCCTTTCGAACTGCGTCTGAGGAAGGGCCTTTGTGAATGGATCAGCAATGTTATTCTCCGTCTCTACTCTCTTCACCTCGATCTCCCTGATCAGGTGATACCGCCTTAAGATGTGTCTGGACTTCTGATGGGACCTGGGTTTCTTCTCTAAAGCTATAGCGCCGTTGTTGTCACAATAGAGAGGTATTGGACCAACACCGGTAGGAACCACCTGATGTTCTGTGAGGAACTTCTTCATCTAGATAGCTTCTTTTGCGGCATCGCAAGAAGCTATGTACTCTGCTTCCATTCTTGAGTCAGCAACGGTCTCCTGTTTGGAACTCTTCCAACAGACCGCCCCTCCATTGAGGGTAAAGACATAACCCAACATGGACTTGGAGTCATCTTTGTCACTCTGGAAGCCGGAGTCGGAAAAGGCCTCCATCTGGAGGTCTTTTCCGCCATACACCAAGAACATCTCCTTAGTCCTTCTCAGGTACTTGAGAATGTTCTTTACTGCTATCCAGTGATTCTCCCCTGGGTTTGCTTGATACCGGCTTACTACGCTTAATGCGTATGTTACATCTAGTCTGGTACATAACATCGCATACATTATAGAGCCTACCGCCGAAGCATAGGGTATAATCGGCATGCGATCCCTTTCCAAATCAGTCTTGGGAGACATCTCTTTGGAGAGGGTGATTCTATGACAAGCCGGTAAGTTACCACGCTTAGAATCTTCCATACTGAATCTCTTCACTATGGTGTCTATATACCTGGACTGTGAAAGTCCTAACATCCTTTTTGATCTATCACGATAGATCCGGATTCCCAGAATGTAGGTGGCATCACCTAGGTCTTTCATGGAGAATTTATGTGACAAGAATCTTTTGATTGACTGTAGCATAGGAATATCATTTCCTATTAGGAGAATGTCATCCACGTACAAGACGAGGAATACTACAGCTCTCCCTACAATCTTACTGTATATGCATGGTTCATCTGGATTTTTGATAAAGTCAAATTCTTTGACAGCATCATCAAAACAGATGTTCCAACTCCGCGATGCCTGCTTTAGTCCATAAATGGACTTAACCAGCTTGCATACTTTACCGCTGCTCCCACTTTAAATGAATCCCTCTAGCTGATCCATATAGACGCTCTCTTCCAAATTTCCATTTAGAAAATCCGTCTTTACTTCCATCTGCCAGATCTCATAATCGTGGAAGGCAGCAATAGCAAGAAGGACCCTAATGGATTTTAGCATAGCTACTGGAGAAAAGGTTTCGTCATAGTCCAAACCAGGTCTTTGATGGAAACCCTTTGCAACAAGTCTAGCTTTATAGGTTTCAACCTGTCCATCTACACCAATCTTCTTTCTGAAGATCCATTTGCATGCTACGGGTTTTACCCCATCTGGAGCAAAGTCCAAAGTCCATACTTTGTTAGTGTACATGGACTCCATTTCGGTCCGCATTGCATCCAGCCATTTTACTGAGTCACCGCTCTGAATGGCTTGCTGGAAGCTAGTAGGTGTTAGTTATATGTATGCCCTAGAGGCCATTACTGTATATAGGATGTATATTGTAGTGGATGCTGGGACATATATAGGGAGGACTTTCTTGCTCGACATGATAGTATGCTATCTGGTTGCTCTTTATCTTAACGTGTACACTAATTGTCTCTCTGTTACATGTTGGTAAAGCCCTTAGGATGTGTACTTGACTACCTGGACTATGATGTGGATCATACTAGTGGGGACATGGTAGTCCATAAGTACATCCTTCAAGGTCCCTAGTCGTGGGTGTATCGAGACGGGGCATCGATATACCAGAGTAGACTAGCGTATACCTTCTCGACCCATACAGATGGGAGATGGATGATCCCATATCCATTAGTGTTTGACATCAGAGATGATATAAGGGTGCTCTGTGGAGACTGGGTACACTGGACGGACTCGCCGAGAACTCTCAGATGGTATTATACCTTACGTCGGATGGCAGTTCTCTGGACACTGGTACAGGTTAGTCTGTAGACCCGAGATCGTCATAGAGTCTTGTGTGATTCCCACTGTGCTTTGATTTCCACCTTACCACGTCCAAGAGGGCGTTTAAAACGGTGGTTTTTGGGTACAGTCCCGAATCACATGGAGGCAATGAGCGATAGGAGGGGATTCGTCTCTCCCGGTATAGGGAGTTGATGTTGTGCTGTGTTCGATTGGCTATAACCGGAAATCCCTTGCCAGGGTTGCTGAGATTTGCTGGTAAGTGTTATCAGTAGTATCTCGATCTGTTATAGACCTCATATCGACACGACTTATCGATCTACTGGGGTCTGACGTTTACCACCCCTAGGCGAGATATGCGACATATCAGACGAACAGACCGGACTGTACGGTGAGTGTTACTGGTTGGATTCACAGGAGTGTGAGCAGGCTTGCTCGTTGATCTTCTGATCGCTCAATACCCGGGTGGCCGTTACGTTTAGCAGACCGCTTGCGGCTTGTGGGTGTTTGATATGATCATCACCTGCTGCCGGCGTATTGACGAGTCTTTAGAGTCCTACACAGAGATTTCCTGGCTCAAGCGAAACGAAATAGGAGCGCATATGAGATATGTGCGGGACCGAGAATAATACCAGTATGTGATACTGTATTCTATTCTCGCGATTTGTATCATCGGTCGGTTATATGTGATATAGCCGGGTTACCGAATCAAGTGTTGATTCGATATATTGATACGCTTGATATTAGTCGGTTATATGAGATATGACCGGATCATTAAATCAAGTATTGATTTAATGATTTAATGTATAATTATATATTTGATATATTACTTTACATTGACTAGTATTGTTCACTTAAGATGGATTTTCTCACTTGATGTGCACAAGTAGTATATGTGATATATTTTTGTGCACTTGATTGTATCATGTTTGATGATACATGCAAACTTGGGTGTATGTTTGCTTTAAACCATCTTTAGGTTAATGGTTAGGTTTTAATTTGTTTTATTTATTTTCTTTATTCATTTTGGCAAAAATAAAATGGAGGCTTGCTTTGTTTTATTCATGAAGCTTCATGAAGCTTTGAAAGTCTTTACCATTTTGTTTTTTCCTTAACCTAACCATTACACCTAAACCCTAGTTTATTCTCTACATGTGTTAGCCTCACCCATGGTTGCATTATGATAACTCTTCACTTAATTTTTCATTTTTATGAAAATAATTGATATTCTTTTCTTCTTCTTCTTCTTCTTGATGAAGAAAAGAAAACCTTGCTAAAAATTTTTAAGTGTTGAAATCAAGTGAGAAATTCAAATCCAAAGTGAACCCACTTCCTATTTCTTCATCCTCTACCACTTGCCATGTTGTATTGGGTGTTTTCTTCACAAGTTTCATGACCTAATGAAGATGGAGCTTGAGTTAGAGTTGCCTCGATGTAGATCATCTTCAGCATCGAAGTCAACGACCTAGCCCGCTCATTTCCCCGACGAAACCATCGCTAGAGTCCGGGATCCCGGTGATCGCAGTGAAGGGACGTCATCACGGAGCTAAAGAAGTGGTGGACCGGATCTACAAAGATTTTATTTCCATTCACTTAGTAGTTAAGTTGTTAACTTGCATGTTCTTTCGCCTTACCTCTAGTTAACGATCTAGTTTAGGGTTTCTCGGCACCTAAATTTTTTAGTTTGGCATGGTTGATGCCTTTTGGAACCTCTTGAGTGTGCCTAGGAACCCTGCAGTGGTATCAGAGCCTAGCTAGAGCTTTAGGCGAAGTGTAGACGATGTTAGAAATCCGATCGAACCCCGAAACCCTAACTATAACCCTTCTCTGTACATTTTCTGAAACTATGGAATTTTGTGAATTAAAAATATGCAGAAACATAAGCAGGGTTTTCTATGAATTACTGTGCAAAACGTGGGCCTAAGTCGATCAAGGCACCGCGGAACCGCGACACGAGCATGGCTCGTGCGGCGGTTCCGCGGCCGTACGGTCAGTTCTTTCACCAAATTTTGCACAGTAATGTCAATATTTTATTCTTGAGTTTTCTGGGAATTTTTAATTTGCACTCAAGAGTTGAGTTTTTTGGGTTGTATTGGGGTCTCGATGATTCGATCGGAAATTTTAACTGCGTCTATTTGTTTTTCCGGGTAATTTAGAACATGTTAAAAAGTTCGACCGGATATAAATACCCAATTTTTCCCCTGCCGGAAAATTTCCAAGTGTTGGATTTTTCCGTGGTTTAAGAACATTCTAAGTAGTGCAAGTAACGCGATGGTCCCTCTAGATGACAACAAACCTTAACTCGATTATGTGACCGTCTTGAACTGCCCTTTGAACCTTAGGGTTTGGGGCAGTACGGCGTGCCACATGAGAGGCGTTGGCTTGACCCTTCAACGGCTGGACTGTTGGTACTGTGGCATGAAGTGGATGTTTTTAAACTTATTTCATGAGTTGAGCTGTTCCGGGAAAACTTGGGTGTTTGATTGTTCGATCGGAAAGTTTAACATTTTTTATTTATCTGGAATGTGATACAATAATTGGAATCCACAAGTAGTTATGAGATAACTGATTTGGATGTTATAAACATAGCACTTTAGTCTCACTTGATCGGTTGCCGCGGAATTTTGATGTGATCAAAAGTTCGTCGCAATCGCGTAGTGTACGCGGATACTCGCTGGTAAACTTAATAGACAGCCACGCCCCATAGCCCTGACCAAGTGACTGTAGGAGAACCCCGTCGCCAAAAGCATCCGTTCGGGTGCTCGTGGCAGTGGTGTTCCGCCTTAGTGCACTTCGTCGACGGTATCGGGGGTGCGGCAGTCTACTAAAGTTTGCGACGAGCATTTGTTCAGGATGTCAGGAATCTTGTTGAATTGCCCGACTTGATATTGAAAACAGTTTTCGATGATGAGACTAAAATGCGGGGTTTATAATTGTTAAGCATGCGATGTCTAAGGAATTCAGATGGTTAGGCATGCGATGTCTAAGTTGGTTGCGGATTCCAACTGTTGTAGTTTTACACTTTCTTTTCTGCGACCGTAAGTGTAATATGTGTTATCACCGGTTTAGTTGCTATATGTCAACGACAACGCATATTTACTTACGTTGATGACATGTGATGTTATGTGTTGCTGGATATGTTATATTGGATCGTCGTGTTTGAATAGCCGGGGGTTTTTATGTGAGATGAGTGTTTTTCATTTTCATTCATGTAAAAACTTGTATGTAATATTCTTTTATTGGGGCACTTCCAGGTTGCGGAAGATGTCACCATTGTATATTATTTACTTTTCCACACTAGGATAGACCTAAGGAGGAGGGCACAAGTAACCGGGTTCTGGAGTCCAGTGGGAGACCAACTCGAGGAGTCGAGTCCGGGTCTCCTAACTATAGAATTGGTAGGGTTGCTTGTCGCTTTCGTAGGGGTCTGGGGGTGTGGGTTTGGCTATTCATCGCGACCGTGGAATCCGTGTTTTATACTGGCTCGTATTAAAAACACGGACGTCCTAGTATATCCAATGTTTCATATGATTTTTCTGCTGTGATATCTGTGATGTGATCATTTGATATGTTGTGACAGATACTGTATATAGTATATATGATATATTATATAGACGTTACTTATGTTTTACACCCGCGCTAGCCCTGCCCCGCTCTGCCGTTAGTTACCTAACCTAACGGTGCACGAGGGGACATCGAGGCGAATGCGGATGGCATAAGTGTACGTCATATTTATCTGTGATGTTTAGGTAACTTAAATGATGGGACTTCATTAATGTGATTAATGAAAGAAAAGAAACCTAAGATGTTGTGGAATCGAATTTCAAAAATAAAATCAGGTAGCTACAGTTCTTGCTTTGCATCGCGGTGTTCCTTGTAGAACATCCTGCACCTTATTCGATAAGGAAAGGGCCGAGATCCCTTCACCGGGAGTGACCCCTTTAGCAATAACTGGCAGATGCTACAACCCTCGGTTTGTCTTTTGATTACTGCTATAGTTTTTGCTTTGCACAGCGGTATATATGATATATCCTGCACCTTATTCGATGAGGAAAGGGCCGACGATCCCTACACCGGGAGTGACCCCTTTAGCAAAACTAGAAAAGTCTCAAAAACACTCCATTTTAAAATCATTTGATTCTACAACGATATCAAGTTCATTACGCAATAGGTTTTCAGAAAAACCTGTCGTAGCCCTCCGTCATTTCAGATAAGTCCTACTTAGTATTCGTGCTACGTTTGTTGACCTCCGTCAAGGCGTAGTGTGCGGTAGCTAACTAGTATTTATCTGCTTATGCATATGATGCAGATTGGGTTTGGGTAGTCGTACGACCTTGTTGACCTCCGTCAAGGGTCGTGCGGATGGGTTTGATTCAATCATGAAATGACTGGTTGAACTTGACTAGTAGCCTATGGTTTGTTGACCTCCGTCAAGGTCATAAGGTGCTAGGGGAAAAATTATCGGGAATTTCAAGTGTTGAAATTTACAATGAGATTGCATACCTTCTATGAGATAGTTGGATCCAGATACCCGCTGCGAGTAATTGTTACTCCTGGGAGAGTTTTACACATTATAATTAGCCGATCAAGTAGGTGTCTAGAAAGGTGTCAACGGGGTTACGCCTCTGGGAAAACGAGGTTTACTTTAATTAGGTCCGTGCGAAAGCACGGGGAACCTCCCTCAAAGTACCGACACTGGCCTGGCTGAAAGATTGGCGAACTTGTAGCGTGTAATTAATCCCGGCTAGTCTTTCCTTTTAGAGTTTGAAAGAAGATTTGATAAAAACAGTGAGAGTTATCCTGATTAGATAAAATAATAACCAATCTGATCTTGCAAGGGCGCATGCAGAGTGTTTTCTTCTCTCTCTCTCCAGGTAGCGACCATGTCACGCCTTAATCAAGATAATAATACAGATGTATTGACCGAACCCGCTTGTTATACATAGCTGGAGAACGTTGGTCCCACTCCAACTTATAATTGTTATAAGACAGAGCAGGAAATAGGGGAATACCAGATTTCCCGTGCCGCCCAAATGAAGAAATTGCATGTTGATGCATTATCTTCGGGTGTGTTCGTTATATAGAACTGTTTCTCAGTATCCTTTACGTCCTGGGTATGTGATACCTGATCAGGATCCCGCATATGTAATCTGTTACATGGGCTACAGAAAGGTAGAGAACTGAGAACGAGTGATAAGTTTCATGAGACAGAAAATGGGGCAGGTGTTGCAGCCAAGTCTGTTGGTCACTGTCACCCTGTATTACCAATACATTGATTCTGAACAAATGCTATTAGATACCGAACCTGATGTACAAAATCATATCAATCTCTTTATTAGTAAAGAAGGATATACTTTTGTATTGATGGATAATGTTTTGAACATTTCCTATTTCAAAAGTTGATCGGTTCAAGCACGTTATCTAAAAGCATTGACGTTCTAAATCAAACTACAGTTCCTAGTATACAGAACACACACAAGAGGAAGAGTTCAGAAATGAACGAATCCTTCTTGAGGCATTGTAGACTAGGTCATATCAATGTGACCCGACTGGCTGAAGTTATATTTAGATGCATATTTAAATCAGTTTGAATTTACATCTTGTGAAACTTGCCAGTCATGTCACAAAGATTAGATGACCATAGCTCTGTTTATTGGAAACAGAGAAAGAGTTAGTGAACTCTTGGAATGATATATGTTGATGTATGTAGGTCCCCTGTCTACACATGCCAAGACCGGTTCTTTGTATTTCATTACATTCTCTGATAATCTCTCAAGATTCAGACATATGTTCCTGTTGAAACACAAGTCCGAACCTTTTGAGATATTCACAGAATATAAGTTAGAAATAGAGAACCAAAACGGGTATAAGTATTATGTCCTTTGATGTGATCGAGGAGGAGAATACTTGAGCACGGAATTCCTGGACTATTCTAAAGGAGAATGAGATTCTCTCTCAGCATTACTCCTCCGTATACACCATAGCACGATGGTATATCGGGGCAGAGCAATAGCACCCTATGTGATATGGTGTGCTCTATGATGAGTACTACTGAGTTTCCTATTTCCTTTTGGGAGTTATGCGCTTGAGAAGCTGCATACCTATTGAATAGGGTTTCAATCAAATCAGTTACCTACCACTTCATATGTGATATGGAAAGGGAAGAGTCCATATCTTAAGTTTGTTAAGATTTAGGGTTGTCCAGCCTATGTCTAAAAGCAAAATCCGGACAAGCTCGAGGCAAGGTCGGTTATGTAGAACTGGAAAGATTCCAGCTATACAAACTGCAGCTGATGATTTGGTTGAACCAGAGGATTCAATAGATCCTAACGAACCTCAGCCTCTCTGCCGATCTAATAGGGTTCCTCACCCACCTGAGAGATACTTTGGTTTCTCTATGACAGTGGGAGCGAGGATTGCATCATGAGATGATGACCCAACTAGTTTCGAGCTGGCCATCAGGAGTGGGACTCTGTAAGAATGGCTGGATGCTTAGCGATCTGAGATGGAATCCATGTACACCAGCAAAGTATGGACTTTGGTTGCTTGATCTGAAGGGTTAAATCCCCATCAGGAGCAAGTATATCTTGAGAAGATTACTTGGTGTAGATGGAAAAGTTAGAGACTTTCGAAGCTAGACTTGTTAAAGGTTTTCGTCATTGGCCAGGCGTGGATAATGATGAAACCTTTTCCATTGCCTATGCTTAAGTCCATCCGGATCCTACTTACCATTGCTACATACCATGATTGCGATATCTCGTGGTTGGGTGTCATGACTGCTTTTCTAAATATTGATTTAGAAGAGAACGTCTATAAGAACACAGCCAGAGGGCTTCGTAAACAGTGGGAGCAGCGGAAACGTGTACAAGATGCTTTATCTGATAAAGCAGGCATCGCAGAGTTGGAACGTCTGTTTTGATGTGGTAGTCAAAGAGTTTGACTTCATCAAAATGGTAGATGAACCTTGTATATACAAAAAGGTAGTAGGGAGTATAGTGATGATCCTTGTAGAGTACGCGGATGACATACTCTTGATAGGGAAGGAGTTTCCTATGCTACGCTCGGTCAATCTCCGCTTATCACAATGATTCTCCATATAAGATCAAAAGTGATACCTACTAAATCCTGGGTTTTGGATCTATGAGATAGATCTAATTGGATGTTAGGATACTCACTAGTTGTAGTGAGATGGTATCAATTGATCCTGGGGAGAATCACTGGAAAGGTTCCATGGTGATAAGGACGAATGAATGTCAGTCGCAGGCATTGTCTTTACCCTCAGTGGAGGGACGGTATGTTGGAAGAGTTCTAAGCTAGATACCGTGGCAAACTAGACGATAAAGGCTGGTGACATCGCTATTAAAGATACTACTAAAGAGGCAGTTTGGGTGTATATTGGTTCATGAGATGAACTAGGTTCCTACCATTGTGTGACAATGGAAGTGTGGCTTTGGCCCAGGAACCCCGGTCCCATCAGTCACCCAGACGTATTCTGAGGCAGCATCACCTGATCATAGAGATAGTTGATCTCCAGGATGATCGAGGTAAGGAGAGTAGACTCAGAGGACAACCCGGCGGATCCACTCACAAAAGCCTTTTCCCAGAGAGAGATTTTTATAGGATGGTTGAGTATGAGATACTGTAACCACTGCTACAGATGGCCCTAGTGCAAGTAGGAGATTGTTAGTTATATGTATGCCCTAGAGGCCATTACTGTACAAAGGATGTATATTGTAGTGGATGCTGGGACATATATAGGGAGGACTTTCTTGCTCGACATGATAGTATGCTATTTGGTTGCTCTTTATCTTAACGTGTACACTGATTGTCTCTCTGTTACATGTTGGTAAAGCCCTTAGGATGTGTACTTGACTACCTGGACTATGATGCAGATCATACTAGTGGGGACATGTAGTCCATAAGTACATCCTTCAAGGTCCCTAGTCGTGGGTGTATCGAGACGGGGCATCGATATACCAGAGTAGACTAGCGTATACCTTCTCGACCCATACAGATGGACAATAGATGATCCCATATCCATTGGTGTTTGACATCAGAGATGATATACGGGTGCTCAGTGGAGACTGGGTACACTGGACGGACTCGCCGAGAACTCCCAGATGGTATTATACCTTACGTCAGATGGCAGTTCTCTGGTGACACTGGTACAGGTTAGTCTGTAGACCCGAGATCGTCATAGAGTCTTGTGTGATTCCCACTGTGCTTTGATTTCCACCTTACCACGTCCAAGAGGGCATGCAAAACGGTGGTTTTTGGGTACAGTCCCGAATCACATGGAGGCAATGAGCGATAGGAGGGGATTCGTCGCTCCCGGTATAGGGAGTTGATGTTGCGCTATGTTCGATTTGCTATATCCGGAAATCCCTGGCCAGGGTTGCTGAGATTTACTGGTAAGTGTTATCAGTAGTATCTCGATCTGTTATAGACCTCATATCGACACGACTTATCGAGCTACTGGGGTCTGACGTTTACCACTCCTAGGCGAGATATGCGACATATCAGACGAACAGACCGGACTGTACGGTAGGTGTTACTGGTTGGATTCACAGGAGTGTGAGCGGGCTTGCTCGTTGATCTTCTGATCGCTCAATACCCGGGTGGCCGTTACGTTTACCAGACCGCTTGCGTCTTGTGGGTGTTTGATATGATCATCACCTGCTGCCGGCGTATTGACGAGTCTTTAGAGTCCTACACAGAGATTTCCTGGCTCAAGCGAAACGAAATAGGAGCGCATATGAGATATGTGCGGGACCGAGAATAATACCAGTATGTGATACTGTATTCTATTCTCGTGATTTGTATCATCGGTCGGTTATATATGATATAGCCGGGGTACCGAATCAAGTGTTGATTCGATATATTGATACACTTGATATTAGTCGGTTATATGAGATATGACCGGATCATTAAATCAAGTATTGATTTAATGATTTAATGTATAATTATATATTTGATATATTACTTTACATTGACTAGTATTGTTCACTTAAGATGGATTTTCTCACTTGATGTGCACAAGTAGTATATGTGATATATTTTTGTGCACTTGATTGTATCATGTTTGATGATACATGCAAACTTGGGTGTATGTTTGCTTTAAACCATCTTTAGGTTAATGGTTAGGTTTTAATTTATTTTATTTATTTTCTTTATTCATTTTGGCAAAAATAAAATGGAGGCTTACTTTGTTTTATTCATGAAGCTTCATGAAGCTTTGAAAGTCTTTATCATTTTGTTTTTTCCTTAACCTAACCATTACACCTAAACCCTAGTTTATTCTCTACATGTGTTAGCCTCACCCATCGTTGCATTATGATAACTCTTCACTTGATTTTTCATTTTTATGAAAATAATTGATATTCTTTTCTTTTTCTTCTTCTTCTTGATGAAGAAAAGAAAACCTTGCTAAAAATTTTCAGGTGTTGAAATCAAGTGAGAAATCCAAATCCAAAGTGAACCCACTTCCTATTTCTTCATCCTCTACCACTTGCCATGTTGTATTGGGTGTTTTCTTCACAAGTTTCATGACCTAGTGAAGATGGAGCTTGAGTTAGAGTTGCCTCGACGTAGATCATCTTCGGCATCGAAGTCAACGACCTAGCCCGCTCATTTTCCCGACGAAACCATCGCTAGAGTCCGGGATCCCGGTGATCGCAGCGAAGGGACGTCATCATGGAGCTAAAGAAGTGGTGGACTGGATCTACAAAGGTTTTATTTCCATTCACTTAGTAGTTAAGTTGTTAACTTGCATGTTCTTTCGCCTTACCTCTAGTTAACGATCTAGTTTAGGGTTTCTCGGCACCTAAATTTTTGAATTTGGCAAGGTTGATGCCTTGTGGAACCTCTTGAGTGTGCCTAGGAATCCTACAGTAGGCTCATCATAGTCAATAGTGCAATCCTCTCTATCCCCGTCTATGAGAAAATCGTAGTATCTCTCGGACGGATGAGATTGTCTACTACTTCTGCGGAGTGGCGTCGGGATGTCCTATTCTTCTTGAACTTCTGGTTCTACCATACTTTCAGCAGTAGTTTGTGGTTCTGGAATTTCTTCCAGTTCTATTTCGCTCCCACTTATTTCCTTTTCTAAAAACTGATATTCTAGAAAATGGGCAATACGAGAAACAAAAACCTTTTGTTTCTCTGCGTAATAGAAAAAATACCCCCTGGAGTTCTTTGGGTATCCCACAAACTTACACAGTACTGAGCGTGCCTCGATCTTGTCCGCATGCTTCTTTTTAACAAAAGCTGGACATCCCTAAATCTTCAGATACTGAAGATAGGGTTTCTTCCCACTCCACATCTGATATGGTGTGGTAGGCACAGTTTTGGTAGGAACTATGTTCAAAAGATATGCCGCTGATTCTAGCGCATATCCCCAGAAAGATCGCGGAAACTCAGCCTTACTCATCATGGAACGAACCATATCTAATAGGGTTTGATTTCTCTTTTCTGATACACCGTTGTGTTGTGATGTGTATGGAGGAGTAAGCTGAGAGAGAATTCCATTCTCTTTTAAGTAACTCAGGAACTCGGCACTTAAGTATTCACCACCTCGATCAGATCTTAGTGTCTTAATACTTTTGCCGGTTTGGTTTTCCACTCCATTCTTGTATTCTTGTAATTTCTCAAAGGCCTCGGATTTATGCTTCATTAAGAAGACATATCCAAACCTAGAGAAATCATCCGTAAAAGTAATGAAGTAGGAATAACCTCCTCGCGCATGTGTAGACATTGGACCGCACACGTCACTGTGTATGAGTCCCAAGAGCTCGGTTGCTCTTACTCCGTGTCCAGTAAACAGAGTCTTTGTCATCTTTCCTATGAGACAAGATTCACAAGTAGCATAAGATTGATATTCGAACGGATTCAAATATCCTTCTCTATGTAACTTAGTCAACCTTCTCTCATTGATGTGACCTAGTCTACAATGCCATAAGAAAGCCTGATTTAATTCCGGAGACTTTCTTTTAAGTGTATTCTGGACATTGAAAACCTGAGCTTGACTTAATACGTATATGCTGTTATCTAATGTACCTGATCCAATCAGAACTTGATTTAGGTGGATGTTAACTACATCGCTTACGAATGTAAAATCATATCCCTCTCTCGAAAGTGAGGACACTGATATGATATTGCAAGTCATACTTGGTACATACAGACAGTTACGTAGAATCAATATCTGCCCACTTGTCAAACCTAGGCGATATTCTCCGACGGATTCAGCATCTACGCTCATTCCGTTTGCAACTCTGAGAGATAAATCACCTATCTTCATAACTCTACGGTTTCTCAAAGCATGTAATGAATTACAGATATGAGATCCTGCTCCGGTATCTAGTACCCAGAAAGTAGAGTTAATTGACAAATAGTTTTCAATTACAAATACACTAAAGGCTGAACCCACAACATGCTTCGAATCCTGGTTACTGGCTTTGCTAGCCCTGCAATCATTCTGCCAATGTTTATTCCTGTAAAAATAGGAACGTCCCTCTTTTACTATATCCAGTCCCGAAACTTTTGCTCTTCTCTTTCCTTCTACTTCCCTGGTTTCCTTCAGGGTAAGAGGTAGAGACTGTAGAATCAAGTCAGTATCTGACTCGTTTCCCAACGCGGTCTCCAGGTCCTGGAGCTCATCAATACAGCTAGTCATTGTAAGGACGTTGTCCCCTACAGATGACCCGTCAGCCAACCTCGCTTGAATTAATTCGTTCGAGGTCTCATATCTTGCGATAAGAGATTACTCTCCATATAAATCTTTGTTATGGAGAAAGATGGAAACTAAGTCCATCTTCTCGTGCTGCTTCTGGTATACACCATCAACTGAAGCTAACACGAGGCATTTGGCTTTCGCTTTATCTTTTTCCCTTGTCTGACGGATATCCATATCCCGACAGTGGAAACTGGACCTGGGACGGCTGGATCTTGAGTAGTAATAAGGTGGTCCAGTTTGTCATAGGCAATGGACATCTGGACGGACCTTTGCCAGTCATATAAGTCAGATTCAGTCAATTTGTTATCTAGATGTAAGCTATGTGTGGTCACAAGGTCGCTGCAATTAAGAGAGAGAGAAGAAAACATTTTAGCATGATGCTGTTTCAAGTTTAGATTGGTTTTAAGTTTATCTAAACAGGATGGCTCCCACTGTTATCATTTCGTCCAACAAGAATAGTTCTTCTAATTCTAGGAATTTTTTCTTAAATCCTTCCTCAAACCATAAAAGAAGAATTAGCCAGGACTATTCTCACCGTACAATACTTGCTTAACCGTTCAGCCAGGCCAGTATCGATACTTCGAGGGAGGTTTCCAATGCTTTCGTGAAGTTCCTTAATTAAATAACCTCTTTTCTCTGGGGGCTTAACCCCGCTGACACCTTTCTAGGCACTTACTTGGTTTATAGCATTGATCGTTAAGTGACGAATCTCCTGATAAGTAGTATATACTCACAGTAGGATCGGGATCCAAAATATCATCGTATGATAATGTTGAAGGAATCCAACCAACATTCATCAAACTCCAAAATGGTATGCTATCTCTGCAAATTTCAGTTTCTTTAGAAATTCCCGATATAGATTTTTGCCCCATGCTCTTATGACCTTGGCATTAGGTCAAAATGTCATAAGTCACATGTCAAGTTCTACCCGTCATTATCCAGGTTAATTTGAACCCACCCGTACATATCCTTGACGTTAGGCCAAAATGATAATACGACTGTCCAAACTAACACATCTATCTATATAACAAATGAATACCCAGCAGCTACCAAACACTATGCCTTGGCGTTAGGTCAAAATACATAGCTTGAATACTACTGAATACCCAAATGAAATGACGGAGGGCTACGAATGGTTTTGGCAAAACCGTGAACGTTGCGAACTTGATATAATCGAAGGAACCTGATACTTTTTAAAAGGAGTGGTTAAAGCTCCGCAATTAAAATTCTGATCTTTTTAAAATAACCGAGTGGTTTCTTTTAAATTTGTTCCAACGATTAAACTTTGGTTTATTTTCTTTGCATTATAATAATGCGTCCCATCATTTATCCTATCATTGTAAAAAACAATGAAAATACCACGTCCTCTTATGCCATCCGCATTCGCCACTGGGTCCCGTCATCACCCGTTAGGTTACTTAACTAACGACAGAGCGGGGGCTGGGCTAGCACGGGTGTAAACATAAGTGACGTCTAATCGCTATCATATATAGATATTGTACATTCGTCATACGCAATAATAAGCATTCCAGATCACAGATAAACTTTATTGGATTTACTAGCAATCCGCATTTGCTTTGAGCCTGCAATAAAAGATGGATTACACAGTTGTGATGAATAGCCATTACCCCACCCTAGACCCCTACGGGTACGGCAAACTACCCGCCAAGTACCCGAAGTGAAGCGGTCTCCCTCAACAAAGTGAGTAGGCCACTAAACACTTCAAAGTACCCGGTAGTTTGTGTACCCCGCCTTGGGTCTATCCTAGGAGCAAAAACAGTAAAAATAAATAATACAACGGTGGCTACAACCGCAACCTGGAGGTGCCCCACAAAAGAATATTACATCAAATTACATTTACATTGAATGAATATTAAACACATCTCAAACCCTGGCTAATCATCACAACAGTCCAATACAGTTCATATACACAAACAGTAAACATTTCAGAAATGTGCAACCCCCTGCCAACCGACATACTAGCAGTTAGGGGAGGTTTACGAACACATTAAACATTACAGATAAAAACCCAATTAGCAAATATCTTAGAATATCGATCGATCACCATTTTCCGTATCTACCCCAAAATCAAGCCTGTACTAAAGTAACCTGGGTAGAAACAGAATATACTAGAAAACAAAACACCAGATATCATGAATTACAGAGCAAATCCGAGTCAACTCAGAGTTGACTCGGCGGCGGATCCGCGGCCAAAAGCATCATTTGGCCGCGGATCCGCGGTCGTCAAGTCAAATTGAGTGCTCGTCTTTTCCCATAATTCTTAAAATTCCCTGCTGTGATTTTTAAGACATATCAAATAATTTTTCAGACAGGTTTAAAATTAACAGAAACTTAGAATTTTTTAGGGTTTTGTTTTCGTGTTTTCCATCGATCGAACTTGTAATTAGTTGCTAACAAGCTAGTAATGGTTTAGTTGGCTCTGATACCACTGTAACTCCATGTCACGCACCCCACGAACTTACGGGGAGGCGGAATATATGAAAAACGATTATCAAAGGTTCGTAACACGGACTTGAGCGCATGAATCGTATCTAAACCATTGCTAACTATCTACTAGAGGTTTAACTACTCGGATTCGAAGTTATACCTCACGTTACATGTCCTTCGCATCTTCATTGCTGTCCTCCACTCCTCGTAGGCTCTTTGGAACATCGGCACCTCAACGGCCTCCTCGAATCAAAGATGATCCACTCGAGAGCTCCTACTACAAGCTTGATCTCTAACTTGAGATAACTAGGTTGCTCAAAGTGCTAATATAAGCTACCTAGGGGATATAGAGTGAGGTTATGGATGTATTAGTCTAGCTAACCCTTGATCTCAACACATGAGAGGTTAGGGTTAGGGTTTGAAGAGACAGTGAGCTTGAGGAGAGAGAAGGTGAAGATGAGAATGAGAATGAATAATGAGCTCATGTGAATTTTAACAACCATAACAATTTACCAAATAAATAAATATAAATGATTAATCATCATGGTTGATTCATTCACCTAGTGTGATTCATCATATGACTCACTAACTAATTAATGCATCATTTAATACAAAGGATGAATCACACAAATGAGTCATTAAGCATTAAATGCTTATGCCACCTTAACCTCTTAGTCACCACTCTTCTACTTCCCGAAAAATTACGAGAACGCCCCTCCAATCCATGAAAACATGGAAAAACTTTAGACTGTATAAATCCAATAACCCGATACTAGAATCTGGCTTAAACCAAAGCCGGCTAGTAAAAACTGTCCGAAAAGTCGTACGTGCGTAAACACACGTATGCGTCCGAATCCTTGTCGCAAAACCATACGACCTCTATATCGTTTCGCCTGGAGCAGGGAAACTCTCTGTGTGGGACTCTAAAGACTCGACACTACGCTGGCAGTGGGTTTAACCACAGACTGCAAGCGGCACTAGCTATACGTAACGGTCCCCAGGTAGATGTCGATAAGAAAGCCGATGAGGAAACCCATCCGAACTCCTACTGAGCCTGATGTGACAATCTCTGTACAGTCCGGTCTGTTCGTCTAAGACTATCGCATATCGAGCCTAGGGGCGGCAAGCGTCAGTCCCCTAATAGCTGTATAAGTCGTGTCGGAGCGTAGCCCATTGCACCCTGAGCAAACTACTGGAACCTACCAGTAAATCTCGCTTGCCCTAGCCAGGGACTTTGCGTAATGGCTCTCTGACACAGCGCTATATCGACTCCCAATACCGGGAGAGACGAGTCCTGTCTAACCGCCACGGCCTCCAAGTGCTCGGGATTGCACCCAACTGCTACCTGTTTGCATGACTCCTTTGAGCCATGGTAGGGTAGCAATCTAATAACAGTGGGACACACTCGAGGCGAAGTAGCAGTGTCAAGTCTGCGGACTATGCTGTACTCATGTCACCTGGGAACTGTTAACTGACGATGGGTATAATACCAACTAATCAGTTCCCCTGCGAGTCCTGTCCGGTGTACCCGTAACCTAACGAGCACCTGTATACTATCTCCAGTACGACGTACTGATGGCTGTGGGACAGACCATCTCCCCAACTGGGATGAGAAGCGTACACACTTAGTCTACTCCGGAATATCGATGCCCTGTCTCGATAATCCTATGACTAGGGACAAGTATAGGATGTTGCTTACAGACTACCCAGCCCCCACTAGTGTGACTGCCATCACAACGCTGGTAATCAAGAAAAGATCCTATGGGCTCTACTAATATGTATAAGTGATACGTTACAAGAAATATATGCACATATTAAAGTAGACACAAACCAAGTAGCATACTACCATGTTTAGCAAGATTGTATATACAACTGTGAATATCCCAAGCTTCCATTAAGTAATATACATACAAGTATGATACAATAATGGCCCTTAGGGCATATACACTAACAGTAGAAGCTTGTAGTGATCATTGACCAAGTCCACTCTTTTGTTTTTCCTAAGATATTTATTAACCCAACCAATTATCCTAACCATAGTTATGTCTCTATAAGGGTTAGCATATGATGCTTAACTCACCCATGGTTACAATTATCCTTTGGATAATTATCATGAGAATTTTCTTCTTCTTCTTCCTCAAAGCTTTCTAGCTTCAATGGAGATGAGAGAAAAAATACGAGAAAATCAAATCTAAAGTGAGCCCACTTCCTATTTCATCATCCTCTACTACTTGCCATTTATTATAGGGTGTTTGCTTCACTAATTCCATAATTAGTGAAGAGATAGTTTGGGTTAGTCTCTCCTCGACGTAGATCATCTTCGGCCTCGAAGACTTCGATGCAAGCTTGTTCATTTCTTCATGGGAGCCTCTCTAGAGTTCGGAGTTCATGATCACAGCGAAGGGACTACTACACGGAGCTATTGAAGTGAAGGACCGGTCTACAAAGGTTGTATTCCATACTCACTTTTTATGCAAAGTTGTTTGCATTTCATTCCATCGCTTTTTCTAGTATACGATTCTAGGGTTAGGATTAGCTAGAATGGAAAAATTTTAATTTGGCATGGACGATGTCTCCCGAAACCTTGCTGCCGTGCTAGGTGACCCTGCAATATTTGTAGAGACTTAACCATGGCTAAAGATAACGGTTGGGTTAATAAATATCTAGAGTAAAACAAAATTAGTGGACTAAGTCAAGACTTCTACATGCTTCCACAAGCATCTTTAGCCATGCTAATTTCTAGCTAATTTTGATTTTTCCCTTAATAATTAATCACCCAAATTATCTTTATTTTGGTGTGAGTCTCATACACCCATGTCCAATGTATCATCTAGCATGACACAATAGAAAATACACTAATATATATCTCATATATATTTATATGTATTTGTAGAAAAGAAATTCTTAAGTGAGCTAATATTAGTTAATATATATTAATATATCAAATATATAATTATATATTAAATTATTAAATCAACATTTGATTTAATAATCCGGTTATATCACATATAACCGACTAATATCATTTATATGTATATCAAATATATATATTACAAATTATTGAATCAACACTTGATTCAATAATCCGGTTATATCACATATAATCTATATCGCGAGACTAGAATACTGTATCATATACACGTATTAATCTCGGTCCCGTACATATCACATATGTGCCCTACTTCGTTTCGCTTGAGCTAGGAAACCTCTGTATAGGACTCTAAAGACTCGACAATACGCCAGCAGCAGGTAATGATCATATCAGTCACCCATAAGCCGTCGGAGGTACTAGCTAGACGTAACGGCTACCCAAGTTTTGAGCGATCAGAAGATCAACAAGCAAGCTTGTCCAAATTCCCGTGAATCCAGTAAGTAACATTACCGTACAGTCCGGTCTCTTCATCTGATATGTCGCATATCGAGTCTGGGGGTGGTAAACGTTAGACCCCAATAACTTGATAAGTCATGCTGATGTGAGGCTCATAACGGGTCGAGAAACTACTGATAAGACTTACCAGTAAATCTCATCATCAGCCATGGCCAGGGACTTCCTGTTATAGCCAATTGAGCATAGCGCAACATCAACTCCCAATACCAGGAGAGACGAAACCCCTCCTATCGTTCATTGCCTCCATGTGACTCGGGACTGTACCCAAAATCCACCTTTTTGCACGACTCTCTTGAGCGTGGTAGGGAGGAAATCAAAGCACAGTGGGAATCACACAAGATTTTATGACGATCTCGGGTCTACAGACTAACCTGTACCAGTGTCACCAGAGAACTGCTATCTGACGATAGGTATAATACCAACTAGGACTTCTCGGTGAGTCCTGTTCGGTGTACCCATTCTCCAATGAGCACATGTGTATAATCTTTGATGTCAAACACCAATGGCTGTGGGATCAACCATCGCCCTATACAGGGTCAAGAAACGTACACACTAGTCTACTCTGGAATATCGATGCCCTGTCTCGATACTCCCTCGATTATGAACAATTAAAGGATATACTTGCCGACTACCTTGGTCCCACTAGTATGATCTGCATCATAGTCCTGGTAGTCAAGTACACATCCTAAGGGCTTTCTCAACATGTAACGGAGAGACTGTATAATGATACAAGTGTACATGTTAAGATAAAGAGTAACCAGATAGCATACTATCATGTCGAGCAAGAAAGTCCTCTCTATATATGTCCAAGCATCCACTATAACATACAATCATGTACAATAATGGTCTCTAGGGCATACATATAACTAACAATCTCCCATTTGCACTAAGGCCAGTTGTTGTAGTATCTCATACCCAACATCCCAAAAAGTCTCTCAAATGGCTTTGGTGAGTAGATCCGCCGTGCTATTCTTTGTATCAACTATCTTGACCTCGATCTCCTGGAGATCAACTATCTTCCTGATCAGGTGATACCACCTAAGAATATGTCTGGATCATGATGGGACCGGGGTTTTTTGGACAAAACCACAGCTCCATTATTATCACAATACAAGTATGGATGCTCAATGTTAGGAACCTCACTATGTTCATCTAATGAACTTCTTCATCCAGACAGCCTCTTTGGAAGCATCGTTGGTAGTGATGTATTCAGCCTCCATCGAGTCTGCTACGGTATCTAGCTTGGAACTCTTCCAACATACCGCCCCTCTATTGAGGGTGAAGACAAAACCAGAGACCGACTTACTGTCGTCCTTATCACTCTCGAAGCTCGAATCGGTAAAGGACTCCTGATTGCTGTGAAAAAGTGTATGTAGTAGTTAACCGCAATCAATAACGGTGTCGCGCGTAGCTAGACCGAGATGAGTACGGGTCGTCCTCAGGGAAACGTTGAATCTTTTACTCTTACTTTAGATGTGTTAAGAAAGGAGGAAGAAATAAGAATGTTGTAGAATGGTTTCTAGATCTACGTTAAGCAAGAGTGCAAAAATATAGATCTAGATTATTTTAGGGATGTGGTTAATATAATAAAAGGGCTTATAGGGTTCGTTAGGATTTAGTAGTTATGGACGATTAATTAAAAGTTACCCTTTTTATCCTTTAATAGATTTATAACTAGAACGACGATGATGCGTGTAGATTAGGGTTTCTGGAAGGAAAAGGAATCCCACTCTTAACCCTTATCTCGACACAGAACTCCGTTCATATCTAGCCTTTACCAAAACAATCATTAATCTAATCGCTAATCGCGGTCGGAACTAGCAAAGAATTGTTAGCACGCCCGATTAGTATGTTAATGATTCTTTTGATAAAGTTCATAAACTTTATAGGACTTAAAAAGGGTTTAGGGATGTTCATCATCCATTAGCCTACCCTAATCCTACGAACCTTAACAAGCGGAGAATTACTCACGCATGTTGGGAAAAGAAGATGAAAAGATAGAGAGGGAAAACATAATGTAAAATGCAAGAGAATTAAATAAAACAACTAGCTTTATTAATCAACTTGAACAATCTACACTTTGATTCCTTAGAAAATGATTACAAAGACTAGTTTGGTTCTCGATCTCTTCCAAGGAGGTAGACGAACAGTTGATGACCAGCCTGGATGCGTGAGCCGTCTTGGACTTCGTGATCGCGTCGGCTTGATAATTTTTCCAAGAGGGTCTCGGTCTTTATTTATTTCCCCAAAGCCAGAAATATTGCTTCCAAATTAGGAAGGAAACTGTAAAGATTCACCCTAAAAATTCTAGACTCCCAACTCCCCTTACCTGCCGCGGACCCGCGGCCAAAAGGGGGGTTTGGCCGCGGATCCGTGGCCAATGGTGGAGATATCCTCATCATCTTTCTGGGGCTTTCTCCTTATGACATGTGGCTATCTCTGGTATCTTTGTATCATGGAAATATTCTCGTGATTGCTGCCAGACTTGGTCTCCAAGTTTTGTTTTCTTAATTAGGCAAGTCTTCTTCAACAACTTGATTTCCTTGATTCTAGTCTTGAAAAATTCTGCACAACTTGGAAAAATTCTGCACACCAACTCAAATAATAGTTAGTAGACTTTGTTCTACTAGGATTTGGTCAATGAAATTATTTGCATACATTTTCCTACCAAATTCTAATTATAATATATCAACACATGGAAAATAGTATTTTTACAGATAAACCCTCATATGTATGATATATTATTGTCACGACCCGAAAGAGCACATGACTGGCCCTTGAACCATATGAAGTCTATAGGACTCCATCTGATCCAAGTAAGCCAAAAGCCCAGCAATCTAAAACCATTTTAAGAGTAAATAAAGAAAACTGGTTTAAAGAAGTGAAGAAAACATGTTTGAAAGTCAAGGTTTTTAAATAACTAAGCCGAATATGCATTTTAAAAATGTACGGTCTTTTCTAAAAATTCCGGCAGAGTTTCTTTTGTAAATACTGGTCCCGAACGGGATACAACAAGAACAATATATATGCAATGATAAAAGGCATCCCCAAGCGGGAGCTAGCTCTTCGTCAATCGACGGTCACAACCACGCAAGCAATATAATATACAACGCCGAATGGCGAGGATCAAAACTCAACAGAAACCCAATAAGCATGAAAACCGTAATACTGCTAAGCGCGACTCTAAGGTCGAATAATACATCACTAGTGTCTAAGTCTGAAACAATATACAAGTTTTGGTTAATGGAATTCTAGATACAATGAATAATACAAGTACAATGGTGGTTCTTGATGCAAAAGAACCCACCTACCAAATGCAATTCACCCGCAAGGAAGCAGTGTGCCAGAAATGCCGCAATGGAACATGTACGGCAAAACCTGCAAGAACTGTGGCACAATGGGGGTGAGTTGCCAACTCGTGAATAGAAAATATCTACAAGCAGAATCCGAATGCAAGACATATTCCTAGGTCAATACGATCAGTATAATATAAACCACAAGAGTACGTCTTAAGCATGATAAGGTGGCAATGTAACATCTAAACATGTATGTAGTGCCAAGTACTCAGGTAATAACATGCCATCAGTATAAGGTATGTCTGCATGAAGTAAATATGATGAAGTATCAAATGGATATCAATACACATATATTAGCGTCCCATTCCACTAATATTGGTGTAAGGGTATATATAACAGCGCCCTCATATCCTGTTATATATACAAATGAAGTATGATCAATGTAAATCCAGTCTGATGTGATCAAGTCTGTATAAAAGAGGAACCCGTCCACCCATCACCCAATCACAATAAACGTGGAACCCGTCCACCCGTCACCCAATGACAATAAACATCATGTATGTAAATATGAGGATATGAACAAAATCATGGAAAACATCACGAAACCTGTGCCTAGCATCGGCACGAAAATCCTCATCTATCAGGCACTGTTACTAAGACTAGCCCTGATAGGTACGTATCATACGCTATATCGAAACCCGAGTGCCCAGCTTCGACCCTCGAATTGCGACGTATGCATACGTACAAAGCTCCGGTCGGTATCCCCAAGATAACCGCCGAGTAAAAGGTAATATCACCGGACAGTATAGTTCCCCAGCCGGGCTCATCGGCTCATAGCACATCGACATCCCTTTCTTGCCCCGGGGTACTCCGGGCCCCACCATGTACCTTCATACGGCCTCGACGCCTCCTCGTAGGGGTATATAAATCAGAACCGATAAAACTTATGGTGGAAGCTGAAATATCATATCAAAGGTAACCGGGTTTTAAAACATTTACATAATCTCTTGAAATACCCACGGTTCCCCAAATCCAGAAATATCATGAACACAAATATCCCAATGCGCATAATCAGAAAGCATGATGTATGTGACATATAGATGAAATGCAAGTATAACAGCATATCATGCAACATAGAATAATGGTATGCACATACAAGGTCATATCCTGAAGCAATAATACTACTGTGTAGTAACATGGCAATTATCGATGATGAAGTGTGTGAGCCGGCAAGCAGTGTACGTGGAACATATGCATCATCGATAATGGTACTGGTGTCCTAACAGCATGATGTTAATATAGCAATAAACACATGAAAAGTGATGTGAATAGCATGAATATGCGGAAATCGAATAATCAACGCAACAATAAAGAATCTACATCCATGTGTATATGTCATGCAGTTATGCCATTTGAAATAAGACGAATCGGGGTTTTGGTAAAATAAGGGTTACGATGTTTTTAAGAATAGATACGTCTTTTGAAAATACCCATAGAATCCCTTTACTTATCCTTAAGATATTCCCGATTCGTTAGTTTTGAAATAGGTATGACTCGGGTCTAGTCTAACATCTACTATGCAAACTACAGATCTAAGTATCAAGTAAAGCGGGAGGGGTATAGAAACCACCTAAATCTGAGTCGATATGTATATATATAGTAGTCGGTGATCCCGCCTCAGTAGTATCGCGTACGATACAGTAAATCATATGACATCCTCAAGTTATGAGTGCGGATCTATCATCAATATAAAGCTCGTACGGTAAATCGTCGTACGGCATCCGAATAGCTGGGTACGGGTCAGTATCACATTCCTCTCATCAAATATCAGGTATCATTATCATCATATCACATAATCTGGGATACTGATATAAATCTAGTACAAATCGATACCATCTATAAAGTATGAATGCGGGGGTAAACACACATCCAAAGCCCGCAAGAATCACATGTCGTATCCCAAATACGAATCATATCAAATCACCGATCTCACGGCACAATGCCCAAAACCATCGACTCATCTCCAATGTCATCCAATATCATCATCAACACAGTGTAAATATAAGGAATATGCAAGTGTGTGCGTATGGGTGTAAACCTATCCTAGGGTTCGCAACTAGGAAATATTCTAGCTTACTTCTAACCCTATCATATCTAACACATCTCAAATAATCTACGACACTATACCATCATATATAAACACATAAGGTATACCAACTACGGACTGCGGGGGTGCTATACGCCATCCACCTGACTTCCCCCTGTAGATATAATCTACTCACCTTGTGTCTTTATTTGTCGATGTCGCCACACGCTTTCTTGTCGTCCCAAAGTCTTCATGGGGTACATACACATTAACGTATCGCAAATGCGTATCAAAACCAATTCAAAACGAAAACGACATATGAATCCCAAAACGATACGATAAGGGGCATATAGGTTAGAACCTATGGCACGCCTTCAAAACCATCAATAAATCCTCTATATCGTCGTATAAACGCCAAATAGTCGAGGTAAAACACAAGACACAAATTCAGAATTAAAAATACGGAATACGGAAACACGAATCCAAAAAAGCAACTAAGGAAATATGCTCCAGATTTCACCCTAGGTCAAATTAGACAAATCTATACATGCCAGGGGTCTAAACTACTGATGAGGGAACACCAAAACCAAAACGAGGCAAATCCACCATGGTCTGGCCGCAAATTGCGGCCAGAATGGATAAATTTGCAGCCGGTAAAGGGAAGTAGGAGCTAGGGTTTTGTGTGGTGGTTCCTAGGTGCCTGCATATCTCACTGTCCAATCAATTTTATTTTAGGATGTCTCGGGTGATAGCAGATTCCCAAATACAATCCCAGAATTACAGTTTTTCCCGACATCGTCTCATAAATCCGTATTCTGGGTTAAAGCTTCAGGTTAGGGTCCAATATAACATCACACCAAGATTCTAAGGTCACAACAAGTCTTAGTTTCACTTCACAACTCAATTTTTCCTCAAACGCTAATTAGGTTATCCTCAAATCCACAAAAACACACAATATCGATATGAAACTTGAATCGAAGCTTAAGCACAAGAAATACCACTCTAATTGTGGAGGAATTACCTCATAAGACCCACATGAATCCTCAACAGCACCAAAATGAAAACTTTTTTGGTCCATCCTATAGCTTGCAAGCTTGTGTACATTTTTTGTGAAATGAGAGTGGGGTTTTGGTGTAGTTTTAGAGGTGAAATGAGGAGTTGAAGAGGGGAGGGAGGTGAGGTGCAGGAGCAGCAGCAACAATGGAGGGAGAGGGAGGGAAATGAGTGTGGAGATCTAGGAAATGGGCCAAGTCATTGGTCAAAAGGGACCATACCTCTCTCTCTCTCTCTCTCACCATACCTCATTCTTTATTCTCTTTTCCATTTTCTTTTCCTTTTCTTTTTTTCCCTTTTCTCCAAAACCTTCTCACTAGAATAGTAACCCCAAATAACATGATAGAAAATGCACAAGTGTGAAAAAGTGATATGTGCATGTTTTGCACAAAATTGCTAAAAAACCGATTAGCGATTTTTAATCGCGATTAGCACTAAATTAGCATATACCTAATCATAGAAACTTAAAAAATGGCATAATTCTATAAATTACCCTATTTTAGAATTTTCTATAATTTTTCTAAAATTTTTCCCATTTATTTGTATTTAATAATACCAAAATATTAAAATATTCAATAAAATAATATTAAATTATAAAAATTCCCAAAAATAATATTTTATTTTTTTTGAAATGTTACAATTATAATAAAGACCTTTTTAAATATGGAAATGGTAGGAAAAATGTAATAACAAATGTGCAGTTTTATCAACTGAACAAATACCCCCAAACTTATCTTTGATCGTCCCGAGCAAACTAGTTTATTCATGAGAAGAAGAAAAAAGAAAGGAGAAAACTAAGCACACTTTCGTAGGCAAACACGATTGTACTGAGCACGTGCAACAAGCCGTTAAACCTCTAGGTGTCTCTAGTAGGAGGAGTGTTGTCTCCTGAGTGTTTTCAGCGGATTACACCTACAAAATCCTATAATAAAAGAGAGATGATGAAATTTACATATAAAAATAAGAACCATAAAAGAAAGACTTTGAAAATAAGAGTTTCCAACTATACTAGCTTTTCAGTTGTCATGAGCTCTATTTTAATAGTCATGAAAAGATGTTAGAAATCACATCATCCTTCAATAAAACATCGTCTTTATTCTTCATTCCTACCTTTCATCCAAACATCGATCATATACCCCTACGTGTGTGAATAGAACATCCCTACACTCGGAGAATTCAATTCAAGCTATCATACTCTTGTCCATCTGCCGCAGTACTTTTTAATTTGATGAATATTTAAATTTGCTCACACATTTTCATGCGACCGTTAATACTTCTTGAGGTACTAACCGACCGATTACTCATGTGCTTGCTGATTAGGTGATAATATTTTTCTCGTCTTGCACCACCTAAGGCTTAGCAGTGACTCCCAGACCAGTTGGCCTTAGGGCACTAGGTGAAGAGGCACCCTCGCTATATTTTTTTATTGCTGCCTTGGCGATAACAAAACCAGTGTTCATTTTTCTTTTCACCATTTTTATATTTTCTTCATTTTTTTTATTTCCTTCATACTTTGGTTTTTAGACAAGAGCATTTCAAGGTATCCTCTACTATCCCGAGTTTCAAGACGTGTGTAAGTGCATATAGTTGGGTATCAACATTCAAATGTTTGGCTTCCAGAAAAGAAACTATTTTTCAGACTTATTTTTATCCTCAGATTAGTGACTTCCTTCATCTTTCTAACCCTTGGGACAACAACTCATAACTACTTATTACTAGTTCGTTTAAGAAAACTTCTAATTTTCTTGGTTTTCTTAAACTATTCCTATCTTTTGGATGTAATTTTTCACTTTCTACTCCTTTGTTATAAAAGAAATTTTTTTTTAAAATTTTTTGAAAATGTTGTGCTTATGCAAAGTATGATGCAAATTGATGTGTAAATAAGCACAAACCTCCCCCAAACTTGTTTTCAACAGTGTTCTCACTGTTGCTATCTGCTGGATCACAAAAACCTGTAAGCTTGGGAGGACATTATTAATGAGGGCAAGAATATATGAAAGTGAAAATCCTCCCCCAAACTTATTTTTGGCTCACAAATTTGAGGACAAAAGTTATGTTCAAGAGCCAAAAAAATATACCCCCCTCAAACATGAGTTAGACAATACGAAGCATTTTAAGAGGGGGTGAGTCATTTGGTCAAAGTAAGATTTTACAAAGACCAAAAGTTAACACCAACCATTCAAAGATTTTATCAGTATATCGTATAGGTTGGTGGAAGAATGTGTTGTATCGAGTCAAGAAAAAGTGGGGAAGGGATAAGAGGTGGTCTGGAAAGGGTTTGAAATTAGAGAAAAGAAAGAATGATGATGAATGTGAATGATTAGGAAGAAGGAATGGAGGCGGTTCAACCTCTATAGGTGGAGATTGATCAATCACAAAATCTGTATTGTTTAAAAATTCAAGTTCGTCAGCAAAAAGTTCTTCAAAACTTTTATCAATGGTGTGATTGAACATTTTGCTGTCAAAAAGTTTTGTGCCAGAATTTATCCTACTTGATTCATTAAAAATCATTGAGGTAGAGGATTTGAAAAACTCATCTACCTCATTTTCAAAAATATCCGAATCAAGTTGAATTTCTGGTATTATTGAACTTGAATTAACGGATTGTGATTCATCAAAACTCACTGAAACTATAGGAACAGAAGAAGAACCGGAGAAAATAGAAGGTGAAATGGGTAAACAAATTGGTGTGTCGAGTGTTGCTGTACCAGATGTGGAAGATGGAGGCTGTATTTCGGTCTGATCTTCGTGTATACCATTATTATCAATTTCAAGACATATTTGGGGTTCGGGAAGAATTAAAGGCTCAAGATGATGACCACAAGGAAGTGAAAGGATTTGATGAATTGGTGGGACAAAATCATCCAAAATTTTGGGTTCATCAATCAATATATCCCCAATGTCAATCACCTCATTCAAATGAAGGTTAAAATTATCAAACACCTCACCAAAAGTATGGTTTTCAATCAGTTTTGGTTCAAGAGTGGAGGTGTAGAGATCACAAGGATTGGGTATGGTTTCACTTGAAATGGACCCTTTACAGTCGGGTAAATCAAACACTACAAAGTCACACAACTTATCAGACATTGTACTTGATGAATCTATGGAACTGGAGTTGTGGATTTCAGTTTGGAAACAGGAGGTTTGATTAGGAAGGGTGTACAGTTCTGTCTTACTACCCAAATCCTTCCTAATTTGGTTCGACAGTTCCAGAAATTTTTCTAATGTCTGCTCCAGACTAGTCTTGGGTTGATAAGGGGTTTTAGTATAAGATTGAAATTCCTGTGGATAATTAAAACTCCCAAATGACTGATTAGAAGAACTGTCTAGAGTAGGTGGAAAAGTCGGATTCGATTGATAGGAATAGAATGGTTGCGGAACTTGGGTAGGAGTAGGAATATGATAAGAAGAATATTGATATGGGTTGGTTGGTTGGCTATTTTCAACAGACATCTTATATGCCACAAACCGCATATCAAACTCTTCTCCGGACAGTGGTGGTGATGGTTGATATTGGTCTGGGTTGAAACTTTGGCCTCTAGACCTAGCTATGTGCTCAGCAATGGACATTCGTCTAGGGGCTTCCTCACTTTGGGTATGAATTGAAACGGGTGTAGGATTAGGATACGGTTGATAAGACCTAGACTGAGATGGCCAACTATTTCTTCCCTCTTATTCTATATGATCTCTTAAGGACATTGAAGAGCCGGATGGTATACCGAAAGGATTACGAAAACAAGAGATATCTGGTTATGGACAGCAAAACTCGGCAAGTGCTCTTCTGTTTAGGTCACCTATTATAAGAAGAGAAGAAAGGGGAAGGGGTAAAAAGGGGAGAAAATAATTTGTTTGTTTTGAAAAATGACGGATTTAGACAAATCACACAAAAATGCACAACCAACCCTAGAACTATGGTTACCTAGGTCCAGTCTCTAGACCGCTCCTACACTTCCAAAGGACAAGCCGCAGGATCAATCCTCTACCGCCTCTGTACTACCCTTGTAGCCAGGTAAGTAGCAGGTAAGTGAGAAGGAACCACAGTAGTGGGCCTAATTAATAACCACTAGCCTTTGACACACTTGCCTAGACACTACAAAAGTAATGCGGATAAGAGATAGATTACCCACGACCTTCCTCTGTCCTTATTGAGCGCGACAATCCTTAGAGTCTGGTCTAGATATTTTTTAAATTAATGAAGGGTTGATGCAGATGCTCGGTTTGTGATTTGTGGGGCTTAGGAAGGGTGATGAAATCCCCATCTAATCTGAATTTTCGTCTTGCCCCTTAAAAATCCGTATTAAAATATGAAATAACAACCCAATAAAAAAAATTTGCAAAAAGATTTTTGAGCGGCGATATTTTACAAAGAATCCTGCATAAAATAGATTTTATTGGATTTGAGAGGAGAGAGAAAGAGTTAAGAAAGATACCAGAGAAGTGTGAAACCCTAGATCTCTTGTTTCCTCAAGTCCGTGACTCCAGATTCCCTCACAAAATTCACACACAAATCGTTAAATATGCAATTTGCAGTTTTGTTGTAATAATGATATGAATCGTTTAAGAATTCAACACAAATAGAAAGAATAAAAAATTACGCACGTTTCCCCGGCAACGGCGCCATTTGATTGGTGTGAAAAAGTGTATGTAGTAGTTAACCGCAATCAATAATGGTGTCGCGCGTAGCTAGACCGAGATGAGTATGGGTCGTCCTCAGGGAAACGTTGAATCTTTTACTCTTACTTTAGATGTGTTGAGAAAGGAGGAAGAAATAAGAATGTTGTAGAATGGTTTATAGATCTACGTTAAGCAAGAATGCAAAAATATAGATCTAGATTATTTTAGGGATGTGGTTAATATAATAAAAGGTCTTGTAGGGTTCGTTAGGATTTAGTAGTTATGGACGATTAATTAAAAGTTACCCTTTTTATCCTTTAATAGATTTATAACTAGAACGACGGTGATGCGCATAGATTAGGGTTTCTGGAGGGAAAAGGAATCCCACTCTTAACCCTTATCTCGACACGGAACTCCGTTCATATCTAGCCTTTACCAAAACAATCATTAATCTAATCGCTAATCGCGGTCGGAACTAGCAAAGAATTGTTAGCGCGCCCGATTAGGATGTTAATGATTCTTTTGATTAAGTTCATAAACTTTATTGGACTTAAAAAGGGTTTAGGGATGTTCATCATCCATTAGCCTACCCTAATCCTACGAACCGAAACAAGCGGAGAATTACCCGCGCATGTTGGGAAAAGAAGATGAAAAGATAGAGAGGGAAAACATAATGTAAAATGCAAGAGAATTAAATAAAACAATTACCTTTATTAATCAACTTGAACAATCTACACTTTGATTCCTTAGAAAATGATTACAAAGACTAGTTTGGTTCTCGATCTCTTCCAAGGACGTAGACGAACAGTTGATGACCAGCCTGGATGCGTGAGCCGTCTTGGACTTCGTGATCGCGTCGGCTTGATAATTTTTTCAAGAGGGTCTCGGTCTTTATTTATAGCCCCAAAGCCAGAAATATTGCTTCCAAATTAGGAAGGAAACTGTAAAGATTCACCCTGAAAATTCTAGACTCCCAACTCCCCTTACCTGTCGCGGATCCGCGGCCAAAATGGGGGTTTGGCCGCGGATCCACGGACAATGGTGGAGATATCCTCATCATCTTTCTGGGGCTTTCTCCTTATGACATGTGGCTATCTCTGGTATCTTTGTATCATGGAAATATTCTCGTGGTTGCAGCCAGACTTGGTCTCCAAGTTTTGTTTTCTGAAGTAGGCAAGTCTTCTTCAACAACTTGATTTCCTTGATTCTAGTCTTGAAAAATTCTGCACAACTTGGAAAAATTCTGCACAACAACTCAAATAATATTTAGTAGACTTTGTTCTACTAGGATTTGGTCAATGAAATTATTTGCATACATTTTCCTACCAAATTCTAATTATAATATATCAACACATGGAAAATAGTATTTTTACAGATAAACCCTCATATGTATGATATATTATAATAAAGATCTTTTTAAATATGGAAATGGTAGGAAAAATGTAATAACAAATGTCCAGTTTTATCAACTGAACAACTCCACCTGGAATTCACCGTTACCATACACCAAGAATATTTCTTTAGTCCTTCTCAAGTACTTAAGAATGTTCTTCACAGCTGTCCAGTGTTTCTCCCCATGATGTAAGAGGCATCACCTAGATTCTTCATGGAGAACCATTGTGATAAGAAGAGCTTGACCGGGTGTAGCATAGGAACATCATTTCCTATCAAGAATATGTCATCCACGTACAATACGATGAAGACAATCTTACTCTCTACAACCTTCTTGTATATACAAGGTTCATCTACGTTTTTGACGAAGTCAAACTCTTTGACTGCCATATCAAAACAGATGTTCCAACTCCGTGATGCCTGCTTTAACCCGTAGATTGATTTAAACAGCCTGAACACCTTTCCACTGCTCCCACTGCCCACGAAGCCCTCTGGCCGAGTCATGTACACACTCTCTTCTAAATCAACATTTAGAAAAGCGGTCTTGACGTCCATCTGCCAGATTTCGTAGTCATGGTATGCAACGATGGCAAGTAGGATCCGGATGGACTTAAGCATAGCCACTGGAGAAAAGGTTTTATCATAATCGACACCAGGTCATTGACGAAAACCTTTTGCTACAAGCCTAGCTTTGAAAGTCTCAACTTTTCCATATACACCAAGTTTCTTCTTAAAGATCCACTTGCTCCCAATGGGTTTTACCCCTTCAGGAGCAACGTCCAATTTCCATACTTTGTTGGTGTACATGGATTCCATCTCAGATCGCATAGCATCTAGCCATTTCACAGAGTCCCCACTTGTGATGGCCTGCTTGAAACTAGTTGGGTCATCATCTTCCAAGATGCAATCCTCGCTCCCACTGTCAATGAGAAAACCGTAGTATCTCTCAGTGGATGAGAAACCCTACTAGATCTGCGGAGTGGCTGAGGTTCGTTGGAAACTATTGAATCCTATGGTTCGACCAAATCATCAGCTATAGTTTGTGTAGCTGGAAAATATTCCAGTTCTACCTCATGACCACTAATTTCTTTTACAAGAAATTCCTTTTCTAAAAAGGTGGCATTCCGAGAAACAAACACCTTTTGTTCCTCGGTATGGTAGAAGATATACCTTTATGAATGTTTGGGATACCCAACAAACTTACACAGAATAGATCTTGCCTCAAGTTTGTCCGGATTTTACCTTTCAATGTAGGCCGGACAACTCCATATCTTAACTCGTTTAAGAGATGGTCTCTTCCCATTCCATATCTCATATGGAGTGGTAGGCAGAGATTTGGTTGGAACCCTATTCAATAGGTATGTAGCTATCTCAAGAGCATATCCCCAAAAGGAAATAGGTAACTCAGCAGTACTCATCATAGAGCGCACTGTATCTAAAAGGGTGCAATCTCACCGCTCCGATACACCGTTGTGCTGTGGTGTATACGGAGGAGTAAGCTGAGAGAGAATCCCATTCTCTTTTAAATAGTCCAGGAACTCCGCGCTTAAGTATTCTCCTCCTCGATCAGATCGAAAGATTTTAATACTTTTACCCGTTTGGTTCACTACTTCGTACTTGTATTCCTTGAATTTCTCAAAATCTTCAGACTTGTGTTTCAACAGGAACACATGTCCGAATCTTGAGAGATCATCGGTGAATATGATGAAGTACAAGGAACCATTCCTCGCATGTGTAGATATAGGACCGCATACATCACTATGTATCTGTCCCAAGAGTTCTGTAGCTCTTTCTCCATGTCCAGTAAATTGAGTTTTGGTCATTTTGCCTTTGAGACATGACTGGCAAGTTTCATATGATGTAAGTTTGAACGGATTCAAATATCCATCCTTATGCAACTTAGCTAGTCTTGTCGCATTGATATGACCTAATCTACAGTGCCACATGAAGACTTCGTTCATTTCTGAACGTTTTCTCTTGTGTGTGTTCTGTAAGTTAAGAACTGCGGTTTGATTTAGAACGTATATACTGTTACATAACGTACCAAAACTAATCAACAATTGATTTAGAAAAATGTTCATAACATTTTTCTCTACTGTGAAATTATTTCCTTCATTATCTAATAAAAAAACTGATATAATATTGCACAACATTTTTGGTACGTAATAATAGTCGTTCAGAATCAATATATTACCATCAGGTAATAGTAGGTGATATACGCCAACTGCTTTGGCTGCAACCATTGCACCATTCCCTACTCTGAGAGAATGATCAACTATTCCCAGTTCTCTACCTCTCTTTAGCCCATATTGTTGGGTTACGCCAGTGCCCCGGCCATCAATCCGTGGCCAAACGAGGAACAAAAACTTTCAAAAACGGTGCTAATGGAACCCAATTCCCCGGATCTACCATTAAACCTATAGTAGCTATATGAAAAGGAGTTAAGAATGGTTATACCGAATGATCCATGTCCTTCGGTCTTCAACCTCTATCCCAAGCTCCGCGTGGCTTCCTTGATCATGTTTGATCTCCGGTATCCCCTCATAGAAGACGATCCACCTCGAGAGTATGTAATACAGGCTCCGACCTCAAATCCGAGGCAACTCGAGTACCTAATTCGCTACCCTAGATAGCCAAGATGAAGTAGAGAGTGTATAGGATTACTTTGTCTTAATACACCCTAGGTTTCTCAACACATAAGACATGTAGGGTGGAGGTAGAAGAAGATGCTATGGAGAGAAGAGTGTGAAGCATTATTGGCAAGTGAAGAAAATGGCTTAAGTGTTGTGTGTTTTTTTTGTGAGCAAGCAACTAAAGAAAAGCCTTACATGAAAAGATCTGCCTTCTCACTACAAAATATCTCACAATCAAACAAAACAAGTCATCATGCCACCATGAATCACTATATGACTCATGACCATGAGTCACTAAGTGAACATGCTAGAACAATGATTCACAACAATGAGTCACACTCTCCACTCAATAAATATTTAAACTAAATATTTAATAGAAAATGAAATGGCAACTTCTAAAGTAATTTTGTAATAAATTACAAGAATACCTCTCATCCGTATATACATACCCGCATCCGTATTCCGAAAGAATATGAATACAACAAGACGAAAATAATCCAACAATATAATACTAGGATCCGGCTTAAACCAAAGCCCGCTAGTATTATCCGTCCGAATCATGATCCCTGCACAAGTGCACGTATATGATCGAACCCTGCCATAAAACCATACGGCCTCTACAACGTTCCGCCTGAAGCAGGGAAACCCTCTGTGTTGGACTCTAAAGACTCGTCAATACGCTGGCAATGGGTTTAACCACAAGCACGTCGGCGACATTAGCTGTACGTAACGGCTACCCAGGTATTGAGCGAAAGGAAGGTCGACGAGAAAACTCATCCTGAAACCCCTACCGAGCCTGCTAGTGACAATATTCGTACAGTCCAGTTTGTTCGTCTATAAGTATCGCATATCGAGTCTAGGGGTGGATAAAGTCAGACCCCTAATAACTTGACATTGAGTGTCGGTATGAAGCACATCACCGCCTGAGAAACTACCGATCCTAGATCGGTAATTCCCGACTACCTTGGCCAAGGATTTCTGGTGATGGCCACCCGTGCACAACGCGACATCAACCCCTAATACCGGGTGAGGCGAATCCCCTGACGATCCGCTCTCTGCCTCCATGTTGCTCGGGAATGTACCCAACTAAAATCTGTTTGCACGACTCCTTTGAGCTGTGGGAGGGTAGTAATCAAAGCATAGTGGGAACTCATATGAGAGAAATGATGATCTCAGGTCGATAGACTAACCTGTACACATGTCACCAGGGAACTGCTATCTGACAATAGGTATAATACCAACTAGCAGGTTCCCGGCGAGTCCGTCCGGTGTACTCATAACCCAATGAGCACCTGTATACATCTTAGGTGAACAAACTAACACCAATGGCTTGTGAGACCGGCCACCACCCCTCGTCGGGGTCTCGATCAGTATACACTAGTCTACTCTGGAGTATCGATGCCCTGTCTCGAAACTCCCACGACTAGGGACATTTAAGGATGTGCTTATAGACCCCAGCTCCCACGTATATGATCGCCATCATACTGCTGGTAGTCAAGCATGAATCGTATGGGCTCTATCAATATATAATAGTGATCTGTAAAGCCACCTAAAGTAAGTACATGATGATAAAGATAAACCAGATAGCATATTATCAACTCGAGTAAGACTGTTCAACTGGTATAGGTCCTCCCTTAATCATTGCAATCACGTGCCTGCAATCCAATAATTGACTTGAGGGCACTATAGCCAACAATTTCCCACTTACACTTAGGGCTAATTATTGCGGTGTCACATACTCACATCCCGTGTGATACCGAACACCCAATTTCTCTACTAATCAGTTTCACAAAGCTCGTTTGTAAAACTATTGCGTTCGAGAAATAGCCTCAGTGAATGGATCCGCTCTAATGTTTTTTTCTATGTCTCTCTTTATCTCAAGTTCGTGGAGAAAGCCATCTCCCGAAGTGAGCAATACCTATCTTAGAATATGTCTGGATATCTGATGGAACCCAGTTCACAAATGGACTCCAAATCGAGCAAACATCTTAGACTGTATCGTTCACTGAATTTAATCATTATCCTGCGCCATGCCTTCCTCAGTATCCGCTTGAACCACCTGTCCAAACTAATGCCCCTCAAAAGACGGAAAACTATAACTCTGACAGTCACTCTGTCATTCAGGTCACCTTGGAAGTCTGGAATGATAACCGTCTCCCGAAGGAGACTGCCGTTACCACATCCCTAGAACATCAACTTATGTTCATAAACTGCTTCCGAACGTTTCTCGAGGATTGGATCAATATATAAACTTATTACAACAAGTGTAAAAACAATATCTGGTGTGGTTCTTGACATCTCATGATTGACTCAATTTCCTAAGAAAGTAATATGCCAATCATGCACATCCCTATCCCCTTTAGTCTGTAAGACACTTTCAGAGAGGGTGACTCTATCATCTGCAGGTACACCACCATGCCAGGAGTCGGCCATTCTAAAACACCTTTAGAATAGTGTCAAAGTACCCAGATTGGGAAACTACCCAAATCAAGATCTAAAACCATAAATCTAGTAACCAGAATGCCTGATATAATATCCATATCCTATGTGGAGAAACCACTGTGTTACAACAAGAGTATAACCGATCGTAGTATAGGAATTTCACTTCCTATAAAGTGCATGTCATCCATATACCAGGACATCACACCCTACTACCTTCTTAATAGATCCATCTCCTATTCTGATGAAATCAAAGCCTATGACTGTCACATCAAAAATAGATGATCTATCTCTGCTATACCTTCTTTAGTCTATAAATAGACACAAGCTACTTTTCCACCATGCTTCCGCTGCTCCCACTGAGTACAACAACCCTCTAAAAGAGTCATATACTCGTGCACTTCTAAATCTAGTTTAGAACGATGCTATACTCATCCTCCTGCCGGGTCTCATAGTCTAGAACAGCAGTAATGGCAAGTCTGGGTAAATAAGAACCTCCCTGTCACCATCTTTGAGGATACCGAAGTACCTCTCAGGTGCCTAAGGTTACCCACCATATCTGCGGAGTGGCTAATGGAATGTCAGACCCGATTGAATCTTTAGGTTCTATTAAATTTTCAGTAATCGTTTATGGTTCTGGAATCACTTCCAGTTCTACCATACTCCCACTACTGTTTTCTGAAAAAAGTCCATTTTACTAAAACTGTGGCTAGTCAAGAACAATATCACTATTGATATTCCAGACGGTAGAAAGTTAACCCTCGTCATAGCCCGGGATAACCCACAAACTGCCATTACAGAAACGTGCCTTGAGTTATCCAGAGTCTGGTTTTAAGCATAAGCCGGACAACTCCATATATCTTAACAGTGTTAAGATATGAACCATTCTATATACAATATAGAAACAGAGGCACTAATTTAATTGGAACCAGATTCAAATCATGCAGCTGTCTCCAGTGCTTATCATCTAAATGGAAGGAGGCCGATCATCATTACCAAACTAGGAGTGCATCTAAATATGAGTAACCTGAAAGAGAAGCAAGTTCACAATACCATTACTATGAACTGAATACCAAACACAAGTATCTACATCTTCAATTACCTTGAAGAATCCTAATACTTACAACACATGGTTCTCTACTTTATTCTTGTACCTATAACTTCTCAAAACTTGTTCCTTGTATTTTTACGAAATACTTGTCTAAAACTGGAGAAGTCACAAGTAAACAGAATATAGTATGAGCAGTAACCCTTTTGTCCTAATGGACACTGGACAACATATTATACTTTGTATAAGTCCCCTGAGTTGAATAACTCAAACCCTATGCGTCGTAGGTTGAAAACTGTACTACGGTTAAGAAGAATTACACTGCTGTTTAATGCTCCTTACCCAATCATCAACTGATATAGGTAAATGTCATGGACATAATTTCAAAAAGTTATATCTCACTTTATAAAATAAACGTACAGATATATCAGTTTGAAATTGGTACATAACAACGGATATTCAAAACCAAATATTTGCCGTCAGGCAAAACCCCAGGCGATTTCCTCAAATATCACCAATTACAGTGAATTCCGATATAATGAGGATATAATCACCTAATTCCCAATAACTTACTCCCACTTATCATCTGTAAACCATACAGATGTAATAATCAAACCTGGTAAATACATTCCCTGGAGTAAGGATCTAATTGGGAAATCAGTTTTCAATTAACAACGCACAGTGAAACTGAAACATGAAAATGTTTCGAAGGGGTAGCCGGGTATTCCTAGTAATACCTCTTCCATTATCCAGATTCATGACCGTGACCGTATATTTCCTTTCCATCTCTCCAAATCCCTTTATTTGTCTTTACTCATTATCTTTTGTACACCACTCTTATGCTAAATGGTTTTCTTCCTTCCCTATCGTTCGTCACCAGCCTATAGTTTGGAAGAAGACTATCCAATAAGCGTAATAGGTGTACTCTCCTAATCCTAGGAGCCCTCGCAATCTTAGATAAGGTAAATATAAAAGACAACTGAATAATCCTTATTCTATTTCACCTGAACCAGAATTCATTCTTGAACTGGAACAAGTTCCTTCGAGTTCGTATATAACTATACGATGGATTATCCAATAAATGCGGATCTTCGTAGTGATACAGGTGTTCTGGAGAAATTTAAATGTGAAGTAGGAGTGGCAATGAAATACGCGGTTTCATCATGAATGATAGCAGTCGCAATTTACTTTGGCCTCTTTCTAATCCCTTTATTTGTCTTTTCTTATTACCTTCTGTACACCACACTTAGGCTAATTGGTTTTCTTCCTTCCCCACCTTTTGGCATCTGCCTATGGTTTGGAAGAAGACTATCCAATAAGCACAATAGGTACCCTCTCCTAATCCTAGGAGCCCTCACAATCTGAGTGAAGGTAAAATGAAAAGACAACTGAATAGTCCTATTCAATTTCTCCAGAACCGGAAACCATTCTCGAATCTGAAACAAGTTTCTTGAGTTCGTATGTAACTATACGATGATCATATCCATTAAATGCGGATCTTCGTAGTGATACGGAATGTTCCAGAGAAAAGCAAAGGGTAAAAGTAGGAGTGGCAATGAAGTATGCAACTTTGATAATCCAAAAGCCAGTATGTTTTAAGAAGGTTCGGTTAACTTGGTTTATGAGTTCTAGTCTAGGGTCGGGCCATGGTCGCTGTCAAAGAGAGAGAGAAAAGAAACACTCAGCGTGCACTCTAACCTAGATCAGAATGGTTAATCATTTTATCTAATCAGGATGTCTCCCAATGTAACCTCAAATTCTCCTACAAACCCTAAAAGAAGAATTAGTCGGGATCATCTAAAATCACCCGAGGAGTAAACCAACTCATCAGTGGGAATCGGGATCCAACTATCATCACATGATAACTTGATAGAATCCATTAAAGTTATCACACTCCAGAAGGTATGCGCATGCCTGGCAAGTTTCCTGTATGTTTGAAACTCCCGATGTGATTTTTACCCCATGCTCTTATGACCTTGACGAAGGCCAACAAATCATAAGTCACATGTCAAGTTCTACCCGTCATTGTCCAGGTTAATTTGAACCCACCCGTACATACCCTTGATGAAGGCCAACAAAGTAGTACGACTGTCCCAAACCAACGCATCTATCTATGCAACAGAAAAGTAACAAATAGCTACCATACACTATGCCTTGACGAAGACCAACAAACATAGCATGAATACTAAGTGCTACCCGTCTGAAATGACGGAGGGCTACGAATGGGTTTTGGCGAAAAACCTTTAACGTAATGAACTTGATATCGTTGAAGGAACCGGATAGCTTTACAAATATATAGTGGTGAAAACCTTTGCTAAAGATGTCACTCCCGGTGAAGGGATCTCGGCTCTTTCCTCGTGGAATGACGTGCAGGATATTCCCAACTGAATACCACGATACAAAGAAAAAAGTAATCGACTATAGTGATGTTATTACCCTGACACAAACTTCTGCCCAAGAGGTCACTCCCGGTGAAGGGATCTCGGCTCTTGCCTCGTAGAATGAGGTGCTGGATATTCATAACCGAATACCGCTGTGCAAAACAAAAGAAAACGCCCTTGTAATAACAGATTTTTAAAAATGTTCCAACAATATCGAATAGGTCTGTTTTCCTTGCATTGATTAGAATCAACGCATTCCCATCAATTAATCACACCAGAAAAGAACAAAAAAATATGATGCACGTATATGCCATCCGCATTCGCCACTGGGCCCCGTCATCACCCGTTAGGTTACTTAACTAACGACAGAGCGGGGTCTGGACTAGCACGGGTGAAAAACATATACAACGTCTACTAGTATATATATAACAATATATAATAATCGTTCCAGGCATGATATATGCAACATCACAGATTATCGATAAGCATCACAAAACAATACTGATAATCCAGGAGCCCCGGGTTTCCTTTGAGCCGCAAGTGAAACCTGACGTTCCCCTGGTCGTTTGGATAGCCTGTGCAATGAAAACCTAGACCCCTACGAGCGCGGTAAGTTACCCGCCAAAACCAGAAGTGAGGCAACCCCCTTCATCAAACTGAATGAGCCATCCGGTACTTCACGGAATCCGGTAACTTGAGCACCCCTCCTTAGGTCAACCTGTACCCCCTACGAGTGCGGCGAATAGCTCGCCAATTCTAGAGTGAGCCCCCCTTCGTCTCAACGCCATGAGATGCGGGCCCGTCGCCCTCTAGAACCCGGCTATCCATGCCCTCCATCGCGGGGTAATCCTAGTACATAAAAGAAAATATGTACAACGGTGACATCGACCTCAACCCGGTCGTGCCCCAAAAAAATAATATACAAGCAGGCAGTGACGGCAGTTCATATGTCAGACGCTCGCCACGCGATATCAAATTTACAAATGAAACTAAACTGTACTAATATTGCACCCAAGCTATCCACCATGACGATTCAGCCACAACACAGCACAACACAGAACATCAACGTGAATGTCACGTTTGCAAACCCGTCTAAAAGACATATAGCAATCAGACAAGTTGTACCGTTCTAATGACATTCATGGTCGCGGATAGTAATGTATGTACTGTAAACATTTAAACAGTGTTAGAAATATCGACTTCGAAATACTCCGAATTGTCCCAAAACTTAAGGATAAATCCATATCCAAACTAGGCTAAACAAAAAATACCACTGAACCAATATTCCAGAGACTAGCACACACCCCAAAATTCAAGTCCCAGTTCCCCCATAGGACCGGCCAGGCCGGACTTTAGGAAAATCTCGCTGGGTCACTTCAGGTGAATGGGGCTCGTATTTGGGGTATGTTCTAATTGTCACACAAATAGTCTTCTGCAATTGTTTCAAAAATTTTTAAAGACTAAATTAAATTCGACAGAAACTAGAATGCTAGTTGGTATTGTTTCGGAGTTGTTTCGGTTTCGATACTTTAACATCGTCTAAAATAACTAGTATGTGGTTAATGGGTTGGCTCTGATATCATGTTGGGTTACGCCAGCGTCCCGGCCATCAATCCGTGGCCAAATGCGGAACAAAAACTTTTAAAAACGGCGCTAACGGAACCCGATTCCTCGGATCTACCACTAACCCTACAGTAGCTATATGAAAAGGAGTTAAGAATGGTTATACCGAATGATCTGTGTCCTTCAGTCTTCAACCTCTGTCTTAAGCTCCTCGTGGCTTCTTTGATCATGTTTGATCTCCGGTCTCCCCCCATCGAAGACGATCCACCTCGAGAGTATGTAATACGGGCTCCGACCTCAAATCCGAGGCAACTCGAGTACCTAGTTCGCTACCCTAGATATCCAAGATGAAGTAGAGAGTGTGTAGGATTACTTTGTCTCAATACACCCTAGGTTTCTCAACATATGAGACATGTAGGGTGGAGGTAGAAGAAGATGCCATGGAGAGAAGAGTGTGAAGCATTATTGGCAAGTGAAGAAAATGGCTTAAGTGTTGTGTGTTATTTTTTTGAGCAAGCAACTAAAGAAAAGCCTTACATGAAAAGATCTGCCTTCTCACTACAAAATATCTCACAATCAAACAAAACAAGTCATCATGCCACCATAACTCATTATATGACTCATGACCATGAGTCACTAAGTGAACATGCTAGAACAATGACTCACAACGATGAGTCACACTCTCCACTCAATAAACATTTAAACTAAATGTTTAATAGAAAATGAAATGGCAACTTCTAAAGTAATCTTATAATAAATTACAAGAATACCCCTCATCCGTATATACATACCCGCATCCTTATTCCGAAAGAATACGAATACATCGAGACGAAAATAATCCAATAGTATAATACTGGGATCCGGCTTAAACCAAAGCCCACTAGTATTATTCGTCGGATCATGATCCGTGCACAAGTGCACGTATATGACCGAACCCTGCTATAATACCATACGGCCTCTACAACGTTTCTCCCGAAGTAGGGAAACTCTCTGTGTGGGACTCTAAAGACTCGTTAATACGCTGGCAGTGGGTTTAACCACAAGCACGTCAGCGGCACTAGTTGTACGTAACGGCTACGCAGGTATTGAGCGAAAGGGAGGCCGATGAGCAAACTCATCCTGAAACCCCTACTGAGCCTGATAGTAACAATATCCGTACAGTCCGGTCCGTTCGTCCATGAGTATCGTATATCGAGTTTAGGGGGTGGATAAAGTCAGACCCCTAATAACTTGACATTCAGTGTCGGTATGAAACACATCACCGCTTGAGAAACTACCGATCTTAGATAAGTAATTCATGACTACCTTGGGCAAGGATTTCTGGTGTTGGCCACCCATGCACAACTCGACTTCAACCCCTAATACCGGGAGAGACGAATCCCCAGACGATCCGCTCACTGCCTCTATGTGGCTCTGGACTGTACCCAACTAAAACCTGTTTGCATGACTCCTTTGAGCCGTGGTAGGGTAGTAATCAAAGCACAGTGAGAACTCACATGAGAGAAATGACGATCTCAGGTCGATAGACTAACCTGTATACACGTCACCAGGGAACTGCTATTTGACAATAGGTATAATACCAACTAGCAGGTTCCCGGCGAGTCCGTCCGGTGTACTCATAACCCAATGAGCACCTGTATACATCTTAGGTGAACAAACTAACACCAATGGCTTGTGAGACCGGCCACCGCCCCTCACTGGGGTCTCGATCAATATACACTAGTCTACTCTGGAGTATCGATGTCCAGTCTTGATACTCACACGACTAGGGACATTTAAGGATGTGCTTATAGACCCCAGCTCCCATGTATATGATCGCCATCATACTGCTGGTAGTCAGGCATGAATCGTATGGGCTCTATCAACATGTAATAGTAATCTGTAAAGCCACCTAAAGCAAGTACATGATGATAAAGATAAATCAGATAGCATACTATCATCTCGAGTAAGACTGTTCTACTGGTATAGGTCCTCCCTCAATCATTGCAATCATGTGCCTGCGATCCAATAATTGACTTGTGGGCACTATAGCCAACACATATAACATATTACATATGTGAGATCCCGGTTCGGTATTAAATACCCAGGACATAGAGCATACTGAGAAACAGTTCTCTATTACGAACATACCCGAAGAAGATGCATCAGCATGCTTATTCAGGTCGCATGGGAATACGGGTATTCCCCTATTTCCTACTCAGGCTTATAACAATTATAAGGTAGAGTGGAACCAACGTTCCTCAGCTCAGTATAATAAGCAGGTTCGGTCAATATTATTATCTTGATTAGGACGTATCATGGTCGCTACCTAAAGAGAGAAAGAGAAGAAAACACTTTAACGTATGCTCTTGCAAGATTAGATTGGTTATTATCTTATCTAATCAGGATGGCTCCCACTGTTTTTATCAAATCATCCTTCAAACCCTAAAAGGTAAGACTAGCCGGGATTAATTACACCCTATATGTTTGCCAATCGGTCAGCCAGGTAGGTCTTGGTACTCCGAGGGAGTCTCCCCAAGCTTTCGCTTGGAACTAATTAAATAACCTCGTTTCCATAAGGACGTAACCCCGTTAACACTTTTCTTAGACAGCTACTGGATCAGCTAATTGTAAAGTGCAAAACTCTCTCAGAAGTAACTCTTACTCGCAGTGGGTATCAGGATCCAACTATCTCAAAGAAGGCATGCAATCTCATTGCAACTTTTTCAACACTTGAAATTACAAATATCTGTTTTTGCCCTAGCAATTTATGATCTTAACAAGGTCAACAAATCATAAGTGCTAGCTATGTTCAAACCGTCATTTCCTGATTGAATTAAACCCACCCGTACAACCCTTAATATAGTCAACAAAGTCGTACGACTACCCTAATCCAATCGCATCATATAGTTGCAGATAAGCACTAATTAGCTACCGCACACTACGCCTTAACATAGTCAACAAACGTAGCACGAATACTAAATAGCACTTATCTGAAATGACGGAGGGCTACGACCGGTTTTTAAGAAAACCTTTTGCTTAATGAACTTGATATCATTGTAGAATCGAGTGATTTGAAAATGAATGGTTTAAGCTCCGCTTTTAAAATCAAGTGTTTTTCAAAAAAAAAAAAAACCGAGTCAGTGTAGCATGTGCTAGCTTTTACTAAAGAGGTCACTCCCGGTGAAGGTATCTAGGATCTTTCCTCATCGAATGAGGTGCTTGATATTCTATAAAGAATACCACTATGCAAAGCAAGAACTAAAGCTACCTTTTTGAAAATTGGATTTTACAACATCTTTAGCTTTCTTTCCTTTTCATTAATCTCATTAATGAAGTCCCATAATATATGTTTCCTAAACATCACAGATAAAGAAATGAAAATATAACGTACGTGTATGCCATCCGCATTCGCCACGGGGTCCCATCATGTACCGTTAGGTTACTTAACTACCGGCAGAGTGGGGGCAGGACTAGCGCGGATGCAAAACATAAGCAACGTTTATTATATATCATATATATAATATAAAGCATTCATCTCACGCGGTTATATGATCACATCACAGAACATTGCAGCAGAAGTCAACATATGAAATATTGGATATACTAGGAGGTTCGTGTTTTAAATTTAGCCTGTAAAAAACACGGATTCCACGGTCGTGATGAATAGCCAAACCCACATCCCTAGACCCCTACGAGAGCGGCAAGAAACCCTGCCAATTCTAGAGTTAGGAGACCTGGTCTCGACTCCTCGAGATGGCCTCCCACTGGACTGTAGAACCCAGTTACTTGTGCTCCCCACATTGGGTCTATCCTAATACGGAAAAGTAAATAATATACATCAATGGTGACATCATCCTTAACCCGGAAGTGTCCCAATAAAAGAATATTACATACAAATTTTTACATGAATGAAAAAGAAAAAACTCTTATTTCACGCAAAAACCCCCGGCTATTCAAACATGACGATCCAATATAACATATCACAGCAACACATAACATCACATGTCATCAATATAAGTAAATATGCGTATCCCAATTGTCGTTGATGTATAACAACGAAACCGGCGATACACCACATATTACACATACAGACGCAGAAAAGAAATAAAACTACAATAATTAGAATCCGCAACAACCTTAGACATCATAAACCCGGAATATCTCATACTCCGGATTTCATGCCTAACACTATATACCCGGCATTTTAGTCTAAAATTGAAAACACTTTTCAATAATTAGTCGGGCAATTCAACAAGATTCCCAACAAATGATTGAATACTCGTCGGAAACATTAGTAGACGGCCGCACCCCCGATGCCGTCGACGAAGCGCATTTAGGCGGAACACCGCGGCCGTGAGCACCCTAACGGATGCTTCTGGCAACGGGGTTCTCCTACAGTCACTTGGTCGGGGCTATGGGGCGTGGCTATCTAGTAGTGTTACCCGGTGAGTATTCGCGTACTATACAAGATTGCGATGGAGTTTTGATCCAAATTGAAACTCCGTGGCAATCTATCGAATGAGACTAAATTTCTAGATTTACAAAACACTAACTAGTTTTCACAAATTTAATTATTGTGGATTCCAAATATTATATCACATATCACAGATATACTAGACGATGTTAAACATTTCGATCGAATTATCGAATACCCACAAATCCTAGAGACCTCAACACTTGAGTCTCACTAAAAATTCCCAGAGAGTGAAAAATTACAAGATAGAGCAGCACAAGAAAGTCGACCCACCAATTCCTCATTACTGCGGCGGAACCGCGGCCAAACCATGCGTTTGGCGGCGGTTCCGCGGCAATAAGATGGAATTGTAGCGTCGAACTTCTTGGGGATTCATCAAATAACCTGCATGATTTTCTAAGAATTTTTAACCTGAAAAATAACAACTTTTGAAATTTTTTCTAAAGAGTAGGAATATGTCGGGTTTCGAAACTCGATCGAACACTTTAACGTCATTTAGACAACTCCTAATTCTCTAGCTTGGCTCTGATACCATAAAAGTATTTCTTAGCACTACTACTAGGTTTCTAGAGGCATCAAGTATGCAATTTAAATTTTTTTAGTGTGCTAAGCTATACTAACCTAGAATCGAACTAGAGAATTAGGATTTCTTTGCATGTAAACAAACTTTACACTAAGTGAATAGAGAATACAACCTTAGTAGACCGGTCCTTCACTTCTAAAGCTCCAAATAGTAATCTCTTAGCTCCAAGTAGTGGTCCCCCGAACTCTTCTTAGGCTCCACTAGGCGAAAGGAACAAACTTGCTTAAGGATCTTTGAGGCCGAAGATGATCTACCTTAAGGAATCTCTCACTCAAGCTACCTCTTCACTAATTGAGGAACTCGTGAAGTAAACAACCTATACTAAATGGCTAGTTTGGTATAGATTGATGAAGTAGGTATTTTGCTCACTTTAGAATTATTTTTCTCTCTTTCTTTCTTCACCTCATCAAAAGCTAGGGAAGAAAAATGAGATGAAGAAGATGATCAAGTGATGAACCATGGTGAAAAAATATCTCAAATGATATTTGTAGAGACTTAACCATGGCTAAAAATAATGGTTGGGTTAATAAATATCTAGAGTAAAACAAAATTAGTAGACTAAGTCAGGCCTTCTACATGCTTCCATAAGCATCTTTAGCCATGCTAATTTCCACCTAATTTTGATTTTTTCCCTTAATAATTAATCACCCAAATTATCTTTAGATTGGTGTGAGTCCCATACATCCATGTCCAATGTATCATCTAGCATGACACAATAGTAAATACATTAATATATATCTCATATATATTTATATGCATTTGTAGAAAAGAAATTCTTAAGTGAGCTAATATTAGTTAATATATCAAATATATAATTATATATTAAATTATTAAATTAACATTTGATTTAATAATCCGGCTATATCATATATAACCGATTAATATCATTTATATGTATATCAAATATACATATAACAAATTATTGAATCAACACTTGATTCAATAATCCGGTTATATCATATATAACTTATATCATAAGATTAGAATACTGTATCACATACACATATTAATCTCGGTCCCGCACATATCACATATGGTCCCTAGTTTGTTTCGCTTGAGCTAGGAAATCTTTGTGTAGGACTCTAAAGACTCATCAATACGCCAGCAGTAGATAATGATCATATCAGTCACTCACAAGCCGTCAGTGGTACTAGCTGGACGTAACGGCTACCCAGGTATTGAGCGATCAGAAGGTCAACAAGAAAGCTTGTCCAAACTCCTGTGAATCGAGTAAGTAACACTACCGTACAGTCCGGTCTCTTTGTCTGATATGTCGCATATTGAGTCTGGGGGTGGTAAACGTCAGACTCCTATAACTTGATAAGTCATGCCGATGTGAGGCTCATAAAGGGTCGAGAAACTACTGATAACATTTACCAGTAAATCTCATCATCAGTCCTGGCCAGGGATTTCCTGTCATAGCCAATCGAGCATAGAGCAATATCAACTCCCAATATCGGGAGAGACGAAACCCCTCCTATCGCTCATTGCCTCTATGTGACTCGGGATTGTACCCAAAATTCACCTCTTTGCATGACTCTGTTGAGCGTGGTAGGGAGGAAATCAAAGCACAGCGGGAATCACATAAGACTCTATGACGATCTCGGGTCTACAGACTAACCTGTACCAATGTCACTAGAGAACTGCTATCTGACGATAGGTATAATAACATTTAGGAGTTCTCGGCGAGTCCTGTTCGGTGTACTCATTCTTCAATGAGCACCTGTGTACAATATTTGATGTCAAACACCAATGGCTGTGGGATAGTATCATGATTCTTCAAAATGATCGAAGATATAGATACTTATGATAGGTATTCCATCATAATAATATTTAGAACTTGATTCTCTCTCAGGTTACTCATCCGCGGGTGCGCTCCATGATGGGTAATGTTGTATGGCCTTTTCCCATTTGTGATACGCACTAGAAACAGCTACATGACATTTGAATCTGGTTCCATTTAAATTAGTGCCTTTGATTCTATCTGGACATAAAATGACTGCATATCTTGAGGTTGTTAAGATATGCAGTTATCCGGTTTTTGTTTAAAAGCAGAATCCGGAAAAACTCAAGGCATGCTTCGGTAATGGAAGTTTGTGGATTATCCCAAGCATTTGCTAGGGTTTTTCTTCCACCATTTTCAAAATCAATAGTTACATTGTTCTTGACTCGCCACCTTTTTATAAACGGAATCTTTTTGCAAAAGAAACTAGTGGGGTATAGTAGAACTGGAAGTGATTTCAGAACCACAAATGGTTACTAAAAAATTAGTAGAATCTAAGAATTCAATTGGACTCGAAAAACCTTAGCCACTCCATAGATTTAGTAGGTGACCATAGCCACCCGTGAGATACTTCAGTTTTCTCGTATCATGGTGATGATGGCCCTACTAGTTATCAGCAGGCCATGCGAAGTCGCGACTTCTGGATAATGGCTGGATGCTTAATATTTAAGTTGGACTCCACACACTTCAGCAAATTATGGAATTTGCTGGGTGCTCCTGAAGGGGTAAAACTCATTAGGAGAAAGCAGATCTTTTTCGAGATATGTGCAGGCGGAAAGGTATTAACCTAATAAGGCTAGACTTGTTGTAAAGGTTTTTCATCAAATGCCTGATGTGGATGATGATGTTCCTAGCGCCCTAGTTGATACAAGCGCGGCCTTTGCGGAATGAAAAACTTTGATTTTAAAATTTTGGCATTATAAACAATGACCTAGAATCTAAACCAAATACTAAACTAGTAAATTACCGATTGGCTGAAAAAACTAAGTTTTTAAAGTGTCTTAAATACCGTAATCAATAACGGTGTCGCAAATAGCTAGCCGATAGTGAGTACGGATCGTCTACAGGGAGATGGTAAATTAGTTATCTTGTTTTAGACGGGTTAATTGAAAAGGATTTGATTTGTTGTTTTTATTCTAAAAGAGATTTGAAAATATTAATGTTAGAAGAACTCATTAGGGTTTTCGGATCGGGTTGTTTAAAGGATGTACTAAAAATTCTTTACCTTTAACCACTTATTGAATTGATGCGAGAATAATAGCAAACAATGGGGATTAAAGTTTAAAGGGGTACTAGGGATTCTCTTCATTGACCCTTGTCTTTCCATTAATTACTATTTTCTCAAGCCTTCAGCAAAATTCCCACAACTTGTCTCGAAAGTTGGGTCGCAACTATCATGGAAGGATAGAGTGTACAAAATGTGAGAGATGTGATTTATCTTTGAAAAAGTTTTAGATTCATATGTTAGGTAAAGTGAAAGTGTAAGGGATTTTTCCATCCCTCAAGCTCCCCTTTCCTTAATCCTAACGAACGAGAAAATTACTCACCCATTAAAATCATTAAAACAAAGAAGAAGAGAGAAAAAACAAAAGATGATAATTATGCTAACAACTAGGACCCTCACGATAGCGTGGAACAGCCATCGAGTATCATCGCATATAAACAATTAGAAAGAAGAAAGGACAAAAGGAAGAAAGAAAAAAACATGAAAAAAATCATCTACCTAATAAAATAATATAAAAGTGCGATAATAAAATTTCAAGAGAAACGAGACAAGAAATCAACTAAACTACCTTTCATTAATAACTCCAAACTTACTACAAAATACTAATGGCTAAAAGAAGAGATACAAGAATACAGAAAAACCCTAGATAATTTTCTTCATTGCTGCTCGGTCCTTTATATAGGCTCTGGAACTTGAAACCCTAGATATCATCTCAACTCACATGAAATGACGATCATGCCCATGAAAAATCTGATCAAACGGCCACGATTCGGCTGCTGATCCGCCGCTAACTGCATTATACAGCGGCTGATCCGCCGCCCTTTGTTGGGATCTCGTCTCCAAGGTTTTCTCTCTTTCTTCTCGTGATTTTAGAAACTCTTTCTAAAGATAAAACTTTGAAAATGTTGTCTTCTTTTTGAAGTTGCGAGAATCTTCAATTTGCTCCTAAATTTGGCAGATTTGATTTGGATCTCTTACTCATGTTTGTAGTCTTGAACTGATTTGTTACTTTAATACATGCACAATATCTCAAATCAAATCATTAGTAGCATTTATTTTATTTAAGAAAATATTCCAACAATTTATTCACAAATAAATTACTTAATGGTTAAGAAACACATGGATGTTTATTTGAATGAGATATGCAACCATTTAACTCCCAATTGTATTAATTGTAAGTTAAGAAATATATGAAAAAATCTTTTCCACATAAACCCACATATATTCTTAAATTATAAATAACACATTTAGTGATTACTAACAATAGGGAAAATGACCGTAAAAATGTGCAATAAATATGATTGATTAACTACCAAGAGGTTAACTATTCGGATAGAAGGTTATACCTAAAGACTCGTGTCCTTCGGTTTTCTATCCTCTAATTAGGCTCCTCGAGGCTGCTGGATCAAGCTTGGAAGCCGGTCCTTCTTTTGTCAAAGATGATCCACCTCGAGGATATGGTTTAAGGCTCTAGCTTCATACAAATAAACAAGTGAAGCAACTAAAGACCCTAGATTACTAATCTAGAGTGCTTAGAGAAGTAGTGAAGTGTTCTAGTATTTTTCTATCATTTTCTGATTTTGATTCTTAACTCATGAGAGTGTAAGTGAGAGGAAGAAGAAGGAGGAGCTAAGTGAAGAGAGAGAAAACAAATGGTTAAATAAATCATATCTCTCACAAAATGAAAATGGCTAGCATGGTTTTGTTCAAAGTATTTTCCAAATAGAAAATAGCAACCATGCTTGAATAGTGCATATAAATGCAATAAACAAATACAAACCCATTTCCATTACCATTCTTTCTCCATGCCTCACCTTTACACCTCATTTCTATTTTTAACAAAAATAGAAAATCCATGATGAGGTGTCCACCTTTTAGAATGTGTTTTGTATAAATACAAAATACATTCTCCGTATATATAGACCCGTATTTGTATCAAAATACGAATACCCAAAGAGATAGAATAATACAATAAGCATAATACTAGAATATATATATATATATATATGTGTGTGTGTGTGTGTGTAAATTATTAAATCAATACCAGATTTAATAATCCGTCTTAATCCTAAGCCGTCTAGTATTATCATCCGTCCGCTTGAAATTCGTGTAGCTAGTACATGTATTTAATCGGAACCCTGCACGTATCAAAATACGACCACTACATTATTTCGCCTGAACCAGGAAAACCCTATGTGTGGGACTCTAAAGACTCGGCATTACGTCGGCAGTGAGTTACTGGATAAATACATAACCACAAGCACGTCAATGGCATTAGCTGTACGCAACGGCTACTCGAATATCTGTCGAAAGGAAGGCTGACGATAAAGCTCATCCGAACTCCTACTGAGCCTATCTGTGACAATCTCTGTACAATCCGGTCTCTTCATTTAAGAGTATCGCATACCGGATCTAGTGGGTGGTAAACGTCAGACCCCAATAACCCGATAATTCATGTCGATGTGGTTTAGGACCTACCGAGATACTACTGACCAACCTGTTAGTAAATCTCACTTGCCTTGGCCAATTGAACATAGCGCGACATCGACTCCTTATAACGGGAGAGATGAATCCCTAACAATCGCTGGTAGTCAAGCAATAATCCTACGGGTTTTATCAACATATATTAGCGATACGTAATAATAAGTAAAATATATACACATGTTAATATAAAGACAAACCAAATAGTATACTATCATATATATATCCAGATTGTCTTGTATATATGTATATCCAAGCATCCACTACACACATACAATAATGGCCTCTAGGGTATACATATCCAACAATCTCCCACCTGCACTAAAGCCAAATATTAGCATATCGAGTACCCAACATCTGTACTAGGGCCAGTTGTTGGCGTATCTCATACCCAACATCTTAAATTGTCTCTCGAACTTTGCTTGAGGGAGGGCCTTTGGGAATGGATCCTCCGTGTTCTCTTTTGTATCTACTCTCAGCACCTCGATCTTCTAGTGATCTACGATCTCCCTGATCAGGTGATACCGCCTCAAGATGTGTCTAGATCTCTGATGGGACCATGGTTCCTTCACTAAAACCATAGCCTGATTGTTGTTGCAATATAAAGGTATTGGATCAATAATGGACGGAACCACCTCAAGTTCAGTAATGAACTTATTCATCCAGACCTCTTCTTTTGTGACATCATTGGTAACAATGTATTCAGCCTCCATTTCAAGTTTGCAACGGTGTCCTACTTGGAACTCTTCTTACAGACTGTCCCTCCGTTGAGGGTAAACACAAAACCCGAGACAGACTTGTTGCCATCCTTGTTACTTTAGAAGCTCGAGTCGGTGAATGACTTCACTTTAAAGTCCTAATTACCGTATACTAAGAATATCTTCTTAGTCCTTCTCAGGTACTTGAGAATGTTCTTTACTAATGTCTAGTGGTTCTCTCCTGGGTTTGACTGATACCGGCTTACAAAGCTAAGTGCGTAAGCTACATCTGGTCTGGTACATAAAATCACATACATTATAGATCCTACAGCCAAAACATAGGGTATAATGCTCATATGAGTCCTCTCCTCATCAGTCTTAGGAGACATCTCTTTGGAGATGGTGATTCAGTGCAAAGCGAGTATATTACCGCGCTTAGAATCTTTCATACTAAACCACTTTAGTATGGCATCTATGTACCTGGACTGTGATAGTTATAACAATCTCTTGGATCCATCTCTGTAGATCTTTACTCGTAGAATGTAAGATGCATCACCTAGGTCTTTCATAGAGAACCTTTGTGACAAGAACAACATGACTAATTGCAGCATAGGAATGTCATTTTCTATCAAGAGAATATCATCCACCTATAAGACTAAGAATACGATAGTTCTTCTTACAATCTTCTTATATAAACATGGCTCATCTTCATTCTTGATGATGTCAAATTGCTTGACTGTTTCATCAAAACAGATGTTCTAACTTCGTGATGCTTGCTTTAATCCATAAATGGATTTAAGCAACTTGCACACTTTCCCGCTGCTCCCACTGTCTTTGAATCCCTCCGGATGACCTATATAAGCGCACTCTTCTAAACTTCCATTTAGAAAATCCGTTTTTACGTCCATCTGCCAGATATCATAGTCTTGGAAGGCAGCAATGGAAAATAGGATCCGAATGGATTTCAGCATAGCCACTAGAGAAAAGGTTTCGTCATAGTCCATACCGGGTCTTTGACGAAAACTTTTTGCAACAAGTCTAGCCTTATATATCTCCACCTATCCATATACACAAATCTTCTTTTGAAGATCCATTTGCATCCAATGGGTTTTACCCTAGGAGGAGCAATAACCAAGGTCCAAACTTTGTTGGTGTACATAGACTCCATTTCGGATCCCATATCATCCATCCATTTATCAGAGTCCTTACTGGTAATGTCCTGCTCAAAACTAGTAGGATCATCTTCTTCCAATATGCATTTCTCTCGATCCCCATCTATGAGAAAACTGTAGTATCTCTCGGGCGGACGAGAAATCCTACTAGATCTGCGGAGTGGCTGAGGTTCGTCTGAGATTATTGAATTCTCCGGTTCTTCCAATTCTTCAGATTCAGTTTGTGTTTTTGGAGCTTCATTCAGTTTTACCACACTGCCATCAACTTGTTTTGTAAGAAATTATTTTTCTAACAACTTAGCATACTGAGAAACAAAAACCATTTGTTCCCCAGTGTTGTAGAATAGATATCCAGCCGAATCTTTGGATATCTTACAAACTTACATAGAACTGATCGTGCCTGAAGTTTGCCCGGATTCCATTTTTTTACATAGGCCAGACAACCCCATATCTTAATTTTTCCACTCCATATTTCATATAAAGTCTTAGGCAAAGATTTGGATTGAATATTATTCAATAGGTATGCTGCTGTCTGAAGCGCATATCCCCAGAATGAAAGAGGTAATACAACACTACTCATCATAGAGCGAACCATATTTAAGAGGGTACAATTCCTTCGCTCCAACACACCATTGTGTTGTGTTGTATACGGAGGAGTAAGCTGAGAGAGAATTCCATTCTCTTTTAGAAAGTCATGGAGTTCCGTGCTTAAGTATTCACCTCCTCGATCAGATCGAAGGATTTTAATACTATTTCCAGTTTGGTTCTCTACTTCGCTTTTATATTATTTGAACTTCTCAAAAGCTTCAAATTTGTGTTTCATAAGAAATACATATCCGAACCTAGATAGATCATCAGTGAATGTAATGAAGTACGAGAACTCACCCCTTACATGTGTAGACATTAGACAACATACATCACTGTGTATGAGTCCCAAGAGCTGAGTAGCTCTTTCTCCGTGTCTTGTGAACAGAATTTTGGTCATCTTTCCTTTGAGACAAGATTGACAAGTTTCATAAGATGAAAATTCGAACGGATTCAAATATCCATCTTTGTGTAATTTAGATAGTATTTTCTCATTGATATGACCATGTCTACAATGCCACATGTAGCCTTCGTTCGTATCTGAACTCTTTCTCTTGCTTGTGTTTCGTATATTGAAAACCGTGTTTTGATTAAGAATACAGATACCATTACATAATATACTTTATGCAACCAGTACCTGATTAAGGTAAATGTTCATGATATTTCTATCTAGAACAAAGTTATATCCATCTTTATCTAGTAAAAAACTGATATAATATTGCAAAGCATAGAAGGTCCATAGTAGCAATTATTTAAAATCATAGTACTGCCGCTTGGCAATACTAGCTAGGTGATATTCACCGACGGCAGCAACATCAACTTATGCTCCATTTCCTACTCTGAGAGACATATCACCAGGTCCAACCATCCTACTTTTTCTCAGTCCATGTAATAAATTACAGATATGGGATCCTGATCCGGTATTTACTACCCAGGAGGTAGGACTGACCGAAAAACAGTTCCCAATAATAAGAACACATGAAGAAAACGTAATAGTATGCTTCTTCCTCACCGGGGTTACCAAAGAATTCATGTAATACTCTTGCCCTTGCTCAAACTCGTGGCAGTTGTTATAAGTTAAAGACGAACCGACGTTCCCCAGCCTAATGTAATAAGATGGTTCAGTCAAGTCACACATTTTATTATCTTGATTAAGGCATGATATGGTTGCTACCTATAGTGAGAGAAGAAACACTCAACGTATGTTCTTGCAAGATTGATTGCTTTTTAATTTATCTAATTAGGATGGCTCCTACTGTTTCCTCGAATTCTCCTTTAAACCTTAAAACGAGAACTAGTGGGGATCATTTACACCTTATAAGTTCGCTAATCATTCAGCTAGGTGGGTGTTGGTACCCCGGGGGAGATTTCTTGTGCTCTCATACGGACTTAATTAAAATAAAGCTTGTTTCAGCGGAGGTGTATCCCCGTTAACACTTTTCTAGACACCTAATAGATCAGCTAATTTTGAAGTGAAAAATATCTCCTAAAAGCAATCTTACGCATCAGTGGGATCGGAACACAACTATCATCATGCGATAACCTAGATGGAAGCCACTCTAGTCACCACACTCCAGAAAGTATGCGACACTAGCAAGTTTCCGGTATATTTGAAACTCCCGATATAGTTTTTGCCTCATGCGGCTTATGACCATAACTTATTCAACAAATCATAAGTCGCAAGTCAAGTTCAACCCGTCATTTTCTTGATCGCATTAGACCCACCCGCACAACCCTTAACTTAGTCAACAAGGTTGTATGACTGTTATAACCAATCGCATCTCAATGCGACAGAAAACCAACACTTAGCTACCGTACACTATGCCTTAACTTAGTCAAAAAATATAGCATGAATACTATGCATTAATAATTGGAAATGACGGAGGGCCTTGGCTGGTTTTTGGCGAAAAAACTTTAATGTAATGAACTTGATATCGTTGAAGGAACCGAGTAGTTTTGAAAAGGAGTGGTTTAGGCTACACTTTTTAAAACGAGTGGTTTTGAAGAAAATCGAGTAATCTATGGTAACACAAACTTTTTCTTAAGAGTGAAACCCCATGAAGGGATCAAGTCTCTTCCCTCGTCGAATGAGGTACATGATATTCCTAATCGAATACCTCTATGCAAAGCAAAAAATACGACTATATTTTTTCGAATTTTTTTTTCCGACAACATCGTTTAGGATTTTTTTCCTTGCATAAATCAAAATTAATGCGGTCCCATCAATTAATTCCTATCACACCAGAAAAGAAAGAAAATAGAATGTACGTATATACTATCCGCATTCGCCACGAGGTCCAGGGACTTCACCGTAAAGTTACTTAACTTATGGCAGTGCATGGGCAGGGCTAGCGCGGATGCAAAATATATACAACATTTATTTATCTATATATATAAATATATAGTAATCTCAGGTATGATATAAGCAACATCACAAAAAAGCAATAAGCAATATAGAATAGCGGATAATCTTGAAGCCCTGGGTTTCATTTGAGCCGCAAATGAAACTCGACGTTCTCTGGTCATGTGGATAACCCATACAATATCGAACCAAGACCCCTATGAGCATGACAAGTTACCCAGCAATTCCAGAAGCGAGGCAACCCACACTCTAGGTCATGAGTAGGACACCCGACACTTCATGGAATCCAGTAACTTGGGCACTGCACCGTGTGTCATCCTAAAACCCCTATAAGTGCGGCAAATAGCCTGCCAATTCTAGAGCAAGGCGGCTCGAACACGCTACTGCGAGACGACCACCTAGCGCACTCTAGAACCCGGCTATTCGAGCACTTCTCTGCGTGTTTATCCTAGTACAAAAATGAAATATTATACAACGGTGATATCGACCTCAACTCGACTGTGTCCCAATAAAAGAATATACAAACATGCAGAAACGGCAGTCCACATGTCGGACGCTCGCCCCACAATAATGAATATACAAATGAAATAATTGTACAACCAACATCTAATGGGGGGCTATCCAACACGACAATCCGTATAAACTATCACAGTGATAAACATCAAAGCAGCAGGAGCAAGTTGTGCATCCCCATCAAAATGACATATAGCAATTAGACGACGTTTGAAAAAACATACACAACATCATAGATGTCAACGATGCAAAATTTTTGAGTTTTAAAACTTTCCGAGTTGCCTGAATATAAAGATAACACTAAATGAAATTTGGGACAAATCAAACAAGACCAAAAATCTCAATTTCTAAAACTCAAGACACTAGATGAAAATGAGGTCCAGAAGAGAACAAAAAACCGCCAGAAGTGGGTGAAATGGGTTTTTGGGCGGTTTTCGTAGCTCTGTACTACCTCCTTTTCATACACTGTCAAATATTACATCAAGAACACACTTCTTTAGTTTTTTAAAAAAATTTTAGAGATCAAAAATATTTTGGACAGCTACTTGGTTTTGAAAATCGAAAATTTTCAGTTTCGAAATGTAAGATACGTCGACTACTAGTTTATAGTGTTTGGGTGGGTCTGATACCATGATGATGTTTCTAGCGCCTTAGCCTCTACAAGCGCGGTCTTTGCGGAATGAAAAACTTTGATTTCAAAATTTTGGTGCTAGAAACAACCTAAAATCTAAATCAAACACTAAACTAGTAAACTACCTAGATTTTAACTACTCGGATAGAAGGTTATATGTTCGGCACGATTTATTACATTTTAATACCGCTCATTTCCTATCATTTTTTCAATAAAAAGTGCTATTTAATCTGTGTTTACTCATTAGTACAGACTATAGGTACATAGGTAGAATACTGAAGACGATACACAACATGAACAGAAACGGCGGTTATTAGTTGGAACTGCAAACGGGACAAATAACAGATTAAGTCATTGAGTTTTGCAAACAAATTAAGTTATGTATAATAATATTTGATTTTTGGTCCAACTTGATCAAGTAAGAACCATCATGTCAACAAGTGGGCATGAGCCAGCATTGATCAAGTGGGCATGAGTCATCATGAGGCATCAAGTTACAAACACCATCATGGTGTCATGCAAGTGGTTGTGTTATAAGTCGGGATAAAAAGAATTGATGTGAGATGTGAAGGCAATACCACTTGATCACTTCTCACTCTGTTCATTGCTCCAGATTGCAACCAAGTTGGAATTAAAGTAAATTTCAATTACAAAGAGATGCTTTTGATGATAGAAGACTACTGTACCAAGGTGGGCCCAGACTCCAAAATTGGGTCGCAAATATATTCGTCTTGGCCGCAATTTACAGCCAAGTCATAGCCATTTTGGCTCGTGCTTCTTCTGTGGGTCCCTGGTGGTCTTGTCAGTCTATTGTCATATGCAATTTTTGATATTTAGTTTCCTATATACAGCAGGTCTCAAATTAAGTTCTGGGTTGGATTTTTGAGTGTGAATAGTGTGTAACTCTTGATAGCTTCTTCTTCTTCCCTCTTTGAGCTCTCACTTGAGTGCTCCATTAAAGAGATTGAAGTTGCTATCTACCTTATAGCTTGAGCCCTCCATTTTTGTGAATAAAGAACTTACACTTTCTTTTTGTTTAACTTCTTGTTCTTCTTCTTGTGTTTTATGTTTTTCTTATCTTATGTTTTATTTTCTATTTTGTAATGTTTGAGTAATCATCTTTGTGGTTGTGAGGATGGTGAGGATGTGAGATGAATGTCATTGCCTTCCTCCTCCTCATGTGAATATTTAATGTGCTTAAATGGGATTGTAACTGTAGCGTGTTTTTCGTCACCCCATTGAGATGGAAAATATGTGTCGCTTGTCAGGCGTATACAGATTCCCCCTGCCTAGGGTAGTCTGGGGTTTATTTATTGTGGGGATCCGAATCTCCGGCAGTCGCGGACTAAGCTGCCGTTAATTACCCCTTGCCTTTGAAGCGAAGTAACCTCCTATTGAAGGGTCAAACTAGTCATGCGAACTCAATGTGCGGTGTGCGTATATCTTGAAGAATTTTGTGTATATCGGGGTGGCCCTCGCAGAGTTTATGGGGATCCCGCAATTTGGAGTGCATGAAAAAAAAAGAGAAAGAAGAGAAAGAAAAAAATGGTGGGTAACGTCCTTAGGATGTATGGACGCTGGGCGCCGGCGCCTCAAGTGCCCGGCACATGGGCGCTGGGTGTCAGCGCCTCATGCGCCCGGCATGTGGGCGCTGGGTGTTAGGAGCTGGGCGCCGGCGACTCACGAGCCCGGGACGTGGGCGCTGGACGCCGGCGCCTCACGCACCCGGCACGGGCCCTGGGCGCCGGCGCTTCACGTGCCCGGCACGTGGGCGTTGGGTGCATGCAGAAAGAAGGGGCTTAGCCCCGGAATGAGGAGTTGAACTCTCGAAAAGGATTTTTATCTATGGAGTTAAAATCTAAAATATTTTGAGTGGAGTTAAACTCCCAAAAAGGATTTTTATTTCCAAAAGATTTTGAGTGGAGTTAAACTCCCAAAAAGAATTTTTATTTATGGAGTTAAACTCCAAAAAAGGGTTTTATTTATGGAGTTAAACTCCAAAAGATCTTGACAAATGAAGTTGAACTTCCAGAAATCTTTGGAGATGATCAAAGGAGACCCCTTTATTCTCCCCTTTAGCCCTGGATCTTCTTTTGAGCCTTGGATCTTCCCGAAGTGGGGTTTTTTTGGAGACGGGTCTCCTTCTTCCTCATCTCTATTGGCTGGATCTTGTAGAAAAGGGGGTGAGAGTTAAAAATCTCCACTTTTGGAGATTTGATGGAAGATCCGAGCTCCCCTTCAAGGGTTTTATGGTGAAAAACTGTTACTTTTTGGAAAAAAAGAGTTAAAATCTTGATTTAATTCAAAAAAAAGGAAAAAGGTTTTGAACCTTGAAGAAGGAGAAGGAGGCACAGAACCCTAATTTTTGAGAGAGTGAAAAAGTTGTTGATTTTTTCATCATATTTATTTTTATAGGCTATACAATTTACATATAGCTCCTTGGGCTTTGCCAAATGGCACTTGTGCCACCCCATGCCTTATGTGCTTATTTCTTTTTGCACATAAACCATGGTGTTTATAAAATTTTGGCTTTCTGCCTATTTTTCATACATTTATTTCTAAAAAACTGCATTGAACTAATTTATTGCTTCATTCTTGGCATCGAGCCAGCCCCTTCCATTCTTGGTCTTGACTTAGGCTTAGCCTATTTCACTTGAGCTTGGGCCCGCTTGGCTGGGGGTTGACCGACTTTGACTTGGTCAACCGGGGTGTAATTTTTAATCCCAACAAAGTGCCCCCATCAATAAATGCACATAACATATATGGGTCGTGTGCATGAAATTGATGGATATTCTTTCGCATGGAGGTTGATTTGATTAGGTTCCTGTTTTGACGATGCGGAGGTCGATGCTTCCCTTTTCGCATCGTGGACGGTCGATGCTGCCCTTTTTGCAACGTGGACGGTCGGTGCTACCCTTTTTGCGACGTAGACGGTCGGTGCTGCCATTTTTGATACAAAGACGGTCGGTGATGCCCTTTTATCGACGTGGACTGTTGGTGCTGCCATTTTTGTGACTTGGACGGTCGATGCTGCCCTTTTACCGACGTGGAAAGTCGGTGCTGCCCTTTTAGCGACGTGGACGGTCGGTGCTGCCATTTTTTGTGACTTGGACGGTCGGTGCTGCCATTTTAGCGATGTGGATGGTCGGTGCTACCTTTTTTGCTATATGGGCGGTTGGTGCTGCCCTTTTAGTGATGTGGACGGTCGGTGCTGCCCTTTTAGCGACTTGGATGGTTGGTGCTGCCATTTTCGCGACTTGGACTGTTGGTGCTGCCTTTTTAGCGACATGAATAGTTGGTGCTGCCTTTTTAGCGATGTGGACGGTCGGTGCTGCTATTTTTGCGACTTGGACGGTTGGTGCTGCCATTTTAGCGACGTGGACGGTCGGTGCTGCCTTTTTTGCGATGTGGATGGTCAGTACTTGATTTTACTTGCTCCGCTTCTTGCGGTGTCAGAGTTAAAGTTGACTTGCTCCGCTTCTTGCGGTGTCGGGATTTGATTTGACTTGCTCCATTTTCTGCGGTGTCGGGGTTGAAGTTAACTTACTTCGCTTTTTGCGGTGTCAGGATTGATTTGTTTCTATGGTGGAGCTTGATTCCACCGATGAGGTGATTGGTTGACTTATTTGATTTGATTTGTTTGGGGAGTTCTCTACCCGTCCAGTGAGACTTTTGAGCTTAGGAGTGTTACCGGGTGGGATGTTGATTTGATCCGTTTGATTTTTTTTCTTGTTCGGCGGGACTTTTGAATTTGAGAGGACTTTGAAATTTGGATTTTGTTTAGCATCAGTATTGCTACACTGGAATAATACCAGGAGCAACTCATCATCCGCCCTGGGAGGACTTAGGATTTGGTTTTGGGTTAGCATCAGCACCGCTAACCCTGAAGTGTAATGCCAGGAGTGACTCATCATTTTCCGTTGGAGGAGTTTTAGATTTTGGTATCAGTATCGCCACACTGGAACATGGTACCAGGAGAGAATCATCATTTGCCATGCCCGTTAGGGAATGATGGCTTAGGAGACAGGTTTAGGCCCCTGTCACCTATGGCTTTTCAATTTTATGAGCCGTAAGGGTCTCATAAAAGCATTTTCTCCCTATGAGTCGAGAGAATCTCATAGGTGCATTTTCTCCTTAGGCGTCATGAGGACCCCTAAGTGTGTTTTTCCCTTGTGAGTCGTAAAGATCCCACAAAGGTATTTTCTTACGAGTCGAGAGGATCTCGTAAGTTCTGTTCTCCTTATGTATCATGATGACACATGAGTAGATCTTCCTAAATGAATATAATTCCGAAGGTAGAGACCGGCCGCGGGGTTGGTGATTGCCGTAGGACATGGGTGTGATTTAACTTGTTTATGTCCGTAGATTGTATATGGTAGTCCAGTTAAGAGCTGGCTATAGGGCTGAGAGAATTTAAGGGATTTGGATTTTGGTTGGCGTCTGCATCGCTGCACCGAAATATGGTACCAAGAGCGACTCATCATTCGCCGTTTGAGAATCTTGGGGTTTGAGTTTTGGTTGGCGTCTGCATCGCTGCACTAGAATATGGTACCAGGAGTGACTCATCATTCGCTGTTTGGGAATTTGGGGTTTGACTTTTGGGTCGGCATCAGCACCGCTAACACTGAAGCGTAATACCAAGAGTGACTCATCATTTGTCGTTGCCCGTTGGGGAATGATGGCTTAGAAGACAGGTTTAGATCCCTATCACCTAAGACTATCAACTTTATGAGCCGTGAGGGTCTCATAAAAGTATTTTCTCTCCACAAGTCGAGAGGATATTGCAGGTGTATTTTCTCTCTAGGAAACGTGGGGATTCCTAAGTGTGTTGCTCCTTTGTGAGTCGCAAGGATCTCACGCGGGGATTTTCTCCTCACAATGCTGAGAAGACTTTGTGAGTGTATTTCATCTCTTTTCATGAGTTTGCGCCCTTTCGGGTTTTCAGAAACTCACCGGCAGTCCTGCTGTTTTTACTCACGGAGCCCTTTCGGGTTTTCATCCGTGCCCGTTTTTCTTGTGGACATACCTTTTTTTTTATCGCTGGTAGGACTTCAGATATAGTCTCGCCGGTAGGACTTGGGAGAGATAGGGGTCATTTGCGCCCATGGATTGTATACGATTTTACAGGATGTATGATCCAGACCGTAGGGCCTGTGTGCTCAATTCGTCTGCGGCTTGGGGCATTCACGCGTAGTATTTCTTGAGATATCAGCCATTGATGGGTCGCATGGGCCTTTCTCTCTCGGCATTTATCAGCTGGTAGGATCCTCCATCAAACACTTTCTTGATGATGTATGGTCTTTCCCAGTTTGGCTCAAATTTTCCCATGGTATGTCGATTGGGGATGATCGGTTTTTTCAGGAATAACAACAATTTGTCTTTCTTAAAAGCATGGAGAAGGGTCATCATGTCATAGGCCCGTGATATTTGGGTTCGGTACAGCTCCAGATTTTGTTGTATGCAAGCCTTTTTTCTTTGAGGCCGTCGAGCTCTTCGAGCCGAAGGAGGTCGTTTTCCTCCTTCGTTAACTCGTGCTGGATGGCCATTCTTAGGCTTGAAACTTTGACTTCGAGTGGGAGGATTGCATCCACTTCGAAGAGTAATGAGTTTGGAGTAGACTGAGTTGGAGTGTGGTGCGTGGTACGATATGCCTATAACACCTCATAGAGCTTGATATTCCAGGCTCTCTTGTTGGCTGAAGCATTTTTCCTCAGGAGCTTGCATAGAGTTTTATTAAAGGTTTCGGCTAATTCATTGGCTCTTGGATTATAGATGGAGGAATATCTCCAGTCTATCTTGTGCTGAGCCGCGAACCTTGAGACTTTGAAGCTCTTGAAAGAATGCCCGTTGTCAGATATGATTCTTCTCAGTGTACCAAAGCGGTATAGAATATTATGTTGGAAGAATATCAGAATATCTTCTATCTTGAATTCTTTTAGCGGGAAAGCTTCAGCTCATTTGGAGAAGTAGTCTGTTGTGGCCAATATGAGCCAGTGGCCTTTGGATGACGGAGGATCAATCGAACCAACTATGTCGGTGCCCCAAACTTCAAAGGGCCATGACGCCACCGTAGGATGCAACAGATTGAGGTGCTTGTGAATGAAGTCACCGTGAATTTGGCAGAGATGACATTTTTTGTATATTCTTCACAATCCTTTATTATGGTAGGCCAGTAATATCCAAGCAGTTTAATTTGAAGCAGCATTTTTGGGATGGACTGGTGAGCTTCGTAGATGCCTGTGTGAACTTCTTTCATGACTTTTTGGGCTTCCGCCGATGACAGACACCTGTGCCAGAGTTTGCCATCTGATCTGCGGTATAGCGTATTATTTACAAACACATATCGGAGAGCTCTCTTCTTCAACTGAATCCTGGCAGATTTTTCTCCGGGCAGCTTATCGTATCGGAGGTACTCTATGAATGGTTCTCTCTAATCGGGCTCATCTTGAATGATCAGAGTTTTTTCGACAGGATTGTTCTCTTATTCTATTCTTCCTTCTTCATACAAAGAGACTGGAGGAAGAATTTGCTGGCTTCTGGCTATTATCAGAATCTCATCCATATCGGGCTCAGCCAGCTCCTTAGCTAAGTGCGCGAGTACGTCGAATTTTCTATTAATGCCCTAGGAACTCTCATCAGTTCAATGTGGGTGAACTGTTTCATGAGCTCCACCACCCGGCTTCCGTACCGAGCTAACTCGGGTTTGTATATCTTATAGTCACTGCTTACTTGGTTGATGACAAGCTGGGAATCACCGTAGACCCGTAGCCGAAAGATTTCCATTTCTATGGTGAGCTCCAGACCAACTATCAGAGCTTCATACTCAGCATCGTTGTTTGTGCGAGACTCGGTGGGAGCAAAAGAACGTCGTAGGGTTCCCATCGATGGCATGATGAACACCAATCCTATCCCTACTTTTATCTGCGGGATGCTTGATTTGCTGGAGCTCCTTATTGATGAGGTTCCATCGAAGTAGAGCTCCCAGCATGGTTCGTTATCTTCGAGATGCAGCACCCATTCGTTAGGTAACTCGCAATTGAGTGGCGACCTTTTTGGTATGGGATGAGCAACGAGGAAGTCAGCGAGGGCTTACCTTTCTGAGGAGTATAGATTATGTCAAATTCAAGCAGCATGACAGCCCATCTTGCCATTCTACCGGCTAGGCTTGCCTTGGTCATTAAGTGTTTGAATGGGTCAACAAATGAGATAAGCATAACCCGATGAGCTTGAAGATAGTGTCTTAGCTTCTTCATGGCAAATATCAGGGTATGTTACTGCTTTTTGATCTGGGAATAGTTATGTTCCGCCCCGACTAACGTTCGACTGAGGTAGTAGAGGGCATTCTCTTTCCCCTTCTCATTGTTCTAGGCGAGGAGTGCACCAAGTGACTCATCTAGCGCGGCAGTATAGAGAATCAACATTTTATTTGGAATGGGAGCAGCAAGCACTAGAGAGTTCAATAGATACTATTTGATACTTTCGAACGCTTCTTGACATTCGACGTCCCAGACAAAGGGAGCTCCCTTCTTCATGAGCTTTGAGAAAGGCCAACATCTCCCCGATAGGTTTGTGAAGAACCTTCATATGTAAGCGAGTTTGCCTTGAAAGGATCTTAGCTGCATCAGATTCTTTGGAGGTGGCATCTCCATAATGGCTTTTATTTTTGATGGGTCAATTTCGATCCCCCGATGTTGGACTATGAAGCCCAAGAATTTTCCCGATGACACGAAAAAAGCGCACTTTAGAGAATTCTTTTTCAGATCGTGTTCCCTCGGTCGGGTGAAAACAGTCCTGAGATCTTGGATGTGATCGGCCTTGGCTTTAGTCTTGACGACCAAATCATCAACATAACATTCGATGATTTTATGGATTAAGTCATCAATGATGTTGGTCATTGCCCTTTGATATGTTGCGCCCTCATTCTTCAGTCTGAATGGCACCACCTTTTAGCAGTATATCCCGATCGGGGTTCGAAATGCTGTATGTTTCTCATTCTCGGGCGACATCTTGATTTGATTATATCCAGACAAGCCATCTATGAAGGTGAACATCTCGTAATTTGAGGTATCGTCGACCATCATTTCCATGACCGGCAGCGGGAAGTCGTCTTTTAGGCATGCTTTGTTCAGGTCCCTGAAGTTGACACAAACCCGGGTTTTCCCATTCTTCTTTTTCACTGGGACGATGCAAGCGATCCAATCCACATATTTCTCTTCTCTAATGAAGCCGTCATCAATGAGTTTCTTGGTTTCCTCGATGACCTTTTCTTCCAGCCCCCTTCTTATTCTTCGAGGGGCTTGTTTGACTGGCTTGACATCAGGAGAAATAGCGAGCTTATGCACGGCCACTTTAGAGGAGAGACCAGGAATTTCTTTGTACGTCCATGTGAAGCAGTCCGCGAACTCATGCAGCAGGGCGATTATCCGCTCTTTCATTTCCTTTGACAAGAGTGAGCTGATGTAGGTCGGCCTTGGATTATCGAGCGCTCCAAAATCAACCTTGGATAGCTCGTCAAAGGTTGCTTGTCCTCCATCTTCGAGCTCTCGAGGGGCTTCTTCTGGCTCGGCTAGCTCGTTGTCATCATTTAACCTTTCGCTAGCTTCACTAACATGGATCATGTAGCATGCTTTGGCATCAGGTTGAATGAAACCTATGCTTCGTTTATCTGGGATTCGTCCATCGATGAGTGCTTGGACCTGAGACGGATGCCATAACCCCTCATAAAACTTTTCTTCGGACTCCGTTTAATATAACCGACATCCGCACTTTTTGAAATATTCTTGCATCTCGGGCGCATAGTATCTGGGATCGAGGACGGCTCTTATGCCTCTCTCATTGGGAAAGCACGTGACAGAAAAATCGTCCGGATCCACAACAGGATTTGACCTATAAAACAGAATGCCCTTCTATCCACTTTTCCTTCCGGGAAAATAGAAAGTTTACAATTGGTTCACGGTAAAGACCGACAAAGAATCTATCTCCTTACACATCTGTTCCGGCATCCTTGTGATAGCTAAGGATCCTTCTGTAATCTTGAAGGTTTCTCTTAGCTTCGCTTTTTGCATGAGGTCCTAATCTGCATAGCTGTTGCAAGCCGGGTCCTCTCTCTCCGACTCTTCAGTGTCACTGGCGAAATGAGGGCAAATTTTTCTGTCGGATTGGCTTTCAGCATCAGACTCATCTGTATTGCTACCGAAATAAGGGCGCGTTTTATGGAAGGATGGACTTCCAATGTCGGACTCATCAGTGTCTCTGCCGAAACGTGGATGCACTTGGGGGTCTTTGCTTTTGAAAGTGACAGCCATCTCAGATTTGCTTTTGAGTTTTAGGGTCATTCTGCCTTTGGTCAACTGTGGCTCGGCACTTTGGAGGTTCATAAAGTATCGAGAATCTTCATATCGGACTTCATGCACACCGAACGGCTAGATGTCTCCATCAATGCGTCTTTTTCGCCATTTTTAGTATACTTCATGCGTTGATGAAGAGTTGATGGAACAACGCCGTAATCGTGGTGCCACGGCCATCCCAAGAGAATTTTATATGACGTGTCAGCGTCGATCACTTATATTTTAGCTTCGGCTTGTAGGTCCCAGAACTTAATCGGCAGAGCTATGGATCCCAGAACTTGCTGGCAATTTTGATTGAAGCCTTGAATGACAATACTTTTCCTTGATAGGTGTCGGATGTCCATTGACAAACTCTTCAGAGTCTGCTAGTTCATGATGTTCACTGAGGATCCTGGATCAATCAATATGCGATTAATCCGATCTCCATCGCTTTACCCGGTCACGTAAGGCGGCCGGTTATGCTCAGCTGTTCCCAGTAGTAGGTCTTCGTCCTTAAACGTGACCGCAGCGGTATGCAAAGTGTACTGGGCTTCTTTCATATTAATTTCAGCAACGCGAGCCTGGTACCACTTAGGGTTTTGTAGAGCGTGAACGAAAACATCTTTAAGCTCCTTAGATAGGACCAATGCATCGTAGATGCTCAGGAGAGACGTAAGCGTCCGGAGATGGGCCAAGACATTATAGTGCACTGAGGAAGGACTCGAGTTTTCATGGGCCAGCTCTCTGCCATCTTCTTCATTAGCGATTTGTTTTTCCTTTCCTTTTGGGGCGTTGCTTTGATTTGGCGGTAGAGCCCTACCGCTTCTGAGCTGAATTTGGTTGGCCTTTATGGCGAGCTCCCAGTCCTCTTCGGGAAAACAGAGCTCCTCTTCAGAGTCGTTGCCAAGATGGATGGCGTAGCAGATCACTATAAGGATATCGTCATTGGAGTCTTCTTCTAGCTCCTCCAAAATCTCAGCCGCTTCTACAAGGAAGAACTCCTTCAATTGAATCAGAGTCCTTTCCTTTTGTTCATAGTCTTTGAGGGAATTGATGTACTTTTGAATAGTCGATCTCCCAGCAGACTATTTTTCGCGTTGAGCTGCACTTTTCTTGTTCTTGAGCTTTTTGATTTTGGGCCTGATTGAGCCGAATTGGCAGCTGGAATGGTGGGCTTCTTTTATCCTTCCCATTCTGTTCTGGGTTCTTTCTGAAGTAGCTTTAGCATCTTCTTCGTCTTATTAGAGATGTGCATACTCCATGGAGCCTGTGGCGAGTTGGATTCATTTCTTTGGACAGCGGATTCAACCATCTTCTCCCAGAAGGCTTCAGCTTCGGTCTGTATAAAGTTGGTGGTTGTAACTTGATTGTTCACCAACACACTCTTGGACAGCTCGATTTCTCCGGTCTTGTATTGCTTTTCGACCCAGTCTTTGATACAGCAATCCTCGATCGCATGGCTCACTAATTTGTGGTACGGGCAATATAGAAGATTTCGGTCATTTTTGCTTCGTGAGGTCTTTTCGACTTCGGCAATTATAGACCGTTATTCAAGGCATCTTTGAATATCTTTCGGACCTTGTCCCTTGTGAAAGAGTAAACCTTGTTCTTTCTCTCCTCTAGGGAAGGCCCTTCTCCTCCCAGCACTGGCTTTCAAGGCCGGTTGGTTTTGGATTCGCCTGCCTTTCGCTTGTCTTCATTGTCGGATGCATTGAAGACATTGGTATTGTTGGAGCTCCCACTTTTACGGTTGTCATCTTTTCTGCTCTTCCAAGACTTGTCACCGTGAGAGCCTAGGGTTGACTCTTACTTCGAGCGTTCCAATATTTGCACTCTCTTGGTCAGCTCTTTAAACGTCTTGAGGCCCGCTGTACATAAAAATGGGACCATCCAATTGCCAAGGTTTCCAATGAGGAGGCTCACGGACAAGTCTTGCTCTAGCGGCGGTTCGCACTTGACAGTGAGGTTGCGCCAATGGGCATTAAAGTCCATTTTGCTTTCGTTTTTCCCCAGCTTGGTTCTCAGGAGGTCAGCAATGGAGATTTTGTCACTAAGACTCATAAATCTTTGCCAAAACAGAGACTCCATTTGGGAGAAAGTAGTGACGGACCCGTCTAGTATACTTGCATACCAGTTAAAAGAGACACCCGTCAGGTTGTTGAAAAACTGACGAAGAAGGAGCGCATCATTGCCCCCTGTATTTCTGTATGACGCTTTAAAGTGGGCGATGTGCTGATTTGAGTTTCCTGTCCCGTCAAATCTTTCGAACTTAGGAATGACGTAGCCGCTCGGGAACTCGATCAGATCGTACTGTGCGGGATATGGTCGCCCACTACTGCCAATTTCTTTCTGAGCTTCAGCTTCGGCCACCAATGTTTTAACCTTGCCGGTAACCAAATCCATTATCCGATCTTGCGTTAGCGGGATAGTGCTATCTGGGGCCAAGTCGTTCCTAGAAGCGGAATGCGACTGGCTTTCGTGCGGCTCACCCAATCTTGGACCCAAAAGGTTAGGCATCGGTTGCTTCGAGTTGTCATCACCTGGCTCATGAGTAGAGACATGTGCTTGATTGGAAAGCGCTCAAGCAATTTGATCCGTGAGATGCATCACAACATTCATCAAGTCATCAATTTTTGAGTAGAGCTTGGTCATGAATTTGAGCCGTGAGCTGTTTTCGAAGCTCTTGAAGCAGCTCTTGCTCTGCGGTCCTGGGGAGGAAATTCGGCTCTTCCTTGCTGTCCGAGCTTGACTTCACATGGATCGAAGGGTCTTTCTGCCTATCAGCCTCGTCGAGAGGGTTTTCTTCATCCAGTAGAGGCAGCTGATCTTGGGAAGTGGCAATCACATTCAAGCCATATTGGGCTCGAGATGTGGTTGCTCCATCCTTACTTTTTCTGTGAAGGTTGTCGCTGGGACGCGTGCCCGCCATGTAGACCGCGTGGATAACATATCCGGCCATCTTTCATTATTGGCAGCTGATTTCACGGATCGCTGTTGTGTATTGGGCTCGAGATGTGGTTGCTCCATCTTTACTTTTTCTGTGAAGGTTGTCGCTGGGACGCATGCCCGCCATGTAGACCGCGTGGATAACATATCCGGCCATCTTTCATTATTGGCAGCTGATTTCACGGATCGCTGTTGTGGCCCTCCTGTTTCGGTAATGGGCAATCGATTGGAGGCGGCTGGCCTGACCAGGTTCTTGAACGGTGCTGGCGCTTCCTTTTTGGCTTTGCCCCATTGTTTTCGTGCAGCACAAAGCGCCTGATAGACTTTTGAAGAGACGGTGTCATGCTTTCTCTGTTGGGGCTGGGACACGTCTCTTTGTAGGACCGTTCGGACTGCTGTCTTCTTGATTCTGGCAGTCATGGCGTTTTTCTGAACCCACTTCAGGGGTTCGAAGGAGTTGCTAACTTTTACGGCCGACTCATCTGTCGATGTGGGGTAACCTTACTCTTGGAACCTCACAAGGTTCAACTTGGACGGAACCCTAGCCCTTTTGTTGGCTCTATATCTGTGCTGCTTCTGCCTCAATTTTTCTGTTTTGAGCACTTGGCAAGTTTTGGCCCTTCGGGAAGACGCCGTAGATCGATTGACAGAGAGTCCAGAAAATACGCCTGCTCACGCGATTGTCAAGGGTACCGTTTGAGCTTGGTGGAGATGCTTTGTGGCTCCATTGGTGTTGATGGCCTTGCCCCCAGTCGGAACAGTGGAGAGCCGTTTGAATACGGATTTGCATTTGGGGTGGGATGCTTTGGCGACCACAACATTTGGCCTTTTGTCCCTTGAGGTCGGTCTGGCCGCTTTGTTTGTCAGGAACTTCGCTAGATAAGCTCTTCCGACAGGTAAATGATGATGGAACCAAATTTTCGGGGTGACTCCTCCCATTGCCGGCTGAGACTTGCAGGGAGAACCACATGGGCATTGATCATGACCATGTAGGGAATCGAAGTCACGTCAGAAACGAAGTTCGTCTTAGGAGACATGATTGCTGAGTTTGAGATTGTGACTGAAAGCTGTTGACCTGTACACAAAAAAAATGACTTCAGTACAGGCAATCGATATATATGTTGATTGCGTTCGCATGAACGTTTAACCCGGTATATGGGAGTAGAGAAAAAGTCCCACCAGGCGTGCCAGAATCTGTAGGGTGTTTTTTTCACCCCATTGAGATGGGAAATATACGTCTCTTATGAGGCGTATACAGATTCCCCCTGCCTAGGGTGGGCTGGGGTTTGTTGATTGTGGGGATCCAAATCTCCGATAGTCGCGGACTAAGCTGCTGTTAATTACCTTTCGCATTTGAAGCGAAAGAACCTTCGATTGATGGGTCAAACTAGTCATGTGAACTCAATGTACAGTGTGCGTATGTGTGTGTCTTGAAGGGTTTTGGGTATATCGGGAGGGGGCCCTCGTAGAGTTTACGGGGGTTCCGCTATCCGGATAGCAGGCTAGGGTCAAAGGGGCTAGTAGCTCCCTTGCGGGGTGCAGGGCAGTGCCCCGTTAGAATTTTTTTTCTAGCGGGGGACATGTTTAGAGTGTGGAGTGTGAAAAAAAGTGAAAGAAGAAAACGAAAAAAAACGGTGGGTAACGTTCTAAGGACGTGTGGGCGCTGGGTGCTTGGCGTTGGGCGTTGGGTGTTCGCACCTCATGCGCCCTGCATGTGGGCGCTGGGCACCAGTGCCTCACCCGCCAGGCATGTGGGCGCTGGGAGCCAACGCCTCACGCGCCCGGCACTTGGGTGCTGGGCACTTACAGAAAGAAGGGGCTTAGCACAAGAATTAGGAGTTGAACACCCGAACAGGATTTTTATCTATAGTGTTAAACTCCGAAACATTTTGAATGGAGTTAAACTCCCAAAAAGGATTTTTATTTATGGAGTTAAACGCCAAAAGATGTTGAATGGAGTTAAACTCCTAAAAAGGGTTTTATTTATGGAGTTAAACTCCAAAAGATCTTGACAAATGGAGTTGAACTCCCAGAAATCTTTGGAGATGATCAAAGGGGACCCCTTTCTTCTCCCCTTTAGCTCTGGATCTTCTTTTGAGCCTTGGATCTTCCCGAAGTGGAGTTTTTTGGAGACGGGTCTCCTTCTTCCTTCTCTCTGTTGGCTGATCTTCCAGAAAAGGGGGTGAGACTTAAAAATCTCCCCTTTTAGAGATTTGATGGAAGATCTGAGCTCCCGTTCAAGGGTTTTATGGTGAAAAACTGTTTCTTTTTGGAAAAAGAAGAGTTAAACTCTTGATTTAATTTAAAAAATAGGAAGAAGGTTTAGAACCTTGAGGAAGTAGAAGGAGGCATAGAACCCTAATTTTTGAGAGAGTGAAAAAGTTGTTGATTTTTTCATCATATTTGCTTTTATAGGCTACACACTTTACATATAGGACCTTGGGCTTTGCTAAATGACACTTGTGCCATCCCATGCCTTAGGTGCTTATTTCTTTTTGCACATAAACCATAGGGTTTACAAAATTTTGGCTTTTTGCCTATTTTTCATACATTTATTTCTAAAAAACTGCATTGAACTAATTTATTGCTTCATTCTTGGCATAGAGCCGGCCCCTTCCATTCTTGGTCTTGACTTGGGCTTGGGCCCACTTCACTTGAGTTTGGGCCCGCTTGGCTGGGGGTTGACTGATTTTGACTTGGTCAATCGGGGTGTAATTTTTGACCCCAACAGCAACTTGAAGATTGTTCAATGGAAATGTTTGATATGGTATGATGATTTTGATGGTTACTTATAACTTATATCATCTACGCTATTCTCTCATTATCACCATTTACAATGTTAAGCTTAGAATAAAATTTGTGTTATGCTTGCTAGGTAGTTTAGATATGGTTTTTGCTTATGATGCTTGACACACCTCATCAAGAATATACCATTTACTATCACCCACTTACATGGCAAAAGTAATGCAACCCTTTACTTCTAATTTGAAAATTGCTGGGTGTTGGTATTTTATGCTTGCTAACCCTTGTGCTTAGTGTTGATACATCATGCGCGGACATAAAAATGGTAAGTAAGAACGTAACAGAACCATTTCATTCTTCGCGCTGTACTTCGACATCTTGATAACTTGTGCTTCGCGAATACCTTGACAAGCTATGCTTCACGTCGAAATCAACACATGGACGGAACAACTCATGATTAAGAGGGCGTCGAAGAATTCGCCACGATTCAACCATTTGAACCGGAGCCATGGCCGTTTTCTTAACCTTGCGCTATATTTTTGTATTTTTTCTTAATTTCGTGACAAACCCAAATTATTTCTCTTTGAACCTTTAACGATAACTCCTAATCACCAATTACTTGTGGATCGATCCGTACTTGTCGGCTTGCAACAATGCGTTGTGCACTTGCGGTTTATAAATTTTAAAGCTAGACCGAGCTCGCATGCGCACTATTTCTAAAATCCATTTCTTTCAAAACCACAAAAGCGCGCGCATGTGACGTCCCAACAAGTTTTTGGCACCATTGCCGGGGATGCGGTAGTCATTAGGGGTTGTTATTTCTGGTTCAATTGTATATACAAACTAACAGACTAATTTTAACTAAAAATTTTCAAAAACAAAAACAAACTAAACTAACTTTTGTTCTCTTTCTTTTTTATCTGTTGTCTATCTGAGATTAATTGTAATATTTTGCATATAAAATTGGGACACTAAAAGGACAAGAAGCACACAGTATAAAATTGGAGCACCAACTCAAAAGGTTGGCCGCTGAAAAATTCCTAATGGCCGTAATTTGCAGCCTATCTGCCTCCCATTGCTCCTATTTTTTGTTGTTTTTTACTTTGCCCCATTTGTGATCTGTTAGAATATGCTAAATTTCCTAATTGTGTATTGGCAGCATATTGGGTATATATATCGCTTTTTGCACTAAATATCGTATTTTCCGACATTTTCAGATTTCAATGGAATTACGAGTAGTGATTGTGCGGAGCAAGGCTCATTTTCAATAACAAGCAGTTAACGAAGTATAGTGTCAAAGTTCCGGGAAGTTTGACCTGCGCAAGAGAACACTCAAGTACTCGTGGATCGACTCAATGTAACGTTTAAAAAAAATCGTTTAGGTGAATTCTCCGATAATCGGTAAAATAACTGGGGTTTTCCGTAAAAACCAAAATATAATTATTTTTTCACATAGACTTAAATACACCCATTTTAACTATGTAATTACTAGTATTTGGTATTTATTTAGTCACTTATAAATTGTTAGTTTACTTAAATATTTTTCCTTAATTAATTATTTTTAATATTATTTTAATCTTTCACTAATACATTTAATTAGTAAAAAAATTATAAATATGAATGGGTTAATTACACAAATGTGAACCATGCAACCTAGAATCTAGTTTATAACATGTTTCCTTTTTTCAAATTGTCTCCATAATTCTAGAGAATTCTAGGTCAAAGTAAAGTAGAAAATAAAATAAAACAAAATAATTAAGATAAGACTTAATATATGTAATAATTGGAGATGCTTCTACACACACACACACACACCCCACACTCTCTCTTTTCCCTCATTCTTGCTGGCCGAAACCTACTGCAGCACCCCCCTATTTTCCCCACTTCAATTCCACTTCAAAAATCTTCAAATTCCATCAAAAACCAATACAAGTCTCATTAATTCCTAATTAAACCATTACCCATTATTCCTTGGCCAAACTAGCTTGGATCTAGGTGCAAGAGAGAAATTTGGGAGGCTAAGTTTTCATGTTGGATCTCAAAATTTTTGAGGTATAAATCCTAACCCTATGGTTTAATTGTTGGTTAATTTCTTTAATCTAGCTTATTTAGGTTTTAATTTGGTTCTAGTTGCAAGTTTGTGAATCTCAAGAGAAGGTTTTGAATTCAAGTTAGGGTTTTTATCACATCATTAAGGTTATAATATGTAGTTTAGCACCTTAAGGCATGCAAAATCTAATCTAGCTGTTAATTGCTAATTGCTACTTTTAAAATTGTCTTAAGTAAATAATCTTGCAAACTAGATTTTTAGGATTGATATAAATATGCGAGATTAAAATCTAGTTAATAATTGGGTAGCCTAATTATGATATAAAATGATCATTTTGGCCACTAGATTTGTTAAAACATCAAGATTTGCGCAAAAATGGTTAGGTGATGCTTACTAGGTTTTTGGAATAAATCGATTTTAATTAAGTTTGAGGTTCTGATGATCTATAACCTAATTCTTAAAATATCTAGTGTGTTGTGAATACGCGATTGGGTTCTAGACTTGGTAGTTGTCACGTATGGTGACTCTAGTTGTAGTTTGTGGTGTTGTCGCGAGCGCGTTTGTGCACCAAGTGTGTGTGCGTCTTGTTAGTGCGCGTGGTTGACTTGTATCATTTGTTTCCGTGACTATTCGTATATCTATCCTTTGATTACTTGTGTGCGATTCTAGGATCAGGTGCAGATGCGTCGTACGTGGCGCGGAAATACAAGGCTGAGATTTGAACAGTTTAGCCGAGGCGTCCCGGTGAGGAGATGTACACATCTATGGGGGGATCGTCTGGATGGCGCGAGGCGCCCGATGGTTTAGTATTATTTGTAGTACTTGCATTATATGCGTAGTTTCCTAGTTATGAATCTCATTGCATTGGACCATCTTATATATGTGTGTGTGTGTGTGTGTGTGTGTGTGTGACATCATCATAGGACACTTGCACCATTACCATTGGTTCATGCCGCACGTGCACAATTCATGCGAACACACACGTCTTTGGTAATTGCTATGTCACGAGCACTATAGAACTTGTTTAAAAATCGGTAACTGTGCATTTGCATCATATATGATCCGTAGATTTATACTTGTATATTCATTTCTTTAAAATGGATACGTAGGATTGTTAGTCATATATACATATCTCATTGCATCATGATTCATGCATAGCTTCTGGCCGTATTTCGTATGGTATATACTACCGTATCATAGATTTCCATCATCACCGGCATGTTTATATATGGTGATTATCATTTTAAAATGCAAGTTACGGTTTTCTCATGATGTATGTGTCGTCCACCATGAGTTTTTAGGATTACTGTTGGTTTTCAAGACCCGATTCGAGGAGTAGGATGAACCATTTCGGGTACATGGTGGGCCCGGTATGGTACCCCGGGGCAAGAAGCTCGAGGTGTAGACGATGAGCCTGGTAGGGGAAGACTACCTACCGGTGATGTCTGGCGCGACGGATATCTGGAGGATACCGACCGTGGTCGTGAGATTGATGAGATGGGTCAATCCGGACTGACGGAGCCCGAGATATTGAGATATCGAGATATTGAGACATTGAGATATCGAGATATTGAGACATTGAGATATACATATATTGTGTCGATGCTTGACATGGATTTTTCTGTTGATTTCATTTCATGATACTTCGGTTTATTGCACAGAGGCTTTTCTAAGATAAGAATAAAGATTTTCTCATACCAGACATGTTCGAGTTTCGTGCTTGATTATGCATTCATATTGCATCCATTCGAATGCATCGCATTGTATTGATATATGTAGGCTGTGACACATTGCGTGCATTCTTACGATAGCTTTATTAAATGTTACTTACTACTCACAAGTTGGCAACTCAATCCCGTTGTGCCACAGTATCTTGCAGGTTTGACCCGTCAGCGCAGTAGCGGCGGGCGTACTTCCTCTTTTGGGCTTCATTCGCTTGATTTGCATCTTGCTCGTAGGTGGGTTGCGAGGATACATTTGTTCCATCTTGTATTATTATTTGTATCTAGTACACTCCATCTATCCTATCTACTCTTGTATATTGGACTAGACGGTGAGACTTGTATTTGTTGTTTTTGGTGTCGATGTTCACTTGAGCCGACGTGGTGTTTCTTATTTCTTGCTTTCCGATTCTTATTTTCATTCTTTTGATACATATTGCATGTGGTTGTGATTCCGCCTTTGACGAAGTGCTAGCTCCCGCTTGGGGATGCCCGTATTCATTATATATATGTGTTTTCATATGTTGTACCCATTTGGAGGCCAGTATTTACAAAGGAGACTCTGCCGAAATATTCGGGAAGTTTTGATGTTTTTTTAAATGTTTAATGCGGCATATTTTGTTAAAATCGCTTTCTTTAAATAAGTTTTCCTTCACTCTATTTCTTTAAATGGCTTATATTTCTGTGCTTTAGCTTACATAGATTACGCTACGCCTTGAGACGTTCGTAATTTAAGTGCCAGTCACATTCCGTACCTTCGGATCTTGACACTCAATGAGGGTTTCTTAACCCAAATCATATCAGTACATATTTTTCTAACACTTTCTCTCAAATCCGACGCATTCCACTATTATATCTTCTGCAGGATTTTTCGCACAATTTGCTGCCAATAGAACAGATAACTAACTCGTATTTGTTGCAGCGCTTAAACCTAAAACGAAAAAGATTTGCTTGCTTGATCGATTTGCATAAATTCTTTTATTGATTTGCACATTTGCATCTTAATATGGATATTAAGGGCACGAGAACCAAACAAGATACGGTAAAGGATTTCATCACCTTTTTCCGTGGTCCACAAATTACAAAACTACATTCTTGCATACCCACAGAAATTTTAAAATCAATTAGAACTATGACTTTAAGGATTCGCGCTCAATAGGGAAAGTTAATTGTGTTTAGAATACCGTTTAATGTTATATTGTTCACGAGATGTCTAGACTAGTGTTCACGGCGCAACCGCCAAAAGACAAAGGGTTATTTTAATTAAAGAATTTCGCGAAAGCGTTGGACAACCTTCCCTTATCTTTGCACTTACATGGCTTCGTGATCCGTATATCTTGAACCTATTTCTCGACACAATTTTGCTTCGACAATTAGGTTCTTGAGCAGGTCTAGTTCACTTAGCATAATATAGACTGCTAGGGGTATGATATTCTTTATTTTTGTGATTTTTTGAATGCTTGTTTATATGAATGATACATAGTTTAATTCGATTTTTCACGATCCATATTTTTTTGTTTATACACATACCTAATTCTTTTATTTAAATTGCTAAGATTCTTCCCATATTTTTGAAAACTGTCCATTTTTAGGGGGTGGCCTACTGTCCCAGAATTTTGATATCGGTTACCCACCTAACACTCTTGAACCCAATCCCACTTCAAACATAGATCAAATAATTGAAAACTTAGAGAAAGAGGTCGAAAAGATGATTGTTTTAGCATCACTGCCATAATAACCTTCTCTTCTTTAAATAGTTGACACACAAATAGGGTATGATAGTGAGATGGATGCTAGATTGACCGCTTTAGAGAAAGGTTTAGAAGTGATGATTGCATTCGAGAATCAAACAGTTTTGACGCTAGCCATGCTCATACAACAATCTGATCAATTGTTTCAAGCTGAATCTCAATCTTTGGCTAAAATCGATGAACAAGTGAAATATTTAGCTGTGAAGATTCTGGGGAGTGAACATAGTCAATTTGAACCCAATAATATCAGTATCTGTCATCTAAGAAGTCAGCTGAGTGAGATAAAAGATCAATTTTTTTTTGATGATTTCATAGATGATGATGATGTGATTGAGTTGACTGAGTGTTATCAGGAGAAATAAGAAAACCCTCCGAGTCAGTCCAACATTAGCCTTCAGGTACCAAATACGCCTCTTATCAGTTGTGATCTTGAGGATAATTTAACTGATATACTACTTGAAGATGAGATTCTTGCACCGACTGATTATATTGAAGAAATTTTAGAGGAGAAAACTTATGAATTTGATGGGTATGGTTGGGACATATTGTTAGAGGAAATCAAGGATATTGAACCCATGACTTTAGTTTTACCAATTAAAGAAGTGTTTGACGCAACTTTTGAGTGGTAATCTACATTTTTAAATGACATGGATCTACATATATGTGAATGTGATGAGGGAGAACTTGTATTGGGAGATATGAGCTGTAGCGACGAGAATATAATTGTGGAGAAGTATAGGGAAGAAAACAACCTTGAGAAACATTCTTTCATGCCGAATTTTGAGGAGATATTTGTGGATGAACTTGATACTCATTGTTAGTTTGAATCAGGATCACTTTGGGAATATCCTACAGACCTTTCTTTTGCTGAACTTTTTGAGGATGAACTCCAGTTTTTAAACAAGCCTGACCTCGAAGCTCAACACATGCTTCTTGAATATACAATTCATTCGGGCAACAATTCTTTGACTCCTTCAAAACTTCGTCTTTACATTCAATGTTTTTTGATCCCTACATTCACACACCCAGGCCCATTACTAACATATGACCAAACCACCAACATGTACATTTTCTTTTTCATATATTTTCTCTTTTACCAGCCCTGGTCTTATATCGACAAAATTTTTGTATGGCTGGTACTAATTTCTGGACTAACGCAATCTCTTAACTTGTAAATACTGTAATTAGCTCTTCGATTTTTCTTTTTGTGAATAAAATCTCACCCTGATGTCTAAGTCTAGCTACCGAAGACGGGGGCAACGATGAGGACATCGTAAATCTAAGGTTTGAGGGTGAGCACTTCGTTTACTCTTTGCTACATCATGTGTAAATTCTGCATTGCATATATATTAAAACCCATAAAAATTTGAAATTTTTTCAAAACATAAAAACTTTGTCGTCAAGTTAGCTAGTGGGGAAACTTAGACTCAAAATTTGATGGTTTAGTTTGATAAGATAGAAACAACTAAATCTTTGTTGAGAGATTGAAAACCCAAAAGATAACCCTCCTTTGAGTTTAAACATAACTAATATACGTCTTTTCCCATCACATTATACGTGTCGTGAGTTTTGAAAATTAGTTAATAAGTCTGAGATGTCTTAAAACTTTTGAAAAATCGTTAAACATCTTTAGGATTAAATATGTTTGTTCTAAAGTAAATAATATCAAGAATAGTTCATAAAGTGAAGTGGATATGAAGGATATTATTGAAACTGTTAATAGAGACTAAAAGTCTGAAAAATAACCCATCTGTTGGAGTGATTACACACCTTATCCACACGAACACGTCTTTGGGATGAAAAAGAAAAAAACTGGCAATATCTTCATTCGCACTGCTTTCAGAATATTTTTAAACGCAACAAAATAAGTCTTTTGTTTTGTAGCCTTGGTAACTTGGGAAATTAAGTCTTAGGGGTGTCTCCACACCAAATTCCCTAAAACCATCTGGTTTGGAAGTCATTGACTCAATACTCGCTAAGTCTCTAATCACCAAGTAAAACAAGCTAAGCAAGTTTTCTCTCCGAGTTAAAAGTCCTCACGGTTCTTTGTGGAAGAATAATCTTGGCAGGGACGATTTTTCTATTATAAACAGTTTTTTAGTGGAGATATGAAAGTTTTATTTATAAATATTATAAGAGTTTTTGCACGATCACGAAAGGTGTGTATGAACAAAGACAGATGAAGGGTAGGAGTGAAGAATAAAACTTAGTTCTGTTAAAAATGATATAATTTCTGATTTGAAACTTAACTGGAGAATAAAAATTGAGAAAATATTAAAGACTTTTCAAACTCGTGTGATCTTTTAGAAGTCTTTCCTAGTTCGTATTTGTGACATAATGACCCTAATCGAAGTTCTTAAAACTTAACGACACTATTTGCACAATCACGTAAAGACGTATATGAATTTATGTTAAATGAGATGTGAGGAGTGAAAAATAAGGGTTGGACGTTTCTGACTAGGGTAATAGAACTTCTAGCTTTGATGCTTAACGTTAAGATTAGAATCAACAGTTTTCTCTCGAAACTTGCTTGACGGGATTTTGTGGGTACCATCCGCTGAAAACCCTTAGGAGACAAAACTCCTCCTACCAGGGACACCTAGAAATTTAATGGCTTATTGTATGGGCACAGTGCAATCGTGTTTCCTGTGAAAGTGAGGTTAGGATTTTGTTTTGCACGGGATGAGCAAAATATAGGTTTGGGGGTATTTGTTCGGCACGATTTATTAAATTTTAATACCGTTCATTTCCTATCATTTTGTTAATAAACAGTGCTATTTAATCTGTATCTGCTCATTAGTATAGACTACAGCTACACAGGCAGAACACTGAAGACGATACACAAAATGAACAGAAACGACAGTTTTTAGCCGGAACTGCAAACATGACAGATAACGGATCAAGTTATTGAGTTTTGCAAATAAATTAAGTTGTGTACAATAATATTTGATTTTTAGTCCAACATGATCAAGTATGAACCATCATGACAACAAGTAGGCATGAGCCATCATGGATCAAGTCGGCATGAGCCATCATGAGTCAAGGTGTCTAACGGGTCGGGCCGCCCCACGGGCTGGCCCGGCCCGGTTCGAAAAATGGCCCGGTTCGACCCTGCCCAATCGCCATGTGGCGAGCTCGGGCCGGCCTGGCCAAGGCCAAGTCCCGGTCCCAGGCCAGGTCGGGCCAGCCGTTGGCGGCCCGACGGCCCGGCCCGACCATGGACCGAGCCTGGCCAAATTCAATTTGAATTTGGCCTTGGGGGGGTTTGGGGGGGCCGGTCAAATTCCTGGGATGGTTTTTTTTTTGAATGGGGGTGGGTTTTTTTAATAAAGGGGGGAAATTTGAACTAAAGTGGTCTATGTAAAATTATCTAAAACCCCCTAATTCAAAATTATACATTTCTATACCCCTAATTCAAAACTTTATAAATACCTATCTACACTTCTCATTCTTCCCACAGTCCACAACAACAAAATTTTCAATCTCCCAATCACTCTCTTTAATTTTCGAGAAGTTTACTGTTAAAATTGGAATCACGCAATCTTCATTTCCACAGTCTCAATTTTCATTTCAGTTTCACTAATTTGATTCTGCTATTTGGAATCAGGTTTTTTTTATACATTATATATTTTTCTCATATATTTTTTATCATTTCTCTTTCTCTGTTGCTAATATTTTTAATTGAGAATGTCTGGCTCATCTTCACAAGGTAACAGGGATGCTTCATCTTCATGGAGACGTTCATTTCAAATCGATATGGATTCACAAGAGAGACAAAGATTAACCAATATGCTGCAAACTAATTTTGATTCTTATTCTCCTGACTATGAATTTTCTAATTATGAGATCGCTGCTGCTTCATAAAGTAATGTCCCTGAAGAAGTTTCTGCTCCTACCGTTCTTGAAGCAAGAGCTTCTGCCCCTAAAAATAAAAGAGTTAAAACTTCTGATGTTTGGAAACATTTTGTAGTACAAACAGTTGCAGGTAAAGATGAGAGGGCAGTTTGCACTCATTGCCAAGAAGATTTTACTTGTGCCACTTCAGGTGGAACTACCCATCTAAAAAGATATTTAATCAAACATGAAAAAGCTGATTCTCGGCAGACGATTCTAAGTATGTCCTCTAACTCTTTAACTAGTTTTTCTTATTCGCAAGATACTAATAGAAGAGAACTTGCAAGATATGTCATACATGATGAACAACCATTTGGTTTTGTAGAAAACAAAAAATTTGATAGATTGGTAAAAAAAATGCATATAATCCAGCATTTCAAAGAGTACCCAGAAAAACACTTAGAAGTGATGTTTTAAAAAAATTTCATAATGGTAAAGCCAATTTGATTGATATTTTTGCAAATATTAAGAGTAAAATTGTATTAACTTCTGATCATTGGACTATAAAATGGGGTATGAGTTATATTTGTGTTACTGCACATTTCATTGATAATAATTGGATTTTACATAAAAGAATTATTGGTTTTTCAAAAATGGAGCATCCACATAGTAGAAATAATATAAGTAATTGTATTTTGACTACTGTATGTAATATAATATTCAAAATAAAATAATTTCTTTTAGTTTTGTTAATGCTACTAATAATAATTCTGCTATCGCAATTTTAAAATATAATTTAAATCTTGTTTGAATGGAGAATTATTTCTTCAAAGATATGTATGCCATGTGTTAAATTTAATTGTGCATGATGGTTTTACTATAATCGATTCTCATTTAGCGAAACTTAAAGATGCAATGATATTTATTGAAACCTCTGGACCCCAAAAACAGATTTTTAAGCAAACTTGTACCCAATTAAATTTAAAATTGAGATATTTCAAATTCAACATTCCAACTAGGTAGAATTCCACTTATGAGATGTTGAAATGTGTTTTAAAATATCGGGAGTCCATTACTTTATTTTATAAGGAACAAATGCCCAATAATAATTTAGAGGATTATGATTGGTTTGTTTGTGAATATGTTTTGAAATTTTTAGAAATATTTTACAATGCAACTAAATATTTATCTGGTGTTTATTATCCTACTGTATGTTTAGCAGTAGAACAGTTATTTTTGTTAGTAAGATTATTAATGAGCATGTAATTGATCCTGAAAATGCGTTTGCTGGAATGTTACATAGCATGCTTACAAAATTGAATAAATAGTGGCAAAAAGTTCCTTCATTGTTTTGTTTTGCATCTGTTTTTTATCCTTGACTTAAAAAAGATAAATTTTTTTATTAGATGGATACCATGAAAACTTAGGTACTGATATAGGAGATTATAAAAATGTTTTAGATTCTTATTTGCATTAATTTGTATGCCATATATTTCTTCTACTTATAATGAGCTTACAATGAATTTACAAACTGATTTCAATAATTTTCTTACCGTGGATCAAATAGGTAATCTTGATATTTTGGATTGGTAGAAAACACATGGACACATGTATCCTGTGCTTTCTGCCATGGTTCATGATTTACTAACAACTCCGGTGTCCAAAGTAGCTTTGGAGTCTACTTTTAGTGCAGGTAACAGAGTTCTGAGCAACAAGAGAGAGAGACTGTCGGATGATGTATTAGAGATTGCAGTGTGACAAAAAGATTGGTTCGATGCAGAAGCTAAACAACAACACGTTAAGAGCATTGAAGACTCCGACACCGATGAATAGTAAAGACTGATAGAAGCTAACAAGTTAGTTTTTTTATTGAATTGTATTTTTAATTTTTTTTGGCAATTTAATGAAGGGTAAGGTTTGCCAACTTATGTCCCCCTCAAAATATTTTTTAATGAATAAAATATCAAGGTCTATTTCGGGACATACATGAAGTTCGGATTAAAAAAATTTCCAATTTTTTTTCATAAAGATAAAAATTTACTTTAAATTTTTCTTTCAAAAAAATTAATATTTTTAAACTGGTCGGCCCATTTTGGCCGGCCCGACCCAAGCCGGGCCACGGGCCGGGCTGGGTTCGGGTTAAATGGATTTGGGCCGGGCTTAAGCCCGGCCCGAAGCCCGGTCAACCCGGGCTAGTCCCGGTCAGAAGACGGCCTGGCCCGGCGGGCTCTGTGCCGGGCCGGCCTGGTAGACGCCATGAATCATGAGGCATCAAGTTGCAAACACCATCATGGTGTCATGCAAGTGGGCATGCAAGTGGTTGTGTTATAAGTGAGGATAAAAAGAATTGTTGTGAGGTGTGAACACAATACCACTTGATCACTTCTCTCTCTATTTATTGCTCTAGATTGCATCCAAATTAGAATTAAAATAAATTGCAATTACAGAGAGATGCTATAGATGATAAAAGACTCTGTACCAAGGTGGGCCCCAGACTCTAAAATTGGGCCGCATCTTGGTCGCAATTTGCGGCCAAGTCTTAGCCATTTTGGCTCGTGCTTCTTCTATGGGTCCCTGGTGGTCTTGTCAGTCCATTGTCATATGCAATTTTTGATATTTGGTTCCCTATATATAACAGGTCTCAAATTAAGTTCTGGGTTGGATTTTTGAGTGAGAATAGTGTGTAATTCATGATATCTTCTTTTCTTCACTCTTTGAGCTCTCACTTGAGTGCTCAATTAAAAAGTTTGAAGTTGCTATCTACCTTGTAGCTCAAGCCCTCCACTTTTGTGAATAAAGAACTTGCACTTTCTTTTTGTTTAACTTCTCATTCTTGTTCTTGTGTTTTATGTTTTTCTTATCTTGTGTTTTATTTTCTATTTTGTAATGTTTGAGTAATCATCTTTGTGGTTGTGGTGATGGTGAGGATGTGAGATGAATGACTTTACCTTTCTCCTTCTCTTGTGAATGTTTAATGTGCTTAAATGGGATTGTAAGTTGAAGATTGCTCAATAGAAATGTTTGATATGGTATGATGATTTTCATGGTTACTTATAACCTTTATCATATATCCTATTCTCTCATTATCACCATTTACAATGTCTAGGTTAGAATCAAATTTGTGTTATGCTTGCTAGACAGTTTAAATATGGTATTTTGCTTATGATGCTTGACACACCTCATTAAGCATATACCATATACTATCTGTTAGTTATGTGTATGCCCTAGAGGCCATTATTGTACATATGATGTATACTATAATGGATGATTGGACATATATAGAGAGGACTTTCTTGCTCGACATGATAGTATGCTATCTGGTTGCTCTTTGTCTTAACATGTAGACTTGTATTGTGATACTGTCTTGCTCTCACATGTTGATAAAGACCTTAGGATGAGTACTTGACTACCAGGACTATGATGGAGATCATACTAGTGTGGCTAGGGTAGTCCACAAGTACATCCTTTAATTGTTCCTAGTCGAGGGTGTATCGAGACAGGCATCGATATTCCAGAGTAAACTAGCGTATACGCTTCTTGACCCATATGATGGACGATGGATGATCTCACATCCATTGGTGTTTGACATCAAAGATGGTATACGGGTGCTCAGTGGAGACTGGGTACACTGAACGGACTCGCCGAGAACTCCTAGTTGGTATTATACCTATTGTCAAATAGTAGTTCTCTGGTGACACCGGTATAGGTTAAGTCTATAGATCCGAGATCGTCATAGAGTCTTGTGTGATTCCCACTGTGCTTTGATTTCCACCTTACCAAGTTGAAGAGAACAAGAAAAACGGTGGCTTTTAGGTACAGTCCCGAATCACATGGAGATAATGAGCGATAGGAGGGGATTCGTCTCTCCTGGTATTGGGGGTTGATGTTGCGCTGTGCTCGATTGGCTATAACAGGAAGTCCCTGGTCAGGGTTGATACGGAGATCTACTGGTAAGTGTTATTAGTAGTTTCTCAACCCGTTATGAGCCTCAAATCGACATGACTTATCGGTTACTAGGGTCTGACGTTTACCACCCCTAGACTGGATATGCGACATATTAGACGAAGAGACCGGACTGTACGGTAGCGTTACTAACAGGCTTTACAGGAGTATGAGCAGGCTTGCCTGTTGATCTTCTGATCGCTCAATACCTGGGTAGCCGTTACGTCCAACTAGTTCCGCTGACGGCTTATGGGTGCTTGATATGATCATCACCTACTGCCGGCGTATTGACGAGTCTTTAGAGTCCTACACAGAAGTTTCCTGGCCCAGGCGAAACGAAGTAGGAGCACATATGTGATATGTGCGGGACCGATATTAATACGTGTATGTGATACCGTATTCTATTATCGCGATATGTGATATCGGTCGGTTATATGTCATATAGCCGGGTTATCGAATCAAGTGTTGATTCGATAAGATGTACATATGATATTAGTCGGTTATATGTGATATAGCCGGATTATTGAATCAAGTGTTGATTTGATATTTTAATGTATAATTATATATTTGATATATTAATACATTAACTAATATTTGCTCACTTGTGCATTTTTTTCTCACATGTGAACACTTGATATGTATGTGATATATATTATTTATGTTTTCTTTTTTGTGTCATGCTTGATGATACACACTACATGGGTGTATGAGACTCATACCATGCTCATGATAATGTGAGGTTTATTATTTAAAGTAAATCCAAATTAGTTGGGAATTGGTCACATGACATGAAGCTTGTAGAAGGTTGTAGACCCATTGACTTAGTCCACTAATTTTGTTTTACTTAAGATATTTATTAACCCAACCATTCTTATTAGCTATGGTTCAGTCTCTACATGAGTTATATGAGATATTATCTCACCCATGGTTGCCTCTCTCATTTTCACTCATTTCTATTCTCTTCATCTTCATCTTCATCTTCAACATGACAAATCTCTCTAGCTTTTGAGGAGGTAAGGAAAATTAGTGAAAAAAAGATTTCTATAGCGAGCAAAAATCCTACTTCATCATCCTCTGCTAGATTAGCCACTTAGTATAGGGTGTTAGCTTCACTAATCCCTAATTAGTGAAGAGGTAACTTGAGTTGGTGTCTCCTCGACGTAGATCATCTTCCGCCTCGAAGACTTCGTGCAAGCCTGTTCCTTCATCTTGTGGAGCCATTCAAGAGTCCGGAAGATCACTAATTGGAGCGAAGGGGATACTACACGGAGCTATTGAAGTGAATGACCGGTCGACAAAGGTTGTATTCCATATTCACTTAGATGTAAAGTTGTTTACATGTTGTATTGTATAATTCTCAAGTTAAGATTCTAGGGTTAGGGTAATGTAGCATGGCAAATTTTTGAAAATGGCATGGACGATACCTCCCGAAACCTTGTTGTCTTACTAGGTAACCGTACAGTGGTATCATAGCCAAGCTAGAGAAATAGACGATATTTGTAGAATTACGAAACCGAAACAACTCCGAAATACTCGAAACCAAAACCTAGTTTCTGTCAAAAATTTTAAGTCGTCTAAAATTTTTTTAAGCAACTGCAGAATGTTATATGAGATGTAACATGAACACTGGACAAAAATGAACCCAATTGGCTGGATTTGACCCGGCGACATTCACTAAATTTCCGAGCCGGCCGGCCCCATGTTGCTATTTCGGGTTCGTTTTGGTTTGGTGTTTTGGTCTCTGGTTTTTGGTATTTCAGGTGTTGCTTGTTTTTGCTGAAATTGCATGAGATGTTAAATTTCTGTAAAGGCAATTCGGAGTGTTTCGTAGTCGTAATTCTATCATTGTTTCGGGTTATTTAGACGGCGTTAAAATGTTCGAACGGGTATCAATAACCGAATTTTTCCCTCGATGGAAATTTTCCAAGAGTTGGATTTTTCCAAGTTAAAGAACATTCAAAAATCATGAAAGTAATTCGATGGACCCTCTAGAAGAATAAAACCCTAACTCGATTCTATGACCGTAAGAATCGCCGCCAAATCCCAGGATTTGCGGTAGTTCCGCGGCTTCATATGTGAGGCAAGGGTTGGCCCTTCTACGGTTGGTCCATAGGTACCGTGGCATGTTCTGAGTATTTTTAAACTGTGCTCAAGTATTGAGCTGTTTGGAAAATTTTGGGTGTTTATTGATTCGATCGTAATGTTAAACATCGTCTAGTTATTTGTGGAATGCGATACAATATTTGGAATTCAATTGGTTAGGCATGAAATCCGAAGTATGTGATATTTCGGGTTTATGATGTCTGAGGTGATTGTGGATTCCAAATGTTGTAGTTTAACATTTTCTTTTCTGCGACCGTAAGTGTAATATGTGGTGTATCGCCGGTTTCGTTGCTATATGTCAACGGCAATTGGGATATGCTTATTTACTTACGTTGATGACATGTGATGTTATGCGTTGCTGTGATATGTTATATTGGATCGTCGTATTTTGAATAGCCGGGGTTTTTATGTGAGATGAGAGTTTTTTCATTTTCATTCATGTAAAAACTTGTATGTAATATTTTTTTATTGGGGCACTTCCGGGTTGAGGATGATGTCACCATTGATGTATATTATTTACTTTTCCGCATTAGGATAGACCCAAGGTGGGGAGCACAAGTAACCGGGTTCTAGGGTCCAGTGGGAGACCATCTCGAGGAGTCGAGTCCGGGTCTCCTAACTATAGAATTGGTGGGGTTGCTTGCCGCTCTCGTAGGGGTCTAGGGATGTGGGTTTGGCTATTCATCACGACCGTGGAATCCGTGTTTTTTACTGGCTTAATATAAAACACGGAAATCCTAGTATATCCAATATTTCATATGTGGACTTCTGCTGCTGATATTTCTGCGATGTGATCACTTTATATTCTAAGACGAATGCTTTATTATTATATATATGATATATTGTAAACGTTGCTTATGTTTTGCACCCGCGCTAGTCCCGCCCCGCTATGCCGTTAGTTAAGTAACCTAACGGTCCATAACGGGACACTATGGCGAATGCGGATGGCATAAGCGTACGTTGTATTTTCGTTTCTTCTGTGATGCTTAAGAAGCATAAATGATGGGACTTCATTAATGAGATTAATGAAATGAAAAGAAACCTAAAGATGTTGTAGAATCAAATTTTCAAAAAGGGTAGCTCTAGTTTTTTCTTTGCATAGCGGTATTCCTTGTAGAATATCCAGCACCTCATTCGATGAGGAAAGAGCCCAGATCCCTTCACCGGGAGTGACCACTTTAGCAAAACTAGCAGATGCTACAACCCACTAGGTTTTGTCTTTTGATTGCTTCTTTTAGTTCTTGCTTTGCATAGTGATATTTGTGAAATATCCTGCATCTTATTCGATAAGGAAAGAGCTGAGATCCCTTCATCGGGAGCGACCTCTTTAGCAAAACTAGCAAAAGCCTCAAAAACACTCCTTTTCAAAAATCACTCGATTCTACATCGATATCAAGTTTACGCAAATGGTTTTCTTAAAAATCTGTCATAGCCCTCCGTTATTTCAGATAAGTACTACTTAGTATTCGTGCTATATTTGTTGACTATGTTAAGGCGTAGTGTGCGGTAGCTAATTAGTGCTTATCTGCTAAAGCTGAGATGCGATTGGATTAGGCTAGTCGTACGACTTTGTTGACTATGTTAAGGATCGTACGGGTGGGTTTAATTCAATCAGGAAATGACGGGTTGAACTTGGCTAGCGTTTATGATTTGTTGACTATGTTAAGGTCATAACTTGCTAGGGGAAAAATATTATCGGTAATTTCAAGTGTTGAAATTTGCAAGGAGATTGCATACTTTTTATGAGATAGTTGGATCCCGATACCCACTGCGAGTAAGAGTTACTCCTGGGAGAGTTTTACACATCACAATTAGCCAATCAAGTAGGTGTCTTGAAAGGTGTTAACAGGGTTACGTCCCAGGGAAAAAGAGGTTTATTTTAATTAGGTCCGTGTGAAAGCACTGGGAACCTCTCTCAAACTACCGACACTAGCCTGGCTGAAAAATTGGCGAACTTGTAAGGTGTAATTAATCCCGGCTAGTCTTACCTTTTAGGGTTTGAAGGAAGATTTGATAAAAACAGTGGGAGCAATCCTGATTAGATAAGATAATAACCAATCTAATCTTGCAAGAGCATACGCTAAGTGTTTTCTTGTCTCTCTTTCTCCAGGTAGCGACCATGTCAGGCCTTAATCAAGATAATAATTGAATGTATTGACCGAACCCGCTTGATATACTGAGCAGGGGAATGTTGGTTCCGTTCTTTCTTATAATTGTTATAAGACTGAGCAGGAAATAGGGAATATCCGGATTCCCACGCCACCCAAACGAAGAATGAGCATGTTGATGCATCTTCTTCGGGTGTGTTAGTTACCGAGAACTGTTTCTCAGTACACTCTACGTCCTGGTATTAGATACCAGATCGGGATCCACATATGTAATATGTTTCATGGACTAAGGAAAGGTAGAGAACTGGGAATGGGTGATCATTCCGTAAGAGTAGGGAATGGTGCAAATGTTGCAGCCAAAGCAGTTAGCGAATATCACCTTGTATTACCAAATGGTAATACATTGATTCTGAACGAATGCTATTACATACCAAACCTGATATGCAATCTTATATCAGTTTCTTTATTAAGTAAAGAAGGATATAATTTTTTAGTACAGTATAATGTTATGAACATTTTTCTGAATAAAAAGTTGATTGGATCAGGCTAGTTAAAAAATGGCATATACGTTCTAAATCAAACCACAATTCTTAACGTACACACACAAGAGGAAGAGTTCAGAAATGAACGAATCCTTCTTGTGGTATTGTAGACTAGGTCATATCAATGCGACACGACTAGCTAAGTTACATAAGGATGGATATTTGAATCCGTTCGAATTATCATCTTATGAAACTTGCCAGTCATGTCCTAAAGGAAAGATGACCAAAACTCCGTTTACAGGACACGGAGAAAGAGTTACAAAACTCTTGGGACTGATACATAATGATGTATGCGGTCCAGATTAGTGTATGATTTTTAACGATCAAAAATATTTTACCGCAATCAGAAACGGCGTCGCTTTGCAGCTAGCCGGTGAATACGGGTCGATCCACAGGGATGTGTAATTTTCCTAAATGTTCTTACGAGTTGATTCCAATGGTTGTTTGGTTTTGTTTTAATTGAATCTAAAACTAAGTTATATAAGGATAAAGAAACTTGCTAGGGTTTGGTCAAAGGTGGGGTTTGGTAAGATTTGATGACACACCTCTTTCAATGCCCTAAATGAAATCTTTTAGAAGTTATAGCAACCATTAGAAAAAGGGATTAGGATGATTGAGAAGAAACGGAGTTTCTTCCTCTAGATCCTTGTACGTCCTTTTCTAATGTTTGCTCTAACCTTCATGGAAGACATGCATGTCCGGTCTTTTATACTACGGTTTCACCGTTACCTCATGGGTAAGGTGCCGTAGGGAGCGGATCATGCATGCATGCATGATGTTCTAGTTATGAAAAAATAATTGGGCAAGAAAGAGATGAGAGATCTTCATCTCTCATTCCCTTCCTTATTCCTAACCCTAACAAGCGAGAAATTTACTCGCTCATTAGGGGATTTATTAAAAACATCATTTAAATCTATTGGATTAATTTCCTACTGCAGTTTTAAGAGATTCTATACTAGAATTAACTAAGGCAAAGGACCGATTTATCTAAGGCAAGAATTAAATTATAGAGCTAGGGCAAAGAATGAATTGTAAACTAGGGCAGAAAATGATATGAACTTACAGGAAAATGATGCTCTTCAATCCTCAAAATATTCTGAATTTTTATTAATTGAAAAGAGGCATCCCCATTACAGTATTTTGATTACATATTTATAAGGAAATAGGAAAATTTAGGGTTACAGGATTCGCACATGTGCGATTACAAAAATACCCCCGAAAAATCCCAATCTTCGCACCGACGCACCGACAAAAAAATTCTGCGCCGACACGTGCATTAAATGGCCGCGGAACCGCGATATTAGTGGGGGTTGGGCCGCGGTTCCACGGCTCTTTTGTGAGGTCACACAGTGAAACTTTCTGTACTTCTCCATGTTGGCTTTGTCTTCTTTTTTCTATGGTTCTTTTCTTATTTTGGCTTCTAGGTTTCTTCCAGATCTTTCAGTGAAACTTGTAATGACCATTTAACCGTTCACCTTGACATTTTGGACCTTGCATTGCCTTGTACAATTGTGAATTGTTCTTCGTCTAGGCTTTACTGGAATCCTTCTACTTGTGGGTCAAAAATCTCTCTTTTGTATCATCTTTTGTCTTTTTCACTGTCTTCGCTCCAAGAACCTGTATCCTGTAATATGCAGCAGGCATGCGTCAAAAGCACCTGTTTATTTATAGAACGCATAAGAATGGGGAATATAAAATGCAATATTATGATATGAACAAATAACCCCAAACTTATCTTTTGCCCGTCCTCGAGCAAACTTATTATTCTCGATAAAAGCCAACCGCACTTTCGCAGGGAAACACGATTGCACTGAGCACGTGCAACAAGCCGTTAAATCTCTAGGTGTCCCTAATAGGAGGAGTGTTGTCTCCTAAGGGTTTTCAGCGGATACTACCCACAAAATCCTATCAATTTGGCTTATTGACTTTAATTCTCCAATTAGGTTTTCTAACAAGGAATTCTATTATCGTCGACTTGTAAACTATCCACCCATATTCTTCACACTTCCTCATCATTTAACTTAAGATTATATATGTTTGATAGACTCATTCAGCCGTCGGCATTTCTTAAGTTTTCCTTCTAAGGTTCCATCTCCAATTAGGAATTTTTCTATCAACTCCACTAAAGATACAAGTTCTATTCTTCATTCCTTTCTCTTATCTCAACTCTAATCATATATCCCCACGTGTGTGTATAAATCACCCCTACACTTGAAAATTCAAATCAAGCAATCATACCCTTGTCCGTTGTCCAAAGCACTAATTAACTGGTGAATTCTTAATGAATTTTTGCTTATACATCTTTCATGCGACTGTTAATACTTCTTGAGGTACCAACAACCGATTACAAGATATGTTTGCACTCTAAAGTGTAATTCCTAGTCTTGCAACATCCAAGGCTTTTAGCAGTGAGTCCCAAACCAGTTGGTCTAAGGCACTAGGTGATGAAGCACCCTCGCTAAATATTTTTTCTATTTTTGCAGCCTTAAGTAATCACAAAGACCAGTGTTCATTTTTTTTCTTTATTCACACACATTTTTTTTTATTTTCTTCGTACTAAGGACTTTAGACAAGAGCATTTCAAGGTCTCTTCTACTATTCCAAGTTTCAAGGTGCGTGATTGTGTAATTTGTAGGGTATACATTTTCAGAATATAGACTTAGGCTAGAAATTATTTTTCAAACTTATACTCTAATAAGAATATCAATATTCTTCCTTTATTTCAACTTATCCCAAAACGTGAACTCAAAATTTTCCTATTTCTAAATAAACTACAAAGACATATACTTTCTACCGTTAATCTTTAAAGAAGGCTATTTTTAGGGTTTTCAATTTACTCAGTCTAAGATCTAGTTGTTCGAAGCCAGTTAACCTATTTGTCAAACTCAAGTTAAATATGGTCAAAATTGAATACACTTATTTTTATAATTTTTGAAATTTTCAAATTTTTTATGGGTTTTCAAAATAAGTATGCAAATGCAAAATGTACATATGAATGCGAAGGAAGATGACGTACCGAGCATACCCCCAAACTTAAACTGGACAGTGTCCTCACAGTCATTCTACACCAAGTTGGTCGATAATGTCGGCACTCCCCTGTTTATTTATTTATAATTTTTTTATTTTATTGTTAAAAGAAAAACAACAATATATACAGAAAGGCCCCCCAAACTTCAGTGAAACAATGTTAGACATTACTGCCAGACTTTGCATAGACCAAACATCAACACCAAGCAGTCGAAAAATTTATCTGTAAAGAGTGTCGGTTGGTGGAAGAACATGTTGTACCGATCCAAAAAGAATTGGGGAAGATAGGAGTGATGGCAGGGAAAGTATGGAAGTGAATAGAAATGATGTGGTGATGAATCAAAACGAGAATGAGAATGATCAGCAATCAGTGGAATATTGGCATTCTTATAGATCATTAAAAGAAATGGGGGTGGTTCAACTTCTAAAAGAGGAGGTTGACTCACCACAATACCCCCAAAATGTTTCTGTGGGTCCTTTATTGACTTGGCATCATCCATCAATTGCATAAGATATTCAATTATGAGGGAACTAATCTCCTCGATGTCTGCCATAGTCCAACCGAAAACTTGCCGCCTATCTTGTAAGACCTTTAAAATAGCGTTCTCTTGCTCGAAGGCTAGAGAGGCTGATATTATAATGGGAAAGGTCTCATTTTCACCTATGTAAGCATATTTAAGGTGAGACGGCAAGGACATGAGTTCGAGTTTCGGAGGCGAAAGAATCATAGGTAAAATTGGGGAATCTACCTCGAACTCGAAGGACTCTAGCACAGGCTCGAAATCACTGCAAACAACCGATTCAGATGGTTCAACTAACTCATCCAAAAATTCAAAAGACTCATATTCGGGCTGTGAGTCGTCATCATCCGAAAAAGTGAAACTTTCATAATCAATATCGGTTGTGTCAACTGTTGTAGGTTCAAGGAGGGACGCACTAGTGGCGTCAAAACTGTTTTCATCAAACAAAAATCTTTCAAACTCGCAGTCCTCCTGCGTGATTTCGTGAATAGAGCAAACTTCTCGTGTACTGGTATTAGGCACGGGGGGCAGACTTCCTAACTTGTAAATATTGAACTCACTATACGTCTTCCCGAAGGATAGAGTCATGGAGCCATTGCGACAATTTATTACGGCATTAGAAGTGGCCAAAAATGGTCGACCGAGGATCACCGGAATTTGGTTCCGTGAGTTAACAATAGGTTGTGTATCCATAACGATAAAATCAACGGGGAATATGAACTCCCCAACTCTAATTAACACATCCTCCAATTCTCCCCTAGGATGGGTGATTGATCGGTCGGCCATTTGGAGAGTACAGTGAGTGGGCTTAAGCTCTCCAACGCCTAATTGCTCGTACACAGAATAAAGTAGCAAATTGACACTAGCACCAAGATCTAATAATGCTCTATTGATGTTCTTGTCCTTAATTGTTATCGAAATGGTAGGACAACCGGGGTCCTTTTGCTTTTGGGGTAAAGAATTGACAAGAGCATCGCTAATAGCACTAGCCACAAAAACTTTCTTTGGTACTTGTGACTTCCTCTTTTTGGTGCATAAGTCCTTTAAGATTTTTGCATATGAAGGAACTTGTTGGATTGCATCCAAAAGAGGGATATTTATGCTGACCTGCTTGAACAACTCTACAATCTTCTCCATCTGTGGAGTTGGTTTATTGGATCTCAACCGATTTGGAAAAGGAACATTTTGAAAGGTTGTTGAGTCCAATTTTTGCAGATCAGATTGTTGAGTTGGAACGGAACCCCGTGTAAATGTGTTCGTGTTGTGAGAAGTGGGTCCGTTCGAGCTAGAAGGAGTAGAGCCTTGTGAATGATGGAGAACAGGCTCTAACGAAGAAGAAGAAGGTTAAGAAGAACCACCGGCAGGGGTGTCATTGTGAATACCCACATTGTTTTGCAACATTTTCCCCGATCTCAACGTGGTCACAGCATTTACGTTATGAGTTTGCTGTTGATGTGCAGCATGTGCGTGACCGGGATTGGGCAGTGGTTGAGATGGGAGCTTTCCTTTCTCTCGCTCGCTTAATGCTGCATTGAGTTGTGCAATTTGTGCCTCAATAGATTTGATGCTTTGATCGTGTGAGGCACTGTTTTGCACCAAAGATTGAATAAAAGTCTCTAGTCTTGCTGTAGACTGTGTAGATTGCTTTAGGAACGCATCTAGACTTCTTTCGAGCGAGCTAACCTTGTCATTGTTAGGTTGAACAAAATTATTTGGCGCGTAAGAATTATTAGGCACAAAATTGTTCACTTGATTAGGGTAAGGATGTTGTTGGAAAGGTTGTTGAAATTGAGTTTGTGGAGGTGCTTGTTGTTGTTGTGGAGGAGCCCCTTGATAATTGTTATTTCCTTAGAATTGTTGATTTTGGTTCCAAGCGAAATTTGGGTGACTCCTCCACCCCGGATTGTATGTCGAAGAGTATGGATCGTTTCTCTGTCGTTGCTGAAAGGCAGCATTAACTTGATCCTGTCCTTGAGTAGATGCATTGTAAGAACACACTTCGGTGAGATGTGATGGAGCCGAACAACAAGCACAAACAGTTTGTGGAGGCACAACAGGGGCAGGAGAAGACGATGAGATTTTGGTCTCAATCGCTTCCAGCTTTTTCGTAAGAGCGGCCATCTCGGCCTTCATGGCAATCGACATCTCTACTTGATGTATGCCTGCCCTAGATTGACCACTAGAAGAAGATGATGTGGTCTTGGTACTCTCCCACTGAATTGTTTGTTCACTAAGATCCTCAAGAAACTGCCACGCTTCCTCACTAGATTTGGAGAGAAAGTGACCTTGACAGATGGTTTCTAGCAACTGCTTCGTTGCCGAGTTCAATCCCTCGTATAATGTTTGGCAAAGTTGCCAACTTTCGATCCCATGATGAGGGCCTTGAACGAGTAGGTCTTTGAATCTTTCAAAACACGTCCAAAATGGTTCGGAAGGAAGCTGTGAGAATTGTATAATCTCATTACGGATTCTAGCAGTTTTGTGGTGAGAATAGAACTTTTTAAGAAAAGCTTTCATAAACTCGTCCTAATTTCTAATGGAATGTGATGCGGTGCTGTATAGCCACTTCTCGGCTAGGTCACATAAGGTGAAAGGAATGACCCTTAGCCTTATAGCGTCATCACTTAATTGGGTCGTTTTCATCATAGAGCAAACGTTTTGGAATTTATTAATAAAAATATACGCATCTTCTGATTCCAAATCATGAAATTTTGGCAGCATATTGATGAAATGTGGTTTTATTTCAAAATTGTCCCCATTTGCCGGTGGGGGTGAAAGACAGGTAGGTAAAGAAGTGCGGATAGGGTAGAAGAGATCCTGGAGCGCAACTCGTGCGGGCGCTTCAACAGGCGGTTGATTCGGGTTATTCGCACCTAACGGAGGTGGAATCATTCCCGTCGGTAAGGTATTGTTGGGGTTGAATCCTGACATACCTTCGGAAAAAGAATTTGAAGGTGGAGGTAAGGAAGTGGACGGAATGTCAACTTCGGTGTCGAAAGGTTCGTCGGTCGGTACCAACGAAACACGGACTAATCGGGCGCTAGTGTCCCTAGTCCAAAGTGACATACACTAAAGGGGTAGTGTAGTCAGAAAAAAAAAGAAAGACAGAATATGGAGGTAAGATAACGTTAATGAAAGGAAGTGGCGTAAGTGAGGTGCAAGTTTTTTTAGCGACAAGTTGCAAGTTTTGAAAAGATTTTTCTTTTTTTTTTATGTATGTGAGAGTTTTGCAAAGAGAATTTTGAAAAGAGACTTGAGACGGAAACGCGATCAACCACACATGCACAATCAGGCCTAGATCTAGGGTCACCTAGGTCAGCTAGACGGCTCCTAACTAGAGCTAGAAATATGACCTCAAACCGCCTCTTCACCGCCAATTGCGGCCAGGTAAGTGCCAGGTAAGTGTGAAGGAACCACAGTAGTGGGCCTAATTAATAATCACTAGCCTTTGACACACTTGCCTAGACACCGCAAAGTCAGGTTAGGATAAACGGTCGATGCCTATACTAGTCCTTTTCCTATTGAGCTCGAAGTCCTTAGGGCTGAATCTAGTATTTTTTTAATTAATAGTGGTCAATGCAAATGCTTTAAGTGCTTTCTGGGGTCCTGGGAAGGGTGATGAAATCCCCACCCAATCTGAGTTTGGTCAATAGCCCCTTAAAGTCCGATTAAATTATGCAAAACATTAAATTCACTTGCAATCAATTATTTTTAGCGCGGCGCAAAGAAACCTGCAGAAAATCTGTTATTGAGAAGGGGGAAGAAGATTTTTAGCGCAAAGAAGTCCTGCAGAAAATTTCGCAAAAGGATATATTGTAGGTTGCAGAGGGGAGAAGGAGAAGGCAAACCATGCAAAATTGAGCAGCTGACGTGGCAGGCCTGCGGCGGAACCGCGGTTCAGAGCGCACTTATGCCGCGGAAGAGCGGCGAAGTAGTGGGATCAGGGCTCTGTAAAAATTGTCCTATTCTGTTGTTGAGTTTTCCCTCTGTTCTGATGTACCCTTTTCTGTTTTGCCCTCTGTAAATTTCTAGATCCGAGATTCTTCGCTGTTCCTACAAAATTCAAACAATAAAATCCTTCAAACAGATAAAAATTGATAAAATACTTCTATACTTTTTTTTATTTTCAGATTTTTATGATTTTTAAAATTTATATCAACCCGAAATTACACAAAAGAAATTTTACGCCATCCCCGGCAACGGCGCCATTTGATTAGTGTATGATTTTTAACGATCAAAAATATTTTACCGCAATCAGAAACGGCGTCGCTTTGCAGCTAGCCGGTGAATACGGGTCGATCCACAGGGATGTGTAATTTTCCTAAATGTTCTTATGAGTTGATTCCAATGGTTGTTTGGTTTTGTTTTAATTGAATCTAAAACTAAGTTATATGAGGATAAAGAAACTTGCTAGAGTTAGGTCAAAGGTGGGGTTTGGTAAGATTTGATGACACACCTCTTTCAATGCCCTAAATGAAATCTTTTAGAAGTTATAGCAACTATTAGAAAAAGGGATTAGGATGATTGGGAAGAAAAGAAGTTTCTTCCTCTAGATCCTTGTCCGTCCTTTCCTAATGTTTGCTCTAACTTTCATGGAAGACATGCATGTCCGGTCTTTTATACTACTGTTTCACCGTTACCTCGTGGGTAGGGTGCCGTAGGGAGAGGATCATGCATGCATGCATGAAGTTCTAGTTATGAAAAAAAATTGGGCACGAAAGAGATGAGAGATCTTCATCTCTCATTCCCTTCCTTATTCCTAACCCTAACAAGCGAGAAATTTACTCGCTCATTAGGGGATTTATTAAAAACATCATTTAAATCTATTGGATTAATTTCCTACTGCAGTTTTAAGAGATTCTATACTAGAATTAACTAAGGCAAAGGACCGATTTATCTAAGGCAAGAATTAAATTATAGAGCTAGGGCAAAGAATGAATTGTAAACTAGGGCAGAAAATGAAATGAACTTACAGGAAAATGATGCTCTTCAATCCTCAAAATATTCTGAATTTTTATTAATTGAAAAGAGGCATCCCCATTACAGTAATTTGATTACATATTTATAAGAAAATAGGAAAATTTAGGGTTATAGGATTCGCATATGTGCGATTACAAAAATACCCCCGAAAAATCCCAACCTTCGCACCGACGCACCGACACAAAAATTCTGCGCCGACACGTGCATTAAATGGCCGCGGAACCGCGGCATTAGTGGGGGTTGGGCCGCGGTTCCGCGGCCCTTTTGTGAGGTCACACAGTGAAACTTTCTGTACTTCTCCATGTTGGCTTTGTCTTCTTTTTTCTATGGTTCTTTTCTTATTTTGGCTTCTAGGCTTCTTCCGATCTTTCAGTGAAACTTGTAATGACCTTTTAACCGTTCACCTTGACATTTTGGACCTTGCATTGCCTTATAAAATTGTGAATTGTTCTTTGTCTAGGCTTGACTAGAATCCTTCTACTTGTGGGTCAAAAGTCTCTCTTTTGTATCATCTTTTGTCTTTTTCACTGTCTCCGCTCCAAGAACCTGTATCCTGTAATATGCAGCAGACATGCGTCAAAAGCACCTGTTTATTTATAGAACACATAAGAATGGGGAATATACAATGCAATATTATGATATGAACAGGTCCCATGTCTACACATGCCAGGAATGATTTCTCGTACTTCATTACATTCACTGACGATCTCTCAAGATACGAACATGTGTTCCTGTTGAAACACAAGTCTGAAGCTTTTGAGAAATTCAAAGAATATAAGCATGAAGTCGAGAACCAGACGGGTAAAAGTATTAAAATCCTACGATCTGATCGGGGAGGAGAATACTTGAGCACGGAATTCCGTGACTATCTAAAAGAGAATGGGATTCACTCTAAGCTTACTCCTCCGTATACACCACAGCACAACGGTGTATCGGAATGGAGGAATCGCACCCTATTGGATATGGTGCGCTCTATGATGAGCACCGCTGAGTTACCTATTTCCTTTTAGGGTTATGCGCTTGAGACAGCAGCATACCTATAGAATCAAGTTCCATCTAAATCTATACCTACCACACCATATGAGATATGGAGTGGGAAGAGACCATATCTTAAAAGATTTAAGATATGGGGTTGTCGGCCTATGTCAAGAGGCAAAATCCGGACAAAGTCGAGGCACGATTAGTTCTTTGCAAGTTTGTGGGATATCCAAAGAATTCACAAGGATATATTTTCTACCATGCTGAGAAACAAAAGGTGTTTGTTTCTCAATACGCCAACTTTTTAGAAAAGGAATTTCTTGTAAAAGAAATTAGTGGCAAAGAGGTAGAGCTGGAAGAAGTTCCAGCAGCACAAACTACAACTGATGATTTATTGGAACCAGAGGATTCAGTAGTCTCCAACGAACCTCAGCCTCTCCGCCGATCTGGTAGGGTTCCTCATCCATCTGAGAGATACTATGGTTTTCTCATTGATGGTGGGAGCGAGGATTTCATCATGGAAGATGATGACCCAACTAACTTCGAGCAGGCCATCACGAGTGGGGACTCTGTGGAATGGCTGGAGGCAATGTGATCTGAGATGAAATCCATGTACACCAACAAAGTATGGACTTTGGAAGATGCGGCTAAAACCTATCGGAAGCAAGCGGATCTTCAAGAAAAAATTTGGTGTTGATGGAAAAGTTGAGACTTTCAAATCTAGACTTGTTGCAAAAGGTTTTGGTCAACGACCAGGTGTGGATTATGATGAAACCTTTTCTCCAGTGGCTATGCTTAAGTCCATCCAGATCCTACTTGCCATTGCTGTATACCATGACTACAAAATTTGGCAAATGGATTTATTAGTTTCTTCATTATTTATAACAGTTCTTTACTTAGGTGGGTGGAATTTCTCTATTCTGTACATATCCATTCTTGAACTTTTCGGAAAAAATAAAATGTCGGGAGTCTTTGGAATTACAATTGGTATCTTTATTACATTAGCTAAAGCTTATTTGTTTCTGTTCATTCCTATCACAGCAAGATGGACTTTACCTAGGCTGAGATGTTAAGACCGCCTTTCTAAATGGTGATTTAGAAGAGAGCGTATACATGACTCAACCAGAGGGCTTCATAGACAGTGGGAGCAGCGGAATGTTGTGCAAGCTGCTTAAATCCATCTACGGGTTAAAGCAGGCATCGCGGGGTTGGAACATCTGTTTTGATGTGGTAGTCAAAGAGTTTGACTTTATCAAAAACATAGATGAACCTTGTATATACAAGAAGGTGGCAGAGAGTAAGTTCGTCTTCTCGTATTGTACGTGGCTGACATACTCTTGATAGGAAATGATGTTCCTATGCTGCACTCGATCAAGCTCTTCTTATTATAAAGATTCTCAATGAAAGATCTTGGTGATGCCTCCTACATCTTGGGGATTAAGATCTATAGAGATAGATCTAAACGGATACCGGGATTGTTCTAATCCAGGTAAATTGACACCATACAAAAGAGGTTTAGTATAGAAGATTCCAAGCGTGCGAATTTACCCACGATCTCAGGACTCACTCTTTCCAAAGAGATGCCTCCCAAGACTGATTTGGAGAGAGCTCGCATGCAAGGGATACCCTATGCTTCGGTAGTAGGCTCAATCATGTACGCGATGTTATGTACCATACCCGATGTAGCATACTCACTAAGTGTAGTGAGTAGGTATCAAGCAGATCCAGGAGAGAATCACTAAACAGCTGTGAAGAACATTCTCAAGTACTTGAGAAGGACTAAGGAGATATTCTTGGTGTATGGTAACAGTGAACTCCAAGTGGAGTCCTTTACCGATTCTAGCTTTCAGAGTGATAAAGACGACTCTAAGTCGGTCTTGGGATTTGTATTTACCCTCAATGGAGGGGCGATCTGTAGGAAGAGTTCCTAACAAGAAACCATGGCAGACTCAACGATGGAGGCTGAATACATCGCTGCCAACGATGCTGCCAAAGAGGTTGTCTGGATGAAGAAGTTCATAACCGAACTTGGTGTGGTTCCGTCCATCAAGCATCCAATACCTTTGTATTGTGATAACAATGGAGCTGTGGCTTTGGCCAAGGAACCCAGGTCCCATCAGCGATCCAGGCATATTATGAGGTGGTATCACCTGATCCGGGAGATAGTTGATCGCCGGGAGATCGAGGGCAGGAGAGTTGATACGAAGAACAACATGGCAGATCCACTCACGAAGGCCATACCCCAGATACAATTTGAGAGACTCTTCGGGATGTTGGGTATGAGATACTACAACAACTGGTCTTAGTGCAAGTGGGAGATTGTTAGTTATGTTTATGCCCTAGAGGCCATTATTGTACATATGATGTATATTATAATGGATGCTTGGACATATATAGAGAGGACTTTCTTACTCGACATGATAGTATGCTATTTGGTTGCTCTTTGTCTTAACATGTAGACTTGTATTGTGATATTGTTCTACTCTCACATGTTGATAAAACCCTTAGTATGAGTACTTGACTACCAGGACTATGATGGAGATCATACTAGTAGGGCCATGGTAGTCCACAAGTACATCCTTTAATTGTTCCTAGTCAAGGGTGTATCGAGACAGGGCATCGATATTCCAGAGTAGACTAGCGTATACGCTTCTTGACCCATATGATGGGCGATGGATGATCCCACATCCATTGGTGTTTGACATCAAAGATGGTATACGGGTGCTCAGTGGAGACTGGGTACACTGAACGGACTCGCCGAGAACTCCTAGTTGGTATTATACCTATCGTCAGATAGTAATTCTTTGGTGGCACTGGTACAGGTTAGTCTGTAGACCCGAGATCATCATAGAGTCTTGTGTGATTCCCACTGTGCTTTGATTTCCACCTTACCACGTTCAAGAGAATGTGCAAAACGGTGGCTTTTGGGTACAGTCCCGAATCACATGGAGGCAATGAGCGATAGGAGGGGATTCGTCCCGGTATTGGGGGTTGATGTTGCGCTGTGCTCGATTGGCTATAACAGGAAGTCTTTGGCAAGGGCTTGTACGGAGATCTACAGGTAAGTGTTATCAGCAGTTTCTCGACCCGTTATGAGCCTCAAATCGGCACGACTTATCGATTATTGGGGTCTGACGTTTACCACCCCTAGACTGGATATGTGACATATCAGACGAAGATACTAGACTGTACAGTAGTGTTACTGACAGGCTTTACAGGAGTATAAGCAGGCTCGCTTGTTGATCTTCTGATTGCTCAATACATGGGTAGCCGTTACGTCCAGCTAGTACCGCCGACGGCTTGTAGGTGCTTGATATGATCATCACCTACTGCCGGCGTATTGACGAGTCTTTAGAGTCCTACACAGAGGTTTCTTAGCCCAGGCGAAACGAAGTAGGAGCACATATGTGATATGTGCGGGACCGAGATTAATACATGTATGTGATACCGTATTCTATTCTCGCGATATGTGATATCGGTCGGTTATATGTGATATAGCCGGGTTATCGAATCAAGTGTTGATTCGATAAGATGATACATATGATATTAGTCGGTTATATGTGATATAACCGGATTATTGAATCAAGTGTTGATTTGATAATTTAATGTATAATTATATATTTGATATATTAATTTATATTAACTAATATTTTCTCACATGTGCATTTCTTTTTCTCACATGTGCACACTTGATATATATATGATATATATTATTTGTGTTTTCTTTTCTGTATCATGCTTGATGATACACACTACATGGGTGTATGAGACTCACACTATGCTCATGATAATGTGAGGTTTATTTATTTAAAGTAAATCTAAATTAGTTGGAAATTGGTCACATGGCATGAAGCTTGTAGAAGCTTGTAGACCCATTGACTTAGTCCACTAATTTTATTTTACTTAAGATATTTATTAACCCAACCATTCTCATTAGCCATGGTTAAGTCTCTACATGAGTTATATGAGATATTATCTAACCCATGGTTGCTTCTCTCATTTTCACTCACTTCTATTCTCTTCATCTTCATCTTCAACAAGACAAAGCTCTTTAGCTATTGAGGAGGTGAGGAAAATTAGTGAGAAAAAGATTTCTATAGTGAGCAAAAATCCTACTTCATCATCCTCTACTAGATTAGCCACTTAGTTTAGGGTGTTGGCTTCACTAATCCCTGATTAGTGAAGAGGTAGCTTGGGTTGGTGTTTGATCGCACGCTTTTGGCGTGTCGGATGTTCAAAGTTCTAAAGTTTACCGCGATCAGGACGGTGTCGCTATGCAGCTAGCCAGTTGAGCACGGGTCGATCCACAGGGAGATGGTTGTATGTCCGTTCTTGTTTTAGACGAGTCAATAAAGAATATGTGTATGTTTGTTCGATCTAACCTATGTGTATTATTTGCAAGTATAAAGTTGTTAAGAAAAGATACGAAAATGTAAGCTAAAGAAATCCGTACTAAAAACCTTTGAGCCGAGTCTTAACCAATTAAAGCTAGAGCAATCGGCAACAACGTTGATTAGGGGATTTAAGCGCGGTATTCGTGGAATACGGCTTATTTACCCTTGTCCTTCCGTTCTTGTCTCTTACTTTCGCCTCCGGCCAAACCGAACGCAACCGGTCGCGGTTAGGAATCACCGTTACCTTGTCAAGGTAGGGTGCCTAACGGAGCGCTTGCGTATGGTTCGGGCGGAGTTCAAAGGAAAATAACGGGAAAAGGAAATGAGCAAAGAAAATCTTAACTTACAATACCGTATTGATTCTTAACAATGATAATTACAACATTCACAAAATGAACAACAAAGAGCAAAAGAAAAGAACAAAGAAAAGAAAAGATTACAAGTAAGTAAGTGCATGAAATGAAATTGCAAGAAAGTAAAGCAAGGTAATAAAAAGCAAGTAATAAAGAAGCAATAAAAAGAATTAGAAACTAGAACTCAAGACAAGCACGGGATCAATAGCCAACCCTTAAACTTGCAAGCTCAATCAAGAGGTTGCAAGATCAAGAGAAGGGTAGAGAACGCATGTGAAATGAAGTGCTAATTCCATAAGAAAATACGACCCTTGAGATCAATAACTAACCCTTAACCTTTCAAGCTCAATGAAGAGGTTGAAAGATCAAGAGGAAGCAAAAATCTCAAGGGGAAGTTAAACAAAAGAGAATGATACAAAAGCCCTCATCTTCATTGATCTTCCACTCAAAAAGCTCTCACTACAATTTTCATGGAGGATGAATGAAGAAGAAGAAGAAAGAGACTAAAACCTAACAAAAAGAGGCAAAAGAATGGACACCAAAAGCTTGGCAAGTTCTGGGGTATTTATAGGCAGTTTACAGAAACCCTAGGGCAAGAATCTGGCATAAAATAAAGTACCTAAAGTGCCCCCAGAAAACGACACTGAGAGGAGCCAGTACGGCCGCGGATCCGCGGCCTAGACCCCAAGTTGGCCGCGGATCCGCGGCCATGTAGAGGAGTTAGGGGGTTCGGTTTCTATGGTGGTCCTGTGTTGCTGTTTTCTTCTGTTAAACATGTACAGATTTTCAATATTCTTCCATGATTGCTTCAGGTTCCAATAGTCAACAATGATGGCTTCATTTTTCAACACATTTGAATTTATCTCCCTCGAGCTCCGCGCACCCATTGATTCTTGTGCAGCCCCCTCGTGCTTTGTGCTTGTCCGAGACACGAATGACCACTGTCATATGTCTTATCTCTGGAACAGGTACTCGGCACTGAACGGATATGGATGACCGGAACCCGGCTTTTATCTGCTGTCAACAGATGTTCTGTATTTTGGTGTAATTGTGGAGATTTTATCTTGATTTGCAATATTTGTACTGGAAACCTGTAATCTGAAAATATGTAACAAACACAGATTAAAAGCACCTACCTATAAACACACGAGCGTAAGAATGGGCGGTATAAAATGTAATATTCTGGTATGAACAAATACCCCCAAACATAACTTTTGCTCGTCCCGAGCAAAACCAATTATTCATAAAAAATATAATGATAACCGCACTTTCGCAGGGAACGCGATTGCACTGAGCGCGTGCAACAAGCCGTTAACCCTCTAGGTGTCCCTAGTAGGAGGAGTGTTGTCTCCTGAGGGTTTTCAGCGGATTACACCCACAAAATCCCGTCAAGCTAGTGTCATAAGTTAACATCGATTCTACTCCTACAGTTTAGTATTTACGTTAGAAATTCTATCATCCTAAGTCAGAAATATCCAACCCTTAATTTTCACACCTCCTATCTATTTAACCTTGGATCTCCTGAGTTTTCCTTCTAAAGTGCGGCCTCAAATCAGGGATTTTTATCAACTTTACAAAAAACACAAGTCTTATTCTTTATTTCTATCTTTTATCCAAACATCGATTGTATACCCCTACATGTGTGTATATTTGCACCCCTACACTCAAGAATTCAATTCAAGCTATAATACCCTTGCCCTAATACCTAATACTACTTCTTTTCATTAAGGATGGACGGATTTGTTCACACACCTTTCATGCGACTATTAATGCTTCTTGAGGCACTAACGACCGATTACTGAATGTGTGAACTTTAAAGCGTAAATAGCAGTTTCCAGGTCTTGACTTTATTCTATTTTTTTCTTTTTCTTTTTCTTTTTCTTTTTTCTTTTTCTTTTTCAAGACCGGATATATTTTTCAATATGCCCTTTTGGTGTTTAGCTTTAAATACCGTTTTTTCTTTCATACTAGGCTTTCAGGCAAGAGTATTTCTAGGTATCCTCTACTATCCCAAGTTTCAAGGTGCGTGTAAGTGCAGTTTGTAGGGTATATACTTTCTAAATTTGAAATCGAGAAAAGAAACTATTTTTCAGACTTATCCTCCAGTAAAACTTCAATACTTTCCCTTCATCTTGACTTAACTCAAGAACTGAACTCAAAAAACTGTAAGGACGTATACTTACCAAAGTTAGACAGAATGAGGGTTATTTTAAGGATTTTCAATTCCTAAGTCTAGAATTTAGTTATTTCTAACATATCAACTAAACTTTCAGAATAAAAATCTAAGTTACCCTATTAGCTAACTTAACGACAAAGTTTTTATATTTTTTGGAAAATTTTCAATTTTTGTGGGTTTTTAATAAGGTATGCAAATGCAAAATATACAAATGAATGCGAAGGAAGAAAGCTTACCGAGCACACCCCCAAACTTAAACTTGACAGTGCCCTCACTGTCAGGCTACACCAGGAGGGTCAAAATTGCCGGCGCTCCCTAAAAACAAATTATATACAAAACAAAAAGGAAAACCAAAAATATATACAAAAAAGAAGAGTCCCCCCCAAACTTAAGTAAAACAGTGTTTCCACTGTTAAGCGTTGAAGTTCAGGATTATGGGGGAAAGAACAGTATCAAGCTATACAAGGCCTTACACAGGCCAAAAGTTAACACCAACCATTCAAAGATTTTATCATGGTGAAGCAGTGGTTGGGGAAGGAAGGTGAAGAGGTAAGAAATGGAGAATACGCGAAACCGTATGGAGATAGAAGCGGGATACGGTCTCGGTATATCAGAAGAAGAATGGCGGAAGGGAAAAAGAAGTGGAGTACGAACTTGAGGGTGCAAATGGAGTGAATAGATTAGCACAATTTGTGATGAGCGATGTGTAAACAGCGATTGTGCTAATCTATTAACCCGGCGAGAGATTGGGTCAAATCCCTCAAGATTCGTAAGAAACTATGGGTACGCCGAACTTGGTAAACCAGACACAGGAAGTGAAAATGATACGGTTTCTTACATGATCGGAACGATGGAAAGGGTAGGGGGAGGTGATTGAGGAAGGGTATCAGTTAAGGTTTCGGGAGGGTGTACACAGTCAATGAAAGGAACAGGATGAATTAGAAAATCCGACTCATCAATTAAAACTGTTTCATCCTCGGTACTATCCTCAATATTCTCCTCAAAATTTATCGCATCCATGCATTTATCATCAAAATCAAGACGCATATGAAGTTCGGGAAAAACAGTTAATGACTCGGGATGATGATTTGAAGAGACAAACTCAGCCAAATCTATGGGTTCATCATCCGAAATATTCCCGGCGTCAATATCCTTAATCAAGTGAAAATCAAAATTCTCTGACACCTCAACAAAAGCATGGATATCAATTGATTCAGGTTCTAAAGTGGAGGTGTAGAGGTTAAAAGGTTTAGGATCAGTTTCACTTGGAGGAGACCCTTCACAATCGGGTAAATCAAACACTACGAAGTCGCACAACTCATTCATCATTCTATCTACAATTGATACATCATGTGGGATACTCGATAGACTTTCAAAACAGGAGGTGTGGGATTCAATTTGGGATGGGTAGGTTTGATTTGGAAGGGGGTACATCTCACTCTCTCCACTCAAATTCACAGCCTGTCCTGACGCCTCATCATACTTTGAAAAAGTTGGAGCTAGGTGAAAACTAGCTACCGGGTCACTAGGTTGCATGAGGGCAGCCATGGACGCATTCAAATCCATCATCTGTTGGCTTGACGCTACCCTAAAATCTTCCAACGACTGTTCCAGACTAGACATAGGTTGTGAAGGGGTTTCGGTAAAATATTCAAAGTTGTTTGGATACTGAAAACTCCCTAATGGCGGTTCTGAAGCAATGTCTAGGGAAGGTGCAAAAGTAGGGTAGGATTGGTAGGAATTGAATGGCTGGACAGGAGAAGGATCAACATTTGGATAGGAAGGTGAATGGAATTGTTGATCCCAAGAATTTAAAGTGGTGAAAGGAGTGAAAGATCGGCTACGAGATTGTTCAATACGTTCTGCAATAGACATAGGTCTTGGAGTTGCAACATGACTCGAAGAAGGGGTATCAACGTAAGAAGGGGTGAATGTATGAAATGGTTGATACGAAGTGGATTGCGGAGTCAAATTGTTTGTCCTAGACGCGTCTATCCGATCTCTCAATGAAATTTTGGGTATGGAGGGGTCGTTCCAAGTTCGGCCAAAGCAAGAACCGTAAGAAGTAATGTCTGGTTTTGGGTACCAAAGTTCGGCAAGAGTTTTTCGAGGTGGGGTACCCATGATATGAAGAGAGAGAAAGAAAGGTAGAGAAAAGGAAGGGAAAAAGAATGTGATATATTTTTTTTATAGTTTATATATTAACAGAAGAATGAAATATACACACAAAAAGAATATGGACAAAAACAATCACGACACAAAAATACCACACACCTAATCGTTCTAGGGTTCACCTAGGTCAACTAGACCTGCTCCAGAACTTGATTGTCGAAGTAAAACTGTGTCGAGAAACGGGTTCAAGATACACTGATCACGAGGCCAGGTAAGTGCAGAGATAAGGGGAGGTTTTCCAACGCTTTCGCGAAGTTCCTTAATTAAATAACCCATTCTCTTTTGGCGGTTTCGCCGTTAACACTTTCCTAGACATCCCGTAAACAATATACCGTTAAGCGAGGTTCTAAACACAGTTAACTTCTCCTAGTGAGCGCGAAGTCCTTAAGGCTTAAAGTCTAGTTTCTTTTAAATTTTGTGCGGGTAAACGTTATGCTCAAGTTCGTGATTTGTGGGCCACGGAAAAGGTGATGAAATCCTTTACCGTATATTGTGGGGTTCGCTTGCCCTTAAGTCCGTATTAATTGATGCAATGCGCAATTCAATAAAAATTCTATAAAGAATCAAAAAATCGTTTTTTAGTTTAAGCGCGGCACTGCAACAAATACGGGTTACTCAATTTTTAGCGTTTGTTAGCGAACTTGCAAAGAATCCTGCAAAGAATAGTATATTGGATGCGTCGGATTTGAGAAGAAGGTGTTAGTAAAGTACGTACCGTTAAGTTTTTGGGTTAGGAAACCCCCGTTGAATCAAATCCGGTAAGCTTGAAAAGTTCGCTTACGCGGGTCAAACTATCCGGATCTTTGGCACAGTACTTTGCAATCACCTTAGCCTTGAATGTACACTTTGCTCCCCACAATCGCAGTTTGCAAATCTGCAAAAATCTGCACTCTTGCCCATAAAAAATGATCAAAAAAAAACAAAAAGATATATTATATATATATATATATACAAAAAGAATATTAACCCGAATAACAAGAAAAGAAATACGTTACCGTCTCCCCGGCAACGGCGCCATTTGATCGCACGCTTTTGGCGTGTCGGATGTTCAAAGTTCTAAAGTTTACCGCGATCAGGACGGTGTCGCTATGCAGCTAGCCGGTTGAGCACGGGTCGATCCACAGGGAGATGGTTGTATGTCCGTTCTTGTTTTAGACGAGTCAATAAAGAATATGTGTATGTTTGTTCGATCTAACCTATGTGTATTATTTGCAAGTATAAAGTTGTTAAGAAAAGATACGAAAATGTAAGCTAAAGAAATCCGTACTAAAAACCTTTGAGCCGAGTCTTAACCAATTGAAGCTAGAGCAATCGGCAACAACGTGGATTAGGGGATTTAAGCGCGGTATTCGTGGAATACGGCTTATTTACCCTTGTCCTTCCGTTCTTGTCTCTTGCTTTCGCCTCCGGCCAAACCGAACGCAACCGGTCGCGGTTAGGAATCACCATTACCTTGTCAGGGTAGGGTGCCTAACGGAGCGCTTGCGTATGGTTCGGGCGGAGTTCAAAGGAAAATAACGGGAAAAGAAAATGAGCAAAGAAAATCTTAACTTACAATACCGTATTGATTCTTAACAATGATAATTACAACATTCACAAAATGAACAACAAAGAGCAAAAGAAAAGAACAAAGAAAAGAAAAGATTACAAGTAAGTAAGTGCATGAAATGAAATTGCAAGAAAGTAAAGCAAGGTAATAAAAAGCAAGTAATAAAGAAGCAATAAAAAGAATTAGAAACTAGAACTCAAGACAAGCATGGGATCAATAGCCAACCCTTAAACTTGCAAGCTCAATCAAGAGGTTGCAAGATCAAGAGAAGGGTAGAGAACGCATGTGAAATGAAGTGCTAATTCCATAAGAAAATACGACCCTTGAGATCAATAACTAACCCTTAACCTTTCAAGCTCAATGAAGAGGTTGAAAGATCAAGAGGAAGCAAAAATCTCAAGGGGAAGTTAAACAAAAGAGAATGATACAAAAGCCCTCATCTTCATTGATCTTCCACTCAAAAAGCTCTAACTACAATTTTCATGGAGGATGAATGAAGAAGAAGAAGAAAAAGACTAAAACCTAACAAAAAGAGGCAAAAGAATGGACACCAAAAGCTTGGCAAGTTCTGGGGTATTTATAGGCAGTTTACAGAAACCCTAGGGCAAGAATCTGGCATAAAATGAAGTACCCAAAGTGCCCCCAGAAAACGACACTGAGAGGAGCCAGTACGGCCGCGGATCCGCGGCCTAGACCCCAAGTTGGCCGCGGATCCGCGGCCATGTAGAAGAGTTAGGGGGTCCGGTTTCTATGGTGGTCCTATGTTGCTGTTTTCTTCTGTTAAACATGTACAGATTTTCAATATTCTTCCATGATTGCTTCAGGTTCCAATAGTCAACAATGATGGCTTCATTTTTCAACACATTTGAATTTATTTCCCTCGAGCTCCACGCACCCATTGATTCTTGTGCAGCCCCCCTCATGCTTTGTGCTTGTCCGAGACACGAATGACCACTGTCATATGTCTTGTCTCTGGAACAGGTACTCGGCACTGAACGGATATGGATGACCGGAACCCGGCTTTTATCTGCTGTCAACAGATGTTCTGTATTTTGGTGTAACTGTGGAGATTTTATCTTGATTTGCAATATTTGTACTGGAAACCTGTAATCTGAAAATATGTAACAAACACAGATTAAAAGCACCTACCTATAAACACATGAGCGTAAGAATGGGCGGTATAAAATGTAATATTCTGGTATGAACAGTGTCTCCTCAACGGAGATCATCTTCGGCCTCAAAGACTTCGTGCAAGGTTGTTCCTTTCATCTTGTGGAGCCATTCAAGAGTCCGGAAGATCACTACTTGGAGCGAAGGGGCTACTACACGGAGCTATTGAATTGAAGGGCCGGTCTACAAAGCTTGTATTCCATATTCACTTAGATGTAAAGTTGTTTACATGTTGTATTGTCTAATTCTCAAGTTAAGATTCTAGGGTTAGGGTTATGTAGCTTGGCAATTTTTTGAAAATGGCATGGACGATGCCTCCTGAAACCTTGTTGTCATGCTACGTAACCCTACAGTGGTATGATAGCCAAGCTAAAGAATTACACAATATTTGTAGAATTACGAAACCGAAACAACTCCGAAACACTCGAAACCAAAGCCTAATTTCTGTCAAAATTTTTAAGTCGTCTAAAATTTTTTAAGCAACTGCAGAATGTTATATGAGATGTAACATGAACACTAGACAAAACGAACCCAATTGGCCGGATTTGACCCGGCGACATTCACTAAATTTCTGAGCCGGCCGGCCCCATGTTGCTATTTCGGGTACGTTTTGGTTTGGTGTTCTGGTCTCTGGGTTTTGGTGTTTCAGGTGTTGCTTGTTTTTGCTGAACTTGCATGAGATGTTAACTTTCTGTAAAGGAAATTCAGAGTGTTTCGAAATTGTAATTCTATCATTGTTTCGGGTTATTTAGACGGCGTTAAAAAGTTCGAACGGGTATCAATAACCCAATTTTTCCCTCGATGGAAATTTTCCAAGAGTTGGATTTTTCCAATTTAAAGAACATTCAAAAATCATGCAAGTAATTCGATGGACGCTCTAGAAGAACGAAACCCTAACTCGATTCTATGACCATAAGAACCGCCGCTAAATCCTAGGGTTTACGGTAGTTCCGCGGCGCCATAGGTGAGGCAAGGGTTGGCCCTTCTACGGTTGGTCCATCGTCACCTGAGAACTGTTATCTGACGATGGGTATAATACCATCTAGAAGTTCCCAGCGAGTCCGTCCAGTGTACCCATCCTCAGTGAGCACCTGTATACGATCTTAGGTGCCAAACACCAATGGCTGTGGGACCTACCATCGCATCTCGTTGGGGTCTAGAAACGAATACACCGGTCTACTCCGGAATATCGATTCTTAGTCTTGATACTCCCAAGACTAGGGACATTTAAGGATGTTCTTACGGACTACCCAGCCCCTACATGTATGGTCGCCATCATAACACTGGTAGTCAAGCAATAATCTTATGAGTTTTATCAACATGTATTAGAGATATGTAATAGCAAGTAAAACATATATAATTATTAAGATAAAGACAAACCAAATAGCATACTATCATATTGAGCAAGATTGTCTTGTATATACATATGTCCAAGCATCCACAATAGACACACAATAATGGCCTCTAGGACATATATATCCAACAGTGGATTGTGATGAAACTTTTATTTCAGTGTCTGTGCTAAAGTCCATACGAATATGACTTGCCACCTTTTCTATTCAAGACTATGATACCTGGCAAGTGGATGACTATAACGTCTGTGCTAAAGTCCATATGGATATGATATGGCACTGTTGCTACTCTTGACTATGATATCTAGCAGGTGAATGACTATAACGTTTTTCTAAATGGGAATTTGGAAGTGCACGTATATATGACTCTGCCAGAGGGTTATCGTAGTCAGTGGGAGCAGTGGAAGGAGTGAAAGTTGCTTATGTCTATTCATAGACTAAAACATGCATAGCAGCGATGGATCATATGTTTTGATATAATAATCAGGGTGATTGACTTCATCAAAACAACATCTCAACTTTATAAGAAGGATGTAGGGAGTTATGTCCTGGGATTTGGATGACATACTCCTTATGGGAAGTGACGTTCTTATACTAAAATCGGTCAAACTTTGGTTGTCACTGGTGTTTCTCCACATAGGATATGGATAAGATATCAGGAATTCTAGCGACTAGATCTATAGTTTTAGATCTATATTTTGGAAGTTTTCCAATCCGAATACTTAGACACTATTGTAAAAGTGGTTTAGAATGGACGATTCCTGGCATGGTAGTATACTCACATGTGATGAAGACAATCTTTCTAAAGAGATGTCTTCTAGACTGATAAGGAGAGGGACTTGCATGAATGATATATCACTTGCTTAGGCAATTGAGTCAATCATGTGATATCATGTACCAAACTGGATATTGCTTTTACACTTGCTGAGATATCAAGGATTCTGATGACTAGATATATATCGATAGATATAGATTTAGGAAGTATCCCAATTTGGGTACTTAGACACCATTCTAAAAGTAGTTTAGAATAGATGACTCCTGGTGTAGTAGTCTACCCACAGCTAATGGACTCACCCTCTCTAAAGAGATTTCTTTCAGACTGATAAGGAGAGGGACTCTCATGAATGGCATATCATTTGCTTAGGAAATTGTGTCAATCATGCAATGTATTGTACCAAACCAGATGTTACTACTGCATTTGCCGTATTAAGTGGATATTAATCCAGTCCTAGAGAAAAAAGGAAGTAGTTAAGAACATAAGAGGATGTTCATGGTATATGGTACTGGCAGCCTCCTCCAGGAGGCGGTTATCGGTTCAGGCTTCCAAGATGATTTGGATGACAGAGATACTATTAGAGTTTTGAGTTTACCCTCTTCTGCGGATCAATATATTGGATAGGGTTCCAATAGGGATACTGAGGCAGGCATGGTGCAGGATGGTGGTTATGATTTAACAAAGGATACATCCTAAGAAGTTTGCTAGATGAATTTGTTCATTTATGAACTTGATCCCATCATGTATCCAAACAAATTCTTGAGGCAGGGTATCACTTAGTTTGGAAGATTGTTGATCTCCATGAAGTTGAGACATAGGGAGTGGAAGTTGGAATATTGTAACGGATCTACTCACTGAGCTTATTTCTCGAACACAGATGTTTCACAAACACGGATTGCGAAATTGATTAGTAAAGAGATTGGGTATTCGGTAGCATAAAAGATGTCGGTATGTGATACTGTAATAATTAGCCTTAAGTGCAAGTGGAAGATTGTTGGATATAGTACCCTCAAGGCAATTATTGTAATTGCATGTAAGCTATTATGATAATTGAGGGGAGATCTATTTAGGTAGAATAGTCTTACTCGGAATGATAGTATACTATCTGGTTTGTCTTTATCATTGATGTGCATACGTTTTACTTGTTATTACGTGTCGCTAATATATAATGATGAAGCCCGTAGGATTCCTTCTTGACTGTCAGCATTATGATGGCGATCATATACGTGGGAGCTGGGTAGTCCATAAGCGCATCCTTAAATGTCTCTAGTCGAGAGAGTATCGAGACTAGGCATCGATATTCCGGAGTAGAATAGTGTATATATTTCTAGACCCCGACGAGGGGCGGTGGCCGGTCTCACAAGCCATTGGTGTTGTGTCACCTAAGATAGTATACAGGTGTTCACTGGAGGTGATTACACTTGACGGACTGGCCAAGAACTTCTAGATGATATTATACCTATCATCAAATAGCTGTTCTCTAGTGGCATGAGTACATGTTAGTCCTTTGACCTAAGATCATCATTTGTCTCGTGTGAGTTCCTACTGTACATAGATTACTACCTTACCACAGCTCAAAGGAGTCATGAAAATAGGTTTTAGTTGGGTACAGTCCCAGGCCACATGGTGGCAGTGAGCGATTGTCAAAGATTCTTCTCTCCTGGTATTAAGAGTCGATACCGCGTTAGGTTCGGTTGGCCATCACCCTAAATCTGTGGCCACGGTGGATGAGATTTACTTATAGGAGTTCAGTAGTTTCTCGGTTGGTGATGAACTTGACCCCAACACGACTTATCAGGTTATTAGGGGTCTGACGTTATCTGCCCTCTAGATCTGGTATGCGATACTCTTAGACAAACAGAATGGCCTGTACAGAGATTGCCACATTCATGCTCAGTAGGGTATGGAAGGACTTGATTGTCGACCTCCTTTTCAGCAGATACCTGAGTGGCCGTTACGTACAGCTAGTGCCGCTGATGTGCTTGTGGTTTTGGATTTATCCAGTAAATCACTACCAGCGTATTGTCGAGTCTTTAGATTCCCACACAGAGGGTTTTTCCGGTTCAGGCAATATGATGTAGAGGCTGTATATTGATACGTGTAGGGATCTGATTAAATACGTATACTTGCTACATGGACTTTAATTGGACGGTCGATAATACTAGCTGGCATAGGATTAAGACGGATTATTAAATCAAGTATCGATTTAATAATTTATATATATATATATATATTGAAAAACTGCGGAAGCTAACACAAATTATTCCTAGAGGGGGGATGAATAGGAATAAGCTACGATATGCTCAGATTAAAAATTCTACACATGCAAATAGAAATCATAATTGTAAACTTAAACAAATGATATATCAATAGAGAAATAGCTAAGCAATACTACAATTGTGAAACAAGAACATATAGAAAGTAAAAGTAATATCAAGTATAACCAATGAGCTTAAAGAGTAAGTAGGGAACAAGCATGAAATTTCTAAATTAATAGAAAATAAGAGATACATAATTGCAAATGCAAACACGAGTTTTTTATAGTGGTTTGGGAGATCTCCTAGTCCACTTTTATTAGGCGTAAGAGCCCGCTCCACTAATTCACGTCTTTCTCTTGGAGACAAATACGTTGCCCGCAACCAACACAAAACCCTACTTCCAGTGGAGGCTAAACAAAATACGTCTCCTCAAAAGACCACACGTTGTTCGCCACTACGAACAACACTTCCCTTACAAAGCTTTTGACCCTTCTCTCTACAAATCCACGTGCTCACACTTGAGCACATCTTCTCTCCACAAGCTCTTCTCTTCAAAATGGAACTCTTGCACTCAAGAGTCCTTACAATTGAAGCACAATGCTCTTAAATATAGTTTCTCTCAAGCTCACTTCTAATACTCTACAAATTATGGATAATCAATTTGAAGCTCTTGATTTTGTGTGTGAGAGTGAATGGATAAACAAAATGAAAAACTCTTTTGAATTCTCACAAAAAATGAGATTTTTGTCTCTTGATCACTTAAGAATAAAAACAACTGAAATATTAAGTGATTAGAGCTACAAAAACAACCCAAAACTCTTTTATAACCCCCACACAAAAAACTAGCTGTTATAAATCAAATCAGCATTTTTCCAGTAAGAACAGATGTCTGAAGAACAATCAGACAGGCATCTGAAGCTTGAACAAAATAAATCTCAATGGCTATATTTTCAAAAAATACTACTGCAAACGTCTGTCGAATATAGGTTCAGACGTCTGCCGTTTGTTTTTAAAGATGGCCAAAAAAGTACAGAGAATAAACAGAAGTATGAAGAAGAAATGATTTTGAACTGCAGATGTATGTTGCCTATATCATCGGAAGTTTGTTCCTTAAAAGAAATTCATTCTAATGAAGGCACAGAGAACAAACAGACGTCTGAAGAAGCAATAGATAGACGTCTGTATCTCATAAAAAAGGCCATATGAAAACACAGAGAAAAGATAGAAATCTGAACAAGCAAGGGACCGACGTCTGAAGCACAAAACATATGAAAACTGATATTTATGTTATTTGGGGATTTTTTCAAAACACAGAAAGACAACAGATATCTGAAGCATATGAGGACAGACGTCTGAAGTGTAAAAACTCAGAAACTTGTGGTTTGTGATGAAAATCAATTTTAAATCGTAAACCCCAAAGTTCATGCAATGTAAAACGTTTATGCAAGAGTGTGTGAGTGTTTAAGAGCTCTAATTGATATAAACCATATTCTATAGAGTACTTACAAAGATTCCTACATCGGTATCACAAATTCTTTGAATTCTTGAATCTTTGTCGTCTCGAGCTCTCAAATTTTGACGTGGGCTTGAACTTGGATTCATAGCATCAAACTTAGATACGTCACTCATAAGCGTTGGTCGATGAATCTACAATTTGAATTCGACTCATAACGCTTCAAACTAGGACTTGGCTTCTTGGTGCAACCCTCATTTGAGATACGCGATTTCGGGGCCCTAAACGATGGAATTTCGCGAATCTGAGAGACACCAATGGAATGCTTGCAGCATATCCATTGATCCAGATGATTTTGTGAGATCTTCGATTTAGCTGGTGATACGCGTGAATTAGACAAGATTAGGCAGTTCGGGTTGCATCACTTCTTAGCTATTCGTAGCTTGATCTTGAAAAATTGAGAAGTACTCGTCTGTATCCTCCAACCTCCAATAGAATTGTTGTTTATGCTCAATTTCCTCCTTCCTCCATTATAGAGTTTCATTTCGAGTTATCCGATAACCTAAAATGCAATCTCAAAGACCAAACTCATCATATACAATGTTATGAAATAAGCAAGTTAATAAACATAAGTATATGAACATTCATTTTTTTGATATCACAATCATGAATAGTATATCAATATTAAGATATAACTCAAACTCAAAGCATGAGATATTGATATACTAAATATATATACATGGTATAAGAGAAGCAAGATATATATCATATGTATATACAAATTTATATTGTGAATTACCAAAACAATGAACGAGAGTAATATATCGATATCAAGAATACAACACAAGTATAGCAAGAGATATTCATATAGTTCTCGGTATACACAAAATAAAAGATAAGCAGCCTAAACAACAAGTGTATATGAGTTTAGTGTCGATAGGATAAAGTAAGATAAGCAAGTGACACTAAACGAACTATTCATGTTTAAACTATCATCAAAACTAAATAAATGGATCATCGAAATCCATAAGCTATATATATATTCTATTATTATTGTTCACTATTCATTTTCTCTCTCTTGGCTATTTGTATTTTTATACGGATACATATATATGTATTTTGATACGTATAACGGGTTGTATTCCGTATAAATACGGAATACATCTAGAAAGAGGACACCTCATTATTGATTTTCTTTTTAGAAAATCAATTGGATATGAGGTGGAGGGTGAGGTGGCTTTGGGTATGGTTGTGGACATATAGAGAGGGATGGGCTTCATTTGATTATTGGAAAATGGTTGTGATATTTTTATTTTGATGGTTGTAAAATTATATGAAGCCATTCTCTCATGAATCCAAGACTAACTCATTTTTGTGACTCCTCATCCTTCTTCTTCATTTGCTCTCTTGAGTTTTGAGTTAGATAGAAAATGATAATGGAAAATTCTTACATCCCCACTCTCCATTTCAAGCAAGCTTGGAGCGTCGGTTTCTTCATTAAGTGAAGCTGAATCTTGGATCGGTTCCTTCGGGTGGATCATCTTCGGTAAGGGCGGTCGCCTCTCAAGCTTGTTCCCGACGGCCTTTGAGGAGCTTGGAGGGATCTTTCACGATTTGTTGAACACGCAATAAAGGTTGTAGTCTTTTTCTAGTTTAGTGTTAGGATCGATCGCTAGGGATTAGTTTCTAATGCTCCTCGTAAATTTTTGTTTTTCGATTCCGCATCGGCCGCGGTTGTACTGGTAAGGGCACTAGGAACTTTCGGATGGGTCCCACGTTAACCAAGTCTTTGGCGGAGACTACCAGAGGCCTCCACACTCCTCCAAACACATAGCGCCACCCTCCGATGGGTCCCACATCAACCAAATCTCTGGTAGAGACCCCCCAATGGGCCCCGCATCCTCCAAATCACTGGCAGAACCCCCCAATAGGCCCCGCATCCTTCAAGTCCTCAGCGGAGACCCCTAAAAGCCTTCGCATCCTCGAAATCTATGGTGGCAACCATAATAGCCTCTATAATATTACCAAAATCCATGATGAAAAGTCAAATACCCCAAATTACTGCATGGTCTGAGATGACCTTGAACTTCTGCTTGGTCCGGAATGACCTTAAACTAATACTACGTCTGAAACGACTCCAAACCACTGTCTGGTCTGAGATAGAAGCCGTTTATCGTGACCTAGAAGTCGATCAAACGCTGTTATACTGACATCATCACATCTACCCTCTTATACATAAAACCATATAACCCTGCCGGGTCCGAGATAACCTTAAACTACTACTAGTCCGGAATGACCTTAAACTAATACTGGTCCGAAATGACCGTAAACTACTGCTTGGTCCGAAATGACCTTAAACTACTGCTTGGTCCGGAATGAACTTAAAGTAATATTGCGTCCGAAACGACTCTAAACTACTGCCTGGTCCAAGATGATCCTAAACTAAAAGTGGATCCTCAAGTCCCTAAACCGGATCCATGAACCACTATGTCCATAAATTGGAGTCCCGCCCTATAAAAAGCAAAATAACTTGTCCTATACAATCCAAGGGAAAATATCGTGGCATAGAAGCTAACTGTCCTTTTTTTCCTACCAGGTGTGCACCCTGGGACATGCACCTTTCCCACCAAGTCCCCATTGGACGTGCTGGTCAACCATCACCGTCTTTTAAACAACCATCATGATATAAAAGTCAATGTCCCACTACTACCTATGTCCGAGACGACTTTAAACTACTACCTATGTCCTAGATGGCTTTAAATAACTACCTATGTCCGAGATGACTTTAAACTACTACCTATGTCAGAGACGACTCCAAACTACTGATACGTCCGAAACGACTCCAAACTATGCTACGTCCGAAATGACTCCAAACTACTGCTACGTCCAAGATGACTTTAAATTACTACTATGTCCGAGACGACTCCAAACTACTACTTATTTTCGAGGTGACTTTAAACTACTACCTATGTCCGAGACGACATTAAACTACTATCCATGTCCGATACGACTCAAAACTACTGCTACGTCCAAGATGATTCCAAACTAATGCTACGTCTGAAACGACTCCAAACTACTACCTATGTCCGAGACACTTTAACCTACTACGTATGTCCAAAACGATATTAAACTACTACTGCCCTACGGTCTGGATCATACATCCTATAAAGCTTATTGATAGAGATTTGGTGTGATTAGTTTTAATTACCGCAATCAAGACGGTTTCGCTTGGTAGCTAGCCGGATGAGTACGGATTGGTCCACGGAGAGACTCGTTTGGATATGGTTACGGTAATCGGCAACAACAGAGATTAGCACGACTAGGAAGGAAACTTGCGAGTATAAGCTAGGCTTTCCAACGCTTAGTTCCTTTCTTTTGGTCCTTGTTCATCCATTCTTAGCTCTTAGACGTAACCTCCGGTCAATTCAACCATAACCGGTCTCACTAGGGTGTCACCGTTACCATGTAGGATAGGGTGCCGTAGGGAGCGGATTGTGGTTAAATTGATGGGAGTCCGAATTAAGATGTTGGGTACGTAAAGAAAAGAGTGAGAGAGATTTCCTTCTCTCAAACTTCCCTTATCCTACCCTAACAAGTGAGAAACTACTCACCCATTAAAAAAAAGAAAATAAAATAAAGAAAGAAGATAAAAAGAAATGAGTTATAGAATCACAACTAGCTATTTGGGACCTCACTTTGGCAAGGATCACACTTAAGCATCATTATTGTAAGGATAAAAGAAAAGAGAAGAAGAAAGCAAACAAACAAACAAATAACAACAACTACTTTAACAAATAAAATCACAAGCAAATTATAAGAACACAATTACAAGGCATGCATGTTAAAAGAACCCTTCTTTATTCATCATTCACTCATGAAGCTCACTACAATATCAATGGAGAAAGATGAAGAGGAAGAAGAAGATACAAACTATTATCCTAAATCTTAATATAAGAAAAAGTATCCTTTACTTGTCTTAGAACTGGGCTATTTATAGGAAGATACATGAAACCCTAGGGATAAAATCTGATCCCAAATGAAGTTACAAATCAACCCCTAAAATACGATCCATCACTGAGTTGACTCGGTCGCGGATCCGCGGTATAAGTGCCACATTGGCCGCGGTTCCGCGGCCCTTCGGGTGAGTTGATGTGTTGTTTTTTAGGGTTCTCCATATTGTTGTTCTTCTCTGTTTAGTACACTTGGTTTCTCAGAATCTCTTCATTTTTCTTCCAGATTTTCAGCAGTCCAAAAAGATGAAATGATGTGGATTTTTGCCTTGATTTTCTTGAGCTCCGTGTTGTAACCTTGGATCTTGTGCTTTCTTCTTGTGCTTTGTGCATGAAATGACCATTGATTTCCATTTTTTCCCTCGAACTGGTAGGCGGCATCTGACGGATGGTGAGCGGATACCCGTATTTTATCTGTTGTTGGCAGTAGTCCTGAATTTGTTGCGACTTTTCATGATTTTCACTGTTTAGAGCTGAGAATTTGTAAACTGCAATTATTTAGCAAACACGGATCAAGAGTACCTACCTATATGCAATGCGATCAAGAATGGACGGTATAAAAATGCAAAAATCTGATATGAACAAATACCCCCAAACTTATCTTTTGCTCGTCCCGGGCAAAGCCATTTTATTCACAAAAAGTCCTAACCTCACTTTCGCAGGGAACGCGATTGCACTGAGCTCGTGCAACAAGCCGTTAAACCTCTAGGTTGCCCTAGAGGAGGAGATTTGTCTCCTGGGGGTCTTCAGCGGATACTACCCACAAAATCTGGTCAAATTAGCCGTCGACTCTAATCCTACAGTTCAGCATTCTAGCAAGAAACTCTATCATCTTTAAGTTAGAAATCATCAACCCTTATTCTTCACACTTCCTTTACATTTAACTTAAGATCCTATACGTTTTGCCAGTTTATAAAGCTATCGGCATCTCTTGAGTTTTCCTTCTAAAACGCAATCTCAAATCCGGAATTTTTATCATCTCTATTGAAGATATAAGCCTTATTTTTCATTCCTATCTCTCCTCCAAACTTCGATCATATACCCCTACGTGTGTGTAAATTTCACCCCTACGCTTGGAAATTCAGTTCAAGCTATAATACCCTTGCTTTAATACCTAGCACTACTTCTTCTTTATTGATGGTGGACGGATTTGCTCACACATCTTTCATGCGACTATTACAGCTTCCTGAGGCATTAATCAGCCGATTACTGAATGTGTGAGCATTAAAGCGTAAATAGCAGTTTTCAGGTCTTGTATTTATTAATTTTTTTCTCTCTTTTTTTAATTTTTTTATTTCAAGACCGGATATATTTTTCAATGATGCTCTTTTGGTGGTTAGCTTTAAATGCCGTTTTTTCTTTCATACTAGATTTTCAGGCAAGAGTATTTCTAGGTATCCTCTACTATCCCAACTTTCAAGGTGCGTGTATGCGCGATTTGTAGGGTATATATTTTCATAATTTGGACTTAAGATTCAGAATTATTTTTCAGACTTACTCTTCAAATAGAGCTTTCAATACTCTTCTCTCATTTCAACTTAGCCCAAAAACTGAACTCAAAATTGCTTATTTCTAAATAAACTTCAAGGACGTATATTTTCTACAGTTATAATTCAAGGAAGGTTATTTTTAGGGTTTTTAATTTACTAAGTTTCGGATTTAGTTTTTTCTAACTAGTCAACCGTCATGTCGAACTTGAGTCAAAGAATGGCCAATATTGAAAAAGAATTTTTTTTTTCAAATTTTTTTCATTTTAAAATTTTTTTCATCATTTTTTTGTTTTTTTTATTATAATAATGCAATGCAGAAAAATGCGATGTGGAATTTAAACATGCAAAGTAAAAGAACAAATATTTACATAAAAAAAAAGAAACAAAACGTGCAGATGCAAGGATAACTATTTACAAGAAAACCCCACGCCAAACTGACCGACAGCAGTGCCCTCACTGCTGCCTACGGCGTCTCCTTGACGCGGCATCACACGTTCCGGCCTTACTCCTGTCCGTCCCCCAACCCCTCGATCTCGCTCTTTCCTCTCGTGCCAGCATGGTAGACATTCCCTGCTTAAGACTCGTCAAATGCTGATCAAAATTTGTCAGCATCCCCAACACTCTCTCTACCCCCTTATGGGTACGGCGTAGCAAGCATGCTTGCACGGTGAGGGTTAGCTCTTCATCGCTCGCTGTGGAGCTCGAGCTGGGCGTCTTCGCCATCACATCTTTGGCCGGCTCGGTGCGCGACCATAAACCATGAAGTCTCGTGTAGGATGTGGAGAAACCCTCAAGAAAGGGTCGAATGGGAACCCCACCAAGCATATAAACATCGAATTCCTCAACAGAAAGGAAATAGCGACACAATTGTGTCACTAATATCGGGTATGGGTAATTGGCAGCCCCATTGCCGGCGCCAATCGAGTGTAGTAGCACAATGCACATATCATAACTAGGGTTCTTCATCATTAATGTGTGCACAATGTGTAGGGATGGTGTGAAAAAGGTTGTGTTATGCGAACTTCCAAAGATGTTGTTTTATGCCCAACGACACACGGTTAATACGTTCGCATACAACGTTCGAGCCTGAATGCCCTTCCTAGGTTCCCTAGAACAATCATCACCTATTAACGACATGTAATCCTCAAAGCGGAAGGGTTGATTGTTAGTGTATATGCCCTAGGGGCCATTATTATATCATACTAGTTTGTATATTACTTAATGGAAGCTTGGGATATTCACATGTATATAACAGTCTTGCTAAACATGGTAGTATGCTACTTGGTTTTTCTATCTTAATATGTGAGTATACGTATTGATAGAGCTCTTAGGATCTTGCTTGACTACCAGCGTTGTGATGGCAGTCACACTAGTGGGGGCTGGGTAGTCTACAAGCACATCCTTATTCAGGTCCCTAGTCATAGGATTATCGAGACAGGGCATCGATACTCCGGAGTAGACTAGTGTGTACGCTTCTCATCCCAGTTGGGGAGATGGTCTGTCCCACAGCCGTCAGTACGTCGTACTGGAGATAGTATACAGGTGCTCATTGGGTTACAGGTATACCGGACATGACTCACATGGAATTGTTGGTTGGGTTTTATACCAGTCGTCAGTTAACAGTTCCCAAGTGACATGAGTACAGTATAGTCCGCAGACTTGACACTGCTATTTCGCCTCGAGTGTGTCCCACTGTTCTTAGATTGCTACCCTACCACGGCTCAAAGGAGTCGTGCAAACAGATAGCAGTTGGGTGCAGTCCCGAGCACTGGGAGGCAGTGGCGGTTAGACAGGATTCGTCTCTCCCGGTATTGGGAGTTGATATCGCGCAGTGTCAGAGAGCCATTACGCAAAGTCCCTGGCCAGGGCAAGCGAGATTTACTGGTAGGTTTCAGTAGTTTCCCAGGGTGTAATGGGCTTCGCTCCAACACGACTTATACCGCTATTAGGGGACTGACGCTTGCCGGCCCCTAGGCTCGATATGCGATAGTCTTAGACGAACAGACCGGACTGTACGGAGATTATCACATCAGACTCAGTAGGAGTTCGGATGGGTTTCTTCATCGGCCTTCTTATCGACATCTACTGTTAGTTATGTATATGCCCTAGAGGCCATTGTTGTACATATGATGTATATTATAATGGATGCTTGGATATATATAGAGATGACTTTCTTGCTCGTCATGATAGTATGCTATTTGGTTTCATTTTATCTTAACATGTTGACTTGTACTGGTTTACTGTTTTTCTCTCACATGTTGATAAAGCCCTTAGGATCTGTACTCGACTACTGGGACTATGATGAGATCATACTAGTGGGGCCACGGTAGTCGATGAGTACATCCTATAACAGTTCCTAGTCGAGGGTATATCGAGACAGGGCATCGATACACCAGAGTAGACCAGCGTATACGCATCTTGACCCATATGATGGGCGATGTATTAACCCATATCCATCGGTGTTTGACATCAGAGATGGTGTACGGGTGCTCAGTAGAGACTGGGTACACTGGACAGACTCGCCGAGAACTCCCAGATGGTGATATACCACACGTCAGATGGCAGTTCTCCGGTGACACTGGTACAGGGTAGTCTGTAGACCCGAGATCGTCATAGAGTCTTGTGTGATTCCTACTGTGCTTTGATTTCCACCTTACCACGTCCAAGAGGGCGTGCAAAACGGTGGCTTTTGGGTACAGTCCCGAATCACATGGAGGCAATGAGCGATAGGAGGGGATTCGTCTCTTCCGGTATAGGGAGTTGATGTTGTGCTGTGTTCGATTGGCTATAACTGGAAGTCCCTGGCCAGGAATGATATAGAGATTTACTGATAAGTGTTACTAGTAGTTTCTCGACCCATTATGTGCCACACATCGACACGACTTATCGGTTACTGGGGTCTGACGTTTACCACCCCTAGACTTGATATGCGACATATCAGACGAACAGACCGGACTGTACGGGAGTGTTACTGATTGGATTCATATGAGAACGCACAGGCTAGCTTGTTGATCTTCTGATTGCTCAATACCTGGGTGGCTGTTACGTTTAGCTGACCGCTTGCAGCTTGTGGGTGTTTGATATGATCATCACCTGCTACCGGCGTATTGACGATTCTTTAGAGTCCTACACAGTGGTTTCTTGGCTCAGGCGAAACGGAGTAGAGGCACATATGTGATATATGCAGGACCGAGAATAATGCGATATGAGATACCGTATTATATTCTCGCGATATTTAGATATGAACCGGGTCATCGGATCAAGTGTTGATTCGATGAATCGGTACATGATATATTAGTCGGTAATATTAGATATAGCCGGATCGTCGAATCAAGTGTTGATTCTGTAAGTCCACGTTGCGACCCCGGTTCTTGCGGGGAGGCGGAAACGGTATAAAAATCAAATTTTTGGCGCATGGGGCAACATGGACTAACAAAGTCGGGATCTTTTCTAAACTAAACTAGCAAACAAGCTAAAGAGAGTTAGCTACTCGGAAAGATGGTTATACCTAACTTGAACTCCTTCGTCTTCAAACTTTTGTAGAGGTTGATGGTGCTTTTCTCGTTGCCTTCTTCCGTCAAAGATGGATCCACCTGAGGGTTCAACCTTCGGGCTCTTTCTCGAACTTGGAGAGAACTAGAATCTTCGGCTTGCCAAACCTTTGATCCTAGAGTAAGTAGAGAGTGTCTAAGGGGTGTTTATCTTTCAAGGAGAGGGATTCTCAACACATGAGAAGGATTCTCCTTGAGCTAGAGGAAGAAGAAGATGAAGTGAGGAGAGAGAAGCTAAATGATAGAATGAGCTCTCTTTTTCTTTCTTGCAACCATATCACAAAAAGAAAAAGAATTATCAAATTAATAATAATAATGAAAATGAAATAGTTGATGGAAGGTTTAGGAATGACCATTATCATTTCAAACATTAAATGGTTTTGCAAGAATCAAAAAGCATCTTTCTTTTGTAATGATGATGGTCAAAATTCAACCATGGTCAACAAGTCAACCATGGTCAACTAGTCAACAAAATCCAACCATGACACAATTTCATTTTATTAATATTATTAATTGATATAACATAAATCCATTAGGGTTTGGAAAAAGACGACTGTCAACTGTGCATACGCACCCGTTCCGAAACCCCAATGAAAGTCCTCTTCCTCCTCCTCAAACAACTGTGCATACACACCTGCATTCTTGTTCCGAGGAACATGAATACTGGGAGATAAAAGCAACCCCAAAACATATACCAGTATCTGGCTCAAACCAGAGCCTACTAGTAATATCCGTCCGGACTCTAAACGTGCACAAGTGCGCGGATGAGAACGAACCCTGTCGCAAAACCATGCGACCTCTACTCTGTTTTGCCCAGAGGCGAATACCCTCGGTGTGGGACTCTAAAGACTCGACACTACGCTGGCAGTGGGTTTAACCACAGACCGCAAGCGGCACTAGCTGTGCATAACGGTCCCCAGGTAGATGCCGACAAGAAGGCTGACGAGGTGAACCCTATCTGAACTCCTACTGAGTCTGAATGTGACAGTCTCCGTACAGTCCGGTCTGTTCGTCTAATACATCGCATGTCGGGCCTAGGGGGCGGTAAAACGTCAGTCCCCTAATAGCGGTACAAGTAGTGTCGGAGTGAAGCCCAAAACACCCTGAGATAACACTGGAAGCCTACCAGTATATCTCGCTTGCCCTGGCCAGGGACTACTCGTGTAATGGCTCTCCTAGACACAGCGCGATGTCAACCCCCAATACCGGGAGAGACGAATCCTGTCTAACCGGCACTGCCTCCAAGTGCTTCGGGACTGCACCCAACTACCACCTGTTTGCACGACTCCTTTGAGCCGTGGTAGGGTAGTAGTCAAAGTACAGTGGGAACACACTCGAGGCGAAGTGCCAGTGTCAAGTCAGCGGACTAAGCTGTACTCATGTCACCTGGGAACTGATAACTGACGATAGGTATAATACCAACTTGTCAGTTCCCGACGAGTCCTGTCCAGTGTACTCGTAACCCAACGAGCACCCGTATACTATCTCCAGTACGACGTACTGATGGCTGTGGGACAGACCATCTCCCACACTGGGATGAGAAGCGCATACGCTAGTCTACTCCGGAGTATCGATGCCCTGTCTCGATAGTCCTGCGACTAGGGACCTGTATAAGGATGTGCTTATAGATTACCCAGCCCCCACTAGTGTGACTGCCATCACAACGCTGGTAATCAAGCAAAGATCCTAAGGGCTCCACTAATGCGTATAGGTGATATCGCAAAATAAACACATGTACACATTGAAGTAGAAACAAACCAAGTAGCATACTACTATATTGAGCAAGATTGTTTATACAAGGTGAATATCCCAAGCTTCCATTAAGTAATGTACAAACTAGTATGATACAGTAATGGCCTCTAGGGCATATACACTAACAATCTCCCACTTGCACTAAGGCCATGTACTGGCGTATCGAAGACCTATCATCTCGATCAGCCGCTCGAACTGAGTCTGGGGTAGGGCCTTGGTGAATGGATCTGCAGTGTTTTCTTCTGAAGCAACCCTCCGAACCTCGATCTCCTTGCGATCCACGATCTCCCTGATCAGGTGATACCGCCTCAAGATGTGCCTGGATCTCTGATGGGACCTGGGTTCCTTCGCTAAAGCTATAGCCCCGTTGTTGTCGCAATACAGAGGTATTGGGTCAACAATGGACGGAACCACCTGAAGTTCTTTCAAGAACTTCCTCATCCAGACAGCTTCTTTTGCGGCATCAGATGCAGCGATGTATTCCGCTTCCATCGTCGAGTCTGCAACGGTTTCCTGTTTGGAACTCTTCCAACATACTGCCCCTCCATTGAGGGTAAAGACAAAACCCGACATGGACTTGGAATCATCCTTGTCACTCTGGAAGCTGGAGTCAGCAAAGGCCTCGATCTGGAGGTCTTTTCCGCCATACACCAAGAACATCTCCTTAGTCCTCTTTAGGTACTTGAGAATGTTCTTTACTGCTATCCAGTGTTTCTCCCCAGGGTTTGACTGATACCTGCTTACCACACTCAGTGCATAAGCTACATCCGGTCTGGTACACAACATCGCATACATTATAGAGCCTACCGCAGAAGCGTAGGGTAGAATAGACATGCGATCCCTCTCCAAATCAGTCTTGGGAGACATCTCTTTAGAGAGGGTGATCCCGTGACAAGCCGGTAGGTTACCGCGCTTGGAATCTTCCATACTGAATCTCTTCAGTATAGTGTCGATGTACCTGGACTGTGAAAGTCCTAATATCCTCTTGGATCTATCACGATGGATCCGGATCCCCAGGATGTAAGAGGCATCACCCAGGTCTTTCATGGAGAACCTGTGTGACAAGAATCCCTTGACAGATTGTAGCATAGGAATGTCATTTCCTATTAAGAGAATGTCATCCACGTATAAAACGAGGAATACTACAGTTCTCGCTACAAATCTACTATAGATGAATGGTTCATCTGGATTTTTGATAAAGCCAAATTCCTTGACCGTCTCATCAAAACAGATGTTCTAACTCCGCGATGCCTGCTTTAGTCCATAGATGGACTTAAGCAACTTGCACACCTTTCCGCTGCTCCCACTCTGAATGAAACCCTCTGGCTGGTCCATATAGACACACTCCTCTAAATTTCCATTTAGAAAAGCGGTTTTTACGTCCATCTGCCAAATCTCATAATCGTGGAAGGCAGCAATGGCAAGAAGGATCCGAATGGATTTCAGCATAGCCACTGGAGAAAAGGTTTCGTCATAGTCCAAGCCAGGTCTTTGACGGAAACCCTTTGCTGCAAGTCTAGCTTTATAGGTCTCAACCTGTCCATCTACACCAATCTTCCTTTTGAAGATCCACTTGCATCCTACGGGTTTTACCCCGTCTGGAGCAATGTCCAACGTCCATACTTTGTTGTGTACATGGACTCCATTTCGGTCCGCATTGCATCCAGCCATTTTACCGAGTCAACGCTCTGAACGGCCTGCTGGAAGCTAGTAGGCTCATCATAATCTATGATGCAATCCTCTCTATCCCCGTCTATGAGAAAACCGTAGTATCTCTCGGGTGGATGAGACTGCCTACTACTCCTGCGGAGCGGCGTAGGAATGTCTTGTTCATTTGAACCCTCTGGTTCCACCAAACTTTCAGTAATAGCTTGTGGTTCTGGAATTTCTTCCAGTTCTACTGTGCTCCCACTTATCTGGTTTTCCAAAAACTCAGTTTCCAAGAAGTAGGCGTGACGAGAAACAAGAACTTTTTGTTCCTCTTCACAGTAGAAAAAATATCCCTTGGAGTTCTTTGGATATCCCACAAGCTTGCACTGTACTGAGCGTGCCTCGAGCTTGTCCGCATGCTGCTTCTTGACAAAAGCTGGACATCCCCATGTCTTAATGTGATTAAGATGGGGCCTCTTTCCACACCACATCTCATATAGTGTGGTGGGCACAGTTTTAGTAGGAACTCGGTTCAAAAGGTATGCAGCTGATTCTAGCGCATACCCCCAGAAAGATCACGGTAACTCAGCATTACTCATCATGGACCGTACCATATCCAATAGGGTCCGGTTCCGTCTCTCCGATACACCGTTGTGTTGCGGAGTGTATGGAGGAGTAAGTTGAGAGAGAATTCCATTCTCTTTTAAGTAATTTAGGAACTCGGCACTTAAGTATTCTCCACCTCGATCCGATCTTAGAATCTTGATACTTTTGCCGGTTTGTTTTTCTACTTCATTCTTATATTCCTGGAATTTTTCAAAGGCTTCGGACTTATGTTTCATTAAGAAGACATAACCGTACCTTGAAAAATCATCCGTAAAAGTAATGAAGTAAGAATAACCGCTTCGCGCATGTGTAGACATTGGACCGCACACGTCGCTGTGTACGAGTCCCAAGAGCTCGCTCGCTCTTACTCCGTGTCCAGTGAACGGAGTCTTTGTCATCTTTCCTTTGAGACAGGATTGACAAGTGGCATATGATTGATATTCGAACGGATCCAAATATCCTTCTGTATGTAACTTAGTCAACCTTCTCTCATTGATGTGACCCAGTCTACAATGCCATAAGAAAGTCTGATTGATTTCCGGAGACTTTCTTTTGTGTGTATTCTGGACATTGAAAATCTGTGGTTGGTTTAACACGTATATACCATTGCTCAATGTACCTGACCCAATCAGAACTTGATTAAGGTGAATGTTTACAACATTACTTACAAACGCAAATTCATAACCTTCTTTAGAAACCAAAGATACAGAAATGATATTACAAGTTGCGTTGGGTACAAAAAAGCAATTACGCAAAACCAAAACATGCCCATCTGACATTCCCAGGTGATAGTCCTCCACGGCTTTAGCATCCATGCTAGCTCCGTTCGCAACTCTGAGGGTCATGTCACCTGCCTTCAAAACCCTACGGTTTCTCAATGCCTGCAAAGAATTACAGATATGAGATCCTGATCCGGTATCAATACCCAGGAAGTAGAGTTTATAGAAAGACAGTTTTCAATAACATACACACCTGAAGCTGAAGCCGTAACCTGCTTCAGTTCCTGTGTCCTGGCCTTCCAAGCCCTGCAATCTTTCTTCCAGTGTCCACTCTTATGACAATAGAAGCATTCCTCTTTTCCCACAAGCTTCCCCGCAATCTTTGTTGTCTTTTCCTTTCCCTTCGTACCCACTTTACTAACACCGCCTCTTGGTTTGGCGGGGGCTTTCTTCCTCTTTCCCTTGGCTTTTGCCTTGGACCTAGAGGAAGAAGATCCTCCTACAAACAAAGCGGGTGTTTCCCTACCTTTCTGTAGGGTGCCCTCTGCGCTCCTCAGCATGTTGAGGAGTTCTGAAAGTTCAACTTCCTTTTCTTGTAAGTTGAAGTTCAGTATAAACTGGGCGTAAGTGGATGGAAGGGACTGGAGAATTAAATCCGTATAGAGTTCACTTTCCAACGTGGTCCCAAGTTCCGCGAGCTCCTCAATGTAGCCAATCATCTTAAGCACGTGGTCCGCTACCGATGATCCGACGGCCAACTTTGCCGAAAACAACTTCTTCGACACTTCGTATCTTGCGATACGAGACTGCTCTCCATATAGTTCTTTTGTATGAAGAAATATGGATTCCAGGTCCATATTCTCGTGCCTCCTCTGGTGTTCGTTGTCCATAGAGGCAAGCACGAGGCACTTGGCCTTCGCGCAATCAATCTCCCAAGTCTTACGGATTTCCTTATCCGCGACGCTGGAGGTGGGACCTGGGACGGGGGGAGCTTTGGTGGTAAGAAGATACCCCAGCTTGTCGTAAGTGATTGCCATTTTGACATTCCTGAGCCAATCTTTGTAGTTTGGCCCTGTCAGTATGTTTTTATCTAGAAGTAACTTAAGTCCAGTCATTTCGATTTGGTCGCTGCAGGGGGAGAGAGAAGAAACATTTTAGCATGATGCTCTTGCAAGTTTAGAGTGGTTTTTAATTTGTCTAAACAGGATGGCTCCCACTGTCTCTCGAATCCCTCCTCAAACCATAAAGGAAGAATTAGTCGGGATCAATCCCATCGCACAATACTTGCTTAACCGTTCAGCCAGGCTAGTGTTGGTACTTCGAGGGAGGTTTTCCAACGCTTTCACGAAGTTCCTTAATTAAATAACCTCTTTTCCCTGGGGGCGTAACCCCGCTAACACCTTTCTAGGCACCTACTAGGTTTATAGCATTGATCGTTTAGTGAGAAATTTCCCGAGGAGTAGCATATACTCACAGTAGGATCGGGATCCAAATATCATCGCGTGACGAAACTGAAGGAATCCTACCAGAATCACCACACTCCAAATGGTATGCAAATCTAGCAAGTTTCAGTACTTATGAAACTCCAGATGTGGATTTTTGCCCCATGCTCTTATGACCTTGACTTTGGCCAACAAATCATAAGTCACATGTCAAGTTCTACCCGTCGTTCTCCAGGTTAATTTGAATCCACCCGTACCCACCCTTGACTTTGGCCAACAAGGCAGTACGACTGTTCCAAACCAACGCATCTATCTATGCTGCACATGAATACCCAATAGCTACCAATCACTATGCCTTGACTTTGGCCAACAAACACAGCTTGAATACTATTGACTTATTCATGTGAAACGACGGAGGGCTACGAATAGTTTTGGCGAAACCGTGAACGTAGAGAACTTGATATAATCGATGGAACGAGATAGCTTTTAAAAGGAGTGGCTCAAGCTCCGCATTTAAAAGTTAGTTTTGAAAAGAACCGAGTGGTTTTTCGAAAGTGTTCCAATGACTTTAACTTGGTTTATTATCTTGCATTAGTTCTTTTAATGCGTGATATTCTTGCATTAGTTCTTTTAATGCGTCCCATCATTTAAATCCTACCATTGCAGAAAACAACCAAAATATGACGTACGCTTATGCCATTCGCATTCGCCACGGGGCCCCGTCATCACCCGTTAGGTTACTTAACTAACGACAGAGCGGGGGCTGGGCTAGCGCGGCTGTAAAACATAAGCAACGCCTAAATAGTTATAAATATAGCAATGATAGACATTACAGATCACAGATGAATACATTGGATATACTAGGAATCCGCAATCCGTTCGAGCCTGCAACGAAAAGCGGATTACACGGTCGCGGTGAATAGCCAATACCCCACCCAAGACCCCTACGGGTGCGGCAAACTACCCGCCAAGTACTCGGCAGTTTATGCACCCCTCCATGGGTCTATCTTAGGAGCAAAAACAGTAAAAAGAATTATACAATGACGGCTACAACCCCGACCCGGTTGTGCGGCCAAACAAATAATAATATTACATCAATTTACATGTTACAAATGAATGAAAGAAAAACAAAATCTCATCTCACATCCACCCCGGCTATTCACCCGCGACAGTCCAACACATTCATATACACATTCCAATATCAAGCACAAATCACAGAGATGTATAACCCCGACTAATCGACTTATAGCGATTAGCCGACGTTCAATACATACAAACATCACAGATATAACAATCATAGTCAAAGTGTAGTGAAGTTCGGAAAAAATACGGAATTATAGGCCCCCAATAACAAATTTCTATTCTGGAAAATCTGGGCACATATAATATATCTTAAAAATCCTAAAAACAATACAGAGATACACTGCACCAAAATCGAGGCAGAGAGGAGACAAGACGGCCGCGGATCCGCGGTGCCATAGCTTGCTGTCGCCGCGGAAACGCGGTCATTTGGTCAGATCTCTGGCTCGTTTTTGGTGGTTATCTTTAAAAAACCCTGAGATAATTTTTGGTATATAACAAATTTTGTTTTGACCAGAAAAAATTTAACAGAAACTAGGGTTTTTGAAAAGTTTGATTTTTGGATTTTTCGGTTCCGAACTTCGTTACACTTCACTACCTAGCTAGTTTAAGTTTAGTTTCGCTCTGATACCACTATAAGTCCACGTTGCGACCCCCGGTTCTTGCGGGGAGGCGGAAACGGTATAAAAATCAAATTTTTGGCGCATGGGGCAACATGGACTAACAAAGTCGGGATCTTTTCTAAACTAAACTAGCAAACAAGCTAAAGAGAGTTAGCTACTCGGAAAGATGGTTATACCTAACTTGAACTCCTTCGTCTTCAAACTTTTATAGAGGTTGATGGTGCTTTCCTCGTTGCCTTGTTCCATCAAAGATGGATCCACCTGAGGGTTCAACCTTCGGGCTCTTTCTCGAATTTGGAGAGAACTAGAATCTTCGGCTTGCCAAACCTTGGATCCTAGAGTGAGTAAAGAGTGCCTAAGGGGTGTTTATCTTTCAAGGAGAGGGATTCTCAACACATGAGAAGGATTCTCCTTGAGCTAGAGGAAGAAGAAGATGAAGTGAGGAGAGAGAAGCTAAATGATAGAATGAGCTCTCTTTTTCTTTCTTGCAACCATATCACAAAAAGAAAAAGAATTATCAAATTAATAATAATAATGAAAATGAAATAGTTGATGGAAGGTTTAGGAATGACCATTATCATTTCAAACATTAAATGGTTTTGCAAGAATCAAAAAGCATCTTTCTTTTGTAATGATGATGGTCAAAACTTCAACCATGGTCAACAAGTCAACCATGGTCAACTAGTCAACAAAATCCAACCATGACACAATTTCATTTTATTAATATTATTAATTGATATAACATAAATCCATTAGGGTTTGGAAAAAGACGACTGTCAACTGTGCATACGCACCCGTTCCGAAACCCTAATGAAAGTCCTCTTCCTCCTCCTCAAACAACTGTGCATACACACCTGCATTCTTGTTCCGAGGAACATGAATACTGAGAGATAAAAGCAACCCCAAAACATATACCAGTATCTGGCTCAAACCAGAGCCTACTAGTAATATCCGTCCGGACTCTAAACGTGCACAAGTGCGCGGATGAGAACGAACCCTGTCGCAAAACCATGCGACCTCTACTCTGTTTTGCCCAGAGGCGAATACCCTCTGTGTGGGACTCTAAAGACTCGACACTACGCTGGCAGTGGGTTTAACCACAGACCGCAAGCGGCACTAGCTGTGCGTAACGGTTCCCAGGTAGATGCCGACAAGAAGGCTGACGAGGTGAACCCCATCTGAACTCCTACTGAGTCTGAATGTGACAGTCTCCGTACAGTCCGGTCTGTTCGTCTAATACATCGCATGTCGGGCCTAGGGGGCGGTAAAACGTCAGTCCCCTAATAGCGGTACAAGTAGTGTCGGAGTGAAGCCCAAAACACACTGAGATAACACTGGAAGCTTACCAGTATATCTCGCTTGCCCTGGCCAGGGACTACTCGTGTAATGGCTCTCCTAGACACAGCGCGATGTCAACCCCCAATACCGGGAGAGACGAATCCTGTCTAACCGGCACTGCCTCCAAGTGCTTCGGGACTGCACCCAACTACCACCTGTTTGCACGACTCCTTTGAGCCGTGGTAGGGTAGTAGTCAAAGTACAGTGGGAACACAGTCGAGGCGAAGTGCCAGTGTCAAGTCAACGGACTAAGCTGTACTCATGTCACCTGGGAACTGATAACTGACGATAGGTATAATACCAACTTGTCAGTTCCCGACGAGTCCTGTCCAGTGTACTCGTAACCCAACGAGCACCCGTATACTATCTCCAGTACGACGTACTGATGGCTGTGGGACAGACCATCTCCCACACTGGGATGAGAAGCGCATACGCTAGTCTACTCCGGAGTATCGATGCCCTGTCTCGATAGTCCTGCGACTAGGGACCTGTATAAGGACGTGCTTATAGATTACCCAGCCCCAGCCCCCACTAGTGTGACTGCCATCACAACGCTGGTAATCAAGCAAAGATCCTAAGGGCTCCACTAATGCGTATAGGTGATATCGCAAAATAAACACATGTATACATTGAAGTAGAAACAAACCAAGTAGCATACTACTATATTGAGCAAGATTGTTTATACAAGGTGAATATCCCAAGCTTCCATTAAGTAATATACAAACTAGTATGATACAGTAATGGCCTCTAGGGCATATACACTAACAGATTCGATGATTTAATGTATAATAATATATATGATATATTGTATTACATTATCTAATATTGGCTCGCTTTATTATTTCATTTTCTCACTGGATGATACATTGATATATATGCGATATATGTTAATTGTATTATTTTCTTTTGTTGCAAATATATAATATATATGTGATATATATTATTGTGACATGATATGATTTATTATTAAACATGTTTAAGGATGATTAAATGGGATTACGGTTTGATTAGGGTTAGCTTCTTCTTGCACCTTCTAGAAGCTTTGCTTTTGTCTTGGTTAAGATATTATGGTTGATATTTTTCCATGACTCATAACTTAACCTAACCAAACCCTAACTCTAGTTTATTCTCTACAAACTCTTAGCCACTCATCCTTGACCATGGTTGATATATCAATCATATTCATTTCTTTCTATTCATCACAAAAGGAATGATCATTTTCCATTATCATCTTCTTCTCTCTTGATTTTGAGCTCACTAGAAATTCCATTTGTGATGATAAATTGTGAGAAAGTGAATTAAAAAGAAAGCATAAATACTACTCTCTCATCCTCATCTCATCTAGCCCATGAGATTAGTGTGTTCATCTCTTTAGAGTGAGAAAGCTTGAGTTATTGAAACTTCGACGTAGATCATCGGAGATTTGGAACACCTCAAGCTAGCATGGATCGTTCGAGTCGTGGAGCCTCTCTTGAGTCCGGGAGATCGTGGATCGCGGTGATGGGACTTCTACTCGGAGCTTGTGAAGCGAAGGAGCGGACTACAAAGGTTGTAATCCCTCACACTTAGCTTAAAAGATGTAATCTTGTATGCTTAACCCTAATTATCTAGCAAAGATCCTGTCTTTGGGTTGTTCGGCACATGTAAAATTTTATTCGTGCATGTTTGATGCGTTATGAACCTTCACAAGTGTGCCTAGGAACCCTACAGTGGTATCAGGGCTACTATGCATTAGATGTCGACCTATGGGGGGTTCTCACTGTGTGACAGTGTGGTGAAGCATAGGCTCTTACCCCCAGGGTGTCCCGAGACCGGAAGGTATTCCGGCGGGTTGTAGTCCTTGCGAGGGGGCATGCGTAAAAAGTAGCGGCTGAAGGACCCGTTGGTGCCACAGCGACCCCATTGGATGGGGTGGCTGCCTGACCTACAGTGATATCAGAGCCTAGCTAGAGTATTAGGCGATGTGTTTACGAAGTTAAAACTCCGATCGAACCCGAACCGACGAAAATAACCCCCTCTCTGGAAATTTTTCAAAATATGGGATTTTTCTGAATTAAAAATATCTAAAAAAATCAGCAGGGAATTCTAAGAATTACTATGAAACACGGGCCCACAACTCCACTAAACCGCGGCGGAACCGCGGCGGAAACCTGCTTTCCGCGGCGGTTCCGCGGCGGAATTTTGGAATTGTGGCACGTGGTTTTCATGGTAATATCTGTAGGTGCTTGTTGATGCTTCTGGGTATTTTTAAAAGTGATTCAAGTGTTGTTTAATCTGGGGTTTATTTTGTAATCGTAGATTCGATCGGAAAATTTAAATTCGTTATTATTTCCGGATATTTAGAATCTGTTAACTATTTGAACGGATATCATTAACTCACTTTTTCCCGGCACGGCAAATTTTCAAGTGTTGAATTTTTATCGGGTTTAAATCTTTCGGAAAAATTGTACAAGTTAAGCGGTGGACCTTCTAGAAGACAACAAACCTTAACTCGATTATGTGACTGTCTTGAACTGCCTTTTGAACCTTCGGGTTTGGGGCAGTACGGCGTGCCACATGTGAGGCGTTGGCTTGACCCTTCTACGGCTGGATCACTGGTACTGTGACATATTCTGGTATTATTTGAACTCCGCTCAAGTGTTGAGCACTTTAGGAAATTTTGGGTATTTGATTATCTGTTCGAAAAGTTTAATACTGTCTATTTATCTGGAATGTGATACAATATGTGGAATTCATAGAGTTAGGCATGAAGTGCGAAGTATGTGATATTTCGGATTTACGATGTCTAAAGTGATTGTGGATTCCAAATGTTGTAGTTTTACAATTTCTTTTCTGTGACCGTAAGTGTAATATGTGATATCGCCGATTTCGTTGCTATATGTCAACGACAATTGGGATGCGCATATTTACTTACGTTGATGATATGTGATATTATGTGTTGCTGTGATATGTTATATTGGATCGTCGCGTTCCGGGGGTTTTATGTGAGATGAGGGTTTTTATTTTCATTCATGTAAAATTCATTTGTAATGTAATATTCTTTTATTTGGGGCACTTCCAGGTTGAGGTTGATGTCACCAGTGTATATTATTTACATTTCCGCATTAAGTAGACCCAAGGAGGGGAGCACAAGTAACCGGGTTCTAGGGTCCAGTGGGAGGCCATCTCGAGGAGTCGAGACCGGGTCTCCTAACCCTAGAATTGGCAGTGTTACTTGCCGCTTTCGTAGGGGTCTTGGGATGTGGGTTTGGCTATTCGTCGCGACCGTAGAATCCGTGTTTTATACATGCTCGTATTGAAAACACGGACGTCCTAGTATATCCAATATTTCATATATGTTCTTCTGCTGCAATGTTCTGTGATGAGATCATATTACTGCCTGAGACAAATGCTTATACTATATATATATATGCTGATATATAAATATTACTGCTTTCGTTTCTTCAGTGATGCTTAGGAAGCATAAGCTGATGGGATTTTATTAATGAGATTAATAAAAAGAAAAGAATCCTAAAGATGTTGTAGAATCAAAACTTTATAAAAAGGGTAGCTACAGTTTTGCTTTACACAGCGGTATATATGATATGCCCTGCACCTTATTCGATGATGAAAGAGCCGAGATCCCTTCACCAGGAGTGACCTCTTTAGCGAAACTGGCAGATGCTACAAAACTCGGTTTGTCTTTTGATTGCTTTTAGAGTTTTGCTTTGCACAGCGGTATATATGATATATCCTGCACCTTATTCGATGAGGAAAGGGCCGACGATCCCTTCACCGGGAGTGACCCCTTTAGCGAAACTAAGAAAAGCCTCAAAAACACTCCTTTTTCAAAAACTACTCGATTCTACGACGATATCAAGTTCATTACGCTCAGGGTTTTCTGAAAAACCTGCGTAGCCCTCCGTCATTTCAGATAGATATTATTTAGTATTCGTGCTATGTTTGTTGACTTAGTTAAGGCATAGTGTACGGTAGCTAAGTAATGTTTATCTGCTAAAACATGAGATGTGATTGGATTAGGGTATTCGTACGGCCTTGTTGATTCAGTTAAGGGTCGTACGGGTGGGTTTAATTCAATCAGGAAATGTACAGGTTGAACTTGACTTGCGATTTATGGTTTGTTGACTTAGTTAAGGTCATAGATCGCTAGGGGAAAAATATTATCGGGAATTTCAAGTGTTGAAATTTGCAATGAGATTGCATACCTTCTATGAGATAGTTGGATCCCGATACCCACTGCGAGTAAGAGTTACTCCTGGGAGAGTTTTACACAGGACAATTAGCCAATCAAGTACGTGTCTAGAAAAGTGTTAACGGGGTTACGCCTCTGAGAAAACGAGGTTTATTTTAATTAGGTCCGTGCGAAAGCACGGGGAACCTCCCTCAAAGTACCGACACTGATCTGGCTGAAAGATTGACGAAATTGTAGGGTGTTGTAATTAATCCCGGCTAATCTTACCTTTTAGGGTTTGAAGGAAGATTTGATAAAAACAGTGGGAGACATCCTGATTAGATAAGATAATAACCAATCTAATCTTGCAAAAGCATACGCTAAAGTGTTTTCTTCTCTCTCTCTCCAGGTAGCGACCATGTCAGGCCATAATCAAGATAATAATATGGATGTATTGACTGAACCCGATTATTGTACTGTGCAAGGGAGCGTTGGACCCTTTCTTTCTTATAAGAGTTATAAGACAGAACAGGAAACATGAGAATATCTGGATTCTCACGCCGCCCAAAAGAACATGAATGTTGATGCATCTTCTTCGGGTGTGTTAGTTATTGAGAACTGTTTCTCAGTTCACCCTACGTCCTGGGTATTGGATACCGGATCAGGATCCCATATATGTAAATTGTTAAATGGGCTACGAAAAGGTAGAGAATTGGGAAAATGTGATCATTCCGTTCAAGTAGGGAACGGTGCAAGTATTGTAGCCAAAGCAGTTGGCGAATATAACCTTGTATTACCAAATCGTAATACACTGATTCTAAATGAGTGCTATTATATACCGAACATGATGTGCAATATTATATCAGTTTCTTTATTAAGTAAAGAAGGATATAATTTTGTAGTAAAGGATAATGTTATGAACATATTCCTAGATCAAAAGTTGATTGCATCAGGCTCGTTACATAATGGCATATTCATTCTGAATCAGAATACAGTCCTGAATATACAAAACACACACAAGAGGAAAAGTTCAGATATGAACGAATCCTACTTGTGGCATTATAGACTTGGTCATATCAATGCGACACGACTGGCTATGTTACATAAGGATGGTTATTTGAATCCGTTCGAATTATCATCTTATGATACTTTCCATTCATGTCTCAAAGGAAAAATGACCAAAGCTCCATTTAGTGGACACGGAGAAAGAGTTACTGAACTCTTAGGACTAATACATAGTGATGTATGTGGTCCCATGTCTATGCATACCAGGAACGGTTCTTCCTACTTCATTACATTCACTGACGATCTCTCTAGATACGGACATGTGTTTCTGATGAAACACAAGTCTGAAGCTTTTGAGAAATTCAGAGAATATAAGCACGAAGTAGAGAACCAAACGGGAAAAAGTATTAAGATTCTTCGATCTGATCGAGGAGGTGAATACTTAAGCAGTGAGTTCCTAGATTATCTAAAAGAGAATGGGATTCTCTCTCAGCTTACTCCTCCTTATACACCACAGCACAACGGTGTATCGGAACGAAGGAATCGGACCCTATTAGATATGGTGCGATCTATGATGAGCGATGCTGAGTTACCTATTTCCTTTTGGGGGTATGCGCTTGAGACAGCCATATACATATTGAATCTAGTTCCGTCTAAATCTGTACCTACCACACCATATGAGATATGGAGTGGGAAGAGACCATATTTTAAACGAGTTAAGATATAGGGTTGTCCGGTCTATGTCAAAAGACAAAATCCAGACAAACTCGAGGCACGATCAGTTCTTTGCAAATTTGTGGGATATCCTAAGAATTCTCAAGGATATATTTTCTATCACGCTGAGGAACAAAAAGTGTTTGTTTCTCAATATGCCACCTTTTTAGAAAAGGAATTTCTTGCAAAAGAAATTAGTGGCAAAGAGGTAGAGCTGGAAGAGGTTCCAGAAACACAAATTGCAACTGAAGATTTAGTAGAACCAGAGGATTCAGTAGTACCCGACGAACCCCGGCCTCTCCGCCGATCTAGCAGGGTTTGTCATCCACATGAGAGATACTACGGTTTTCTCATTGATGGTGGAAGCGAGGATTGCATCATGGAAGATGATGACCCGACTAGTTTCGAGCAGGCCATCACAAGTGGTGACTCTGTGAAATGGCTAGATGCAATGCGATTTGAGATGGAATCCATGTACACCAATAAAGTATGGATTTTGGAAAATGCTCCTGAAGGGGTAAAACCCATTGGGAGCAAGTGGATTTTTAAAAAGAAATTTGGTGTAGATGGAAAAGTTGAGACTTTCAAAGCTAGACTTGTAGCAAAGGGTTTTCGTCAACGACCAGGTATGGATTATGACGAAACCTTTTCTCCAGTGGCTATGCTTAAGTCCATCCGGATCTTACTTGCCATTGCTGCATACCATGACTACGAAATCTGGCAAATGGATGTTAAGACCGCCTTTCTAAACGGTGATTTAGAAGAGAGCGTGTACATGACTCAGCCTGAGGGCTTCGTAGATAGTGGGAGCAGCAGAAAGGTGTGCAAGCTGCTTAAATCCATTTATGGGTTAAAGCAAGCATCGCGGAGTTGGAACATCTGTTTTGATGTTGTAGTCAAAGAGTTTGACTTCATCAAAAATATAGATGAACCTTGTATCTATAAGAAGGTAGCAGAGGGTAAGGTTGTCTTCCTCGTATTGTACGTGGATGATATACTCTTGATAGGAAATGATATTCTTATGCTGCAATCAGTCAAGCTCTTCTTATCACAGAGATTCTCAATAAAAGATCTAGGTGATGCCTCCTGCATATTGGGACTCATGATCTATAGAGATAGATCTAAACGGATACTGGGATTGTCCCAATCCAGGTATATTGACACCATACTAAAGAGGTTTAGTATGGAAGAATCCAAGCGTGGGAACCAACCCACGATCTTTGGACTCACTCTCTCCAAAGAGATGTCTCCCAAGACTGATTTGGAAAGAGCTCGCATGCAAGGGATACCCTATGCTTCGGCAGTAGGCTCTATCATGTATGCGATGCTATGTACCAGACCCGATGTAGCATACTCACTAAGTGTAGTGAGTCGGTATCAAGCAGATCCTGGAGAGAGTCAATAGACAGCTGTGAAGAACATTCTCAAGTACTTACGAAGGACTAAGGAGATGTTCTTGGTGTATGGTAACGGAGAACTCCAGGTGGAGTCCTTTACCGATTCCAGCTTCCAAAGTGATAAGGACGACTCTAAGTCGCACTCGGGATTTGTCTTTACCCTCAATGGAGGGGCGGTATGTTGGAAGAGTTCCAAACAGGATACCGTTGCAGACTCGACGATGGAGGCTGAATACATCGCTGCCGACGATGCTGCCAAAGAGGCTGTCTGGATCAAGAAGTTCATTAGTGAACTTGGTATGGTTCCATCCATTGAGCATCCAATACCTCTGTATTGCGATAACAATGGAGCTGTGGCTTTGGCCAAGGAACCCAGATCCCATCAGAAGTCCAGACATATTCTGAGGCGATATCACCTGATCAGGGAGATAGTTGATCGCCGGGAGATCGAGGTCAGGAGAGTAGATACGAAGGACAATACTGCGGATCCATTCACGAAGGCTATTCCCCAGATACAGTTTGAGAGATTATTCGGTATGCTAGGTATGAGATACTACAGCAGCTGGCCTTAGTGCAAGTGGGAGATTGTTAGTTATGTATATGCCCTAGAGGCCATTGTTGTACATATGATGTATATTATAATGGATGCTTGGATATATATAGAGATGACTTTCTTGCTCGTCAAGATAGTATGCTATTTGGTTTCACTTTATCTTAACATGTTGACTTGTACTGGTTTACTGTTTTTCTCTCACATGTTGATAAAGCCCTTAGGATCTGTATTCGACTACTGGGACTATGATGAGATCATACTAGTGGGGCCACGGTAGTCGATGAGTACATCCTATAACAGTTCCTAGTCGAGGGTATATCGAGACAGGGCATCGATACACCAGAGTAGATTAGCGTATACGCATCTTGACCCATATGATAGGCGATGGATGATCCTATATCCATCGGTATTTGACATCAGAGATGGTGTACGGGTGCTCAGTAGAGACTGGGTACACTGGACGGACTAGCCGAGAACTCCCAGATGGTGATATACCACACGTCAGATGGCAGTTCTCCGGTGACACTGGTACAGGGTAGTCTGTAGACCCGAGATCGTCATAGAGTCTTGTGTGATTCCTACTGTGCTTTGATTTCCACCTTACCACGTCCAAGAGGGCGTGCAAAACGGTGGCTTTTGGGTACAGTCCCGAATCACATGGAGGCAATGAGCGATAGGAGGGGATTCTTCTCTTCCGGTATAGGGTGTTGATGTTATGCTGTGTTCGATTGGCTATAACTGGAAGTCCCTGGCCAGGGCTGATATAGAGATTTACTGGTATGTGTTACTAGTAGTTTCTCGACCCATTATGAGCCATACGTCGACACGACTTATCGGTTACTGGGGTCTGACGTTTACCACCCCTAGACTTGATATGCGACATATCAGACGAACAGACCGGACTGTACGGGAGTGTTACTGATTGGATTCACAGGAGAACGCACAGGCTAGCTTGTTGATCTTCTGATCGCTCAATATCTGGGTGGCTATTACGTTTAGCTGACCGCTTGCAGCTTGTGGGTGTTTGATATGATCATCACCTGCTACCGGCGTATTGACGATTCTTTAGAGTTCTACACAGAGGTTTCTTGGCTCAGGCGAAACGGAGTAGAGGCACATATGTGATATGTACAGGACCGAGAATAATGCGATATGAGATACCGTATTATATTCTCACGATATTTAGATATGAACCGGGTCATCGGATCAAGTGTTGATTCGATGAATCGGTACATGATATATTAGTCGGTAATATTAGATATAGCCGGATCGTCGAATCAAGTGTTGATTCGATGATTTAATGTATAATAATATATATGATATATTGTATTACATTATCTAATGTTGGCTCGCTTTATTATTTCATTTTCTCACTGGATGATACATTGATATATATGCGATATATGTTAATTGTATTATTTTCTTTTGTTGCAAATATATAATATATATGTGATATATATTATTGTGACATGATATGATTTATTATTAAACATGTTTAAGGATGGTTAAATGGGATTAGGGTTTGATTAGGGTTAGCTTCTTCTTGCACCTTCTAGAAGCTTTGCTTTTGTCTGGGTTAAGATATTATGGTTGATATTTTTCCATGACTCATAACTTAACCTAACCAAACCCTAACTCTAGTTTATTCTTTACAAACTCTTAGCCACTCATCCTTGACCATGGTTGATATATCAATCATATTCATTTCTTTCTATTCATCACAAAAGGAATGATCATTTTCCATTATCATCTTCTTCTCTCTTGATTTTGAGCTCACTAGAAATTCCATTTGTGATGATAAATTCTGAGAAAGTGAATTAAAAAGAAAGCATAAATACTACTCTCTCATCCTCATCTCATCTAGCCCATGAGATTAGTGTGTTCATCTCTTTAGAGTGAGAAAGCTTGAGTTATTGAAACTTCGACGTAGATCATCGGAGATTTGAAACACCTCAAGCTAGGATGGATCGTTCGAGTCGTGGAGCCTCTCTTGAGTCCGGGAGATCATGGATCGCGGCGAAGGGACTTCTACTCGGAGCTTGTGAAGCGAAGGAGCGGACTACAAAGGTTGTAATCCCTCACACTTAGCTTAAAAGATGTAATCTTGTATGCTTAACCCTAATTATCTAGCAAAGATCCTGTCTTTGGGTTGTTCGGCACATGTAAAATTTTATTCGTGCATGTTTGATACGTTATGAACCTTCACAAGTGTGCCTAGGAACTTTACATCTACCTAGGGACCGTTACGTACAGCTAGTGCCGCTTGCGGTATGTGGTTAAACCCACTGCCAGCGTAGTAGTCGAGTCTCTAGAGTCCCACACAGAGAGTTTCCCTACTCCAGGCGAAACGATATAGAGGTCGTATGGTTTTACGACAAGGGTTTGGACACATATGTATGTTTACGCACGTACGATATCCGGACAGTTTTTACTAGCCGGCTTTGGTTTAAGCCAGTTTCTAGTATCCGGTTATTGGATTTATACAGTCTAAAGTTTTTCCGTGTTTTCACGGATAGGAGGGGCGTTCTCGTAATTGCGCGAGAAGCTTCTAGAAGATGGTGACTTGGGTGTTAAGGTGGCATATGCATTAAATGAGATTAGTGAGTCATATGAGTGATTCATCCATGTCATTAATGCATCATAAATGCTTAATGACTCATGGAGATGAATCACCCTCTTGTATTTATGAAGCATGATTATTCATCCATTATTTTCTTATATTGGATAAATGATAATGCTTGATATATATTATGATACATCATTATCTCATCTCATTCTCTTGCTCACTTTCTCTCTCTCTTCAAACCCTAATCCTCCCCTCTCATGTGTTGAGTACAAGGATTAGATTAGACTACTTAATCCTTAACCATTCTCTATATCACCTAGGTTACTTGGATTAGCACTTTAAGAAACCTAGTTACCTCTAGTTTGAGGTGAAGCTTGAAGTAAAGCTCTCGGGTGGATCGTCTACTACATAGAGAAGGCCGGAGAGGACGTGGAGAACGGAAAGATGAAGGACACGGTTCCTTAGGTATAATCACTTATCATAGTAGTTAACTCTTCTATGGTTTCTTGTTAGTTATTGTTTTACAAAGATTCTCGGTTAGTCGATATTTACGCCTAAAATAAGATCGTTTTTCATTATTCCGCCTCCCCGCAAGTCGTGGGGGTGTTGTACATCGACTTATAGTGGTATCAGAGCCTCGCTAAACAATAATTAACTCATTAGCAAAGTCGTAAGAATTTCGAACGCAAAACGAACCAGAAAACGACATCGATATCACAAGTTTCTGTCGAATTCAAAACAGGCTCTAAAAATTTTTCAGGTTGCTGCAGAATAACCGGCATAGAAATATAAGAATACTGGTGAAAAATGGGTTTCTGAATCGGCTATACAGCCGCGGATCCGCGGCCGATCCCACCGATCCGCGGCCGAGTTGGGGTCGATTCAACCCAGTTTCCACCAGTAACTCTTCTGTGATATTTGTGTGTTTTCTGGGATGTTTATTTTTCTGCTCAAGTCTCAGGTGCATAGAGAAGTATTGGAGTAGAATCTAATGAGTTTGCACGATCGAAATCTTGCGATGTTTGCTAATATGATTATATCTGTGTTTGTATAATGTGTTCGTAAACCTCCCCTAACTGCTAGTATGTCGGTTGGCAGGGGGTTGCATATTTCTGTAATGGTTTTTTTTACTGTTTGTGGATGTGAACTGTATTGGACTGTTGTGATGATTAGCCGGGGTTTTGAGATGGGTTATTATTTTAATTCATTCAATGTAATTGTAATATGTTGTAATATTATTTTGTGGGGCACATCCAGGTTGCAGTTGTAGCCACCGTTGTATTATTTCATTTTACTGTTTTTACTCCTAGGACAGACCCAAGGTGGGGTGCACAAACTACCGGGTACTTTGAAGTGTTTAGTGGCCTACTCACTTTGTTAAGGGAGATCGCTTCACTTCGGGTATTTGGCGGGTAGTTTTCCGTACCCGTAAGGGTCTAGAGTGGGGTAATGACTATTCATCACAACTGTGTAATCCGTCTTTTGTTGCAGGCACTAAACAAACGCGAATTGCTTGCAAATCCAATAAAGTTCATATGAGATCTGGAATGCCTATTATTGCGTCTGACGAATGTACAATATCTATATATGATAGCTATTTAGACGTCACTTATGTTTTACACCCGTGCTAGCCCAGCCCCTGCTCTGTCGTTAGTTAAGTAACCTAACGGGTGATGACGGGACCCAGTGGCGAATGCGGATGGCATAAGAGGACGTTGAATTTTCGTTGTTTTCTGCAATGATATGTTAATGATGGGACGCATTATTTATAATGCAAAGAAAATAAACCAAAAGTTTAATCGTTGGAACAATTTAAAAGAAACCACTCGGTTATTTTAAAACAGAGGATATTTTTTTAAATTACGGAGCTTTAACCACTCCTTTTAAACGCTATCAGGTTCCTTCGGTTATATCAAGTTCACTACGTTCGCGGTTTCGCCAAAACCATTCGTATCCCTCCGTCATTTCTTATGGATAGTCAGTAGTATTCAAGCTATGTTTGTTGGCTTTCGTCAAGGCATAGTGTTTGGTAGCTGCTGGGGTATTCATTTATAGCATAGATAGATGAGTTGGTTTGGGACAGTCGTATTATCTTGTTGGCTTTCATCAAGAGTATGTACGGGTGGGTTCAAATTAACAAGATAATGATGGGCAGAACTTGACATGTGACTTATGATTTGTTGGCTTTCGTCAAGGTCATAAGAACATGGGGTAAAAATCTATATCGGGAATTTCTAAAGAAACTGAAATTTGCAAAGAGATGCATACCATTTGGAGTTTGATGAGTGTTGGTAGGATTCCTTCAACATTATCATACGATGATATTTGGATCCCGATCCTACTGTGAGTATATGCTACTTATCAGGAGATTCGTCACTTAACGATCAATGCTATAAACCAAGTAGGTGCCGAGAAAGGTGTCAGCGGGGCTACGCCCCCAGAGAAAAGAGGTTCTTTAATTAAGGAACTTCGCGAAAGCGTTGGAAAACCTCCCTTGAAGTATCGACACTAGCCTGGCTGAACGGTTAAGCAAGTATTGTACGGTGAGAATAGTCCTGGCTAATTCTTCTTTTATGGTTTGAGGAAAGATTCGAGAAATTGTGGGAGCCATCCAGTTTAGATAAATTAAAAACTAATCTAAACTTGCAAGAGCATCATGCTAAAGTGTTTTCTTTTCTCTCTCTCTCATTGCAGCGACCTTGTGACCATGACTAGGTTACATCTAGATAACAATTTGACTGAATCTGACTTATATGACCGGCAAAGGTCTATCCAGATGTCTATTGCCTATGATAAGCTGGACCACCCTATTACTACTCAAGATCCCGCCGTCCCAGGTCCAGTTTCCACCGTCGCGGATATGGATATCCGTCAGACAAGGAAAAAGGATAAAGCGAAAGCCAAGTGCCTCGTGTTGGCCTCAGTTGATGGTGTATACCAGAAGCAACACGAGAAGATGGACTCAGTTTCCATCTTTCTCCATAACAAAGATTTATATGGAGAGTAATCTCATATCGCAAGATATAAGACCTCGAACGAATTAATTCAAGCGAGCTTGGCTGTCGGGTCATCTGTAGGGGACGATGTCCTTACGATGACTAGCTATATTGATGAGCTCAAGGACCTGGAGACCACGTTGAGAAACAGGTCATACGCTGACTTATTTCCACAGTCCCTACCCTCTACTTACACCCTGAAAGAAACCAGGGAGACACAAGCTCTGCTTAATGGAGGACCTTCTTCTTCTACATCCAGGGCGAAAGCAAAGGGTGAAAAGAATAAGACCTTTACAAAGCCGATATACGGTGTCAGTAAAGTAGGAGGAAAGGAAAGAACAAAAGTTTCAGGACTTGGTGTAGGTAATGAGGGATGTTCCTATTGTTATGGGAACGGACATTGGCAGAAGGATTGCAGGGCTTTGGAAGCCAGTAGCCAGGATACGAAGCATGTTGTGTCTTCGGCCTCAAGTGTGTTTGTAATTAAGAACTGTTTGTCAATTAACTCTACTTCCTGGGTACTAGATACCGAAGCAGGATCTCATATCTGTAATTCATTACATGCTTTGAGAAACCGTAAAGTTATAAGAGTAGGTAATTTGTCTCTCAGAGTTGCAAACGGAATGAGCATGGATGCTGAATCCGTGGGAGAATATCGCCTAGGTTTGATAAGTGGGCAGATATTGATTGTACGTAACTGTTTGTATGTACCTAGTTTGACTTGTAATATCATATCAGTGTCCTCACTTTCGAGAGAGGGATATGATTTTACATTCGTAAGCTATATAGTTCACATCCATCTAAATCAAGTTCTGATTGGGTCAGGTACATTAGATGACGGTATATACGTATTGAATCAAGCTCAGGTTTTCAATGTCCAGAACACACTTAAAAGAAAGTCTCCAGAAATAAATCAGGCTTTCTTATGGCATTGTAGACTAGGTCACATCAATGAAACACGATTAACGAAGTTACATAGAGAAGGATATTTGAATCCGTTCGAATATCAATCTTATGCCACTTGTGAATCTTGTCTCATAGGAAAGATGACAAAGACTCCGTTTACTGGATACGAAGTAAGAGCGAACGAGCTCTTGGGACTCGTACACAGTGACGTGTGCGGTCCAATGTCTACACATGCGTGAGGTGGTTATTCCTACTTCATTACTTTTACAGAAGATTTCTCTAGGTATGGACATATCTTCTTGATGAAGCATAAATCCGAGGCCTTTGAGAAATTCCAGGAATACAAGAATGAAGTGGAAAACCAAACAGGCAAAAGTATCAAGACACTGAGATCTGATCGAGGTGGTGAATACTTAAGTGACGAGTTCCTGGGTTTCTTAAAAGAGAATGGAATTCTTTCTCAGCTTACTCCTCCATACACATCACAACACAACGGTGTATCGGAAAGGAGGAATCGAACCCTATTGGATATGGTTCGTTCCATGATGAGTAAGACTGAGTTACCGCGATCTTTCTGGGGTTATGCGCTAGAATCAGCTGCATATCTTTTGAACAAGGTTCCAACCAAAACTGTGCCTACCACACCATATCTGATGTGGAGTGGGAAGAAACCCTATCTTCAGTACCTGAAGACATGGGGATGTCCAGCTTTTGTAAAAAAGCAGCATCCGGACAGGCTCGAGGCACGCTCAGTAGAGTGTAAGTTTGTGGGATATCCAAAGAACTCCATGGGATATTGTTTCTATTACGCAGAGGAACAAAAGGTTTTTGTTTCTCGTCATGCCCGCTTCTTAGAAACTGAATTTTTAGAAAATCAGAAGAGTGGGAGCGCAGTAGAACTGGAAGAAATTCCATAACCACAAGCTGTTACTGAAAGTTTGGTAGAACAAGAAGTTTCAGAAGAAAGGGACATACCAGCGTCTATCCGCAGAAGTAGTAGGCAGTCTCATCCGCCCGAGAGATACTACGGTTTTCTCATAGACGGGGATCGAGAAGATTGCGTCATTGATAATGACGACCCTACTAGCTTCCAGCAAGCCATTCAGAGCGGCGACTCATTAAAATGGCTGGATGCAATGCGGACCAAAATGGAGTCCATGTACACTAACAAAGTATGGACTTTGGACATTGCTCCAGATGGGGTAAAACCCGTAGGATGCAAATGGATCATCAGAAAGAAGATTGGTGTAGATGGACAGGTTGAAACCTATAAGGCTAGACTTGTTGCAAAGGGTTTCCGTCAAAGACCTGGTTTGGACTATGACGAAACCTTTTCTCCAGTGGCTATGCTCAAATCCATTCGGGTCCTTCTTGCTATTGCTGCCTTCTATGATTATGAGATCTGGCAGATGGACGTAAAGACGGCCTTTCTAAATGGTAATTTGGAAGAGAGCGTCTATATGGATCAGCCAGAGGGATTCATTCAGAGTGGGAGCATCGGTAAAGTGTGCAAGCTGCTTAAGTCCATTTATGGACTAAAGCAGGCATCGCGGAGTTGGAACATCTGTTTTGATGATATTGTCAAAGAATTCGACTTTATCAAGAATCCAGATGAACCATGCATATACAGTAAGATTGTAGGGAGAGTTGTTGTATTTCTCGTCTTGTACGTAGATGTAATAGGAAATGATATTCCTATGCTACAGTCAGTCAAAAGATTCTTGTCACAGAAGTTCTCCATGAAAGACCGGGGTGATGCCACCTACATTTTGGGGATCCAGATCTATCGTGATAGATCAAAGAGGATGTTGGGACTTTCGCAGTCCAGGTACATAGACACCATATTGAAAAGATTCAGTATGGATGATTCTAAGCGCGGTAACCTACCGGCTTGTCACGAAATCACCCTCTCCAAAGAGATGTCTCCCAAGATTGATTTGGAAAGGGATCGCATGTCGATTATACCCTACGCTTTTGCGGTAGGCTCTATAATGTATGTGATGTTATGTACCAGACCAGATGTAGCATACGCATTGAGCGTTGTAAGCCGGTAACAGGCAAACCCAGGGGAGAAGCACTGGATAGCAGTAAAGAACATTCTCAAGTACCTAAGAAGGACTAAGGAGATGTTTTTGGTTTACGGCGGAAAAGACCTCAAGTTAGAGGCCTTTGCTGATTCCGGCTTCCATAGTGATAAAGACGATTCCAAGTCCATGTCGGGTTATGTCTTTACCCTCAATAGAGGGGCGGTGTGCTGGAAGAGTTCCAAGCAGGACACTGTTGCTGACTCGACTATGGAAGCGGAGTATATTGCTGCTTGCGATGCCGCAAAAGAAGCTGTCTGGATGAAGAAGTTCCTAACAGAACTTCAGGTGGTTCCTACCATAGTTAATCCAATACCTCTGTATTGCGACAACAATGGAGCTATAGCTTTAGCGAAGGAACCAAGGTCCCATCAGAAGTCCAGACACATCTTAAGACGGTATCACCTGATCAGGGAGATCATTGATCGTCGGGAGATCGAGGTTCAGAGAGTTGCTACTGAAGAGAACATTGCTGATCCATTCACGAAAGCCCTACCTCAGATTCAGTTCGAGAGGCTACTCGAGATCATCGGTCTTCGATACGCCAGTACATGGCCCTAGTGCAAGTGGGAGATTGTTAGTGTATATGCCCTAGGGGCCATTATTGTATCATACTAGTTTGTATATTACTTAATGGAAGCTTGGGATATTCACATGTATATAACAGTCTTGCTAAACATGGTAGTATGCTACTTGGTTTTTCTATCTTAATATGTGAGTATACGTATTGATAGAGCTCTTAGGATCTTGCTTGACTACCAGCGTTATGATGGCAGTCACACTAGTGGGGGCTGGGTAGTCTACAAGCACATCCTTATTCAGGTCCCTAGTCGTAGGATTATCGAGACAGGGCATCGATACTCCGGAGTAGACTAGTGTGTACGCTTCTCATCCCAGTTGGGGAGATGGTCTGTCCCACAGCCGTCAGTACGTCGTACTGGAGATAGTATACAGGTGCTCGTTGGGTTACGGGTACACCGGACAGGACTCGCAGGGAACTGTTGGTTGGGTTTTATACCAGTCGTCAGTTTGGACGATATAGAGGTCGTATGGTTTTACGACAAGGGTTTGGACGCATACGTGTGTTTATGCACGTACGACATCCGGACAGTTTTTACTAACCGGCTTTGGTTTAAGCCAGTTTCTAGTATCCGGTTATTGGATTTATACATTCTAAAGTTTTTCCGTGTTTTCACGGATAGGAGGGGTGTTCTCGTAATTGCGTGAGAAGCTTCTAGAAGATGGTGACTTGGGGGTTAAGGTAGCATATGCATTAAATGAGATTAGTGAGTCATATGAGTGATTCATCCATGTCATTAATGCATCATAAATGCTTAATGACTCATGGAGATGAATCACCCTCTTGTATTTATGAAGGATGATTATTCATCCTTTATTTTCTTTTATTCGATAAATGATAATGCTTGATATATATTATGATACATCATTATCTCATCTCATTCTCTTGCTCACTTTCTCTCTCCTCAAGCTCTCTCTCTTCAAACCCTAATCCTCCCCTCTCATGTGTTGAGTACAAGGATTAGATTAGACTACTTAATCCTTAACCATTCTCTATATCACCTAGGTTACATGGATTAGCACTTTAAGAAACCTAGTTACCTTTAGTTTGAGGTGAAGCTTGAAGTAAAGCTCTCGGGTGGATCGTCTACTACATAGAGAAGGCCGGAGAGGACGTGGAGAACGGAAAGACGAAGGACACGGTTATTTAGGTATAATCACTTATCATAGTAGTTAACTCTTCTATGGTTTCTTATTAGTTATTGTTTTGCAAAGATTCTCAGTTAATCGATGTTTACGCCTAAAACAAGATCGTTTTTCATTATTCCGCCTCCCCGCAAGTCGTGGGGTGTTGTACATTGACTTACATTGATCGTGTACGGGGATACGAGGTATCAAAGTTACTTCGTGAATGAAGTTCCTATCTATAACAATTTCTCGATCCCCCCACAACAAGCGTATAAACCCGCTCCTCCAGACTTTCAAAGAAACGCGCAACGAGATCCGGAATCACGAACGCGTTTGGATGGTTATACAACAGGAAATTCCATCCGCGTTTCCGGATCTCGTCGCCAAAATAGCTACCATAAACGTCATGGGTGAATAATTGCGAGAAATCACGTTCAAATTAAAATGTAGGTGCCATGGACAGAAAATGCAGAAAGCTGTAAATTTACAGAGAGGGTTTTAAAGAAGCAAACCTCCTCTGAAAATTTCAGAGGGAGAAGCGGCTATGAGGCGGTGGTTCGGCGGCTGAAATTAGAGATCGGCGGCAGTTCCGCGGAAGTAAGGGGCGATCGTTTCTGCAAATTTTCAACGGCGTCTAGGGTTTGTGTGAGGGTTTGAGTGGAGGCACGGGGAATGCAAAAAAAAAAAGAGAGGGTGTATTTAAAGGGGCTGTCAATTATTTGTACAAAAGTCTTCCCAAAAAGAATAAATTATTTATTTTATTAATTTTTTTATAGATAGTTCTGAATATTTACAAAAACACCCCCCCTTTTTTTAATTTTTAATTTTACAAATTATTACAAGTGGGAATTTCACCAAGCAAGAAATATCCCGACACACAAAAAAAACAAAATGGTATATACATACCACCAAATTTATTTAAAACAGTGTTTCCACTGTTTATGGCTGGATAACCGAAGTTTCGTGGTAAGCGGAGGAAGATTAGTCATTGTAAACTGGCTCCTGCAATATCAGAAGCTCCTCCGATGGTTCTGCGGTGAGGAACGGTTTTACCCTGTGTCCGTTCACTTTGAATAGTGAACCGTCCTCTGGATTTTCCAAATCCACCGCGCCGTGCGGGTATACACTCCGCACAAAAAATGGTCCTTTCCAGCGAGATCGAAGCTTACCGGGATGGAAATGGAGTCGGGTGTCGTAAAGAAGTACCTGTTGTCCAGGCGTGAACGTTTTGCACGTAAGGTGTTTATCATGAAACACCTTCGTTCGGTTCTTTGTAACAACCACGTTCTCATAAGTTTCATCCCGAAGCTCGTTCAGCTCGTTGTGTTGCAACTTCCGATAGCTGCCTGCATCTTCAAGGTTTAGGTTCAGATCTTTGATCGCCCAAAATGCGCGATGCTCGATTTCCATAGGAAGGTGGCAAGCCTTTCCATACACAAGCCGATAGGAAGACATTCCAAGATCAGTCTTGTATGCAGTGCGGAATGCCCAAAGGGCATCAGTTAGTTTCAAAGACCAATCTTTACGGTTCATGGAAATTGTTTTCTCCAAAATTTTCTTGATTTGCCAATTTGAAATTTCGGCTTGCCCATATGTTTAGGGGTGGTAGGGCGTGGATGGCTTATGATTAATTTGGTATTTCCGCATCAAGGCCTCGAAAGACCGATTACAGAAATGCGTCCCATTGTTGCTAATGATCGCGTGGGGGTGTCCGAACCGGGAAAAGATGTTTTCTTTAAGAAATCTAACGACAACCTTGTTATCGTTCATCTGTCTTGGCACTGCCTCGACCCATTTAGAGACATAATCAACAGCTAAAAGAATATACAAGTTCCCAAAAGAGCTGGGAAACGGCCCCATGAAATCAATTTCCCAAATATCGAAAATCTCAACAACCAAGATTGGTTGGAGCGGCATCTCATTTCTCCTGGAAATCCGGCCCAAGTGTTGGCACCGGGAGCAAGTCTTGCAATAATCATGGGCATCTTTGAAGAGTTGTGGCCAGTAAAACCCACATTGCAAGACTTTCTCAGCTGTCTTTCTTGGGCCAAAATGCCCGCCACACGCTTGATCGTGGCAAAACGACAGCACATTCTTGAACTCATTATCAGGAACACACTGATGAATAATTTGGCCTGGACAGTACTTGAACAGGTAGGGTTCGTCCCAGTAAAAGTTTTTTACTTGGGATAAAAATCTATGTCTATCCTGACTTGACTATTCGTTCGGTTGTAGTCATGTTGCCAGATAGTTCACAATATCTGCGAACCAGGGTTCACACGATACTGTCAAGAGTTGTTCATCAGGAAAAACATCATTAATTGGGAGAGGAAGCGTCGGCGAATAAGGAAGTCATGAAAGATGGTCGTCCACTACGTTTTCACATCCTCTTTTGTCCTTAATGACAAGGTAAAATTCTTGAAGTAAGAGGATCCAACGTATTAACCGAGATTTTGCATCCTTTTTCGCAAAAAGATGTCGCAGAGCTAAATGATCGGTGTAGACAATGACTGGAGAGCCGATCAAATAAGGCCTAAATTTTTCTAAAGCAAACACAACAGCCAAGAACTCTTTCTCGGTTGTTGTGTAATTCATTTGGGCATCATTCAGGGTCCGTCTTGCATAGTAGATTACGTGCGGCATTTTATTGATGCACTGTCCTAGGACCGGACCGATAGCAAAGTCGGATGCATCGCACATAATCTCAAAAGGATACGTCCAGTCAGGTGAAGAAAGAATGGGAGAAGAGGTGAGTGAGCTTTTCAGTGATTTGAAAGCAGTCAAACAGCTCGAGTCGAAGTCGAATATGGTATCCTTGGCCAGAAGAAGAGTCAAGGGTCTAGCAATCTTGCAAAGGTCCTTGATAAACCGTCTGTAAAAATCGGCATGGCCAAGAAAAGCTCGGATATCTCTGACGCATCTGAGAGGAGGGAGATTGGAAATGACTTCAATTTTCGCTTTGTCAACCTCAATGCTATTTTGCGAAATGATATGTCCTAGGACAATACCTTCGCGTACCATGAAGTGGCATTTTTCCCAGTTTAACGTGAGGTTTTTATCCTTACACCGGGTAAGGACAGCGTCTAGATGTTGCAGACCCTCGTCAAAAGAATCGCCAAAAATGGAGAAATCATCGAATATCTCCTAAAATTTCTCAACCATGTCAGAGAAAATTCCCATCATACACCGCTGGAAGGTAGCGGGAGCATTGCATAGCCCAAAGGGCATGCGGCGATAGGCAAACATGCCGAAAGGACAGGTGAACGTGGTTTTGTTCTGATCTTTCTCGGCGATGGGGATCTGGTTGTAGCCTGAGTAGCCGTCCAGAAAATAGTTGTACTCATGTCAAGCTAATCTTTTGAGCATTTGGTCAAAGAATAGTAGCGGAAAGTGGTCCTTCCACGTCGTGGCATTGAGTTTTCGATAATCAATGCATACTCGCCACCCTGTCTGGGTGCGACTAGGGATCAACTTATTCACCTCGTTTGTGATGATCGTAATGCCCGACTTCTTAGGGACAACATGTATAGGACTAACACACTGGCTGTCTAAGATAGGGTAAATGATACCACTATCCAGACATTTGACGATTTCCTTTTTCACATCCTCCTTCATGACTGGATTTAACCGCCTCTGTGGATCCCTAGCTGGTTTGGCATCATCCATCAGGTGAATATGATGTTCAACGATCAGGGGAATAATCCCCTTGATGTCCGCCATCGTGCAGCTGAAAGCTTGCCGATTGGATTGCAAGACCGTGAGAAGGGCTTTCTCCTGCTCTGGAGCTAGAGAAGCCGAGATGATGACAGGGAGGGTCTCGTTCTCACCTAAGTAAGCATACTTGAGGTGAGACAGCAGAGGCTTGAGTTCGAGCGTTGGAGGTGAAACAATTGAAGGCAAGATTGGCGGAAATGTCTCGAACTCAAAAGATTCCAACAGAGGCTCAAAGTGAGTGTATGCGACCGAGTTGGATGATTCAACTGACGCATCCGAAAATTCGAAAGATTCAAACACGGGTGGCGAAAAGCTAAGATCGTTCGAAAATGTGAAGCACTCATAATCATTGTCGGGAGTGGAAGCAACAGCAGGTTCAAAGAGGAACGCACTAGTGGCGTCAAGATTACCGTTATCAAACAAGAATTCCTCAAATTCATAGTCCTCTGGGGCGATCTCCTGGATGGAACAAATATCTAGTATATGAGCGCTTGGTTCAGATGGCTGATTCCTTAACCTAAAAATGTTGAGTTCAATTGTCATGTTGCCAAAAGATAGGTTCATCGAACCATTTCGACAATTGATCACATCATTTGAGATTCCAAGGAATGGGCGACCGAGTATCACCGGAATTTGATTCCGGGGGTTAGCTACAGGTTGTGTGTCTAAAACAATAAAGTCAACGGGGAATATGAAGTCCCCAACCTTTATTAACACATCCTCTAGCTCACCCCTAGGATGGGTGATAGATCGGTCGGCCATTTGGAGAGTACAGTGTGTGGGTTTCAGCTCTCCTACACCTAATTGCTCATATACAGAATACGGAAGCAGGTTAATAGTGGCACCAAGATCCAAAAGAGCGCGGTTGATGTTCTTATCCCCAATGGTTATTGAAATCGTAGGACAGCCAGGGTCCTTCCATTTTTGAGGTAAAGCTTGGGTAAGAGCATCACTCAAGGTACTAGCTAAGAAAACCTTCTTTGGTACCTGAGATTTACTCTTCTTAGTGCACAAGTCCTTTAAGATTTTTGCGTAGGAAGGGACTTGTTGGACTGCATCTAAGAGGGGAATGTTGATGTTAACCTGTTTAAACAACTACAGAATCTTCTTCATTTGTGAATTTTGTTTATTGGACCTCAACCGGTTTGGAAATGGAACGTTTTTGAAATTGGTTGAGTCAAATGCTTGTGGAGGAGATTGTGGAGTTGGAACGGATCCCAGAACTGGAGTTTTAGTGGAGTAAGATGTGGGTCCGTTCGGAGCAGCGATTGAAGAAGAAGAGCTTTTTGAATAATGGAGAATAGGCTCAGAAGACGAAGAAGAAGAAGAATCAAAAGAAACGGCCGTGGTGTCATCATCTATCCGTGTGCCAAGCATCCTTCCAGATCTCAATGTAGTCCCGGCACTCGCATTATGGTTCTGTTGTTCAAGAGCAACATGTACATTGTATGGGTGCCCAGGATTTAGGAGTGGTTGAGATGGAAGCTTCCCTTTCTCTCGCTCGCTTAAAGCCGTGTTCAGCTGTGCAATCTGGGCTTCGATGGTCTTGATGCTTTGCCCGTGTGGAGCAGTGTGTTGCACCAAAGACTGAATAGAAGACCGGATGTTGGCGGTGGATTGAGTATATTGCTTTACAAACGCCTCCAGACTCCGTTCTAGCGAGGAAACCTTATCGTTTTTTGACGGAACAAAGTTGTTTTGAGGAAAAGAATTGTTGCAGGGTGAAAAGTTGTTCGTCGGATTTTGAAAAGGTTAGGGTTGGAAGCGCCGCTGAAATTGTTGTTGAGTTTGTTGCTGAGCTTGTTGCTGAGGAGGAGGAGGCCTCTGAAGTTGTTTTGGCCTTGGAATTGATGCTGGTTCTGATTCAAAACGAAATTGGGGTTGTTCCTCCAACCGGGATTGTAAGTGGAAGAGTATGGATCATTTCTTGGTCTTTGCTGAAATGCAGCATTGACCTGATCCTGTCCTAAAGAAGGTGGGTTGTAAGGACAGTCTTCGGTCAAATGGGATGGATCCGAACAACAAGCGCAAATGGTACGAGGGGGAAGAGCAGGGGCAGGAGAAGGTGATGAGAATTTTCTCTCAATTGCTTCCAGTTTCCGTATGATAACAGCCATCTTGGCCTTCATCGCAATTGAGATGTTGAGTTGATGAACTCCTGCCCTAGAAAGACCGGAAGAAGTAGAAGAAGAGGAAGAAGTGTTCGGTCTGGTGCTCTCCCATTGAAGCGTTTGTTCCGCAAGATCATCGAAGAATTGCCAAGCTTCCTCGTCAGATTTGTATAGGAAGGGACCTTGACAAATGGTCTCCAGCAACTGCTTAGTTGCTAGATTCAGTCCCTCATATAAAGTTTGGCAAAGTTGCTATCTTTCAATACCGTGATGAGGGCACTGCACAAGGAGGTCCTTGTACCGGTTAAAGCACTTCCAAAAAGGCTCGATTGGAAGCTGGGTGAATTGATTTATTTCGTTTCGGATCCGTGCGGTCTTATGATTTGGGTAAAAATTTTTAAGAAACGCTTTTACAAACTCGTCCCAACTGGTTATCGAATGAGATGTGGTGCTATACAGCCACTTTTTAGCAAGGTCACACAAAGTGAAAGGAATGACTCGTAGCCGTATAGCATCATCAGATAGTTAGGTTCTCTTCATCATCGCATAAATGTTCTGAAATTTGTTGATGAAGATGTAGGCATCTTCGGATTCAAGCCCGTGAAATTTGGGCAACATGTTGATGAAGTGGGGCTTAATTTCAAAATTATCCCCACTGGCCGGTGGAAGTGAAAGACAAGTTGGAAATGCAGCGTGGGTTGGATAGAAACGATCCTGAAGCCCGATTCGCTGTGGCGCTTCAACAGGATGTGGTTGCGGGTTATTCACACCCAATGAAGGTGGAATTAGTCTTGGGGGAGGTAAAAGGATGTTAGGAGGAAATGCTGACATTTCGGAAGAAGAATTTAGTGATGGTGAAGGTGAAGGTGAAGATGTATGAACAGAATCCCGGTCAACGTCGGAGTTGGTCGGCAAAGGTAAGGGTGAAAGAGGCGTAGAGGGAGTTTCGACGTCGAAGTCGATCGCATAGTCGGTACTGACTAACGTAACGCGGACTAGACGGGCACTAGTGTCCCGAGTCCAACTGGACATACACTAAATGAGTTTAGTGTAGTCAAAGCGTAGAATGTGAGGGTAAGAAAATGTCAATGGAGAAATGTGGATGAAAGGGGTGAAATGGAATTCTGGTGATAAAGGGCAAGTTTTTATAAAAGTTTTTGTTTTGTTGTTTTTTAGATAGAGTTTTGCAAAAATATATACGGATTTATGGCACAACTTCAAACAATCACAGTCAAAACATGCACAATCACACCTAGAACTATGGTCTTCAAAGTCCACTAGAATGCTCCTAACTGTTCCAAAGTGACAAGTTGTGAGATAACCCTCAAATCGTCTCTTCACTGCCAATTGTGGCCAGGTAAGCACAAGTGAGGTAAGGAGGGTTCCGCTCACGAATCACCGTGAAACGGGCCTTTTAAAATTACCTTTCTCACTTGTCTAGCCTAGACACCACAAAGTCAAGTTTAGATAAACGACCGAATACCCACAAACTTCCTCTGTCCTACTGAGCACGACAGTCCTTAGTTGGCTGAGTCTGGATATTTTTTTATTAAGCTCAAGGGTAATGCGTATGCTTTTAGTAATTTTTAGGGTCTTAGGAAGGGTGATGAAATCCCCACCAAATCTGAATTGGTGTTACAGCCCCTTAAAGTCCGTATTATTTATGCAAAATAATAACAAACAAAAATCTAAAACACTTGCAAAAATTTATTTGGCGGTGGCGCAAAGAATCCTGCACAAAAACAGTTTTATTGGAGAGGGGAAGAGAGTTTGCGCAAAGAATGCTGCAGAAAGAATAGTTCAGTGGAGTTCAGAGGAGGTGAGAAGAGGAGTGGAATACTCACAGAAGATTTTGGGTGCCGACGTCAGAGATTGACCGCGGTTCCGCAGTCAAACCTGCGCTTGTGCCGCGGATCCGCGGCTTGACAGTCGATTGGGAGCTTCAAAATTCTTCCCTGTGCTAAATGCAGTCTCCTCTTATTGTTTAGAGCCCTTGAATCTTGATTTGGTCACTGAATTTGCTCCAAAATTTTACAGTTAACCGTGGTTCCGTCTTGATCCACCGCGGTGTAGCCGCAAGATATGGGTCTAACTCCCTACGGCTTTGGCACTGAACTTGATCTTCTTCCTATTCTGCACACTTGCACAAAAAAGAATAAAAAATAACAAGATGATTTTTACAGTTTTTTGTTTTGTTTTTGGTTATATATATATTCATAATTTAACCCGAAATGACATAAAGAAATAAACTACCGTCTCCCCGGCAACGGCGCCATTTGATTAATATTTTTAATTACCGCAATCAAGACGGTTTCGCTTGGTAGCTAGCCGGATGATTACGGGTCGGTCAACGGAGAGATGGGAATCTTTTTCTTCGTGTTTTAACGAGTAAAGTCTAGGTTTGTTTAAGATTAACCATGTGCTAAAATATGTATAAAGAGGGCTTGTTAGGGTTAGGATTAGCTTAGTTTGAGTTAGGAGTCGCTCACTTCTTTCGTTGCCTCTCTTAATATCTATGTTACGGTAATCGGCAACAACGGGGATAGCACTACTAGGAAGGAAACTTGCGAGTATAAGCTAGACTTTCCAACGCTTAGTTCCTTCCTTTTGGTCCTTGTCCGTCCGTTCTTGGCTCTTAGCCGTAACCTCCGGTCAATTCAACCGTAACCGGTCTCACTAGGGTGTCACCGCTACCATGTAGGATAGGATGCCGTAGGGAGCGGATTGTGGTTAAATTGATGGGAGTCCGAATTAAGAAGTCGGGCAAAGAAAAGAGTGAGAGAGATTTCCTTCTCTCAAACTTCTCTTATCCTACCCTAACAAGTGAGAAACTACTCACCCATTAAAAAGAAAAAGAAAATAAAACAAAGAAAGAAGATAGAAAGAAATGAGTTATAGAATCAGAACTAGCTATTTGGGTCCTAATTTTGGCAAGGATCACACTTAAGCATCATTGTTGTAAGGATAAAGGAAAAGAGAAGAAGAAAGCAAACAAACAAACAAATAACAACAACAACTTTAACAAATAAAATTACAAGAAAATTATAAGAACACAATTACAAGACATGCATGTTAAAAGAACTCTTCTTTATTCATCATTCACTCATGAAGCTCGTTGCAATATCAATGGAGAAAGATGAAGAGGAAGAAGAAGATACAAACTATTATCGTAAATTTTAATACAAGAAAAAGCATCCTTTGCTTGGCTTGGAACTGGGCTATTTATAGGCAGATACATGAAACTCTAGAGATAAAATCTGATCCCAAATGAAGTTATAAATCTACCCCTAAAATACGATCCGGCACTAAGTTGACTCGGCCGCAGATCCGCGGCATAAGTGCCACATTGGCCGCGGTTCCGCGGCCCTTTGGGTGAGTTGATGTGTCGTTTTTTCTGGGGTTCTCCATGTTGTTGTTCTTGTCTGTTTAATACACTTGGTTTCTCAGAAGCTCATCATTTTTCTCCCAGATTTTCAGTAGTCCAAAAAGATGAAATGATGTGGATTTTTGCCATGATTTTCTTGAGCTCCGCATTGTAACCTTGGATCTTGTGCTGCCTTCTTGTTCTTTGTGCATGAAATGACCATTGATTTCCATTTTGTCCCAGGAACTGGTAGGCGGCATCTGACGAATGGTGAGCGGAGACCCATATTTTATCTGTTGTTAGCAGTAGTCCTGAATTTGTTGCGACTTTTCATGATTTTCACTGTTCAGACCTGAGAACCTGTAACCTGCAATTATTTAGCAAATACGGATCAAGAGTACCTACCTATATGCAATGCGATCAAGAATGGGCTGTATAAAAATGCAAAAGTCTGATATGAACAAAAGCCATATACAATCCAGAGGTGTAAACAACAGCGAGATGCATGCCTACTCAACGGTGAAAGCGTACACAGCAAGAAATGCAATTTTGTAGTGCACATAATCAATGCGACCGAATATGTATAAAATGAGTTGTATCTTTACTGCCACGGCTAATATGAAATATATACTGTGACTGTGGCTCCTACTTAATAATTTGTGTTGATATTGCTATTTAATGCCTGTTAGAAATATACTTCTCATAGAAAGTTCTCTCCGTTTAGTGCGGACGGGTAATTAACTATAGGGGTTTGCGTCTGTAGGAAATCTAGTCCCCACAATAAAAAAAAAACCCTTTCCGAAGGGTGAATCTGAGAAGTCACGCTACATCGATCGCATCCGTCTGGCCCCTCAGCCACACACCACAAACACACACCCTACCCCGGCGTCGCGGTAATGCGGCACAATTCTAAAGAGACAGGAGGATCTGTATTGATCTGACCCCGTAAGACACCCTAAGGGTCCGTGAGATACATGGGACCCCTTACGGAGATGAACAAATTATGGCACGCCCGGTGGGACAGTCTCTTTCTTTGTGGTTTCTTTCTATTCTCAAAAAAGCATTTTAAACTATGTTTCTCCGAGCAAAACATGGCAATGAAAAACAACATTGGTGCTTGAATTGGAGCGACCACTACCTCTCCTTACTTCATGACAATCCCACTGGGGTCTGTGATCCAACTGCCACATGGCCACGTCGAAGTCAGAGGATTGGGCTCCTCTATTCAGTTTGGCACATTTTCGTCCGTCCCGTTCGCTCAATGTGCCGTGGTTCCCAAGGCTCCTGCTACTGAGCTTGTGAACTCTGAGGTGAAGAAAGACGTTGCGAATGTTACCACTCAGGATAGCCCTGCCAAATTTCCAAGCAGGGGGCACCAGCCAAATGTGGTTGTTCCCAGCAACTCTTATGCTGACGGCGACAAAGGCACCCAATATATTCGGGGGCCACCGATGGATACGGCCACGACTGCTAGACAGTCATTCTTTTCCAGGCTACCCTCCTCTAGCTCAACTGATCGATCAACTCGGCCTTCAAACAAAGGACGGTCCAGCAACAACGCGTGGCAGGGGCAGATGTCCTTAAACACCACTTTAGCCACCGTCAACCTTCATGCCAACAACAGTGTGCGCCGGGGGCAAGAAGCATCACATACCTCCATAGACACTGTTTAGTCGAAAATATTGCACATTTGATGGAACATTTTCCCTACTTTTGTTAAGTGCTTAATGGTGTTTATTGCAAATATAGAACATATGTGGATTTATCTGTAAAGTATTCTTTATCATGTATTTCTACATTATAATTAACATTATGAGGGAAAATATATGCATATAATATTTTAGTAATTAAAATATGCATATCATATCAAATAATCCTAATCAATATTCTTAAAGATTTAATATCATATAAAATGGTTAGGACAATATCTCAAATATAACAAATATTACTAATACTATAAAGTGAGATATTGTGCAGATATTAGTTCAGGTCTGGAGATCGAGAGATCCGAGATGTCAGGAATAAAATATGCCGATAAAGTTGAATCAAATCATAAAATCATAAACGGCAGAGACTCAGAGGAAGATTTGAAGAATCCGGACATCAGAATGATCTCCAAGTGTCAACACCAAACATCACAAGAATTTTGAAGCCCTGATCTCACCAAATAGCGGCCTAACCGAGGCCAAACCCCATGATATGTTGCGGATCCACGGCCTCCTTGTGGCCGTAGGATTTAGGATATTTTAGGTGTGATCACAACAGCAAATCATCACACATAGGATCAGGGTTTCTAATTTCTGTGACTATAAATAAGACCGAGAGCTTCATATGAAAAATCATAACCGAATACATCACCGAAAAGATCAAGAGATCCAAGACGGTCCACAAATCAACGTGATCAATCAACTCAACATTTACGTCCCAACGAGATACGATCGAGAGCAAATAGGCTTCTTTGTATTCTACTCTTAAAAAGGATTTTTAAATGATAAGTTGATTAATAAAAGTAGATCATTAGTTTAATTATTTCGCATTTAATTTCTGCATTTAATTTTTGCATTACTTTCTGCATTTATATTATGATCTCTTTCTTCATCTTCTCTTCTATCTCAACCATGAGCGAGTAATTCCTAACTTGCTATGGTTCGTAGGCTAGAGTAGATCAATGGATGATAAAATATTTTAAAGTTTATAAACTTTACCAAAATAAATGTTAACATCCTTATCGGGCGCGCTACCGATTTATTGATAGTCTCAACCACGATTTGAGATTAGATTAACACTTGTTTTGCTAAAGGCTAGACATGAATAGAGATCAATGCAAGGACAAGGGTTAAGAGTGAGGAAACCTTAGTTTCTTCCAAAAGAACCCTAATCTACATTCATCACTATCGATCTAATTTTAAACTATTAAAAGATAAAAGGAATCATTTTTAATTATTCATCAATTACTACCAAGTCATATAAACCCTACAAGCCCCTTCTTCATAAAATCTACATCCGTATCAAAATAGATCTACAACCAATCATCTATCTTTCAATCAACTCGTCTAAAGCAAGAAAAATGTTCACGTTTCCCTGCGGATGACCCGTACTCATCGCGGCTAGCTACTAGCGACACCGTCTTGATTGCGGTTACTTTATTTACGAACACATTCTTTTCAGCATCACATCGATCAAATGGTGCCGTTGCCGGGGAAACGACTGTGATTTTTTTCTTGTTATTCGGGTTGATTTCTTATAAAATCCAGCGAACATATTATAAATGAGAACAAAAACCGCATCTTGTGTATTTAACGATTATTGTGCGAGTTTTGCAAGGGATTCTGGAGTAACTGGAGCAAACCAACACAGAGTTAGATAATCTCAACATATCCCAGAGGAGCATAGGGGTGCTCTGAAGAAAACTCAGCAAGAGAACCCTCTATAGTGTGGCGGAACCGTGGCGAAAAGAAGCATTTTGCGGTGGAACCGCGGCGGAGTGGTGGAATTAAAGCGCCAAAATCCTCTGGTAATTTTCTAATATCTTTCTCTCTCCTCTAAGATCCAATATTCTGATTTTTCCTGCAGGATTCTTTGCAAATATCACCGCTCAAAATTTTTTTTGTGTGTTTTGATATCGGTTTGTTTGTGCATATCTTAACCAGACATTAAAGGGCAATAACCCAAATCCAGATTAGGTGGGGATTTCATCATCCTTCCTTGGCCCCACAAATCATAAAACGATCATACTTTCTTCCTACATTAATTAAAAAATATCAAGACCAAGCTTCTAAGGACCGTCGCGCTCAATTAGGATAGTGGAGGGTCGTGGGCAATCTATCGCTTATCCGCATTTCTCTTGTGGTGTCTAGGCAAGTGTGACTAAGAAAAGTGGTTACTTAATTAGGCCCGCTATTTTCGGTGATAAGTATAGAGGATACCTCCCACTTACCTGGCACTTACCTGATCGCAAGAGCGATAAAGAGGTGGTAGAGGATTGATCATGTGACTTGTCCTTTGGAAGTCTAGGAGCGGTCTAGTGACTTGACCTAGGTGATCCTAGCTATATAGTTTGATTGTGCATTTTGTGATTTGTTGAGTCAACCCTTAAATCCGATTTTTTTCAAAACAAATCTTTTTAAATCGTTCTCACACACGCTGCCATGTGCACTAAACCTACTTAGTGCATGATCGGCTGGACACGGGATTCTAGTGTCCGTCTTGTCCGCGTCTTTGCTATCGACTCCGAAGTCGGTACTTCTTCATCATCTATTTCCCCTCCACCTACCTCATCGACCGAGATGGACGGTTCTTGTTCAGTCGAAAATATCGCACATTTGATATAACATTTTCCTTACTTTTCTTAAATATCCAAAGGTGTTTATTATAAATATAGAACATATTTGGGTTTATCTGTAAAAATACTATTTACCATATATTTATATATTATAATTAACATTATGAAGGAAAATGTATACATATAATATTTATATAATATTTTGATAATTTAAATATGCATATCATATCAAATATCTTTAACCAATATTCTCAAAATATAATATCATATCAAATTGGTTAGGATAATATCTCAATAATACCAAATATTACTAATATTATTCATTGAGATATTGTGAAAGGTTTAGTTCAGGTCAGGAGATCGAGATGTTGAGATGTCAGGAATAAAAAATCTTCCAATAAAGTTAAATAAAATCGAAGAATTAATACTGGTAGAGACTCAGAAAAGATATGAAAATTCCAGACATCAAATAAATCTCCATGTGTCACAACGAAGAAGCTTCAGAATTCTGAAGCCAAGATCTCACCAACAAACCGCGCTTCTACGTCAAAACTAGCATCAATGCGGCGGATCCACGGCTGATTCGCTGAGTCAGGATTTAGGATTTTTAGTTGTGATTTGCAACAACAAACCCTAATCCTGGGGATCTATAGTTTTTGGTTTTGGGACTATATAAAAGACCGGGGGCTAAACTTAAAAATCATCAATCTACACAAGCTAATCATCGTCAAAGAACAAGTGATCCAAGAAAGGTCAAAGATTCGACGTGATAAAGAGACGTGAGATTCGACGGAACACATACATCCGACAAGGCAGAGATCGAGAGCAACTTCTTCCTCCTCTTGTAATCTAGACTTGAAGTTTGTACTTGTGAAGTTGATTAATAAAGGTAGATCTTTAGCTTAATTAGTTTAATTATTTAGTTATATTATGAATTTCATCTCTATCCGTTCTTCTATCTCCATCATGCACGAGTAATTCTCCGCTTGATAGGGTTCGTAGGATTAGGGTAGATCAATGGATGAGAAACTATTTTAACTTCTTTTACGTCTTATGAAGTTTATAAACTTTAGCAAAAGAATCGTTAACATTCTTATCGGGCTCGCTACCAATTTATTGCTAGTCTCGACCGCGATTTGAGATCAGATTAACAATTGTTTTGTTAAGGGCTAGACTTGAATAATGATCAATGAAAGGACAAGGGTCAATAGTGTGGAAACCTTAGTTTCTTCCAAAAACCCTAATCCTCATTCATCACTATCAATCTAGTTTTAAATCTATCAAAAGATAAAAGGAGTCATCTTTATTAGTCATCCAGGATTACTAAATCCTAACGAACCCTACAAGCCCTTTTCTGATATAAAATCTACATCCGTCTTTAAACTAGATCTATATTCTACATCCGTGTTTAATGTAGATATAGATTCTATAACTATTCTTCACTATTATCTATTCTTATTCTTCTTACTAATCAACACGTCTAAAGAAAGATTAAAGGATACCACATATCCCTGAGGATGACCCGTACCCATCTCGGTCTAGCTACACGCGACACCGTTATTGATTGCGGTTACTACACACACTTCTTTAGATACAGATCAATCAAATGGCGTCGTTGCCGGGGATACGTGCATAATTTTTTATTCTTATTATTCGTGTTGAATTCTTATTCGATCTATATCATAAAACAAGGGAGGCCACTGTAGCGATTTTTGCGAGAGGATCTGGAGTCACTGTAGCAAGGAGATAAGGATTCAAAGACATTCATTAAGACCTAGAGAAGCAAGGGAGGCCACCGTAGCAAAAAGTTTTCAAAGAACTCTCAACTCCGCGGCGGAACCGCGGCAAGAAGTGTGTTTTGGCGGCGGAACCGCGGTGGTGTTGGTGAGTTAGGGCTTCAATTTTCTCTCGTATCTTTTCTATCTCTTTCTCTCTCCTCTGAAAAATCCAATAATATATTTTCTGCAAGATTCTTTGCAAAATATCGCCGCTCAAAAATCTTTTTGCGAGTTTTGTTTTGCGGTTTGTTTTTATATAATTTAATATGGACATTAAGGGGAAAAGACCAAATTCAGATTAGGTGGGGATTTCATCATCCTTCCTAAGCCCCACAATCACAAAATGAGCATCCGCATCACCCTACATTAATTAAAAAATATTTAGACCAAGACTCTAAGGACCGTCGCGCTCAATAAGGACAGAGTAAGGTCGTGGGTAATCTATCGCTTATCCGCATTACTTTTGTAGTGTCTAGGCAAGTGTGTCTAAGGCAAGTGGTTACTTAATTAGGCCCGCTATTTTCGATGATTCGTATAGAGGATACCTCCCACTTATCTGGCATTTACCTGGCCACAAGAGTGATAAAAAGACAGTAGAGGATTGATCCTGCGGCTTGTCCTTTGGAAGTCTAGGAGCGGTCTAGAGACTTGACCTAGGTAACCTTAGTTTTAGGGTTGTGTGTGCATTTTTTTTGCGGTTTGTCTTACGTCCGACACTTTTCAAAACAAACCAATTTTTAAGTTCTCATACGCTGCCACGTGCGCTAAACCTGTTTAGTGCATGCTCGGCTGGACACGGGATTCTAGTGCCCATCTTGTCCGCATTTCTGCTATCGACTCCGATGTCGGTACTTCTTCATCTCCTTTTCCCCTCCACCCACCACATCGACTGAGATGGACGGTTTTCCATCAGATTTTACCACCACTATCCTACCACCACCCGTTGGTGCGCAGAATTCACCACGCATCTCTCTCCAAGAAAGTTGTTACCCAATGCGTAGACCCCTTTCTACCTGTCTATCTATTTCACCAGCCAATGGAGATAATTTTGAAATTAAACCCCACTTCATCAAACTGTTGCCCAAATTTCACGGGCTTGAATCCGAAGACGCATACATTTTTATAAACAAATTCAAAAACGTATGCGCAATGATGGTACGTCACAACTGTCTGTGGATCCTATGCGCTTACGTCTTCTCTGTTTTACTTTGTGCGATCTAGCAGAAAAATGGCTTTATAACACTGCCTCACATTCTATTGCCAAATGGGATGAATTCGTTGTAGCATTCCTTAAGAAATTTTATCCCAATCATAAGACCGCCCATGTTCGAAGCGAGATTAACCAGTTTACCCAACTTCCCAATGAACCATTTTGGAAATACTTTGAACGGTTTAAGGATCTTCTTTTACAATGCCCTCATCACGGAATCAATAGATAGGACCTTTGTTGCATTATATATGAGGGTGTTAATCTAACAACAAAATAGATGCTTGAAACCATGTGTCAATGTCATTTCCTGTTTAAAGATGATGGTGAAGCTTGGCAATTTCTGGAAAATCTCGTTGAACAAACACTAAAGTGGGAAAGCGTTAGACCTACATCATCTAGGGGGAGGTATCCATAAGCTTGATATTTCCATCGCAGTGAAAGCCGAAATAGCCGCGATACAAAAGAAACTCGATGCTATAGAAAACAAAGTCTCTTCAGTCCCCTAAACCAATTTACGCTCCCCAAAACCATGTGTGGTTGCTGTTCCAACCCATCAAATCTAACGGAAGAATGTCCTTTGAATCCATCATTTCAAGGTCAAGAACAAATTAATGCTACTTTTCAGCAACGATCTCGAAACAATCCTCATTCTTCCACATATAATCAGGGATGGAGGAATCATCCTAATTTTGCTTGGAACCAAAACGAAAACCAAAATCAAAACCAGTTCCAAAGAAAATATCACCTCCACAGCAACAGTAACCACACCCACAGAGTCAGCACCCTTTCATTTGCAACCTTTTCAAAATCTGGCCAACAATTCTACACCTTATAATAATTCTTTCCGAACGGCCGGTAACGAAAACTGATCTTCACTCGAACGAAGCGTGGATATGTTTATTAAACATTCCATGCAATCGACAGATGAAATAAAGTCTTCTATCCAATCATTAACACAGACCACCACCTCCCATGGTGAAAGTATGAAATCGATAGAGGCGCAACTTGCACAAATAAATGCTGCGATGAGTGCGAGAGAAAATGGGAAACTTCTATTTCAACCTATACCTAATCCTGGCCACTCACAAAGTTATAATGTGAGTGGTGTTACCACGTTGAGATCAGGAAGAGTGCTGGATAACTAAGTGGGTGAACACGTTGATGATATTAATGATACCCCGGCTTCTACTTCTTCTCCTATTTCGTCTAGTCCACCACCTTCTTTCGAGCCTATTCTCCATTTTCCCTAAGGCTCGAACACTCAGCCCACTTCCCCGAGTCAATCTAAAACAATCCCAACTCCAATTCTGGGATCCATTCCATCCCCACAATCCTCTCCAATGTTGGACCCAACCCTTATTGATAAAGCACCTTATCCAAACAGGTTAAGGGGCAACAGACCAAGTTCACAAATGGAGAAGATTGTGGAAATTTTTAAGCAAGTTAACATAAACATTCCTCTCCTAGATGCTATTCAAAAAGTTCCGGCTTATGCAAAAATTCTAAAAGACTTGTGCACTAGGAAGAGAAAAACTCAAGTGCCTAAAAAAGATTTCTTAGGGAGTAATGTAAGCACTGCTTTTACCCAACAACTACCCAAGAAACGAAAGGACCCCGGAAGTCCTATCATATCTATTTCTATTGGGGGTAAAGATATCAATCGTGCTCTACTTGATTTAGGCTCTAGTGTTAACTTGCTTCCTTATTCTCTGTATGAGCAGTTAGGGATCAGAGAGTTAAAACCGGCGCACTGCACTCTTCAGATGGCCGGTCGATATATCACCCAACCTAGGGGTGAGCTAGAGGATGCGTTAATCAAAGTCGGGGAATTTATATTCTCTGTAGACTTTATCGTTATAGATACACAGCCTGTAGCGAACCCACGAAAGCAAATTCCGGTGATTTTAGGTCGACCTTTTCTTGCCACTTCCAACGCAATAATCAATTGTCGAAACGGCTCTATGACCCTATACTTCGGGAAGATGTCAATTAAGCTTAACATTTACAAGTTGGGAAGTGAACCCTTCGAATCCTATGCTCAAGTATTATCTGTCGAAGCGATAAATTTCGACAGCAGCGAATTTGAACAGCTTCATGATTTTGATCTTGACTCCGCTAGTACGTTGTTGTTTGACCCTGCTATTTATTATACACATACGGACACTTCTATTGAGTTGTCCGGGTCAAAATCTAACGCTGAATATGAACCTTTTATGGAGTCCGAGTATCATCCCATTCTTTTCGATGGGATTATTACTCGGGATATCGATGAAAGTTTTGAAGAAATTTTCGCTGAAGAACTCGCATTCTTAGAGAACATGGGTGATGTGATGAATCAACCCCAATACAAAGAAGTTGAACCACTACCCCTTCTTCTTATCAATAACAAGAATGCGAATAATCCACCATCACTGTTTCATCTCTATAAACTGAGACGTAAACACGTTTTATTCCACCCCTTATCCCCTCCTCATTTCTTCACGTCGATAGGTGACATGTTCTTCTATCAACCAGTGCGTTACATAGATAAAATATTTGAATGGTTGGTGTTGACTTTTGGTCTTTGTAAAACTTTGCATAGACCAATAACTTTAACCCCCCCTCATAATTTTAAATGCTTAATACGATTTTACTCATGTTTGGGGGGAGTGATATATTTTGGCTCTTGAAAGAAATTTTTACAAAATTGTGAGCCAAAAATAAATTTGGGAGAGGATTTCACTTTCATTATTTCTTGTCCCCGTTGCTTTTCCTCCCAAGTCTACAATTTTTTTAAGCTTGAGAGATGACATCAATGAGGACACTACTGCAAACAGGTTTGGGGGAGGTTTGTGCTTATTCACGCATTATTTTGCATCATACTATATATAAGCAAAAAAATTGATAATGAATGTTTGAAAGTGAAAATTTACATATGAAAGAAAGGAATAGTTTGTGAAAAGCAAGAAAATTAGATGTTTTCTTAAACGAAACTAGTAATAAGTAGTTATGAGCCGTTGTCGCAAGGGTTAGTAAGACGAAGGAAATTGCTAATCTAAGGATAAAAATAAGTCTAAAAAATAGTCCCTGTTCTTAAAGCCAAACATTTGAACGTTGATACACCCTACTATACGCACTTACACACATCTTGAAACTTGGGATAGTAGAAGATACCTTGAAATGCTCTTGTCTAAAATCCTTTGTATGAAAAATAAAAAAAGTATAAGTGGTGAAGAAAAAAAATGAAAACTGGTTTTGTAATTGCTTAATGCAGCAAAAAATATATAGCGAAGGTGCTTTATCACATAGTGCCTTAGATCAACTGGTTTAGGAGCCACTGCTAAGCCTTAGGTGTTGCAAGAAGGAATTACGCCTAAATACGCGAGCACATTTAGTAATCGGTTGGTTAGTACCTCAAGAAATATTAACAGTCGCATGAAGGATGTGTGAGCAATTTCATCAAAAAAAATTCACCAACTAAAAAGTACTTTGCAAGATGGACAAGAGTATGATAGCTTGAATTGAATTCTCTAAGTGTAAGGATGTCTTTTACACACATACAGAGGTATATGATCGATGTGTGGAATAAAGATAAGGAGGAAAACTAAAGACGATGTTTTATTGAGAGATGGTGTGATTTCTAATATCTTTTCACGACCATTAAGATAGGGCTCATAGCAACTGAAAAGCTGGTGTAGTTGGAAACTCTTATTTTCAAGTTCTTTCTTTTATAGTTCTTATCTTTGTACATAACTTTTAATTTATTTCTTTTATTATAGGATTTTGTAGGTGTAATCCGCTGAAAACCCTCGGGAGACAACACACCTCCTACTAGGGACACCTAAAGGTTTAACGGCTTATTGCACGTACTCGGTGCAATCGTGTTGCCTATGAAAGTGTGCTACTTAGGTTTTTCTTTTTCTTTTTCTCTCCCTCTTGAATAAATAAGTTTGCTCGGGACGATCAAAATTAAGTTTGGGGGTATTTGTTCAATCAAAAATATCACACATTTGATATAATATTTTCCTAACTTTTCTTAAATATCTAAAGGTGTTTATTATAAATATAGAACAAATTTGGGTTTATCTGTAAAAATACTATTTACCATATGTTTATATATTATAATTAACATTATGAAGGAAAATGTATGCATATAATATTTATATAATATTTTGATAATTTAAATATGCATATCATATCAAATATCCTTAACCAATATTCTCAAAATATAATATCATATCAAATTGGTTAGGATACTATTTCAAAAATACCAAATATTACTAATATTATTCATTGAGATATTGTGAAAGATTTAGTTCAGGTCAGGAGATCGAGATGTTGAGATGTCGGGAATCAAAAATCTGCCGATAAAGTTAAATAAAATCGAAGAATCAATACTGGCAGAGACACAGAAAAAATATGAAGATTCCAGACATCAAATAAATCTCCGTGTGTCACAACGAAGAAGCTCCAGAATTCTGAAGCCAAGATCTCACCAACAAACCGCGCTTCCAAGTCCAAACTAGCATCAATGCGGCAGATCCGCGACTGATTCACTGAGTCAAGATTTAGGATTTTTAGTTGTGATTTGCAACAACAAATCCTAATCATGGGGATCTATAGTTATGGTTTTGGGGCTATATAAAGGACCGAGGGCTAAACTTAGAAATCATCAATCTTTTACATAAGCTAATTACCGTCAAAGAACAAGTGACCCAAGACAGGTCCAAGATTCGACATGTTCAAGCGACGTGAGATTCGACGGAACATCTATATCCGACAAGGCAGAGATCGAGAGCAACTTCTTCATCCTCTTGTAATCTAAACTTGAAGTTTGTACTTGTGAAGTTGATTAATAAAGGTAGATCTTTAGTTCAATTAGTTTATTTATTTAGTTACATTATGAATTTCATCTCTATCCATTCTTCTATCTCCATCATGCGCGAGTAATTCTTCCTTTGATAGGGTTCGTAGGATTAAGGTAGATCAATGGATGAGAAAATATTTTAACTTCTTTTACGTCTTATAAAGTTTATAAACTTTAATAAAAGAATCGTTAACATCCTTATCGGGCGCGCTACCGATTTATTACTAGTCTCGACCGCGATTTGAGATCAGATTAACAATTGTTTTGTTAAGGGCTAGACATGAATAGAGATCAATGAAGGGACAAGGGCCAAATGTGTGGAAACCCTAGTTTCTTCCAAGAACCCTAATCCTCATTCATCACTATCAATCTAGTTTTAAATCTATCAAAAGATAAAAGGAGTCATCTTTATTGGTCATCCAGGATTACTAAATCCTAACGAACCCTACAAGTCCTTTTCCGATATAAAATATACATCCGTCTTTAAATTGGATCTATATTCTATATCCGTGTTTAACGTAGATCTAGATTCTATAACTATTCTTCACTATTATCTATTCTTCTTCCTCTTCCTAATCAACACGTTTAAAGAAAGATTAAAAGATTCCACATATCCTTGAGGACGACCCGTACTCATCTCGGTCTAGCTACACGCGACACCGTTATTGATTACGGTTACTACACACACTTCTATAAATACAGATCAATCAGTTCTCCATCAGAATTTCACGATACCACCCTGCCACCACCCATAGGTGTGCAGAATCCACCGCGCATCTCTCTCTAAGAAAGATGCTACCCTATGCGTGGACCCCTTCCTACTTGTCTATCTCTTCCACCGGCCAATGGGGATAATTTTGAAATTAAACCCTACTTCATCAACTTGTTTCCCAAATTTCACGGGCTTGAATCCGAATAGGTATACGTTTTTATCACCAAATTCGAAAACGTATGCGCAATGATGGGCACAACCTAACTTTCAGGGAATGCTATGCGATTACGTCTTCTCCCTTTTACTTTATGCAACCATGCAGAAAAATGGCTTTATAGCACTGCCGCACATTCTATCGCCAAATGGGACGAATTCGTTATAGCATTCCTTAAGAAATTTTATCACAATTACAAAACTACCCGTATTCGAAGCGAGATTAACCAGTTTACCCAACTTCCCAACGAACCATTCTGGAAATTCTTTGAGCGGTTTAAGGATCTTCTTCTATAATGCCCCTATCACGGAATTGATAGATGGAAACTTTGCCGAATTATATATGAGGGTGTTAATCCTGCCACGAAACAGATGTTTGAAACCATTTGTCAATGCCATTTCATGTCCAAAGATGATGGCGAAGCTTAGCAATTCCTGGAAGATCTCGTCGGACAAACCTTACAATGTGAAAGCATTAGACTAACTTCATCTAGGGCAGGTATTGATCAGCTCGATATTTCCATCGCAGTGAAAGCCGAAATGGCCGCGATGCAAAAGAAACTCGAAGCTATGGAAAACAAATTCTCATCAGCCTCCCTAAACCAAGTTACACTCCCAAAAACCGTGTGTGGTTGCTGTTCTGACCTATCACATTTAACGGAATAATGTCCTTTAAATCGTCCGTTTCAAGGTCAAGAACAAACCAATGCTGCTTTTCAGCAACGATCTAGAAACGATTATTATTCTTCCACATACAATCAGGGATGGAGGAATTATCCTAATTTTTCTTGGAACCAAAACCAAACTCAAATTCAAAACCAGTTCCTAAGCAACTGTCAAAGGCCTCCCCCACAGCAACAGCAGCTACCATAACAAAATCAGCATCTCTTTTAACCGTAATCTTTTCAAAACCTGGCCAACAACTTTGATCCTTATAATAATATTTCAACGGCCGGTACCGATAAAACCTCTGCGCTCGAATGTAACTTAGAAACGTTCATTAAACAATCCACGCAAACGATGGCTAATTTAACGTCTTCTATCCAAACTTTAGTGCAACACACTGCTTTCTACAGTGAAAGCATAAAATCGATAGAAGCACAACTTGCACAGTTAAATGTCGTGATGAGCGAGAGAAAGAAAGGGAGACATCCATAACAACCTCTACCAAATCCCAGCCACTCACAAAGTGCGAATATCATCCTTCAAAATCATAATGTGAGTGCCGTAACCACGTTGAGATCGGGAAGAGTGCTGAATAACAATTTTGGTAAACAAGTTGTTGAGGATGAATTAGATGAAACCCCAGCTACTACTTCTAATCCTACTTCGTCTAGTCCACCATCTTCTTCCAAGCCTATTCTCCGTTTTCCACTAGGCTCGAACCCGCATCCCACTTCCTTCAAGGAATTACCATCTACAACCATCCCAAATCCAATTTTGGGATCCATTCAATCCCCATAAACTTCTCCTCAAAAGTTGGACCAAACCCTTATCGATAAAGCTCCATTTGCACATAGGTTGAGGGCCAACAAACCAAGTCCCCAAATGGAGAAGATTGTGGACATTTTAAAGCAAGTTAACATAAATATCTCTCTCCTAGATGCTATCAAACAAGTTCCGTTCTATGCGAAAATTTTAAAGGACTTGCACACTAGGAAGAGGAAAACTCAAGTACCTAAAAAGGTTTTTGTAGCAAGTAATATGAGCAATTCTCTTACCCAATTGTGCCCACGAAAAGTAAGGACTACGGTTGTCCTACAATATCTATAACTATTGGGGGTAAAAATATCAATCGTGCTGTACTCGATTTATGTGTTAGTGTTAGCTTACTTCCATATTCTGTTTATGAGCAATTAGGGATATGAGAGTTGAAACCTACGCATTGCACTCTCCAGATGGTCGATCGATCTATCACCCAACCTCGGGGTGAGCTAGAGGACGTGTTAATCAAATTCAGGGAATTTACATTTCCTGTGGACTTTATAATTATAGATACACAGCTTGTAGAGAACCCACGGAACCAAATTCCGGTGATCCTAGATCGACCTTTCCTAGCAACGTCAAACGCGATAATCAATTGTCATAACGGTTCTATGAACCTATCCTTCGAGAAGATGACAATTGAGCTTAACATCTACAAGTTAGGAAGTCAACCATCGGAACCCTATGCTCATGTGTGCTCTGTGGAAAAGATAGCTTCCGACAGTTGCGAATTCGAGGACCTTCATGATACCGATCCTACTAATTATTATACACGTGAAGACCCTTCTGTCGACAAGTCCACACCTAAGTCTGAACCCTTTGACTTGTCGAATGATTTAGTTAAGCTATCCGAGTATCATGACTTCCTTTCCGATGAGACTATCATTCGGAATCTTAATGGAAGTTTTGAAGACATTTTTGTTGATGAACTCGCATTCCTAGAAGACTTGGGAGTTGTGATGAATCAACCCCCACCTAAAGAAGTTGTGCCGCCACCCCTTCTTCTTATCAAGAACAAGAATGTGAGTAGTGCATCATCATCGTTTCGTCTCTACCATCCGAGACGTAAACCCGATCGATTCCGCCTCCTATCTCCGCACTTCTGCACATCTATGATCTTCCACCAACTACGTTGTTATATCGATAAAATCTTTGAATGGTTGGTGTTGACTTTTGGTCTTTGTAAAACTTTTCATAGACCAATAACTTTATCCCACTCTTATAATTTTAAATGCTTAAAACTTTTTTACTTAAGTTTGGGGGGGAGAAAAATATTTTGGCTCTTGAAAAAAATAAAATTTTTACAAAATTATGAGCCAAAAACAAGTTTGGGAAAGGTTTTCACTGTCATTAATTCTAATCCCCGTTATTAACTTTTCCTCCCAAGTCTATAGGTTTTAAGCTTAACAGATGATATCCATGAGGACACTGCTGCAAATAGGTTTAGGGGAGGTTTATGCTTATTCACAGATCATTTTCTGCATTATACTAAATAAAAGCACAAAAAAAATTTGATAATGAAAGTTAGAAAGTGAAAAATACATATGATAGGAAGGAAACGTTTAAGAAAAGCAAGAAAAATAAATGTTTTATAACGAAACTAGTAATAGGTAATCATGAGCTGTTGTCTCAAGGGTTAGTAAGATGAAGGGAATCACTAATCTGAGGTTAGAAATAAGTCTGAAAACTAGTCTCTATTTTTGAGTCCAAACATCTGAACGTTGATACCCTACAATACGCACTTGCACACATCTTGAAACTTGGGATAGTAGAGGATACCTTGAAATGCTCTTGTTTAAAAGCTTTCGTATGAAGGAAAAGATATAAATCAACAAAAATATAAATAACAAAAAAATGGTGAAGAAAAATGAACACTAGTTTTGTAATTATTTAAGGTAACATAAAAAAATATAGCGTGGGTGCTTTATCACCTAGTGCCTTAAACCAACTGGTTTGGGATCCACTGCTAAGCCTTAGGTGTTGCAAGACGAGAAAATTGCTAATTACGCCTAAATAAGTGAGCACATTTGGTAATTGGTCGGTTAGTAGCTCAATAAGTATTAACGGTCGCATGAAGAATGTGTGAGCAATTCCATCTAAAATATTCATCGACTAAAAAGTACTAAGGAAGATGGACAAGTGTATGATAGCTTGAATTGAATTCTCTAAGTGTAGGGATGTCGTTTACATACACGTAGGGGTATATGATCAATATTTGGAAGAAAGATAGGAAGGAAGGCTAAAGATGATGTTTTATTGAGGGATGATGTGATTTCTGACATCATTTTACGACCATTAAGATAAGGTTCATGGTAACTGAAAAGATAGTGTAGTTTGAAACTCTTATTTTCAAGTTTTTTCTTTTATAAATCCTTATTGTTGTATGTAACTTTCATCTTGTCTCTTTTATTATGGGATTTTGTGAGTGTAATCCGCTGAAAACCCTCAGGAGACAACACTCCTCCTACCAGGGACACCTAGAGGTTTAAAGGCTTGTTACACGTGCTAAGTGCAATCGTGTTGCCTACGAAAGTGAGCTAGGTTTTTCTTTTCTTTTTTCTTTCTTTAATAATTAACTAGTTTTCTCAGGACGATCAAAGTAAAATTTGGGGGTATTTGTTTAGTCGAAAATATTGCATATTTGATGGAACATTTTCCCTTCTTTTGTTAAGTGCTTAAAGGTGTTTATTGCAAATATAGAACATATGTGGGTTTATCTATAAAGTATTCTTTATCATATGTTTCTACATTATAATTAACATTATAAGGGAAAATATATGCATAAAATATTTATATAATATTTTATTAATTGAAATATGCATATCATATCAAATAATCTTAATCAATATTCTTAAACATTTAATATCATATAAAATGGTTAGGATAATGTCACGACCCGTAATTTAGCACGTGACTGGCACTTAAATTACATGACGTCTAAAGGCGTGACGTAAATCAAGTAAGCCGAAGCCCAGAAAATCTAAACCTTTTTGCGGAAAATAGTGGGAGAGCAGTTTTGAAATAAAGGTATAATGAATCATGTTTTTCTTGAAATGCATAGCTAATGAAACATGAAAATGCAAGTGGATTATACTAGAGTTGAAAACATACTTCGTCTTCAAAAATTTGGGCAGCACGTCCCATGTATATTTTGATCCAAACACATATAAACAATAATATACAGGCATCCCTAAGCGGGAGCTAGCTCTTCGCCAACCGGCGGAATCACAACCACGCAATAATATATATACGACACCTAACAGCGAAGAATCAACCCAGAAAAAACAAATAAAGAAGCAAGACATCAAAACTCAATAAAAGCGATCATAAACCCATCACTCTAAGTCTCGCACAATACCCAAGTCTGATTAGGTCTACCAATATACAATTTCTAGTCTCTGATTTGATCTGATCTGATGTGATGTGATGGAGTTTATCTAGATACAATAGAATTTAACAGTACGAGAGTTGGCACGATCCAACATGTGTCCCACCTACCAAAGCAAAGCACCCTGGAAGAAGCTGTGTGCCAGCAATATCGCAACTGATCCCAAGCGCTCAAACCTTAAGAACTGTGGCACAATGGGGATGAGTTGCCTACTCGTGAGTAGAAAACATCAGCAAGTAGAAATCGAATAAAACAACGATTTCCTAGGTCACCATATCCTGAAGGTAATACTATGATATCTAGGGTGACCATATAAGCATATATGTCAACAATCGAATCAATACAATGATATATATAAATAAACATCTGACATCATATGCCTGTATGCATGGGGATATCATCCACGTGTCCATCGACGACACAAACAATATCATGGAACCTGAGTGTCCCACACCGACACTCGAACATCATGTAAATATAAGCCTATATATATATATATATATAAGAGGATATCGACCACGTGCATCCATCAACGACACATCAAATCATGGAACCTGAGTGTCCAATACCGACACTCGAAACATCATGAAAACCCGTGTCCAGCATCGATATAAATCCTCATATCTCAGGCGCTGCATACTCATATCGGCCCTCATATCTATCTCATCTCAGGCGCCGCATCCTCAGATCGGTCCACATATCCATCTCATATCATAACTCCAAAACAGTATCCTCTGGATATCCGCCGAGCTCTATACAATCACCGGTAGGTAGTGCTCCCCTGCCAGGCTCACCGTCTAACAATACGAGTCTTCTTGTCCCTGGATATCTCGCCGGGTCCACCATGTACTCGCAGAAGGTGCCTAAGACTCCTCGAATCGAGTATACTCACTGCTCAGAACCGAGAAAACTCATGGTGGGCACCTCGAAATATCATATCAAGAGAAACCAGATTTTTAAAACAATACACAATTTCCATTGAAATTAAACTGCGGTTCTCAAATCCAGATATCTCATAAAAACAGCATCTCAATGCATATAACCATAAAGTATGATGTATGCAACATAGAGTAATAATATGAGCATATCGGGTATATCATGCAAGCATGTCAAATGATAATACTGAACAATGAATGTACTTTTACTTTTAAGATTAATATCATGATAGGGCAGTTCTCCTGTGTAAATGGAATGACAATTCTACTGTATAAGTGACATGAAAATTACCGATGAAGAATGTGCGTGAGCCGGCAAATCTGTGTATGTGTAACATGCGCATCAACGGTAATTGTGCAGGTGTACAAGAAAATGATATCATATAGCATTAAATACCGGCACGTGGTATGTACATCACGAGGGTAATATCCTACACAACATTAACAATAAATGGGTGTATCTATCTACACAAGAATCAAACAGTCACTTTTTAAACGGTACACATCGTCGTTTTGACAATAGGTATAGTACAGGTGGAAATCTTTATATCGGCGATCCTGCCTCATAACTTCCGTTATGATAATAATCGTCGATCATCATCCTCAAATCACTAGCGCGGATCAATCATCCGGTACATCTCATCGCGTACGATAATCCATCGTATGGGTTCATCAAACAGAATAGGTAATCTATCGACCTATACAATAATGAGGGTACAGATCTAAAGTCTCGTACGGCATATTACTCATTATACACATAAATACACACACACACACACAAACAAACAAACACACACACACACACACACACACACACACATCTCAAATCACATTTGTATAAACGTCATATCTTATTAATTCCACCACACCTCTATCTCCATCTCGTGTCGTGTTTATCAATCTCGATCTCATATCCTATCATTATCAACCCATACTTGTCATCTTTCAATTCATACTTATCATGATTCACTTCTCATTTCATATTCTCATATATCAATATATTCATTAGTGTCAACTTTAATCATATCATATCTTACTAAATTTTACTAAATCCTATAATAAGGTTATCTTAAGCTCGTAGAATATCCTTAATCAAATTAGAATTTATATCACATCTTCCATATTAACAGTTGCGGGGGTGCTATACGCCATCCACCCGACTTCCCCCGTAGATATAAATCTACTCACTTGCTAAACTCCTCGCTTAGCCGAAGTCGATGTGCTTCGTCATCTCGGAAGTCCACGCGAAGGTACCTACAATCAATACACAATCACAATTCTATTAAAATCAATATCCGAAAACCGATACGGCACACGGATTGCTTATAGGTTAGAACCTATAGCCTACGCATGCAAAAACAACCAAACAACCCTCGTCCGTTGACGTATAAACGTCCAACGACTGAATCAAATCCAAATATAAAAACCATGCATTCCAAATATAAAAACCAAGAATTCACATATCAGAAAACATATCAAAAACACTCGCAAACTACTCTCAGATTTTAGCTCAGGTAAAAAGGGACTAAACAAGCAAGTACAGGGGATAGGTTATAGGGTTAAGGAGCTATAGCCAAAAACTCAACACCATAGGAGAAACGGGGTTCGGCGAGATCACCAAGAAATTCGGCCTCGCCGGTCGAACTAGGATGAAATAGGCTCGTGTTTTGGTGGTGGTCTTCTAGGTTAATGGACTTGCTTGATTTTCTTAGAAATACCCAGATAGCTCCAGATACCCTGTAGGCCTTTAGGTTTCACAAAACCGACACGGGAAAATTCTAACTTCGTGTATCGGGTTCTAAACTCATTTTCAGGCCAGGGAATCAATGTCTAAGGTCTTGTAAACACTCACCACACCTCAATTAACCACTTAACAGCAACTTATAATTTTCTAAGATCACGTATCCTAATTATATTGATTTCTGGCTAAACTAGGATATTTAAACATAAACCCTAATTTAAAGTGTATGGATTACCTTATTTGCAACTAAAGAAAGTCCTTGAGTTGCCCAAAGTCTTCAAAATCCAAACTTGAATGGTTCTAAGGGTTTAAAATAGGTTTGTGCATGTTTTTAATGAACGGGGAATGAGGTTTTAGCAAAGGAATGGAAATGATGCATGGAGGTAGTGAGGTGAAGGAGCATGGAGGAGTTGAGTTGAAGAAACAATGGAGGAGGAGGGAAAGGGGCAGCCAAGTCTAACCCTTAAGCACACTCTCTCACTCTCAAATATCCCCCTACATTCACTCTCTCACAAATATCTCTTTTGTTTCTTTCTCTCAAAAATCTCATGGCATCAATTTATTCTTTTCACACTTAAACTCTTTTCTCTCTTTTCTTTTCCTTTCTCTTTTCTCACAACTCACAAACTCATAAGTACAAACACAACATGCACATGACACGGTGCACAAGTCATGAAAAAAAAGATAAAATACGGATTTGACCAAAATCCGATAAATACCATTAAAATAAATAAATCATTTTAATCTCTGATAAATTTCCAAATATTGGTATATACTTATACCATTTTACGAAAATCCCTATTCGCAAATCGAATAGTTTTCGCGAAATATATTATTTTAATATTAAATTTCCAAAAATAATACTTTATATTTTCTTAAATGTTACAGTCTTCCCCTCTTTAATAAATTTGGTCCCCGAATTTAAAATTTAACTCCCCAAATACTAAAACATTTCAATAATCAGCTTAAATCAACAGGGCTCCGAAATCACGGAAGATACAGAAATACCACAGCGCATCGTGTGCACCTGAAAACGAGTAAGAAACTCAAAATCAAACTCCGTCAAGCATCACGCAATCACTGGAGTTATAAAGGAGATGCAAATATCGAAATCCAATACCATACTCAATAATGTTATAGTCAAAATCATAATACATATAAAGTACGCATCCTTGTAAAAGCATTTTAAAAGCTGAAAAACTCATGCCAAATCTTTTCCAAATCTCCGTGCTATGCATAGCTCACGGCACAAGTGGCGGACGATCATTTGTAAAGTAGTAAATATATACCTATATAAGTTTAGTTCACTTTATACGTGCTGCCTTTTTGAAATATCCCAGAAGGTTTCCTTGTAAAATTTCATATCACTCGCGGACACGTAGAAAATAGCGATACTATAGCTCCGTTTTGAAAACTTTTGGTAACTTTTGATACATGCAAAAGCACTTAGGCACTGTCCTCAGACCAGCCCTACTCGGCTACTATACAATATAGTATCCAGCATCAAAACGCGATACTCATAAATAAAATCTGCCTCAAAAGGCGTATCCAACATCACTTGCGTCTGGTGCGCACTGAAATCAAATCCAATACAAGTGCCACGAATGTGTACAAAAGCAAAACTAAGTGCAACGGGTGTGCACAAAAGCCTCTGTCCAGTGCAACGGATGTGCACGAAAACAATATCAAATGCATCTATAGTACACAAAAGCATCTGTCCAGTGGAACGGATGTGCAGGACAATCTCAACCCAGTGCAACTAACATGAACGAAAGAAAATCCCAATCAAGTGCATCCAACATGCATGAATAAAAATCTCAATCAAGTGCATCCAACATGCACGAATAAAAATCTCAATCGAGTGCATTCAACATGCACGAATAAAAATCTCAATCGAGTGCACCTGGTGTGCACAAAATCTCATATCATGCGCCCAATGTGCGCGAAAATCCAAATCAAGTGCGTCAGGTCCGCATAAAACATCTAGTGCAGTAGCATGCACGATAACGAATGCCAAGTGCAGACGCTCACGAAAACATAAATCTGGTGTAACTAATGCACGAAAACTCATCAATATCTCAAATGCATATTAAAACAACACCGAGTATACAAAGGTGTATAGAACCATAAACGTGTGCAACCGTGTGCACAAAACATAAATCAATGCACTGCAAGCACATATAAGCTATACCGAGTGCATAAGTAAAGGCAAGTGCATATAACATGCACGAAATCAAATCGACAGTATTGAATCCACGAAACCATAAATATATGCTACGAAGGCACAAATCGATACCAAGTGCAATAGATATGCACAATTCATAAACCAATGTAGAGGTGTATAAAACATAATTCAAGTGCAATAACTGTGCACAATATAAATCTCCAGTAAGTGCAGCCATGGTACACAAAAACATAATCACGAAACCCAATCATCGAAACTCAAGTCCAAGCGATAAAAGTGTGATACTCGGATCACAAAACACAAATCGCAATAACTGATATTGAGGTACACCTCCTACAATGTCGAAAAATATGCCGGTGCGCCCAAACTGGTAGAGCAAGATCATCTACTTGCCTTCTGCTCACGGTCTGGCATCTCCGGTGTCTGGGTTTCCTGTTCCTCTCTAGATTACCAAATCTCGCAATCCTTCCGTTCGTCGGCTCGGTCAGGCGTACTAACGGAACAGTCCCGCTCTGGAATTCCTCTGATCACTGTCTGGCCAATCAACATGACCACTCTCAAACGGCACATTACTGACGGCGGCATCTGGCCCTTTAAATACGCAGGCTATAACTGACCCTGGGTGCAAATCTCTATCATCCCTGTGTCCTCAAAAGAATCTGCTCACGGCTTCTTCCAATCTCACCTATGCCGAACTATACGAAGGTTGGCACTCTTGCTTAACTCTTTTCTCATAACCGAACAGCTGTGTCCTCAGCACGGCTTTCCTCTGGAATTTGGCTGAATCTAACGCCTTTGCACACATATCAATCCTCTGGCATCAATGGAGAGTAACAACCGCTCGTTTACATCTCGCAAAAACCTCTTGTTCCACTCGTCTTTATTATCGTCCACTTCGACGTCATCTCTTGTTGTCTACATATAGCAATTCATTCTCGACTACGGTCAATCTGGAGTCTCTCACATAGACTCGAAATTACGAACTCCGTATCTTCATCACTCTGTAGAAGATATCTAACCGAACACATCCTCGGGAACTCATCCAATCATCGAAGGAATACACTTTATTCATCCGTTCTCATTCAACTCACAATACATCTGGTGAGGTCCTTCTATCTGAAACTGGTCAACTTACCGATCTCACATCGGAGCATCCAACGAACAACGTCCTCTCTTGATCGATCTACTCTAGATCTGAGTAAGATCCTTCAACTGGAATTCTTCAACTCAACTGAGCCTGCATCGGCACATTAAATCTGGCGAATCATATCCGTCGCTCCACTTGAGATAGACTAGCTATCTCCTGTCACATCTCTGTCTGAAAGCTCTAGCGGTCTCAGCTCATAAACTCTGGAATTGACATCCCATCAATCTCAGCAACAGCTGGGTCATTTGTCTACACAGTAGACAACATCACGATCTCTGAAGTATGCTGTACATCAACAGTCTTCTCAATCCGGCAGCCTCTATCAATGGCCCGATCATCCGGTGCAAAACCGAACACTCGCCTCAAATGAGAGATCACAACACAACACTATACCTACACGTCCCTATGTCACCAGAAAACAACATGGTCAGTCCTCGTCCATGACGAGCTCGCCCTGACCGCAACACCAGCAGCAGCTCAATCTGCACTCAAACCGGGGTGACAGGAACCTCAAGCAGGTATCGAAGAAGATAGATCAATGAATGAAAGAATCAACAGATCCCAAATGGATATATGATCAAAGGAACGAATAGTATCACAGATCTCAAGATATGAACATCCTAAGGTTTCTAAAGTAGAGTATCGTATCGTAATTATACCGCGGAACATACGTATGGTACGTCACTCTATTCAAGTTACCTACTCCATCAATCAAAGTCAACCAATGAAACGAAAGTTCGGGTCTAATACCCCCCTCCCGTTGAGTCTAAGTTCCGTAAGGTCAAGCCTAGGTTCCGAAATATATACGCCCTAGACACCGCATAATCAAACCCAGACTCAAACCAAGATTAAACCTAACGCTCTAATACTAACTTTGTCACGACCCGTAATTTAGCACGTGACCGGCACTTAAATTACGCAACTTCTAAAGGCGTGACGTAAATCAAGTAAGCTGAAGCCCAGAAAATCTAAACCTTTTTGCGGAAAATAGTGGAGGTGCAGTTTTGAAATAAAGGTATAATGAATCATGTTTTTCTTGAAATGCATAGCTAATGCAACATGAAAATGCAAGTGGATTATGCTAGAGTTGAAAACATGTTTCGTCTTTAAAAATTTGGGCAGCACCTCCCTTCTATATTTTGATCCAAAAACGTATACACAATAATATATAGGCATCCCTAAGCAGGAGCTAGCTCTTTGCCAACCGGCAGAATCACAACCACGCAATAATATATATACGATGCCCAACGGCGAAGAATCAACCCAGAAAGAACAAATAACGAAGCAAGGCATCAAACCTCAATAAAAGCGATCATAAACCCATCGCTCTAAGTCTCGCACAATACATAAGTCTGACTAGGTCTACCAATATACAATTTCTAGTCTCTGATTTGATCTGATCTCATGTGATGTGATGGATTTTATCTGAATACAATAGAATATAACAGTACGAGAGTGGGCACGATCCAACATATGTCCCACCTACCAAAGCAAAGCACCCTGGAAGAAGCTGTGTGCCAGCAATACCGCAACTGATCCCAAGCGGTCAAACCTGCAAGAATTGTGGCACAACGGGGGTGAGTTGCCAACTCGTGAGTAGAAAACATCAGCAAATAGAAATCGAATAAAACAACGATTTCCTAGGTCACTATATCCTGAAGGTAATACTATGATGTCTTGGGTGACCATGTAAGCATATATGTCAACAATCGAATCAATGCAATGACATATATAAATAAACATCCGACATCATATGCCTGTATGCATGTGGATATAATCCATGTGTCCATCGACAACACAAACAATATCATGGAACCTGAGTGTCCCACACCGACACTCGAACATCATGAAAACATATGCCTGTATATATATATGAGGATATCAACCACGTGTGTCCATCAACGACACATCAAATACTGGAACCTGAGTTTCCAACATCGACACTCGAAACATCATGAAAACCCGTGTCCAGCATCGACACGTAAATCCTCATATCTCAGGCACCGCATACTCATATCGGCCCCCATATCTATCTCATCTCAGGCGTCGCATCCTCAGATTGGTCCTCATATCTATCTCATATCATAAGTCCAAAACGGTATCCTCCGGATATCCTCCGAGCTCTATACAATCACCGGTAGGTAGTGCGCCCCTGCCAGGCTCACCGCTTAACAATACGAGTCTTCTTGTCCCGGGGTACCTCACCGGGTCCACCGTATACCCGCAGAAGGTGCCTACTGCTCCTCAAATCGGGTATACTCACTGCTCAGTACCGAGAAAACTCATGGTTGACACCTCGAAATATCATATCAAGAGAAACCGCATTTTTAAAACAATACACAATTTCCATTTAAATTAAACTGCGGTTCTCAAATCCAGAGATCTCATAAAAACAGCATCTCAATGCATATAACCATAAAGTACGATGTATGCAACATAGAATAGTAATATGAGCATATCGGGTATATCATGCAAGCATGTCAAGTGATAATACTGAATAATGAATGTACTTTTACTTTTAAGATTAATATCATGATAGGGCAGTTCTCCTGTGTAAATGGCTCGACAATTCTACAGTATAACTGACATGACAATTACCGATGAAGAATGTGCGTGACCCGGCAAATCTGTGTATGTGTAACATGCGCATCAACGATAATTGTGCGAGTGTACAAGAAAATGATATCATATAGCATTAAATACCGGCACATGGTATGTACATCACGAGGGTCATATCCTACACAACATTAACAATAAATGGGTGTATCTATCTACAAAAGAATTATACGGTCACTTTTTAAACGGTACACATCGTCGTATTGACAATAAGTATAGTACAGGTGGAAATCTTTATATCGGCGATCCCGCCTCATAACTTCCGATATGAAAATAATCGTCGATCATCATCCTCAAATCAGTAGCACGGATCAATCATCCGGTACATCTCATCGCGTACGGTAATCCATCGTACGGGGTTATCAAACAGAATAGGGAATCTATCGACCTATACAATAATGAAGGTACGGATCTAAAGTTTCGTACGATATATTACTCATTATACACATAAATACACACACACACACACACATCTCAAATCACATTTGTATAAACGTCATATCTTATTAATTCCACTACACCTCTATCTTAATCTCGTGTCGTATTTATTGATCTCGATCTCATATCCTATGATTATCAACCCATACTTGTCATCTTTCAATTCATACTTATCATGATTCACTTCACATTTCATATTCTCATATATCAATATATTCATTAGTGTCAACTTTAATCATATCATATCTTACTAAATCCTATAATAAGGTTATCTTAAACTCGTAGCATATCCTTAATCAAATTAGAATTTATATCACAATCTTCCATATTAATGGTTGCGGGGGTGCTATACGCCATCCACCCGACTTTCCCCGTAGATATAAATCTACTCACCTGCTAAACTCCTCGCTTAGCCGAAGTCGATGTGCTTCGTCGTCTCGGAAGTCCACGTGAAGGTACCTACAATCAATACACAATCGCAATTCTATTAAATTAATATCCGAAAATCGATACGGCATACGGATTGCTTATAGGTTAGAACCTATAGCCTACGCATGCAAAAACAACCAAACAACCATCGTCCGTTGACGTACAAACGTCCAACGACGGAATCAAATCCAAATATAAAAACCACGCATTCTAAATATAAAAACCAAGAATTCAAATATCGGAAAACATATCCAAAACACTCGCAAACAACTCCAAGATTTTGGCTCAGGTAAAAAGGGACTAAACAAGCAAGTACAGGGGATAGGTTATAGGGTTACGGAGTTACAGCCAAAAACACAACACCATAGGAGAAATGGTGTTCGGCGACATCACCAAGAAATCCGGCTTCGCCGGTCGAACTAGGATGAAATGGGCTCGTGTTTTGGTGGTGGTCTTCTAGTGGTCTATCTAGGTTAATGGACTTGCTTGATTTTCTTAGAAATACCCCAGATAGCTCCAGATACCCTGTAGGCCTTTAGGTTTCAAGAAACCGACATGGGAAAATTCTAACTTCGTGTTAAGAAAATTCGGTCCCAGAATTTAAAATTTAAATAGACATACCTTCAAAAAGGTGTGGAAATTTCTTCCGCATCGCATCCTCGGTCTTCCAAGTAATCTCCTCGCAATTCTTTTCTTGCCAAAGAACCTTTACAGATGGAAGTACCCTCGATCTTAGTTTCTTTTCCTGCCGGTCTAGAATAGTGACTGGCTGTACTGTGTAGGATAAATCCGGCTCAAGCTGTAAGGTCTGATGCTGGATCGCGTGAGAAGGATCGTGAAGATACTTGCAAAGTATCGATACGTGAAACACCGGATGCACGTCGGGAAAACTCGGTGGAAGTTCTAAACGATAAGCTACAGCACCCACTCTCTCCATAATCTCGTAAGGTCCGATATATCTGGGGCTGAGCTTCCCCTTTTTCCCGAAACGATTCACACCTTTCATCGGAGACACACGAAGGAACACATGATCTCCCACTTCAAACTCAAGTCTACAACGTCGTCGATCTGCATAAGATTTTTGTCTGCACTGGGCCGCTCTCATTCTGTCTCGTATCAGCTGAATCTTTTCCGTAGTCTCTTGTACTATCTGCGGTCCTAAAATGCTACCCTCGCTCAGTTCCGTCTAACAAACGGGTGATCGACATTTCTTCCCATACAAAGCTTCAAAGGGTGCCATCTGGATCGTTTCCTGAAAACTGTTGTTGTAAGAGAATTCTATCAAAGGTAGGTGACGATCCCAACTACCACCAAAATGAAGGCTGGAAGCTCGAAGCATATCCTCTAGAGTCTGAATGGTCTGCTCTGACTGACCATCTTTCTGTGGATGAAAAGCTGTACTAAAACTCAATCGTGTACCAAGAGCTTCTTGAAGTTTCTGCCATAGCCTGCTAGTAAACTGGGTACCCCTATCTGAAACTATGCACGTCGGAACTCCATATAATCGTACAATCTCATCGATATAAATCTGAGCGTACTGTGCAAACCCATACGTCGTCTTCACCGGAAGAAAGTGAGCTGCCTTTGTCAATCTATCTACAATCACCCAAATGGAATCATACCCTCTGCTAGTCCTGGGTAGACCCACAATGAAATCCATGGAAATCTATTCCCATTTCCACTCTGGAATGGGCAAGGGCTGCAACTCTCCGGTCGGCCTCTGGTGTTCTGCCTTGACTTGCTGACAAGTCGAGCATCTCGAAATAAACTCCGCAACATCCCTTTTCATTCCTTCCCACCAATAAACATCTTTCAGATCATGATACATCTTGGTGGAACCAGGATGAATACTGTATGCTGATCTATGGGTCTCCTCTAAGATCTCACGTCTCAGCCCATCCGAATCTGGCACACAAAGACGAGTCCCAAAACGTAATACTCCATGATCATCAATCACGAACCCCGACTCTCTGCCCAGCCTAACCTGATCCATAATCGCCGTCATACGAGCATCTGCGGGCTGTGTCTCTCGAATACGATCTAATAACTGAGGTCGGATGCGAACATGTGCTAACTGTCCTCCTGTCGATATGAACTCAAACAGTATACGACTATCATATAAAATCTGCCAGTCTGTAGAAGACTTTCTCTGCAAGGTGTGCAAATGAGATAAGCTACCTCCAGGTTTCCGACTCAAAGCATCTGCTAAAACATTTGCTTTTCCTGGATGATACAAGATCTCACAATCGTAATCTTTCACCAGTTCCATCCATCTACGCTGCCTTAGGTTCAGATCCCTCTGCTGAAAAATACACTTCAAGCTCTTATGATCTATGATGATTTGGCACGACTCTCTGTACAAGTAATGCCTCCAAATCATCAGTGCGAAAACTACAGCAGCCATCTCCAAATCATGAGTGGGGTACTCGTGCCTCTTCAACTATCGAGAAGCATAAGCTACAACCCTGCCGTGTTGCATCAACATACAGCCTAAACCCACTCGAGAGGCATCACAATATACCACGAAACCACCTGACCCGGAAGGTAAAGATAAGACAGGTGCAGTCGTCAAGCGAGTCTTCAACTGCTGGAAACTCTGCTCACACGCATCTGTCTAAAGAAATAGAACTTCCTTCCTAATCAATCCGGTCAACGGTGCAGCAATCCGAGAAAATCCTGCACAAAGCGTCGGTAATAACCTGCCAGACCTAAGAAACTTCGAACCTCTGTAACTGACACTGGTCTGGGCCAGTGCTGCACCGCTTCGATCTTCTTTGGGTCCACACGTATCCCATCTCTCGTAACTACGTGACCCAAGAAATCCACACTATCTAGCCAGAAAGCACACTTTGAGAATTTAGCGAATAGCTGATGCTCCTTCAAGGTCTGCAACGTGATACGCAAATGCTGTTCGTGCTCCTCTCAGTTCCGGGAATAAACATGAATATCATCAATGGACACTATAACAAACTGATCAAGAAAGGGCCTGAAGATACGGTTAATCATATCCATAAAAGCTGCTGGGGCGTTTGTGAGTCCGAACGACATCACCAGAAACTCATAGTGCCCATATCGTGTGCGAAAAGCAGTCTTCGGAATGTCATCCTTCCAAACCTTCAACTGGTGATACCCTGACCGCAAATCAATCTTCGAGAAGTAGCCAGCCCCCTGCAACTGATCGAACAAGTCATCGATACGAGGTAGTGGATACCTATTTCGCACAGTGACACGATTCAGCTATCGGTAGTCGATGCACAGTCTCATACTACCGTCCTTCTTCTTTACAAATAAGACAGGAGCTCCCCATGGCGATATACTTGGACGCACAAGTTTTCTATCTAACATCTCTTGCAACTGGCTTTTAAGTTCCTTCAACTCCGTCGGGGCCATCCGTTAGGGTGGTATAGAAATAGGCCCCACACCCGGAATCAAGTCAATGCAAAATTCAATATCGCGATCGGGCGATAATCCTGGTAACTCGGCAGGAAACACATCCGGAAATTCTCGTGCGATCGGAACCTGGTCCAACGGACTCTCAGCAGCTCCTATGTCCTGAACAAATGCTAAGAACCCGTGACAACCCTTCTTCAAGAGTCGTCCCGCACAAAGAGCAGAAATCATGTTGGTAGGGGTTATATTACAGTCCCTCTGCACAACAAAAATCAGTTCACCTGGAAAACAAAATCTAACCGCTTTCCCCTGACAATCTACATAGGCATGACAAGTGGCCAACCAATCCATACCGAGAAGTATATCAAAATCTAACATATCCAGGAGGATCAGATCAACTAGCGAATCTCTATCACCAATACGTACAGAACATGATCTGAATACGTGTCGAGCTATAAAAGAATCTCCTACAGGAGTAATCACTACTAACGGTAACTCAAACAACGATGACTCTTTCCCCAAAGAAAGTGCAAAGCGTGAAGATACAAAAGAATGTGTAGAACCGGGATCAAATAAAATATGGGCTTCTAAGGAACATACTACAAGAGTACCTGTCACAACTGCATTTGATGCCTGGGCATCCTGTGGAGTCAGCGCAAAAACCCATGCCTGGCCCCTGCCTGCATCCTGTCGTCCTCTACCTCTATCTCATCGACCTCTCTGAGAGCGTCCTGCAAAGCCTCGACTTTGTGGTGCAACTGCCTAGCGCGTAGTGCCAACTGGGGGAGGAAGTAAAGCCATCGGCATAGAAGGTGGAGGGGGTAAGGCAACTTGTAGAATAACGGTCCCTTCTTGGGATCTACAATCCCTCGCACAATGTCCTGGAAGTCCACAACTAAAACATGTAGATGGGGGCCTCTGATCATTAGGATAAGAACTGAACATCTGGCCCTGGGTCCAACCTCATCCAAAACTGCGGCCTGGAGTGTACCTGCCTCTACCTCTACCAAACTGCCTAGTCATCGACCCAATCGGTCTACTCCTCTTTGGCTCCGGAACAACCACTTCCTCGCTCAAACGCTCCTCCACTCGTATCGCTGCATCCATGGGCTGCGCATACGTATCAAACTGCTGGGAGCCTATAGCCAGAAACAACTGCGTGTCCAGACTCCTTATGAACCTCTTCACCCGAAGCTCCTCCATAGGAACTAAATTTGGAGCATAGCGCGACAGCTGGGTGAATCGCAAATTATAATCTGCCACTGACATACTCACAGATTTCCGCAACGCTTCAAAACTGCTAGCTCTAGCGTCCCTCACGCTCTGTGGAAGAAACCTAGCAGGAAAGACTTTGGAGAACTCGGTCCACGACATCGGAGGAAGACCCGTAGCTCGCCCTCTCTCCATCGACTCGCACCACTCCTGTGCAAGTCCCTCCAAACGAAAGCTAGTTAGCTCAACTGACCTCGCATCAGAACATCGCAATGATATGCCAATCTTCGCCATCCTATCAAGAAAGGACTGAGGATCCTCCGCTACATCGGTCCCTGTAAATACCGGAGGTTTCAACCTCATAAACTCTGAAAGCGATACCTCCATCTTCCTCGTATCTACCAATGCGACCGTCTGCGTGGGCTGTACATCGTACTCTGCCATGGTCGGTGCCGGATCCTGTCTCTGTACATGAGTGGCCTCAGCTAATTGTCCTACCACTTTGCTGCAATCCTAACATGCCCTCCTCTATCCTAATCATGCGATCTGGAGGAGGAGGATCAATATGCTCATGCACTGCCGGAACGTCCGGTGTAACAGTCGCCATCACAGGCGGACTCACCCTAGCTGTATCTCTGGCTGCGGCTCGCCTAGCTCGCGTAGCCATAGCAACTGGTAACAAGAAACAAGAGTTGATCAGGCTTACAAATAGGAACAATCGATAACAGAGAGTCAAAGGAAGGACAAATCAAGATATATATCCTAAGGTTAGTTAGACTGAGTATGGTAACGTAAATATGCCGCAGAACATACGTACGGTACTGCACTCATCCTAAATCACCTACTCCATCAAACCAAAGGTCATCCTAAATAACGGACTCACGTCAACTTATCTTAATTCGCTACTCGATTCCGTAAGTTTAATCCTAAGCTCTGATACCAACTTTGTCACGACCCAAATTTTGGATGTGTCCGGCACTTAGATTGCATAATATCTCAAGATATTTACACAACCCGAGTAAGCCAAAGACCAAGATCAAAACCCTTTTTGCGGAAATTTTATGAAATTTTAGTTTTTAAGTAAAAATCACAGTTTTAATTAATTTAGATCCTTACAGTAACTCACTAGTGAATTCATAATAAGAACAGTATAAAGTGTTAAGTTTGGTTGCATCCCTAGTTGGGATCAACAATATCAACAACGAAAATAAATATCTAAGCGTATATGACATCAATAAGAATTTCAGAAATAAGTAAAAGAAATAACAATTTATAAAACTAAACGATCTCATCTGCCAATTAATATACACAACCATCTCTCATTCTAAGTCATAAAACAAGTTCTGATGGAGATTTTCTAGATACAAAGATACAATACCAAAAGAGAAGGTTAATACATATGTAACCCACCTATCAAAAGATGCGAGAAAAGCTGAAAAGGTGGATCTGCACTGCTGCTAACCATCCACTCTACCCCTGCAAGGAACTGTGGCACAACGGGGATGAGTTGCCAACTCAGTGAATATAACTAGCATACAACGGTTAATAATGTAAATATGACGATCATAACTAACTGAAATGAGAGCAAGTATGATGTATGATAGTATATAGAAAGCATGAATCTGTACTACAAATCACATAATCAAAACTGAAATCTCATCATTTATTCCCAATAAATTTCATCTTTCCGTGTCCATCATCGACACAAAACTTTCATTTCTCACAGGCATCATTCCTCGAACGATCCTGTAATCAATAATATCGGTCGGTATCATCTAGATATCCGCCGTATTTTACCACTATCTCCAGTATCGAGTAACCTCGCTAGGCTCCCCCGCCTAAAATGCGGCTATCCTACCCCTCGGTCTCGACCGGGTCCACCATGTATCCAACTGTATATCTCTCCCCACTCAGTCTGGATAACGTATAAATCTGCGACCGTATAGCTCCCCCCACTCGGTCAGGAATAAAACCAAATCATAAAATATCTCATGGTGGACATGTCACATAAATCATGAAATCACTAGATTTATGTAATAGTACAGGAAAACCCAAATCATAAATTCTCAATAATAAAATGCTTCTTATATCAACTTAGAATACTCGTATGATAAACATGATGTCATTTATGCAAGTTACCACTATTGTTAATAATTTAGATATGATAGGAATCATATTTAACAAGTTGAATATTTTGTGTAAAGGTGACTTGTTAATATCGATGAGGTGTAGTGTAACATGTAAAGGTGTGCACGTGCGGCATAACTCGTCGATAATTGTGCAGTGTTCTACATCTATTACCATAATGATGCATAGGTATGTATATAAATGCATATTATTAACTTAACATACACAAGTAAAAATTTTATTTAATTAAAACTACGGGCGTAACACGCCATCTTTACAAAATGCCCTGGTAGATGTTTAGTCTACTCACCGGAAATACGTCGTATCTACTCAGGAATCGCCAATCCTTTTCCTTTCCTTGCTGCCTCCGAAACTCCCAAACTCAAATATAATACTAAATTTAACTTGTATAAGAAAACGACTACATTCCAATATAGTAAAAGCAAGAAAACACAAGTTTGTACTTTCTAATATACTACGCACGACAATTACAAACGATCTAAACCTTAACCTTGCAGAAATTTAGCCCATCTCTGCATCGCGACAGAAACAGATCGCGTTACGTTTTACTCGTGTCGTATTTTAGAATTTTGATCTCTTTTCCGATATTAGTTCCCAGATTTTATATACAGTCAAACTAACTTGATTAAACAATACCAAAATAACCAAACACCTACACAGAGACCTACCCAAGAAGCCAAAACACCAAACCTCTTCAAAAATACGGCGACTCCGGAATTGTATTTTTGGTCGCCGGCCAAATCCGAGCCCTTTGGTTTCGTGCTCCTATGGTTTGTTCTAGGTTCAACACACAACATTTTAGCACTGTTTGGTTAAGTTGATGTTTATCTAAACTATAGCAGATTACTACAGGGTTCAGTTTTGCTTAAATACGATATTTTAGACATTGGATTTCTAATTTAAACTAACTACAGAACTAAATCCTACAGTGATCCAAGATTTTACCTACAAGGGATTGCTGGAAGAACTTCCTCCAAGATGCACAAGCTCCTAGTCCTTAGCTTGATGGTGAACCCTTAGCTTAGTTCTTCTTCTTCATTTCTCTTTTCTTTTCTTTCTTTTTGTGATTTCTAAGTGTTTTCCCTTCTTTTCATTTGAATTTTCAGAACTTTAATTTGTTAATATGATCTGAACACATGATATATATGTGATAAAGGGAAAGATGAGGTATAGGAGGAGGTGTCAAAGGCCAAAGGGTGCCATCCTCATGCAAGGAGGAGGTGTTGTGTGTGTGTGTGTGCATGCAACTAGGAGGTGTCCTTGCATTATCTCATCAATTTGTTTTAATTTGTAATAAAATTCTGAGCTAAAATGTTTTTTATCCCTTTTTCATTTACACCCTTAATCAAAACCCAATTTGCACAATATCCTAAACTTTATATAAAAACCTTTCACAACTTATGTTATTATAAAACACCTTTTTTATTAAAATGAAGCTAAAATTCATATTAAAACCCTTATAATTTATTTATGTTGCATACTAAAATTTTAATTTAATTTGTTTTACATACATCTTATGAAATTGTCTTATTTGGTTTTAATAACTTTTTAATTTAACATTTTATTATTTAATTAATTAATTTTACTTATTTCTAAATTTTCAGAATGTTACAATTGAGATTTAGTACAGCTTTTCATCCACAGACAGATGGTCAGTCAGAGCGGACCATTCAGACTTTAGAGGATATTTCTTTTATTCATATCTGTGATTTTATTTGTCTCATATAAGTTGTAATTTTTATTCCGCTGTTGTTATTGTTGATCCTAACTAGGGTGCAACTAACTTAACACTTTATACTTGTTTTTATATCTTAATTACATAAAAACTATGATGGTCAGACTCCTTAGGAACCTCTTCACCCATTCGTGTACCAACTGTGTGTCCAGACTCCTTAGGAACCTCTTCACCCGAAGCTCCTCCGTAGGAACTAAATATGGAACATAGCATGACAACTGGGTGAATCGTAAATCATAATCTACTATCGACATACTAGCAGATTTCCGTAACGCTTCAAAACTGCTAGCTCTAGCGTCCCTCACGCTCTAGGGAAGAAACCTAGCAAGAAAGACTTCGGAGAACTCGGTCCACGACATCAGAGGAAGACCCGTAGCTCGCCCTCTCTCCATCGACTCATACCACTCCTGTGCAAGTCCCTCCAAACGAAAGCTAATCAGCTCAACTGACCTCGCATTAGAACATCGCAATGATCTGCCAATCCTCACCATCCTATCAAGAAAAGACTGAGGATCCTCCGCTACATCGGTCCCTGTAAATACCGGAGGTCTCAACCTCATAAACTCTGAAAGCGATACCTCCATCACCCTCGTGTCTACAAGTGCGACCGTCTGCGTGGGTTGTACTTCGAACTCTGCCATGGTCTGTGCCGAATCCTGTCTCTGTACTCTGGTGGCCTCAGTCAACTGTCCTACCACCCGCTGCAATCCTAACATGCCCTCCTCTATCCTAGTCATGAGATCTGGAGGAGGAGGATCAACATGCTCATGAACCACCGGAACGTCCGGTGTACCAGTCGCCGTCACAGGCGGACTCGCCCTAGCTGCATCTCTGGCTGCGGCTCGCCTAGCTCGCGTAGCCATAGCAACTGGTAACAAGAAACGAGAGTTGATAAAGCTTGCGAATAGGAACAATCGATAACAGAGAGTCAAAAGAAAGACAAATCAAGATATATATCCTAAGGTTAGTTAGGCTGAGTATGGTAACGTAAATATACCGCGGAACATACATACGGTACTGCACTCATCCTAAATCACCTACTCCATCAAACCAAAGGTCATCCTAAATCACGGACTCACGTCAACTTATCTTAATTCGCTACTCGATTCCGTAAGGTTAATCCTTAGCTCTGATACCAACTTTGTCACGACCCAAAGTGTGGATGTGACCGGCACTTAGATTGTAAAATATCTAACGATATTTACGCAACTCGAGTAAGCCGAAAACTAAGATCAAAATTCTTTTTGCGGAATTTTTATAAAAAATTTAGTTTTTAAGTAAAAATCACAGTTTGTATGTAATTAAGATATAAAAAAAGTATAAAGTGTTAAGTTGGTTACATCCCTAGTTGGGATCAATAATAACAACAGCGGAATAAAAATTACAACTTATATGAGACCAATAGAATCACAGATATGAATAAAAGAAATATCCTCTAACATAACAACGATCTCACCTGTCAAATAATATACATATAATCATCTCTCATTCTAAGTCATAGTATAAGGTCTGATGGAGATTTTCTAGATACAAAAATACAATACCAAAAGAGAAGGTTACTAAATATGTAACCTACCTATCAAAAGATGCGAGAAAAGCTGAAAAAGTGGATTTGCACTGCTGCTAATCGTCCACTCTACCCCTGCAAGGAACTGTGGCACAACGGGGATGAGTTGCCAACTCAGTGAATATAACTACCATACAACGGTTAATAATGTAAATATGACGATCATAACTAACTGAAATAAGAGCAAGTATGATGTATGATAGTATATGGAAAGCATGAATCTGTACTACAAATCACATAATCAAAACTGAAATCTCATCATTTATTCCCAATAAATTTCATCTTTTCGTGTCCATCATCGACACAAAACATCCATTTCTCTCAGGCATCATTCCTCGAACGATCCTGTAATCAATAATACCAGTCGGTATAATCAAGATATCCGCCGTATTTCACAACTATCTCCGGTATAGAGTAACCTCAGTAGGCTCCCCCGCCTCAAATGCGGCTATCCTGCCTCTCGGTCACGACTGGGTCCACCATATATCCAACTGTATATCTCCCCCACTCAGTCTGGATAACGTAAAATCCGCAACCGTATAGCTTCCCCACTCGGTCCGGAATAAAACCAAATCATAAAACATCTCATGGTGGACATGTCACATCAATCATGAAATCACTGGATTTATGTAATAATACTGGAAAACCCAAACCATAAATTCTCAATAACACAAAAGCTTCTTATATCAATTTAGAATACTCGGATGATAACCATGATGTCATTTATGCAAATTACCATTATTGTTAATAATTGAGGTATGATAGGAATCATATTTAACAAGATGCATATTTAGTGTAAAAGTGACATGTTAATATCGACGAGGTGGAGTGTAACATGTAAAGATGTGCATGTGTGGCATAACTCGTCGATAATTGTGCAGTGTTCTACATCTATTACCAAAGTGATGTATAGGTATGTATATGGATGCAAATTATTAACTTAGTATACGAAAGTAAAACTTTTATTTAAATAAATCTACGGGCGTAACATGCCATCTTTACAAAATTCCCCGGTAGATGTTCAGTCTACTCACCGGAAATACGTCATATCTACTCAGGAATCGCCAATCGTTTTCCTTTCCTTGCGGCCTCCGAAGTTCCCGCACTCAAATCTAACATTGAATTAACTTGTATAAGAAAACAACTACATTCTGATACGGAAAAATCAAGAAACACAAGTTGTACGTGCTAACTACACTACGTACGACTATTGCAAACAATCTAATACTCAACCTCACTGAAATTTAACCCAGCGCTGCATCGCGACAGAAACAGAACGCGTTACGTTTTACCCGTATCGTATTTTAGAATTTTGATCTCTTTTTCTGACATTAGTTCCCAGATTTTATATACAGTTAAACGAACTTATTTAAACAATACCAAAATAACCAAACACCTACATAGAGACCTATCCAACAACCCAAATCACCAAACTTCCTCAAAAATCCGGCGGCGCCGAAATTTGCATATTGGTCGCCGGCCCAAAACCGAGCCCTCTGGTTCGTGCTCCTATGGTTTGCTCTACGTTCAACATATATCATTTAGACCCTGTTTAGTTCAGTTAACTTTTCTCTAAACTAAAGCAGATTCAAACAGACTCAATTTTGCCTAAAAATACGATATCCTAGACACTTTGATTTCAAATTTTGAACTAGTTACAGAATTAAATCCCTATTGTGATTAAGAATTTTACCTACAAATAACTTGCTGGAAGAACACCCTCCAAGATGCACAAGCTCCTTGTCCTAGCTTGATGGTGAGGAAAATCCTAAAATTATTTATTTTCCTCTCCTTTCACTTGTTCTTCCTTGTTCCCTTTAGTTTTCTTTTTCTTTCTTTAAATTTTCAAATTTTAAATTAGTTAAATGATCTGAACATAACATATATATGAGAAGAGGGAAGGGTGAGGTGTAGGAGAAGGTGTCAACGGCCAAAGGGTGCCATCCTCATGCAAGGAGGAGGTGTTGTGTGTGTGTGCGCGCATACAAAGGGGAGGCGTCCTTGCATTATCTCATCAATTTGTTTTAATTTGTAATAAAATTCTGAGCTAAAATGTTTTCTATCTCTTTTTCATTTACACCCTTAATCAAAACCCAATTTGCACAATATCCTAAACTTTATTTAAAAACCCTTCACAACTTATGTTATTATAAAACACCCTTTTTATTAAAATGAAGCTAAAATTCACATTAAAACCCTTATAATTTATTTATGTTGCATACTAAAATTTTAATTTAATTTGTTTTACATACATCTTATGAAATTGTCTTATTAGGTTTTAATAACTTTTTAATTTAACATTTTATTATTTAATTAATTAATTTTACTTATTTCTAAATTTTTAGAATGTTACAATGTTCCCCCCTTAAGAAAATTCGGTCCCCGGATTTAAAATTTAATTAGACATACTTTCGAAAAGGTGTGGAAATTTCTTCTGCGTCGCATCCTCGGTCTCCCAAGTAATCTCCTCGCGATTCTTTCCTTACCAAAGAACCTTTACAGATGGAAGTACTCTCGATCTTAGTTTCTTTGCCTACCAATATAGAATAGCGACTGGCTGTACTGTGTAGGATAAATCCGGCTCAAGCTGTAAGGTCTGATACTAGATCGCGTAAGAAGGATCGTGAAGATACTTGTGAAGCATCGAAACGTGAAACACCGGATGCACATCGGGAAAACTCGGTGGAAGTGCTAAACGATAAGCTACAACACCCACTCTCTCCAGAATCTCGTAAGGTCCGACATATCTGGGGCTGAGCTTCCCCTTTTTCCCGAAACGCATCACACCTTTCGTCGGAGACACACGAAGAAACACATGATCTCCCACATCAAACTCGAGTCTACGACGTCGTCGATCTGCATATGATTTCTGTCTGCACTGGGCCGCTCTCATTCTGTCTCGTATCAGCTGAATCTTTTCCGTAGTCTCCTGTACTATCTGCGGTCCCAAAATGCTACTCTCGCTCAATTCCGTCCAGCAAACGGGTGATCAACATTTCCTCCCATACAAAGCTTCAAAGGGTGCTATCTGGATCGTCTCCTGAAAACTATTGTTGTAAGAGAATTCTATCAAAGGTAGATGATGATCCCAACTACCACCAAAATCAAGGCTGCAAGCTCGAAGCATATCCTCTAGAGTCTGAATGGTCCGCTCTGGCTGACCATCTGTCTGTGGATGAAAAGTTGTACTAAAACTCAATTGTGTACCAAGAGCTTGTTGATGTTCCTACCATTGCTTGCTAGTAAACTGGGTACCCCTATCTGAAACTATGCACGTCGGAACTCCATGTAATCGTACAATCTCATCGATATAAATCTGAGCGTACTGTGCAAACCCATACGTCGTCTTCACCGGAAGAAAATGAGCTTCCTTCATCAATCTATCTATAATCACTCATATGGAATCATACCCTCTGCTAGTCCTGAGTAGACCCACAATGAAATCCATGTAAATTTGTTCCCATTTTCACTCTGGAATGGGCAAGGGATGCAACTCTCCTGCCGGCCTCTGGTGCTCGGCCTTGACTTGCTGACATGTCAAGCATCTCGAAACAAACTCCGCAACGTCCCTCTTCATTCCTTTCCACCAATAAACATCCCTCAAATCATGATACATCTTGGTGGAACCAGGATGGATATTGTATGCTGATCTATGGGCCTCCTCTAAGATCTCACGTCTCAGTCCATCCGAATCTGGCACACAAAGACGAGTCCCAAAACGTAATACTCCACGGCCATCTATCACAAACTCCGACTCTCTGCCCTGCCTAACCTGATCTATGATCTCTGTCATACGAGCATCTGCGGGCTGTATCTCTCAAATACGATCCAATAACTGAGGATGGGTGCGAACATGTGCTAACTGTCCTCCTGTCGATGTGAACTCAAACTGCATACGACTATCACATAAAATCTGCCAGTCTGTAGAAAACTGTCTCTGTAAGATGCGCAAATGAGATAAGCTACCTCCAGGTCTCCGACTCAAAGCATCTGCTACAACATTTGCTTTGCATGGATGATACAAGATCTCACAATCGTAATCTTTCACCAGTTCCATCCATCTACGCTGCCTTAAGTTCAGATCCCTTTGCTGAAAAATATACTTCAAGCTTTTATGATCTGTGAAGATTCGGCATGACTCTCCATATAAATAATGGCTCCAAATTTTCAGTGCGAAAACTACAGCAGCCATCTCCAAATCATGAGTGGGGTAGTTCTGCTCGTGCCTCTTCAACTGTCGAGAAGCATAAGCTATAACCCTACCGTGCTGCATCAATACACAGCCTAAACCCACTCGAGATGCATCACAATACACATCAAAACCCCCTGACCCAGAAGGTAAAGATAAGACCGGTGCAGTCGTCAAGCGCGTCTTCAACTGCTGAAAACTCTGGTTACTTGCATCTTTCCAAAGAAAGGGAACCTCCTTCCTAGTCAATCCGGTCAACGGTGCAGCAATCCGAGAAAAATCCTACACAAAGCGTCGGTAATAACCTGCCAGACCTAAGAAACTTCGAACCTCTGTAACTGACACAGGTCTGGGCCAGTGCTGCACCGCTTCGATCTTCTTTGGGTCCACACGTATCCCACCTCTCGTAACTATGTGACCCAAGAAATCCACACTATCTAGCCAGAAAGCACACTTTGAGAATTTAGCAAATAGCTTATGCTCCTTCAAGGTCTGCAACGTGATACGCAAATGCTGCTCGTGCTCCTCTTGGTTCCGGGAATAAACAAGAATATCATCAATTAATACTATAATAAACTGATCAAGGAAGGGCCTGAAGATACGGTTAATCATATCCATAAAAGCTGCTGGGGCGTTAGTGAGTCCGAACGACATCACCAGAAACTCATAGTGCCCATATCGTGTGCGAAAAGCAATCTTCGGAATGTCATCCTTCCGAACCTTCAACTAGTGATACCCTGACCGCAAATCAATCTTTGAGAAGTAGCCAGTGTTGGTGTATATGCCCTAGAGGCCATTACTGTATCATACTAGTATGTATATTACTTGATGGAAGCTTGGGATATTCACAGTTGTACAGACAATCTTGCTCAATATAGTAGTATGCTACTTGGTTTGTCTCTGCTTTAATGTGTACATGTGTGTTTATTTATTATATCACCTATACGCATTAGTAGAGCCCTTAGGATCTTTGCTTGATTACCGGCGTTGTGATGGCGATCACACTCGTGGGGGCTGGGTAATCTACAAGCACATCCTTATACACGTCCCTAGTCGTGGGAGTATCGAGATAGGGCATCGATACTCCAGAGTAGACTAGCGTATGCGCTTCTCATCCCAGCACGGGAGACGGTCTGTCCCACAGCCGTCAGTACGTCGTACTTGAGATAGTATGCGGGTGCTCGTTAGGTTACGAGTACACTGGACAGGACTCGTCGGGAACTGATGGTTGGTATTATACCTATCGTCAGTTATCAGTTCCCAGGTGACATGAGTACAGCTTAGTCCGCTGACTTGACACTGTCACTTCGTCTCGAGTGTGTTCCCACTGTTCTTTGATTGCTACCCTACCACGGCTCTACTGAGTCGTGCAAACAGGTAGTAGTTGGGAGCAGTCCCGAAGCACTTGGAGGCAGTGACGGTTAGACAGGATTCGTCTCTCCCGGTATTGGGGGTTGACATCGCGCTGTGTCTAGGAGAGCCATTACACGAGTAGTCCCTGGCCAGGGCAAGCGAGATATACTGGTAGGTTTCCAGTGTTATCTCAGGGTGTATTGGGCTTCACTCCGACACGACTTGTACCGCTATTAGGGGACTGACGTTTACCGCCCCCCTAGGCCCGCCATGCGATGTATCAGACGAACAGACCGGACTGTACGGAGATTGTCACATACAGGCTCAGTAGGAGTTCGGATGGGTGTACCTCATCAGCCTTCTTATCGACATCTACCTGGGGACCGTTACGTACAGCTAGTGCCGCTTGCGGTCTGTGGTTAAACCCACTGCCAGCGTAGTGTCGAGTCTTTAGAGTCCCACACAGAGAGTTTCCCTGCACTGAGCGAAACGTGTAGAGGCCGTATGGTTTTACGGCAGGGCTGCGATCACTTACGTACACTTGTGTGCGTGTGGTGTTCGGGCAGGCAATACTAGTGGGCTTTGGTTTAAGCCGGATCCTAGTATTGCATGGATGGATTTGTTTTGTCTTCTGTGCATCCGCATTCTACGGAATACGGATGCAGGTGTGTATGCACAGTTTTCTGGAGCGATGAAGGAGGAGGTGCCTCATTAGGGTTTTGGCAGTTGGTTCGGCCAAAACCATTATGTGGCAGGCTCATTAGGGTTTTGACAGTTCGTTTGGTCAAAACCATTATGAGCAGCGAACATCATTTACTAATCCTATTAGTGATAATCTTTTGATGGCTAATTGCATTGACCATTTGACCCCGTTGACCCCTCTTGACTTTGTTGACCGGTTGACCGGGTTGACCATTGACTTTCAAGAGGTTTCCACACTCTTCTTTTCTTTTCCATTTTCTTTTGGATTATGATAATGGTCATTTCAATTGTAGCCATCAACTTTATCTTGATGGAATTAGTAATGATGTTGTTTTTTGCATTATTGCAACCATGGTTAGCTTTTCTCTTGGTTAAGCTTATCATAATATTATTCTCTTTCTCTCTCTTGAAAAGAGAAGCTCCATGATTGCAAGAAAACCTCCTTCTTCTTCCTCCTCTTGATTTCTCCTTTGATCTCATGTGTTGAGAGAAAAAGGTTTCTACTTGACAAACACATCCATACATCTTCTCTACACAACCTAGGGCTTCTAGATTAGCTATCTCCTTGCCCTAGTTACCTCGGCTTGAGGTGGAGCTCGGTGTACATCTCTCGGGTGGATCGTCTTCGACTCAAGGAGGCCGCGGAGGTGACCGAAGTCCGGATCAACCATTGAGCAAGCAATGAGAAGAACAACAAGAAGAGTAGAACTTCAAAGAAGAACAACAACAAGAAGAGAAGGAGTTCAAGTTGAGGTATAACCCCTAACCGAGTAGATACATCTCTTGTTAGGTTGCTAGTTTATAGTTTAGCAAAGATCCGGCTTTTACGGTCCATGTTACAAAGCTTAGAAAAATTTTTGATTTACCGTTTCCGCAACCCCGAAAGTACCGAGAGAGGTAACGTGGACCTAACAGTGGTATCAGAGCCTAACTAAACATAAACTAGCTTGGTAGTAAAGTGTATCGAAGTTCGAAACGGAAAAATCGAAAAAACCAAGTTATAAAAACCTGAGTTTCTGTTAAAAATTTTTCTGGTCAAAACAAAATTTGTTATATCCCAAAAATCATCTCAGGCTTTTTAGAAGAAAACCACCAAAAACGATGCAGCAACTCAACCAAAGCGCCGCCCTTCCGCGGCAAGAGCAAGCTCTTGCCGCGGAACCGCGGCCAACTTTGTGAGTTACTGCATCGATTTTGGTGCAGTATGTTTCTGACATGGTTTTAGGATTTTTCAGATATATTATATGTGCCCAGATTTTCCAGAATAGAAATTTGTTTTTGGGGGCCTATAAATCCGTATTTTTCCGAACTTCAATATACTTTGACTATGTTGGTTATATCTGTGATGTTCTTATGTATTGAACGTCGGCTAATCGCTATATGACGATTAGTCGGGGTTATACATATCTGTGATCTGTGATTGTTGTTGATGGTTTGTGTATATGAACTCGTTGGATTGTCGCGGATGAATAGCCGGGTGGATGTGAGATGAGAGTTTCTTTTTCTTTCATTCATGTAATAAAATTGTAAATTGATGTAATATTATTTGTTTGGCCGCACAACCGGGTCGGGGTTGTAGCCGTCATTGTATAATTCTTTTTACTGTTTTTGCTCCTAGGATAGACCCATGGAGGGGTGCACAAACTACCGGGTAGCTCGAAGTGCCGAGTGGCCTACTCATGGCATTGAGGGAGGTTGCTTCGCTTCGGGTACTTGGCGGGTAGTTTGCCGCACCCGTAGGGGTCTTGGGTGGGGTTTTGGCTATTCATCGCGACCGTGTAATCCGTTTTTCGTTGCAGGCTCGAACGAATTGCGGGTTCCTAGTATATCCAAAGTGTTCATCTGTGATCTGGATTGGCTATCATTGCTATATTGCTATATATAATAACTATTTAGGCGTTGCTTATGTTTTACAGCCGCGCTAGCCCAGCCCCCGCTCTGTCGTTAGTTAAGTAACCTAACGGGTGATGACGAGGCCCCGTGGCGAATGCGAATGGCATAAGCGTACGTCATATTTTGGTTGTTTTCTGCAATGGTAGGATTTAAATGATGGGACGCATTAAAAGAACTAATGCAAGAAAATAAACCTAAAAGACGTTGTTGGAACAAGTTTTTCAAAAAAGCTGTTATTACAAGGACGTTCATCTTTTTGTTTTGCATCGCGGTATTCGGTTATGAATGCCCAGCACCTCAGTCGACGAGGCAAGGGCCGAGATCCCTTCACCGGGAGTGACCCCTTGGACAAAACTTTGCGTCAGGGTAATAACTTCACTATAGTCGATTATTCTTGCTTTGCATCGAGGTATTCATCTTACGAATGCCCAGCACCTCACTCGACGAGGAAAGAGCCGAGATCCCTTCACAGGGAGTGACCTCTTTAGCAAAAGTTTTCGCCACTGTATTTTTCAAAAAGGTGCAATCGGGTTCCTTCAACGATATCAAGTTCATTACGTTAACGGGTTTTTCGCCAAAAACCCAGCCGTAGCCCTCCGTCGTTTCGGATAATTAGTACTTAGTATTCGTGCTGCGTTTGTTGATTATTCGTCAAGACACAGTGAACGGTAGCTAAGTAATAATTCTCTGTTGCACTGATTGATGCGATTGGTTAGGACGGTCGCATGATTTTGTTGATTATTCGTCAAGGATCATGCGGGCGGGTCTAATGCAATCCTGGATAACGACGGGTTGAACTTGACTAGGACCTTTTGATTTGTTGATTATTCGTCAAGGTCACTTGGGTCCTAGGGGCAAAAACCACATCGGGAGTTTCAAAAGTACTGAAACTTGCAGATTTAGCATACCTTCTGGAGTGTGGTGACTAGAGTGGATTCCATCTAGGTCATCACACAATGATGGTTGGATCCCGATCCCACTGATGAGTTGGATTACTCTCGGGAGATTATTTCACTTAACGATCAATGCTATAAACCTAGTAGGTGTCTAGAAAGGTGTTAGCGGGGTTACGCCCCCAGGGAAAAGAGGTTATTTAATTAAGGAACTTCGCGAAAGCGTTGGAAAACCTCCCTCGAAGTACCGACACTAGCCTGGCTGAAAAGTTAAGCAAGTATTGTGACGTGAATTAAAACCCGGCTAGTTCTTCTTTTAAAAGGTTTTAAGAAGAATTTGAGTAAACAGTGGGAGACATCCTGGTTAGATAAATTAATAAACCAATCTAATCTTGCAAGAGCATACGCTGAGTGTTTCTTTTCTCTCTCTCCAGGCAGCAACCTTTTCACGCCCTAATCAAGATAATAAAATGTATCGCTTGACCGATCCGAATTCTTATTCGGGACTGGGGAAAGTTGGTTCAGCTCTAACTTGTGACAACAGTCATGAGTATGAGAATGGGAAAGAGGAAAGTATGGATTTCCAGGATACCCAGTTGAAGAAGAAGCATGGTTTTGCATCTACTTCAGGTGTTCTTGTAATTGAGAACTGTTTTACGGTCAGCCCTACCTCCTGGGTACTTGATACCGGATCAGGATCTCATATCTGTAATTTATTACAGGGACTGAGAAAAAGTAGGAAAGTTGCACCGGGTGATATGTCGCTCAGAGTAGCGAACGGAGCACAAGTTAATGCGGCAGCCGTCGGTGAATATCACCTAGTATTGCCTAATGGCAAGACTATGATTTTGAACGATTGCTACTATGTACCCTCCATGGTTTGCAACATCATATCAGTTTCTTTACTCGATAAACATGGATATGACTTTGTTCTTGAAAAGAATATCATGAACATTTACCTTCATAAGGTACTGGTTGCAGAGGGTACACTGTGTAATGGTATCTACGTTCTAAATCAGAATACAGTTCTCAATATACAAAACACACGCAAGAGGAAGAATTCAGATACGAATGAATCCTACTTGTGGCATTGTAGGCTTGGTCATATCGGAGAGAAAAGACTGAGTAAGTTGCATAAAGATGGACTCTTGAATACGTTCGAGTTTTCATCTTATGAAACTTGTCAGTCTTGTCTCAAAGGGAAGATGACCAAATCTCCGTTCACCGGACATGGAGAAAGAGCAAGAGAGCTCTTGGGACTCATACACAGTGATGTGTGTGGTCCGATGTCTATACATGCAAGGGGTGGGTTCTCGTACTTCATCACATTCACTGACGATCTCTCTAGGTTCGGATATGTGTATCTGATGAAACACAAATCTGAAGCTTTTGAGAAATTCAAGGAATTCAGAAAGGAAGTAGAGAACCAGATTGGCAAAAGTATCAAGATCCTCCGGTCTGATAGAGGAGGGGAGTACTTAAGCACGGAATTCCTAGATTACTTAAAAGAGAATGGTATTCTCTCTCAGCTTACTCCTCCTTATACACCACAGCACAACGGTGTTTCGGAGCGGAGGAATCGTACCCTATTGGATATGGTTCGGTCCATGATGGGTAGTGCTGAGTTGCCTCTTTCATTCTGGGGACATGCGCTTCAGACAGCGGCATACCTTTTGAATCAAGTTCCGTCCAAATCAGTGCCTAAAACTCCGTATGAGATATGGAGCAGTAAGAAACCGTGTCTTAAGTTTATTAAGATATGGGGTTGTCCGGCCTATGTGAAAACACAGAAACCGGACAAGTTAGAGGCACGGTCAGTTCTTTGTAAATTTGTGGGATATCCTAAAGACTCACTAGGATATCTGTTCTACCACACTGAGGAACAGAAGGTGTTTGTATCTCGCCATACTACCTTCTTAGAAAGGGAGTTTCTTGCAAAAGAAACTAGTGGGAGTTCGGTAGAACTGGAAGAAATTCAGCGACCACAAAATGTAACTGAAAATTTGGAGGAACCGCTAGATTCAATAACCCCAGACGAACCTCAGCCACTCCGCAGATCTGGTAGGATTTCTCATCCGCCCGAGAGATACTACGGTTTTCTCATAGACGGGGATCGAGAGGATTGCATCTTGGAAGAAGATGACCCTACCAGTTTCAGGCAGGCCATTATCAGTAGGGACTCTGATAAGTGGCAGGAAGCAATGCAATCCGAAATGGAGTCCATGTACGCCAATAAAGTGTGGACCTTGGATATTGCTCCAGCTGGGGTAAAACCCGTTGGATGTAAATGGATCTACAAAAGGAAACTTGGTGTAGATGGGCAGGTGGAAACCTATAAAGCTAGGCTCGTTGCAAAAGGTTTCCGTCAAAGACCTGGTTTGGACTATGACGAAACTTTTTCTCCGGTGGCTATGCTCAAATCCATTCGGATCCTACTTGCCATTGCTGCCTTCCATGACTATGAGATCTGGCAGATGGATGTTAAAACGGCTTTCCTAAACGGTTGTTTGGAAGAGTGCGTTTACATGGATCAACCAGAAGGTTTCGTAGACAGTGGGAGCAGTGGAAAGGTGTGCAAGTTGCTTAAATCCATTTATGGATTAAAGCAGGCATCGCGGAGCTGGAACATCTGTTTTGATGAGGCAATCAAGGAATTTGATTTCATCAAGAACGAAGATGAACCCTGTGTTTATAAGAAGATTGTAGGACGAACTGTCGTATTCCTAGTCTTGTACGTGGACGACATTCTTCTGATAGGAAATGACATTCCTATGCTACAATCGGTCAAGCTGTTTTTGTCACAAAGGTTCTCCATGAAGGACCTGGGTGATGCCTCGTACATTCTGGGGATCAAGATCTATAGAGATAGATCCAAGAAACTATTGGGACTTTCGCAGTCCAGGTACATAGAGACCGTACTAAAGAGATTTAGTATGGAGGATTCCAAGCGCGGTAACATACCCGCATTGCACGGAATTACCCTCTCCAAGAAGATGTCTCCTAAGACTGACGAGGAGAAGGTTCGCATGAGCACCATACCCTACGCTTCGGCGGTAGGATCTATAATGTATGCGATGCTATGTACAAGACCAGATGTAGCTTACGCGTTGAGCGCGGTAAGCCGGTATCAGTCAGACCCAGGGGAGGACCACTGGACAGCAGTGAAGAACATTCTTAAGTACCTGAGAAGGACTAAGGAGATGTTCCTGGTTTACGGTAATGGAGACCTCAGGGTCGAGTCCTTTACCGATTCAAGCTTCCAGAGTGACAAAGATGACAGCAAGTCCGTCTCGGGTTTTGTGTTTACCCTCAACGGAGGGGCGGTATGTTGGAGGAGTTCCAAGCAGGATACCGTCGCAGACTCGACGATGGAGGCTGAATACATTGCTGCAAGCGATGCCGCAAAAGAGGCGGTCTGGATTAAGAAGTTCATTAGTGAACTTCAGGTGGTTCCGTCCATTGTTGACCCAATACCTTTGTATTGCGATAACAATGGGGCTATAGCTTTAGCGAAGGAACCAAGGTCCCATCAGAAATCCAGGCACATCTTAAGGCGGTATCACCTGATCAGGGAGATCATTGATCGACAGGAGATCGAGGTGCGGAGAGTGGACACAAAGGACAACACTGCGGACCCATTCACGAAGGCTTTACCTCAGACTCAGTTCGAGCGGCTGATCGAGATGATAGGTCTTCGATACGCCAGTACATGGCCTTAGTGCAAGTGGGAGATTGTTGGTGTATATGCCCTAGAGGCCATTACTGTATCATACTAGTATGTATATTACTTGATGGAAGCTTGGGATATTCACAGTTGTACAGACAATCTTGCTCAATATAGTAGTATGCTACTTGGTTTGTCTCTGCTTTAATGTGTACATGTGTGTTTATTTATTATATCACCTATACGCATTAGTAGAGCCCTTAGGATCTTTGCTTGATTACCGGCGTTGTGATGGCGATCACACTCGTGGGGGCTGGGTAATCTACAAGCACATCCTTATACACGTCCCTAGTCGTGGGAGTATCGAGATAGGGCATCGATACTCCAGAGTAGACTAGCGTATGCGCTTCTCATCCCAGCACGGGAGACGGTCTGTCCCACAGCCGTCAGTACGTCGTACTTGAGATAGTATGCGGGTGCTCGTTAGGTTACGAGTACACTGGACAGGACTCGTCGGGAACTGATGGTTGGTATTATACCTATCGTCAGTTATCAGTTCCCAGGTGACATGAGTACAGCTTAGTCCGCTGACTTGACACTGTCACTTCGTCTCGAGTGTGTTCCCACTGTTCTTTGATTGCTACCCTACCACGGCTCTACTGAGTCGTGCAAACAGGTAGTAGTTGGGAGCAGTCCCGAAGCACTTGGAGGCAGTGACGGTTAGACAGGATTCGTCTCTCCCGGTATTGGGGGTTGACATCGCGCTGTGTCTAGGAGAGCCATTACACGAGTAGTCCCTGGCCAGGGCAAGCGAGATATACTGGTAGGTTTCCAGTGTTATCTCAGGGTGTATTGGGCTTCACTCCGACACGACTTGTACCGCTATTAGGGGACTGACGTTTACCGCCCCCCTAGGCCCGCCATGCGATATATCAGACGAACAGACCGGACTGTACGGAGATTGTCACATACAGGCTCAGTAGGAGTTCGGATGGGTGTACCTCATCAGCCTTCTTATCGACATCTACCTGGGGACCGTTACGTACAGCTAGTGCCGCTTGCGGTCTGTGGTTAAACCCACTGCCAGCGTAGTGTCGAGTCTTTAGAGTCCCACACAGAGAGTTTCCCTGCACTGAGCGAAACGTGTAGAGGCCGTATGGTTTTACGGCAGGGCTGCGATCACTTACGTACACTTGTGTGCGTGTGGTGTTCGGGCAGGCAATACTAGTGGGCTTTGGTTTAAGCCGGATCCTAGTATTGCATGGATGGATTTGTTTTGTCTTCTGTGCATCCGCATTCTACGGAATACGGATGCAGGTGTGTATGCACAGTTTTCTGGAGCGATGAAGGAGGAGGTGCCTCATTAGGGTTTTGGCAGTTGGTTCGGCCAAAACCATTATGTGGCAGGCTCATTAGGGTTTTGACAGTTCGTTTGGTCAAAACCATTATGAGCAGCGAACATCATTTACTAATCCTATTAGTGATAATCTTTTGATGGCTAATTGCATTGACCATTTGACCCCGTTGACCCCTCTTGACTTTGTTGACCGGTTGACCGGGTTGACCATTGACTTTCAAGAGGTTTCCACACTCTTCTTTTCTTTTCCATTTTCTTTTGGATTATGATAATGGTCATTTCAATTGTAGCCATCAACTTTATCTTGATGGAATTAGTAATGATGTTGTTTTTTGCATTATTGCAACCATGGTTAGCTTTTCTCTTGGTTAAGCTTATCATAATATTATTCTCTTTCTCTCTCTTGAAAAGAGAAGCTCCATGATTGCAAGAAAACCTCCTTCTTCTTCCTCCTCTTGATTTCTCCTTTGATCTCATGTGTTGAGAGAAAAAGGTTTCTACTTGACAAACACATCCATACATCTTCTCTACACAACCTAGGGCTTCTAGATTAGCTATCTCCTTGCCCTAGTTACCTCGGCTTGAGGTGGAGCTCGGTGTACATCTCTCGGGTGGATCGTCTTCGACTCAAGGAGGCCGCGGAGGTGACCGAAGTCCGGATCAACCATTGAGCAAGCAATGAGAAGAACAACAAGAAGAGTAGAACTTCAAAGAAGAACAACAACAAGAAGAGAAGGAGTTCAAGTTGAGGTATAACCCCTAACCGAGTAGATACATCTCTTGTTAGGTTGCTAGTTTATAGTTTAGCAAAGATCCGGCTTTTACGGTCCATGTTACAAAGCTTAGAAAAATTTTTGATTTACCGTTTCCGCAACCCCGAAAGTACCGAGAGAGGTAACGTGGACCTAACAGCCAGCCCCTTGCAACTGATCGAACAAGTCATCAAAACGAGGTAGTGGATACCTATTTTGCACAGTGACGCGATTCAGCTGTCGGTAGTCGATGCACAGTCTTATACTACCGTCCTTCTTCTTTACAAATAAGACAGGAACTCCCCACGACGATACACTGGGATGCACAAGTCCTCTATCTAACAACTCTTGCAACTGGCTTTTATGTTCCTTCAACTCCGTCGGGGCCATCTGATAGGGTGGTATAGAAATAGGCCCCACACCCGGAATCAAGTCAATGCAAAATTCAATATCGCGATCGGGCGGTAATCCTGGTAACTCAGCAGGAAAAACATCCGGAAATTCTCGTGCGGTCGGAACCTGGTCCAACGGAATCTCAGCGGCTCCAATGTCCTGAACAAATACTAAGAACCCATGACAACCCTTCTTCAAGAGTCGTCCCGCACAAAGAGCGGAAATCATGTTGGCAGGAGTTATATTACAGCCCCCCCTGCACAACAAACATCGGTTCACCTGGAAAACAAAATCTAACCGCTTTCCTCCGACAATCTACATAGGCCTGACAAGCGGCCAACCAATCCATACCGAGAAATATATCAAAATCTAACATATCCAGGAGAATCAGATAAACTAGAGAATCTCTATCACCAATACGTACAGAACATGACCTGAATACGTGTCGAGCTATAAAAGAATCTGCCACTGGATTAATTACCACTAACGGTAACTCTAACAACGATGACCCTTTCCCTAAAGAAAGTGCAAAGCGTGAAGATACATAAGAATGTGTAGAACCGGGATCAAATAAATTATAGGCTTCTAAGGAACATACTACAAGAGTACCTGTCACAACTGCATTTGATGCCTGGGCATCCTGTGGAGTCAGCGCAAAAACCCGTGCCTGGCCCCTGCCCGCATCTTGTCGTCCTCTACCTCTATCTCCTCGACCTCTCTAAGAGCGTCCTGCAAACCCTTGACCTCATGGTGCAACTGCCTGGCGCGTAGTGCCAACTAGTAGAGGAAGTAAAGCCATCGGCGTAGAAGGTGGAGGGGGTAAAGCAGCCTGTGGAACAACGGTCCCCCCTGAGGATCTACAATCCAACGCAAAATTTCCTAGAAGTCCAAAACTAAAACATATGGATGGGGTCCTCTGATCCTCAGGATAAGAACTGAATATCTGGCCCTGGGTCCAACCTTGTCCGAAACTGCGGCCCGGAGTATATCTGCCCCTACCTCTACCAAACTGCCTAGTTATCGACCCAATCGGTCTACTCCTCTTTGGCTCCGGAACAACCACTGCCGCGCTCAAACGCTCCTCCACTCGTATTGCTGCATCCATAGCCTACACATACGTATCAAAATGCTGGGCGTCTATAGCCAGATATAACTGCGTGTCCAGACTCCTTAAGAACCTCTTCACCCGAAGCTCCTCCCTAGGAACTAAATATGGAGCATAGCGCGACAACTGGGTGAATCGTAAATCATAATCTGCTACCGACATACTCGCAGATTTCCGCAACGCTTCAAAACTGCTAGCTCTAGCGTCCCTCATGCTCTGTCGAAGAAACCTATCAAGAAAGACTTCAGAGAACCCGGTCCACGACATCGGAGGAAGACCCGTAGCTCTCCCTCTCTCCATCGACTCACACCACTCATGTGCAAGTCCTTCCAAACAAAAGCTGTAAGTCGATGTACAACACCCCATGACTTGCGGGGAGGCAGAAAATTGAAAAACGATCTTGTTCTTTGCATGAACATCGACTAACCGAGAATCTTTGCAAAACAATAACTAACAAAGAATCATAGAAGTTAACAACTATTATGAAAAGTGATTATACCTAATGAACCGTGTCCTTCGTCTTTTCGTTTTCCACCTCCTTCTCGGCCTTCTCCAAGTAGTAGACGATCCACCCGAGAGCTATACTTCAAGCTTCACCTCAAACTAGAGGTAACTAGGTTTCTTAAAGTGCTAATCCATGTAACCTAGGTGATATAGAGTTGGATTATGGATTAAGTAGTCTAATCTAATCCTTGGTCTCAACATATGAGAGGGGAGGATTAGGGTTTGAAAAGAGAGAGCTTGAGGAGAGAGAAAGTGAGCAAGAGAATGAGATGAGATAATGATCTATCATAATATATATCAAGCATTATCATTTATCCAATAAAAGAAAATAAAGGATGAATAATCATGCTTCATAAATACAAGAAGGTGATTCATCTCCATGAGTCATTAAGCATTTATGATGCATTAATGACATGGATGAATCACTCAAATGACCCACTAATCTCATTTAATGCATATGCCACCTTAACCCTCAAGTCACCATGTTCTAGAAGCTTCTCGCGTAATTACGAGAACGCCCCTCCTATCCGTGAAAACACGGAAAAACTTTAGACTGTATAAATCCAATATCCTGATACAAGAATCTGGCTTAAACCAAAGCCGACTAGTAAAAACTGTCCGAAAGTCGTACGTGCGTAAACACACGTATTCGTCCGAACCCTTGTCGTAAAACCATATGACCTCTATATCGTTTCGCCTGGAGCAAGGAAACTCTCTGTGTGGGACTCTAGAGACTCGACTACTACGCTGGCAGTGGGTTTAACCACAGACCGCAAGCGGCACTAGCTGTACGTAACGGTCCCCAGGTAGATGTCGATAAGAAGGCCGATGAGGAAACCCCTCCGAACTCCTACTGAGTCTGATGTGACAATCTCCGTACAGTCCGGTCTGTTAGTCTAAGACTATCACATATCGGGCCTAGGGGGCGGCAAGCGTCAGTCCCCTAATAGCGGTATAAGTCGTGTCGGAGCGAAGCCCATTACACCCTGAAAAACTACTGGAACCTACCAGCAAATCTCACTTGCCCTGGCCAGGGACTTTGCGTAATGGCTCTCTGACACAGCGCGATATCAACTCCCAATACCGGGAGAGACGAATCCTGTCTAACCGCCACTGCCTCCAAGTACTCGGGACTACACCCAACTGCTACCTGTTTGCACGACTCCTTTGAGCCGTGGTAGGGTAGCAATCTAAGAACAGTGGGACACACTCGAGGCGAAGTAGCAGTGTCAAGTCTGCGGACTATGCTGTACTCATGTCACCTAGGAACTGTTAACTGACGACTGGTATAAAACCAACCAACAGTTCCCTGTGAGTCTTGTCCGGTGTACCCGTAACCTAACGAGCACCTGCATACTATCTCCAGTACGACGTGCTGACGGCTGTAGGACAGACCATCTCCCCAACTGGGATGAGAAGCGTACACACTAGTCTACTCCGGAGTATCGATGCCCTGTCTCGATAATCCTACGACTAGGGACCTGAATAAGGATGTGCTTGTAGACTACCCAGCCCCCACTTGTGTGACTGCCATCACAACGCTGGTAGTCAAGCAAGATCCTAAAGGCTCTATCAATACGTATACTCACATATTAAGATAGAATAACCAAGTAACATACTACCATGTTTAGCAAGACTATTATATACATGTGAATATCCCAAGCTTCCATTAAGTAATATACAAACTAGTATAATACAATAATGGCCCCTAGGGCATATACACTAACAATCTCCCACTTGCACTAGGGCCATGTACTGGCGTATCGAAGACCGATGATCTCGAGTAGCCTCTCGAACTAAATCTGAGGTAGGGCCTTCGTGAATGGATCAGCAATGTTCTCTTCAGTAGCAACTCTCCGAACCTCGATCTCCCGACGATCAATGATCTCCCTGATCAGGTGATACCGCCTTAAGATGTGTCTGGACTTCTGATGGGACCTTGGTTCCTTCGCTAAAGCTATAGCTCCGTTGTTGTCGCAATACAGAGGTATTGGATCAACAATGGTAAGAACCACCTGAAGTTCTGTTAGGAACTTCTTCATCCAGACCGCTTCTTTTGCGGCATCGCAAGCAGCTATATACTCCGCTTCCATCGTCGAGTCAGCAACGGTGTCCTGCTTGGAGCTCTTCTAGCACACCGCCCCTCCATTGAGGGTAAAGACATAACCTGACATGGACTTGGAATCGTCCTTATCGCTCTGGAAGCCAGAATCAGCAAAGGCCTCCATCCTGAGGTCTTTTCCGCCGTAAACCAAGAACATCTCCTTAGTCCTCCTCAGGTACTTGAGAATTTTCTTTACTGCTATCCAATGCTTCTCCCCTAGGTCTGACTGATACCGGCTTACCACGCTCAGTGCGTAAGCTACATCTGGTCTGGTGTACAACATCGCATACATTATAGAGCCTACCGCAGAAGCGTAGGGTATAATAGACATGCGTTCCCTTTCCAAATCAGTCTTAGGAGACATCTCTTTGGATAGGGTGATTCCGTGACAAGCGGGTAGATTACCGCGCTTAGAATCTTCCATACTGAATCTTTTCAGTACAGTGTCGATATACCTGGACTGCGAAAGTCCCAACATCCTCTTAGATCTATCACGATAGATCCGAATCCTCAGAATGTAAGAGGCATCACCCAGGTCTTTCATGGAGAACCTGTGTGACAAGAATCCTTTGACAGATTGAAGCATAGGAATGTCATTTCCTATTAATAGAATGTCATCCACGTACAAGACGAGGAATACGACACTTCTGGCTACAACTTTACTATATATATATGGTTCATCTGGATTTTTGATAAAGTCATATTCTTTAACTGTTTCATCAAAACAGATGTTCCAACTCCGCGATGCTTGCTTTAGTCCATAAATGGACTTATGCAACTTGCATACTTTACCGCTGCTCCCACTCCGATTGAAACCCTCTGGCTGATCCATATAGACGCACTCTTCTAAATTACCATTCAGAAAAGCCGTCTTTACGTCCATCTGCCAGATTTCATAATCATGGAAGGCAGCAATAGCAAGAAGGACCCGAATGGATTTGAGCATAGCCACTGGAGAAAAAGTTTCGTCATAGTCCAAACCAGGTCTTTGACGAAAACCCTTTGCAACAAGTCTAGCCTTATAGGTTTCCACCTGTCCATCTACACCAATCTTTTTCTTGAAGATCCATTTGCATCCTATGGGTTTTACCCCATCTGGAGCAAAGTCCAAAGTCCATACTTTGTAGGTGTACATGGACTCCATTTCGGTCCGCATTGATCTAGCCATCGTACCGAGCCGCCGCTCTGGATGACCTACTGGAAGATAGTAGGTTCATCATCATCGATGATGCAATCCTCTCTATCCCCATCTATGAGAAAACCGTAGTATCTCTCAGGCGGATGAGACGGCCTACTACTCCTGCGGAGGGGTGCGGGAATGTCCTGTTCTTTTTGAACTACTGGTTCTACCAAACTTTCAGTAGTAGTTTGTGGTTCTGGAATTTCTTCCAGTTCTATTTCGCTCCCACATATATCCTTTTCTAAAACCTGCTGTTCTAGAAAATGGGCATTACGAGAAACAAAAACCTTTTGTTCCTCTGCGTAATAGAAATAATATCCCTTAGAGTTCTTTGGATATCCCACAAACTTACACTATACTGATCGTGCCTCGAGCTTGTCCACATTCTGCTTTTTAACAAAAGCTGGACATCCCCATATCTTTATAAGCTGAAGATGGGGTTTCTTCCCACTCCACATCTGATATGGAGTGGTAGGCACAGTCTTGGTAGGAACCCTGTTCAGAAGATATGTTGCTGTTTCTAGTGCATAACCCCAGAAAGATCGCGGTAACTCAGCATTACTCATCATGGAACGTACCATATCCAATAGGGTTCGATTCTGTCTCTCCGATACACCATTATGCTGTGGAGTGTATGGAGGAGTAAGCTGTGAGAGAATTCCTTTCTCTTTTAGGTAACCTAGGAACTCGGCACTTAAGTATTCACCACCTCGATCGGATCTTAGTGTCTTGATACTTTTGCCGGTTTGGTTTTCTACTTCATTCTTATACTCTTGGAATTTCTCAAAAGCCTCGGATTTATATTTTATCAGATAAATGAATCCGTACCTTAAGTAATCATCCGTAAAAGTAATGAAATAGGAAAAACCACCTCTTGCATGTGTAGACATTGGACCACACACATCGCTGTGTATGAGTCCTAAGAGCTCGCTCGCTCTTACTCCATGTCCAGTGAATGGAGTCTTTGTCATCTTTCCTTTGAGACATGATTCACAAGTGGCATAAGTTTGATATTCGAACGAGTCCAAATATCCTTCTTTATGTAACTTAGTCAACCTTGTCTCATTGATGTGACCTAGTCTACAATGCCATAAGAAAGCCTTATTTAAATCTGAAGACTTTCTTTTTAGTGTGTTCTGGACATTGAAAATCTGGAGTTGGTTTAAGACATATATACCGTTATTTAGTGTACCGGACCCAATCAAACCATGATTTAGGTGGATGTTAACAACATCACTTACAAACGTGAAATCATAACCTTTATTTGATAACAAGGAAACTGATATGATATTACACGTTAAGCTAGGTACATAAAAACAGTTATGTAAAACCAAAATGTGTCCACTCGTCAATCCCAGGTGATAATCCCCGACGGACACAGCTCCCACGCTAGCTCCGTTAGTAACCTTTAGGGTCATATCACCTTCCTTCAACACTCTACGGTTTCTCAGTGCCTCCAATGAATTGCATATATGAGATCCCGATCCGGTATCCAATACCCAGGAAGTAGAGTTGATTGACATACAATTCTCAATTACAAACACACCTGAAGTCGAAGCCACAGCTTGCTTCGGTCCTTGGTTCTTGGCGTTCCACGCCTCGCAATCTTTCTTCCAGTGCCCTTTCCTGTGACAATGGAAGCACTCATCCTGGGCCACTACCGGCACCGCAATCTTTTTCTTTCCCTTCGTTCCTACCTTACTAACACCTCCTCTAGGTCTGGTGGCGGCCTTCTTCTTCCTTCCTTTGGCCCTAGCCTTGGACCCGGAAGAAGAAGCACCGCTAACAAACATAGCGGGTGTTTCCCTTGCCTTCTGCAAGGTGCCCTCTGCACTCCTCAACATGTTAAGGAGTTCCGGAAGTTCAACTTCTTTTCTTTGAATGTTGAAGTTCAGAATAAACTGGGCGTAGGTGAAAGGAAGGGACTGGAGAATAAGGTCTGTATAGAGCTCATTATCCAAAGTCGTCCCAAGGTCAGCGAGCTCTTCTATGTAGCCAATCATCTTTAGGACATGTTCTCCTACCGATGATCCGACAGCCAACCTCGCTCGAAACAAGTTCTTAGAGGTCTCGTATCTTGCTATACGAGATTGCTCTCCATAAAGTTCTTTTGTATGGAGAAATATGGCATCTAGTTCCATATCCTCGTGCCTCCTCTGATGTTCATTGTTCATCGAGGCGAGCACGATGCACTTGGCTTTCGCGCAATCGAAATCCCAGGTTTTGCGGATTTCCTTATCCGCATTACTGGATTTGGGACCAGGGACAGCAGGTGCCTTAGCGGTGAGGACGTACCCCAATTTGTCATAGGTTAAAGCCATTTTGACATTCCGCAGCCAATCTTTATAGTTTGGCCCTGTCAGTATATTTTTCTCTAAAAGTAACTTAAGTCTAGTCATTTTCAGGGTCGCTGCAATTAGGAGAGAGAGAGAGAGAAGAAAACTCTTTAGCATGATGCTCTTGTATGTTTAGAGTGGTTTTTAGTTTATCTAAACTGGATGGCTCCCACTGTTTCTCGAATCCTTCCTCAAACCATAAAAGAAGAATTAGCCAAGACTATTCTCACCGTACAATACTTGCTCAACCGCTCAGCCACGCTAGTGTCGATACTTCGAGGGAGATTTTCCAATGCTTCCACGAAGTTCCTTAATTAAAGAACCTCTTTTCTCTAGGGGCGTAGCCCCGCTGACATCTTTCTAGACACCTACTTGGTTTATAGCATTGATCGTTAAGTGATGAATATCCTGATAAGTAGCATATACTCACAGTAGGATCGGGATCCAAATATCATCGTCTGATAATGCTGAAGGAATCCTACCAACATTCATCAAACTCCAAATGGTATGCATCTCTTTGCAAATTTCAGTTTCTTTAGAAATTCCCGATATATATTTTTGCCCCATGCTCTTATGACCTTGGCTTTGGTCAAAATGTCATATGTCACATGTCAAGTTCTACCCGTCATTATCTTGTCATTTTGAACCCATCCGTACATACCCCTGACTTTGGTCAAATGATAATACGACTATCCAAAACTAACGCATCTATCTATGCAACAAATGAATACCCAGCAGCTACCAAACACTATGCCTTGACTTTGGCCAAAATGCATAGCTTGAATACTACTGAATACCCAAATGAAATGACGGAAGGCTACGAATGGTTTTGGCGAAACTGTGAACGTAGTGAACTTGATATAACCGAAGGAACCTGATAGCTTTTAAAAGGAGTGGTTAAAACTCCGCAATTAAAAATATCTTCTGTTTTAAAAAATAACCGAGTGGTTTCTTTTAAATTGTTCCAACGATTAAACTTTGGTTTATTTTCTTTGCATTATAAATAATGCGCCCTATCATTAACCTATCATTGCAGAAAAACAACGAAAATACAACGTCCTCTTATGCCATCCGCATTCGCCACTGGGTCCCGTCATCACCCGTTAGGTTACTTAACTAACGACAGAGCGGGGGCTGGGTTAGCGCGGGTGTAAAACATAAGTGACGTCTAAATAGCTATCATATATAGATATTGTACATTCGTCAGACGCAATAATATGCATTCCAGATCTCATATGAACTTTATTGGAGTTGCAAGCAATCCGCGTTTGTGTAGAGCCTGCAACAAAAGACGGATTACACAGTTGTGATGAATAGCCATTACCCCACCCTAGACCCCTACGGGTACGTCAAACTACCCGCCAAGTACCCGAAGTGAAGCGGTCTCCCTCAACAAAGTGAGTAGGCCACTAAACACTTCAAAGTACCCGGTAGTTTGTGCACCCCACCTTGGGTCTGTCCTAGGAGCAAAAACAGTAAAATGAAATAATACAACGGTGGCTACAACCGCAACCTGGATGTGCCCCGCAAAATAATATTACAACATATTATAATTACATCGAATGAATGAATATAACAACCCATCACAAACCCCGGCTAATCATCACAACAGTCTAATACAGTTCACATCTACAAACAGTAAAAACCATTACAGAAATGTGCAACCCCCTGCCAACCGACATACTAGCAGTTAGTGGAGGTTTACAAACACATTATACAAACACAGATATAATCAAATTAGCAAACATCGTATAATTTCGATCGAGCAAACACTTTAGATTCTACTCCAATACATCTCTATGCACCTGAGACTTGAGCAGAAAAATAAACATTCCAGAAATATCATAACACAGGAGAGTTACTAAAGGAATTTAGGCTGACTCGGCCCCAACTCGGCCGCGGATCCGCGGCGGATCGCATGGATCCGCCGCGGTTCCGCGGTGAGTTGGCCGAGTTAGGAGTCCAAATTTCTTCAATAGCCCTATTATTCTCTGCTTGTTATTCTGAAGCTCCCTGAAAAATTTTTAGAGCCAGTTTTAAAATCGACAGAAACTGTGATAAATCGATGATGTTTCCGGTTCGTTTTGCGTTCGAAATTCATACGACTTTGCTAATGAGTTAATTATTGTTTAGCGAGTCTCCGATACCACTGTAAGTCGATGTACAACACCCCACGACTTGCGGGGTGGCGGAAAATTGAAAAACGATCTTGTTCTTTGCATGAACATCGACTAACCGAGAATCTTTGCAAAACAATAACTAACAAAGAATCATAGAAGTTAACAACTACTATGAAAAGTGATTATACCTAATGAACCGTGTCCTTTGTCTTTTCGTTCTCCACCTCCTTCTCGGCCTTCTCCAAGTAGTAGACGATCCACCCGAGAGCTATACTTCAAGCTTCACCTCAAACTAGAGGTAACTAGGTTTCTTAAAGTGCTAATCCAAGTAACCTAGGTGATATAGAGTTGGATTATGGATTAAGTAGTCTAATCTAATCCTTGGTCTCAATAAATGAGAGGGGAGGATTAGGGTTTGAAGAGAGAGAGAGCTTGAGGAGAGCTAAAGTGAGCAAGAGAATGAGATGAGATAATGATATATCATAATATATATCAAGCATTATCATTTATCCAATAAAAGAAAATAAAGGATGAATAATCATGCTTCATAAATACAAGAGGGTGATTCATCTCCATGAGTCATTAAGCATTTATGATGCATTAATGACATGGATGAATCACTCAAATGACTCACTAATCTCATTTAATGCATATGCCACCTTAACCCCCAAGTCACCATCTTCTAGAAGCTTCTCGCGTAATTACGAGAACGCCCCTCATATCCGTGAAAACACAGAAAAACTTTAGACTGTATAAATCCAATATCCTGATACTAGAATCTGGCTTAAACCAAAGCCGACTACTAAAAACTGTCCGGAAGTCGTACGTGCGTAAAAAAACGTATGCGTCCGAACACTTGTCGTAAAACCATACGACCTCTATATCGTTTCGCCTGGAGCAGAGAAACTCTCTGTGTGGGACTCTAGAGACTCGACTACTACGCTGGCAGTGGGTTTAACCACAGACCGCAAGCGGCACTAGCTGTACGTAACGGTCCCCAGGTAGATGTCGATAAGAAGGCCGATGAGGAAACCCATCCGAACTCCTACTGAATCTGATGTGACAATCTCCGTACAGTCTGGTCTGTTCGTCTAAGACTATCGCATATCGGGCCTAGGGGGCGGCAAGCGTCAGTCCCCTAATAGCGGTATAAGTCGTGTCGAAGCGAAGCCCATTACACCCTGAGAAACTACTGGAACCTACCAGCAAATCTCACTTGCCCTGGCCAGGGACTTTGCGTAATGGCTCTTTGACACAGCACGATATCAACTCCCAATACCGGGAGAGACGAATCCTGTCTAACCGCCACTGCATCCAAGTGCTCGGGACTGCACCCAAATGCTACCTGTTTGCACGACTCCTTTGAGCCGTGGTAGGGTAGCAATCTAAGAACAGTGGGACACATTGGAGGTGAAGTAGCAGTGTCAAGTCTGCGGACTATGCTGTACTCATGTCACCTGGGAACTGTTAACTGACGACTGGTATAAAACCAACCAACAGTTCCCTGTGAGTCCTGTCCGGCGTACCCGTAACCTAACGAGCACCTGTATACTATCTCCAGTACGACGTACTGACGGCTGTGGGACAGACCATCTCCCCAACTGGGATGAGAAGCGTACACACTAGTCTACTCCGGAGTATCGATGCCCCGTCTCGATAATCCTATGACTAGGGACCTGAATAAGGATGTGCTTGTAGACTACCCAGCCCCCACAAGTGTGACTGCCATCACAACGCTGGTAGTCAAGCAAGATCCTAAGAGCTTTATCAATACGTATACTCACATATTAAGATAGAATAACCAAGTAGCATACTACCATGTTTAGCAAGACTGTTATATACATGTGAATATCCCAAGCATCCATTAAGTAATATACAAACTAGTATGATACAATAATGGCCCCTAGGGCATATACACTAACAAAAGCTAGTCAGCTCAACTGACCTCGCATCAGAACATCGCAATGATCTGCCAATCCTCGACATCCAATCAAGAAAGGACTGGGGATCCTCCGCTACATCGGTCCCTGTAAATACCGTAGGTCTCAACCTCATAAACTCTGAAAGCGATACCTCCATCACCCTCGTGTCTATAAATGTGACCGTCTGCGTGAGTTGTACCTCGGACTCTGCCATGGTCGGTGCGGCATCCTGTCTCTGTACTCGGGTAGCCTCAGCCAACTGTCCTACCACCCGCTGCAATCTTAACATGCCCTCCTCTATCCTAGTCATGCGATCTGCAGGAGGACGATCAACATGCTCATGCACCGCCGGAACGTCCGGGGTACCAGTCGCCGTCACAGGCGGACTCGCCCTAGCTGCATCTCTGGCTTCGGCTCGCCTAGCTCGCATAGCCATAGCAACGGGTAACAAAAAACGAGAGTTGATAAGGTTTATGAATAGGAACAATCGATAACAGAGAGTCAAAGGAAGGACAAATCAAGATATATATCCTAAGGTTAGTTAGGTTGAGTATGGTAACGTAAATATGCCGTGGAACATACGTACGGTACTGCACTCATCCTAAATCACCTACTCCATCAAACTAAAGGTCATCCTAAATCACGGACTCACGTCAACTTATCTTAATTCGCTACTCGATTCCGTAAGGTTAATCCTAAGCATTGATACCAACTTTGTCACGAACCAAAGTTTGGATGTGACCGGCACTTAGATTGTAAAATATCTAAAGATATTTATGCAACCCGAGTAAGCCGAAAACCAAGATCAAAATCCTTTTTGCGGAATTTTTATAAAAATTTAGTTTTTAAGTAAAAATCACAGTTTTTATGTAATTAAGATATAAAAACAAGTATAAAGCGTTAAGGTTGTTGCATCCCTAGTTGGGATCAACAATAACAACAGCGGAATAAAAATTACAACTTATATGTGACCAATAGAATCACAGATATGAATAAAAGAAATATCCTCTAACATAAAAACGATCTCACCTGTCAAATAATATACATATAATAATCTCTCATTCTAAGTCATAGTATAAGGTCTGATGGAGATTTTCTAGATACAAAAATACAATACCAAAAGAGAAGGTTACTACATATGTAACCCACCTATCAAAAGATGCGAGAAAAGCTGAAAAAGTGGATCTGCACTCCTGCGAACCGTCCACTCTACCCATGTAAGGAACTGTGGCACAACGGGGATGAGTTGCTAACTCAGTGAATATAACTAACATACAACGGTTAACAATGTAAATATGATGATCATAACTAACTGAAATGAGAGCAAGTATGATGTATGATAGTATATGGAAATCATGAATCTGTACTACAAATCATATAATCAAAACTGAAATCTCATCATTTATTCCCAATAAATTTCATCTTTCCGTGTCCATCATCGACACAAAACTTCCATTTTTCTCAGGCATCATTCCTCGAATGATCCTGTAATCAATAATACCGGTCGGTATCATCTAGATATCCGCCGTATTTTACTACTATCTCTGGTATCGAGTAACCTCACTAGGCTCTCCCGCCTCAAATGCGGCTATCCCGCCTCAAATGCGGCTATCCTGCCCCTCGGTCTCGACCGGGTCCACCATGTATCCAACTGTATATCTCCCCCACTCAGTCTGGATAACGTAAAATCCACGACCGTATAGCTCCCTCACTCGGTCCGGAATAAAACCAAATCATAAAACATCTCATGTTGGACATGTCACATCAATCATGAAATCACTGGATTTATGGAATAATACAGGAAAACCCAAACCATAAATTCTCAATAGCACAAAAACTTCTTATATAACCTTAGAATACTTGGATGATAACCATGATGTCATTTTTGCAAATTACCATTATTGTTAATAATTGAGGTATGATTGGAATCATATTTAACAAGATGAATATTTAGTGTAAAAGTGACATGTTAATATCGACGAGGTGTAGTGTAACATATAAAGGTGTGCATGTGCGGCATAACTCGTCGATAATTGTGCAGTGTTCTACATTTATTACCATAGTGATGCATAGGTATGTATATGAATGCATATTATTAACTTAGCATACGAAAGTAAAACTTTTATTTAAATGAAACTACGGGCGTTACACGCCATCTTTACAAAATTCCCCGATAGATGTTCAGTCTACTCACCGGAAATACGTCGTATCTACTCAGGAATCGCCAATCCTTTTCCTTTCCTTGCGCCTCCGAAGTTCCCGCACTCAAATCTAACATTCAATTAACTTGTATAAGAAAACGACTACATTCCGATACGGAAAAATCAAGAAACACAAGTTGTACGTGCTAACTACACTACGTACGACTATTGCAAACAATCTAACACTCAACCTCACTGAAATTTAACCCAGCGCTGCATCGCGATAGAATCAGAACGCGTTACGTTTTACCCGTGTCTTATTTTAGAATTTTGATCTCTTTTTCTGACAGTAGTTTCCAGATTTTATATACAGTTAAACTAACTTAATTAAACAATACCAAAATAACCAAACACCTACATAGAGACCTACCCAACAACCCAAATCACCAAACTTCCTCAAAAATCCGGCAACGCCGGAATTTGCCTATTGGTCGCCGGCCCAAAACAGAGCCCTCTGGTTCGTGCTCCTATGGTTTGCTCTAGGTTCAACATACATCATTTAGACCCTGTTTTATTCAATTTAACTTTTCTCCAAACTAAAGAAGATTCAAACAGACTCGATTTTGCCTAAAAACACGATATCCTAGGCACCGTGATTTCAAATTTTGAACTAGTTATAGAATTAAATCCCTACTGTGATTAAGGATTTTACCTACAAATAACTTGCTGGAAGAACACCCTCCAAGATGCACAAGCTTCTTGTCCTAGCTTGATGGTGAGGAAAATCCTAAACTTATTTCTTTTCTTTTCCTTTCTCTTGTTCTTCCTTGTTCTCTTTAGTTTTCTTTTTCTTTCTTTAAATTTTCAGATTGTAAATTAGTTAAATGATCTGAACATAACATATATATGAGAAGAGGGAAGGGTGAGGTGTAGGAGGAGGTGTCAAAGGCCAAAGGGTGCCATCCTCATGCAAGGAGGAGGTGTTGTGTGTGTGTGTGTGCATGCAACTAGGAGGTGGCCTTGCATTATCTCATCAATTTGTTTTAATTTGTAATAAAATTCTAAGCTAAAATGTTTTCTATCCCTTTTTCATTTACACCCTTAATCAAAACCCAATTTGCACAATATCCTAAACTTTATATAAAAACCCTTCACAACTTATTATTGTAAAACACCATTTTTATTAAAATGAAGCTAAAATTCACATTAAAACCCTTATAATTTATTTATGTTGCATACTAAAATTTTAATTTAATTTGTTTTACATACATCTTATGAAATTGTCTTATTTGGTTTTAATAAATTTTTAATTTAACATTTTATTAATTAATTAATTAATTTTACTTATTTCTAAATTGTCAGAATGTTACAATCGGGTTCTAAACTCATTTCCAGGCCAGGGAATCAATCTCTAAGGTCTTGTAAACACTCACTACAGCTCAATTAACCACTTAACAGTAACTTATAATTTTCTAAGATCACATATCCTAATTATATTGATTTCTAGCTAAACTAGGATATTTAAACATAAACACTAATCTAAAGTGTATGGATTGCCTCATTTGCAACTAAAGAAAGTTTTTGAGTTGCCCAAAGTCTTCAAAATCCAAACTTGAATAGTTCTAAGGGTTTAAGATAGGTTTGTGCATGTTTTTAATGAAGGGGGCATGAGGTTTTGGCAAAGGAATGGAGATGATGCATAGAGGTAGTGAGGTGAAGGAGCATGGAGGAGTTGAGTTGAAGAAACAATGGAGGAGGAGGGAAAGGGGCAGCCAAGTCTAACTCTTAAGCTCACTCTCTCACTCTCAAATATCCCCCTACACTCACTCTCTCACAAATATCTCTTTTGTTTCTTTCTCTCAAAAATCTCATGGCATCAATTTATTCTTTTCACACTTAAACTCTTTTCACTCTTTGCTTTTCTTTTCTTTTCTTTTGCTTTCTCTTTTCCCACAACTCACTAACTCATAAGTATAAACACAACATGCACATGACACGGTGCACAAGTCATGAAAAAAAAGATAAAATACGGATTTGACCAAAATCCGATAAATATCATTAAAATAAATAAATCATTTTAATCTCCGATCAATTTCCAAATATTGGTATATACTTATACCATTTTACAAAAAATCCCTATTCGTAAATCGAATAGTTTTCGCGAAATATATTATTTTAATATTAAATTTCCAAAAATAATATTTTATATTTTTATGAAATTTTACAGATAATATATCAAATATAAAAATTATTACTAATACTATAAAGTGAGATATTATGCAGATATTAGCTCAGGTCTGGAGAACAAGAGATCCGAGATGTCGGGAATAAAATCTGCCAACAAAGTTGAATCAATCATAAAATCATAAACGGCAGAGACTCAGAGGAAGATTTGAAGAATCCAGACATGACAATGATCTCCAAGTGTCAATACCAAACAGCACAAGAATTTTGAAGCCCAGATCTCACCAAATAGCCGTCCAACCGCGGCCAAACCCCATGATATGTGGCGGATCCGCGACCTCCTTGTGGCCGTAGGATTTAGGATTTTTTTAGGTGTGATCACAACAGAAAATCATCACACATAGGATCTAGGGTTTCTAATTTTTGTGACTATAAATAGGACCGAGAGTTTCATATGAAAAATCATCACCGAATAGATCACCGACAAGATTAAGAGATCCAAGACGATCCACGAATCAACATGATCAATCAAGTCAACATCTACGTCCCAACGAGATACGATCGAGAGCAAATAGGCTTCTTTGTATTCTACTCTCAAAAAGGATTTGTAAATGATAAGTTGATTAATAAAGGTAGATCATTAGTTTAATTATTTCGCATTTACTTTCTGCATTTAATTTCTACATTACTTTCTGTATTTACATTATAATCTCTTTCTTCATCTTCTCTTCTATCTCAAACATGAGCGAGTAATTCCTAACTTGCTAAGGTTCGTAGGCTAGAGTATATCAATGGATGATAAAATATTTTAACTTCTTTTATACATTTTAAAGTTTATAAATTTTAGCAAAATAAATGTTAACATCCTTATCGGGCGCGCTACCAATTTATTGATAGTCTCGATCAGGAATTGAGATTAGATTAACACTTGTTTTGGTAAAGGCTAGACATGAATAGAGATCAATATAAGGACAAGGATTAAGAGTGGGGAAACCCTAGTTTCTTCCAAAAGAACCCTAATCTACATTCATCACTGTCGATCTAGTTTTAAACTATTAAAAGATAAAAGGAGTCATTTTTAATTATTCATCCTTTACTACTAAGTCATATGAACCCTACAAGCCTCTTCTTCATAAAATCTACATCAGTATTAAAATAGATCTACAACCAATCATCCATCTTTCAATCAACTCGTCTAAAGCAAGAAAAAGGTTCACGTTTCCCTGTGGGCGACCCGTACTCATTGTGGCTAGCTACTAGCGACACCGTCTAGATTGCAGTTATTTTATTTACGAACACATTCTTTTCATCATCACATCAATCAGACACCATTTCCCCTCAGCCTAACAAAGATGTGCGCTGGGGGAAACCAGCACCCTATATCCCCATTGACACCATCGCTCGTCGAACCAGCAATGACGTGCGCCAGGTGTTCATACCATTATATTGCATTATTATATTCCCCATTCTTATGCATTTTACAAATAAACAGGTGCTTTTGTCCCATGTCTGCTACTTAGTTACAGGTTACAGGTTCTCGGAGCAAAAACAATGAAATTGATGAAAAAGATGATACAAAGTGAGACTACGACCAATTAATGGTGGAATCTTGATCAAGCCTATACGAAGATCAGTTCACAAAGCACAAAGGAAGAGCAAGGTTCATGACTTCGTCATGAAGCAACGGTAAAAAAGTCCACTACATTATTCACTGGGAGATCTGGAAGAAACCTAGAAGCCAATCTGAAGAACTAACCGAAGAAATAGGAAGCCAAACAAGACCAGAGCCAGCACAGAAAGTTTCAGCCCATAATCTCTTCTGTTGGCCGCGGAACCGTGGCCAAACCAGGGCTGCGGCCGCGGTTCTGCGGCCGTGTGATGCCCGTAGTGGCAGGAAATTTTACCAAAATAAATGGTGGCGCTGACTAGTCTTCCTAGGGGCATTTTTGTAATAGCAGACATGCGGCAATTGTAAACCTAGGGTTTTCTATGTCTTATAAATAGAAGCCTAAATTCTTGTATTAGGTCATGCCTCCTTTCATTGATAAAATTCAGATTTCTTTTGGAGAGCATCAATTTGTAAGTTCTTAATTTATTTTCTGCCCTAGGTTAATTTTATTATCTGCCCTAGGTTATTTCTACTCTTGCCATAGTATAGATTTAATTCCTTGCCCTAGATAGATAGTTTAGATCTGTTCTTCAATTCCCTAATGAGCGAGTAGTCTCCTTGCTTGTTAGGGTTAGCTTTGGGGAAGGCTTGAGAGATGAAGATCGCTCACCCCTTTCTTGTCCATCACATATAATTAATAGGACTCCATTCATACATGCACACACCGCTCCCTACGGCACCCTATCCCACGAGGTAGCGGTGATACCATAGTATAAAGGCCCGGTTGAGCATGTTTTCCATGGAGGTTAGGGTAAGGATGGATAAAGGAAGGACAAGAAGCTAGAGGAAGAAACATCTTCCCGATGGTTCTAATCCCCTTTATTGATAATTATCATAACTCCTAATAGATCTTAATATGGGTATAGAAAGCGGTGAGATTTATTGACTTTCCAAATTTAACCTAAACCTAACCCTAGCAAGATTTAGATCTAGATTAATTTAGTTTTTAGATATAAGAAATCCGTTCACACCGTTCGGAATTAACTCGTAAGAGCAATTAGGAAATTCACAAAATCCCTGTGGACCGACCCGTACTCACCGGCTAGCTACCAGACGACGCCGTTCTTGATTGCGGTTATATAAATTCTTTGATCAATCAAATAGCGCCGTTGCCGGGGATGGCGTGTTATTTTCTTTTTCCAATTTCGGGTTAATCAAAAATTAAAAAAAATCAAAAAAACTGAAAAATTAAAAAAATATATAAAAATTTATCATCTTTGTATTTTGTAAAGGGTATTCTTGTTTGAATTTTGCAGGATCTACAATCGCATTCGGATCTGGAAAAATCCAGAGATCAAAACAGAAAATACCAGATCTGAAACACAGAGGAAAATCACAACAGAGCAACTGAAAAGATTTGGAGAACTGAACCGGCCTTCTGACCGCGGAACCGCCGCAATATACCCCTTCTGACCGCGGAAGCGCGGTCCTCTGGTGACATCATCATCTAAATTTTTTTTCGGGATCCGAGCAGTCTAGTAGACCGCGGAAGGGCGGCGCTGTGGTGACGTCAACAAGCTAAAATTGCACTGTAATCTCCCTTTCTCTCTCCTCTGCAACCTAAAATATATCTTCTGAAAAATTTCCTACAGGCTTCTTTGCGCTAAAAATCTTCCCCCTTCCAATAACAAATCTTGTGCAGGATTCTTTGCGCCGCGCTTAACAAATAAAAAAATTAATTGCAAGTGATTGTTACTGCTTTGCATATTTTTAATCGGACTTTAAGGGGCTTGAAACCAATCCAGATTGGGTGGGGATTTCATCACCCTTCCCAGGACCCCAGAAATCACATAAGGCATTTTGCATTGAACATATTTAATTAAAAATACTAGACTCAGCCCTAAGGACATCGCGCTCAATAGGACAGAGGACTAGTTGTAGGCATCGGTCGTTGATCCTAACCTGACTTTGCGGTGTCTAGGCAAGTGTGTCTAAGACGAGTGGTTACTTAATTAGGGCCACTACTTGTAGTGGAGATCCTCCCACTCACCTGGCACTTACCTGGCCGCAATTGGCGTTGAAGAGGTGGTTTGAGGTCCTATTTCTAGCCCTTTGGAACAGTTAGGAGCTGTATAGCTGACCTAGGTGACCCGATTGTGCATTTGTGTTTCATTGCATATGTGTCTAAGCCCTTTATCAAAAATCTTTTTTTGCAAAAAGTTCCAAATAAAGAGAATAAGAAAAAAGGAAATTTTTTTTATAAAAACTTGCAAAATTTTGTCGCTAAGAACTCCTTGCACCACCCACCTTCTTACATCATGGGTACCCCACCTCATAAATCTCTTGCCGAACTTTGGTATCCTGAACCAAACTTTGCCTCTTACGCAAATTGTTTCGGTCGATTTAAGGACGACCCCTCCATGCCCAAAATTTCTTTGAAAGATCGAATAGAAGCGTCTAGGAGAAACAGTTCGACTTTGCAATCCACTTTGTATCAACCATGTCAACCTTCACCACCTTCGTACGTTGATACCACTTTTTCGAGTCCTGTTATAACTCCTAAACCCATGTCTATTGCTGAGCATATTGCACAATCTCGTAGCCGATCTTTCACTCCTCTCCACACATCCAGTTCTAGGGATCAACAAGCTCATTCACCTTTTTATCCAAATGTTGATCCTAGTACTGTCCAACCATCCACTTCCTACCAGTCCTACCCGAATTTCCCACCTTCACTAGACATTGCTTCTACACAGCCATTTGGGAGTTTCACGTATCCAAAATTTTTTGAATCTTTGACCGAAACCCCTTCACAACCCATGTCTAGTTTGGAACAGTCGTTGGAAGCTTATATTTTAGCAACAAACAAAATGATGAGGAATGTGGATGCGTCCATAGCTGCCCTTATGCAACCTAGTGAACCGGTAGCTACTTTCCAACTAGCTCCAAAAATTCCAATGTATGAGGAGGCGGTTGGACAGAGTGAGAATTTGAGAGGAGAGAGTGAGTTCTACACCTTTCCAAATCAAACCTACCCATACCCTATTGAAGCCCACAACTCCGGTTTTCCATCGATTGTCCCAAATGATTCACAAGTTGAAAATAAAACATTTAACGAGTTGTGTGACTTTGTAGTGCTTGATTTGACAGATTGTGAAGATTCCCTTTCGAGTGAAACCATACCTAATCCTTTTGAACTTTACACCTCCACTCTAGAACCTAAATTGATAAATATCCATGCTTTTGATGAGGTGTCAGAAAAAATTGATTTTCACTTGATTAAGGATATAGACACCGGGAATATTTTGGATGATGAACCCGTAGATTTGATAGCAATTTTATGTCCAATTCATCATCCCGAGTCATTAAATGTTTCTCCCGAACATCATATGCGTCTAGATTTTGATGATAATGGCATGGATAAGCAAAATTTTGAGGAGAATATTGGGGAAATTATTAAGGATGAACCAGTTTTGTTTGATGGGTCGGATTTCCCAATTCATCATGTCCCTTCCACTGATTGTGTACACCCTCCTGAATCTTTAACTGATACCCTTCCTCACTCACTTCCCTCCGGCCTTGTTCCAACCTTGCAAGTGACCGTTACGCGTTCATCTCCAATACCAAGTTCGACATACCCATTGAAAGGTTTGCCTAGCACCCTATAATGAGTTTTGAAGTATCACATGTCTCAAAGTTTGGATTTTGATGGTGCTAAACAAGCATGCAAAGGAATCGATCCGAGAAAATTTGGGTTACAAAACTTAAAGCTAATAAAATTAGGGTTTCGAGACTACAACCTTTGTAGCTCCCTTTTTCTGGACTCCTTGGTCTCTTGGGTGTTGGAAGAAGGTCCTCTTGAAGTCCTCTCACGTCCACGACAATCCACCCGGAGTTCCCCGTCCAAGCTCGCAACTTCGAGAATCGAAGAGAACACTCTAAACAAGTTGGCTAAACTTGTCTAGAATGATGTTGTGGTTAAGATTCTCACTTCAAAAACCTTTCTTTATGTGTATTTTACTCAGTAGAAGAAACTAGAGAGCAAATATTGAAGGAGGAAGAAGATGGAGGCTTTCCTTTTTTTAACAAGAGTAAAAATGATAACCATGAAAAGAAATGAAATATATCTTTATATATTTTATTTCTTCTCACTACAAACCATGGTTAAATGATGGAAACATTATTTAACTTGAGTTTTAAAACACAAAGAGAAGGATAACTCAAGGTTAGAAGTAGGTGAGCATGGTTAGGTTTAAAGAAGAATGTAAAAGCAAGCAAGAATTATCCTTATCTTTTCTATTTTGTTTTAAACAATAAATCAAATAATAATCCATATATTTAACCATGGTGTGAGTCTTATATTGCCACCATTTCCATGTGCAAACAACCATGATAGATGGGTGTATGTATGTATGTATGCACATCCATATGTGCATGAAACTAGTAAGAAAGAAAGAAAGAAAAACATACATGCATGCACACATCCATCATCCAAGAAAAGGTTTTAAGTGAGAAAACTAATGGTTAAATAATAAATCAACACTTGATTTATCAATCCGGCCATATCACATATGACCCTACCAAAAGCAAGCCGCCCGATCAATTTACGGTATCATATACGCGCATTTTAATCGGGTCCATGCGCATATCGCATACGCGCACCACAACGTTTCGCCTGGACTAGGTAACTCCTTTGTGGGACTCTAAGACTTGCCAATACGCCGGCAGAGGGTGATGATCATATCAATCACCCCCAAGCCGCAAGCGGTCAGCTAAACATAACGGCCACCCGGGTATTGAGCGATCAGAAGAAAACAACCGAACCTGTTACAACTCCCGTCGAGCCAACTGGCAACACTACCCTACAGTCCGGTCTCTTCGTCAAATATGCTGCATATCGAGCCTAGGGATGGTCACCTCAATAAGTCGTGCCGGTGAATGGTCTATAACAGATCGAGAAACTACTGATAACACTTATCAGCAAATCTCAGCATCCCTGGCCAGGGACTTACTGATATAACCAGTCTGGCACAGCACAGCATCAACTCCCAATACCGGGAGAGACGAAACCCCTCCTATCGCTCATTGTCTTCGTGTGTCTCGGGACTGTACCCAACGGCCACCTGTTTGCACGACTCAGTAGAGCCGTGGTAGGGTGGCAATCAAAGTACAGTGGGAGAACACACAAGACTCTATGACGATCTCGGGTCTACAGACTAACCTGTATCAGTGTCACCTGAGAACTGCTATCCGACGATAGATATAATTCCATATAGGAGTTCTCGGTGAGTCCGTCCAGTGTACCCAGTCACCACTGAGCACCCGTATATGATCTTGATGTCAAACATCGATGAATATGGGAACATTCATCGCCCATCGTATGGGTCTAGTATCATATACGCTAGTCTACTCTAGTATATCAATGCCCCGTCTCGATATACCTACGACTAGGGACTTTCCAGGATATGCTTATGGACTACAGATGTCCCACTAGTATGATCTGCATCATAATCAGAGTAGTCAAGCCGATATCCTCAGGGCTTTATCAGCATGTATGAATGAATAAAAGCATGATCAAATCAACATGTCAGATAAAGAAGAACCAGATAGCATACTATCATGTCGAGCAAGAATGCATACTGAATATATATACATGTACAAATACATCCACTATCATATAATGGCCTCTAGGGCATACATATATCCAACAATCTCCCACTTGCACTAAGGCCAGTTATTGGCGTACCTCATACCCAACATCTCAAAAAGTCGCTCATGCTGCGGCTGAGGGAGGGCCTTGGTGAATGGATCCGCGGCGTTATTCTTTGTGTCTACTCTCCTAATCTCGATCTCGCGGCGATCTACAATCTCCCGGATCAAATGAAAACGCCTCAGGATGTGTCTAGACCGCTGATGGGATCTGGGCTCCTTGGCTAACGCCATAGCCCCATTATTATCACAATACAAAGGTATTGGATCAATAATGGTTGGAACTACTCCTAGCTCCGAGACGAACTTCTTCATCCTGACGGCTTCCTTGGCAGCATCATTTGCAACAATGTACTCAGCTTCCATCGTAGAGTCTGCAATGGTATCTTGTTTGGAACTCTTCCAACTCGCCGCCCTTCCATTAAGGGTAAATACAAACCCAGAGATAGATTTTCTGTCGTCCTTATCGCTCTAGAAGCTCGAATCGGTAAAGGCCTCCATTTGGAGATCTTCATTACCATACACCAAGAACAATTCTTTAGTCCTTCGTAAGTACTTAAGAATGTTCTTCACAGCTGTCCAGTGGTTCTCTCCTGGGTTAGATTGATACCTGCTTACACTCCTAAGTGCATAAGCTACATCTGGGCGTGTACATAACATCGCATACATTATAGATCCTACTGCCGAAGCATAGGGTATAACGCTCATGCGAGCTCTCTCTTCATCGGTCTTTGGACAAGAATCCTTGGAGAGAGTGACCCCATGGCAAGCGGGTAAGGCACCCCGCTTGGAGTCTTCCATACTAAACCTTTTTAGGATGGTGTCAATGTACCTGGTTTGGGACAATCCCAATAACTTTTTGGATCTATCCCTATAGATCCTTATGCCCAGGATGTATGTGGCATCACCCAGGTCCTTCATGGAGAACCTTAGTGATAAGAAAGATTTGACCGACTGTAGCATAGGAATATCATTTCCTATCAGAAGAATGTCATCCACGTACAATACGAGGAATGTGACAGCTCTTCCTACAGCCTTCTTATAAACACAAGGTTCATCTGGATTTTTGATGAAATCAAACTCTTTGATAACATCATCGAAACAGATGTTCCAACTCCGAGATGCCTGCTTTAACCCATATATGGATTTAAGCAATCTACATGCTTTCCCGCTGCTCCCACTGTCAATGAAGCCCTCTGGCTGATCCATATAAACGCATTCTTCTAAATCTCCATTTAGAAATGCTATTTTAACGTCCATCTGCCAGATTTCATAGTCGTAGTGAGCAGCAATAGCAAGTAGGATCCGAATGGATTTAAGCATGGCTACGGGCGAAAAAGTTTCGTCATAGTCCAAACCTTGTCTTTGACGAAAGCCTTTCGCCACAAGTCTTGCCTTATAGGTCTCTACCCGCCCATCTACACCAATCTTTCTTTTAAAGATCCATTTGCACCCCACAGGTTTTACCCCAGGGGGTACAACGTCCAAAGTCCATACTTTGTTCGTGTATATAGACTCCATTTCGGATCTCATGGCATCCAGCCACATCACAGAGTCTCTACTCATGATAGCTTGCTGAAAACTAGTAGGATCATCATCATCCATGATACAGTCTTCTCTGTCACCATCAATGAGGAAACCGTAGTACCTCTCCGATGGGCAAGAAGTCCTACCAGACCTATGGAGTGGCCGAGGTTCTTCAGTTTCTGTTGCAACAGCCGGTTCAACCAAATCGTCATTTGTAGTTTGTGTCTCTAGAACCTCTTCTAGATCCACTACCTTGCCATCATCTTTATCTGTGAAAAACTCTTTTTCCAAGAATGTGGCATGTTGAGAAACAAACACTTTTTGTTCCTCTTTGTGGTAGAATAGATATCCATAAGAATTCTTTGGATATCCCACAAAGTTACACATGACTGACCGTGTCTCGAGTTTGTCCGGATTCTGCTTTTTAACATAGGCCGGGCAACCCCAAATCTTAATTCTCTTAAGAGATGGTCTCTTCCCATGCCATATCTCATATGGCGTGGTAGATACGGTTTTGGTTGGAACCCTGTTTAGCAGAAATGCTGCAGTCTCCAATGCATGCCCCCAAAACGAGACGGGTAACTCAGCGTCACTCATCATGGACCGGACCATATCTAATAGGGTCCTATTCCGTATTTTTTGACACACCGTTGTGTTGTGGTGTGTAAGGGGGAGTGAGCTGAGAGAGAATCCCATTATCTTTTAGGAAGAAAGCTTCGGACTTGTGCTTTAATAAAAATACATGACCGAATCTTGAGAAATCGTCAGTGAATGTAATGAAGTATGAAAAACCGGCTCTAGCCTGTGTAGACATTGGCCCATATACATCACTATGTATGAGGCCTAGGAGCTGAGTAGCTCTTTCTCCGTGTCCGGTAAACGGAGTTTTAGTCATTTTACCCTTGATACAAGACTGGCAAGTCGCATAAGATTTATATTCAAAAGAGTTTAAATATCCATCTTTGTGTAACTTGTTTAGTCTTGTTTCGTTAATATGACCAAGTCTACAGTGCCAAAGAAAAGCTTCATTAAATTCTGAAAGTTTTCTTTTATTAGTGTGTTGTATACTGAAAACTGTGTGCTGATTTAGGACATATATTCCGTTATTAAGCGTACCATACCCAACCAACATTTGATTCAGGTAAATGTTCATAACATTGTTCTGCAATACAAAATTATATCCTTCATTGTCCAACAAAGAAACGGATATTATATTACATAGCATACTTGGTACAAAATAACATGGACTCAAAATCAAAATACATCCAGATGGTAACCCCAAGTGATACTCTCCCACTGCGACTGTATGTACATTGGAACCATTTCCAACGCGGAGAGTATGGTCAACTGTCTTCAAAACCTTGCTATTTCTCAGCCCCTGCATAGAATTGCAAATGTGAGAACCTGAACCGGTATCTAATACCCAGGAAGCAGAGTTTATTGAAAAACAGTTTTCTGTCACAAACGCACCTGAAGCAGAAGCATCAGCATGCTTCTTCTTGAGACTTAAGTACTCCGTGTAGTTGCGCTTCCAATGTCCTGTCTTGTAGCAATGAAAACATTCGCCCTTCCCTGAGTCTCCAGCCTTGGACTTTTCCTTTCCCTTCACCTTTTTAACTCCTCCTTTAGGATTGGTGGGCTTCTTCTTTTTCTTTCCCTTGGCCTTATCTTTCGGGCGAGAAGAAGAAGATTGTCCAACAGTCATAACGGGAGTTCTTGCTGACTTCATAGTGCTCTCTGCACTCCTTAACATGTTAAGGAGTTTAGGGAGTTCCTTCTCCATGCCATGCATGTTGAAGTTCACTATGAACTGAGCAAAGGTAGAGGGAAGGGACTGCAGAATAATATCTATATATTGTTCATTGTCCATCGTCCATCCAAGGTCCTCAAGCTCTTCTATAAGAGCTATCATCTTCAGAACATGGTCTCCTACTGGTGTGCCAGGGGCCATTCGCATCTGAAACAATTTCTTTGATGCTTCGTATCGTAATACGCAGGATTGCTCTCCATACAACTCCTTTGTATGGAGCAATATACCGTGAATGTCCATATCCTCGTGCTGCTTTTGATGTGTGTTATCCATCGATGCAAGCGCGAGGCATTTTGCCGTGGCACAGTCAGCGTCCCATGTCTTGCGGACTTCAATGTCCGCAACTGAGGATTTTGGACCTGGGACGGGCGGGGCTGAAGCCGTGAGGACATATGATACTTTATCATAAGTCAAGACGATTTTCAGATTCCTCAGCCATTCTTTATAGTTGGTCCCATTCAGTTTGTTTTTATCTAGTAAAAGCTTGAGTCCAGTCATGGGTATCTGCCATTAAGAGAGAGAAAAGAATACACTCAGCGAAAACTCTTGCATAGATCAGATTGGTTATTATCTTGTCTAATCGATGTTTCCCACTGCTTTTATCGAGTTTTTCTTTCAAACCTTAAAAAGAAAAACTAGCCAGGATTAATTACAGTCTACAACTTCGCTAACCGTTCAGCCAGGCCAGTGTCAGTACTTGAGGGAGGTTCCCCGTGCTTTCGCACGGACCTAATTAAAGTAAACCTCGTTTTCCCAGAGGCGGAGCCCCATTAACACCTTTCTAGACACCTAATGAGCTAATTGTAAACTGTAAAACTCTCCTAGGAGCAACTATTGCCCACAGTGGGATCGGGATCCAACAATCACATGGAAGGTATGCAATCTCATTACAAATTTCAACTATTGAAATTCCCGATGTGGTTTTTACCCCTAATACTTGTGACCTTGGCTAAGGTCAACAAATCACGAGTACTAGTCAAGCTCAACCCGTCATTTCTTGATTAATTAGACCCGTTCACATGACCCTTGGCTAAGGTCAACAAAATCATATGCCCGTCCTAATTAATCTGCATCATATGCATTTGTAGGAAGACATCACTTAGCTACCGTACACTACGCCTTGGCTAAGGTCAACAAACGTAGCACGAATATTAAGTACTCTACTTTCTAAAACGACGGAGGGTTGCGGATGATTTTTAAGAAAATCTTTAACGCTTTGATCTTGATATCGTTGTAGAATTAAATGGTTTTCAAAAGGAGTGGCTTAAGCTCCGCAGTTTTGAAATATAGCTTTTTCATAAATAGCCGAGTGGTTTTTAAATCCGATTCTACAACATCTTTTTAGGTTTATTTTCTTTACATTAATCACATTAATGTAATCCCATCATTTAAGTTCTTAGGCCAATCACAGAAAAGAAACGAAAATAACACGTACGCTTATGCCATCCGCATTCGCCGCAATATTCCGTTATGCACCGTTAGGTTACTTAACTAACGGCATACCGGGACGGGACTAGCGCGGGTGTAAAACATAAGCAACGTCTACTATATATCATATATATAATATGTCATTCGTCTCAGATATCACAGAACACAGGCAGCAGAAACATAGATATAACGTGGGATATACTAGGACGTCCGTATTTAGTATTTAGCCAGAATAGAAAATACAGATTCCACAGTCGCGATGAATAGCCAAGCCCACACCCTGGACCCCTACGAGAGCCGCGTGACCCGCCAATTCTGGAGTTTAGGAGACCCGGTCTCGACTCCTCGAGATGGCCTCCCACTGAACCCTAGAACCCGGTCACCTGTGCTTCCCTCCTTGGGTCCATCCTAATGCGGAAAAGTAAATAATATACAACACTGGTGACACAACCTCAACCCGGAAGTGCCCCAAATAAAAGAATATTACATTACATTTGAATTTACATGAATGAAAATATAAAACTCTCATCTCACATAAAAAAAACCCCGGCTATTCAATCGCAACAATCCTGCACATCATATCGTAGCAACACATAATATCTCATATCATCAACGTAAGTAGGTATGCATACCCCACTTGTCGTTGATGTATAGCAACGAAACCGGCGATATCGTACATACTACATTTACGGTCACAGAAAAGAAAGTGTAAAACTACAATATTTGGAATCCACATTCTCTTTAGACATCATAAATGCGAAATATCACATATTTCGTATTTCATGCCTAAACTATATGAATTCCACATATTGTATCACATTCCAGATAAATAGACAGTATTAAAGTTTTCGAACGAACGATCAAGTACCCAAGATTCACTAAAGCTCAACACTTGAGCAGGGTTCAAAAATCCGGAGTGTGACACAGTAGTAGTGGTCCAGCCGTAGAAGGGTCAAGCTAACGCCTCACATGTGGCATGCCGTACTGCCCCAAAACCTAAGGTTCAAAGGGCAGTTCAAGATGGTCACATAATCGAGTTAAGGTTTGTTGTCTTCTAGAGCGTCCACCACAAAAAGACTTGCACGTATCTCCAAAGTATTTAAACCCCGTGAATAGTGAGCAAATGACACTCGTTCAAACACTTCAATACTTTCTAATTTACCCGGATAAACAACGAAATGAAAATTCCGATCGAATCTACGCGTCCAAAACCATCTCCAGAAAATACAGTACTATATTCAGATTAAACATACCTAAAACACTGTACAAGCAGACATAAGAATTATAGTGTAATTTTCATTCAATGATACCACTGTACGGCCGTGGAGCCGCGGCCTAAGAAAGGAATTGCCGCGGTTCCGCGGCCATTTGAACTGTTCATGGCATCGAATTTCACCATATTTCTTAGTTTTCCCTGCTGTATTTTTTAAGTATTTTTAATTCTGAAAAAGGTCAGATTTTAAAATTTGTCCAGAGAGGGTCTAAAAAGGCGTATTTTTGTCCGATCGGGATTTTAACTTCATAAAAGCGTCGCCTAATGTTCTAGGTCGGCTCTGATACCAATGAAAGGTTTGCCTAGCACCCTATAATGAGTTTTGAAGCATCACATGTCTCAAAGATTGGATTTTGATAGTGCTAAATAAGCATGCAAAGGAATCGATCCTAGAAAATTAGGGTTACAAAACTTAAAGCTAATAAAATTAGGGTTTCGAGACTACAACCTTTGTAGCTCCCTTTTGCTGGACTCCTTGGTCTCTTGGGTGTTGGAAGAAGGTCCTCTTGAAGTCCTCTCATGTCCACGACGATCCACCCGGAGTTCCCCGTCCAAGCTCGCAACTTCGAGAATCGAAGAGAACACTCTAAACAAGTTGGCTAAACTTGTGTAGAATGATATTGTGGTTAAGATTCTCACTTCAAAAACCTTTCTTTATGTGTATTTTACTCACTAGAAGAAACTAGAGAGCAAATATTGAAGGAGGAAGAAGATGGAGGCTTTCCTTTTTTTAACAAGAGTAAAAATGATAACCATGAAAAGAAATGAAATATATCTTTATATATTTTATTTCTTCTCACTACAAACCATGGTTAAATGATGGAGACATTATTCAACTTGAGTTTTAAAACGCAAAGAGAAGGATAACTCAAGGTTAGAAGTAGGTGAGCATGGTTAGGTTTAAAGAAGAATGTAGAAGCAAGCAAGAATTATCTTTATCTTTTCTATTTTGTTTTAAACAATAAATCAAATAATAATCCATATATTTAACCATGCTGCGAGTCTTATATTGCCACCATTTCCATGTGTAAACAACCATGATAGATGGATGTATGGATGTATGTATGTATGTATGCACATCCATATGTGCATGAAACTAGTAAGAAAGAAAGAAAGAAAAACATACATGCATGCACACATCCATCATCCAAGAAAAGGTTTTAAGTGAGAAAACTAATGGTTAAATGATAAATCAACACTTGATTTATCAATCCGGCCATATCACATATGACCCTACCAAAAGCAAGCCGCCCGATCAATGTACGGTATCATATACGCGCATTTTAATCGGGTCCATACGCATATCGCATACGCGCACCACAACGTTTCGCCTGGACTAGATAACTCCTTTGTGGGACTCTAAGACTCGTCAATACGCCGGCAGAGGGTGATGATCATATCAAGCACCTCCAAGCCGCAAGCGGTCAGCTAAACGTAACGGCCACCCGGGTATTGAGCGATCAGAAGAAAACAACCGAACCTGTTACAACTCCCATCGAGCCAACTGGCAACACTACCGTACAGTCCGGTCTCTTCGTCAAATATGCTGCATATCGAGCCTAGGGATGGTCACGTCGACCCCAATAACTCAATAAGTCGTGCCGGTGAATGGTCTATAACAGATCGAGAAACTACTGATAACACTTATCAGTAAATCTCAGCAGCCCTGGCCAGGGACTTACTGATATAACCAGTCGGGCACAGCATAGCATCAACTCCCAATACCGGGAGAGACGAAACCTCTCATATCGCTCATTATCTTCGTGTGTCTCGGGACTGTACCCAACGGCCACCTGTTTGCACGACTCAGTAGAGCCGTGGTAAGGTGGCAATCAAAGTACAGTGGGAGAACACACAAGACTCTATGACGATCTCGGGTCTACAGACTAACCTGTACCAGTGTCACCTGAGAACTGCTATCCGACGATAGATATAATTCCATATAGGAGTTCTCGGTGAGTCCGTCCAGTATACCCAGTCACCACTGAGCACCCGTATATGATCTTGATGTCAAACATCGATGAATGTGGGAACATTCATCGCCCATCGTATGGGTCTAGTATCATATACGCTAGTCTACTCTGGTATATCAATGCCCCGTCTCGATATACCTACGACTAGGGACTTTCCAGGATATGCTTATGGACTACAGATGTCCCACTAGTATGATCTGCATCATAATCAGAGTAGTCAAGCCGATATCCTCAGGGCTTTATCAGCATGTATGAATGAATAAAAGCATGATCAAATCAACATGTCAGATAAAGAAGAACCAGATAGCATACTATCATGTCGAGCAAGAATGCATATTGAATATATATACATGTACAAATACATCCACTATCATATAATGGCCTCTAGGGCATACATATATCCAACACCCATGTTTGCTCATGAATTTTGAGGGATTTAATCTCATTTTTCCGCGGCTTGATATATTAGAACAATCCCTTTTTACACATCGGTCATTATAAATTGTGCTAATTTATACACTCCATCATAACCCTCAAGTCCCACTTTCGTTGGTTCTTCTAATCTTCCTTTAATGATACCGAGTGTTGATGAATCACAATCCGATATTTTGAGTTCGATAATTTTAGAATCACAATCAAGGGTGTTGATTTCCAGCGTGACACTTTCTGAGATTGAAACGTTCAATCAGACCTTCGATGAAACTTTCGAAGATATTTTCGCCGACGAACTCGCATTCTTAAACGATACGGATTTTGTGATTAATCAACCTCCACTCGAAGAAGTAGAACCACTACCATTTCTTTTTCCCCTCCGCCATTCTCCTCTACCGAGACCGTATACCGTTTCCATCCCCACACGGTCTCGTGTGCTTCTCATTTCTTTTCTTTACACTCCATTCTTTCGCCAACCCCACCATTATCACGATAGAATTTTTGAATGGTTGGTGCTAACTTTTGGTCTGTGTAAGGCCTTGTATAATTCAATTTTTCTCCTCCCTAACTCTAAACTTTAACGCTTAAACAGTGGAAACATTGTTTCACTTAAGTTTGGGGGGAACCTTGTTGTATATATTTTGTTTTTCTTTTAACAATAATAAAAAAAACTTTATAAATAAATAAACAGGGGAGTGCCGACATTTTGACCCTCTTGGTGTGGCATGACAGTGAGGACACTGTCAAGTTTAAGTTTGGGGGTATGCTCGGTATGCCTTCTTCCTTCCCATTCATATGTACATTTTGCATTTGCAAACTTATTTTAAAACCCATAAAAAATTGAAAAAATTCAAAAATTATAAAAATCAAAGTATTCAATTTTGGTTATAATTGACTTGAGTTTGACAAATAGGTTAACTAGTTAGGAACAACTAGATCGTATACTTAGTAAATTAAAAACCTTAAAAATAACCTTTCTTAAAGTTTAACGGTAGAAAGTATATGTCTTTGTAGTTTATTTAGAAATAGGCAAATGTTGAGTTCAGTTCTTGGGCTAAGTTAAAACAAGGGAAGAGTATTGATGTTTTTTATTAAAGTATAAGTTTGAAAAATAATTCCTAGGTTAAGTCTAAATTCTGAAAATATATACCCTACAAATTGCACAAACATGCACCTTGAAACTTGGAATAGTAGGAGAGACCTTGAAATGCTCTTGTCTAAATTCTTTAGCACGAAGAAAATAAAATAAAAATATAAGTGTGAATAAAGAGATAATAAAAAAAATGAACACTGGTTTTTGTGATTACTTAAGGCTGCAAAAATAGAAAAATATTTAGCGAGGGTGCTTCATCACCTAGTGCCTCAGACCAACTGGTTTGGGAGTCACTGCTAAAGCCTTAGGTGTTACAAGACTAGGAATTACGCTTTAATGTGCAAACCATCTTGTAATCGGTTGTTGGTACCTCAAGAAGTATTAACGGTCGCATGAAGGATGTGTAAGCAAAATTCATCTAAAAATTCACATATTAAGAAGTGCTTTGGACAACGGACAAGAGTATGATTGCTTGATTTGAATTTCCAAGTGTAGGGGTGATTTATCCACACACGTAGGGGTATGTGATTGGTGTTTAGATAAGAGATAGGAATGAAGAATAAGACTTATATCTTTAATAGAGATGATAAAATTCCTAAGTTGAAATAGAACCCTAGAAGGAAAACTTAAAAGATGCCGAAAGCTAAGTAGGTCTGCAGAACATATATGATCTTAAGTAAATGATAAGGAAGCGTGAAGAATATTGGTGGATAATTTACAAGTCGAAGATAATAAAATTCCTTGTTAGAAAACCTAATTGGAGAATAAAAGTCAATGGGCCAAATTGATAGGATTTTGTGGGTAGTATCCACTGAAAACCCTTAGGAGACAACATTCCTCCTACTAGGGACACCTAGAGGTTTAACGGCTTGTTGCACGAGCTCAGTGCAATCGCGTTTCCCTGCGAAAGTGAGGTCAGGTTTTTGTCGAGAATAAAATTAGGTTTGCTCGAGGACGAGCAAAAGATAAGTTTAGGGGTATTTGTTCATACCATTATATTGCATTATTATATTCCCCATTCTTATGCATTTTACAAATAAACAGGTGCTTTTGACCCATGGCTGCTACTTAGTTACAGGTTACAGGTTCTCGGAGCAAAAACAGTGAAATTGATGAAAAATATGATACAAAGTGAGACTACGACCAATAAATGGTGGAATCTTGATCAAGCCTACATGAAGATCAGTTCACAAAGCACAAAGGCAGAGCAAGGTTCAAGACTTCATCACGAAGCAACGGTAAAAAGTCCACTACATTATTCATTGGGAGATCTGGAAGAAACCTAGAAGCCAATCTGAAGAACTAACCGAAGAAATAGAAAGCCAAACAAGACCAGAGCCAGCACAGAAAGTTTCAGCCCACAATCTCTTCTGTTAGCTGCGGAACCGCGGCCAAACCAGGGCTGCGGCCGTGGTTCCGCGGCCGTGTGATGCCCGCAGTGGCAGGAAATTTTACCAAAATAAATGGCGGCGCTGACTATTCTTCCTAGGGGTATTTTTGCAATAGTAGACATGCGGCAATTGTAAACCTAGGGTTTTCTATGTCCTATAAATAGAAGCCCAAATTCTTGTATTAGGTCATGCCTCCTTTCATTAATAAAATTCAGATTTATTTTGGAGAGCATCAATTTGTAAGTTCTTAATTTATTTTCTGCCCTAAGTTAATTTTATTATCTGTCCTAGGTAATTTCTATTCTTGCCCTAGTTTAGATTTAATTCCTTACCCTAGATAGATAGTTTAGATCTGTTCTTCAATTCCCTAATGAGCGAGTAGTCTGCTCGCTTGTTAGGGTTAGCTTTGGGGAAGGCTTAAGAGATGAAGATCTCTCACCCCTTTCTTGCCCATCACATATAATTAATAGGACTCCATGCATACATGTACACACCGCTCCCTACGGCACCCTATCCCACGAGGTAGCGGTGATACCGTAGTATAAAGGTCCGGTTGAGCATGTTTTCCATGGAGGTTAGGGTAAGGATTGATAAAGGAAGGACAAGAAGCTAGAGGAAGAAACATCTTCCCGATGGTTCTAATCCCCTTTATTGATAATTACCATAACTCCTAATAGATCTTAATATGGGTATAGAAAGCGGTGAGATTTATTGACTTTCCAAACTTAACCTAAACCTAACCCTAGCAAGATTTAGATCTAGATTAATTTAGCTTTTAGATTTAATAAATCCGTTCACACCGTTCGGATTTAACGCGTAAGAGCAATTAGGAAATTCACAAAATCCCTGTGGACCGACCCGTACTCACCGGCTAGCTACCAGGTGACGCCGTTCTTGATTGCGGTTATATAAATTCCAGATAAATCAAATGGCGTCGTTGCCGGGAATACGTGTGTAATATTTTTTTTCTTACTATTCGTGTTTAATTCTTATTCGATCTATATCATAAAAATAAACAAAACTGCAAATTATATATTTAACGATTATTGTGTGAATTTTGCGAGGGAATCTGGAGTCACAGATTTGAGGAAACAAAGATTCAGAGACATTCATAAAGACCCAGAGGAGGAAGGGAGGCCACGTAGCAAAAATTTTCATCAGATCATCCTAGTCGGCGGCGGAACCACGGCATAAAGAGCCTATTGGGGGCGGAACCACGGCTCATTAACGGATTTAGGGTTTCCAATTTCTCTGGTATCTTCTTTACATCTTTCTCTCTCTTCTGAAATCCAATAAAATATTTTTTCTGCAGGATTCTTTGCAAAATATCGCCGCTCAAAAATCTTTTTGCAAAAGTTTTGTTATTGGTTTGTTGTTGCATATTTTAATACGGACTTTAAGGTGTAAGACCACAATTCAGATTAGGTGGGGATTTCATCACCCTTCCTAGGCCCCACAAATCACAAAACGAGCATCCGCATCAACCCTTACATTAATTTAAAAAACATATCTAGACAGGACTCTAAGGACTGTCACGCTCAATAAGGACAAAGGAAGGTCGTGGGTAATCTATCGCTTATCCTCATTACTTTTGTGGTGTCTAGGAAAGTGTGTCTAAGGAAAGTAGTTACTTAATTAGGCCCACTACTTACGTAGTGGAGAATCTCCCACTTACCTGGCACTTACCTGGCTATAAGAGTAGTAAAGAGGTGGTAGAGGATTGATCCTGCGGCTTGTTCTTTGGAACTCTAGGAGCGATCTAGAGACTTGACCTAGGTAACCATAGTTCTAGGTTATTTGTGCATTTCTGTGTGATTTGTCTAAGTCCGACACACTTTTCAAAACAAACCAAATTTTTAAATCACACACGCTGCCACTTGCGCTAAACTCGCTTAGTGCATGCTCGGCTGGACACGGGATTCTAGTGCCCGTCTTACCCGCGTTCCTGCTATTGACTCCGAAGTCGGTGCTTCTTCATCTTCTTTTCCCCCACCGCCCACCATGACCGCGATGGACGGATATCCATCAAACTTTAACACCACTCTGCCACCGCCCGCAAGTGTGCAGAATCCTCCACGCATTTCTCTCCGAGAGAGATGCTACCCTACACGTGGGCCCCTTCACACTTGTCTTTCCATTCCACCAGCCATTGGGAATAATTTCGAAATTAAACCTCATTTCATCAAACTTTTACCCAAATTTCACGGGCTCGAGTCTGAAAACACATACGTTTTTATCACCAAATTCGAAAACGTATGTGCTTTGATGGGTACTTCACAGGTTTCTGTGGATGCTATGCGTTTACGTATTCTCCTGTTCACTTTGTGCGATTTAGCCGAGAAGTGGCTTTATAACATACCCGCACATTCTATTTCAACATGGGTCGAATTCGTTATAGCGTTCCTGAAGAAATTTTATCCCAATCATAAGATCGCCCGTGTTCGGAGCGAAATCTTCCAATTTACCCAACTTCCCAATGAACCATTTTGAAAATGCTTTGAACGGTTCAAGAATCTTCTTTTACAATGTCCTCATCATGGAATCCCTAGATGGGATCTGTGCCGAATTATCTATGAGGGTATTGATCTCACGACAAAACAGATGCTTGAAAGCACGTGTCAATGTCAATTCCTGTCTAAAGATGATGGTGAAGCTTGGAAATACCTAGAAGATCTTGCTCAAAACACTTTACAATGGGAAAGTGTTAGTCAACCATTGTCTAGGGAAGGTATCAATCAGCTTGATGTTTCCATCACAATGAAAGCCGAAATGGCCACAATACAAAGGAAACTTGACGCTATAGAAAACAGAATTTCTTCAGACTCCCTAACCCAAAACACACTTCCCAAAACCGTGTGTGGTTGCTGTTCCAACCCATCACATTTGACGGAAGAATGCCCTTTGAATGTACCGTTTCAAGGTCAAGAGCACACTAATGCTGCTTTTCAGCAGCAAAGACCTGGAAACGATCCTTCTTCTTCCACTTATAATCAAGGTTGGAGGAATCACCCTAATGTAGCTTGGAACCAACACCAAACTCAAAATACGGTTCCAAACCCAAATGACTTCCAAAGGGTCCCTCCACAGCAACAACAACCACCACAACTGAGTCAGCACCCCTTTCAACTACAACCTTTACAAACCCGGCCAACAACTTTGATCTTTCTTCTGCCGGTACCGATAAACCCTCTGCACTCGATATGTTTATTGCACAGTCCATGCGAACGAATGACATTTTAACGTCTTCTATCCATACGTTAGTGCAAAACACTGTCTCCCACGGTGAGAGTATCAAATTGATAAAAGCCCAAATTGCACAACTGACTGCAGCAATGAGTGCTAGAGAGAAAGGGAATCATCAAGCTCAACCCCTACCTGATCTTGGGTGCTCACGATATAATGTGAACGCACTTACCACGTTGAAATTTGGAAGAGTGCTGGATAACCATGTGGGTGAACAGATTGAAACTGATATTGAGGAACAAATTGAACCCGCGGCTTCCACTTCCACTTCCACTTCTACTTCTTACCCTATTTCGTCTACTTTACCTTCTTCTTCCGAGCCTATTCTCCGTTTTACCCCAAGGCTCGAACCCTCCACCCACTTCATCCTTTCCACCTCAACAAACTTCTCCACATACGTTGGACCCAACACTTATTGATAAAGCTCCATTTCCAGTAGATTGAGGTCCAACAAACCGAATGCACAAATGGAGAAGGTTGTGGAAATGTTTAAGCAAATTAACGTAAATATTCCTCTCCTAGATGCTATACAACAAGTTCCAGCTTATGAGAAAATACTTAAGAACTTATGCACTAGGAAGAGAAAAACTCAAGTGCCGAAAAAAGTTTTCATGTCGAGTAATGTAAGCACAGCTTTTACACAGCAATTACCCAAGAAAAGTAAGGACCCTGGCTATCCTACAATCTCTATTTCTATTGGGGGTAAAAATATCAATCGTGCTTTACTCGACTTAGGCGCTAGTGTTAACTTGCTTTCTTATTCTGTGTATGAGCAATTTGGTATCGGAGAATTAAAACCATCGCAATGCACTTTACAGATGGCTGATCGATCTATCACCAAATCAAGGGGTATGTTAAAGGATGTGTTAATAAAAGTAGGGGGATTTATCTTTCCTGTGGAATTTATTGTTCTAGATACACAACCTGTAGCAAACCCACGGAACCAAATTCCGGTGATTCTGGGTCGACCTTTTCTTGCAACTTCCAACGCTGTAATCAATTGTCGAAACGGTTCTATGACCCTATCCTTCGGGAATAGGTCAATTGAACTTAACATTTACAAGTTGGGAAGTGAAGCCTCTGAACCTCATGCTCAAGTTTGTTATGTCGAATTAATGGATGTCGACAGCAGCGAATTTGAACAGTTTCACGATACTGATCTAGACTCTTTTCATACGTTGTTGTTTGACCCAGATATGTATTATACACATACGGACCCTTCTTTTGAGTTGTCCGGGTCAACATCTAACGCTGATTATAAACCATTCTTGGAGTCTGAAGATCACCCTACACTTTGTGATGACATTATTCTCCGGGGTATAGATGAGAGTTTTGAGGATATTTTCGCTGAAGAATTCGCATTTTTGAAAGACACGGGCGTTGAGATGAATTCACCTCAATACAACGAAATTGAACCTCCACCTCTTCTTCTGGACTATAAAGAGAATGCGAGTAATCCATCACAATCACTGTGTCGTCTCTCCAAAAAAGATGTAAACACATTCTATCCCACCACTTACCTTTTCCCCACTTCTTCTTGGCTCTTTTCAACTTGTTCTTTCACCAACTGGAGCATTACATTGATAAAATTTTCGAATGGTTGGTGTTGACCTTCGGTCTTTGCAAAGCTTGGCATCGACCACTAATCTTGACCCCCTCTTGTGATTTTCAAAGATTAATATTGTTTAACTCAAGTTTGGGGGGAAGTATAATCTGGCTGTCGAAAATAAATTTTTTTACTCAAAATGATGAGCCAAAAAATAAGTTTGCGGGAGGATTTTCACTTTCACTTATTCTTGCCCCGTTAATAAATTTCCTTCCAGGCTTACAGGTTTTTTGTGATCTAGCGAAAGACAACAGTGAGGACACTGTTGAAAACAAGTTTGGGGGAGGTTTGTGCTTATTTTCACATCATTTTGCATCATACTTTGCATAAGCACAAAACTTTCAAAATATATAAAAATAAAAAAAATGTTAAAAAAATTTCAAAAGGTAAAAATATTTAATATTTTATTAGATAATAAAAAGATTAGATAGTGAAAAATTACACCCAAAAGATTGGAAAAATTTAAGAAAACCAAGAAAATTAGAAGTTTTCTTAAACGAACTAGTTGTTGGAGATAGTGCCCTCAGAGTCAATTATTAGGTCACAGGTACGTGATTGCAATGATTGATGGAGGACCTATCCCGGTAGGACAGTCTTACTCGAGATGATAGTATGCTATCTGGTTTACCTTTATCATCGTGTACTGCTTTAGGTGACCTGACAAGTCGCTATTACACGTTGATAGAGCCCCTAGGATTCTTGCTTGACCACCAGCAGTATGAGGGCGATCATATAAGTGGGAGCTGGGGTCTATAAGCATATCCTTAAATGGTCCCTAGTCGTGTGAGTTTCGAGACAGGGCATCGATACTCCAGAGTAGACTAGTGTATACAGTCGAGACCCCGACGAGGGGCGGTGGCCGGTCTCACAAGCCACTGGTGTCAGTTGGATCACCTAAGATGTATACAGGTGCTCATTGGGTTATGAGTACACCGGACAGGACTCGCCGGGAACATGCTAGTTGGTCATATACCAGACGTCAGATGGCAGTTCCCTGGTGACATGTGTGCAGGTTAGTTCATCGACCTGGGGATCGTCATTTGTCTCGTGTGAGTTCCCACTGTACTTTGATTACTACCCTACCACGGCTCAAAGGAGTCGTGCAAACAGGTTTTAGTTGGGTGCAGTCCCGAGCCACATGGAGGCAGTGAGCGTATCTTCAGGGGTTCGTCTCTCCCGGTATTGGGGGTGAGGTCGCGCTGTGTCTAGGAGAGCCATTACACGAAGCCCTCGGCCGAGGCAAGGAGATTTACTGGTAGGTATTCCAGTAGTATCTCAGGGTGTTCTGGGCTACACTCCGACACGACTTGTACCGCTTTTGGGGGTCTGACTTTTACCAACCCCCTAGGCCCGCCATGCGATGCTCATAGACGAACGGACCAGACTGTACGGATATTGTCACTGACAGGCTCAGTAGGGAGTCAGGCTGAGTTCGCTCACAGACGTCCCTTTTGGTCAATACCTGGTAGCCCGTTATGTATTGGCTTATACCTCTAACGTACTAGTGGTTAAATCCACAACCAAGGTGTTGATGAGTCTTTAGAGTCCCCCACATTCAGTTACTCAGCTTTCGGGCGAAAGGTTGTAGAGGCCGTATGGAGATATGGCAAGGTCCGATCAGATACGTGCGGTATTGCACGGATCAGGATCGGACAGTTTGTACTATAGGCCGTATGGTTATATGGCAGGGTTCGATCAGATACGTGCGGCATTGCACGGATCAGGATCGAACAGATATTACTAGCCGGCTTTGGTATAAGCCGGATCCTAGTATAGTACAGTGTAGACTTTGCCTCATTGCATTTGTATTTCGGTCGAAATACAGATGCGGGTGTGTATGCACAGTATCGGGGTTTTCCTGTAATTTATTATGGGACCAATTTTCTGGAGTTGTGTTCATCACAGAATACTGCATTTTATACCGCCCATTCTTACGCTCGATTGTTTATAGGTAGGTGTTTTTAATCCGTGTTTGTTACATATTTGCAGGATACAGGTTCTCGGTTCGAAAACGGTGAAATTCATGGAAAACACGACAAAATCCGGATTCCTGCCAACCACTGAGAAAACACGGTCTCCGCTCGTCATCCGTATGTTGCTAGATACCAGTTTAGGAAGACAAAATGTCAAATTAATGTCACCTTCATGCACAAGGCTCAATGGCAACAACAAGTTCCAAGAAATCTACGCGGAGCTCGAGGCAATCATGACAAAAGCATCCACAAAAGTCCACCTTTCCTCAACAGAAATTCTGGAAGAAATGTGAATGTATTTTAAGAAAATATATGTACCACACTGAAGGGGACAGCAGACCAGGGCCGTACTGAAAAGCCCATGCCCTAACTCCATCATAGGGCCGCGGATCCGCGGCCAATAGGGGGTATTGGCGGCGGATCCGCGGCCGTACGGGCGCCGCAGCTTGTCAACTTTTGTGGGTATTTTGGTCTTTTCACATGGGTCCAGTTTGTTGCCCTAGATTTCATTTTCCCTGCCTATAAATACAGCAGATCTGAGCTCAACCAAGGGGCATTCTTTGTTCTCCATTCTTTTGTAGTTTTAGTTCTTTTTCTTCTTCTTCTTCATTCTTTTTCCATGAAAATTGTAGTGAGAGCTTTTTGAGTGGGAGATTAATGAAGATGAGGTTTTTGTATCATTCTCTTGTGTTTCTTCTTCCCCTTGAGATTCTTGCTTTCTCTTAATCATTCAACCTCTTCATTGAGCTTGAATGGTTAAGGGTTAGTTATTGATCTCAAGGGTCGTATTTTCTTGTGGAATTGGTTCTTCACTTCACATGAGTTCTTTACCCTTCTCTTGATCTTGCAACCTCTTGATTGAGCTTGCAAGTTTAAGGGTTGGCTATCGATCCCATGCTTGTCTTGAGTTCTAGTTTCAATTTCTTTTTATTGCTTATTTATTACTTGCTTTTTATTACCTTGCTTTACTTTCTTGCAATTTATATTTCATGCACTTTAATTACTTGTAATCTTTTCTTTTCTCTTTTCTTTGTTCTTTTCTTTTGTTCTTTGTTGTTCATTTTGTGAATGTTGTAATTATCATTGTTAAGAAGAAATACGATATTATAAGTTAAAGATTTTCTTTTCTCATTTCCTTTTCCCGTTATTTTCCATTGAACTCCGCCAAAACCATACGCAAGCGCTCCGTTAGGCACCCTACCCTAACAAGGTAACGGTGATTCCTAACCGCGACCGGTTGCGTTCGGTTTGGCCGGAGACGAAAGCAAGAGACAAGAACGGAAGGACAAGGGTAAACAAGCCGGATTCCACGAATACCGCGCTTAAATCCCCTAATCCACGTTGTTGCCGATTGCTCTAGCTTCAATTGGTCAAGACTCGGCTCAAAGGTTTTTGAGTACGGATTTCTTTAGCTTACAATTTCGTATCTCTTTCTTAACAACTTCATACTTGCAAATAAATACACATAGGTTAGTCTTGAACAAACACATACAGATTCTTTATTGACTCGTCTAAGACAAGAAGGTAAAATACCACCATCTCCCTGTGGACCGACCCGTGCTCAACCGGCTAGCTGCATAGCGACACCGTCCTGATCGCGGTTATACTTTAATTCTTTGAACATCCGACACGCCAAAAGCGTGCGATCAAATGGCGCCGTTGCCGGGGAGACGGTAGCGTATTTTCTTTCTTGTTATTCGGGTTAATATTCTTTTTGTATATATATCAAAAAAAAATTCTTTTTTTTTTGATCATTTTTGTGGGCAAGAGTGCAGATTTTTGCAGATTTGCAAACTGCAATTGTGGGGAGCAAAGTGTACATTCAAGGCTAAGGTGATTGCAAAGTACAGTGCCAAAGATCTGGGTAGTTTGACCCGCGCAAGCGAACTTTTCAAGCTTACCGGATTTGATTCAACGGGGGTTTCGTAACCCAAAATCTTAACGGTACGTACTTTTCTAACACCTTCTTCTCAAATCCGACGCATCCAATATTCTATTCTTTGAAGGATTCTTTGCAAGTTCGCTAGCAAACGCTAAAAAATTGACTAACCCGTATTTGTTGCAGTGCCGCGCTTAAACTAAAAAACGATTGTTTGATTCTTTATAGAATTTTTATTGAATTGCGCATTGCATACATTAATACGAACTTAAGGGCAAGCGAACCCCACAACATACGGTAAAGGATTTCATCACCTTTTCCGTGGCCCACAAATCACGAACTTGAGCATAACGTTTACCCGCACAAATTTAAAAGAAACTAGACTTTAAGACTTAAGGACTTCGCGCTCACTAGGAGAAGTTAACAGTGTTTAGAACCTTGCTTAACGGTATATTGTTTACGGGGTGTCTAGGAAAGTGTTAACGGCGAAACCGCCAAAAGAGAAAAGGTTATTTAATTAAGGAACTTCGCGAAAGCGTTGGAAAACCTCCCCTTATCTCTGCACTTACCTGGCCTCGTGATCAGTGTATCTTGAGCCTGTTTCTCGACACAGTTTTACTTCGACAATTAAGTTCTGGAGCAGGTCTAGTTGACCTAGGTTAACCCTAGAACGATTAGGTGTGTGGTATTTTTGTGTCGTGATTGTTTTTGTCCATATTGTTTTTTTTCTTTTGTTAATATATAAACTAAAAATAAAAAATAAAAAAATATCACATTCTTTTTCCCCTCCTTTTCTCTGCCTTTCTCTCTTTCTCTCTTCATATCATGGGTACTCCACCTCGCAAAACTCTTGCCGAACTTTGGTACCCACAACCAGACATTACTTCTTACGGTTCTTGCTTTGGCCGAATATCGAACGACCCCTCCATGCCCAAAGTTTCACTGAAAGATCGCATAGCAACGTCTAGGACAAACACTTGCACTCCTCATTCCACTTTGTATCAACCTTTTCAACCTCCCGCGCCCGCTTATGTTGATACCCCTTCTGCAAGTCGTCCTTTGTCCATCGCTGAACGTATCGAACAATCCCGTAGCCGATCTTTCACTCCTTTCACCGCTTCAAATTCTTGGGATCAACAATTCCATTCACTTTCTTATCCCAATGTTGATCCCACTCCTGTCCAGCCATTCAATTCCTACCAATCCTACCCTACTTTTGCACCTTCCCTAGACATAGCTTCAGAACAGCCTTTTGGGAATTTTCAGTATCCAAACAACTTCGAATCTTTTACTGAAACCCCTTCACAACCAATGTCTAGTCTAGAATAATCCTTGGAAGATTTTAGGGTAGCGTCAAGCCAACAGATGATGGATTTGAATGCGTCCATGGCCGCTCTCATACAACCTACTGACCCGGTAGCTAGTTTTCAACTAGCTCCAAATTTTTCAATGTATGATGAGGCGGCAGGACAGGCTGTGAATTTGAGTGGAGAGAGTGAGATGTACCCCCTTCCAAATCAAACCTACCCGTCCCAAATTGAATCCCACAACTCTTGTTTTGAAAGTCTATCGAGTGTCCCACATGCTTTATCAATTGAAGATAGAATGATTAATGAGTTGTGCAACTTTGTAGTGTTTGATTTACCTGATTGTGAAGGGTCCCTTCCAAGTGAAACCAATCCCAAACCTTTTGACCTCTACACCTCCACTTTAGAACCTGAATCGATTGATATCCATGCTTTTGTTGAGGTGTCAGAGAATTTTGATTTTCACTTGATTAAGGATATTGACGCCGGGAATATTTTGGATGATGAACCCGTAGATTTGGCTGAGTTTGTCTCTTCAAATCATCATCCCGAGTCATTAAATGTTTTTCCCGAACCCCATATGCGTCCGGAATTTGAAGAGAAGTGCATGGATGTGCTAAACTTTGAGGAGAATTTTGAGGATAGTTTTGAGGATGAACCAGTTTTGCTTGATGAGTCGGATTTTCCAATTCATCCTGTTCCTTCCACTGACTGTGTACACCCTCCTGAACCTTTAACCGATAACCTTCCTCAATCACTTCCCCCCACCCTTTCCATCGTTCCGACCTTGCAAGAACCCGTCTCACTTTCATTTCGTATGTCTGGTCTACCAAGTTCGGCGTACCCATGGTTTCTCTCGAATCTTGAGGGATTTGACCCCATTTCTCGACAAGTTAATAGATTAGCACAATCGCTTTTTACACATCGCTCATCACAAATTGTGCTAATCTATTTACTCCATTTGCACCCTCAAGTTCGTATTCCACTTCTTTTTCCTTTCCGCCATTCTTCTTCCTCTCATATACCGAGACCGTATCCCGCTTCTCTTCGCATACGGTCTCGAGTATTGTCCATCTCTTTTCTCTACGCCTTCTTCCACCAACCGGTACATTATAGAGATAAAATCTTTGAATGGTTGGTACTAACTTTTGGCCTGTGTAAGGCCTTGTATAGCTTGATACTGTTCTTTCCCCCCTAATCCTGAACTTCACCGCTTAAACAGTGGAAACACTGTTCTACTTAAGTTTGGGGGGGAACTATTTTTTGTATATATTTTTTGTTATTTTTTTTTGTATATAATTTGTTTTTAGGGGGAGCGCCGATAATTTTGACCCTCTTGGTATAGCCTGACTGTGAGGGCACTGTCAAGTTTAAGTTTGGGGGTGTGCTCGGTAAGCTTTCTTCCTTCGCATTCATTTGTATATTTTGCATTTGCATACCTTATTAAAAACCCACAAAAATAACCCTCATTCTGTCTAACTTTGGTAAGTATACGTCCTTACAGGTTTTTTTGAGAAATAGGTAATCTTGAGTTCAGTTCTTGAGTTAAGTCAAGATGAAGGGAAAGTATTGATGCTTTACTGAAGGATAAGTCTGAAAAATAGTTTCTTTTCTCGAGTTCAAATTTAGAAAGTATATACCCTACAAACTGCACTTACACGCACTTTGAAACTTGGGATAGTAGAGGATACCTTGAAATACTCTTGCCTGAAAGCCTAGTATGAAAGAAAAAACGGTATTTAAAGCTAAACACCAAAAGAGCATGTTGAAAAATATATCCGGTCTTGAAAAAGAAAAAGAAAAAGAAAAATAGAATAAAGTCAAGACCTGGAAACTGCTATTTACGCTTTAAGCTCACACATTCAGTAATCGGCCGTTAGTGCCTCAAGAAGCATTAATAGTCGCATGAAAGGTGTGTGAGCAAATCCGTCCATCCTTAATGAAAAGAAGTAGTATTAGGTATTAGGGCAAGGGTATTATAGCTTGAATTGAATTCTTGAGTGTAGGGGTGCAAATATACACACATGTAGGGGTATACAATCGATGTTTGAATAAAAGATAGAAATAAAGAATAAGACTTGTGTTTTCTGTAAAGTTGATAAAAAAACCTGATTTGAGGCCGCACTTTAGAAGGAAAACTCAGGAGAACCAACATCTTTCTAAACTTTTTTTGGAACGTATAGGATCTAAAGTTAAAACAGATAGGAGGTGTGAAACATAAGGGTTGGATATTTCTAACTTAGGATGATAGAGTTTCTAACGTAAATACTAAACTGTAGGAGTAGAATCAATGTTAACTTATGACACTAGCTTTGACGGGATTTTGTGGGTAGTATCCGCTGAAAACCCTCAGGAGACAACACTCCTCCTATTAGGGACACCTAGAGGTTTAACGGCTTGTTGCACATGCTCAGTGCAATCGCGTTCCCTGCGAAAGTGCGGTTAGGATTTTATTTTTTGTGAATAATTGGTTTTGCTCGGGACGAGCAAAAGTTAAGTTTGGGGGTATTTGTTCATCACAGAATACTGCATTTTATACCGCCCATTCTTACGCTCGATTGTTTATAGGTAGGTGCTTTTAATCCGTGTTTGTTACATATTTGCAGGATACAGGTTCTCGGTTCGAAAACGGTGAAATTCATGGAAAACACGACAAAATCCGGGTTCCTGCCAACCACTGAGAAAACACGGTCTCCGCTCGTCATCCGTATGTTGCTAGATACCAGTTTAGGAAGACAAAATGTCAAATTAATGTCACCTTCATGCACAAGGCTCAATGGCAACAACAAGTTCCAAGAAATCTACGCGGAGCTCGAGGCAATCATGACAAAAGCATCCACAAAAGTCCACCTTTCCTCAACAGAATTTCTGGAAGAAATGTGAATGTATTTTAAGAAAATATATGTACCACACTGAAGGGGACAGCAGACCAGGGCCGTACTGAAAAGCCCATGCCCTAACTCCATCATATGGCCGCGGATCCGCGGCCAATAGGGGTATTGGCGGCGGATCCGCGGCCGTACGGGCGCCGCAGCTTGTCAACTTTTGTGGGTATTTTGGTCTTTTCACATGGGTCCAGTTTGTTGCCCTAGATTTCATTTTCCCTACCTATAAATACAGCAGATCTGAGCCCAACCAAGGGGCATTCTTTGCTCTCCATTCTTTTGTAGTTTTAGTTCTTTTTCTTCTTCTTCTTCATTCTTTTTCCATGAAAATTGTAGTGAGAGCTTTTTGAGTGGGAGATTAATGAAGATGAGGTTTTTGTATCATTCTCTTGTGTTTCTTCTTCCCCTTGAGATTCTTGCTTTCTCTTGATCATTCAACCTCTTCATTGAGCTTGAATGGTTAAGGGTTAGTTATTGATCTCAAGGGTCATATTTTCTTGTGGAATTGGTTCTTCACTTCACATGAGTTCTTTACCCTTCTCTTGATCTTGCAACCTCTTGATTGAGCTTGCAAGTTTAAGGGTTGGCTATCGATCCCATGCTTGTCTTGAGTTCTAGTTTCAATTTCTTTTTATTGCTTATTTATTACTTGCTTTTTATTACCTTGCTTTACTTTCTTGCAATTTATATTTCATGCACTTTAATTACTTGTAATCTTTTCTTTTCTCTTTTCTTTGTTCTTTTCTTTTGTTCTTTGTTGTTCATTTTGTGAATGTTGTAATTATCATTGTTAAGAAGAAATACGATATTATAAGTTAAAGATTTTCTTTTCTCATTTCCTTTTCCCGTTATTTTCCATTGAACTCCGCCCAAACCATACGCAAGCGCTCCGTTAGGCACCCTACCCTAACAAGGTAACGGTGATTCCTAACCGCGACCGGTTGCGTTCGGTTTGGCCGGAGGCGAAAGCAAGAGACAAGAACGGAAGGACAAGGGTAAACAAGCCGGATTCCACGAATACCGCGCTTAAATCCCCTAATCCACGTTGTTGCCGATTGCTCTAGCTTCAATTGGTCAAGACTCGGCTCAAAGGTTTTTGAGTACGGATTTCTTTAGCTTACAATTTCGTATCTCTTTCTTAACAACTTCATACTTGCAAATAATTACACATAGGTTAGTCTTGAACAAACACATACAGATTCTTTATTGACTCGTCTAAGACAAGAAGGTAAAATACCACCATCTCCCTGTGGACCGACCCGTGCTCAACCGGCTAGCTGCATAGCGACACCGTCCTGATCGCGGTTATACTTTAATTCTTTGAACATCCGACACGCCAAAAGCGTGCGATCAAGTTGCCAGTTTGTTTTTCTTTTCGGCCGATTTCCTTTGTATCATTCATTGGCCGAAGTTTGGTGGAGGAGGGCTTATTTGCATTGTTGCAAATAAGTGGTTGTGGAGGGGGTCTTTGCATTTTTGTTGCATCATGATTATTGCCCCATCCCTTGACCTTGACTTCTTAACTTCCTCATGATGGCTTGACTTTTAAAGTCATCATGGTTGTTGATGATGGCATGACTTTTGGAGTGATGATTGTTTTTGGAGTATGGGTTTGATTTGGTGATCATTGCTTTTCATGATAACCATTCCTCTCTCTCTCTCTTGCTTAAAATGAGAATGGCTCCCAATTTTTGATCCACTCTCTCCACTCTCTCATTTCTCTTCACCACCATTTACATGGCCGGCCACTAGTGGGAGGGGGCTGTCCAAAATTCTTGGGGTGGGATTTTTGTCATTCTAGCTTTGTAAAATCCCACATGTTTCATCTCCACAAGCTCATATCATTTCCTCCACCAAAAGGCAATTCCTACAACCCCGAAATGAGACTTGTACACTACATTCTACATCGAATCTTGGGCACGTCGACTAGCCAGCTTCGTGCCCGAGTTGCCTCGGCATTGAGGTGGGAGCCCGTAAAAGAAGTAGGCGATGTGGTGCACTTCCGGCGACGAGGTGGAGACCGGAGCTTCCGCAGGAGATCGGGACTATGACGAGAAGACCGGAGGACTTAGATCGTCGGTATATCTCTATTCCCTTTCTTGTAGATAGCTAGGACTAGTTAGTGGTTCGATCCGGGTATTAGTGCGCGGCGGTTTGCCAGTTCATAGAAAAATTTAAAGTTTATCACCGCTTCCGCATTTGGCCGTCGGATTGACGGCCGGGGCGCTGCCGTGCACTTACAGTGGTATCAGAGCCTCGCCATTAACATAGTCTAGCTTCGTTTAATGTGTTTTGCATTTCCGATCGACCAAAATTCCAAAATCTACATTTTTGTTCACATCAGTTTTCTGTTGAAATTTTTTGGTGTCGAAATTTTTTTCAGGTTACAGAAAATTGATGTACTGGAAAATATAAGAGATCTGTGAAAATTCGATGAAGTGTCTCCACTGTAGGAGCGCGGAACCGCGGCCAAACACCCCCTTGGGCCGCGGTTCCGCCGCACACTGTTTGGTTCACTGCACCAAATTTTTACAGAGGCTTTCTGGGGTGAAAATTGGGGTTTTGGAATATTAAAATTGGGCCCAGAATTTCTATGAGTGCTACAGTATTGCTTGGGGGCCCACTTGTTAATTTTTGATCGATCGGATATTTTAAACACATTATTTCACAGTATTTACATTATATCTGCGACCGTGAATGTCACTTGATCGGTAAATCCGGTCTAACTGCTATAGCCCGGTTAGACGGATTTGCGAACGTGACTTTCACGTTGATGTTATGTTTTTGCTGTGATGTTGCGGATCGGTCGTGGGGGATAGCCTGGATGCAATGCTAGTACAGTTGTGGTTGTATTATGTACATTTGATATTGCGGGGCGAGCGTCCAACATGTGGACTGCCGTCACTGCCTGTTTGTATTATTATTTTGGGGCACGACCAGGTTGCGGTCGATGTACCCGTTGTATGTATATTTTACTTTCTGTACTAGGATTGCCCCGCGGAGGGGTGCACGGATAGCCGGGTTCTAGAGGGCAACAAGCCCGCATCTCATGGCATTGAGAGGGAGGGGGCTTCACTCTAGGATTGGCGGGCTATTCGCCGCACTCGTAGGGGGTACAGGTTGACCCAGGAGGGGCGCCCAAGTTACCGGATTCCGTGAAGTGCTGGGTGGTCCATTCACGGAGCTGAAGGGGGCTGCCTCGCTTCAAGTTTTGGCGGGTGACTTGCCGCGCCCGTAGGGGTCTAGGATTTCATTGCACAGGCTATCCACACGACCAGGGGAACGTCGGGTTTCAGTAGTGGCTCTGTGAAACCCGGGGATCCCAGATATCTGTATTGTTTCTGTGTTGCTGTACATTTTCTGTGATGTTGCATTTTATTCACGCCTTGAGCGAATATAATATATTGGTATATATATTAGTAGATATTGTATATGTTTTACATCCGCGCTAGTCCAGTCCCCGCTCTGTCGTTAGTTAGCTAACCTAACGGGTAATGACGGGACCCAGTGGCGAATGCGGATGGCATATACATACATCAGTATATTTTCGTTCTTTGTGGTGTGATCAATTGATGGGACTGCATTGATTCGGATCAATGCAAGTTAAAAACAAACCTAATCTGATGTTGTTGGAACACTTTTCAAAAGGCTGTTATTTCAAGGACGTTCACTTTTGTTTTGCATCGTGGTATTCAGTTGGAATATCCTGCTCCTCAGTCGACGAGGCAAGGGCCGAGATCCCTTCACCGGGAGTGACCCCTTGGACAAAAAGTTTGCGTCAGGGCATTAACTTCACTATAGCCGATTACTTTTGCTTTGCACCGTGGTATTCAGTTGGAATATCCTGCACCTCATTCTACGGGGAAAGAGCCGAGATCCCTTCACCGGGAGTGACCTCTTTAGCAACGGTTTTCGTCACTATATTTTTAAAAGCTATCCGTTCCTTCAACGATATCAAGTTCATTACGTTAAAGGTTTTCGCCAGAAACCATTCGTAGCCCTCCGTCGTTTCATATGGGTGGTCAATAGTATTCAAGCTGTGTATGTTGGCCAAAGTCAAGGCACAGTGATTGGTAGCTATTGGGTATTCATATGCAGCATAGATAGATGCGTTGGTTTGGGACAGTCGTACTGCCATTTTGGCCAAAGTCAAGGGTAGGTACGGGTGGATTCAAATTAAGCTGGAGAATGACGGGTAGAACTTGACATGTGACTTATGATATGTTGGCCAAAGTCAAGGTCATAAGGGCATGGGGCAGAAATCTCATCGGGAGTTTCAAAAGAACTGAAACTTGCCAGATATGCGCATACCATCTGGAGTATGATGATGTGAGCGGATTCCGTCACGTTATCATGCGATGATAGTTGGATCCCGATTCCCACTGATGAGTTAGTTTACTCCTCGGGTGACCCCGACTAATTCTTCTTTCAGGTTTGGAGGAGAATTTGAGGTACAGTGGGAGGATTCCAGATTAGATAAATTGGTAACCATTCTGATCTAGGTTAGAGTGCACGCTGAGTGTTTCTTTTCTCTCTCTCTTTGGCAGCGACCATTGACCCGACCCTAAGACCATGACTCAGTGACCAAGTTGACCGAACCTTCTTAACACTGGCTTTTGGATTGCCAGAGTTGCAAACCTCATTGCCACTCCTACTTTTACCCTTTTCTCCAGGACACCCCGTATTACTACGAACGTCCACTTCCATTGGACAAAACCATCGTATGGTTAGATACGAACTCGAAAGAATTTATTCGAGGATGGTTTCCGGTTCTGGAGAAAACGGATAGGATTATTCAGTTGTCTTTTCCTTTTACCTTCTCTCAGGTTGCGAGTACTCCTTGGTTTAGGAGATAGTACACCTATTACGCAAATTGGATAGTCTTCTTCCAAACCTTAGGCCGGTGCCGACCGGTAGGGAATGAAGAAAACCAATTAGCCTAACGATGGTGTACAGAAGGTATTAAGTTCAGACAAAGTAAGGGATTAGTAAGAGGGCAAAGTAAATTGCAACAGATATTCATGACCAAACCAGGTATTTCTTCGCCAATCCTAAAATCACCTTTGTATTTCTCCAGGACACTCCGTATCACTACGAAGATCCACAGTTTATTGGATACTCCTTCGTATGGTTATATACGAACTCGAAAGGAACTTGTTCCAGTTCGGGGATGGATTCTGGTCCAGGAGAAATAGGAATAAGGTTTATTCGGTTGTCTTTTATCTTCACCCTCTCTCATTGCGAGTGCTCCTAGGATTAGGACAGTACACCCATTATGCTTATTGGATAGTCTTCTTCCAAACCATAGGCTGGTGCCGAACGGTAGGGAAGGAAGAAAACCATTTGGCCTAAAGGGGTGTGCAGAAGGTAAAGACTAAAGACATATGAAGGGATTTGGAGAGGTGGCAAAGAACTATACGGTTACAGTCGTGAATCTGGAAGAGGCATTACTAGGAATACCGGGATACCCCATCGAAACATTTCAATGTTTCAGTTTCACTGTGTACAGTTAAAGGAAAACTGATTTCCTGATTAGACACTTGCTCCAGGGTATGTATTTACCAGGTTACGATTCTCACATCTGTATGGCTTTACAGATGATGAGTGGGAGTAAGTTATTGGGAATTGGGTGATCATCCTCATTATATCGGGATTCGTTGTAATCGGTGATATTTGAGGAAATCACCTGGGCTGTTTGCCGGTCGGCAAATATTTGGTTTTGAATATCCGCAGTTATGCACCAATTTCAAATTGATATATCTGTACGTCTATTTTCATAGAGTGAGATATACCTTTTTGAAATTATGTCTACGACATTTACCTATATCAGTGGATGGTTAGGTAAGGAGCATTAAACAGCGGTGTAATTCTTCTTAACCATAAGTACAGTTTTCAATCTACGACACACAGTGAATGAGTTATCAGACTTAAGGGACTTATACAGAGTATTGTATGTTGTCCAGGGTCCATAAGGACAGAGGGGTTGGTCCTCGTACTATATTCGGTTTACTTATGACTTCTCTAGTTTTTAGACAGGTGTTTCGTGGAAACACAGGGTCCGAATTTTGAGAAGTTATAGGTATTTGAATAGAGTAGAGAACCAGGTGTAGCAAGTATCGGGATTCTTCAAAGCAATCGAAGATGTAGATAGTTGTGTATGGTATTCAGTTGATAGTAATGATAAAGAGATCTTGCTTCTCTTTCAGGTTACTCATAATTGGAAGTACTCCTAAGTTGAGTAACGCTGATCGGCCTCTTTCCATTTAGTTGACATGCACTGGAGACAGCTGCATGATTTGAATCTGGTTCAACTAAATCAGTGCCTCTGGTTCTATATTGGATATAGAACAGTTCATATCTTAACGATGTTAAGGTACGGGGAGTTGTCCGGTTTATGATTAAAACCAGACACTGGACAACTCAAGGCACGTTTCTGTAATGGCTGTTTATGGGTTGACCCAGGCTATGACGAGGGTTAACTTTCTACCATCTGGAAGATCAATAGTGATATTGTTCTTGACTCGCCACAGTTTTATTTAAAAATGGATTTTTTCAGAAAACAGTAGTGGGAGTATGGTAGAACTGGAAGTGATTCAAGAACCACAAACGATTACTGAAGATTTGATAAGGAACCTAAAGATTCAATCTGGATTGACATTCCATTGGCCACTCCGCAGATACGGTGGGTAACTTCAGGCACCCGAGAGGTACTCCGGTAGCCTCTAGGACGGTGACAGGGAAGTTCTTGTTTACCCACAATTACCATTGCTGTTGTTCCAGGCTGCTAGACCCGGCGGGAGAATGAGTATAGCGTCGTTCTAAACTAGTTTTAGAAGTGGACGTCTATATGACTCTGCCAGAGGGTTATCGTAGTCAGTGGGAGCAACGGAAGCATTGGTGGACAGGTAGCTTATGTCTATTTATAGACTAAAGCAGATATAGCGGAGATAGATCATCTATTTCTGATGTAAGAGTCATAGGTTTGACGTCATCAGAATAGGGGATGGATCTGTTGAGAAGGTAGTAGGGTGTGATGTCATGGTATTTGGATGGCATACACAGTATAGGAAAAGAAACTCCTATACTACAATCGGTTATACTTTGGTCGTCACACAGTGTTTTCTCCATAAAGGAAATGGATTTTATATCAGACATATTGGTTACTAGATCTATGGTTTTAGATCTAGATTTGGGTGGTTTCCCAATCAGGGTACTTTGACAGCATTCTAAGAGTATTTAGAATGGACGACTCCTGGCACGGTAGTATACCTGCAGGTAATGGAGTCACCCTCTCTAAAGGTGTCTTAAAGACTAAAGTAGAGAGGGATGTGCGTGATTGGCAGATCACTTGCTAAGGCAATTGAGTCAATCATGAGATGTCAAGTACCACACCAGATGTTGTTCTTGCACTAGATGCAATAAGTTGACATTGATCCAATCCTGGAGAAACGGTCGGAAGCAGTTTTAGAACATAAGTGGATGTTCTAGGGATATGATAACGACAGCCTCATTCAGGAGACAGTTATCATTCCAGGCTTCCAAGGTGACCTGGACGACAAGGAGGTTGTCAGAGTTATAGTTTTCCTTCTGACTAGGGGCAGTATTTTGGACAGGTGGTCCAAGGCAATACCGAGGGAGGCATGGCGCATGATACTGATTAAGTTCAGTTGACGATACAGTCTAAGAAGTTTGGATTTGGAGTTCATTTATGAGCTATGTCCCATCAGACATCCAGACACATTCTAAGACAGGTATTGCTCTTTTCGGGAGATGGCTTTCTCCGCGAACTTGAGATATAGAGAGACATGGAAAGAGACGACAAAGCGGATCCACTCACTAAGGCTATTCCACGAACGCAATAGTTTCACAAACGAGCTTTGTGAGACTGACTAGTAGAGGAGTTGGGTGTTCGGTATCACACGGGCTGTGAGTATGCGACATCGCAATAATTAGCCTTGAGTGCAAGTGGGAGATTGTTGGAGATAGTGCCCTCAGAGTCAATTATTAGGTCACAGGTACGTGATTGCAATGATTGATGGAGGACCTATCCCGGTAGGACAGTCTTACTCGAGATGATAGTATGCTATCTGGTTTACCTTTATCATCGTGTACTGCTTTAGGTGACCTGACAAGTCGCTATTACACGTTGATAGAGCCCCTAGGATTCTTGCTTGACCACCAGCAGTATGAGGGCGATCATATAAGTGGGAGCTGGGGTCTATAAGCATATCCTTAAATGGTCCCTAGTTGTGTGAGTTTCGAGACAGGGCATCGATACTCCAGAGTAGACTAGTGTATACAGTCGAGACCCCGATGAGGGGCGGTGGCCGGTCTCACAAGCCACTGGTGTCAGTTGGATCACCTAAGATGTATACAGGTGCTCATTGGGTTATGAGTACACCGGACAGGACTCGCCGGGAACATGCTAGTTGGTCATATACCATACGTCAGATGGCAGTTCCCTGGTGACATGTGTGCAGGTTAGTTCATCGACCTGGGGATCGTCATTTGTCTCGTGTGAGTTCCCACTGTACTTTGATTACTACCCTACCACGGCTCAAAGGAGTCGTGAAAACAGGTTTTAGTTGGGTGCAGTCCCGAGCCACATGGAGGCAGTGAGCGTATCTTCAGGGGTTCGTCTCTCCCGGTATTGGGGGTGAGGTCGCGCTGTGTCTAGGAGAGCCATTACACGAAGCCCTCGGCCGAGGCAAGGAGATTTACTGGTAGGTATTCCAGTAGTATCTCAGGGTGTTCTGGGCTACACTCTAACACGACTTGTACCGCTTTTGGGGGTCTGACTTTTACCAACCCCTAGGCCCGCCATGCGATGCTCATAGACGAACGGACCGGACTGTACGGATATTATCACTGACAGGCTCAGTAGGGAGTCAGGCTGAGTTCGCTCACAGACGTCCCTTTTGGTCAATACCTGGTAGCCCGTTATGTATTGGCTTATACCTCTAACGTGCTAGTGGTTAAATCCACAACCAAGGTGTTGATGAGTCTTTAGAGTCCCCCACATTCAGTTACTCAGCTTTCGGGCGAAAGGTTGTAGAGGCCGTATGGAGATATGGCAAGGTCCGATCAGATACGTGCGGTATTGCACGGATCAGGATCGGACAGTTTGTACTATAGGCCGTATGGTTATATGGCAGGGTTCGATCAGATACGTGTGGCATTGCACGGATCAGGATCGAACAGATATTACTAGCCGGCTTTGGTATAAGCCGGATCCTAGTATAGTACAGTGTAGACTTTGTCTCATTGCATTTGTATTTCGGTCGAAATACAGATGCGGGTGTGTATGCACAGTATCGGGGTTTTCCTGTAATTTATTATGGGACCAGTTTTCTGGAGTTGCCAGTTTGTTTTTCTTTTCGGCCGATTTCCTTTGTATCGTTCATTGGCCGAAGTTTGGTGGAGGAGGGCTTATTTGCATTGTTGCAAATAAGTGGTTGTGGAGGGGGTCTTTGCATTTTTGTTGCATCATGATTATAGCCCCATCCCTTGACCTTGACTTCTTGACTTCCTCATGATGGCTTGACTTTTAAAGTCATCATGGTTGTTGATGATGGCATGACTTTTGGAGTGATGATTGTTTTTGGAGTATGGGTTTGATTTGGTGATCATTGCTTTTCATGATAACCCTTCCTCTCTCTCTCTCTTGCTTAAAATGAGAATGGCTCCCAATTTTTGATCCACTCTCTCCACTCTCTCATTTCTCTTCACCACCATTTACATGGCCGGCCACTAGTGGGAGGGGGCTGTCCAAAATTCTTGGGGTGGGATTTTTGTCATTCTAGCTTTGTAAAATCCCACATGTTTCATCTCCACAAGCTCATATCATTTCCTCCACCAAAAGGCAATTCCTACAACCCCGAAATGAGACTTGTACACTACATTCTACATCGAATCTTGGGCACGTTGACTAGCCAGCTTCGTGCCCGAGTTGCCTCGGCATTGAGGTGGGAGCCCGTAAAAGAAGTAGGTGATGTGGTGCACTTCCGGCGACGAGGTGGAGACCGGAGCTTCCGCAGGAGATCGGGACTATGACGAGAAGACCGGAGGACTTGGATCGTCGGTATATCTCTATTCCCTTTCTTGTAGATAGCTAGGACTAGTTAGTGGTTCGATCCGGGTATTAGTGCGCGGCGGTTTGCCAGTTCATAGAAAAATTTAAAGTTTATCACCGCTTCCGCATTTGGCCGTCGGATTGACGGCCGGGGCGCCGCCGTGCACTTACACTAGTAATAAGTAGTTATGAGCCGTTGTTCCAAGGGTTAGTAAGATGAAAGAAGTCACTAATCTGAGGATAAAAATAAGTCTGAAAAATAGTTCCTATTCTGGAAGCCAAACATTTGAACGTTGATACCCTACTATACGCACTTACACACGTCTTGAAACTCGGGATAATAGAGGATACCTTGAAATGCTCTTGTCTAAAAGCCAAAGTATGAAGAAAATAAAAAATTGAATAAAATATAAAATGGTGAGAAAAATGAACACTGGTTTTGTTAATCGCCAAGGCAGCAATAAAAAAATATAGCGAGGGTGCTTAATCACCTAGTGCCTTAGACCAACTGGTCTGGGAGTCACTGCTAAGCCTTAGGTGGTGCAAGACGAGGAATACACCTAATAAGCAAGCACATGAGTAATCGGTCGGTTAGTACCTCAAGAATTATTAACGGTCGCATGAAAGTGTATGAGAAAATCCATCTAGATATTCATCAAATTAAAAAGTACTAAGGCAGATGGACAAGAGTATGATAGCTTGAATTGAATTCTCCGAGTGTAGGGATGTCTATTACACACACGTAGGGTTATATGATCGATGTTTGAAAGAAAGATAGGAATGAAGAATAAAGACGATGTTTTATTGAGGGATGATGTGATTTCTAACATCTTTTCATGACTATTAAGATAGGGCTCATGACAACCGAAAAACTGGTGTAGTTGAAAACTCTTATTTTCAAGTTCTTTCTTTTATAGTTCTTATCTTTATATGTAACTTTCACCAAATCTCTTTTATTATAGGATTTTGTGGGTGTAATCCGTTGAAAACCCTCAGGAGACAACACTCCTACTACTAGGGACACCTACAGGTTTAACGGCTTGTTGCACGTGCTCAGTGCAATCGTGTTTGCCTACGAAAGTGTGCTATTTAGGTTTTTCTTTTTATTTTTCTCTTTCTCTTGAATAACTAGTTTTCTCGGGACGATCAAAATTAAGTTTGGGGGTATTTGTTCAGTTGAAAATATTGCACTTTAGTATAAGTATTTTCCTTACATTTCTTAAATAATAAAAGGTGTTTATTATAAATATTAAATATATTTGGATTTATCTGCAAAATACTATTTGCCATATGTTTATATATTATAATTAATATTATGAAGGAAAATATAGGCATTTTATATTTATATAATATTTTGGTAATTGAAAATATGCATACCATATCAAATATTCTAATCACAATTCTTATAAGATATAATATCATACAAATGGTTAGAATAATATTTCAAAATATATGCATAATATTTTAGTAATTAAAAGATGCATAGCATATCAAATATTCTCAATCATGTTTCTTAAAGATTTATTACCATATAAAGTGCATAGCATATTAAATATTCTTAATCAAGTTTCTTAAAGATTTATTACCATATATAGTGATTAAAATACTCTCTCTAATTTAATAAATAAACTAACATTATTCATAGAGATATTATGCAAGATTTGGTTCAGGTCAAGAGATCAAGGTGTTCAAGATGTCAGGATCAAAAATCTGCCAAAATCATAAAATCAATACTGACAGGTACCCAGAATTCAGGCATGGAAAGTCACCATATTAGGAAGTCATCATATATAGTAACTAGTTTTTCTTCTTTGATGGCTATATAAAGGACCAAGAGCTAAAGTTAGAAGGCATCAAGCCAAAAAGATCACGAAGTCCAAGATGGCTCACGCATCCAGGCTAATCATCAACTGTTCATCTACCTCCTTCGGAAGAGTTCGAGAAGCAAACCAAGTTTTTGTAATCATTTTCTAAGGAATAAAGTGTAGATTGTTTAAGTTGATTAATAAAGGTAGTTATTTTATTTAATTCTTTTGCATTTTACATTATGTTGTCCCTCTCTGTATTTTCATCTTCTTTTCTCAACATGCGCGAGTAATTCTCCGCTTGTTAGGGTTCATAGGATTAGGGTAGATTAATGGATGATGAAGATCCTTAAACTCTTTTTACGTCCTATAAAGTTTATAAACTTTACTAAAAGAATCATTAACATCCTAATCGGGCGCGCTACCAATTTATTTCGACCGCGATTAGAGATTAGATTAATGATTGTTTTAGTAAAGGCTAGATATGAACGGAGTTCCATGTCGAGATAGGGGTTAGGAGTGGGAACTCTTTTCCCTCCAGAAACCCTAATATACATGGATCTCTGTCGTTCTAGTTTTAAATCTATTAAAGGATAAAAAGAGTAATCTTTAATTAACCATCCATAACTACTAAATCCTAATGAACCCTACAGGCCCCCTTTTAATATTGAACTTACATCCATAATTAATCTAGGTCTATATTTTGCATCCGTATTTAACGTAGATCTAGAATCTACAACCATTCTTATTTCTTCCTCCTTTCTTTCTCAACACGCCTAAAGTAAGAATAAAATATTCTACGTTTCTCTGCGGACGACCCGTACTCATCTCGGCTAGCTACAAGCGACACCGTTATTAATTGCGGTTATTCTACAAACACTTTTTCACACCAATCACCAGGGGCGAGCATACTCCAATACCCCTGTAGACGCTGTCACTCGTCAAATCAGAAATAGTGTGCGCCGGGGGAAGGTATCATTAGACGTTCCCGTTGACACTATTGCTTCGAGATAGGGAAGAAAAGCCCGTCAAAGAAGAAACTGCAGATTGATGGCCGCTACACCGCAGACTCGTAATAATAGGGTCTGGGGCCAAGATAAAAGAGCCTATACCACCAACGTCAACCTCATCAACCGCTTCGAATTATTGAAAATGGTTCACAAGAACGCCTCTTGGGCAGCCCTCATGCATCCGCTTCCATTAAGCAGAAGGGATGAAGAGCGCAAACCGCGTTGTCATCATATAACCATCTCTTCTCGGGTGTATCCAGCATTGAAGACTGTCAAAAACCGACAATATAAAAGAAGCCCTCGAATGTACCAAGGGGAAAGAAGCCAATCCTGAAGGGTTCCTAGGCACACTAATGAGGTCTCACAAGGTATCAACCATGCCAATTTCAAAAATTTCCGGTGCCGAGAAACCCTAATATAGATCGTTAACTAGAGATTAGGCGAAACATGCAAGTAGTAAACAACTTTACTGCTAAGTGAAAGAGACTACAACCTTTGTAGATCCGGTCCTCCACTTCCTTAGCTCCGTGATGATGTCCCTCCGCTGCGATCATCGGATCCCGGACTCTAGCGATGGTTTCGTCGAAGAAATGATCGGGCTAGGTCGTCGACTTCGATACCGAAGATAATCTACGTCGAGGCAACACAAGATCAAGCTCCAACTTCACCAAGCCATGAAACCTGTGAAGAAAACACCCTATACTACTTGGCAAGTGGTAGAGGATGAAGAAATAGGAAGTGGATTCACTTTGGATTTGGATTTCTCACTCTTTTTATCAAGGCACCATTGAAGCTAGAATGGTTTCTTCTTCTTGAAGAAGAAGAAAAAGAATATGATAAGAATGATTAATTATAATGAATAAAATGATTCTTATCATATTAGCAACCATGGGTTAGTAAACTCATGTAGAGAATAAACTAGGGTTTAGGTAATGGTTAGGTTTTAGAATAAAAACAAAATGGCTTTGACCTTTTCAAATGTGCTTGAAGCTTCTAGCAAATGAAGGAAAAGAAAGCCACCATTTCATTTTAATTTTCAAAAAAAAAATGAAATAAAACAAATGAAACCCTAACCATTATCCAAACATGGTGTATAGCATACACACACCCAAGTTTGCATGTATCATCAAACATGATACAATCTTGTGCACAAAAATATATCACATATACAATGTGCACAATCAAGTGAAAAAAACATCTTAAGTGAACCAATATTAGTTAATGTAAAGTAATATATCAAATATATAATTATACATTAAATCATTAAATCAACACTTTATTTAACGGTCCGGTCACATCGCATATGACCGACTAATATCAAGTGTATCAATGTATCGAATCAACACTTGATTCGGTAACCCGGCTATATCATATATAACCGTCCAATGATACAAATCGCAAGAATAAAATCCAGTATCACATACTGGTATTATTCTCGGTCCCGCACATATCTCATATGCGCTCCTATTTCGTTTCGCTTGAGGCAGGAAACCTCTGTGTAGGACTCTAAAGACTCATCAATACGCCGGCAGCAGGTGATGATCATATCAAACACCCACAAGCCGCAAGCGGTCTGCTAAACGTAACGGCCACCCGGGTATTGAGCGATCAGAAGATCGACGAGCAAGCCCGCTCACACTCCTGTGAATCCAACCAGTAACACTTACCGTACAGTCCGGTTTGTTCGTCTGATATGTCGCATATCTCGCCTAGGGGTGGTAAACGTCAGACCCTAGTAGCTCGATAAGTCATGTCGATATGAGGTCTATAACAGTTTGAGAAACTACTGGTAACACTTACCAGTAAATCTCAGCAACCCTGGCCAGGGATTTCCGGTTATAGCCAATCGAACACAGTGCAACATCAACTCCCTATACCGGGAGAGACGAATCCCCTCCTATCACTCATTGCCTCCATGTGATTCGGGACTGTACCCAAAAGCCACCGTTTTGCACGCCCTCTTGGACGTGGTAAGGTGGAAATCAAAGCACAGTGGGAATCACACAAGACTCTATGACGATCTCGGGTCTACAGACTAACCTGTACTAGTGTCACCAGAGAACTGCCATCTGACGTAAGGTATAGTACCATCTGGGAGTTCTCGGCGAGTCTGTCCAGTGTACCCAGTCTCCACTGAGCACCCGTATATCATCTCTGATGTCAAACACCAATGGATATGGGATCATCCATCGCCCATCTGTATAGGTCGAGAAGGTATACGCTAGTCTACTCTGGTATATCGATGCCCCGTCTCGATACACCCACGACTAGGGACTTTGAAGGATGTACTTATGAACTACCATGTCCCCACTATTATGATCCGCATCATAGTCCAGGTAGTCAAGTACACATCCTAAGGGCTTCACCAACATGTAACAGAGAGACAATCAGTGTACACGTTAAGGTAAAGAGTAACCAGATAGCATACTATCATGTCGAGCAAGAAAGTCCTCCCTATATATGTCCCAGCATCCACTACAATATACATCCAATGTACAGTAATGGCCTCTAGGGCATACATATAACTAACAATCCCCCACTTGCACTAGGGCCATCTGTAGCAGTGGTTGCAGTATCACATACTCAACCATCCCATAAAAGTCTCTCTCTAGGAAAAGGCCTTTGTGAGTGGATCCGCCGTGTTGTCCTCTGAGTCTGCTCTCCTAACCTCGATCCCCTGGAGATCAACCATCTCCACGATCAGGTGACACCGCCTTAGAATATGTCTGGATCACTGATGGGACGGGCGTTCCTTGGCATAAGCCACAACTTCATTGTCACACAATGGGAGGAACTAAGTTCATCTCATGAACTAATATACACCCAGACAGCCTCTTTGGTAGCATCTTAAGTAGCGATGTATCCAGCCTTTATCGTCTAGTATGCCACGGTATCTAGATTGGAACTCTTCCAACATACCGTCCCTTTACTGAGGGTAAAGACAATGCCTGTGACTGACATTCAGTCGTCTTTATCACCCTGGAACCCTTCCAGTGATTCTCCCCAGGATCGATTGATACCATCTCACTACATCTAGTGAGTATCCTAACATCCAATTACATCTATCTCATAGATGAAAACTCAGGATTTAGGAGGTATCACTTTGATCCTATATGGAGAATCCTTGTGATAAGCGGAGATTGACCGAGCGTAGCATAGGAAACTCCTTCCCTATCAAGAGTATGTCATCCACATACTCTACGAGGATCACTACCATACTCCCTACTACCTTTTTGTATATACAAGATTCATCAACCATTTTGATGACGTCAAACTGTTTGACTAACTCATCAAAACAGATATTCCAACTCCGCGATGCCTGCTTCATCACAAAAAACATCTTGCACACGTTTCCGCTGTTCGCACTGTCTACGAAGCCTTCTGACTGTGTACTTATAGACTCACTCTTCTAAAACATCATTTAGAAAAGCAGTCATGGCACCCAACCGCCAGATGTTGTAGTCATGGTATGTAGCCGTGGCAAGTAGGATCTGGATGGACTTAAGCATAGCTACTTAGAAAATGTTTCATCATAATCCATACCTGGCCAATGATGCAAACTTTTAACAAGTCTAGCTTTGAAAGTCTCAACTTTTCCATATAAACCAAGTAATCTTCTCAAGATATACTTGCTCCTGATGGGGATTTAACCTTTCAGATAAAGCAACTAAAGTCCATACTTTGTTGGTGTATAAGGATTCCATCTCAGATCGCTAAGCATCCAGCCATTCTTACAGAGTCTCACTCCTGATAGCCTGCTCGAAACTAGTTGGGTCATCATCTCATGATGCATTCCTCGCTCCCACTGTCATAGAGAAACCGAAGTATCTCTCAGGTGGGTGAGGAACCCTACTAGATGGCGGAGAGGCTGAGGTTTGTTGGAATACACTGAATCCTTTGGTTCTACCAAATCATCTACTGTAGTTTGTATAGCTGGAACCATTCCAGTTCTACATAACTGACCATGCCTCGAGCTTGTCCGGATTTTGCTTTTAGACATAGGCCGGACAACCCCAAATCTTAACTAACTTAAGATATGGGTCTTCCCTTTCCATATCACATATGAAGCGGTAGGCAGCTGATTTGATTGGAACCCTATTCAATAGGTATGCAACTTCATAAGTGCATAACTCCCAAAAGGAAATAGGTAACTCAGTAGTACTCATCATAGAGCACACCATATCAAATAGGGTGTATCTGCTCCACCCCGATACACCGACGTGCTGTGGTGTATACGGAGGAGTAATGCTGAGAGAGAATCTCATTCTCCTTTAGAATAGTCCAGGATTTCCGTGCTCAAGTATTCTCCTCCCTGATCACATCAAAGGACATAATACTTATACCCGTATTGGTTCTCTACTTCTATCTTATATTCTGTGAATATCTCAAAAGGTCCGTACTTGTGTTTCAACAGGAACATATGTTTGAATCTTGAGAGATCATCAGAGAATGTAATGAAGTACAAAGAACTAGTCTTGGCATGTGTAGACAGGGGACCTTACATACATCATCATGTATCAATCCCTAGAGTTCACCAATTCTTTCTCTGTTTCCAATAAACAGAGCTATGGTCATCTAATCTTTGTGACATGACTGGCAAGTTTCACAAGTTGTAAATTCAAACTAATTTAAATATACATCTAAATGTAACTTCAGCCAGTCGTGTCGCATTGATATGACCTAGTCTACAATGCCTCAAAAAGAATTCGTTCATTTCTGAACTCTTCCTCTTGTGTGTGTTCTGTATACTAAGAACTGTAGTTTGATTTAGAATATCAATACTTTTAGATAACGTGCCTGAACCGATCAACTTTTGAAATAGGAAATTTTCAAAACATTATCCAACAATACAAAATTATATCCTTTCTTTACTAATAAAGAGACTGATATGATTTTGTATATCAGGTTCGGTATCTAATAGCATTTGTTCAGAATCAATGTATTGGTAATACAGGGTGACAGTGACCAACAGACTTGGCTGCAACACTTGCCCCGTTTTCTGTCTCATGAAACTTATCACCCGTTCTCAGTTCTTTACCTATCTGTAGCCCATGTAACAAATTACATATGCGGGATCCTGATCCGGTATCACATACCCAGGACGTAAAGGATACTGAGAAACAGTTCTGTATAATGAACACACCCGAAGATGATGCATCAGCATGCACTCTCTTCGTTTGGGCGGCACGGGAATTCTGGTATTCCCCTATTTCCTGCTCTGTCTTATAACAATTATAAGTTGGAGCGGGACCAACGTTTCCCAGCTCAGTATAACAAGCGGGTTCGGTCAATAATCCGTATTATTATCTTGATTAAGGCGTGACATGGTCGCTACCAGGAGAGAGAGAGAAGAAAACACTCTGCGTATGCTCTTGCAAGATCAGATTGGTTATTATTTTATCTAATCAGGATGGCTCCCACTGTTTTTATCAAATCTTCCTTCAAACCCTAAAAGGAAAGACTAGCCGGGATTAATTACACGCTATAAGTTTGCCAATCTTTCAGCCAGGCCAGTGTCGGTACTTTGAGGGAGGTTCCCCGTGCTTTCGCACGGACCTAATTACAGTAAACCTCGTTTTCCCAGAGGCGTAACCCCGTTGACACCTTTCTAGACACCTACTTGATCGGCTAATTGTAATGTGTAAAACTCTCCCAGGAGTAACTCTTACTCGCAGCGGGTATCGGGATCCAACTATCTCATAGAAGGTATGCAATCTCATTGCAAATTTCAAAACTTGAAATTCCCGATATTTTTGCCCCTAGCGTCCTATGACCTTGACGCAGGCCAACAAACCATAGTCCACTAGTCAAGTTCAACCCGTCATTTCTTGATTGAATTAAACCCACCCGCACGACCCTTGACGCAGGCCAACAAAGTCGCACGACTACCCTAATCCAATCTGCATCATATGCATAAGCAGATAAATACTAGTTAGCTACCGCACACTACGCCTTGACGCAGGCCAACAAATGTAGCACGAATACTAAGTAGGACTTATCTGAAATGACGGAGGGCTACAACAGGTTTTTCTGAAAACCTATTGCGTAATGAACTTGATATCGTTGTAGAATCAAATGATTTTGAAATTGAGTGTTTTTGTGGCTTTTCTATTTTTGCTAAAGGGGTCACTCCCGGTGAAGGGATCGTCGGCCCTTTCCTCGTCGAATGAGGTGCGGGATATATCATATATATCGCTATGCAAATCAAAAACTATAGAAGCAATCACAAGACAAACCGAGGGTTGTAGCATCTGCCAGTTATTGCTAAAGGAGTCACTCCCTATGAAGGGATCTCGGTCCTTTCCTTATCGAATAAGGTGCAGGATGTTCTACAAAGAACACCGCGATGCAAAGCAAGAACTGTAACTACCTGTTTTATTTTGAAATTCGATTCCACAGCATCTTAGGTTTCTTTTATTTTCATTAATCACATTAATGAAGTCCCATCATTTAAGCACCTAAACATCACAGATAAATACGACGTACACTTATGCCATCCGCATTCGCCTCGATGTCCCCTCGTGCACCGTTAGGTTAGGTAACTAACGGCAGAGCGGGGAAGGGCCAGCGCGGGTGTAAAACATAAGTAACGTCTATATAATATATCATATATACTATATACAATATCTATCTGAACATATCACATGATCACATCACAGATAACGCAGCAGAAAATATCATATGAAATATTGGATATACTAGGACGTCCGTGTTTTTAATACGAGCCAGTATAAAACACGGATTCCACGGTCGCGATGAATAGCCAAACCCATACCCCTAGACCCCTACGAGAGCAGCAAGCAACCCTACCAATTCTAGAGTTAGGATACCCGGACTCGACTCCTCGAGTTGGTCTCCCACTGGACTCCAGAACCCGATTACTTGTGCCCTCCTCCTTGGGTCTATCCTAGTGCGGAAAAGTAAATAATATACAAATGGTGACATCTTCTGCAACCTGGAAGTGCCCAATAAAAGAATATTACATACAAGTTTTTACATGAATGAAAATGAAAAACACTCATCTCACATAAAAACCCCCCGGCTATTCAAACACGACGATCCAATATAACATATCCAACAACACATAACATCACATGTCATCAACGTAAGGAAACATGCGTATCCCAATTGTCGTTGACATATAGCAACGAAACCGTCGATATCACATATTACACTTATGGTCGCAGAAAAGAAAGTGTAAAACTACAACAGTTGGAATCCGCAAATTCTTTAGACATCGCATGCTTAATCAAATGAATTCCTTAGATATTGCATGCCTAACAATTATAAACTCCGCATTTTAGTCTCATTATCGAAAACTCTTTTCAATATCAAGTCGGGTAATTCAACAAGATTCCCGACATCCTGATCGAATGCTCGTCGCAAACTTTAGTAGACGGACGCACCCCAGATACCGTCGACGAAGTGCACCAAGGCGGAACACCGCTACCGCGAGCACCCGAACGGATGCTTTCGGCGACGGGGTTCTCCTACAGTCACTTGGTCGGGGCTATAGGGCGTGGCTGTCTATTAAGTTTATCGGCGAATATCCGCGTACGCCACGTGATTGCGACGGAGTTTTGATCGCATCAAAATTCCGTGGCAACTGATCATTTGAGACTAAACCGCTAGATTTATAACATTCATTCAGTTATCTCATAACTACTTGTGAATTCCAATTATTGTATCACATTCCAGATAAATAGAAAATGTTAAACTTTCCGATCGAACAATCAAACACCTAAGTTTTCCCGAAACAGATCAACACATGAAATAAGCTTAAAAACATTCACTTCATGCCTCAGTACCAACGGTCCAGCCGTAGAAAGGTCAAGCCAACGCCTCACATGTGGCACGCCGTACTGCCCCAAACCCGAGGGTTCAAAGGGCAGTTCAAGACGGTCACATAATCGAGTTAAGGTTTGTTGTCTTCTAGAGGGACCATCGCGTTACTTGCACTACTTAGAACGTCATTAAACTACGAAAAAATCCAACAATTGGAAATTTCCCGGCAGGGGAAAAAGTGGGTATTTATATCCGGTCGAACTTTTTAACATATTCTAAAATATCCGGAAAATCTTAAACGAAGATAAATTATCCGATCGAATCAACGAGTCCCCCAATACAACCCTAGAAAAACTCAACACTTGAGTGGAATTAAAATATTCACAGAAAAAATTAACAAGAAAGAACCTAAGAATAATTACATGAAATTTGAGGGACTAAGTAACAATTTTGGCCACGGAACCGCCGGAAAACCCCAGGTTTGGCTGCGGTTCCACAGTCAAATTGTTGAATTAGGGGTCCGTACTTCACAGTAATTCTTAGTTTTTCCTGCATAATCTTCTGAGAATTTTTAATTTGGAAAAATCCACAGTTTGTAAAAATGTACAGAGAAGGGTATAATCGGGGAATTCCGGGTTCGATCGGACTTCTAACTTCGTTTACACTTCTCCTAAAGCTCTAGCTAGGCTCTGATACCACTGTTGGTCAGGCAGCTACCCCATCCAATAGGGTCACCGTGGCACCAACGGGTCCCTCAGCAGCTACTTTTTACGCATGCCTCCTCACTAGGACTACAACCCGCCGGAACACCTTCCGGTCTCGGGACACCCTGGGGGTAAGAGCCTATGCTTCGCCATACAGTCACGCAGTGAGAACCCCCCATAGGTCGACATCTAATGCCTAGTAGCTCTGATACCACTGTAGGGTTCCTAGGCACACTAATGAGGTCTCACAAGGTATCAACCATGCCAATTTCGAAAATTTCCGGTGCCGAGAAACCCTAATATAGATCGTTAACTAGAGATTAGGCGAAACATGCAAGTAGTAAACAACTTTACGGCTAAGTGAAAGAGACTACAACCTTTGTAGGTCCGGTCCTCCACTTCCTTAGCTCCGTGATGATGTCCCTCCGCTGCGATCATCGAATCCCGGACTCTAGCGATGGTTTCGTCGAAGAAATGATCGGGCTAGGTCGTCGACTTCGATGCCGAAGATGATCTACGTCGAGCCAACACAAGATCAAGTTCCAACTTCACCAAGCCATGAAACTTGTGAAGAAAACACCCTATACTACTTGGCAAGTGGTAGAGGATGAAGAAATAGGAAGTGGGTTCACTTTGGATTTGGATTTCTCACTCTTTTTATCAAGGCACCATTGAAGCTAGAATGGTTTCTTCTTCTTGAAGAAGAAGAAGAAGAAGAAGAAGAAGAATATGATAAGAATGATTAATTATAATGAATAAAATGATTCTTATCATATTAGCAACCATGGGTTAGTAAACTCATGTAGAGAATAAACTAGGGTTTAGGTAATGGTTAGGTTTTAGAATAAAAATAAAATGGCTTTGACCTTTTCAAATGTGCTTGAAGCTTCTAGCAAATGAAGGAAAAGAAAGCCACCATTTCATTTTAATTTTCAAAAAAAAAATGAAATAAAACAAATGAAACCCTAACTATTATCTAAACATGGTGTATAGCATACACACACCCAAGTTTGCATGTATCATCAAACATGATACAATCTTGTGCACAAAAATATATCACATATACAATGTGCACAATCAAGTGAGAAAAACATCTTAAGTGAACCAATATTGGTTAATGTAAAGTAATATATCAAATATATAATTATACATTAAATCATTAAATCAACACTTGATTTAACGATCCGGTCACATCACATATGACCGACTAATATCAAGTGTATAAATGTATCGAATCAACACTTGATTCGGTAACCCGGCTATATCATATATAACTGTCCGATGATACAAATCGCAAGAATAGAATCCAGTATCACATACTGGTATTATTCTCGGTCCCGCACATATCTCATATATGCTCCTATTTCGTTTCGCTTGAGCCAGGAAACCTCTGTGTAGGACTCTAAAGACTCGTCAATACGCCGGCAGCAGGTGATGATCATATCAAACACCCACAAGCCGCAAGCGGTCTGCTAAACGTAACGGCCACCCGGGTATTGAGCGATCAGAAGATCGACAAGTAAGCCCGCTCACACTCCTGTGAATCAAACCAGTAACACTTACCGTACAGTCCAGTCTGTTCGTCTGATATGTCGCATATCTCGCCTAGGGGTGGTAAACGTCAGACCCTAGTAGCTCGATAAGTCGTGTCGATATGAGGTCTATAACAGTTCGAGAAACTACTGGTAACACTTACCAGTAAATCTCAGCAATCCTGGCCAGGGATTTCCGGTTATAGCCAATCGAACACAGTGCAACATCAACTCCCTATACTGGAAGAGACGAATCCCCTCCTATCGCTCGTTGCCTCCATGTGATTCGGGACTGTACCCAAAAGCCACCGTTTTGCACGCCCTCTTGGATGTGGTAAGGTGGAAATCAAAGCACAGTGGTAATCACAGAAGACTCTATGACGATCTCGGGTATACAGACTAACCTGTACCAGTGTCACCAGAGAACTGCCATCTGACGTAAGGTATAGTACCATCTGGGAGTTCTCGGCGAGTCCGTCCAGTGTACCCAGTCTCCACTGAGCACCCGTATATCATCTCTGATGTCAAACACCAATGGATATGGGATCATCCATCGCCCATCTGTATAGGTCGAGAAGGTATATGCTAGTCTACTCTAGTATATCGATGCCCCGTCTCGATACACCCACGACTAGGGACTTTGAAGGATGTACTTATGAACTACCATGTCCCCACTAGTATGATCCGCATCATAGTCCAGGTAGTCAAGTACACATCCTAAGGGCTTTACCAACATGTAACAGAGAGACAATCAGTGTACACGTTAAGATAAAGAGTAACCAGATAGCATACTATCATGTCGAGCAAGAAAGTCCTCCCTATATATGTCTCAGCATCCACTACAATATACATCCAATGTACAGTAATGGCCTCTAGGGCATACATATAACTAACAAATCCAACTCTAAACCAACCCAAGTCTGGAGGAGGAAAGAATACAAATTGTTCTCCGGTCCCCCAAATCCAGTTCGATCATCCGTTTTTGACCACGTAAGAGAGAGCTATAGTACCCCTACCAGAAGGATGGCTTCCTCCATAATCGTTGATGAAAGAGGAAATGAACGGTCTGCTTCGCCAGAAGTCTATTTCAAAAGGTGTAGTGATACTCAAAACCATACAGTCTATGTGATTGGTGAAGTGCCTCCACCTGAACTGTCTGCCAGAGCTGATCGGCAAGCCAGAAGAAACAAATCAACAAGTGCAGCCAAGTCATTACACCTGCCCATAAGAGGTGGCGAGGGAGATGAAAATGATCCATTCCGAGTTGCTGATAATCCCACTTTCAAGGCAAGGTAAAAAGATGATGAGATCGCCACCCTGAAACAACAGGTCGATGACCTTGCTGGAATGGTCAGGAGCCTAACCGAAATAGTGGCGGCCCAAGCCTCCAAGTGAACCGGGACAACCCCACCTAAACAACCACAAGCTGCCGGGCCGCCCGAAGAGACTCATCCTCCACCCAGAAAGCTAACAGAGAGATCACCTATTGTCCTCCCCCCAGCACCAATTGTTCCCCAGTGATGATAATCAACGAATGAGCCGATACAAGTGCCAGATCTTCTTAACAAAGGGTAACTCAAACCAGGAGTGCTAAAGCCATGACCAAGACCCAGATCAATGATCTGATCGCCGACCAAGTAAAAGGCATGATGGCATCGGAGATCTCTCAGAAAATGATCGGAAAAGGAAGGTCGTACCTCTCTGAGTACGATCAAATTCAGTACCCGAAGGAATTTACCATACCTAAGTTCAACCAATTCAACGGGACCAGAAGCTCTCGGCAACATGTCGCGCAATTCAAAGCGACATGCGGCAATACTGGGAGAAATGATGCCTTGCTTCTCAGGAAGTTCGTCAGCGGTCTCAGCAGTATCTCTTTCAAATGGTATTTAGAGTTGCCAAATGACTCCATCAAAACCTTTGTGCAGCTCGAGACACAATTTGTGCAGCGGTTCTCCAGTGCAAGTGAGAAGACCAATATTGCCTATTATAGCCGACAAGCCTAAGAAGGATTAGACAAAAACCGAGTACATCATAAGATGGCGTAATCTAAGTATGAAATGCATTCAATAGCTTGAAGAATCTCAGGCCGTCGGGTTGATAATGGGAAAAATTGGCGGATGGATCGTCCCGTTCCTACTCTCAGCTAAGATCACCACCTTCCAGGACCTTATTGATAAAGCAGCGGGTCTTGAGAGTCTTGAGCCAGCACAACAGCCATATCATCCTAAAAAGGAATTCAATTAATTAGCATTTGTTGCTAAAGTCCAGCCAGTTAGGGGCAAGTCCGTACCTGTCCTTAGGGGTGACTCTAAACCGATTAGGTCAGGACTCCAAAAAGGGGCCGTCCTTACAAGAGAAGACGAGTAAAAAGTATTCGTTCTTGAGAGACAAGATGAAGAAAATCTTTGAACACGCATTAGGAGATAAGTTGCTGCAGCTCCTAGAAACTAAGCGCCCGGATAAAGCGAATAAGTCAGATGATCCGAAATACTGCCCTTATCACCGGATACTAAGTCATCCTATCGAAGATTGTTATGTCTTCAAGAATTGGGTCGAACAATAGTACAAAGAAGGTGTTCTAACTTTTTCCAAGAACGTCTTGGCTGATACTCCTACAGAACATACAAATATGGTCAAACTCGACCCATTTCGGAAAGAGAATGGGCTTGATGAAGGAAATGAGAAATGTTCCTATCCTCTAAGATGAAGAAAATTCTAAAGCGTCTTCATCGAGCTCCTGGTGTCACCTGGAAAGGTCCTCTGCACCATCAAGTAGAATCATAGGAAACTGAATTCTGTGCATCAGATAACTCACCTTCTACCTTAAGTCAAAAGCACAAGTACCTTCAACTTCTAAAAGTAAGAAGAAGAAGGCCGAAAAGCTAGTAAATCCGGAAAAGAGCAAAGATATTAGGTCGGAAATTCAGCGGTACTTAGACCCTTTAGAGGAGTATGAAAATGGGGAATATCCCCGATCATATTAGAAGACTACATGTGACACATGTTCGGAGACGAAGACTCCAACTTCGAGTCAGATGATGAGGTATTGACAGTGGAAATCTGCAATTTTATAAACGTGTGGTCCAACTAAGAGCCTACAGGGCAGCCCCCTGGCAAATGCTCCACCCTCGCTTTCAAGGGATGTGGTGAATGATATGATTGCAAGCGCGTTGAGAGACAAAGATATAGAAATCATGGCCCTCAGAAGCGAGATGCGACAAAGAACGGCCTTGCTGAACATATGTATTCATGCATTGAAAAATAACCTGACGAACATGGCCGATATTCGAATGGAGGCTATACAGCATAACCAGGAGCGGATTTCTGATTTGGCCGAAATGCTTGAAGAGTGTACAATGGCTCTCATCGCCCGAATGAAAGATGATAAAGGCAAAGCACTGGCACATACCTCTGCGACGGAGCCGAATGAAGCCTCTACCTCAACCTTGAGACAAAGAAGGTTGAGGAAAAGAAAGACCATGATCAGGAAAGATAGAAAGGAGTATTAGCAGGTGAATAAGATGGAGCCGGTCCCTGAAGAAAATGACGACTCAATTGAACTTCCAGTGGAAGTCTGTAAAGTGATATATAATGTTTATTATTCTGACAGGGAATCAGAAGATTGGCCCGAAGGGCTGTTTCTTCACAACTCTGCCCTATTTAGCGACAATTAAAAACCCAAAAATAATGATGGCTTCGCTCACAATGACGAATATATGGCTGATAGCAGCGATGACTTTTACTCCGCTAAAGAAAATCTACTACTCGAAAGATCCACAGCCAGAAATGCAAGAAGGGGCGTGAGAAGATCAGGCAAAAAGAAAGTATCCTCCAGCAAAAGAAATTTGGAAACAGAGGTTCCATATCTGGACGCCATGTCCCATGGCTTTTCTAATTCTTTGAGGGCACGCGAGGAAGAAGCCATCGCCCTAAGAACCGAAGTTCGAAGAGTCGGCGATCTACAAGATAAGTTTATAGATGAAGTCTGAAAGAAAATATCAGATCCAGTATTACTGCTCGATCAACTAGAAACGAACATCCTATGGTGTCCCGGTTATGAGCTAAGGAGCCAAATAGAAAGCTAAGCATATGAACACGCGAGAGCCGAAATGAAGGTGTTGCAAAATGTCCCAGAATGGGACAATAATGCTATCACTGCAGAAAGTAATGAAATTCTGGTGTCAAACATGGAAAGAAAAATCCATGCAAAACGCTATTATAAAAGGGAGGGTTCAGCTAAAAAGAAAGGGATGAATGATATAACATGTCCTCTCGTAACAAATGAACCAAAAGCAGCTGAAGAAATTACGAAATGGGGTAACCCCGCTTCCACTTTGGAAAACAATCGAGCCTCGACGTCGGGCACAAGGAAGAAAGCCAGGACGACGAAGAAGTCTGCTAAAAGCATAGAGGTGTGTAGAGCCGTCGCTGAATAGCCCTGCAACACGAATGTATCCGACTCTGACTCCGAAGATGAAAACGAAAGGAGCCCCAAGCCTTTGGCGGCGGCCACTGAACTAAGAGGGGGAAACCAGCTTCCCCCACCATCTACAACTCCAAAAATAAAGAAAAGAAAGAAAAGAAAGAGAAACAACCCTCTGATCAAGACATCGAAATTGAAGAGGGGGTCATGCCTAAACCGTAACATTTCAGAAAAATTTTAAATGTTATTTTAGAATTTTGAATAATGATAATAGGGTTTTCTTAGGATTATGCTATTTATTTATAGTAAATAATTATTGCAAAAGGTTTTTAATCGTGTAAAGAGAGTGTTTTGGTTTATAATAGGTTTATGTTAAACCTTCACACACATCACACTATCTCATACACTATCTAAGCAACACCGCCTCCTTACTCTACACCTCCTCCTTTATCTCCTAATTCATATGATGATATCTCTTCCAAACCGAACAAAAAAACTTCTCTCAACCCTCACCTCAAACCTTAACTCCCTTCAAAAAAATAAGACCATGAATCTTGCATCAAGTTCATCATGAATATGGTTCAAAACTTCAAGCTAAATCAATACAACTTCATAAAGCCTCAAGTAAAGATCTCAAGAACTTGAACTTCCTTTGTGCTCTATCCATATAGATAAAGATCTATCTTTTCAAGTTTTACAAGTGTTAAAGTTTCAAATTTCTTTGTTAAGATGTCAGAAAAATAGGGTTTTTGTACGGTTTTTGTAAGGTTTTTGGTGCTTAAATGAATTCTGGGATGAACTGAGATCTTTATAAAATATTCAGAGTGTAGAATTGACCTAGTATGATCACCATAAGACACCCACTGAAGCACGAGACCAAACAGACATGTCCTGGCTGCAAATTACGGTTTTTTATAATATTTTGACGGCCAAATTGTTGAATTAGGGTCTAGGTTTTGGTCTAGTGCAAGTTCTTTTAATAAATAAGCCTCTTTTATACATTGTTTTTCCCCAGAATCTCTAAGTCAAAATCTGGGAGTGTTTTAGTGCGGGTTTGGCAAAGTTTTAAGGTTTTTAAATTTGCGTATTCGTATTTATAATTTTGGTTTTGGTTGATTTGGTTGAACGGCGATGCCAGGAGAGTAATTCCTTATTGTTAGCATTCGCCTAACTCTTGTTGGTGATAGGTTCTAACCTATGAACCTTTACATGATATATCGGTTCCGATATGGTTTCTTATGTGCGTTATGTGATGATATGACTGCTAGGTTCTTTTGCGGAGATCCCCAGGTGGTAAGGATGCACAAGGTGGTTGTAGGATACGACTAGCACTATCGCAAACAGTGATTAGATTTGTATCTATAGAGAAAGTCAGGTGGTTGGCATATAGCACCCCTGCAACCAATTAACTAGAATACTTATACTATATACCTAGGCTATAGTGTTATGTTAGATAATTTAGTCTATAACTAAGTTAGCATATAGTGTATATCTAGTAGGTTATATATATATATATATATATATATATATATGATTATTGATATATGCGTACGTGGCTATAGATCCGTACGATATTGATTGGATATTTGATGATATTGAGGATAGTTTGCCGAATACGGACGAGATTCATTTAGACTCACGGAGTCATGCGTTTATCCTGATTGGGACATTTTGATTGCTTGAGCTATACTCTTTTAAAAACTAACGATTCGTTTTCAACTTTTAAATGATAAATGGAAAAGATGAGCTGCTAATTTTAAACGGGTGTCTATTTTAAATATGATGCTGCTTCCTTATTTGCAAAACAACATTTTGTTCTACTTTAAACTATAATGATATAGCTCATAATCATTAGTCATGTTTAACGATTGTTCACGTTACGATTAGGTTACTTTTTATACGCTCGCGATTCGATTACCTATTATATATACTAGTTGGTGTTGTTATTCTCGTATGAACACACTAATAGAATATTGCACCTCTACCAAAGATTGCTATGTTGCACAAATCACAGAGGCACATGTTATACTACATCTCATTGGTACTGCCATGACACTGTAGAATTGCCACACTTGATAGTGCTGATGTTATTATAAATATGCGATGATTGACATATTCGTGTGTTTAATCATCAACTAACATAGATGCATGATGCATTGTTGATGATTGTGATAGCAATATTCGAACACCTTTAACAGAACACTTGCACAAGTACCAATGATTGCCATGTGACACAAGTACAGACGCATATGCTATACTACATATCATTAGTATCGCCATAACACAGTTGTAACATTTCAAAAATATAAAATATTAGTTTTTGAATTTAAATAAAAAATAATAAATTTTATGAATATTATAAATGCATGGAAATTAGTTTTAATGGAATGGTATAATTATATACATATAATTTGGAAAATAATTGGAATTTTAAAATGAATTATTAGTAATTGATTGATTTGGGTATTTTATAAATTAGTATACAATTATTTATATATAAGTTTATGTTAAACTTGATTAGTAGATTACTAATTATGCATTAAACCAAATCCATTTTTGTTAACCATGTTTAATGTGCAATGACACATTGTATTATGTATTTTTGCATGGTTTTGTGTTTCTTTTGTTTTTTTTTTTTAAAAATGAGAAAAGAAAAGAAAAAGAAAAGAATAGAATAATGTGAGAGAGGGGACAAGGACGTATGGGGTGAGAGAGGGAGAGAGAGAGAATGAACCATGGTTACAAATGTTTACTAGTTCCCTCATTATTTCCCTTCATCTCTTATTTTCTTCATCTCCTCCATCTTCCTCATGCTTCATCACCTCCAAAACCCTCACTACCACCCCATAAACACCCTCAAAATCTCATTAAACCCCCATTTTCCCTGCACAAAAATTATTCCTAAGCTCACTACAAGCATTATGGTGGGATCAATTTCTAGTCTTGAGCTCATTTGGCCATCTTAGAATTTTCTTGAGTTGCATTTTGAGGTAAAACACTTGCCTTTCCCCAAGTTTTTATGTTTCCTAACCTCACAGAGTAGTTTAGAGCTTAAAAGTGTATATTTAGTGAACTTGGAAAATTCTAGGATGATCTTTGGTAGTTTAAATGAGTACTAGTGTTATAGTAGAGAGTTTAGAGGGTGACTGCTAGCCTTTTTGTGATAGAATATCTGGTCTAAGTGAGTTTACAAGTCCCAAATACGAACTTAGAATTTTCCGACATCGGTTTTTCATTGACTTTTGATGTTCAAATGGAATCTGGGAGGAAGCTAGAACTCTGGAATTTTTTTAGCAAATACAGTGAGATGTGCAGGCACATAGGAAGCTACCCCAGAAACCCGAGCCTAAACCCCCAAGTTTTGGCCTCAAACTAATTGACTTTGGCCACAATTTTCCGCCCAATTTTGGTGTTAGGGTCTGAAACTTGGTCTGTAGCTCATCCATTAGATGACTAGACCTACCTTATATGCAAAAAAGTTTAATTTTATCGTAGGTAGAATCTGGAGTCATTTTACTTGTTTTCTATCGATGTTTTCCGACTTTCGAAACTTGGTTTTTTTTATATTTGAGTTTGACTCGGTCGTTTGGTATTCTTACGTCAACGTCGGAAGTTGTTTTGTTGTTCTAGCATGAGTGGACCATAGTTTCTAACCTATGTACACTTGTCTTGCCGTATCGGTTTTCAAGAGTTGATTTTAATTTCGACACGATGTGTTTTGACTTGTAGGTAGATTTGCGTGAACTTCTGGGGCGACGATAGAGAGCAGGGCGTTCATCGACTTCGCCTAGAGCGAGGATAGTAGGTGAGTAGAGGTATATCTACGGGGGAAGTCGGGTGGATGGCGTATAGCACCTCTGCAACCGTAGTATTGGGGTACTTATTTATAGTTTTGTATATATAAATATTAGATATGTATACTTAGCTAATAGGGTTCTAGGAGATTATAGGCGATAGTAAGCGTACTCGTAGGGAGGAATATCCTTAGTTCTTATTTTCTTAGCCTTGGGCCATTGGTATATATATTGTTACACGCGCACATAGATGTATGTGTGTGTGTGTGTGTGTGTGTGTTTGTGTATATACATGTAAGTTTGAGGATAACTTCGATATAACATCACGAGATGAGGATATGACATGTTATAATGATATGAGTCGATATGATCGGACATGATGTCATGAGGCCATGTTACATGATATGAAATGAAATGGCAGGATACGATATGATATATCATATTATATAAAAATTAGGCGGTATATATGTTCATAATACGATATGAGATGATATAACATGTGACAATATGTGACTAGATTAGATGATAAGATGTACGTGATCATAGATCTGTACCCTTGATTTTATGATATCATACGATGAATTATACCATATGTGATATGATGTACATGATGATTGATCTGCACAATTGATTTGATGATATCGTACGATGGATTTACTGTACGTGATATGATGTACATTATGATTGATCCGCACTCTTGACTTGATGATGTCATACGATGGATTATATCGCACGTGATAATATGAGGCTGGATCGCCGAATTATGGATATATCGACTCAGAAAATTATTGTTTTCTAATCACTTAAGTAGATATTAGGAAATAATTAGAGCCATACCTATTTTCAAAAATAATGAATCGTTATGCATTTTTAAATAATAACCTCAAGGGACGCTACAGATTTTCAAATGGTATCACCGTAGCCCCTATTTTTCTAAAAACAACGATTCGTACTATTTTAAACTATAATTGTATGTCTCGTATGTAGCTATATATTTTATACTGTTGCGTTTACAATTTCCTTTTTCTGGTATGCTCGTATTATTCTCAATTTGCGGTATACATACCACGTTCTTTCTTTATCTTGTTTGACATCGTCTGCTAGGACACACGCACCATTACCGATGATGCGCATGTTGCACGTACACATACTCGCCGGCTTACACACTCATCATCGGTAATTGCCATGCCACGTACACATTAGAAATCGTTACTTCACTATATAACCTAATAACCTGTAGCATTTTAGTTATTGTTTAGTACCCATACCACATTTACTAGATCAGTTATCGCATTTTCGTACTTAGTTAGATGCCACGCTCATAAACACACTGGTTATGCATTACGGATTTGTTATGTTCTTGTACTCATTGTTTCATTATTAGTTCAAGCTTATGAGATTTCTGGATTTGAAAAACTGCTGATACATTTTGAAAACTTATGATTGTTTTAAAAATGCAATTTTTCTTGATATGATGTGTGACGTCCACCATGAATTTTCTCGGTTCTGAGTTATGTGTATACCCAATTCGAAGAGAGAGGAGGCACCGTCTGTGGGTATATGGTGGACCCGGTACGGTACCCCGGGACAAGAAGATCGTATAGAGAGACGTTGAACCCGGTAGGGGAATAATACCTACCGGTGATAGTTTTGGCTCGGTGGATATCCGGAGGATACCCATCAGAGTCATGGGATCAGATGGATTTAATGGCCGATCCGATGAAACGGCGCCTGAGATATGAGGATTTACGTGTCGATGTTGGATATGAGTTTTATGATGTTTTCGAGTGTCGATGCTGGGCACTCAAGTTTTTATGATGATTTGATGTGTCGTTGATGGACACACATTAGATGATACGCCTATACACATATATGATACAGATGACATGGTACCATATTATGACACGGGCACGATTATATTAGTATTATTATACTTATATTTACACTATCACCCTTATTATCACTCGATATTATTATATTATTATATTGCTGTATGACCTAGGAGATCTTCATACATTCGATTTCTACCTGATGATGTCTTCTACTCACGAGTTGGCAACTCATCCCGTTGTGTCACAGTTTTCTTGCAGGATTGACCGCACGGATCCTGTAGCGGCTTGCTGCCACACAGCTTCCTTCTGTGTGATTTGCATTGGTATGTGGGGCACACTTTGGATCGTGACCACCATTTGTATATATTTATTCGGTTGTATCTAGTTAAAAGCTCTATCAACCAGACTATGTATATTTGGTAGACTTAGAAACCACAGATTTGTATATTCATTCGGACTTAGAGTCACAGATATGTTTTTATTCTTTATATTTTGGGTTTGATGATACTTTGGTTTTCTTTATCTTTTTTTCTGTCATTGATGTTCTCCTTGGGGTGTCGTATATCTTTATTTGTGTGGTTAGCGAAGAGCTAGCTCCCGCTTGGGGATGCCTATATTATTGTTATGTATTAGTTTTGGATCAAAATTTACAAAGGAGGTGCTGGCCAATTTTCAAATGAGGAAAATATTTTCAAAAATAGTATACAACCCACTTGTATTTTCATACAGCATCATATATACTTTCTAAGAAGGACTTTATTTCATTATACCTTTATTTCAAAACTTCACCTCCCTTATTTTCCTAAAAAGGTTTAGATTTCTGGGTTTTCGGCTTATTTGGATTACGGTGGGGTCCTATAGACTTCACGTGATTCAAGTGCCGGTCATGTACCAATCCCGAGTCATGACAAATTTAGTATCAGAGCGTTAGGTTTAACCATGTTTCGAGTCTAGGTTTGGCTATGCGAAGTGTAAGGTGTATATATATTTCGAAACCTAGGCTTGACCTTACGGAACTTAGACTTGACTGAGGGGGTGTTAGACCCGAACTTTCGTCACGTAGGCTGACTTTAGTTGATGGAGTAGGTAACTTAAGTAGAGTGACTGTTTAGTCGAAAATATTGCACATTTGATATAACATTTTCCTTACTTTTCTTAAATATTTAAAGGTGTTTATTATAAATATAGAACATATTTGGGTTTATCTGCAAAATACTATTTAGCATATGTTTATATATTATAATTAATATTATGAAGGAAAATATATGCATATAATATTTATATGATAGTTTGGTAATTAAAAATAAATATATCATATCAAATATTCTTAATCAAATTTCTTAAAGATTATTACCATATAAAATGATTAAGATTATATCTCTAATATAACAAATATTACTAACATTATTCATGGAGATATTGTGCAGATTTAGCTTAGGTCAAGAGATTGAGATATTCAAGATGTCAGGATCAAAAATCTGCCAATAAAATCGTAAAATCAATACTGGCAAAAACTCAGGAAATATTTCCAAAATCCGGATATTTAGAGGATCTCCAAGTGTCAACATGAGGCCACAGCAGAAAACCAAAACCCTAACTCCCCTAAACCGCGGCGGTTGCGCGGCCAAACCTTGCTAATTGCGGTATATTCACGGCACTATTGGGGAGTTGGGATTTGAGGTTTTTCCAGAGTGATTGCAATAGGAAATCACCATATTAGGGATCTAGGGTTTCTGATTTGAGGGCTATATAAAGAACCGAGAGCTAAAGTTAGAAATCATTACCTTTTACACGAAGCAAATCACCGTCAAAGAACAAGAGATCCACGACAGGTCCACGATTCGACGTGATAGAGCGACGTGAATATCGACGGAGCAAATACTTCCTACGAGACAGAGATCGAGAGCAACTTCTTCCTCTTGTAATCTAAATTCGAAGGATTTGTACTTGTAACGTTGATTAATAAAGGTAGATCATTAGGTTAATTATTTCGCATTTAAATTTCTGCATTTACATTATGATTTCCTTCTCTATCCCTTCTTCTTCTTCTATCTCAACCATGCATGAGTAATTCCTAGCTTGCTAGGGTTCGTAGGATTAGGGTAGATCAATAGATGAAAAAATATCATAACTTCTTTTACATCTAATAAAGTTTATAAATTTTAGCAAAATAAATGTTAACATCCTTATCGGGCGCGCTACCAATTTATTGATAGTCTCGAACGCGATTTGAGATTAGATTAATAATTGTTTTGGTAAAGGTTAGACATGAATAGAGATCAATGCAAGGATAAGGGTTAAGAGTGGGGAAACCCAAGTTTCTTCCAAAAGAACCCTAATCCACATTCATCACTATCGATCTAGTTTTAAATCAATTAAAAGATAAAAGAAGTCATCTTTAATTAATCATCCATTACTACTAAATTGTATGAACCCTACAAGCCTCTTCTTTATAGATTCTACATCCGTATATCGTAGATCTACAACCACTCTCTTTTCTTTCAATCAACTTGTCTAAAGCAAGATTAAAAGTTCCACGTATCCCTGCGGACGACCGCACTCATCTCGGCTAGCTACACGCGATACCGTTATTGATTGCGGTTACTACAAACACACTTTTCACATCAATCAGTGACGTACCGTGTGTATGTTCCGCGGAATACTTACGATACGCTGCTCCGCTTAAGTGACCTTAGGATGTATATTTCTTGAGCTCCGTTATTTTATCTGTTCCTATAATCTATCATCATCGATGTTTGCTTGTGATTCCTTTCACCAAGGCTACGAGAGCAGAGAGAGCCGTGGTTAGAGATGCGGTCAGAGCGAGCTCGCCACGAATGAGGACTGACCATGATATCCTTCCGGTGACGTACGAATGTATTGATTTATTGTTTTATTAGGATTTTTCTTTTGAGACGATCATTCGAGATCTGCACTAGATGATCGGGCCATTGCTAGAGGCCAGCCAGATTATGAAGACTGTTGACATACAGCCTACTCCAGAGATCGTGGTGTTGTCTACCGTGCAGACAGATGAACCAGCTGTTGCTGAAAGTGACGGAATTTCGCCTCCATAGTTTACAAGCTGAAGCCACATAAGTTTACAGACAAAGATGTGGTAGAAGGTCACTAGTCATTCTTGGATAAATTGACTAAAATAATAAGTCTATTTAGATTCCCCGATGAAGGAATCGGTTAAATTGAATAATTCCAGTTTGAAAGGTCTTGCTTAGACTTGGTGTAAGTCGATCAAGAGAGGACGAACAAAGCGTATTCCTCCGAAAACTTGGACGAGATTCCGAGGACGTAATCGGCCAGATGTCTTCCACAGAGTGGTGAAGATACCCGAGTTCATAACTTCGAGTCCTTACAAGAGACTCTGAATATGACTACAGCCAAATTATATTGCAGTCCGCACAACTACGAAGAGATGATTCCGAATTGGTAAATATTGAAGGAAAGTGGATAAGGATTTTGTGCGAACTCTTAATAAGTCGTTCTTCTCCGTTGATACCAGAGGCTTAATACGTACGTAGAAGCGTTGGGTACGGCCATAATTCTAGAGGGAAGTCGTGATGAAAATGCAGCTGTCCTAGAATGAGAAACGGGTTAAATAAAGAGCGCCAACTTCTGGGCAGCTTGACAGAGATGATATTGGAAGGGACCATGGAAGGTACTTTCCGGAGTACTTCAGCGATAAAGATTTGGACCCAAGATCGTTTGTATAACACATATTCAGAGGGCCAGAGGCCGCCATCATTGATGTGCTACATTACGAGTGGCAATGTTAATTGGCCAGGAGATGTTCAGAGAAGCGCCAGAGCGGGAATGTTTCCGTCATTACTCCTAACTGGGATGTCGAGCCGAGGAGTCATGCAATTGGTGATACACAGAAAAAAAAACAAGGACCCAGGGACAGAGGACGCCAGACCGAGCGCAGGAGGCAAGTAGATATTCTTGCTCTGCCAGCTTGGGTGCATCGGCACCTTTCGACATTAAAAGAGGTATACCTCAATGTCATTTAATTATGATTTACGTTTTAGTGATTCGGATATCACGTTTCCATCGTTTTGATTCTGATATTTTGATGATTAGTTTCATGATTGATATTTTTGTGCACTGTAGTAGCACTTGATTCATATTTTTATATACCAGTTATACTGATTTTTGTTTTTGTGCAGACCCATTGCACTTGATTTTGCTTTGTGCAATTGTTGCACATATTTGTGATTCCGTGTATCCCGATACATCCGATTTTGATTTTGTGCACTTCGATATACTTGATTTTGATTTTTTGTATATAGTATGCATTTGATTTTGACTTATGCACTCGGTGTAGTTCACATGCGCTTTCAGTGCATTGATATAGGTTTTGTGCACGCAGTTGCACATGTTTATGATTTCATACACCTTGGTATACTTGATTTTGATTTCTTTCATGCTGTATACCGTTGATCTCGATTCATATACTTAATATTCGTTTTCGTGCACCCTAGTGCACTAGATTTATGTTTTCGTGCACCTAGTGCACTTAATATTCATTTTCGTGCACCCTATTGCACTAGATTTATGTTTTAGTGCACCTAGTGTACTTGATATTTGTTTTCGGGCACCTTAGTGCACTAGATTTATGTTTTCGTGCACCTAGTGCACTTCATATTTGTTTCCGTGCACCCTATTACGCTAGATGCTTTTGTGCAGACCTGACGCACTTGATTTAGATTCTTGCGCACACTTTGCGTACTTGATGTGATTTCGTGCACATCAGATGCACCTAATCGATATTCTTCGTGCATATTAGATGCACCTGGTATTGTTGTCGTGCACACCCGTTGAACTTGACAGATCCTTTCGTGCACACCCATTGCACTTAGTTTTTGTTTCTGTGCACATTCGTGGCACTTGTATTTGACTTTGATTTTCGTGCGCACCAGACGCACGTGGTATTTTTTTGTATACACTTATTGAGATTGATTTCTTTCGGGCATCATGTTTTTATAATATATACTATATGATATAGTAACTGAGCAAGACTGGTCAGAGAATAGTACCTGAGTATCTTTTGCATGCATCGATATTTACTGAAGTGGTTTTCAAAAAGGAGCTATAGTCTCACTATATTCCCTACGTGTCCATGAGTGACGAAATTTTACAAAGAAAACCCTTCTAATTCATTTTCAAAAGGAGGGACGTATATCTTAAGTAAAACATATATAGATATATATCTATTTCTTTACAAAATGAACGTCCGCTATTTGTGCCGTGATATACGCATTGCACGTCGATTTGAAAAGGATTTTGCATGCACTTTTATTCAGTTATTTAGAAGATTTCACAAGGATGTGTACTATATATACTATATAGCCTTGATTATATTATATTTGATTTTAGCAGTAGGTTTTGAAACTTGCATCTTCATCATAACTCCCATGATTTTTTGACGCTTGACAGAGTTTCGATTTTTGAGTTTTGCACTCGTTTTCATGCGCATGCGTTGCGTTATGATATGTCTTGCGTATTCGTGATTTCGAAGTCCCGTTGATTGATGGATTTACTGAAATGTTTAAATATTTGGAGGTTTAAATTTAAATTCGGGGACCAAATTTATTTAAGAGGGAAAGATTGTAAGATTTCAGAAAATATAAAATATTATTTTTGGAATTTATATAATAAAATAATAAATTTTATGAATATTATAAAAGTATGGAAATTAGTTTTAATGGAATGGTATAATTATTTACATATAATTTGGAAAATAATTGGAATTTTAAAATAAATTATTAATTATGAAAGCAACTAATTGATTTGGGCATTTTATAAATTAGTATACAATTATTTATATACAGGTTTATGTTAAACTTGATTAGAAAATTACTAATTATGCATTAAACCAAATCCATTTTTGTTAACCATGTTTAATATGCTATGACACATTGTATTAAGTATTTTTGCATGGTTTTGTTTTTCTTTGGTTTTTTTATGAAAATGAGAAGAAAAGAATATAATAATGTGAGAGAGGGGATAAGGAGGTATGGGGTGAGAGAGGGAGAGAGAGAGAATGAACCATGATTACAAATGTTTACTAGTTCCCTCATTATTTCCCTTCATCTCTTATTTTCTTCATCTCCTCCATCTTTCTCATGCTTCATCACCTCCAAAACCTATTAGGTTTACCTAGCACCTCATGAAGAGTTTGGAAGCATCACATGTGTCAAAATCAAAAATTTTAAGGTGCTAAGTGAACAAACATAGAATCATCACTAGAATTTTAGGGTTTCTAAAACAACACATCATCACAAGTAGATAAAGCTAGGGTTTTGAGAGTACAACCTTTGTAGCTCCTTACGCTAGACTCCTCGGCTACTTGAGGGTTGTAAAAGGTCCGCTTGAACTCCTCTAGGTCCACGATGATCCACCCGGAGTCCGCTTTGTCCAAGCTTGCAACTTCACAAGATCAAGAGAAGAAAATGGAAGCAAACACTCTTCACAAGTGGGCAAGACTTGTGTAGAATGGTGTTGTGGTTGGTTTTCTCACTTCAAAATCCTATCTTGGTGAGTGTTTTGCTCACTTGAGAAATCTAGAGAGCAAAAGAGCAAGGAGGAAGAAGATGATGGCCTTTTAAAACTCAAGAGAAATGATAATCTCATATGAAAAATAGAAAATATAAGTATATATATTTTCTACTCTTCATCTCAAACCATCGTTACATAATAAAGATATTATTGTATATGAGTTAAAACACAAAAGGAAAGTTAACTCATGGTTAAAAAGTGGGTGAACAAGGTTAGTTCAAAGAAGAGTGTAGAAACTTAACCATGAATTAATCTTTTTCTTTTTTTTTGTTTTAACACAAATACAAATAAAAATCCATATATAATCATTGGGTGTGAGTCTTATATTGCCACCATCTTCTATGTATTTACAACCATGATAACCATTATGTATGCATGTATGTGTGCATTCACATCCTATGTGCATGAATGAGAATGAATGCATACATGCATGCATAATGACAAGAAAAAATTTCTAGTGAGAAACTAATGGTCAAATGATAAATCAACACTTGATTTAGCAACCCGGTCATATCACATACGACCCGACCAAAAGCAAGCCGCCCGATTAATATACGGTATCTTATATGCGCATTTTAACCGGGTCCATGCGCATATCGTATATGCGCACCACAACGTTTCGCCTGGACTAGGTAACTCCTTTGTGGGACTCTAAGACTCATCAATACGCCGGCAGTGGGTGATGATCATATCAAGAACCCCCAAGCCGCAAGCGGTCAGCTAAACGTAACGGCCATCCGGGTATTGAGCGATCAGAAGAAAACAAGCGAACCTGCTACAACTCTCGTCGAGCCAACTGGCAACACTACCGTACAGTCCGGTCTCTTCGTCAGATATGCTGCATATCGAGTCTAGGGATGGTAACGTCGACCCCAATAACTCAATAAGTCATGTCGATGAATGGTCTATAACAGATCGAGAAACTACTGATAACACTTATCAGTAAATCTCAGCAGCCCTGGCCAGGGACTTACTGATATAACCAGTCGAGCAAAGCGCAGCATCAACTCCCAATACCGGGAGAGACGAAACCCCTCCTATCGCTCATCGCCTTCGTGTGTCTCGGGACTGTACCCAACGGCCACCTGTTTGCACGACTCAGTAGAGTCGTGGTAGGGTGGTAATCAAAGTACAGTGGGAGAGCACACAAGACTCTATGACGATCTCGGGTCTACAGACTAACCTGTACCAGTGTCACCTGAGAACTGCTATCCGACGTTAGATATAATTCCATATAGGAGTTCTCGGTGAGTCCGTCCAGTGTACCCAGTCACCACTGAGCACCCGTATATGATCTTGATGTCAAACATCGATGAATGTGGGAACATTCATCGCCCATCATATGGGTCTAGTATCATATACGCTAGTCTACTCTGGTATATCGATGCCCCGTCTCGATATACCTACGACTAGGGACATTCCAGAATATGCTTATAAACTACAGATGTCCCACCAGTATGAACTCTATCATAATCACAGTAATCAAGCCGATATCCTCATGGCTTTATCAACATGTATGAATGAATAAAAGCATGATCAAATCAACATGTCAGATAAAGAAGAACCAGATAGCATACTATCATGTCGAGCAAGAATGTACACTGAATATATATATATATAGATGTACAAATACATCCACTATCACATAATGGCCTCTAGGGCATACATATATCCAACATTCTCCCACTTGCACTAAGGCCAGTTATTGGCGTATCTCATACCCAACATCTCAAAAAGTTGCTCATGCTGCGGCTGGGGAGGGCCTTGGTGAATGGATCCGCGGCGTTATTCTTCGTGTCTACTCTCTTAATCTCGATCTCGCGGCGATCTACAATCTCCCGGATCAAATGAAAACGCCTCAGGATATGTCTGGATCGCCGATGGGACCTGGGCTCCTTGTCTAACGCCATAGCCCCATTATTATCACAATACAAGGGTATTGGATCAATAATGGTTGGAACTACTCCTAGCTCCGAGACAAACTTCTTCATCCAGACGGCTTCCTTGGCGGCATCATTCGCAGCAATGTACTCAGCGTCCATTGTAGAGTCTGCAACGGTATCCTGTTTGGAACTCTTCCAACTTACCGCCCCTCCATTGAGGGTAAATACAAACCCAGAGATAGATTTGCTGCTGTCCTTATCGCTCTAGAAGCTCGAATCGGTAAAGGCCTCCATTTGGAGATCTCCATTACCATACACCAAGAACAATTCTTTAGTCATTCGTAAGTACTTAAGAATGTTCTTCACAGCTGTCCAGTGATTCTCCCCTGGGTTGGATTGAAACCTGCTTACAACACTAAGTGCATGAGCTACATCTGGGCATGTACATAACATCGCATACATTATAAATCCTACTGCTGAAGCATAGGGTATAATGCTCATACGAGCTCTCTCTTCATCGGTCTTTGGGCAAGAGTCCTTGGAGGGAGTGACCCCATGGCAAGCGGGTAAGGCACCCCGCTTGGAGTCTTCCATACTGAATCTTTTTAGGATGGTGTTGATGTTCCTGGTTTAGGACAATCCCAATAACCTCTTGGATCTATCCCTATAGATCCTTATGCCCAAAATGTATGTGGCATCACCCAGGTCCTTCATGGAGAACCTTAGTGATAAGAAAGATTTGACCGACTGTAGCATAGGAATATCATTTCCTATCAGAAGAATGTCGTCCACGTACAATACGAGGAATGTGACAGCTCTCCCTACAGCCTTCTTATAAACACAAGGTTCATCTGGATTTTTGATGAAATCAAACTCTTTGATAACATCATCGAAACAGATGTTCCAATTCCGGGATGCCTGCTTTAACCCATATATGGATTTAAGCAATCTACATGCTTTCCCGCTGCTCCCACTGTCAATGAAGCCCTCTGGCTAATCCATATAAACACATTCTTCTAAATCTCCATTTAGAAATGCCGTTTTAACGTCCATCTACCAGATTTCATAGTCGTTGTGAGCAGCAATAGAAAGTAGGATCCGAATGGATTTAAGCATGGCTACGGGCGAAAAAGTCTCGTCATAGTCCAGACCTGGTATTTGACGAAAACCCTTCTCCACAAGTCTTGCCTTATAGGTCTCTACCTGCCCATCTACACCAATCTTTCTTTTAAAGATCCATTTGCTCCCCACAGGTTTTACCCCAGGGGGTACAACGTCCAAAGTCCATACTTTGTTGGTGTACATGGAGTCCATTTCGGATCTCATGGCATCCAACCACTTCACAAAGTCTCCACTCATGATAGCTTGCTGAAAACTGGTAGGATCATCATCCTCCATGATGCAGTCTTCTCTGTCACCATCAATGAGGAAGCCGTAGTACCTCTTCGGTGGGCAAGAAGTCCTACCAGACCTACGGAGTGGCCGAGGTTCTTCAATTTCTACTGCAACAACCGGTTCAACCAAGTCGTCATTTGTAGTTTGTGTCTCTAGAACCTCTTCTAGATCCACCACTTTGCCATCATCTTTATCTGTGAAAAACTCTTTTTCCAAGAATGTGGCATGCTGAGAAACAAACACCTTTTGTTCCTCCTTGTGGTAGAATATATATCCATAAGAGTTCCTTGGATATCCTACAAAGTTACACATGACTGACCGTGTCTCGAGTTTTTCCGGATTCTGCTTTTTAACATAGGCCGGGCAACCCCAAATCTTAATTCACTTAAGAGATGGTCTCTTTCCATGCCATATCTCATATGGTGTGGTAGACACGGTTTTGGTTGGAACCCTGTTCAGTAGAAACGCTGCAGTCTCCAATGCATGCCCCCAAAATAAGACAGGTAACTCAGCATCACTCATCATGGAACGGACCATATCCAATAGGGTCCGATTCCGTCGTTCTGACACACCGTTGTGCTGTGGTGTGTAAGGAGGAGTGAGCTGAGAGAGAATCCCATTCTCTTTTAGGAAGTTTGCAAATTCTGTACTGAGATACTCTCCACCTCGATCTGATCGAAGCATCTTGATACTCAAGCCGGTTTGTTTTTCTACTTCTTGTTTATATTCAATGAATTTCTCGAAAGCTTCGGACTTGTGGTTTAATAAAAATACATGACCGAATCTTGAGAAATCGTCAGTGAACGTAATGAAGTATGAAAAACCGCCTCTAGCCTGTATAGATATTGGCCCGCATACATCACTATGTATGAGGCCTAGGAGCTCGGTAGCTCTTTCTCCGTGTCCGGTAAACGGAGTTTTGGTCATTTTACCCTTGATACAAGACTGGCAAGTCGCATAAGATTTATATTTAAAAGAGTTTAAATATCCATCTTTGTGTAACTTGTTTAGTCTTGTTTCGTTAATATGACCAAGTCTACAGTGCCAAAGAAAAGCATCATTTATTTCTGAAAGTTTTCTTTTATTAGTGTGGTGTATACTGAAAACTGTGTGTTGATTTAGGACGTATATCCCGTTATTAAGCGTACCATACCCAACCAACATTTGATTCTGGTGAATGTTCATAACATTGTTCTGCAATACAAATTTATATCCTTCATTGTCTAACAAAGAAACAGATATTATATTACAAAGCATACTTGATACAAAATATCATGGGTTCAAAACCAATATACACCCAGATGGCAACCCCAAGTGATACTCTCCCACTGCGACTGTATGTACATTGGAACCATTTCCAACGCGGAGAGTATGGTCACCTATCTTCAAAACCTTGCTATTTCTCAGCCCCTGCATAGAATTGCAAATGTGAGAACCTGAACTGGTATCCAATACCCAGGAAGCAGAGTTTATTGAAAAACAGTTTTCTGTCACAAACGCACCTGAAGCGGAAGCATCCCCATGCTTCTTCTTGAAATTTAAGTACTCCGTACAGTTGCGCTTCCAATGTCCTGTCTTGTGGCAATGAAAACATTCCCCCTTCCTCGATTCTCCAGCTTTGGACTTTTCCTTTCCCTTCACCTTTTTAACTCCACCCTTAGGATTGGTGGGCTTCTTCTTTTTCTTTCCCTTGGCCTTAGCCTTTGGGCGAGAAGAAGAAGATTGTCCAACAGTCATAACGGGAGTTTTCATTGATTTCATAGTGCTCTCTGCACTCCTTAACATATTAAGGAGTTCAAGTAGTTCCTTCTCCATGTTGTGCATGTTGAAGTTAACTATGAATTGAGCAAAGGTGGAGGGGAGGGACTGTAGAATAATATCCGTATATTGTTCATTGTCCATCGTCCATCCAAGGTCCTCAAGCTCTTCTATAAGAGCTATCATCTTCAGAATATGGTCTCCTACTGATGTGCCAGGGGCCATTCGCATCTGAAACAATTTCTTTGATGGTTCGTATCGTAATACGCGGGATTGCTCTCCATACAACTCCTTTGTATGGAGGAATATGTCATGAATGTCCATATTCTCGTGCTGCTTTTGATGTGTGTTGTCCATCGATGCAAGCGCGAGGCATTTGGCCGTGGCACAATCAGCTTCCCATGTCTTGCGTACTTCTTTGTCCGCAACTGAGGATTTTGGACCTGGGACGGGCGGGGCTGAAGCCGTGAGGACATATGATACTTTATCATAAGTCAAGGCTATTTTCAGATTCCTCAGCCGGTCTTTATAATTGGTCCCATTCAGTTTGTTTTTATCTAGTAGAAGCTTGAGTCCAGTCATTGGTATCTGCCATTAAGAGAGAGAAAAGAATACACTCAGCGAAAGCTCTTGCAAAGATCACATTGGTTATTATCTTGTCTAATCGATGTCTCCCACTGCTTTAATCAAGTTTTTCTTTCAAACCATAAAAAGAAAACTAGCTAGGATTAATTACAGTCTACAACTTCGCTAACCGTTCAGCCAGGCCAGTGTCGGTACTTGAGGGACGTTCCCCATGCTTTCGCACGGACCTAATTAAAGTAAACTTCATTTTCCCAGAGGCGTAGCCCCGTTAACACCTTTCTAGACACCTAATGAGTTATCTAATTGTAAACTGTAAAACTCTTCTGGGAGCAACTATTGCCCACAGTGGGATCGGGATCCAACCATCATATGGAAGGTATGCAATCTCATTGCAAATCTCAACACTTGAAATTCCCGATATGATTTTTACCCCTAGTACTCATGACCTTGGCTATGGTCAACAAATCACAAGCACTAGTCAAGTTCAACCCGTCATTTCTTGATTAATCAGACCCGTTTACATGACTCTTGGCTAAGGTCAACAAAGTCATATGCCCGTCCTAATTAATCTGCATCATATGCATTGTAGGAAGACATCACTTAGCTACCGTACACTACGCCTTGGCTAAGGTCAACAAAGGTAGCACGAATACTAAGTACTCTACTTCCTAAAATGACGGAGGGTTGCGGATGATTTTTAAGAAAATCTTTAACGCTTTGAACTTGATATCGTTGTAGAATCAAATGGTTTTCAAAAGGAGTGGCTTAAGCTCCGCAGTTTTGAAATGTAGCTTTTTCATAAAGAGCCGAGTGGTTTTCAAATCTGATTCTACAACATCTTTTTAGGTTTAGTTTCTTTACATTAATCATATTAATGTAGTCCCATCATTTAAGTCCTTAAGTCAATCACAGAAAAGAAACGAAAATAACACGTACGCTTATGCCATCCGCATTCGCCGCAATGTTCCGTTATGCACCGTTAGGTTACTTAACTAACGGCATACCGGGACGGGACTAGCGCGGGTGTAAAACATAAGCAACATCTACTATATATCATATATATAATATATCATTCGTCTCAGATATCACAGAACACAGGCAGCAGAAATATAGATATAATGTGGGATATACTAGGACGTCCGTATTTAGTATTTAGCCAACAATAGAAAATACGGATTCCACAGTCGTGATGAATAGCCAAGCCCACACCCCTAGACCCCTACGAGAGCGGCAAGCGACCCTACCAATCCTGGAGTTTAGGAGACCCAGTCTCGACTCCTCAAGATGGCCTCCCACTGAACCCCAGAACCCGGTCACTTGTGCTCCCCTCCTTGGGTCTATCTTAATGCGGAAAAGTAAATAATATACAACACTGGTGACATCAACCTCAACCCGGAAGTGCCCCAAATAAAAGAATATTATATTATATTTGAATTTTACATGAATGAAAAATAAAACTCTCATCTTACATAAACCCCCCCCCCGGCTATTCAATCACGACAATCCTGCACATCATATCTCAGCAACACATAATATCATATATCATCAACGTAAGTAAGTATGCGTACCCCGATTGTCGTTGATGTATAGCAATGAAACCGGCGATAAGCGACATACTACAATTACGGTCACAGAAAAGAAAGTGTAAAACTACAACATTTGGAATCCACATTATCTTTAGACATCGTAAATCCGAAATATCACATACTTCGCATTTCATGCCTAACTATATGAATTCCACATATTGTATCACATTCCAGATAAATAGTCAGTATTAAACATTTCGATCGAATAATCAAATACCCAAAATTTCTTAAAGCTCAACACTTGAGCGGAGGTCAAAAAACCCGGAATATATCACAGTAGTAGTGGTCCAGCCGTAGAAGGGTCAAGCCAACGCCTCACATGTGGCACGCCGTACTGCCTCAAACCCTAAGGTTCAAAAGGCAGTTCAAAATGGTCACATAATCGAGTTAAGGTTTATTGTCTTCTAGAGGTCCACCACAAAACTTACACGTATTTCCGAAGGATTTAAACTCGAGAAAAGATTCAACACTTGAAAAATTTTCGTGCCGGGAAAAAGTGGGTTAATGATATCCGTTCGAACTTTTTAATACTTTCTAATTATCCGAAAAAAGCATGAAATTAAAATTCCGATCGAATCATTGAATCCAAAACAATCTCCAGAACAAATAACACTTAAACAAGATTAAAAATACCCAAAAATATCAACAAGAAGTTATGAGTATTACTGTACAAAAACATGCATTGATTCATGTGTACGGCTGCGGAACCGCGGGCGAAGCAAGCTATGGCGGCGTTTCTGCAGTGGGAATTACTGTTCACTGCATCGTTTTTTACAGTAGTTCTTAAATTTACCTGCTGAATTTTTTACATATTTTTAATTCTGAAAATAACACGGTTTGAAAAATTGTCCAAAGAGTGTCCAAAAAGTCCGTATTTTGGTTCGATCGGAGTTTTAACTTCGCTAAATTGTCGCCTAAAATTCTAAGTCGGCTCTGATACCATTGTTAGGTTTACCTAGCACCTCATGAAGAGTTTGGAAGCATCACATGCGTCAAAATCAAAATTTTTAAGGTGCTAAGTGAACAAACATAGAATCATCACTAGAATTTTAGGGTTTCTAAAACAACACATCATCACAAGTAGATAAAGCTAGGGTTTTGAGAGTACAACCTTTGTAGCTCCCTACGCTAGACTCCTCGGCTACTTGAGGGTTGTAAAAGGTCTGCTTGAACTCCTCTAGGTCCACGATGATCCACCCGGAGTCTGCTTTGTCCAAGCTTGCAACTTCACAAGATCAAGAGAAGAAAATGGAAGCAAACACTCTTCACAAGTGGGCAAGACTTGTGTAGAATGGTGATGTGGTTGGTTTTCTCACTTCAAAATCCTATCTTGGTGAGTGTTTTGTTCACTTGAGAAATCTAGAGAGCAAAAAAGCAAGGAGGAAGAAGATGATGGCCTTTTAAAACTCAAGAGAAATGATAATCTCATATGAAAAATAGAAAATATAAGTATATATATTTTCTACTCTTCATCTCAAACCATCGTTACATAATAAAGATATTATTGTATATGAGTTAAAACACAAAAGGAAAGTTAACCCATGGTTAAAAAGTGGGTGAACAAGGTTAGTTCAAAGAAGAGTGTAGAAACTTAACCATGAATTAACCTTTTTCTTTTTCTTTTGTTTTAACACAAATACAAATAAAAATCCATATATAATCATAAGGTGTGAGTCTTATATTGCCACCATCTTCTATGTATATACAACCATGATAACCATTATGTATGCATGTATGTGTGCATGCACATCCTATGTGCATGAATGACAATGAATGCATACATGCATGCATAATGACAAGAAAGGATTTCTAGTGAGAAACTAATGGTCAAATGATAAATCAACACTTGATTTAGCAACCCGGTCATATCACATACGACCTGACCAAAAGCAAGCCGCCCGATTAATATACGGTATCTTATACGCGCATTTTAACCGGGTCCATGCGCATATCGCATATGCGCACCACAACGTTTCGCCTGGACTAGGTAACTTCTTTGTGGGACTCTAAGACTCGTAAATACTCCGGCAGTGGGTGATGATCATATCAAGCACCCCCAAGCCGCAAGCGGTCAGCTAAATATAACGGCCACCCAGGTATTGAGCGATTAGAAGAAAACAAGCGAACCTGCTACAACTCCCGTCGAGCCAACCTGCAATACTACCGTACAGTCCGGTCTCTTCGTCAGATATGCTGCATATCGAGTCTAGGGATGGTAACGTCGACCCCAATAACTCAATAATTCGTGCCGATGAATGGTCTATAACAGATCGAGAAACTACTGATAATACTTATCAGTAAATCTCAGCAGCCCTGGCCAGGGACTTACTGATATAACCAGTCGAGCACAGCGCAGCATCAACTCCCAATACCGGGAGAGACGAAACCCCTCCTATCGCTCATCGCCTTCGTGTGTTTCGGGACTGTACCCAACGGCCACCTGTTTGCACGACTCAGTAGAGTCGTGGTAGGGTGGTAATCAAAGTACAGTGGGAGAGCACACAAGACTCTATGACGATCTTGGGTCTACAGACTAACCTGCACCAGTGTCACCTGAGAACTGCTATCCGACGATAGATATAATTCCATATAGGAGTTCTCGGTGAGTCCTTCCAGTGTACCCAGTCACCACTGAGCACCCGTATATGATCTCGATGTCAAACATCGATGAATGTGGGAACATTCATCGCTCATCATATGGGTCTAGTATCATATACGCTAGTCTACTCTGGTATATCGATGCCCCGTCTCGATATATCTACGACTAGGGACATTCCAGGATATGCTTATAAACTACAGATGTCCCACTAGTATGATCTCTATCATAATCACAGTAGTCAAGCCGATATCCTCAGGGCTTTATCAACATGTATGAATGAATAAAAGCATGATCAAATCAACATGTCAGATAAAGAAGAACCAGATAGCATACTATCATGACGAGCAAGAATGTACACTGAATATATATATATATATATATATATGTACAAATACATCCACTATCACATAATGGCCTCCAGGGCATACATATATCCAACAAAACCCTCACTACCATCCCACAAACACCCTCAAAATCTCATTAAAACCTCATTTTCCCTTCACAAAAATTATTCCTAAGCTCACTATAAGCATCATGGTGGGATCAATTTCTAGTCTTGAGCTCATTTGGGTATCTTTGAATTTTCTTGAGTTAATTTTTGAGGTAAACACTCACCTTTCACCCTTTTTTATGTTTCATAACCTCACAAAGTATTTAGAGCTTAAAAGTGTATATTTAGTGAACTTGGAAAATTCTATGGTGATCTTTGGTGGTTTAAATGAATAGTACTGTTATAGTAGATAGTTTAGAGTGTGACTACTAGCCTTTTTATGATAGAATCCCTGGTCTAAGTGAGTTTAGAAGTCCAAAACACGAACTTAGAATTTTCCAACATCGGTTTTTCATTCACTTTTGATATTCAAATGGAATCTAGGAGGACTCTAGAACTCTAAAAAAAATTTAGCAGATACAGTGAGATGTGCAGGCACATAGGAAGCTACCCCAGAAACCCGAGCCTAAACCCCCAAGTTTTGGCTGCCAATTTATTGATTTTGGCCGCAATTTTCCGCCAAATTTTGGAGTTAGGATCTGAAACTTGGTCTGTAGCTCGCCCATTAGATAACTAGACCTACCCTATATGCAAAAAAGTTTAATTTTACCTTAGGTAGAATCTGAAGTCATTTTACTTGTTTTCTGTTGATATTTTCTGACTTTTGAAACTTTTTTTTTTGATATTTGAGTTTGATTCGATCATTTGACGTTCTTATGTCAACGTCGGGGGTTGTTTTGTTGTTCTAGCTCGAGTGGACAATATGTTCTAACCTATGTACACTTCTCTTGCCGTATCAGTTTTCAAGAGTTGATTTTGATTTCGACACGATCTGTTTTGACTTGTAGGTACATTTGCGTGAATTTTCGGGACGACGAAAGAGAACAAGGCGTTCGTCGACTTCGGCAAGGGTGAGGATAGTAGGTGAGTAGATATATATCTACGGGGGAAGTCGGGTGGATGGCGTATAGCACCCCCGCAACCGTAGTATTAGGGTACTTATATATAGTTATGCATATGTAAATATTAGATATGTATACTTAGCTAATAAAGTTCTAGTAGATTATAGGTTATAGTAAGCGCACTTGTAGGGAGGAATATCCTTAGTTCTTATTTTCTAACCTTGGGCTATTGGTATATATGTTGTTACACGCACACACAGATATATGTATGTGTGTGTGTGTACACACACACATGTAAGTTTGAGGATAACTTCCATATAACATCACAAGATGAGGATATGACATGTTATAATGATATGGGTCGATATGATCAGACATGATGTCATGAGGCTATGTTACATGATATGAGATGAAATGGCCGGATACCATACGATATATTATATTATATAAAGATTAGGCGATATATATGTTCATAATACGATACGAGATGATATAACATGTGACAATATGTGACTAGATGTACATGACCATAGATCTGTACCATTGATTTGATGATATCGTACGATGGATTATACCATACGTGATATGATATACATGATGATTTATCCGCACAATTGACTTGATGATATTGTACGATGGATTATACTATACATGATATGATGTACATTATGATTGTTCCGCACTCTTGACATGATGATGCCGTATGATAGATTATAACGCACGTGATACTATGAGGCTGGATCGCCGACTTATGGATGTATTGACCCGGAAAATTATTGTTTTCTAATCACTTAAGTAGATATTAGGATATAATTAGAGCCATATCTATTTTCAAAACTAACGAATCATTATGCAATTTTAAATGATAATATCAAGGGACGCTATGGATTTTCAAATGACATCTTTTTCTCAAAAACACTGTCGCCCTTATTTTTCTAAAAACAATGATTCTTACTATTTTAGACTATAACTGTATGGCTTATATGTAGCTATGTATTTTATACTGTTGTGTTTACAATTTCCCTTTTCTGCCATGCTCGTATTATTCTCATTTTGCGGTATACATAACACGTTTTTTCCTTATCTTGTATGATATCGTCTGTTAGGACACACACACCATTACCGATGATACGCATATTCCACGTACATATACTCTCCAACTCACACACTCATCATCGGTAATTGTCATGCCATGTACACATTAGAAATTGTTACTTCACCGTATAACCTAATAACCTGTAGCTTTTTAGTTATTGTTTAGTACCCATACTACATTTACTAGATCAGTTATCGCATTTTCTTACTTAGTTAGATGCCACGCTCATATAAACACACTGGTTATACATTAAGGATTTGTTCTGTTCTTGTATTCATTGTTTCATTATTGGTTCATACTTATGAGATTTCGGTTTTCATGAGATTTCTGAATTTGAGAAACCGCAGATACATTTTGAATACTTATGATTGTTTTAAGAACACGGTTTTTCTTGATATGATGTGTGACGTCCACCATGAGTTTTCTCGGTTCTGAGTTATGTGTATACATGATTCGAGGAGAGATGAGGCACCCTCTGCGGGTACATTGTGGACCCGGTACGGTACCTAGGGCAAGAAGATCGTATAGAGAGACGTTAAGCCCGGCAGGGGAACAATACCTACCGGTGATAGTTTTGGCTCGACGGATGTCTGGAGGATACCGACCGGTGTCGTGTGATCAGATGGATTTGAGGGCCAATCCGATGAGACGACGCTTGAGATATGAGGATTTACATGTCGATACTGGACACGGGTTTTATGATGTTTTCGAGTGTCGATACTGGGCAGTCAGGTTTTATGATGATTTGATGTATCGTTGATGGACACACATTGGATGATACACTTATATACATATATAATACAGATGACATAATACCATATTATGACACGGGCATGATTATATTAGTATTATTATACTTATGTTTACACTATCACTCTTATTATCACTCGATATTATTATATTATTATATTATTGTATGACCTAGGAGATCATCATACATTTGATTTCTATCTGATGATGTATTCTACTCCCGAGTTGGCAACTCACCCCCGTTGTGCCACAGTTTTCTTACAGGGTTAACCATATGGATCCAGTAGCGGCTTGCTGGCACACAACTTCCTTTTAGGTGATTTGCATTGGTAGGTGGGGTACACTTTGGATCGTAACCATCATTTGTATATATTTATTCAGTTGTATCTAGTTAAAAGCTCTATCAACCAGACTATATATATTTGGTAGACTTAGAAATCACAGATTTGTATATTCATTCAGACTTAGAGTAACGGATATGTTTTTATTCTTTATATTTTTGGTTTGATGATACTTTGGTTTCTTTATCTTCTTTTATAGGATTGATTGTCATGACCCGAAATTTGGCACGTGACGGCCCTAATACTACGCAACGTCTACAGGCGTAACGCAGTAAAAGAAAGCCAAAACCCAGAAATCTAAACCATCAAAAGTAATAAGAAATAATAGCATTTTCAAAACCTTTAAAATCTCAACCCAAATTCTTTAAAAGTCCAACTTATTTCCTTTAAAATTTAGACAGCACCTCCTTTGTAAAACAAGCCCCCAAAATGGGTACAACATAAATATAAAGTAAAGAATCCCCAACGGGAGAAAATCCATGCCAAAAGGCGGAAAACAACCACCACAACAGATAAACGACGTCGTAACGAAGAAAAAGACGATATAAATAAAACTGCATAAAAACCTCCGAGTCACAAAATAATATACAATATCGTCCTCACATCAAGTCTCTAAGTCATACAAGATAATGGTAGATGGAGAGTACATGATACAATGAATACACAACAAGCAACATTGGATAACCGCAAAACCTACCTAAGCAAAACTGCACACTGTCAGGCGAAGCGGTATCCGCAGCAAAGATGATATGATAGATGATGAATACCCTGCCTCGACTACTCTGGGGAATACCCTGCAAAACAACTGTGGCACAACGGGGGTGAGTTGCCAACTCGTGAATAGTAAATAACATTTGCAGGTAATCGCAAGTATGCACGTATAGCGTGAATCTAACATATGCAATTAATAGCAATAAAAGGTCATATAAATGCAATAATCATGAAAGGTACACTAGCAGGTGCAACTAATACATGAAGCAATAATAATATGAAAATTGGTATGCAATAATCATACAATAATGATATGAAAATGTATATATGCAACAGTCATGAAAGGTACTCTAGCAGGTACAACTAACACATGAAATAATGCATATAAATAAAGGTAAGTAAATGCAACAGTCATGAAAGGTACTCTATCAGGTACAACTAATACATGAAGCAGTGCATAAACAATAAATATGGATTATGGAATGAAATATGTCATTTCCATGGAATCCTGACATCGTGGTAGGATCACAATCCATCAAGACAATCCAAATCCCAATTCCTCAAATCAGCCCTCAAATTGGCTCCCATATCATATAAGTCTCACAAATCCTTAATGTACAATATCGAATAAATCTCATATATCCTGAATGTACAAAATCAGCAATCTCATATATATCCTGTATCCAATATCAAATGAATCACCTATATCCCAAATCCAATATCAAATAAATATCTAACATCCTAAATATATTTGCATCAATAAATATGATGATGTATATAAATTGATATCAATACACATATATTAGCGTCCCATTCCACTAATATTGGTGTAAAGGCATATATAACAGCGTCCCATTCCACTGTTATATATACTTAGGAGTAAAATGAAATATCATGAAATCAATGTGTCAAGTATCGACACAGAAATGCTGATCTATCAGGTGCTATCACCAAGACTGGCCCCCTGATAGGTACGTATCATACGCTATCCCGAAAGCTCGAGTGCCCAGCTCTGACCCTCGCCTCTCGACGGATCCATACGCACATGACTCCCGTCGGTATCACCATAATAACCGCCGAGTTATTGGTAATGTCACCGGAAAGTATGGTTCCCCACTAACTCATCTCCTCACTGAGATTCTTGCCCCGGGGTACCTCCGGGCCCCACCATGTACCCGCACACGGACCCCTCCGTTCCTCGCGTGGGGTATATATATATATATATATATATATATGAACCGATAAATCTCATGGTGGCTGCTGAAATATCATATCAAGGGAAACCGGGTTTTTCAAATAATGCATAATTTCATGAACTCCCACGGTCCCCAAATCCAGAAAACATCATGAAAAATCCATATCTCAATGCGAAAATCCATGAATATAATATATGCAGCATAAAACTGTAATGAAAGCATATAAAGGGAAAGCCGCTAATTAACTGCAACAAGTTAATATAAAATATCATGCGGTTCCTATTTTCTCCAATTCTAAATATCAAGTAAAGGTAAACATGTAGCTATAACCAGATATATGTGTAAACATAAAGGTATAGCAAGGTATATGTATCTACTTATAAGTAATGATGTAATATACCCCCTGGGTATAAGTGAAGTATGTGTGTAAGGTATACTTGTAGCTATGTCATGAAGTATGTATGTACATATCGCTAATGGTACAATACTCTATAGGTATACAAGTAACTAGCATGTAAGTATGTCAGAGCATATGTGTAAGCATGTAGGTATACAGGTATGCTATAAGTCATATGCAAAATGAAATATGAATCAATGTCTCAATGTCCCTAACCAAACCATAGCATTTTTATACGTGGGTTGTGCGTGACATGGCAATTATTGACGGTGTGTGTAGCATACAATCAGTGCTCGTGCAACATGAGCCGTCAATAATAGTGCAGTGTCCTAAGGATACTAGTCCAAGCACAACAATTAACTAAGCTGTAGGGTGAATGCGCAATTCTAAATATGAAATAGAATATGCGACAAGTCAAGTCATTTCTAGCCCAAACACATAACGACATGTGGGCGATTCCCCTGTAGATGTTAAATCTACTCACCAACGCACCTGGCTAAGTGAAGCCCACCACCTGTTTTCCCTTTGTCGTAGCATCCGAAGTCCCCGCCTGCGAACCTAAAATTTAACAAACATATCACATAAGCTAAATATCCTACATCGACGAAAAGACAAAGAAACGCAAAGATAACGCCCTGAAAATTACACTGCGCACTTAGCGCATCTAACGCGCACGACATCGGTCAAAAACCCTAACTAGGGTCGCTAAATTACGAAACACTAAGTCTAGACTCTGATCATCCCGATTGCGCAACACAACAAATTAAAATGCGAGGAATATAATAGATATAACTTCGCAACGACTAATTGAATCCACGTCGGAAAAACCCCGAAACCTAGTAAACAACTTATCGCAATATTTCGCACTAGTTTCAAGCTAACGCATATCTAGTGATTACAAACACCTTATATTAGCTTAACTAAGCTATCCAAACCATTTCTAAATTTTTAAACTTGCTTAATTAAGTTTTAGCAAAAACCTAGTAAGCAAAAATCCTTAATTAAACAAACTAGTAATTAACAATAATTATCATTTCTACTAGGTTAAACTTTTTCTAATCACAAATTAACACTTCAATTAATATTAAACACATAATCAAGTTTTACCCTAACTTGAATTTCATAAAAATTATGAATAATGAATTAAATCAAGAATTTAAAGCTATAATAACCATTTAATTAACTAACTTAAAGATATAAACATAACAATTTAAGATTAGGGTTTTGAAAATTATACCTCAACAAGAACACAAAATAACAACTTGATCCACCATCTTAACCTCCAAAAAACCATGCTTTGTTGACGATCCAAGCAAGATTAGTAAAAGGAATTGATGGTTTAATTTTTATTTAGGAATTTTTGGATTTATTTTGGGATTTTTGATGAGTATTTTGATCTTGGAAAATGAAGAAATGAGCTTGAAAAAGTTTGGGGCAGAAATGGGGGAAGAGAGGTCGGTCAAGGTGAGGGGGGGTGTTTGCGTAAGAAAAATGGGGAAGTTTCTAGCAAAAGAAATCAATTAATGCACATTTAATGCAAAATGCCACCTTTTATTCATTTTCTTTTCTTTTTCTTTTAAAATTTAATTCCATTGACCAAAAAAATCTAGATATTTAAAAAGAAGGTTATAAAATAATTGTAGTGATGATTTCTAATGATTCTCATTTAGAAGAAATTTCTCGATTTACGTGTATATTTTACCGGCTAAAATAATATTTTATTTTGGAAAAATTCTATCTGAACCAAAACCTCCCATATACTCCCAAAGTTCGCGCACATGCTTTATTTTAGCTATAATAGGTGCCGACAAGTTTATACGGACGTTTGATCGAAATCGGGTTAAAACGGAAAATACCGACTATTTTGCCCTAAAACGGAAAAATTCGCAAAACGATTTCTAAAACGTTACAATCTTCCCCCCTTAAAGAAATTCGGTCCCCGAATTAAAATTCATCTACACGTACCTCCAATGAGATGAGGGAAAGAAATCTTCCGCATCTCGCTCGCAGCCATTCAAATGATCATCTCACTAGACGGCTACGCCAAAGAACCCTCACAGATTGCAAGATCCTTGACCAAAGTTTCTCCACCTGCCGGGCCAGTAACACAATTGGCTGCCGGGGAATAAAAGATCGAGTCTAAACTAAATGGTCTGGTACCGAATCATGTGATAAAGGTCATGAAGGTAATTACAAAGTACCGACACAAGGAATACGAGGTGAACACTCAATAATCTGGGCGGAAGTGCCAAATCAAAGGCAATGGAACTAACTTGCTTTAAGGATCTTAAAAGGACCTATAATTCTGGGATAAGCTTCCCAAAACTCAACACGTCATTCATCGGAAAAATCCGTAGGAATACATGAGCTCCCACTGCGAACTCAAGTCTGCGACTACAACGGTCGGCATAAGACCTCTGTCTGCACTGGGCTGTCATCATCCTGACCTGAACCAACTGGATCATTTCCGAAGTCTCTAGACTAGCTGGGGTCCAAAAATCCTAATCTCGCAGAGTCAGAAAAACAGACTGGAGATCGACACCACCTAACAAACAAAACTTAAAGGTTGCCAATTGGAGTGCCTCCTGATAACAGCTATCGAAGGAGAATCCTAACAATGGCAAGTGACGATCCCAACTGCCGACAACAATTAATACGTATGCACAAGCATATCCTCTAGAGTCGGTATAGCCCGCTCTCACAAAACCATCATCCTGCGGATGGAAAAACGGAGCTAAAGCTCAACCAGTACCCAAGGCTTCCTGAAGTTCCTGCCCAAGGCGGCAAGCGAATAGGGTGCCCTATTTGGATACGACCCATGAAGGAACTCCATGGAACGCACAAACTTAACAAAGAACAACTGAGCAAACTGAATATAACCGGGCAACAACATCCAAATAGAGTCATACCCTGACTAAACCTGGGTAGACACCATAACGAAATTCGTGGAGATCTGCCCCTACTCCCACTTCGGAACGGTTAAAGGTTGCAACTCTCCAGCCAGTCTCAAATGCTCAACCTTAGCATGCAACAAGACAGACACCTTGAAACGAAATCCGAAACTTCACTCTTCATCCCTGCCCACCCGTAACTATCTCACAAGTCACGCTACAAATTGGTGGAACTTGAATGAGTACAAAGAGTTGATAGATGTGCCTGCTCTAGGATTTCGCGTCTCTACCTAATGGTATCAAGTACACAAACGCTTCCCTAAACGTAGTACATCTGGTCACAAATCAAGGACTCCGAATCATTACCCAGCCGAGTATGCTCAAGTATCTCTGACGAACGAGCATCGGCGGGCTGTGCCTCGCGAAGGCGATTAAGGAAAAGTGGTCGGGCGCGGACATAAGCAAGCTGTCCCCTCAGTAGAGGCGAACTTAAGCTGTACTCAACGATCAAGAACTGTAAATCTGCAGAAGACTATCTCAACAATCAGAACCCGCTGCAGGAAGATGTATATTAAGCTCTGGTGGTCCGTGAAAATCTGACACGACACTCTGAACAAGTAGTGTCTCCAAATCTCCAACGCACGACCACCGCGGCCATCTTCAGATCAGGAGTGGGATATCCTGCTAGTACTTACTCCAAATGTAAGGAAGCAAAAGCGATAACTCTATAGTGTCACCTCAGTACACAATCGAGCCCCACTCGCGAAACATCACAGTTAAACAACAAAGTCACCCGAACCAAAGCAAAGAAAGAACTGATGCAGTTGTTAACCGAGTCTTCAACTGCCGAAAACTCCGCACACATGCCTCATTCCAAAGAAAAAGAACCACCTTTCCGGTCAGTCCAGTCAACGGTGCAGCACTACGCTAGCAATACTGCACGAAACGGCGGTAAAAACCTGCTAAGCCCAAAAATCAACGGACCTCCGTCCGTACACAAGTCTGGGCCAAAGCTGTACGGTCTCAATCTTCCTCGGGACCATACGATAACCGTCTCCCGTAACTACAAGACCTAGGAGTCAACACAAACAAGCCTGAAAGAACACTTCGAGAATCTAGCAAACAGCTGGGGCTCTCCCAATGTCTGCAAAACAAATCCTCAAGTGCTGCTCCTGTTCCTCAAGACACATTGAATAGAGCAGAATGTCGTCAATAACACAACAATAACTGGTCGAGGAACGGCCTGAAGAAATTTGGTTCATCATATCTACGAATGCTGCTAGGGCATTGGTGAGTCCAATGACACCACCAAAACACACACTGCCCGTAGCACGCGCAAAAGCAGTCTTCGGAATGTCATCACTCCTAACCCGCAACAATGATGACCTGATCCCAAACAAACTTAGAAAATGTCTCGCACTCTGGAGCTGATCGAAGAAATCGTCAATGAGAGGTAAAGGATACCTATCCGCACCGTAAGCCGGCTAAATTGACGATCAATCGATACACAACCTCAAACTGCCGTCTTTCTCCTTGACGAACAGAAATAGGAGCTCCCCAATGCGAAACACTCAGACGCACAAGACCCCTAACAAACAACTCTGCAGCTGATCCTTAAGCTCCTTAAGCTTCGCCGGCTCATCTGGAACAACGTCGGAAAACTCTCGCACGAAAGGAAACCGGTCCAACAAACCCACTGTGACTCCGGTATCACGAATGAACGCCAAGAATCCTCAACATCCTCTCCTCAAAAGCCGACTAGCGAAAAAGGCTGAATTCAAGCTGTGAGAGGCGGCACCACTGTCCCCTTGTACAATAAGAACTGACTTGCCGGGAAAAATAAACCTGACTGTTTTCTCACGGTAGTCCACAGACGCCTAGCACATAGCTAACCAGTCCGTGCCTAGAAGAACGTCAAATCCAACATCTCTAGAAGGATCAAGTGACGGATGAATCTCCTAACCGATTAGCACACGAATGAAATACGTGTTGCGCAACTAAAAAATCGCTGACAGAAATTAACACAACAAACGGCCGATCTAGCTAACACGACTCTCCTCGTCCCAAACCTCTGCTACTCCCGCGACGGTCACGAAAGCTGTCTCGACGACTAAGCCTCTGTCTCTGGACTGGCACACCGGTACGAGTCCTCCACTGTTCCGGAACTCTCAAAGTCTCGGGAATACGTGTCTCGTCAACTAGGGCTACATCCACTAATGCTATGTAGGTGACGGAATGCTGTGTGCTGATAGCGAGGAACAACTGGGTAACAGGGGTGACAACCTCCTGTCGCTGCGCTCGAATGGTCTCAACCAATGAACTCATCGTCTGGCGCATGTCCTGTATCTCTGCCACAAGCTTAGCGATACCATCTGTCGAAGGCGGATCCGTCTGCTCCTGTGCAACGAGCGCGCTATCCTGGTCAGTCCTCATCCTACCCAAGTCAATTCTGACCTCGGCCTTCATGCACCTCTCTGAGTCCCCATAGTCGTCGGCAGCAAAGGCTACAAATAGAAATTAGATTCAATAAGAACACGAAAATCGAATCACAGAGATATGAATCATCAAAGAAGGAATTTCAAGAAATTTATACTTAGGTCACTTTAGGCGGAGTACCGCATCATGAATAAGCTGCAGACATACACACATTACGTTACTCTGCTTAAGCTACCTACTCCATCATACCAAGGTCATCCTACACTCCGAAAGGTAAAACCTAGCGCTCTGATACCAACTTTGTCACGACCCGAAATTTTGCACGTGACGGCCCTAATACTACGCAACGTCTACAGGTGTAACGCAGTAAAAGAAAGCCAAAACCCAGAAATCTAAACCATCAAAATAATAAGAAATAATAGCATTTTCAAAACCTTTAAAATCTCAACCCAAATTCTTTAAAAGTCCAACTTATTTCCTTTAAAATTTTGACAGCACCTCCTTTATAAAACAAGCCCCCAAAATGGGTACAACATAAATATAAAGTAAAGCATCCCCAACGGGAGCAAATCCACGCCAAAAGACGGAAAACAACCACCACAACCGATATACGACGCCGTAGCGAAGAAAGAGACGATATAAATAAAACTGCATAAAAACCTCCGAGTCACAAAATAATATACAATATCGTCCTCACATCAAGTCTCTAAGTCATACAAGATAATGGTAAATAGAGAGTACATGATACAACGAATACACAACAAGCAACATTGGATAACCGCAAAACCTACCTAAGCAAAACTGCACACTGTCAGGCAAAGCGGTATCCGCAGCAAAGATGATATGATAGATGAATAGCCTGCCTCGACTACTCTGGGGAACACCGTGCAAAACAACTGTGGCACAACGGGGGTGAGTTGCTAACTCGTGAATAGTAAATAACATATGCAGGTAATCGCAAGTATGCACGTACAGCGTGAATCTATTATATGCAATTAATAGCAATAAAAGGTCATATAAATGCAATAATCATGAAAGGTACACTAGCAGGTGCAATTAATACATAAAGCAATAATAATATGAAAATCGGTATGCAATAATCATGCAATAATGATATGAAAATGTATATATGCAACAGTCATGAAAAGTACTCAAGTAGGTACAACTAACACATGAAGTAATGCATATAAATAAAGGTATGTAAATGCAACAGTCATGAAAGGTACTCTATCAGGTACAACTAATACATGAAGCAGTGCATAAACAATAAATGTGGAGTATGGAATAAAATATGTCATTTCCACAGAATCCTGACATCATAATAGGATCACAATCCATCAAGACAATCTAAATCCCAATTCCTTAAATCAGCCCCCAAATTGGCTCCCATATCATATAAGTCTCACAAATTCTTAATGTACAGTATCGAATAAATCTCATATATCCTGAATGTACAAAATCATCAATCTCATATATATCCTGTATCCAATATCAAATGAATCACCTATATCCCAAATCCAATATCAAATAAATCTCTAACATCCTAAATATATTTGCATGAATAAATATGATGATGTATATAAATTGATATCAATACACATATATTAGCGTCCCATTCCACTAATATTGGTGTAAAGGCGTATATAACAGCGTCCCATTCCACTGTTATATATAGTTAGGAGTAAAAAGAAATATCATGAAACCAATGTGTCAAGTATCGACACAGAAATGCTGATCTATCAAGTGCTGTCACCAAGACTGGCCCCCTGATAGGTACGTATCATACGCTATCCCGAAAGCTCGAGTGCCTAGCTCTGACCCTCGTCTCTCGACGCATCCATACGCACAGACTCCCGTCGGTATCCCCATGATAACCGCCGAGTCATTGGTAATGTCACCGGAAAGTATAGTTCCCCCACTAACTCATCTCCTCACTGAGATTCTTACTCCAGGGTACCTCCAGGCCCCACCATGTACCCGCAAACGGACCCCTCCATTCCTCGCGTGGGGTATATATATATCCGAACCGATAAATCTCATGGTGACTGCTGAAATATCATATCAAAGAAAATCGGGTTTTTCAAATAATGCATAATTTCATGAACTCCCACAGTCCCCAAATCCAGAAAACATCATGAAAAATCCATATCTCAAAGCGAAAATCCATGAATATAATATATGCAACAAAAAACTGCAATGAAAGCATATAAAGGGAAAGCCGCTAATTAACTGCAACAAGTTAATATAAAATATCATGCGGTTCCTATTTTCTCCAATTCTAAATAACATCAAGTAAAGGTAAACATGTAGCTATAACCAGATATATGTGTAAACATAAAGGTATAGCAAGGTATATGTATCTACCTATAAGTAATGATGTAATATACCCCCTGGGTATAAGTGAAGTATGTGTGCAAGGTATACCTGTAGCTATGTCATGAAGTGTGTATGTACCTATCGCTAATGGTACAATACTCTATAGGTATACAAGTAACTAGCATGTAAGTATGTCAGAGCATATGTGTAAGCATGTAGGCATACAGGTATGCTATAAGTCATATGAATAATGAATTATGAATCAATGTCTCAATGTCCCTAACCAAACCATAGCATTTCTATATGTGGGTTGTGCGTGACATGGCAATTATTGACGGTGCGTGTAGCATACAATCAGTGCTCGTGCAACATGAGCCGTCAATAATAGTGCAGTGTCCTAAGGATACTAGTCCAAGCACAACAATTAAGTAAGCAGTCGGGTGAATGCGCAATTTTAAATATGAAATAGAATATGCGACAAGTCAAGACATTTCTTGTAACGTTTTGAAAATCGTTTCGGTGAAATTTCGAAAAAAAATCGGTAAAATAAGGGGGTTTTCGGTAAAAAGTCAAAATACAAAAATCATTATTATAAAATTAAATATACATATTCTAGCTATGTAATTGCTAGTATTTGGTGTTTATTGAGTCACTGGTGAAATTTCAAATTTTCCGAAAAATTTTCCGAAATTAATTATTTTAATATTATTTTAAGCCGTCACTAATACATTTAATTAGGAAAAATTACAAATTGGAATGAGTTGAAACAAATTTTGTGCATCATAAAACATTAAATAAAATTTTATCATGTGGTTTTTGAAATAAAATCGTTTGCCAAAACGGTTTAGAAAATATCGAAGAAAAAGGCTTTTTTCGGTGAAATTAGTGTTAATGGGAATTGGGGTATAGCATTTATCTTTTTTCTAACCCACACACCCATACCTCACCCTCTCCCCATGTGGCCGGCCCCACCATGACAGCCCTCCCCCTCTCCCTCTCTCCAATCACTTCTTTTTTTCAAAAGAAAAGAAAAAAAGTATAAAATGATAAGAATAGAGTGGACTTTGACTAAATTCAACTTTCCCCACCTCACTCTCTCTCCTCCCTCACCCAACCCCCCACCAATTCTGGCCGAAATTATGTCCCTACAGCAGCAGCCCCATCCCCAAATCTCACTCCATTTTTGCATCAAAAAAATCCACAAAAATCACTTCAAATCCATACAAATTCAACTCTAATTCCAAATCCAAGTTTTACCCATTATTCCTTAGCATTTCAAGCATGGATCTTTGTGAAAAGAGAGCATTTTGGGAGGCTAGATCTTAAGTTTGATCTCATGGTTTGGAGGTATAATCCTAACCCAAGTGTTTAGATTTTGATAAGCTACTTTAAATTAGTTTAATTAGCTAATTATGTGATTCCAATTTCAAGATTGAAATTGTGTGAATGTGTTTGAATGTAAATTAGGGTTTCTATCATGGGATTATGGTTGTGGTGGGTAGATTAATATGTTATGACATGTACAAATCTAAGCTAGTTTCTATATTACAAATTGCCACTTTTTAATCGTCCAATTTAAGCTATTTTGCTTACTGGGTCTTTATTATTACATTTGATGAAATTAAAAATCTAGTGAGGGTTGTATGTTAAATTAGGGTTTTTATTATATCATCAAGGTTGAAATGTATAGTTTGACATCTTAAAATATGTAAAACCTAGTTTTGGTGTTAAATTGCTAATTGTTATATATAAATTGTCCAAATTAGTTAATTGTTGCAAACTAGGTTTTTGGGTTTAATGAAATTGATGAGAGTAAATTATGGAAATGATTTATATGACTTATTTAAGATATTTAATAAGTATATTGGCCACTACATTCATTTAAACGTCCAGTTTTGTACTAAAACGGGTAATTTTTGCTTGCTAGATTTTCGGAAAAATGGCTTCTAAAGTGAATTTGGGGTTTTTGTGAATTTTAACCTATTCTATATTTAAATTAGTATTCGTGAATATGCAAATGAGTGTACTTGGGTTTTTCTCGATGGTCGGGTGTTTGCACGACGACGTCGAGGGTTTTTAGGTTGGTTTGTGAAAGCAACCATAGGTTTTGACCTATATGGGATTCGTGTGTCGTTTTGGTCATGAGTCAGATTTTAATGCGATACGGTGCGTTATGATATGTAGGTACCCCATGTGGACTTCGAGACGACAAGCAAGTGCGTGGCGACGTCGGCACCGGCAAGCGAGGACCAGGTGAGTAGATTTATATCTACGGGGAGAAGTCGGGTGGATGGCGTATAGCACCCCCGCAGTTCGTGGTGATGTATACGAATACGTATACACACATATATATATATTGATTATATTTTGTTTGAGTATATTGATGATGATATGGATATTTTGTGTTCTTGGATGATTTAGTGTCGCGAAACCCTAGAGTAGTGGTCGCACCACATTTGCACACACCCACCCATACTTGCATACTTTCTCTTTTTCTTTTGTGCTTATACGGGAATATATTGTTAGGTGTTCACATGGGTATGGGACTATGTGTTCACATACGGATTCGAGGATGATACTTGGGATTGAAATGAGTCGATGAGTTTTGTGTTGAGATTGTGATATCGGTGATATGGCAGGATTCGAACTTGAGGTACGTCCTGGTGTTATAGCGGATCTTGGGACGACGATACGGGTGAATAGTGTTATAATTTAATGGTCGACATGTGACCGGGATATGAGATATCATATACTAGGATATTGATGCTAGGCCATATTGGGCAATGTATACCCCTTGATGATGATATGTGCTGATGATATCGGTTTGTATGAGACTGTCGATCAGTAGTCAGATCATGACCATATTGATGATATTAGTATTATACTAGACATAGGTCAGTACCCTAGACTATGATCTTGGATAAATAGGATACCGGATGAATATGATATTGATCCGTACCCAGATTGGGGATGCCGTACGACGGATTTACGTACGAGCTATATTTTGATGATTGATCCGCACTCTTGACTTAGGATGTCTGATTATAGATATGGTATCGGATATAATATTATTAAGGCGGGATCACCGACTAATATATATACAGGTATGTATATATATATCGACTCAGATGTTAGGCGGTTTCCTTACCTGTAGTCCAGCTTGTTAGCTTAGCCCTTTAGTTTGTTTAGTTGTTAGATTAGATTCGACTCCTACCTATTTCAAAAGCTTACGAATCGTGGGTATTTTAAAAGACAGGTCAAGGGATTCTACGGATATTTCAAAAGACGTATCTTTTCTTAAAAACACCGTAGCCCTTAATTTTCAAAACACCGCGATTCGTGTTATTTCAAAAAGCACTATTGTAGGACTTATTTTAGGATAATGCAGTTTAGTTATCGTTGTGTCTAGTATTCTGCTCATTATTACTGTTCGCTCCGCATCGCATACTTATATTATAATTTCTTATTGCATTATTGATATCATACTGTTAGGACACCAGCACCATTACCGATGATGCGTATGTACCACGTACACTTGCTTGCCGGCTCACACACATCTTCATCGGTAATTGCCATGTCACGCACACCTTAGAAAATATTATTGCCAAATGTAGCTTGTTAACTAGTAGTTTTGACATGATGATTAGTTGCTTGCCTTATATGCTAGTTTAGACATTATAATTGTTACTTGTCACTTCATACATACTGTTTTTCACTATATGCCGCATTCATGGATGCTCATGGTTATATTCATGGTTTTACATGCTATTGATGATTCGGATTTCCATGATATTTTCTAGATTTGGAGGAAAACAGCAAAACATATATAAACTGCTTTCTCTCTTTTTAAATAAAAATGCGGTTTTTCCAAGATGTATGAGTCGTCCACCATGAGTTTGCTGATGGATTTCGAGACCCGATTCGAGGAGTTGGATGAACCGTTTCGGGTACATGGTGGACCCGGTGAGGTACCCCGGGGCAAGAAGCTCGTGGTGTTGACGATGAGCCTGGCAGGGGAAGACTACCTACCGGTGATTTTACCCGACGCGTCGGATATCCGGAGGATACCGTCGTGGTCTTGAGATGGATGGTAGGGGCCGGTGTGGACTGACGGCACCCAAGATATTGAGATTGAGACATTGAGATTTCGAGATATTGAGGTACTGAGATTTGATGATACAGGCCAGTCCGGATAGCCGGAGCATGAGGTTTTGAGACATTGAGATTTATGTTTTATGTCGATGCTAGACACTGTTGATGCTGATTTCATTTATGATACCTCATTTTAAAAATACAAAGGAAATCTCACTAATTTATAAGGACAGTTTCTTCATTTACATGTATTCTGTTTTCATGCATTCATACCTCATTCATATGATATATTGCTACCTGAGGCACTGACACGGGCACATGAGATCACACTCGGGTTAGATATTACCCTAGCCATTGTTATAGGCTGCATGTTATTCATATATTTGAGGATATATTATGATCATTGACCTAGGTTGCGTTATTTATGCGATTTCTGTGCGTAGATGTTTTTCTATTCACGAGTTGGCAACTCACCCCCGTTGTGCCCCAGTTTCTTGCAGGTTTGCCGTACAGGTTTCATTATGGCTTGCGGGCATAGTTTTCCTTCGGGTGATTTGCTAGTAGTTGGGTTTACTTGTATCGTACCCCCCATTATATAACTTGTATATTATTACTCTGTTGTATCTAGAAGTTCCATCAACCAAACATGTATTTATTCTTTGAGATAGAGACCAGTGATGTTATTCTTTCGACCTTAGAGTCGCGCGTTTTATTTCTTGTAGTTTTGAGTTTCCTTTTGAGTTTTGATCATCGTCGTTGGCGCTGTATATTATATTGCTTGTGTGGTTGTGGCCGTCGATTGACGAAGAGCTAGCTCCCGCTTGGGGATGCCTTTTTTTTGATTTCGTATACTATTCATATTGTATCCCGTTTGGTTGGGGCAGTATTTACAAAGGAGACTCTGCCGAAATTTTCAGAAATACTTGATGTTTTTAAAACGCATAATTCGGCTTATGCTATTAAAACTACTTGTTTTAAATTGGTTTTCCTTCACTCTACTACTTTTCTTGGTTTGGATTTCTGGGTTTCGGCTTACGTAGATTACGTACGCCTCGAGACGTTCGTAGTTTAAGTGCCGGTCATATTCCATACTTTCGGGACGTGACAAAGTTGGTATCAGAGCGTTAGGTTTTACCTTCGGAGCGTAGGATGACCCTTGGTGATAGAATAGGTGACTAAAGTAGAGTGACGTACCGTGGGTATGTTCCGCGGCATACTTACGATACGCTATTCCATTTAAGGAGCCTTGGTTGTACATTTCTTTGCTCAGTATTATATTCATTCTGATCTAGCCTCATCAGTACCAGTTATGGTTTTGCTGCCACGATTAAGGGCAGGGAGAGCTACGGATAGAGTTGCGGTCAGCACGAGCTCGTCATGAATGAGGACTGACCAGGGCGAAATTCCGGCGACACACGATTGCGGAGATGTGTCTTTTTATTGTGTTTTCACGCCCCGAACATTGGATGGGTCGCCGTATGAGATTACTTGGACGTGCCGATCAGCACTAGAGGATTGAGCCACTGACAGAGGCCAGCCAGATTTTGGTGACCGTTGGTGTATTGCTTACTCATGATGATTGAGACACTGTTCAGCGTGCAGACGAGTGAGCCAGTTGTTGCTGCGAGTGACGAGATATCGCCCCATATGTTGGAGCTATTGCAGGACGAGTTGTACTAATAGATGCTAGAAGGTCGCTAGTCACCCGATGATGAATGACTAGGACAGGTGGTTCGTTCGCCTACCCCGATGCGAGGTCATCAGATAGATTGATTCCAGCTAGAGACGACTTCACGCGGAAACGTTGAGAGTCGACAGAGACGATCGAATGTCAGAAACCTATTATTCCAAGTTTAAAGTAGTCGGAAAGACATGCATGCAATTCTATGGTCCATCTAGAAGAATGAAACCCTAACTCGACTTAATGACCGTGTGAAAGCCTTGGAACCTTCGGGTTTGTGGCAGTTCTGCGGCGCCATTAGTGGGGCTTGGGTTTGCCCTTCTACGGCTGGACCACCGATGCTGTGGTATGTGTTCGATACTATTAAACTGTGCCCAAGATGTTGAGATCCTGGGGGATTATGAGGTTTTGACGAATTGATCGAATGGTTCGACTTCATTCGGATGCTAGGTGGTGAGATGCATTCTTGGGAGACTCCAGATACGAGGATAGTCGTTGGAGCTCAGTCCATGCAGCCACGACGAGACGAGTCCGGAGCAGTCGACATTAGAGAAAAGTGGAGTAAGAGGTTCGTACGAGATCTGGATAAGACGACGTTCCACTCCGCCGACATCAGAGATGCGATGCGCCTGCCGAGGTATTGTACTTGGATATACCTTCCAGAAGGAGTCGCGATGAGCATGCAGCCGTTCTGGAATAAGAAACAGAAATAGTAAAGGACGATGACTTCCGGACAGTTCGGAAGAGACATGATTTGGGAGAGAACTCGACGGGACCTTTCTGGGATGAATTACGAGAAGACTTGGACCCAGGAGTGGTCATGTTATGCACACCGGCAGGCCAGAGTTCAGGATCGTCGATGAGACATGCTTTGAGTGATCAGGACAGTTGGCAAGAGATTCTTGGAGGATACGCTTGAGCGGGACTATTCCGCCATACTTGATTTTGCGTATTTTGGGCGATCTATTCGCATGATTGATTTTGATGATTGAGTTTCATGATATTTGTTTTCATGGACCATGGTTGCACTTACTGAGTATTTACGATTTTTGCACAGTTGTTGCACTTGAGATAGTTTTCGTGCCTTAGTTTCTCATGTTTGTGATTTTATGGATTTCATACAGTTGAGTTGATTTTGTGCGTATGTACACACACGATTTGGTTTTTGCACTCGGTATAGTTCATATATGCTTGCAGTGCAGTGTTATGTATGTTGTGCATTTAGATGCACTGGACTTCGATTTCGATTGTGATGTTCGATATTTGTTTTGTGCACCTTGTGCACCTGATTGGATTTTGCGCATGTTCGGCGCTTGATATTGGATTTTATGATTTCGTGCCTAATGAATGCACCTGGTTTTGATTTTCGTGCATGTTGAGCGCATGTTTTGAGAAGCGATTTCGGTACACACCAGATGCACTAAATCGAGATTCTTCGTGCATGTCAGATGCACCTGATTTTGCTGTCAGGCACCCACGTTGCCCATGACAGATGTTTCGTGCATACCCGATGCACTTAGATGTTGTTTCTGTGCGCATGTATGGCACATATATGGATTTTGATTTCCGTGTGCACCAGACGCACGTAGTACTCATACGCGTATTTTGGGATTGATTTTTCCTACAGAGCGGTACATTTTTATGATATTTACTATGTGTTTTCGTACTGGGCAGGACTAGTCAAAGGACAGTACCTGAATATATTTGGCATTCATTTCCTTCAGATATTTACATATATAGATTTGATATTTACGTGTATAGTTTCGAGTAATATCATATTGGTTTTGTATTGGATTTGACATTTGTGTCTTTACCATGACTCCGATGATTGCGGGATGCTTGACGGAGTTTTGATTTGAGTTATATGCTCATTGCTCATGCGCATGCATTGCGCTATGATGCGTTTTATGTACTTATGGTTTCGGAGCCCGGGCGATTTGATGGTTTTGGCTGAAATATTTCAGTATTTGGGGGGAGTTTTAATTTAAATTCGGGGACCGAATTTCTTTAAGGGGGGAAGATTGTAACGTTTTGAAAATCGTTTCGGTGAAATTTCGAAAAAATCGGTAAAATAAGGGGGTTTTCGGTAAAAAGTCAAAATACAAATATCATTATTATAAAATTAAATATACATATTCTAGCTATGTAATTGCTAGTATTTGGTGTTTATTGAGTCACTGGTGAAATTTCAAATTTTCTGAAAAAAATTTCGGAATTAATTATTTTAATATTATTTTAAGCCGTCACTAATACATTTAATTAGGAAAAATTACAAATTGGAATGAGTTGAAACAAATTTTGTGCATCATAAAACATTAAATAAAATTTTATCATGTGGTTTTTGAAAAGAAATCGTTTGCCAAAACGGTTTAGAAAATATCGAAGAAAAAGGCTTTTTTCGGTGAAATTAGTGTTAATGGGAATTGGGGTATAGCATTTATCTTTTTCCTAACCCACACACCCACACCTCACCCTCTCTCCATGTGGCCGGCCCCACCATGACAGCCCTCCCCCTCTCCCTCTCTCCAATCACTTCTTTTTTTCAAAAGAAAAGAAAAGAAAAGAGTAGAAAATGATAAGAATAGAGTGGACTTTGACTAAATTCAACTTTCCCCACCTCACTCTCTCTCCTCCCTCACCCAACCCCCCACCAATTCTGGCCGAAATTCTGTCCCTACAGCAGCAGCCCCATCCCCAAATCTCACTCCATTTTTGCATCAAAAAAATCCACAAAAATCACTTCAAATCCATACAAATTCAACTCTAATTCCAAATCCAAGTTTTACCCATTATTCCTTAGCATTTCAAGCATGGATCTTTGTGAAAAGAGAGCATTTTAGGAGGCTAGATCTTAAGTTTGATCTCATGGTTTGGAGGTATAATCCTAACCCAAGTGTTTAGATTTTGATAAGCTACTTTAAATTAGTTTAATTAGCTAATTATGTGATTCCAATTTCAAGATTGAAATTGTGTGAATGTGTTTGAATGTAAATTAGGGTTTCTATCATGGGATTATGGTTGTGGTGGGTAGATTAATATGTTATGACATCTACAAATCTAAGCTAGTTGCTATATTACAAATTGCCACTTTTTAATCGTCCAATTTAAGCTATTTTGCTTACTAGGTCTTTATTATTGCATTTGATGAAATTAAAAATCTAGTGAGGGTTGTATGTTAAATTAGGGTTTTTATTATATCATCAAGGTTGAAATGTATAGTTTGACATCTTAAAATATGTAAAACCTAGTTTTGGTGTTAAATTGCAAATTGTTATATGTAAATTGTCCAAATTAGTTAATTGTTGCAAACTAGGTTTTTGGGTTTAATGAAATTGATGAGAGTAAATTATGGAAATGATTTATATGACTTATTTAAGATATTTAATAAGTATATTGGCCGCTATATTCATTTAAACGTCCAGTTTTGTAGTAAAACGGGTAATTTTTGCTTGCTAGATTTTCGGAAAAATGGCTTCTAAAGTGAATTTGGGGTTTTTGTGAATTTTAACCTATTCTATATTTAAATTAGTATTCGTGAATATGCAAATGAGTGTACTTGGGTTTTTCTCGATGGTCGGGCGTTTGCACGCCGACGTCGAGGGTTTTTGGGTTGGTTTGTGAAAGCAACCATAGGTTTTGACCTATGTGGGATTCGTGTGTCGTTTTGATCATGAGTCGATTTTAATGCGATACGGTGCGTTATGATATGTAGGTACCCCATGTGGACTTCGAGACGACAAGCAAGTGCGTGGCGACGTCGGCACCGGCAAGCGAGGACCAGGTGAGTAGATTTATATCTACGGGGAGAAGACGGGTGGATGGCGTATAGCACCCCCGCAGTTCGTGGTGTTGTATACGAATACGTATACACACATATATATATTGATTATATTTTGTTTGAGTATATTGATGATGATATGGATATTTTGTGTTTTCGGATGATTTAGTGTCGCGAAACCCTAGAGTAGTGGTCGCACCACATTTGCACACACCCACCCATACTTGCATACTTTCTCTTTTTCTTTTGTGCTTATACGGGAATATATTGTTAGGTGTTCACATGGGTATGGGACTATGTGTTCACATACGGATTCGAGGATGATACTTGGGATTGAGATGAGTCGATGAGTTTTGTGTTGAGATTGTGATATCGGTGATATGGCAGGATTCGAGCTTGAGGTACGTCCTGGTGTTATAGCGGATCTTAGGACGACGATACCGGTGAATAGTGTTATAATTTAATGGTCGACATGTGACCGGGATATGAGATATCATATACTAGGATATTGATGCTAGGCCGTATTGGGCGATATATACCCCTTGATGATGATATGTGCTGATGATATCGGTTTGTACGAGACTGTCGATCAGTAGTCAGATCATGACCATATTGATGATATTAGTATTGTACTAGACATAGGTCAGTACCCTGGACTATGATCTTGGATAAAGAGGATACCGGATGAATATGATATTGATCCGTACCCAGATTGGGGATGTCGTACGACGGATTTACGTACGAGCTATATTTTGATGATTGATCCGCACTCTTGACTTGGGATGTCTGATTATAGATATGGTATCGGATATGATATTATTGAGGCGGGATCACCGACTAATATATATACAGGTATGTATATATATATATATATTGACTCAGATGTTAGGCGGTTTCCTTACCTGTAGTCCAGCTTGTTAGCTTAGCCCTTTAGTTTAGTTTAGTTGTTAGATTAGATTCGACTCCTACCTATTTCAAAAGCTTACGAATCGTGGGTATTTTAAAAGACAGGTCAAGGGATTCTACGGATATTTCAAAAGACGTATCTTTTCTTAAAAACACCGTAGCCCTTAATTTTCAAAACACCGCGATTCGTGTTATTTCAAAAGGCACTATTGTAGGACTTATTTTAGGATAATGCAGTTTAGTTATCGTTGTGTCTAGTATTCCGCTCATTATTACTGTTCGCTCCGCATCGCATACTTATATTATAATTTCTTATTGCATTGTTGATATCATACTGTTAGGACACCAGCACCATTACCGATGATGCGTATGTACCACATACACTTGCTTGCCGGCTCACACACATCTTCATCGGTAATTGCCATGTCACGCACACCTTAGAAAATATTATTGCCTAATGTAGCTTGTTAACTAGTAGTTTTGACATGATGATTAGTTGCTTGCCTTAAATGCTAGTTTAGACATTGTTATTGTTACTTGTCACTTCATGCATACTGTTATTCACTATATGCCGCATTCATGGATGCTCATGGTTATATTCATGGTTTTACATGCTATTGATGATTCGGATTTCCATGATATTTTCTGGATTTGGAGGAAAACCGCAAAACATATATAAACTGCTTTCTCTCTTTTTAAATAAAAATGCGGTTTTCCCAAGATGTATGAGTCGTCCACCATGAGTTTGCTGATGGATTTCGAGACCCGATTCGAGGAGTTGGATGAACCGTTTTGGGTACATGGTGGACCCGGTGAGGTACCCCGGGGCAAGAAGCTCGTGGTGTTGACGATGAGCCTGGCAGGGGAAGACTACCTACCGGTGATTTTACCCGACGCGTCGGATATCCGGAGGATACCATCGTGGTCTTGAGATGGATGGTAGGGGCCGGTCTGGACTGACGGCACCCAAGATATTGAGATTGAGACATTGAGATTTCGAGATATTGAGGTACTGAGATTTGATGATACAGGCCAGTCCGGATAGCCGGAGCATGAGGTTTTGAGACATTGAGATTTATGTTTTATGTCGATGCTAGACACTGTTGATGCTGATTTCATTTATGATACCTCATTTTAAAAATACAAAGAAAATCTCACTAATTTATGAGGACAGTTTCTTCATTTACATGTATTCTGTTTTCATGCATTCATACCTCATTCATATGATATATTGCTACCTGAGGCACTGACACGGGCACATGACATCACACTCGGGTTAGATTTTACCCTAGCCATTGTTATAGGCTGCATGTTATTCATATATTTGAGGATATATTATGATCATTGACCTAGGTTGCGTTATTTATACGATTTCTGTGCGTAGATGTTTTTCTATTCACGAGTTGGCAACTCACCCCCGTTGTGCCCCAGTTTCTTGCAGGTTTGCCGTACAGGTTTCATTATGGATTGCGGGCATAGTTTTCCTTCGGGTGATTTGCTAGTAGGTGGGTTTACTTGTATCGTACCCCCCATTATATAACTTGTATATTATTACTCTGTTGTATCTAGAAGTTCCATCAACCAAACATGTATTTATTCTTTGAGATAGAGACCAGTGATGTTACTCTTTCGACCTTAGAGTCGCGCGTTTTATTTCTTATAGTTTTGAGTTTCCTTTTGAGTTTTGATCATCGCCGTTGGCGTTGTATATTATATTGCTTGTGTGGTTGTGGTCGTCGATTGACGAAGAGCTAGCTCCCGCTTGGGGATGCCTTTTTTTTGATTTCGTATACTATTCATATTGTATCCCGTTTGGGGGGGCAGTATTTACAAAGGAGACTTTGCCGAAATTTTCAGAAATACTTGATGTTTTTAAAACGCATAATTCGGCTTATGCTATTAAAACTACTTGTTTTAAATTGGTTTTTCTTCACTCTACTACTTTTCTTGGTTTGGATTTCTGGGTTTCGGCTTACTTAGATTACGTACGCCTCGAGACGTTCGTAGTTTAAGTGCCGGTCATATTCCGTTCTTTCGGGACGTGACATTTCTAGCCCAGATGCATAACGCTATGCTGGAATTTCCCCTGTAGATGTTAAATCTACTCACCAACGCTCCTGGATATATGAAGCCTACCGCCTGTTTGTCCTTTATCGTAGCATCCGAAGTCCCCGCCTGCGAACCTAAAATTTCACAAACAAATCACATAAGCTAAATATCCTACATCGACGAAAAGACAAAGAAACAAAAGGATAATGCCCTGAAAATTACACTGCGCACTTAGCGTATCTAACGCACACGACATCGGTCAAAAACCCTAATTAGGGTACACTAAGTCTAGACTCTGATCGTCCCGATTGCGCAACACAACAAATTAAAATGCGAGGAATATAATAGATATAACTTCGCAACGACTAATTGAATCCATGTCGGAAAAACCCCGAAACCTAGTAAACAACTTACCGCAATATTTCGTACTAGTTTCAAGCTAATGCATATCTAGCGATTACAAACACCTTATATTAGCTTAACTAAGCTTGCCAAACCATTTCTAAATTTTTAAACTTGCTTAATTAAGTTTTAGCAAAAACCTAGTAAGCAAAAAGCCTTAATTAAACAAAGTAGTAATTAACAATAATTATCATTTCTACTAGGTTAAACTCTTCCTAATCACAAATTAACACTTCAATTAACATTAAACACTTAATCAAGTTTTACCCTAACTTGAATTTCATAAAAATTATGAATAATGAATTAAATCAAGAATTTAAAGCTATGATAACCATTTAATTAACTAACTTAAAGATCTAAACATAACAATTTAAGATTAGGGTTTTGAAAATTATAGCTCAACAAGAACACAAAATAACAACTTTATCCATCCTCTTAGCCTCCAAAAAACCATGCTTTGTTGAAGATCCAAGCAAGATTAGTAAAAGGAATTGATGGTTTAATTTTTATTTAGGAATTTTTGGATTTATTTTGGGATTTTTGATGAGTTTTTTGATCTTGGAAAATGAAGAAATGCGCTTGGAAAAGTTTGGGGCAGAAATGGGGGAAGAGAGGTCGGCCAAGGTGAGGGGGTGTCTGTGTAAGAAAAATGGGGAAGTTTCTAGCAAAAGAAATCAATTAATGCACATTTAATGCAAAATACCACCTTTTATTCATTTTCTTTTCTTTTTCTTTTAAAATTTAATTCCATTGACCAAAAAAAATCTTGATATTTAAAAAGATGGTTCTAAAATAATTGTAGTGATAATTTCTAATGATTCTTATTTAGAAGAAATTTCTCGATTTACGTGCATATTTTACCGGTTAAAATAATATTTTATTTGGGAAAAATTCTATCTGAACCAAAACCTTCCATATACCCCCAAAGTTCGTGCACATGCTTTATTTTAGCTACAATAGGTGCCGGCAAGTTTATACGGACGTTTGATCAAAATCGGGTTAAAACGGAAAATAACCAACTATTTTGCCCTAAAACGGAAAAATTCGCAAAACGATTTCTAAAACGTTACATTGATCTTCGCCTTGGGGCGTCGTGTATCTTTATTTGTGTGGTTGTGATTCCGCCTATTGGCGAAGAGCTGGTTCCCGCTTGGGGATGCCTATATTATTGTTATGTATTGGTTTTGGATCAAAATTTACAAAGGAGCTGCTGCCCAATTTTCAAATGACGAAAATGTTTTAAAAAATAGTATAAAACCCACTTTTATTTTCATAGAACATCACTTATACTTTCTAAGAAGGACTTGATTTCATTATACCTTTATTTCAAAACTTCACCTCCCTTATTTTCCTAAAAAGGTTTAGATTTATGGGCTTTCTGCTTACTTGGATTACGGTGGGGTCCTATAGACTTCACGTGATTCAAGTGCCGGTCGCGTGCCAATCTTGGGTCGTGACAACAGTAAAACTTGCTATGTTTACTCGTGTTCTAGATATCCATGATAGATGTGATGATACTGTAAGTGTATATGTGCTCCTTACCGTTACAACTATGGCTTAGCGGAGTCAAAAACTTTAAAATCTTAAGCACAATACACTATAAACCCTAGGATACAAGCCCAAACACTAAACTAAACAACATTAACTAGATGTTTTAACTTTAGGTTAGTATGCAACCTTTGTTGACGGTGCTTCGAGTCTTGAAGGGTTGACTCCTCAAGCTCCTTGGGTTGATAGAACGAGCTCTCGAAGACGATCCCCCACGTCGAAGACGATCCACCCGAGGATATCAATCTAGCGATAGTTTCGACTGAAGCAACTAAAGATCGAGTCTTGCTAGGACAAGATACTTAGGAGGATGTAGTTTATAAACAAGATGCTCTCTTTGAATCCTCAAGAACTCAAGAAGAGAAAATGAGGATGAAGATGAAGAGGTGGAAATTAGAGAAATTTTCCTCACTTGATGAAAATATCAACCTCACTCAAAAAATCTCTCAATCTCTCATCTTATCTCTTTTTCACAAACAAAAGAGTGGGTGGGCTTGTGACTCACTAGGGTGAGTCACAAGCCCACACACTTCTTCATTAAATGATGAAGAGATGAGTAAGAGAGTGTAACCACTTCACTAGGTATATAAATACACAAACTTATATGCAGGGTTACCTAGCACGGCAGCAAGGTTTCGGGAGGCATCGTCCATGCCGATTTCAAAACTTGGTCGTTCTATCTAACCCTAACCTAGAATCGTATACTAGAAAATCCGACGATACTAAATGTAAACACTTTACATCTAAGTGAATGAGGGAATACAACCTTTGTAGACCGATCCTTCACTTCAAAAGCTCCATGTTGTAGTCCCTTCGCTGCGAATGGTAAACTCCCAGACTCTAGAGAGGGTTCACTTGAAGAAACGAACAAGCTTGCTCATGTCTTCGAGGCCGAAGATGATCTAGGTCGAGGAGACTCGAGCTCATGCTACCTCTTCACTAATGGTGAGATTAGTGAAGCAAATACCCTAAACTAAATGGCTAATAGTAGAAGGTGATGAAGTAGAAAGTGGGCTCACTTTAGATTTATTTTTCTCACAAAGTTTCATCACTTAGAAAAAACTAGCAAGCTTTTTCTCAAGTGAGGAAGATGATGATGAATGAAACTCATGAGGTTAGAAATGCAACCATGGTGAGTGTATGTAATGCACTAACCATTGTAGAGACTAAACCATGGCCGTGAGTTAAGAGGTTAGGTTAAAAAATATCTTAAGCTAGATAAATAAGTGGACTAAGTCAATATTCTACTAGCTTCTCCAAGCCTATCCATGACTATTCCAAATGTTTGAATTACTTAAAACAAATAAAACCCTAACTTTAACCTAGCATGGTGTGAGTCTCATACTTACATGTTGCATGTGTAACCTAGCATGACACAACAATATATATCACTTATATATTTTGTGCAAAAAGAAAACAATACATTTAACATATATCACATATATATCAATGTATCATAAGTGAGAAAAATGAATAATTAAATGAGCTAATATTAGTTAATGTAATGTAATATATCAAATATACAATTATACATTAAATTATTAAATCAACTCTTGATTTAATAATACGGCTATATCACATATAATCGACTAATATCAAATGCAACAACTTATCGAATCAACACTTGATCCGATAACTTGGCTATATCACATATAACCGACGAATGTCACATATCGTGAGAATAGAATGCGGTATCACATACTCGCATTAATCTCGGTCCCGCACATATCACATATATGCTCCTACTCCGTTTCGCATGAACCAGGAAATCTCTGTGTAGGACTCTAAAGACTCATCAATACGCCGGCAGTAGGTGATGATCATATCAAACACCCACAAGCCGCAAGCGGTCTGCTAAACGTAACGGCCACCCGGGTATTAAGCGATCAGATGATCAATAAGCAAGCCTTCTCACACTCCTGTGAATCCAATCAGTAACACTACCGTACAGTCCGGTCTCTTCGTCTGATATGTCACATATCAACAGCCTGGGGGTGGTTTAACATCAGACCCCAATAGCCTGATAAGTCATGCTGATGCAAGGTCCATAACGGTTCGAGAAACTACTGATAACACTTACCAGTAGATCTCAGCAAGCCTGGCCAGGGATTTCCTGTTATGGCCAATCGAGCATAGCGCAACATCAACTCCCAATACTGGGAGAGACGAAACCCCTCCTATCGTTCATTGCCTCCATGTGACTCGGGACTGTACCCAAAAACCACCTTTTTGCACGATCTCTTGACCGTGGTATGGTGGAAATCAAAGCACAGTGGGAATCACACAAGACTCTATGACGATCTCGGGTCTACAGACTAACCTGTACCAGTGTCACCAGAGAACTGCTATCAGACGATAGGTTTAATACCATCTAGGAAATCTCGGCGAGTCCGTTCAGTGTACCCAGTCTCCACTGAGCACCCGTATACCTTCTCTGATGTCAAACACCAATGGATGTGGGATCATCCATCGCCCATCACATGGGTCGAGAAGCACATACGCTAGTCTACTCTGGAGTATCGATGCCCTGTCTCGATCCTCCCACGACTAGGAACAATTATAGGATGTACTTCTGGACTACCCTTAGCCCTACTAGTATGATCTCCATCATAGTTCTGGTGGTCAAGTACACATCCTAAGGGCTTTGTCAACATGTGAGAGCAAGACAGCATCACGTATACAAGTCAACATGTTAAGACAAAGAGCAACCAGATAGCATACTATCATATCGAGCAAGAAAGTCCTCTTTATATATGTTCAAGCATCCACTACAATATACATCCCATGTACAGTAATGGCCTCTAGGGCATACACATAACTAACATTATAAATATAAATGCAAGCATAAAAATAAGTATACCTAAACCCGTATAAATACGTATACCGTATTTCTACCAAAATACGAATACCGTATTAGTACCAATAATACAAAATCTGCGTATTCATATTTATAAAGAAATATATGTATTTGTATCAAAGTACAAATACCCGTATTTATACAAATACACATATTCATATAAATACCGTATTTGTGTTAAAATACAAATACCTAAAAGAGAGCAATATAATACTAGTATCAAAACTGGCTGTCTTTCAAACCTGCTAGTACTACTAAACCTTCCGATTAAAGCACGTGTTCAATTGACCACCCGAGCGTAAAACTATATGAAACTACGTCGTTTCGCCTAAACCAGGAAATCCTCTGTTTGGGACTCTAAAGACTCGACAATACGCTAGCAGTAGGTTTAACCACAAGCGCGTCAGTGGCACTAGCTGTATATAACGGCTACCCAGGTATCTGTTGAAGGGAAGATCGACACGATAACTTGTCCGAAAACCCTACTAAGCCTATAAGTAACATTCTCTATGCAGTCCAGTCTGTTTGTCTAAGAGTTTCGCATATCGGGCCTGGGGGTGGTAAACGTCAGACCCCTAATAGCGTAACAAGTCGTGTCCATGTGGAGCCCAATACAACCTGAGAAACTACTGGTGTACCTACAGGTAAATCTCACTTCCCCTGGCCAGAGACCTTATGTATTGGCCAACCGTACACAACGTGATATCAACTTCCAATACTGGGAGAGACGAATTCCTTCTATCCCCTACTGCCTCCAAGTGCTTCGGGACTGCACCGAATTACCACCTGTCTGCATGACTCATTTGAGCCGTGTTAAGGTAGTAATCTAAGTACAGTGGGAACACACTCGAGACGAATAGTGATGTCAAGTCAACGGATGTCACAATCTAATTTAGGAACGCGACCGGCACTTAAATCACGTAACGTCTCAAGTCGTAACGTAATTCAAGTAAGCCGAAACCCAGAAATCTAAATAATGAAAAGAAGTAGAGTGGTAAAACATTTGTTTCAAAATATCACATCTCTTTTTAAAATCACAAGTTGTTACTAAAAATTCGGCAGCATCCCTTTGTAAAAACTGGTCCAAAACGGATACAAAACATAATATATAAAAAGGCATCCCTAATTGGGAGCAATCTCACGCCTAAAGGTGGAACACAACTACAAAATATATATATACAACGCCATAGGCAAAGAAATAAGCAAATAAGAAGTGAAACTACATCGCAACATAATACAAAAGCCGGCTCACACGAGCATTACACCCAGAGTCACATATAATACAAATATCGAATCTCTCAGTCTCATCTCTAAGTCAAATACATACAGGTGGTAGATGGAGAGTACTAGATACAAAATAAGATATACAAGTAGAAGCATATGGATACTCATACAAAAACCCACCTACAGAATATTTCACGCCCAAAAATAGAGGTATCCACAGAAATAGATGAAATAAAGTGCCCTGCCACGACTACACTGATTATCAGTCCTGCAAGACACTGTGGCACAACGGGGGTGAGTTGCCATCTCGTGAGTAGTAAATAACATCATACGAGTAATCGCAAGCATGCACGAAAAAGCGACAAATCCTAACTATGCAGTCATGATGGCATATGTAATAATAGTGTGGAATGCAACATAATCCTGATCAAGGTACAACATCGGGGAAGAATAGCAATATAACAGAGCATGTTATAATAAGTCCAACATGTGGGATAAAACAGAGTCATCATCAATAAATCATCATAAAACCGGTGTCCAACAACGACACCTAAATCCCAATGTCTCAGGCGCCATCACTCTAATCAGCCCTCATATCCATCTCATCATATAACTCCCAACGGTATCCTCTGGATATCCGCTGAGTTTCCATACAATCACCGTTAGGTAGTGCTTCCCTGCCAGGCTCATCGTCTACTCCATAATCTTCTTACCCCGAGGTACCTTATCGGGCTCACCATATACCCATAGACAATTCCTTCTCACTCCTCAAATCGGGTATACTCATCACTCAGAACTGAGAAAACCCATGGTGGACACGTAATATCATATCAAAGAAAACCGCCCTTTTTAAATATTTCAAGTTTCAAAATGTACTTTGCGGTTTCCTAAATCCACTAAACAGAAATCTCATGAAATATCATATGAGAATATTGTACAATAGCAATGTATGTATGATGCTAACATGATGCGTACTAGTACAATGAATAATGTCTAACTATCAATTATAAATGTAGTACAATGTAGTTATCCATGGAAATTTCTATAGTGTGCGTGACATGGCAATTACCAATGGTATGTGTGGACTAATGAATCAGTGCTCGTGCAACATGAACCGTTTGTAATGGTGCAGTGCCCCTATTAATAATATGTCAATGTACAACAGGTAATAGGATGCACAATATGATACGCATGTACAAATCACAACATATAAACATATAGAACAAGATATTATCACTTGAATCTAGCCATCGGCGCTTAATGCCATGCAGGCGATTCCCCCATAGATGTTAAATCTACTCACCGGACGGCCTCGAGCTAAGTGAATCCGATCACCTCTTTGCCCTTCCTAGCTGCGTCCAAAGTCCCCGCAAGTGATCCTTGAAAGTGTGTCTTAGCACCTCTACTAGGTTTCCACATGCATCAAGTATGAAATTTTAAAAAATCTAGAGGTCTAAGCTACACTAACCTAAAATTAAACAAGAGAATTAGGGTTTGTAAACATGTAAACAAGCTTTACACTAAGTGAATAATGAATACAACCTTTGTAGACCGGTCCTTCACTTCTAAAGCTGCAAGTAGTAGTCCCTTAGCTCGAAGTAGTGGTCCCTCGAACTCTTCTTAAGCTCCACTTGGTGATAGGAATGAGCTTGCTTCGTTGTCTTCGAGGCCGAAGATGATCAACCTTGAAGTTACTCTAACTCAAGGTACCTCTTCACTAATGAAAGAACTAGTGAAGCAAACAACCTAATCTAATGAGCTAGATGAGATTAGGTTGATGAAGTAGGAATTTTGCTCACTTTAGAAATCACTTTTTCTTTTTCTTTCTTCAACTCAAGAAAACCTAGAGAGGAAGAATATGAACTTGGATGATGAAAATATCATATGTTCAAGTGAGAGAGTGAACTATGGTTTAAAGATAAGAATTAGGGTGAGAAAAGATCTAGAGTAAAATAAAATTAGTGGAATGAGTCATGGTTTCTACATACTTCTACAAGCATCAAAGCCATACCTCATTTTGATTTTACTCTAAATAATTAATTACCCTAATTATCTTTAGCCTTGGTGTGAGTCTCATACACTCATATTCAATGTATCATCCACCATGACACAGTAGAGTTTTATATATATATATATATATATATATCATTATATATAATCAAGAGAAGAAAATCTTTAGTGAGCACAATATTAGTTAATATATATTAAGAAATCAAATATAAAAATATATATCAAATTATTAAATCAACACTTGATTCAATAATCCGGTCATATCATATATAACCGACTAATATCATTTATATGTATATCAATTTATTAAATCAAAACTTGATTTAATAACTCGGTCATATCACATATAACCGACAACTTTCAATATACATATAACATATCATTGAATCAACACTTGATTCAACAATCCGGTTCACATATAACCTAACCGATACCAAATATCACGAGAATAGAATACGGTATCACATACTCGTATTTAATCAAGATCCCGCACATATCACCATATGCGCCCTACTTCGTTTCGTTTGAGCTAGGAAATCTCTGTGTGAAACTCTAAGGACTCGTCAATATGCCAGCAGTAGATAATGATCACATCAGTCACCCATAAGCTGTCAGCGGTACTAGCTGGACGTAACGGCTACCCAGATATTGAGCGAATAGAAGATCAATACGCAAGCTTGTCCAAACTCCCGCAAAGGATATAAGCAACAATTACCGTACAGTCCGGTCTCATTGTTTAATATGTCTCATATCAAGTCTAGGAGTGGAATCATTAGACCCCAGTAACTTGATAAGTCATGCCAATGTGTGGCCTATAACCGTTCGAGAAACTACTGATAACATTTATCAGTAAACCTCATCAGCCCTGGCCAGGGACTTGCTGTTATAGCCAATCAAGCATAGCGCAATATCAACTCCCTAACCGGGAGAGACGAAACCCCTCCTATCGCTCACTGCTTCCATCTGACTCGGGACTGTACCCAAAATCCACCTGTTTGCACGACTCCTTTGAGCCGTGGTAGGGAGGAAATCAAAGCACAGTGGGATACACACAAGACACTATGACGATCTCGGATTTACAGACTAACCTGTACCAGTGTCACCAGAAAACTGCTATCTGACGTTAGGTATGGTACCATGTAGGAGTTCTCGGTAAGTCCTGTTCGGTGTACCCATTCTCTAATGAGCAACTGTGTATGGTAACGGTGAAGCACTTGGTGTATGGTCTAAAGAAATTTTCTTTAGTCCATACTTTGTTGGTATACATGGATTCCATCTCAAGTGCTTGGTCCTTCTCAAGTGCTTCTCTCCAGTGTCACCAGAAAATTTCTTTAGTCCATACTTTGTTGGTATACATGGATTCCATCTCAGATCGCATAGCATCCAGCCATTTCACAGAGTCCCCACTCATGATGGCCTGCTCGAAACTAGTTGGGTCATCATCTTTCATGATGCAATCCTCGCTCCCACCGTCTATGAGAAAACCGTAGTATCTCTTAGGTGGATGAGGAACCTTACTAGATCTGTGGAGTGACTGTGGTTCGTCGAGGACTATCGAATCCTCCGGTTCTACCAAATCATCAGCTGTATTTTGTGTAGCTGGAACTTCTTCCAGTTCTACCTCATAACCACTAATTTCTTTCATAAGAAATTCCTTTTCTAAAAAAGTGCCATTCCGAGAAACAAACACATTTTGTTCCTCGGTGTGGTAGAAGATATACCCTCGCGAATGTTTGGGATATCCAAGAAACTTACTTAGAACAGACCTTGCCTCGAGTTTGTCCGGATTTTGCTTTTTAACATAGGCCGGATAACCCCACATCTTAATGAAATTAAGATATGGTCTCTTCTCATCCCATATCTCATATGGAGTGGTAAATACTGATTTGGTCGGAACTCTATTCAATAGGTATGCAGCTGTCCTATGTGCATAACCCTAAAAGGAAATAGGTAACTCAGCAGTACTCATCATAGAGCGTACCATATCTGATTGGGTGCGATTCCTCCGCTCCGATACACTATTGTGCTGTGGTGTATATGGAGGAGTAAGCTGAGGGAGAATCCCATTCTCTTTTAAATAATCCCGGAATTCCGTGCTCAAGTATTCTCCTCCTCGATCAGATCGTAGGACTTTAATACTTTTATCCGTCTAGTTCTCAACTTCGTACTTGTATTCTTTGAATTTCTCAAAAGCTTCAGATTTGTGTTTCAACAGGAACACACGTCCGAATCTTGAGAGATCATCGGTGAATGTAATAAAGTACGAGGAACCATTCCTGGCATGCGTAGACATAGGACCGCATACATCACTATGTATCAGTCCCAAGAGTTCAGTAGCTCTTTCTCCGTGTCCAGTAAACGGAGTTTTGGTCATCTTATCTGTGATACATGACTCGCAAGTTTCATAAGATGTAAATTCGAACGGATTCAAATATCCATCTTTATACAACTTAGCTAGTCTTGTCGCATTGATATGACCAAGTCTACAATACCACAAGAAGGATTCGTTCATTTCTGAAATTTTCCTCTTGTATGCGTTCTGTATATTCAGAACTGTAGTTTAATTTAGAACGTATATACCATTATACAACGTACCAAACCCAATCAACACTTAATTTAAGAAAATGTTCATAACATTTTTCTCTAATACAAAGTTATATCCTTTTTTATCTGATAAAGAAATTGATATTATGTTGCACATCATTTTGGGTACGAAATAACAGTCGATCAAAATCAATGTATTATCATTTGGTAATACAAGGTGATATTCGCCAACTGCTTTGGCTGCAACAATTGCACAATTCCCTATTACGAGAGACTTATCAACCTTTCCCATTTCTCTACTTCTTCTTAACCCATATAACATATTACAAACGTGGGATCCTGATCCGGTATCCAATACCCAGGACGTAGAGCATACTGAGAAACAGTTCTCGGTAACGAACACACCCGAAGAAGATGCATCATCATGCTCTTTCTTCGTTCGGGTTGCGTGGGAATCCTGATATTCCTCTATTCCTTGCTCAGACTTATGACAGCCATAAGATAGAGCAGAACCAACGTTCTCCAGCTAAGTATAATAAGCGGGTTCGGTCAATACATCCATATTATTATCTTGATTAAGGCGTGTCATGGTCGCTACCTAGAGAGAGAGAGAGAAGAAAACATTTTAGCATGCGCTATTGCAAGATTAGATTCGTTATTATCTTATCTGATCAAGATGGCTTCTACTGTTTTTATCAAATCTTCCTTCAAACCCTAAAAGGTAAGATTAGCCGGGATTAATTACACCCTATAAGTTCGCCAATCGGTCAGCCAGGCAGGTATTGGTACTCTGAAGGAGTCTCTCCATGCTTTAGCATGGAACAAATTAAATAACCTCGTTTTCGCAGGGACATAACCCTGTTAACACCTTTCTTAGACACCTACTGGATTAGCTAATTGTAAAGTGCAAAACTCTCTCATGAGTAACTCATACTCGCAATAGGTATTGGGATCCAACTATCTCATAGAAGGTATGCAATCTCATTGCAAATTTCAACACTTGAAATTCCCAATATCTGATTTTACCCTTAACTTCCTATGACCTTGATGGAGGCCAACAAACCATAGGCCTCTAGTCAAGTTCAACACGTTCATTTCGTGATTGAATTAAACCCACCCGCACGACCCTTGACGGAAGCCAACAAAGTCGTACGACTACCCTAATCCAATCGTATAATATGCTGCAGATAAGCACTAATTAGCTACCGCACACTACGCCTTGATAGAGGCCAACAAACGTAGTACGAATACTAAATAGTCCTTATCTGAAATGACGGAGGGTTACAACAGGTTTTTAAGAAAACCTTTAGCGTAATGAACTTGATATCGTTGTAGAATCAAGTGATTTGAAAAGGAGTGGTTTAAGTTCCGCTTTTAAAATCGAGTTGTTTTTCAAAAATAAAGCGAGTGGGTTATAGCATTTGCTAGCTTTTGCCAAAGAAGTCACTCCCGGTGAAGGGATCTAGGCTCTTTCCTCATCGAATGAGGTGCTGGATATTCATCAAGAAATACCACTATGCAAAGTAAGAACTAGAACTACCCTTTTGAAAATTTTGATTCTACAACATCTTTATGTGTCTATTCTTTTCATTAATCTCATTAATGAAGTCCCATCATTTATGTTTCCTAAATATCACAGAAGAAACGAAAATAGAACGTACGCTTATGCTATCCGCATTCGCCACGGGGTCCCATCATGCACCGTTAAGTTACTTAAGTAACGGCAGAGCGGGGGCAGAACTAGCGCGGGTGCAAAACATAAGACAAAGTTTATTATATATATCATATATATATATAGCATTCGTCTCACGCAGTTATATGACCACATCATAGAACATAGGCAGCAAAAACAAACATATGAAATATAGGATATACTAGGAGGTCCGTGTTTTAAATTAAGACAGTAATGAATAACACGGATTCCACGGTCGTGATGAATAGCCAAACCCACATCCCTAGACCCCTACGAGAGCAGCAAGTGACTCTGCCAATTCTAGAGTTAAAAGACCCGGTCTCGACTCCTCGAGATGGTCTCCCACTGGACTCTAGAACCCGGTCACTTGTGCTCCTCGCCTTGGGTCTATCCTAATGCGGAAAAGTAAATAATATACATCAATAGTGACATCATCCTTAACCCGGAAGTGTCCCATACATACAATTTATTACATGAATGAAAATAGAAAAACTTTCATCTCAAGTAAAACTCCCGGATATTCAATCACGATAATCCAACATAACATATCACAGCAACACATAACATCACATATCATCAACGTAAGTAAATATGCGTATTCCTGATGTCGTTGACGTATAGCAATGAGATCTGGGATACCCTACATATTGCACTTACGGTCTGTTCCCTCCGAATGGCGGCCGAGACATGACGTCTTGCCTGAGATTCGGGGCAGATGCAAATTGGTGCTATCCGTCCACCTCTCCGAAGATGCCAAGTTGATTTATGGCACCGTGTATCGAAGGTTTAAACGAATGCGTCCGATATAGCAGACTTCGTCAGATTCCCCCTCGCTTGAGGGGTTTTTGATTGTGGGGACGCTCTTCCCTGCAGGCACAAGCCCCTGCAGTTAATTACGATACCGTATCGCGGTAACCACTTTCTCCTTCTCTAGATGGTCACTTCGTGTCGTGTGTGTTTATTTTGTGTTTAGTTGCCCGTGGATTGTATACGGAGACTGAGTTATGTCGTCGCCTGTAGGGCGTGGACTAGTCCAAATCCGTATTATCTTAGATTTGGGTTTGGGGGTTTGGGTTTAAGAATACGTTAGTCTCATTGGAGACCACTTAAACGTTTGTTAAGGATACTTCAGTCTAGTTTTAGACTAAGATCAACTTAACGGGATCGTTTAGATCCAACAATAGACCAATTAAGGGAGCCCTGTTGTTTAGTTTAGTGACATTGCGGTCAATAGGTAGTTTAAGGACATTGCGGTCCAATGTTAGTTTTAAGACGTTGCGGTCAAGGTTTAGGACATCATAGTCCGTGGGTTTAAGGACTCCACGGTCCAAGGTTAGTTTTAAGACATCACGGTCAAGGTTAAGGACATCATAGTCCATGGGTTTAAGGACCCCACAGTCCAATGTTAGTTTTAAGACATCACGGTCAAGGTTAAGGACCTCATAGTCCATGGGTTTAAGGACCCCACAGTCCGTATCGATATGTGGTCATCGGGACCCGTCACCTCTTTGAAGACGTTGAGGAATTACAATGCCAAGTATCAAAGGAGTGAAGAGATGTACCCTTAAACCGAGGTAGATTAAATAATCTTTGGCCCAATTTGGAACCAAGACCAATTAATTATATTATGAGCCCATTGGCTCAGTTGAATTTGAATTGAGGACTTATGGCCAGCTTGGGCTAAGTCCAATCATGTTTAGGATATTGACCATCTGTTGGTCTATCAGAGGGGATGCTTTGCCTCTAGACACTTAACCAACGGGGCTAAAATTAGTGTTAAACACTAAAACAAATCATTGTTAAACACTAGCAACAGAGATCTCAAATTAGTGTTGAACACTAAAGTAAATCAGTGTTAAGCACAGAGTTTCAATTTAGTGTTAAACACTAAGGCAAGAGGAGTCACGTGGTAACACGTGAGGGCGCCCTGCTTCCCTTTATTTTATTCGGTCAGAAGTCTTGAATATTTTGAAGTATCACGTGCTATCACGTGATGGGCATTTTGATGCTTGTCTGTTAAAGCTTCGGCCAAGGGGTCACGTGGTAGCACGTGAGGGCGTCCTAGAGCTCTTTTTCTTGTTCTGCAGATAAGTGTTTAACACTTTTAATTCTGAAAGCCATCACGTGTAGGCACGTGATGGGGGCTCATGCTTTGATCCGTTAAAATGTTCATTGGGGGTCACGTGGTGACACGTGAGGGCGCCCCAGAGCTTCTTTTCTTTTGCTTTTTCTTTGCACGCTTTGGGGGTCACGTGAAGCACGTGGGGCGTTGCCTCAAAGTTTTAGCGGTGGCTCTTTACAGGGGTCACGTGGTAGCACGTGACCCTGCCTGTTTGAAGATGTGTTTATCTTTTTAAGAATTAAATTCTTCATAGGGTTAAACCCTAGCAATAAACTTTAGAGGAATTAAATTCCTGCTTTCTTCTGAAGGATCATATTCTTGGATAGAGTTGAACTCTAACTTGTCTTCTGTATGAAATGGATTCCCATACACGTGAGGAATTAGGTTCTTCTAAGGGAATTAAATTCTTGTTATTTTGACAGAGTTAAGTTCTTAACTAGGGTTAAACCCTGGCTCTGTTCATTTTGAAGGAATTAAATTCCTATAACATAGGGTTAAACCCTAATTTTATTTTAAAGGATTTAAATTCCTATGGTTCTATGAGAATTAAATTCTCAAACTTCCATTCCCTCCCTATGCTTTGGATCTGCATGGCAGGATCTCAACCCAATGAGAATTAAATTCTCAATTCATGGGGAGATGTGCACTTTGCAGATCCTCCACTAAAGAGAGAACTAAGTCCTTCTTTTTAATATCAGAGTTAAATTCTTTTGAGAATTAAATTCTCTTTTTTCTTGAAAGCCTCCCCCTTCTTACCTAAGGTTTTCTTTTACAGAAGATCCAAATTCCTCCAAAGTCTCAAGGCTCTATTTTTCTCTCTCTTTCTTTTTCTTCTTTTTTCTCGTGTTTCCCTTGGCTCCTATTTATAGGAGAAGGAGCAGAATCAATTAGTTTTCGATGAATCATTCATTGAGGGATCTGATTTGTATTCATTAGAGATTTGATTTGCATTCATCATTCATTTGGACCTTTGGATTATTAGGTGAATTTTATCCACCGTTGGATTTTAAATCCAAAGATATTCATCTGTTGTTTCGGTTAGATTTTAAGGGGAAATCTTTCTAAGTTCAAGATTTTTCCATAGATAGGTGATATTTAATCTCTTTAAATCTTTAATCCAATCGGTTTCAAATAATCATTCCCCATTGGAGAGATTTGAATGCTGTTCAGAATTTAATTCTGTTAAATAGATAGACTTTGAAAGCCGGTCACGTGTGGCCACGTGACCCATGGTCGCGTGTAAGCACGTGACCCCTGGTCACGTGTAAGCACGTGACCCCTGGAACTAGCTTTCCTTCTCCTTTTTGCGCTCTATTTTCTGTCCGCTGCTCACCCGTCACGTGCCAACACATGACCCCTGGTCACGTGCGAGCACGTGAACTTTTCTAAAGCCTTTTCCTTGATTTAATCAAGGAGCTGAATCTGCCTTTGCCGCTGCTTTTAGTTGTCACGTGCCAACACGTGACTGCTGGTCACGTGCTAGCACGTGATGCCTCTTCCGTAAGCTTTCCTGATTTTAAATCAGGAAACAAATGCCCCCACAGCGTTGTTCTCATGTGTCTGCACGTGAGTGCAACGCTGTCACTTTTGTGACCGTTGGATTCCTCTAGGGATTTGGGGAGATGAAGCGTCTCCATCACATCCTATAAATACCCATGTCCTTTCAGAAGAGCCTCCACTTTGCTCATCTTCTTCCTTTGAGAACTTTTCCCTTGAGAATTTAATTCTCGTTTCCAGAGCTTAGTTCTCTGCCTTGAACAATTTTCAGAGTTTAACTCTGTTCGAAAAGAATTCTTTTCTTCAGGTAATGCTCTCGAACGAACAATGAACTCTCATGTCCTTCTGGATTTTAAATCCATAGCGAGGGTTTCATTCCTCTAGATATGAACCCATGAAACCAATTAATCTTCAGCAGCAAATCTCTTTTATGGTTTATCTGATCCTCCAAGGAGATGATGATGACAGTTCAAATCCATGGAGTTTAACTCCGTTCACAGAAAAAGGTTTTTGGGGATTTAATTCCCCTTTCCAAAAGGAATTTAATTCCTGTGAAGAACTAAGTTCTTCCCCATAGAGGCCTCTTAGGGTTTCCTTCGCCCCAGGTTGTCCTTCTGTGATCAGTGAAGAAGACGGTTGCAATGATGTCTTTTGTAGGAATTTAATTCTCCTGATCTTGTTTGATTTGTTGTAGAGCCCAAGGTAGATTTGTCCTTTAGGAGAATGTGTAGGGCAATTTGAAACCCACTTCCTATTTAATGAGGATATCCCCTTTGTCTTATTACAATTGCTTAGTCTCATTATTAACGAGCCGTCAACCTGATTCTGTGGGGCCCATGTGTTTTGTAGCCAACGGCCCCATAAAGAAGAGTCTGCTGTCGCTTTCTTCAGCTGTCCTTATATATATATTTACGCTCATATATATATATATATATATATATATATATATATATATATTGTCGGCTTTGCTTCTGACAGTTTTCCTTTGTTTTATTTCAGGTGTAATGGCTTCTGTCCCGTGCTTTCCCTTCACTCGCTCAGAGGCCGCTTTTCCACAATCACCATCCGACGAGGAAGCGATGGCGATGATCCGGGCTCATGACCCGAACTGCCCCAACTTACTTCTATGGGGAACTTGGTATAGTCATATTATTCGGGGTCGCCGGAGTTTCCTCTGCGCAATACCGACGGAACCTACTTTCCCGTTCTTGCCGATGGACCCTCCGAAGACGGTATTTGCTGTAGAGATGCCAAACTGGACTCCAACGGGACGGCTCGAGCCTTCGACGACCGGTAACCCAAACCATCCGATCCCGGCTATAGATATCTTGGGGCGCCGTATTTGCCAGGGTGAGGCCCAACAATGGGGACAAATCTACAAGATAGGGCTCACCCCTCGACACGCTACGGGGTACCTTCTTTGGGCTCGTTACATCCTGTCCGCCCATCGTGCGCGGCTACAGAAGGTAGGGCTTTACCAGGCGATATACGCGTCGCTCTTTCACTACCAATCCCCGCATGTCTGGTGGGTTAAGGCGTTCTTGAACCAATGGAATCTTCCCACCAACACTTTCATTCTAGGAGATCGCGAGGTCTCGATCTCTCTGGAAGAATTCTATGACATCTTTGGGTTTCCAATCAAGGGTAGTCTGTATGAGGAGTTGCTACCCTCTGACGAGTACATCTTTGAGCCCGAGCCCGCCCCAGTTGACGGCCTGTCTACTGAGAATGCCGTCCGCCACAAGCGTCCCAGTTTGATCAAGGCGCTAGGTATCTTCGACCGATTATTCACCGAATCCGAAGAGCAGGGTGTTACTTTCAAGAGCTTCATTGCTCGTTTCCTTCACGAGGACGTTTTGACGAAGACTGCCCCGAAGTTCGCCAACATTAGAGACCCCTTTAGGTTTGGTCCGAAGAAGCTGCCGACCACTGAATCGGATCTACCACAGTACTACATCCCTATTATGTCGCCGACGTCTTTTGAATCCATTGCCGCTCTCGGCATGGATGAGGAGACATTCTTCGTGGGGTTTGTTAGTGTCTGGCTTAGTTGGTTTGTCATCCCCGCGCATCGTCGCTTTATGAGAGCTTCGGTTATCTACCCGGCTTATCGTATCGCTGAGGGGACACGGTTGGCCATTGGCATCCCAGCCTTGGCGCACCTTTATCATCGGTTGGGCACCGCAGCTAATACCTCTACTCCCGGCGTGGATGTAGTAAACTTTTCGCTTCATTATTTCACGTCCTGGGTCGAAATGCATGTGTTGGGGGCTTTTGCTATGCATCAGAGGCCCGCGTTTTACGATGCCTATCCCTTCCCGCGACTTCTGCGATTGGTGGATGCTTCTGCCGCCGACTCGACTCAATTCGGGTGCTGATTTCTCCTCACGCCGCCGCTGGCAGGCTGGTTTTTAATGATCGGGTCTTGTCTATTCCCTCAGGTCCAATTCAACAACTCTGGGACGGGTCAAAAGACAATGCACCCTCTTTGAAGCCCCGGGAGGCCGTGTACTTGTATACCATCAGGCCAGGCTATTTGGTCTTTCGCCAGGACAGTGCAGCTCTTTTCATGCGGTACAATCCGCATCGTTTCACCCGATAGCTTGGATACGACCAGGGCGTTCCCTTTGAGGCTTTCGTAGTTGCGTTGGTCCCTTCACTTGATGTCGTTCGCGATGCCGCTCATCATTTCGTGGGGTTGAACACTGGCTCCCACTTCATGATCCCTGAGGCTGAGCACATGCTCCGGTGCGTGGGATCGTTTACGGGTTGGTATCTTCATCGAGTCAGCACGATTATTCTTGAGGAGAGAAGGGTGCTTCTTGGTCATGATGCCCCTCCTCAGGTTCAGGGAGCTAAGCTACGACCGACGGCTCCGGTCCACTTCCCTCTGAGGGAGATTGGCACCGCGCTCATTCCAGGGGAGTCAGGGGTGGACCTTACTCCAACAGCTGGTATGCCTCCAGGTACCCGATCGCGGGGTAGACGGGCCTCAGTAGTAGCACCACCGCCAGTGGTAGCACTGCCCCCCGTGGCGTCGACAATGGCGGTGTCACCCTCGGTTGTGGCACCGAGCGAGAGTAATAGGGATGAGGGTGTAGAGGGCGATATGGGTCGGCGCCGCCCTAAGGCTTCGCGGGGGAGGAAGCGGTCATCCTCGGCGACCAGCTCTGGTTCTAAGCGGCGGAGGAAAGTGGCCACCAATTTTCTCGATTCTTTGGCGGAGTCTGTGCCTATTCTTGAAGACGAACCATTGGCCTTGCAAGAGTCAGATGCTGGACTTCTCTTCCCGAGTTCGGCCGATAAGGAGGCCGCACGGTTGGCCGAGGCCATACGGCGTTCCAAAGACGCGTCTCATAACGCCAGGGTTCCGAAGAAGCCCTATCCCGCTGTAATCTTTTACGAAGACCCTTCGTGGATTCGGCGGCAGTTTATCGGTCCTTTGGAGGAATGGGGGGAAAGGGCCCTGAAGCAGGCCGCTTCAGAAGACGCAGCGGACGCACTTTCTTTATGGACCAGCGGCCATGAGTCTACCCTTGAACCCCGGCGAGCATGCCTCCTTGAGAAGGAGCAGCGGCTTGAAGAAGCCATATTGAGGGTTTCTTTGCGCATCGGTACGTTGTTGTTCTTTTTTGTAGTTTTTTCAGATTATTTACGCCTGTATATGTGTATCCTTATTCTTATTTGAATTGCACAGAATCTTCGACGCTGGGGGAGCTCCCTACGGGCTCATTGAAGCTGAAGCCTGCCGAAATTCCCGATGAAGCATTGCTCGATGTGGAGGGGGCTGATGAGGCTGCTCCTCTTATGGTAGAGCCTCCAGCGGCGGTTCTTGATCAGGGCGTGCTTGCCCCTTTGGGGGAGGCTCTTTTGGAGGCTACCGCTCCAACGGCTCTTCCCGAAGGCAGCCCAGAGGCTGAGATGGAGGTAGTCGGGACTACCCTCCCTTTGTTGGAGCCTGAGGTCACGACAAGGGCCGCTGAAGCTGCTATCCCCCCGGCTCAGAATGGGAGGAGTGTCGAAGGTAACCTTCCACGTTTTGAGCTAGTAATCTTTCTGTTACCTGAACTCTTTTGTCTTTTCAGAATTGCGCGGACTGGCTGCCTCCATTGTCGATCTGTCTCCTCGGCAGTCCTTCCAACGTCTTTTGGAAATGGCCGCTCCGCAGGCGATATCTCCTCAACGCATCGTCCTCTCATCTGGACAAGGTGAGTGTTGTTCATCACTTCTCATAGCATCATTGTTATTTTACGTATTGACATTGATGTTCTCTACAGTTTTGGAGGCCGATGATGAGGTCGAGGTTCTCGAAGGGCCAGGGGAACCCTCAGCTCCTACTTGCATGACCGTAGGTAAGTGACATTCCGGTATAGCCTCACTTGTTCCTTTGCTTAAGAGTCTTACTAATATTTTTCAACTCTGAACAGCCTTGCCAGCTCCAATAGCGTTGGAATCGCGTGTCGTCATGCTGCCTGGCCCTTATGCTTTGCGAGCTTCAGAACGCTTGGCCCAATTGAGCCTTGTCTCTCTGTCGTCTTTGATCGAGGAGCTTCGTGCTGGCAGTGCAACCACAGCTGAAGCATTTGCTGCCGAGGCTAACGGTTCTCTTCCTTTTCTTGCCACTTACCATAGCGAAGAGGTGGTGCGAGTCTGGGTGGAGTTCTGTCGGCAGGTGGAGGCTTGCTTGCACGCACTTGAATATTCCCGTCTTTCCTCGGAGGTCATGGCTGCAAAGGCGGACTTGCGGGGACTGATAGCGCGGTGTGCGGCAAACATGACATCGTGCGAGAAGAGGCTCGGCCGTAAATTCTCGAAGAGGGAGCTGGCTTCTACAGCGCTGAGCGAGCTTCAGGCGAGTCTTACTGCCAAGGCCAATAAAGCGTATGAACTCTGGCGGGTGCTCCAAGAGTCTATCAGGGAGGTGGTGACTCTTGACAAAGCTGCCGCGTTCACTCGTGAGAGGGTCGAGGCTCATAAGGCCACCGAGAAAGAGCTTGAAAGACGGCTCACTTCGTATCAGGCTCAACAGGCTCAGGCGGAGGCCCGTCTTTTGGCGATCTTAAATCATGAGACCGTGGCCCAACAAAAGCAGGATGAGCTGACCAAGCTGCTAAATCGCCCGCCGGCCTGAAGACATGTATCTTTTCCTTTCTTTTTTGTACATATTCATGGATGAGAGTATCTTCTTTTTGTTTCTTTCATGAATTGTACTTTGTATCCATTTTGGTTTATGAATAAAAGATACATTTTTCTTCTCAATGCTGTGTCTCTTTTCATTGAATGTCTTTTGCGGACAATTTATCTTGATCTCCTTGCAGAGCAGCGATGGCTTAGGATTCAGGGTTAAGATCTGCTTCCTAAGACTTTTGCGTTTTATGAGCTACGAGGGTCTCATAAAGAGTTTTTCTCCCTATGGGTCGAGAGGATCCCATAGGTGTAAGTTCTTGTTAAGAATCGTGAGGATTCTTAAGTGGGTTTTCCCTTGAGAGTCGTAAGGATCTCACAAGAGAGTTTTTCTTCCTTATAGGTCATGAGGACCTACAAGTGCTGGATATGGTCGCCCTTATCCGTGTTTCACGGGGTCAGGGGTTGCTCAAAGTATCGTAGTTTAAAGACGTTGCGGTCGAGGTTAAGGACATCATAGTCCATGGATTTAAGGACTCCACAGTCCGATATTAGTTTTAAGACATCACGATCAAGGTTAAGGACGTCATAGTCCGTGGATTTAAGGACTCCACAATCCGATGTTAGTTTTAAGACATCACGGTTAAGGTTAAGGACCTCATAGTCCGTGGATTTAAGGACTCCACCGTCCGATATTAGTTTTAAGACATCACGGTCAAGGTTAAGGACGCCATAGTCCGTGGATTTCAGGACACCACAGTCCGATATTAGTTTTAAGACATCACGGTCAAGGTTAAGGACCTCATAGTCCGTGGATTTAAGGACTCCACAGTCCGATGTTAGTTTTAAGACATCACGGTCAAGGTTAAGGACCTCATAGTCCGTGGATTTAAGGACTCCACAGTCCGATGTTTGGTTGCGGGGACCCGTCACCTCTTTGAAGACGTTGAGGAATTACAACGCCAGGTATCAAAGGAGTGAAGAGATGTACCATTAAACCAAGGTGGAATCAATATAGACTCAGGGTGGTTGATCGTTAGTTTTAAGACATTACGGTCGAGGTTAAGGACATCATAGTCCGTGGATTTTAAGGACTCCACAGTCCGGTGTTTGCTCTGAATGCTTCACACGGGTTCACTGCCGTGCTTGGCGAGGACCAGGCTCTGCTCTGGACGTTTTCCACGGGGTCAAAGAGTGACGTTATCCGCGTTTCCACGTAACCAGGAATTTTGCACTAGATGCTTCACACGGGTTCACTGCCGTGTTCGGCGAGGACTAGGCTCCGCTCTGGATGCTTCACACGGGTTCACTGCCGTGTTCTGCGAGGACCGGGATCCGCTCTGGACGTTTTCCACGGGGTCAAAGAGTGACGTTATCCGCATTCCACGTAACCAGGAATTTTGCACTAGATGCTTCACACGGGTTCACTGCCGCGTTCGGCGAGGACTAGGCTCCACTCTGGATGCTTCACACGGGTTCACTGCCGTGCTCTGTGAGGACCAGGATCCGCTCTGGACGTTTTCCACGGGGTCAAAGAGTGACGTTATCCGCGTTCCACGTAACCAGGAATTTTGCACTAGATGCATCACACGGGTTCACTACCGTGCTCGGCGAGGACTAGGCTCCGCTCTGGATGCTTCACACAGGTTCACTGCTGTGTTCTGCGAGGACTAGGATCCGCTCTGGACGTTTTCCACGGGGTCAAAGAGTGACGTTATCCGCGTTCCACATAACCAGGAATTTTGCACTAGATGCTTCACACGGGTTCACTGCCGTGTTCGGTGAGGACTAGGCTCCGCTCTGGATGCTTCATACAGGTTCACTGTCGTGCTCTGCGAGGACCAGGATCTGCCCTGGACGTTTTCCACGGGGTCAAAGAGTGACGTTATCCGCGTTCCACGTAACCAGGAATTTTGTTGATTGTATTCGCGTTTCACGTAGTTGGGATTTGACTTTTCGGTGATCAGGATATTGCCGAACCATGGAACTGGGAGTTGCCGCTGTTCCGTTTCGCTTGAAGTCGTGTTCGTTGTTACGAGACGAGTGCTGAGATGATCCCTAAGTCATTCGCGGCCCGTCGAGATTTTGCTTCTTCTTATGATGAAACCTGGAGGAGAAGTATGATCCCTTCTTTGTTTATGCCCTTAGATTGTATACAGGGTGTGATGGAACATCACCTGTAGGGCATAAATTAAATTCTTTTTATTTTATTTCATTTCTTTTTCCGCGATGCTCCATCATTTTAGCTTTTATATCGCGAAGGTTGCGATTGCCCTATCATTTCGGCTATTTTTCGCGGTGCCCAATCATTTCGGCTATATTTTTTTTACTCGCTGCTTTTTATTGCGAGTTGCCCCATCATTTCGGCTATTTTGCGTGCATACATTTTTACCTGCTGCTTTTTATTGCAAGTTGCCCAATCCTTTCGGCTATTTCGTATTGCATGTGTGGCTTGCTAGCTTTTCGCCATAAACCTGAAATTAGGCACCGATTTCGGCATCAGCACCGCTACAACTGGGATATTGCCAGGAGCAAATCATCATTTGCCTCTGTCGATGTCAAACAAAGGTGGCTTAGCGAACAGGGTTAAGGTCCTGTCGACTAAGGCTTTTGACTTCATGAGCCGTAAGGGTCTCACAAAGGTATTTCTCCCTACAAGTCGTGAGGATCTCGTAGGTGTATTTTCTCCTTAGGAATCGTGATTCCTAAGTGTATGCCCTTTGTAAGTCATAAGGATCCTACAAGAGGGTTTTCTCCTTATAAGTCAAGAGGACTCATAAGGGTTGTTCATCATATGGGCGTATCCCTAGTCACGGGTGAGACTTTGCTGGGGAAACTTTTATTCGTGCCCGTGGATTGTATACAAGGGTCGGTATGAGCCGCTTGTAGGGCGTTGTCGAAGGTTATGGGGGATTTTGCTTAAGCACAGGTTTAGGTCTCTGTAACTTAAGACTTTCAAGTCTTGTGAGCCGCAAGGGTCCCATAAGAGAGTTCTCCTTACGAGTCGTGAGGATCTCGCAAGTGTATGTTCTCCTTAGGAATCGTAAGGACTCCTAAGTGTGTTATTCCCTTGTGAGTCGTAAGGATCTCACGCGGGTGGTTTCTCCTTACAGGGTCGAGAGGATCCCGCAAGTGTCTTTTAACGAGGTTGCGCCCTTTCGGGTTTTCACAAACACTCGCCGGTAGCCCTGCTGTTTTTACTCACGGAGCCCTTTCGGGTTTTCATCCGTGCCCTTTTTTCTTATGGACATACCATTTTTTTATTCTTTTTATTTTATTCTTTTTTTTTACGAGGTCGCGCCCTTTCGAGTTTTTACGAACACTCGCCGGTAGCCTTGCTGTTTTTACTCACGGAGCCCTTTCGGGTTTTCATCCGTTCCCTTTTTGCTTATGGACATACCGTTTTTTTTATATATATTTTTTCTTATTTCTTTTTTTTTTATTTATCTCGTCAGCCTAAGGATGCTGCAGTAGTAGTTTAAGGACGTTTCGGTCCGTCGTTAGTTTAAGGACGTTACGGTCCACCGTTAGTTTAAGGACATTTCGGTCCGTCTTTACTTTAAGGACATTTCGGTCCATCGTTAGTTTAAGGACGTTTCGGTCCGTTGAGGAGAGGGCCGGCTACTACTTATAGAGCTTTGATCTTTAGGAAGATAGCGAGCGGACATAGTCGTCGTCATCTATCATTGACCTAGGCTGTGGCTCATTAAGCGTAGTATTTCTTTAGGAAGCGGCCGTTTATTGGCCTGAAAGTCCTTTCACTGTGCATATCCATGAGTAGATAGGCTCCACCCTGGTAGACCTTGTCTATGATGAACGGGCCTTCATAGTTTGGCTCGAATTTTCCCCATTTAGCACGATTGGGGATCATAGGTCTTTTGACCACTAGCACGAGTTCACCTTGGCAGAATGTTCTCGGCCTAGTCAATCTCTCGTATGAGCGCGTCATCTTTGCTTTATAAGCCTCCAGATTTTGTTGCGCCATGAGCCGGTTTCATCAAGGGCGTCGAGCTCCTCAAGCCGAAGGTGAGCGTTTTCTTCGTTTGTCAACTCATGGTGGACTACCACTCGTAAAGAGGGTAGCTCTATCTCGAGGGGGAGTACTGCTTCCGTACCGAATACCAACGCGTACGGCGTTGTGTTCGTGGCCGTCTTGAACGTAGTTCGATATGCCCAAAGAGCCTCTTGCAGTCTCTCGTGCCAGTCCTTCTTATTTCGGGACACCGTCTTTTTTATGATCTTTGTCAAGGTCTTATTGAAGGCCTCGGCCAGACCATTAGCTCGCGGATTATAAACTGAGGAGTATCTCCAGTCTATATTATGCTGTTGCGCGAAGCGGCTAATCTTATGGCTTCTGTAGGCTGGCCCGGAGATAATCCGCCGTGGAGTTCCAAACCGATAAATGACGTGCGTCTTGAAAAAGTGGAGGATATTCTCCGTCTTCACTTCCCTCAGCGGTACTGCTTCTTCCCATTTGGAGAAGTAATCAGTCGTCACCAGGATGAAACGATGTCCCATAGCCGATGCCGGTTCGATGGGGCCAACTATGTCAGTTCCCCACATTTCGAATGGCCAGCTAGCCACCGTTGGATGTAGCAGATTCGGATGCTGGTGGATGAAATCCCCATGGATTTGGCATGAGTGGCACTGCTTCGCATATTCGAGGCAGTCGAGGATCATCATGGGCCAGTAGTAATCCATCCTTTTAATTTTTAACTTCATCTTCGGGCCTGCTTGATGAGAACCACAGATTCCGTCATGAACTTCCTGAACGACTCTTTCTGCTTCGTCAGGTCCTAAACATCTCAGCCACATAGAATAAAACGACCTCTTGTACAGAGTATCGTTGACGAAAGCGAAAGATAGAGTATCGTTGTACAAATAAGGGTTGCCCCTACGGATTTATCCATAGGGGCTACCCACTGCCCCTACGGGCATATGCGTAGGGGCTAAAAAATACCCCGTAGGTGCAAAGGCCGCCGGTGCAAGTTGAAGCCCTGAACTTGCCCCTACGGGAAAATTCTTACCCCTACGGATATCTGTGTAGGTCCTGTTGCCCCTACGGAGTAATGCGTAGGGTAAAAAAAAGTTATATTATTTATGGTTTTTTTAATATATTGATTGTACCTACGGACATAACCGTAGGGGCATGCTCTAACTCCTACGGATATAGGCGTAGGTACCTATCCGTAGGGGCCATATATCAGGATTCCTGATATTTGGCCCCTACGGATAACGCTGTAGGGGCTAGGCTGTTGGCCCTACGGTTGTGTCCGTAGGGGCACTCCCAACCCCTGGTACTGCGATCAGGGGGAAATATCAGTTACTGCTGTTATTGTGCCCCTACGGGCTTAGCCGTAGGTGCAACATGTGTACCTACGGATTAATCCGTAGGTACACAATATCTGTATTTTTTTTTTAAAAATGAGCTGCTAGATTTTTTCTCGCCCTGTGCACAATAATATATACATCAATCAAATATAAAATTAATCATCACACAACATATATCGCAGTATTCATATTCACATCTCACGCATATAATATACAAAAGAAACCAAAAAACTGAATATGATATAAATATAAACAAAAATCAATATCGCCCAAAATGTTTCAAAATGTAGTACAATATGTATCATATAAATAAATACATGTTTCAAAAAATAAGAATCAAAATGCTAGCCTAGCTCGGTCCAGCTCCACCTCTGATAAACGCTAGAATCTTACGCCTACCCCGTCGCGTCTGGACCTAACGTGTGCAATAAGCATGTAAGAACTCTGTTTTATTCGAATTCTTATCATTATCGAGTTATTTCGAAACCCCATTTGGATATCTAGTTTTGAAAACTGTAGTTTATTTTAATTAGATATGTACATGTATGATTAATAAAACCTAAGTCTGCAACCAAATAAGCTCAGGCTACGTACTGATATTGGATATGTTGATATCTATAATATGACATGATATTTTACTATTAAGTAGTATACATACCAGCATCTCCTTCAACTCCTGAACGGTGGCCTTCAAGCTCTCCAGTTCCTGCTGGATACGTCGCTCACTGGAGACGGAGGAAGTAACCACCGAGGTGGAGTCCAACCTCATATGGGCCCTGCTAGAGCCCAGTCCTCGGCCTCTCTCCCAACCTCCGTGGTGTCGTCCGTGTGCGGCGTCCAGGACTGGGGTTAGCAGCCTCGAATGCTGCCTTCCTCCTAGCAACTGTCAGAACATTATATTTAGCACATACTGGTCTATAAAATTGACAAGAAATACCAAAATCAAAAAATTCAAAGCCTTACCTACAGAGATAGAAGATGTCCTCCTCTGGTATCTGCATGTATCAAAATTTGAATAATATTAATTAATTTCAGTACATACATATTAACAAGGTAAACTCGCATACAGCGCTGCTTACACAGATGACAGGGAGTGAACAAGCTCTTGTAGATCATCAGGCGCAAATCTAATCTCATCAAGCAGCCCATGATAATGAGGTTGACGACTAAACAAGGTCCACGACTTACAATCATTCCCGCATGCGAGCACATATAAAAATCATAGTTTCTAGGATGACAAATTTTATTGTCAACTACTGTCACCACCTACAGCTAGACAATAATAAAAATTACTAAGAGCAAAAGGAATGTGTGTATATTTATGATATAGCATTCTAAATCAATATACATGGCCTATATGATATATAAACATACCTGGAGGAACGGGAGTGGCCTCTGTCCCTGATATGGACGCATCACCAACAACTAGACAATCAAACATTGACAATATAAGTAATTTTGACATAAACAGGCATGGATATCTATAATATTACATTCAAAATGGATATTAGAGAGCGCACCTGCAGTGAGAAGTGATAAAAGTATCACCCAACAAGGGTGTAATTTACAGAATCAGTTGAGACTGTTGAAAGTCATAGAAGAACCTGACCTGCACAAATCTGATGTATGCTTTCCATTGGACACTAAGAAGTCTCTAAAGGGAAAAGCCTATGTGAAAGCCATCATTAGTTCATATCAGAAGATTGATGCTGAAACAGAGAACAATGAATGCCATTTTCTTCTTCTCCTGCCACATTACTATCTTCTCCTTCTTCTTCTGCCACATTACTGTCTTCTCCTTCTTATTATGTGCACGTGCAAATTCAATGACTATATTGAGAATATGGATTAATAGTGGGTAAGAAAAGTATTTCTCAAATTGTTTTTGCGTCTAAAAACCATAAACTACTAAGTAATAGCATACATAATTTTTTTAGTATAAAGGTTGTTATTTTAAGTTTTCCCTTATAGAGATATGATCTAACTGCCTTTATAAACTATAAGTGTGCAGAAAATTATGATAAGAAACCATAAGAAAGGGTCGTAGCCATGCATAACATTGAATCTACATACCAAATCATGCACAAGAATGCAATTATTGTCACCTTGCCTTGGAATATAAAATATCTTGGAAGACTATAAGCGAGCATTTAAATCTTGATAGCTTTTGACTTCAACATATATTTTTCTCAAGTACCATGAAATATACTTCCTCCGTATAAACCGTTTTCAGAAAGATGGATTAACAATGACAAATTATCCATTGTGGCTCACTTGGTTAGCATTTTCTCTTCTATTGACCATCTTACTAATCTGCTTGGTAAATTTATTCGGAACCGGCTGCGAATCATTCAAAGACATGCATAAGAAAGAAAGCTAAAATACAGATATATAGCATACCGATATATCGAAACTTCAAAGTTGCGATGACAATCCAGAGATATTTATTTCTACACACGTGGTGCGCGTGCGAATGCGTCAGGCATCATGGACAAATATTTGAGAACATGGAAAGTATTATTAGTATAAAGTAATTAAAGCTTTTAAACACGTTGGGTAGATATTTTCTTAGTTGATGCAATCATATCATGAGGACTAAATTTAAGCTATTATATATATGCATATGTATTTTTCTAACCTAATATATCACACACACACACACACAGAGAGAGAGAGAGAGAGAACACCAGTTTGGTAGAGAAATCAGGTAGCAGGATCCTGAAAAAATGGAGTCCATAGTATTGCTCATCATCATCATCCATGATCCCTTTTGATAATATTTTTTCAAAGGGATCATGGATGATGATGATGAGCAATGCTATGGACTCCATTTCTTCAGGGTCCTGCTATCTGATTTCTCTACCAAACTGGTGTTCTCTCTGTGTGTGTGTGTGTGTGTGTGATATATTAGGTTAGAAAAATACATATGCATATGTATAATAGCTTAAATTTAGTCCTCATGATATGATTGCATCAACTAAGAAAATATCTACCCAACGTGTTTAAAAGCTTTAATTACTTTATACTAATAATACTTTCCATGTTCTCAAATATTTGTCCATGATGCCTGACGCATTCGCACGCGCACCACGTGTGTAGAAATAAATATCTCTGGATTGTCATCGCAACTTTGAAGTTTCGATATATCGGTATGCTATATATCTGTATTTTAGCTTTCTTTCTTATGCATGTCTTTGAATGATTCGCAACCGGTTCCGAATAAATTTACCAAGCAGATTAGTAAGATGGTCAATAGAAGAGAAAATTCTAACCTAGAGAGCCACAATGGATAATTTGTCATTGTTAATCCATCTTTCTGAAAATGGTTTACGGAGGAAGTATATTTCATGGTACTTGAGAAAAATATATGTTGAAGTCAAAAGCTATCAAGATTTAAATGCTCGCTTATAGTCTTCCAAGATATTTTATATTCCAAGGCAAGGTGACAATAATTGCATGCTTGTGCATGATTTGGTATGTAGATTCAAGGTTATGCATGGCTACGACCCTTTCTTATGGTTTCTTATCATAATTTTCTGCACACTTATAGTTTATAAAGGCAGTTAGATCATATCTCTATAAGGGAAAACTTAAAATAACAACCTTTATACTAAAAAATTTATGTATGCTATTACTTAGTAGTTTATGGTTTTTAGACGCAAAAGCCATTTGAGAAATACTTTTCCTACCCACTATTAATCCATATTCTCAATATAGTCATTGAATTTGCACGCGCACATAATAAGAAGGAGAAGATAGTAATGTGGCAGAAGAAGAAGGAGAAGATAGTAATGTGGCAGAAGAAGAAGAAAATGGCATTCATTGTTCTCTGTTTCAGCATCAATCTTCTGATATGAACTAATGATGGCTTTCACATAGGCTTTTCCCTTTAGAGACTTCTTAGTGTCCAATGGAAAGCATACATCAGATTTGTGCAGGTCAGGTTCTTCTATGACTTTCAAGAGTCTCAACTGATTCTGTAAATTACACCCTTGTTGGGTGATACTTTTATCACTTCTCACTGCAGGTGCGTTCTCTAATATCCATTTTGAATATCTATAATATTACATTCAAAATGGATATTAGAGAGCGCACCTGCAGTGAGAAATGGTAAAAGTATCACCCAACTAGGGTGTAATTTACAGAATCAGTTGAGACTCTTGAAAGTCATAGAAGAACCTGACCTGCACAAATCTGATGTATACTTTCTATTGGACACTAAGAAGTCTCTAAAACGAAAAGCCAATGTGAAAGCCATCATTAGTTCATATCAGAAGATTGATGCTAAAACAGAGAACAAGGAATGTCATTTTTTTCTTCTTCTGCCACATTACTGTCTTCTCCTTCTTCTTCTGCCACATTACTGTCTTCTCCTTCTTATTATGTGCACGTGCAAATTCAATGACTATATTGAGAATATGGATTAATAGTGGGTAGGAAAAGTATTTCTCAAATGGCTTTTGCGTCTAAAAACCATAAACTACTAAGTAATAGCATACATAATTTTTTTAGTATAAAGGTTGTTATTTTAAATGCGCGTGCAAATTCAATGAAAGCAGAAACTCCAGTGACAAACTTAGGTTGCATACGTTGTTGCCAATTCACATACATCAAGTCTATAACCCTGACGTACTCATGGGCCATGTTAGACTGTATCATATAAATTGTAGGTTATGATGACTATATTGAGAAATCTAAGAACGGGATGGTTACTGACAAAGGAGAAAATCCGTGTATATGCTTTGTGTATGCGTTTGTCGTTGAAAAGAATAAATTATCGATAATTAAAGTTAGATTTGAGGATACCCATGTATGAGTTGTATTCTATATATGTGTGTTTCGATTTATGATTTCGCTTAAGTGTGGGGTTGTTTTTACTTAAAGAAGTATCACCATCTACTATATATAAAAAAATGTAGCAAACTAGAACTAGAACTCATTTAACATTATCAACTAGTGAGATTTCAATGTCGAAAACTCCCTAAAGAGGAAAATTACTAAAAGGAAAAGACTCTTTGAACAAAACGCATCCACTAGCAATAATATGGAACTGAGACTCGATCAAGATTCTCTGGACTAAAAATTCCAAGGAATTGCTATTTGAATTACGTTAATTTGGAACACGATCATTGTAAGTTGTACTTTTCCCGACTTGGGTCATGCCCATGAGCACACAAACTTCTCCCCAATCACAAATCCCAGTCCAGATCGGTATTCAAAATTTATTTAATTAGTTTGTGATCCACATCATTGATTCGTTGCTTGAGGCATCAATGTAGGCACAAATATCACTGAAGCAGCCTAAATCACCATATGAACCGGTTATCGGTTTCAATTCCACCAGAATTAGAATTTCATCCGAACAACATTCACACAGTAATCGGAACCTGGTCAACAAATTTGTCATGCCCGTTGTGGTTTTACTTATGTACAGTACTTCCACAAAATACGTGCTGTCATTTCTAAATGGAAGTTTCTCAGTGCCACCATAGTAGCAGAAGATGGAATTGTTTATCGCAACTAGATTATGCTAAGCCTCGGATAGATTAGGCAAACATGATCTAGAAGAATATAATTAGCAGAGGAAAAATATAATAAAACAAAACAAAGCATAGCAAATAAGATAAAATAAAATAAAGATATAGAAAATAAAAGAGAAATAAGTTTTCGAGAGGAGAGTGCAAGATATCATGTGCCCCGAAGAAAAGGAGGGCAAAAACAGTGTTGGCATTCATAAGAGGAAAGCTAGACTAACAAGAAGAAACATTACAAATATTACTATGTTTATGAATTATCACAGAAAATCAACCCAGAATCTGCAAGAAAATCAAAAGTATGGCTCAAATATGAGACGGACAAATATCTTTTCCTCTCTTATCTTTTCTTTTTGAAAACAAATACCAGAAGATGTTGACTTTCTGGATAGATAGGAGTGGATATGATAAAAACATGTAAAGGGTGCATGGAAGTGCTAACAGAGACTCTTTGTTGCAACTTTATAGTAAACGGAACAATAACTGGCATATTCAAGTTAAAAGAATTGAAAGAATAATGAATATGGCTTACAAACTTGGGTGAGAACGATGTGACACTCAGAAAAACATCTAAAAGACAAATTCCTACGGAAATGTGCAGAGTGATCTTTTACTATATAACACGGTGAACTAAAACATTGGGCTTAGGATTTGTAAGCTAGAAGTACAAAATGAAAACAAGTAGTACCTTTCTAACTACGGCATAGTCTACAAGAGACAAGTTAAGCTCCACATCTGACTCGGCCTGATATGAATGTACAACCTACAGAACTGGGCTTGGACATGCTTCAATTCTTGGCCGCTCTGATGCCATTTGTTTATCAAACATAGAGATGTGCAAAAATTGTTGGCAAATTACTCGGCAGAACTTAACTTGCATTTACTTCTAATGCCTGCAAAAAGCAGCCCTAATTTTGGGCTAAACAGAAAAGTGGTTTGTTTGATTACCTCAGCTTCAAGCTGGTCAAGGATTTGTAAAATTCTCTGATGGTAAGTCTGTTCTGATTCAGCCTTAACTGCACAAAGTGAAACAATACAAGTCAAATATGATAACCATGACATGCTAATTCAATGCAGGTAACATAACTAGTAAATGGTGAATTAAGTACCATTGCAAGTGGATGCGTTTTGTTGAATCAATATGATCCTGAGACTCGATCAAGATTCTCTGGACTAAAAAATTCCAAGGAATTGCTATTTGAATTACGTTAATTTGGAACACGTTTGTATGATTGAAGCAAAGAAACAAATATATTTCCATATTATATCATGCATTGTTTTATCAAAAATAATTTTATCGCATACCTTGCTATGTGCTGAAGTAGGCTATATATCTCAACAGAGAGAGAAATTTATAACCAACATGCCACGAATATTGAGATTGTATATATATATATATATATATATATATATATATATATAAGTAGACATTTGAATCTAGAAAAATAGAAAACAAAACTTTATTGCTCCCTTGTCTCTTATCAAAATCATTAGAAATGTTCATTTTTTCGGGGCTCAAAATTTCCTTCACAAGCTTTAAAAGAAACCTAGAAAAATTCTCACCCCCTGCCGCAACCCCCTGCCCCAACCCTAACCCTAACCCTAACCCCAACCCGAGCCCCGGCCAGTACCCCAACCCCAACCCCAGCCCTAGCCGTAGCCCGAGCCCGAGCCCCAATCCCAACCACAGCCCTAGCCGCAGCCCGAGCCCGAGCCCCAACCCCAACCACAGCCCTAGCCGCAGCCCGAGCCCCAGCCCCAACCCTAGCCCTAGCCCTAGCCCCAGCCCAGCCCTAGCCCCAGCCCGCAGCCCCAGCCGCACCCCCAATAAAAAATTTGATAAATTGAAGAATTCCTTACCTGTCCAGAGGCGACGACGAGAACTCCGATGAGCCGGCACCGGCGACGACGAAAGAAAGTGGTGGCTACGACGAAAGCAGGCGGTGGCCACGATGAATCGGCGGTGCCGGCGATGAAGAGAATGACGATCGATCGGCGGGAACGAGGGTTTGGGAATTTTTTGTTCGCGCGAGATAAATTGGGAATAATAAGCGTAGGGATCGATCTGAGCTTTTAATTTAAATCCCTGTTTAGATGCCCCTACGGATAAGTCCGTAGGTTCTTGGTTTGCGGCTCCGTAGGGGCAAACAACAATTTAAGATTTAATAATTTTTATATAAATATGTAAGGACCGTAGGGGCAACCCTATAGCCCTACGGATTAATCCGTAGAGCCAAAATAAATCTGCCCCTACGGATTTCACTATCCGTAGGGGCAACCCCCTATTGTAGTAGTGACATGTTCACTGTCATGCTCTGTGAGGACCAGGATCTGCACTGGACATTTTCCACGGGGTCAAAGAGTGACGTTATCCGCGTTCCACGTAACCAGGAATTTTGTTGATTGTATTCGCATTTCACGTAGTTGGGATTTGACTTTTCGGTGATCAGGATATCGCCGAACCATGGAACTGGGAGTTGCCGCTGTTCCGTTTCGCTTGAAGTTGTGTTCGTTGTTACGAGACGAGTGCTGAGATGATCCCTAAGTCATTCGCGGCCCGTCGAGATTTTGCTTCTTCTTATGATGAAACCTGGAGGAGAAGTATGATCCCTTCTTTGTTTATGCCCTTGGATTGTATACAGGGTGTGATGGAACATCACCTGTAGGGCATAAATTAAATTCTTTTTATTTTATTTCATTTCTTTTTCCGTGATACTCCATCATTTCAGCTTTTATATCGCGAAGTTTGCGATTGCCCTATCATTTCGGCTATTTTTCGCGGTGCCCAATTATTTCGGCTATTTTTTTTTACTCGCTGCTTTTTATTGTGAGTTGCCCCATCATTTCGGCTATTTTGAGTGCATACATTTTTACCTGCTGCTTTTTATTGCAAGTTGCCCAATCCTTTCGGCTATTTCGTATGCATGTGTGGCTTGCTGGCTTTTCGCCATAAATCTGAAATTAGGCACCGATTTCGGCATCAGCACCGCTACAACTGGGATATTGCCAGGAGCGAATCATCATTTGCCTCTGTCGATGTCAAACAAAGGTGGCTTAGCGAACAGGGTTAAGGTCCTGTCGACTAAGGCTTTTGACTTCATGAGCCGTAAGGGTCTCACAAAGGTATTTCTCCCTACAAGTCGTGAGGATCTCGTAGGTGTATTTTCTCCTTAGGAATCGTGAGGATTCCTAAGTGTATGCCCCTTTGTAAGTCGTAAGGATCCTACAAGAGGGTTTTCTTCTTATAAGTCAAGAGGACTCATAAGGGTTGTTCATCATATGGGCGTATCCCTAGTCACGGGTGAGACTTTGCTGGGGAAACTTTTATTCGTGCCCGTGGATTGTATACAAGGGTCGGTATGAGCCGCTTGTAGGGCGTTGTCGAAGCTTATGGGGGATTTTGCTTAAGCACAGGTTTAGGTCTCTGTAACTTAAGACTTTCAAGTCTTGTGAGCCGCGAGGGTCCCATAAGAGAGTTCTCCTTACGAGTCGTGAGGATCTCGCAAGTGTATGTTCTCCTTAAGAATCGTAAGGACTCCTAAGTGTGTTATTCCCTTGTGAGTCGTAAGGATCTCACGCGGGTGGTTTCTCCTTACAGGGTCGTGAGGATCCTGCAAGTGTCTTTTAACGAGGTTGCGCCCTTTCGGGTTTTCACAAACACTCGCCGGTAGCCCTGCTGTTCTTACTCACGGAGCCCTTTCGGGTTTTCATCCATGCCCTTTTTGCTTATGGACATACCGTTTTTTTAATTCTTTTTATTTTATTCTTTTTTTTTACGAGGTCGCGCCCTTTCGGGTTTTCACGAACACTCGCCGGTAGCCTTGCTGTTTTTACTCACGGTGCCCTTTCGGGTTTTCGTCCATGCCATTTTTGCTTATGGACATACCGTTTTTTTTATATATTTTTTTTCTTATTTCTTTTTTTTTATTTATCTCGTCAGCCTAAGGATGCTGCGGTAGTAGTTTAAGGACGTTTCGGTCCGTCGTTAGTTTAAGGACGTTTCGGTCCACCGTTAGTTTAAGGACATTTCGGTCCGTCTTTACTTTAAGGACATTTCGGTCCATCGTTAGTTTAAGGACGTTTCGGTCCGTTGAGGAGAGGGCCGTCTACTACTTATAGAGCTTTGAGCTTTAGGAAGATAGCGAGCGGACATAGTCGTCGTCGTCATCTATCATTGACCTAGGCTGTGGCTCATTAAGCGTAGTATTTCTTTAGGAAGCGGCCGTTTATTGGCCTGAAAGGCCTTTCACCATGCATATCCATGAGTAGATAGGCTCCACCCTGGTAGACCTTGTCTATGATGAACGGGCCTTCATAGTTTGGCTCGAATTTTCCCCATTTAGCACGATTGGGGATCATAGGTCTTTTGACCACTAGCACGAGTTCACCTTGGCGGAATGTTCTCGGCATCGTCAATCTCTCGTATGAGCGCGTCATCTTTGCTTTATAAGCCTCCAGATTTTGTTGCGCCATGAGCCAGGTTTCATCAAGGGCGTCGAGCTCCTCAAGCCGAAGGTGAGCGTTTTCTTCGTTTGTCAACTCATGGTGGACTACCACTCGTAAAGAGGGTAGCTCTATCTCGAGGGGGAGTACTGCTTCCGTACCGAATACCAACGCGTACGGTGTTGTGTTCGTGGCCGTCTTGAACGTAGTTCGATATGCCCAAAGAGCCTCTTGCAGTCTCTCGTGCCAGTCCTTCTTATTTCGGGACACCGTCTTTTTTATGATCTTTGTCAAGGTCTTATTGAAGGCCTCGGCCAGACCGTTAGCTCGCGGATTATAAACTGAGGAGTATCTCCAGTCTATATTATGCTGTTGCGCGAAGCGGCTAATCTTATGGCTTCTATAGGCTGGCCCGGAGATAATCCGCCGTGGAGTTCCAAACCGATAAATGACGTGCGTCTTGAAAAAGTGGAGGATATTCTCCGTCTTCACTTCCCTCAGCGGTACTGCTTCTGCCCATTTGGAGAAGTAATCAGTCGTCGCCAGGATGAAACGATGTCCCATAGCCGATGCCCGTTCGATGGGGCCGACTATATCAGTTCCCCACATTTCGAATGGCCAGCTAGCCACCGTTGGATGTAGCAGATTCGGATGCTGGTAGATGAAATCCCCATGGATTTGGCATGAGTGACACTGCTTCGCATATTCGAGGCAGTCCTGGATCATCGTGGGCCAGTAGTAATCCATCCGTTTAATTTTTAACTTCATCTTCGGGCCTGCTTGATGAGAACCACAGATTCCGTCATGAACTTCCTGAACGACTCTTTCTGCTTCGTCAGGTCCTAAACATCTCAGCCACAGAGAATAAAACGACCTCTTGTACAGAGTATCGTTGACGAAAGCGAAAGATAGAGCTCGTTTCATGAGCTGATGTCTTGAGGACGCTTCTTCGGACATTCGGTGGGACTTAAAGTAGTCTATGAAGACCTCCCTCCAGCCCTCAGCCTTCTCACGGTCTTTTATTTGTAGGGTCATCTGCTCAGTCACTCCCTTTTCTTCGTATGATTCCGGAGATATTTCTGCTGGGACGAGCACTCGACGGCTTTGTACCACGATTCTGACGTCGTCGAGACTCTCATCAGCCAGTTCTTTAGCGAGCTTAGCCAACGTATCTGCTTTACTGTTTTCCGCACGTGGTATGCTTTCCAGAGTATAGGAGGGAATTTGGGTCAATAGTTGTCGCACCTTTTCACCATACTTCACCAACTCTAGTTTGCACGTTTGGTAGTCGCCGTTTACTTGACTAACGACCAGTTGAGAATCCCCATATATGAGGAGGTTTTCAATTCCCATGTCAATGGCGATCTCGAGGCCTGTTATCAAAGCTTCGTATTCGGCTTCATTGTTAAGGAGAAAGCGAAGCGCATTATCCCTCTTTGTGGAGTTACGAAGATGAGGCCTACCCCCGATTTGATCATTGGGGTACTTTATTTGCGCTTCTTTACGGAGGACGCTCCATCGAAATAAAGTTCCCATCGGGTATCACCACCGTCGATCGTGTCAAACGCATGTTCGTCCGGCAAATCGCAATTTAGAGGAGAACCGGCAGGTACTGGATGCTCAGCAAGGAAGTCGGCGATGGCTTGGCCTTTCACTGCCTTAAGCGGCTGATAGGTTATTGAAAACTCCATCAAGAGCAGGGCCCATTTAGCGAGTCTCCCTGTCAATATGGCCTTTGACATTAGATATTTTAAGGGGTCCACCTTTGATATAAGACGGACTTCATGTGCCAGTGCATAGTGTCGGAGTTTTGTTATCGCGAAGATTAACGCCAGGCAGTGTTTTTCGATAGGGGAGTAATTGCTTTCTGCTCCCAGCAGAACTCGACTTAAGTAATAAAGAGCTCTCTCCTTCCCTTGATCATTCTCTTGTGCCCATAATGCGCCTAACGAACCTTCGAGGGCTTTTGTATAAAGAATAAGAGGCTTTCCCTTGACCGGAGCAGCTAACACCGGCGGGTTTTGCAGGTATTGTTTGATCTCGTCCAGTGCGCCTTGGGATTTGTGGTCCCAGATGAACGGAGTTCCCTTCTTCATCAGGTGGCTGTAAGGACGGCACTTGCCTGACAGGTTGGCGATAAACCGCCGGATATACGCGAGCTTTCCTTGGAGAGATCGCAGCTATTTGAGAGTCCTTGGCGGTGGCATTTCCATGATCGCCTTGATCTTGGACGGATCAATCTCGATACCTCGGTGTCGGACGATGAATCCTAGGAATTTACCCGAGGAGACTCCGAACGCGCATTTGAGGGGGTTCATCTTCAAATTATATTGCCGAAGGCGTTGAAATACGGTCTTCAGATGCTCTAAATGCTCTTCATATGACATGCTCTTCACTACGAGGTTGTCGATATAACACTCGACGATTTCATGTATGAGATCATCAAAGATCTTTGTCGTGTCCCTTTGATAGGTAGCACCGGCATTCTTTAAACCGAAGGGCATAACTTTGTAGCAGAATATTCCCAGAGGGGTCCGAAAAGTGGTATGCTTCTGGTCTTCGGGGTGCATCTTTATCTGATTGTACCCTGATGAGCCGTCCATGAAGGAGAAAACCTCGTGAGTGGACGTATTGTCTATCATCAGCTCGGTGACCGGCACTGGGAAATCGTCCTTCGGGCAAGCTTTATTGAGATCTCGGAAGTCCACACATATGCGTACTGTCCCATTCTTCTTCATTACCGGGACGATGTTGGCGACCCAGTCAGGATACTGTACTTCCTGGATAAACCTCGAATCGATCAGCTTCTTGACTTCGGCGTTAATGCTCATCTCAAGCTCTTGCCGCATCCTTCTCGGCGCCTGCTTGACTGGCTTGATATCCGGGGATATTGCTAATTTATGCACAGCAATCTCTGGATCTAATCCCGGCATCTCGGAATAGTTCCACGCGAAGCAATCTTTATGCTGTAAAAGCACGTCCTTTAACGCAGCCACCTTTTCTTCAGATAGCAGCTCGCTGACGAATGTCGGTCGCGGATCGTCTGCCGATCCCAACTCAATCTTCTTGAGGTTATCTGCAGTAGTATGTATGCCATTTTCCAATTCTTTCGGAGCCGGTGGAAGTTCTGAGATTACCTCATTGTCATTGTTTTCGAAGCACCAAGGGAGCTCATCTATGTCCTCGGGCTCTTCTTTTAATATTGTAATCATGTGACAAGTGCGAATCCGCTTCCAAGACCGATGTGGATCTGGTTCTGCTCTTGCGGCTTTGGGTTCGAGCTTTTGTGGCGGCGTTACCCTCCAGTTGCTGGATAAAGCAAACTTGCCTTGCTGGTACTAGTCTTCGACCCAGTTCTTGAAGGTAAAGCAGTCTTCAAGGGGGTGTCCTATGGTTCGGTGATAAGAGCAATAGCCCGGATGAGAAACTTTGTTAGCTTGCTCAGGGTGCTTAGACTCCGGAAGTGCGACCATTTGATGTTTTATAGAGAGCTCGAGTAACTTCTTCGTCTTGTCTCGAGGGAAGGAATACGCTCGACTCATCTTCTTCATGAGGGACAAATCCGGCCCGCGCAATGCCCGATCGCATGACTCTCTAATCCTGCGTCGTTGTTTTCGACTCCTTTTTCCGCTTCTTGACTTACTTCTGCCTCTGTGTCGGGCCTTTTGCACAACGGGTTGACAGGGAGGAGCATCTTCGTCTTTTGCAGTCTGTTGAAACAGACGCTGCATCCTGGCCCTCTCGTAGATGGCCATCTCGCGATTATGGTCTTCCCGAGCTTTCTGACCCGCTTTCCTGATAAGCTTGTCCATTTGTTCTTCAAACGACGGACTCGGCATTTCGATTGCGGGATCTAGTTTGATAAGGGGTTGGCATTGCTGGACAGGGCGTTTTCCTCCTCATCGAAGTTATATATGGCGTAGCTGCCGTGGACTCGCTTACGTTTCCTGGATCTCACATATCCAAGCCCAAGCGTTTCCATTCTCCCGTTGGGCAATTTGCGCTGAGTCCCAGGGGCATTCCAAATCTTGTTGTAGAACTGAGCTTGTCGAACAGTCTGTTTTAAGGGTACTCCTTGGCGCTTCAATAGCCTCATTAGTCCATTTGTGTAATATCTGGGCAAACGGATGGGTTGGAGCCTGTCGAGTGTAGCATCCGCGCCATGCCATATTTCTTTCTCCACTCTCGTTTCTGTGGATTGGTAGAATCAGATCACCTTTTCACCCTTTCACCTGGGAGGGACGTAAAACATCTGCTGGTCCTGCACATTGTAAGCTTGAAGTGCGTCGAGATCCTTGTAGTGTTCCCGCGGCACCATGGTGATTTGCAAACTCTGATCATCGCCAGGGGATGCCTGTATTGACGGCCGACTGGAGAACACGGCATTAACCTCATCTTCTGAGTCACTTCTGAAGATCAACATGGGGGCGGACGTTCTCGGGTTGTTGCGTCGAGACGGCCCAGCGTAAACTATCTCTTGTTCTTCTTCGGTATCGCTCCCGAAAACAAGGATGGTGGTGACGGCTTTGTCCCCCGGTTTGCGACACTTTTCTGTATCCTCGAAGTCTGGCAACAAGTACTTTGCATCTTCGTACTTGCGGACCTCGTTCACGGAGAATGGGTTCAGCTCACCTGTTACGGTATACTCGAAACCATCCTTAAAGTACTTCATACACTGATGTTGTGTAGAAGGGATGATATTGTACTCATGTAACCAAGGACGACCGAGCAAGGCGTTGTAGCAGGTCTTGGCGTCAATGACGTGAAACTTGATGTCCGTGACAAGCAGTCCGAAGCGTAGTGTTAATATCACAGATTCGAGAGTCCGTGATGACTGGGAGTCGAAACCGGAGATGGTAATTTTGTCACGAGCGAGATGCTGCACGCTCATGCAAATTTCCTTCAACACCCGAACATTAAGGAGATTGACGGAGGATCCATTATCCACCAGGATCTTGCCTATCTTGATATCATGGCAGTATCCAGAGACGTATAGGGGATGGTTGTGGTCGCACGTCCCGAGGAGAAGGTCTTCGTCACCGAAAGTGATGTCGGCCGTGTGCACTTCTTCCAGTTCATCCTTCATCCTTTCTGCGGCGAGGAAGGCTTGGAATTGTTCGGGTTCTTGTAACGCCTTGATTAATGATTCTCGCGCTTCTTTTGATAATAGGAGGGCATCAAGAATGCTGAGCTGAGAAGGTAGCTTCCTTAGGTGTGCTAGGATGTTATAGTCCACCTTACCCTTCCTGGGAGGGTCTTTGGCAGTCAGCTCTTTCATGACTTGGTCATCTTAGGCGATATCCCCAGTGACCTTCTCCTTTCCCTTATCTTTTCTATTCGCAGGTCCGAGATTCTTTTTCGTGAGCGTGCGACTGCGCAGCTGAATATTTTCGCAGGCCTTTGGTTCTTCCTCTTTCCCTAAAACGGATTCTCTGAAGAGAGGGCCCAGAGCTATTTCTTCATCAGAGTCGCTCCCAAAGGTGAGAACTTGCGACCCTCCGGCGTTAACCGTGTAACAATTGCCGGCAGTTCTTTTGTGTCCTTCGGCCGTACTTTTTCGTTCCCGACGAGTCTTGCGTTTCATGCGCTTAAAGTGTTGCCGGTGAGCAACATATCCTTGCCACCACATCTTAAAAGTGTCGCACCCCTCAGTGGGGTGCGAAATCTTCCGATGATATGCGCAATAATTAGGGTGCCTTTCCGCTCCATTGAGCGCGTTTTCTTCTGAGGGTGGTAGCTTCATTCCCATTGACATGGCTTTGGCAATCCTTTTCCTCGTCTTGAACACGTTTTTATTCACATCGGATGTCTTTCGATCTGGCGGGAGTGCTTCGACCCTTTCGTTTAGTCGCCTGCGCTTGGCTCCTTTCGATGCAGCCATCTCACGCTCCTGATCGGCTTTACTCTTCAAACGTATCTCGTCTAGAAAGGCGTCGATTATTTCATCTGTTGGCCATACAAGTTATGCCTCAGGCTGTGCCCCCAGTTCCTCAGTGCAAGGAGCTTTCTCACCTTCCGAGTGGGAAATCACATGACAACTCGCCACATATCCCTCGGATTCATCCGATGAGCTCTCTCCATCATCTTCCTCCTGAAAGACGTGGTTGAGGAACTCTTGCAGCGTGACGGGAGTCCGCGCCTTTTGATTGTACTCCTCCATCGCGTCAATCTGTTTCTGCAAATCCGTGCGCTTGTCTCCAGGCTTCACAGGCTTCTTAGATTTCTTCTTCTTTTTCTTCGAAGATTTTGACGGTTGGGTGTGAGTACTTGGGCCATCACCACCGCTCTTTGCAGTTGGACGCGGCTTCAGCATCCCTTCGATGATTTGAGGTACAAGCGGGTTCTTCCATTCGACCGCCGGGTACGCATGAATGTCCCTCAGCATTCTTTTGGTTTTAGTTGACAGCACGACCTCCTATGGAGCTTCTTCAATAAAGGAACAGGTTGCCCCCGGTGTATCTTCTTTCTTAGGAGTATGCGGCTGTGGTGGGTTCACCTTCCATTTTTCGGATAGTGCGAACTTCCCCTGGAGGTATTGATCTTCAATCCATCCTTTGAAAACGAAGCAATCCTCAATCGGATGGCTCACCGTTTGATGGTAAGGGCAATAGTTGGGGTTATTCACCTCAGTGGGTTATGGCGGTCGTCTTGGATTTGGCAGGTTTATAAGTCTGTTGCGTATTGCCAGCTCGAATAACCGTTTCGTCTTGTCCGGTGGGAACGAGTAGGGACGCTTCATCTTCTCATTATAATACCGCCGTCTTTCTTCCAACTGATCCGCCAGCTTTGAGGCACTGGGTTGCTGCTGAGCATTCGCGACGAAGGTTGCCTTCCCTTTACCCTTGTCACTCCGAGTCTCCGGTTTCGGGGGAGACGGTCTGTGACCTATCTGGTCCATCTGGGCCAACTTGTCGATCAAAGCCTGAAACATGGTTGGCTTAAAGAACATCATGAACTGGGAGATAGTTGCATGAGGGTCTAGGGTTCCCACGAACATGCCCACCGCGGGCGCCTCCTCAATGCGTTGCTCGCATTTCGACCACAAATTTCGCCAGCGTATAGCATACTGGACCCACGTTTCGCCTGGTTTCACCCTGGCATTAATCAATGCCGTTATTAGAGTGCATTCGCTGGCGCTTGCGAATCGCTGAGTGAATAGCAACTCCATTTCAGCGAACGTCTTGATAGAATCGTTCGGGAGTTCCGAATACCATTCGAACGCTGTTTCTGATAAGATGCCCACGAACTGGGGAAGCAACAGTTTATCGTCACCGCCGGTGTTACCGCAAAGAGCCCTGAACTGGGCAACATGTTGGTGGGGATTGCCGATCCCCTTATACACGTGGAATTTTGGTATTGTATAACCCGGCGGATATCTGATTTGGTCGTACCAGCTCGGATATGGTCGCCCCGTTTTTACGACTTGGCCAGCTGCCTCAGTCGCATGATGAACCCGGATTTGCTGGGCTATATAGTCGTCCAAGTCAGCCTTAGAGATTGTCTCCTCCTTGGCCATTGAGAGAGCCGGTGGTGGATTTGACGTTTCTCCCCTGTCGTCTTCAAGGAAGATCGGAGGATCCTCAGCAGGTGGGTCTTGTTGGATCATCATTCCCACCATGTCCTGGAATAAGTGGGCTATTTGCTTTATATTGGCCGCTTGTTCCGCAGCCTCTTTATCTTTCTTTTCCAACATCCTCCGGAGGAACTCGGCGTCGGTTTCTTGTTCTTGTTGCTGATCCAAGGACGCCTCGGGGCTTTCTTTCGGCCCAGTAAGCGCGGCCATTGCGATCATCATTTCTTGGAGCTTTGCTGTTGCTCCTGAGCTTTGGTCACCGACCGTGTAAGCGGTCTATAACCTGTAGACGCACGGCTGTCTTCTTTCCCCGACGCCATGTATACAGTGTGGACCGTCCTGCCCCCAGCCTTAGGGCATCTGGGCTCAGCGCTTTTAGCTCTCATTGCAGGCCTGGGGATCCTCTCCGGCTTCCTCTTTTTATGAGCAGTGGAAGTTGAGAGGGCCGTTGAAGTGGGCACCCAGACAGCTTTTCGTAGCTTAGCCTGGCGACTGACTTCCTGTTGGATTTTCAGCTTCTTGTGCTGGCGAGAGAAATTTAGATCGATCACCGAGTCTCAGATCTGCCGCCAAACTTTATAGATTCGGGAGGACAGCCGTTGAGGAGATTGGGGCTGTTCTGGCTTTACTTCTACAGTCCTTTTCAGCGGATGGGGAGACCTCTTTAGCACCGCGGTAGGAGAATTTCTACGCACCTTATTTAGCATCTCGAAGCTGTTCCCAGTTGGAACAGCAGCATTAACTTCTGACATCGGGGCTGGAGGAGTTAGCCCAGGAGGGGAGTTGCCTTCGGCCTTCCTCACTCGGCGCTAGTAACGACGTCGAGCGTGTCGTGCTGATGGAATCGGCTCGGTGATGGCGATGGCTTCATCTTGCCCCCCGTGTAGGTGGGGGGTCACTGCTGCCGATGTCAGCCTCATGAAGACTGACGTTCGTTAAGAAGCTACAGTTTTCTGAGCGGGAGCGGTAATGGAGGTAGTCAGTCTCGCGAAGACCGACCCTTTGGAAGGAGAAGCCGTCTTGAAGACTTCATGAGCAGCTGTCTTCTTTGGGATGTCCTTCTCAGGTATCATGGGCTTTTTGGCGGGCCCTTCGGACTTCAGGCTCAGTCTGGTGAAGACTGAAGAATTGGACGACCCATTGAGAGGGGCCGTAGGAGTAGCAAGTCAATCGAAGACCGACTTCTTCGAGGCTTCCGGTACGGGCATTGGGATATCAATGTTCACCGACAGGAGCATGGTCCCAAAGAATAGACCGGTAGTAGCTTGGGTCACTTGCTCCACAGGCATAGTGAACAGGGAAGCAGCCTGCGGTCCATATGCTACACCTCCAGGCGAGGCGGAGCGTCAGTTGCATTTGCAGTTCAAGCAGTTGAACGCCATTGATCCTTTGTTTTCTGCACCAAGAAAAACGCCAAATCTTAGTACCTCGCAACCCAAGGGCAAACCTTAACGAACCGCTATTGGTTCGCGAATCACGACGCACGAAGTGTGGAGTGGAAAGAGGAAAAGGTCCCAACGGGCGTGCCAGAATCTGATCCCCTTCGAATGGCGGCCGAGACATGACATCTTGCCTGAGATTCGGGGCAGATGCTAATTGGTGCTATCCATCCACCTCTTCGAAGATGCCAAGTAGATTTATGGCACCGTGTATTGAAGGTTTAAACGAATGCGTCCGATGTAGCAGACTTCGTCAGATTCCCCCTCGCTTGAGGGGTTTTTGATTGTGGGGACGCTCTTCCCTGCAGGCGCAAGCCCCTGCAGTTAATTACGCTACCGCATCGCGGTAACCACTTTCTCCTTCTCCAGATGGTCACTTCGTGTCGTGTGTGTTTATTTTGTGTTTAGTTGCCCGTAGATTGTATACAGAGACTGAGTTATGTCGTCGCCCGTAGGGCGTGGACTAGTCCAAATCCGTATTATCTTAGATTTGGGTTTGGGGGTTTGGGTTTAAGGATACGTTAGTCTCATTGGAGACCAAGATCAACTTAAACGTTTGTTAAGGATACGTCAGTCTAGTTTTAGACTAAGATCAACTTAACGGGATCGTTTAGATCCAACAATAGACCAATTAAGGGAGCCATGTTGTTTAGTTTAGTGACATTGCGGTCAATAGGTAGTTTAAGGACATTGCGGTCCAATGTTAGTATTAAGACGTTGCGGTCAAGGTTGAGGACATCATAGTCCGTGGGTTTAAGGACTCCACAGTCCAAGGTTAGTTTTAAGACATCACGGTCAAGGTTAAGGACCTCATAGTCCATAGGTTTAAGGACCCCACAGTCCAATGTTAGTTTTAAGACATCACGGTCAAGATTAAGGACCTCATAGTCCATGGGTTTAAGGACCATACAGTCCATATCGATATGTGGTCATCGGGACCCGTCACCTCTTTGAAGACGTTGAGGAATTACAACGCCAAGTATCAAAGGAGTGAAGAGATGTACCCTTAAACCGAGGTAGATTAAATAATCTTTGGCCCAATTTGGAACCAAGACCAATTAATTATATTATGAGCCCATTGGCTCAGTTGAATTTGAATTGAGAACTTATGGCCAGCTTGGGCTAAGTCCAATCATGTTTAGGATATTGACCATCTGTTGGTCTATCAGAGGGGAGGCTTTGCCTCTAGACACTTAACCAACGGGGCTAAAATTAGTGTTAAACACTAAAACAAATCAGTGTTAAACACTGGCAACAGAGATCTCAAATTAGTGTTGAACACTAAAGTAAATCAGTGTTAAGCACAGAGTTTCAATTTAGTGTTAAACACTAAGGCAAGAGGAGTCACGTGGTAACACGTGAGGGGGCCCTGCTTCCCTTTATTTTATTTGGTCAGAAGTCTTGAATACTTTGAAGTATTACGTGCTATCACGTGATGGGCATTTTGATGCTTGTCTGTTAAAGCTTCGGCCAAGCGGTCACGTGGTAGCACGTGAGGGCGCCCTAGAGCTCTTTTTCTTGTTCTGCAGATAAGTGTTTAACACTTTTAATTTTGAAAGCCATCATGTGTAGGCACGTGATGGGGGCTCATACTTTGATCCGTTAAAATGTTCATTGGGGGCTACCTGGTGACACGTGAGGGCGCCCCAGAGCTTCTTTTCTTTCGCTTTTTCTTTGCTCGCTTTGGGGGTCACGTGAAGCACGTGGGGCATTGCCTCAAAGTTTTAGCGGTGGCTCTTTACAGGGGTCACGTGGTACCACGTGACCCTGCCTGTTTGAAGATGTGTTTATCTTTTTAAGAATTAAATTCTTCATAGGGTTAAACCCTAGCAATAAACTTTAGAGGAATTAAATTCCTGCTTTCTTCTGAAGGATTATATTCTTGGATAGAGTTGAACTCTAACTTGTCTTTTGTAAGAAATGGATTCCCATACACGTGAGGAATTAGGTTCTTCTAAGGGAATTAAATTCCTGTTATTTTGACAGAGTTAAGTTCTTAACTAGGGTTAAACCCTGGCTCTGTTCATTTTGAAGGAATTAAATTCCTATAACATAGGGTTAAACCCTAATTTTATTTTAAAGGATTTAAATTCCTATGGTTCTATGAGAATTAAATTCTCAAACTTCCATTCCCTCCCTATGCTTTGGATCTGCATGGCAGGATCTCAACCCAATGAAAATTAAATTCTCAATTCATGGGGAGATGTGCACTTTGCAGATCCTCCACTAGTAATATCAGAGTTAAACTCTTTTGAGAATTAAATTCTTTTTTTTCTTGAAAGCCACCCCTTCTTACCTAAGGTTTTCTTTTGCAGAAGATCCAAATTCCTCCAAAGTCTCAAGGCTCTATTTTTCTCTCTCTTTCTTTTTCTTCTTTTTTTTCGTGTTTCCCTTGGCTCCTATTTATAGGAGAAGGAGCATAATCAATTAGTTTTCGATGAATCATTCATTGAGGGATCTGATTTGTATTCATTAGAGATTTGATTTGCATTCATTATTCATTTGGACCTTTGGATTATTAGGTGAATTTTATCCACCGTTGGATTTTAAATCCAAAGATATTCTTCTGTTGTTTCGGTTAGATTTTAAGGGGAAATCTTTCCAAGTTCAAGATTTTTCCATATATAGGTGATATTTAATCACCTTTAAATCTTTAATCCAATCGGTTTCAAATAATCATTCCCCATTGGAGAGATTTGAATGTTGTTCAGAATTTAATTCTGTTAAATAGATAGGCTTTGAAAGCCGGTCACGTGTGGCCACGTGACCCATGGTCACGTGTAAGCACGTGACCCCTGGTCACGTGTAAGCATGTGACCCCTAGAACTAGCTTTCCTTCTCCTTTTTGCGCTCTGTTTTCTGTCCGCTGCTCACCCGTCATGTGCCAGCACGTGACCCCTGGTCACGTACGAGCACATGACCTTTTCTGAAGCCTTTTCCATGATTTAATCAAGGAGCTGAATCTGCCTTTGCCGCTGCTTTTAGTTGTCACGTGCCAACACGTGACTGCTGATCACGTGCTAGCACGTGATGCCTCTTCCGTAGGCTTTCCTGATTTTAAATCAGGAAACACGGTCGCATAAAAGAAATGAAAAATACAATAAATAGAATCTGCATCAAACCTTAGACATCATAAACCCGGAATATCTCATATCTCGGATTTCATGCCTAACATTATAAACTTTGCATTTAAGTCTCGAATTGAAAACACTTTTGAATAACAAGTCAGGTAATTCAATAAGATGATCGAATACTCGTTGGGAACTCTAGTAGATTGCTGCACCCCCGATACCGTCATCAAAGTGCACTTGGGCGGAACACTGCGGCCGCGAGCAACCGAGTGGATACTTTTGGCTACGGTGTTCTCCTATAGTCACTTGGTCGGCGCAATGGGGCGTAGCTATCTAGTTGTGTTTTCCAGCGAGTGTTCGCGTACTATACGCGATTGCCACGGAGTTTTGATCTGAATCGAAACTCCGTGGCAATCGACCAAAAAAGTCTAAAACACGAGATTTATAAAACACAAACTAGTTTTCATAAAACAAATTAATGTGGATTCCAAATATTGTATCACATATCATATATATCTAGACGATGTTAAACTTTTCGATCGATATATCAAACACCCACAAATCACAGAGACCTCAACAACTTGAGCATTACTGAAAATACCCAGAAAGTGCCAAATATCACTACGGAGCAGCACAAGAAAATGGAGTCCCAAACTCACAAAACTTGAGGCGGAGCCACGGCCAAACCATAGGTTTTGCCGCGGTTACGCGGCCATTTACTTGAGTTGGGCCCCCGTATTTCTTGGGGCTCCATTAAATACCCTGCACAATTTTCTGCATATTTTTAATCCGAAAAATATCGACTTTTGAAAAATTGGACAGAAACTTGTGAATTTCCGGGTTTCGAAGTTCGATCGAACACTTTAACATCGTTTAGACCAAACCTAATGCTCTAGCTTGGCTCTGATACCATGAAAGTGTGTCTTAGCGATTCTACTAGATTTCCATATGCATCAAGTATACAATTTAAAAAAATCTAGAGGTCTAAGCTATACTAACCTAGAATTGAACTAGAGAATTAGGGTTTGTAAACATGTAAACAAGCTTTACACTAACTGAATAGAGAATACAACCTTTGTACACCGGTCCTTCACTTGTAAAGCTTAAAGTAGTATTCCCTTAGCTCTAAGTAGTGGTCTCTCGAACTCTTCTTAGGCTTCACTTGGTGAAAGGAACGAGCTTGCTTCGTCGCCTTCGAGGCCGAAGATGATCAACCTTGAAGTTACTCTAACTCAAGCTATCTCTTCACTAATGAAAGAACTAGTGAAGCAAACAACCTAATCTAATGGGCTAGATGAGATTATATTGATGAAGTAGGAATTTTGCTCACTTTAGAAATCTCTTTTTCTTTTCTTTCTTCAACTCAAGAAAACCTGGAGAGGAAGAAGATGAACTTGGGTGAGGAAAATATCATATGTTCAGGTGAGAAAGTGAACCATGGTTTAAAGATAAGAATTAGGGTGAGAAAATATCTACAGTAAAACAAAATTAGTGGAATGGGTCATGGCTTCTACATGCTTCTACAAGCATCTAAGACATGCTCATTTCCACCTTATTTTGATTTTATTCTAAATAATTAATTACCCTAATTATCTTTAGCCTTGGTGTGAGTCTCATACACCCATGTTCAATGTATCATCCACCATGACACAATAGAGTTATATATATATATATATATATATATATATATATATATATACATATACATATACATATACATATACATATATACATATATATATCATTATATATAATCAAGAGAAGAAAATATTTAGTGAGCATAATATTAGTTAATATATATTAATATATCAAATATAATAATATATATCAAATTATTAAATCAACACTTGATTCAATAATCCGGTCATATCATATATAACCGACTAATATCATTTATATGTATATCAATTTATCAAATCAACACTTGATTTAATAACTCGATCATATCACATACAACCGACAACTTTCAATATACATATAATATATCATTGAATCAACATTTGATTCAACAATCCGGCTATATCATATATAACCTAACCGATATCAAATATCGCGAGATTAGAATACGGTATCACATATTCGTATTTAATCAAGCTCCCGCACATATCATCATATGTGCCCTACTTCGTTTCGTTTGAGCTAGGAAACCTTTGTGTGGGACTCTAAAGACTCGCCAATACGCCAACAGTAGGTAATGATCATATCAGTCAGCCACAAGCCGTCAGTGGTACTAGATGGACGTAACGGCTATCCAGGTATTGAGCGAATAGAAGATCAACAAGGAAGCTTGTCCAAACTCCCGCAAAGCCTATAAGCAACACTTACCATACAGTTTGGTCTCTTCGTCTGATATACCGCATATCAAGTCTAGGGGTGGAATCATCAGACCCCATTAACTTGATAAATCATGCCGATGTGTGGCCTATAACCGTTTGAGAAACTATTGATAACACTTATCAGTAAATCTCATCAGCCCTGACCAGGGACTTTCTGCTATAGCCAATCAAGCATAGCGCAACATCAACTCCCTATACCGGGAGAGGCGAAACCCCTCCTATCGTCCACTACCTCTATGTGACTCGGGACTATACCCAAAATCCACCTGTTTCCATGACTCCTTTGAGCCGTGGTAGGGAGGAAATCAAAGCACAGTGGGAACCATATAAGACACTATGAAGATCTCGGGTCTACAGACTAACATGTACCAGTGTCACCAGAGAACTGCTATCTGACGTTAGGTATGGTACCATATAGGAGTTCTCGGCGAGTCATGTTCGGTGTACCCATTCACTAATGAGCACATGTGTACAATCTTTGATGTCAAACACCAATGGTTGTGGGATCAAACATCACCCCCATACTGGGTCAAGAAACGTACACACTAGTCTACTCTGGAATATCGATGCCCTGTCTCGATACTCTCTCGACTAGGAACGGTTAAAGGATTTGCTTGCGGACTATACAAGCCCCATTAATATGATCTGCATCATAGTCCCGGTAGTCAAGATAACATCCTAAGGGCTTTATCAATATATATCAGAGAGACAGAATAATATAAGTGTACATGTTAAGATAAAGAGCAACCAAATAGCATACTATCATGTCGAGCAAGAAAGTCCTCTATATGTGTGTGTGTGTGTGTGTGTGTGTGTGTGTGTGTCTGTGTGTGTCCAAGCATCCGCTATAATATACAATAATGGAATCTAGGGCATACATATGACTAACAATCCAAGCATCGCACAAAACCATAACGCGTGAAGTTAATAAATTTTCCGATAAGACACGGACAAACATACTATGCTAACGAACAAACTCCCACAAGCCATCAAGTGTTAGCTTAGCAAGCTAAATGTGTGCAGCGACATCCTAGACCACCCCTATAGCTGCTAATCACTCGAAACAGCTAAACGAGAGTCGGATAAATCTGCATCGCACTATTTCGAAACACTTAAAAGATAGCAAATAATTCCCAGATTTTCTTACAAAAGAAATTAGGGAAAGTTGCACATGCCATAAGCCTAGTTATTGACCTAGAGAACACACGACCAAGAATCACACCCAACTTCCTATACCTGGCCGCAATTTGAGGCTAGAACGAATAAAATTACGGCCTTGAAGTGAGGGAAACGGCTCAGGTTTTGGGGGTAGGTCCCAGGCCTCTAGACTATCTCTTTGTAGTGGCAATTTCACAAAAAGATCTCGGGTTTGATAGCAGATTCGAACAGAACACTAAGTCTTAACAAAATATAATATTAACCACTAAACCACAACATTAAGATATTTTAGTGAAACTAGATAACATAGAACTTCCCTCAGAGCCTAATTAAGGGTTTTAGATCATTACCTCACCAAAACTTGGAAGAAACCCTGGCCATGCATGCTCCAAGACTTCAAAAGAGGTTAAACATGCTTAATGAAGGGTTTAGTGAGGTTTTGGTGTTGGTTTAGGCTCAAGGTTAATAGGAAAAATCTCCACGAGAAAGATTTGTGTAAGAGGAGGAAGAAGAAGAAGAGGAAGCGAATGAGAAGAAAAGAGAATGAGAGATGAGGGATGGCTCTTGAGAGCCATGCTCTCTCTCTCTCTCTCTCTCTCTCTCTCTCTCTCTCTTCATTTAGTACACACCTCACTCCCATGTCTCCCCCATGCCCCTATTCTTTATCTTTTTCTTAAAAAAATCTTTTTACTTATATATATATATATATATATATATATATATAGCCTAAGGATATGGTTAATGTGCCATGGCAAGAAAAACATGGTTAGCACATCCTTAATACTAGATTAGCATGCACATGTATATGCATAACTACAACAAGTACATAAATAATTAAATAAAATATTAATTAATTATAATAAAATATGTGAAAAATAATTATTAGTTAAATTTATTTAAAAAACCCAAATTATGTAGCTTAATTAACTCAAATCACGTTTTAAGGTGTTACAATCTTTCCCCTTTAAAGAAATTCGGTCTCCAAATTTAAAATCTTACTTTGCGTACCTTCGTAGAGATGAGGGAATTTCTTCCGTATCTTGCTCTTGGCTTCCCATATGACCTCTTCACTATTTAGGCCACACCATAGAACCTTTACTGACGGTAAGACCTTTGACCGTAGTTTCTTCACCTGTCGGTCCAGAATAACTACCGGCTGCTCGGTGAAAGAAAGATCGTGCTCCAGCTGGATCGTCTAGTGCTAAATTGCGTGAGAAGGGTTATGAAGGTACATACGAAGTATCGATATATGAAATACGGGGTGTACATCTGGAAAACTAGGCGGAAGTGCTAAACAATAAGCAACGGTACCGACTCACTCAAGGATCTCGATAGGACCCACATATCTGGGACTAAACTTCCCTTTCTTTCCGAACCTCATCACACCCTTCATCGGCGAGATCCATAAGAAAACATGATCGCATACTGCGAACTCAATTCTGTGACAACGACGGTCGGCATAAGACTTTTGCCTACGTTGGGCTGCTCTCATCCTGTTCTGGATCAACTAGATCTTTTCCATAGTCTCCAGAACTAGCTGCGGTCCCAAAATCCTGGTTTCGCTGAGTTCGGTCCAACAGTCCGGTGATCGACACTTTCTCCCATACAAGGCCTCTAAAGGTGCCATCTGAATCGTCTTCTGAAAACTGTTATTGTAGAACTCTATCAAAGGCAAGTGACGATCCCAACTGCCACCAAAATATAGTACCCACGCTCGGAGCATATCCTCGAAAGTCTATATAGTCCGCTCTAACTGACCATTAGTCTGCGGATGGAAAGCAGTGCTGAAACTCAAACGGGTACCCAATGCTTCTTGAAGTTTCTTCCATAGACGGCTGGTAAACCGGGTTCCTTTATCGAATACAATGCATGTCGGAACGCCGTGCAACCGCAAAATCTCAACAATGTACAGCTGAGCATACTGAGCAAACCTGAAAGTAGTCTTCACTGGGAGGAAGTGAGCCGCTTTCGTCAACCGGTCAACAATCACCCAAATAGAGTCATACCCTCGACTGGACCTAGATAAACCCACAACGAAATCCATGGAGATCTGTTCCCATTTCCACTCCGGAATGGGCAAAGGATACAACTCTCCCGCTGGTCTCTGATACTCAGTTTTGACTTGTTGTAAGTCAGGCATCTCGAAACGAAATCAGAAACATCTCTCTTCATCCCTTCCCACCAGTAGATATCTCTCAAATCATGATACATCTTGGTGGAATCTGGATGAACACTGTATGCTGACGGATGTGCCTGCTCTAGGATCTCGCATCTCAGCCCCTCAGAATCAAGTACCCATAGATGAGTCCCAAATCATAACACTCCCTGGCCATCAATCACAAACTCCGAATCTCTTCCCTGCCAAACATGCTCCATAATCTCAGACAAACGAGCATCGTCGGATTGTGCCTCTCGGATGCGATCGAGTAGAAGTGGAAGGGCACGGACATGAGCAAGCTGCCCTCCGGTGGAAGTGAACTCGAATTGTACTCTGCCGTTGCACAAAATCTGCCAATCTGCAGAAGACTGTCTATCAACTGCGCTCACATGGAACAAGCTACCTCCGGGCCTACTACTCAAAGCATCAGCTACCACATTCGTCTTTCCTGGGTGATAAAGGATTTCACAATCATAGTCCTTCACAAGCTCCATCCAACGGCGTTGCCTCAAATTCAGATCCCGCTGCTGGAAGATGTACTTTAAGCTCTTGTGGTCCATAAAGATCTGACATGACCCTCCGTACAAGTAATGTCTCCAAATTTTGAGTGCAAAGACTACTGCGGCCATCTCTAGATTGTGAGTGGGATAGTTCTGCTCGTGTTTCTTCAACTGCCGAGAAGCATAAAAGATAACTCTGCCATGTTGCATCAACACACAACCTAGCTCCATTCGAGAAGCATCGCAATAAACAACATAGCCGCCTGATCCTGAAGGTAAAGATAGAACTGGTGCAGTCGTCAGATAAGTCTTCAACTGCTGGAAACTCTGCTCACAAGCCTCAGTCCAAAGAAAAGGATCTCCCTTCCGGGTCAGTCCGATCAGCGATGCAGCGATACTAGAGAAATCCTGCACGAAACGGCGATAATAATCGGCTAAGCCCAAAGAAGCTGCGGACTTCTATCACTGATACAGGTCTGGGCCAATACTGTACGGCCTCGATCTTCTTTGGGTCCATAAGTATACCATCTCTCGTAATCATATGACCCAAGAAATCAACATTGTCAAGCCAAAAAGCACACTTCGAGAATTTAGCAAACAGCTGGTGCTCTCTCAATGTCTGCAAAGTGATCCTCAAATGCTGCTCATGTTCCTCTCAACTCCTGCAGTAGACCAGAATGTCGTTAATGAATACAATAATAAACTGGTCGAGGAATGTCCTGAATATCCGGTTCATCAAATCCATGAACGCTGACGGGGCATTGATGAGCCCGAACGACATCACCAAGAACTCGTAATGTCCGTAGCGTGTCCGAAAAGCAGTCTTTGGAATGTCATCATTCCAGACCCACAACTGATGATAACCTGACCTCAAATCAATCTTGGAAAAATGTCCCCCTGGAGCTGATCAAATAAATCATCAATGCAGGGTAAAGGATACCTATTTCCGCAACAAGCGTTTTAAGTATACTACTTACAGTGCTTGAAGCATCCGGGATGGAATTTCATATACCGTTGGAAACCCAGGGATGTTTACGATGTTGAGGATCGTATGGAGGACAACGATGGGAATGAAGAAGAGAGAAGATTTAGAGTGCTCCGACCGTCTGTTTCCAAAGACGGGTTGTCTTCGGCTGATCGTGAAGTTACGTGGGTTAGGAATGATATCGATGATGAAATCCAAGTAGATATGTCTAATGCGTCTACGAAACGGAAAAGGTTATCGGCAAAATTATATTATTACTTTATATTTCTACAATCTATACATGTATTGCATGCATATGTAATGAATGTACTCTTATCTAGGTCTGATGACGACGCCGGGAGCAGCGAAGGGCGGCAATAGCACCATCCGCGATAGAGGCAGAGCGGTTCTGCAGTCCAGGGACCTGTGTAGGGAGCTCCAGAGGGCTGGTCTTGCACCCAGATCCGTATCCCCTTCGGATGACTCCTTCCGTGTGGACTTTGCCACACCTCCAGGTATATTGCACGCATATTCATTTCGAATGTAATATTATAGATATACACACATATTTATTTTAAAATTACTTATATAGTCAATGTTTAATTGTCTAGCTATAGGTGGTGCGTCCACATCAGAGGCAGAGACCACTACCACACCTGCACATATGTTTATATATCCTATAGTGTATGCATATTGATTTAGAATGGTATATTATAAATATACACACATTCTTTTTCCTCTTACTTATATAATCAATTTTCGATTGTCTAGTTGTAGGTGGTGCATCCACATCCCGGGCAAAGGCCACCACTGCACCTGCATGTATGTTTATATATCCTATATTGCATGTATATTGATTTAGAATGTTATATTATAAATATACACATGTTCTTTTTGCAATTACTTTTATAATCTATTTTTAATTGTCTAATTATAGGTGGTGCATCCACATGTGGCACAGAGGTCACTCCAGCCACTTCCGTACCCTCCGCGGACTCTGCAAGTTAGTATTCTTAAATATAAAATATTTTTCCATTTTACATATCCTTTAAGAATAACCATGAACTTCATGTAATTTTATCGTCAATATTTATTTTCTAGTTGGAAGGGATGCATCCACATCTGGGTCACCGGCTGTTTCTTACTGGAGGAACTATCGTCCTGCTCGTGTAGCTGCTCGGATCCAGGCTCGTGCTGCTGTCCCCGGAGATACATATCACACTTCAATTTTCATTAATTCTTTATTTCTAAATACCTTTTTTACTTGATATTGCTTGTCTTTATATTTCTTGTAGATGCAGGGCAGCCTCACCCCGAGAGGGAGACTCGAGAGCCGAATCAGTCCCACAGGCTGAGGTCCGATAGAGTTAGGGGGATGCACCATTTCCCCTCTTTTTTACCCCCGATTATCGCTATACCAACGATTATGCCGAGAGATTCGGCCAGTATGTGGAGGATGAGAGCTGCATCCAAAACAAGTATCCACTTCACATTGAATGGGGTGATCAGCACCGGCGCTCATTTGCCCTCTTCTGGGATCAGGCTCGGGTATTAATATATATTTTCATTTGACTTATCAAATAAATTTATTATTATTTAACACTTATAATTTAAATACATTATTTTTTTGTATTTTCAGTTGGATTACGACTTTCAGACTGTACCCAACCCTGATCACCCTGACAGAGTGCTCGATCTTTACGCTCTTTACCTGGGCCTTATGAAGAACATGAAATCCAAGGTCCGATATAATAGGAACGAGATGAAGATCGATTGCTATTTGGTATGGCTGGCGACCCCCGAGGCGAAGAGAGCAGCTCTCTTACATTCTCCGGCCTTTGCCACAGTCGACGTAGATACATTGTCTCTCTTGTGCCAATATTATGACTCTGACAGCAAACAGGTTTGTAATTTAAATTTAGTTCATTGTTTTTTATATAATTTATTTTTTTGTGTTGCTTAATTAGAAAACTAAATCTGATTGTATTGTGCAGAAACATGCAAATCAAAATAAGGAGAATAGGAAGTCGTTGAAGAGGGGTCGCCCCACTTACACAGGTGGCTCGAGAAACATTACTCGTGCGATGGAGGCATCAGTAAATTATAATAAATCTATTTTGATATAATGAAATATTAAGAGTTATTTTATAATATATGTAAATTTTTGGCGAATAGCAGAAAGCTCGAACCTTGGCGTAGGGTGGTATACCGAGCGTGTTGACCACGTATCTTGCCGTCCACGGCACCTCGACAGATCCTTCCACGGACAAGCTTCGATTCCCCAACACCGCTACTCAGAAGTAGTGCGTAAGTGTTAATATTTATTCTAATTCGAATGAAATTTTTGTTTTGATAAGTTCAAATTTAAATGATAAAATTATATTTTAATGGTTAACGTAGGTGTAGGAGCGGGTGGTGGAGCAGATGGAGGCATCGGGGATCGATTTTAGTGGACAGACCAATCTGATCGTACTGACCCCAGTTCTATATGCCGCACACGAATGGAACCATGGAGATTGGGAGACAGGCCGGTGACTTGATCCTAGCAAAGCCTAAATGTAGTTGGTCTCCACTCCGGCGTTTACGTCCCCTACCCTGTTGCGCCACGGCAACGTCCCGGCCTTCTACTCGAGGCCAAAATGCGGAATCAAAAATTTTCTTAACTTTAAACCGGAGCTACCGCGGAAAATAAACCCGGATCGTAACCATTAACCTAATCCTAGCAAACAAGAGAAAGGGGTAGAGAGTTATACCAAGCGATCCGTGTCTTTCGGTCTTCGTCTCCACTCCGATCTCCCGCGGAATCTCCATCCGTCACTTCCTCGTCGGAAAGGGCACCACGTAGCCGGATTCTTTTACGGGCTCCCACCTGTGGACCGAGGCAACTCGGGCGCGAAGTTGGCTAGCCGATGCGTCCAAGATTTACTGTAGGCAAGTGTAGAAACCATTGTCTCATTGGGGTTTATGTAGTTGCCTTTGGTGATGGAGGAATGAGGTTAAGGAAAAATGGTGCTTTCATTTTTCCAAACAAGAAGAATGAGATTAAGAAATATGTGCCACCACAAAAATGAAAATCTCTCTCATTCTCTCTCAAGAGTGGCCGGCCCCCCTTCTAGGAATGGAGGAGAGAAAAAACAATAATCCAACAAGGGATGTGAGTGTAGGAAACTCAAAGAGGTGACCACATCAAAAGGAAATGATAACCATATCAAATCAAATTCTAATCACAATAAAGCAAGAAATGATGATAGAAAAGAATGGTATCAAAAGATGCTTTCATAATCTCCTATTTCACAAAAAACACCTCCAAAAAGAGTTATTTGCAAACTTGCAAATAACCCCCTCCATCGGAAAAGTCCGGCCGGAAAAGAACAAAGGAAAACCGGTCGGAACGGAATGCAAACTGGCAACTTCAGAAAACTGATCCTGTAATAAATTACAGGAAAACCCCGCTACTGCATATACATGCCCGCATTTGTATTCCCACTGAACACAAATGCAAAGAGACAAAATCTACACTGTCAAATACTAGGATCTGGCTTAAGCCAAATCCGGCTAGTAAAAACCATCCGATCACGATCCGTGCAATACCGCACGTATCTGATCGAACCCTGCCATATCTCCATACGGCCTCTACAGCGTTTCGCCCGAAACTTGAGTAACTGTCTGTGTGGGGGACTCTAAAGACTCGTCAATACTATGGCTGTGGATTTAACCACTAGCACGTCAAAGGTATTAGCCATACGTGACGGGCTACCAGTTATTGACCAAAAAGGATGTCGATGAGCGAACTCATCCTGACACCCTACTGAGCCTGTCAGTGACAATATCCGTACAGTCCGGTCCATTCGTCTATGAGTATCGCATGGCGGGCCTAGGGGGTTGGTAAAAGTCAGACCCCCAAAAGCGGTACAAGTCATGTCGGAGTGAAGCCCAGAACACCCTGAGATACTACTGGAATACCTACCAGTAAATCTCCTGCCTCGGCCGAGGGCTTTGTGTAATAGCTCTCCTAGACACAGCGTGACCTCACCCCCAATACCGGGAGAGACGAACCCCTGCAGATCCGCTCACTGCCTCCATGTGGCTCGGGACTGTACCCAACTAAAACCTGTTTGCACGACTCCTTTGAGCCGTGGTAGGGTAGTAATCAAAGTACAGTTTGAACTCACACGAGACAAATGACGATCTCAGGTCGATGAACTAACCTGTACACATGTCACCAGGGAACTGCTATCTGACGTCTGGTATAATCCTAACTTGCAGGTTCCCGGCGAGTCCTGTCCGGTGTACTCATAACCCAATGAGCACCTGTATACATCTTAGGTGAAACAACTGACACCAGTGGCTTGTGAGACCGGCCACCGCCCCTCGTCGGGGTCTCGACTGTATACACTAGTCTACTAATGGAGTATCGATGCCCAGTCTCGAAACTTCCACGACTAGGGACCTTTTAAGGATGTGCTTATAGACCCCAGCTCCCGCGTATATGATCGCCCTCATACTGCTGGTAGTCAAGCAAGAATCCTAGGGGCTCTATCAACGTGTAATAGCGACTCGTAAGGTCACCTAAAGCAGTACACGATGATAAAGATAAACCAGATAGCATACTATTATCTTGAGTAAGACTGTCCTACTGGGATAGGTCCTCCCTCAATCATTGCAATCATGTGCCTGTGATCCAATAATTGACTCTGAGGGCACTATCTCCAACAATCTCCCACTTGCACTCAAGGCTAATTATTGCAATGTCGCATACTCACAGCCCGTGTGATACTGAACACCCAACTCCTCTACTAGTCAGTCTCACAAAGCTTTTTTGTGAAACTATTGCGTTCGAGGAATAGCCTCAGTGAGTGGATCCGCTCAGATGTTTCTTTCTATGTCTCTCTATATCTCAAGTTCGAAGAGAAAGCCATCTCTCGAAATGAGAAATACCTGTCTTAGAATATGTCTGGATATCTGATGGGACCTAGCTCATAAATCAACTCCAAATCCAAATTTCTTAGACTATATCGTCAACTGAACTTAATCAGTATCCAGCGCCATGCCTCCCTCAGTATCCGCCTGGACCACCTATCCAAAATACTGCCCCTCGTCAGAGGGAAAACTATAACTCTGACAGCCACTCTGTCATCCAGGTCACCTTGGAAGCCTGGAATGATAACTGTCTCCCGAAGGAGAAAGCTGCTATCATATCCCTAGAACATCAACTTATGTTCTAAAACTGCTTCCGACTGTTTCTCCAGGATTGGATCAATATAAACTTATTGCACCTACTGCAAGAACAACATCTGGTGTGGTACTTGACATCTCATGATTGACTCAATTGCCTAAGCAAGTGATCTGCCAATCATGCACATCCCTCCCTCCTTTAGTCTGTAAGACACCTTTAGAGAGGGTGACTCCATCACCTGCAGGTATACTACCGTGCCAGGAGTCGTCCATTCTAAATACTCATAGAATGCTGTCAAGGTACCCAGATTAGGAAACCACCCAAATCTAGATCTAAAACCATAGATCTAGTAACCAGAATGTCTGATATGATATCCAAGTCCTGTGTGGAGAAACCACTGTGTGACAACCAAAGTATAACCGATCGTAGTATAAGAATATCACTTCCTACTCTGTGTATGTCATCCAAATACCAGGACATCATACTCTACTACCTCCTTAACAGATCCATCCCCTATTCTGATGAAATCAAAACTATGACTTCACATCAGAAATAGATGATCTATCTCCGCTATATCTGTTTTAGTCAATAAATAGACATAAGCCACCTGTCCACCAATGCTTCCGCTGCTCCCACTGACTATGACAACCCTCTGGCAGAGTCATATAGACGTACACTTCTAAAGCTAGTTTAGAACGACGCTATACTCATCCTCCTGCCGGGTCTCACAGTCTCGAACAACAGCAATGGCAAGTCTGGGTAAACAAGAACCTCCCTGCCACCGTCCTTGAGCATACCGAAGTACCTCTCGAGTGCCTGAGGTTACCCACCATATCTGCGGAGTGGCCAATAGAATGTCAAACCAGATTGAATGTTTAGGTTCTTATCAAATCTTCAGTAATCGTTTGCGGTTCTGGAATCACTTCCAGTTCTACCATACTCCCACTACTGTTTTCTGAAAAAGTCCATTTTTGTTAAAACTGTGGCGAGTCAAGAACAATATCACTATTGAACTTCCAGATGGTAGAAAGTCAACCCTCGTCATAGCCCGGGTCAACCCACAAACAGCCATTAAAGAAACGTGCTTTGAGTTATCCGGAGTCTGGTTTTAAGTATAAGCCGGACAACTCCCCGTACCTTAACAATGTCAAGATATGAACTGTTCTATATCCAATATAGAAACAGAGGCACTGATTTAATTGGAACCAGATTCAAATAATGCAGCTGTCTCCAGTGCATGTTAACTAAATGGAAGGAGGCCGATCAGCGTTACTCAACTTAGGAATGCTTCCAATTATGAGCAACCTGAAAGAGAAGCTAGTTCTCTTAATCATTACTATCAACTGAATACCATTCACAAGTATCTACATCTTCGATCAGCTTGAAGAATCCCGATACTTGCAATACCTGGTTCTCTACTTTATTCATATACCTATAACTTCTCAAAATTCGGACCCTGTGTTTCTACGAAACACCTGTCTAAAAACTAGAGAGGTCATAAGTAAACCGAATATAGTACGAGAACCAATCCCTCTGTCCTCATGGACGCTGGACAACATACAATACTCTGTATAAGTCCCTTGAGTCTAATAACTCATTCACTGTGTGTCGTAGGTTGAAAACTGTAATATGGTTATGAAGAATTACACCGCTGTTTAATGCTCCTTACCTAACCATCCACTGATATAGGTAAATATCATAGACATAATTTCAAAAAGGTATATCTCACTCTATAAAAATAGACGTACAGATATATCAATTTGAAATTGGTGCATAACAACGGATATTCAAAACAAATATTTGCCGACCGGCAAACAACCCAGGTGATTTCCTCAAATATCACCAATTACAACGAATCTTGATATAATGAGGATGGTCACCTAATTCCCAATAACTTACTCCCACTTATCATCTGTAAAACCATACAGATGTGAGAATCATACCTGGTAAATACATACCCTGGAGCAAGTGTGTAATTGGGAAATCAGTTTTCTTTTAACAGTACACAGTGAAATTGAAATATTGAAATGTTTCGATGGGGTATCCTGGTATTCCTAGTAATGCCTCTTCCATTATCCAGATTCACAACTGTAACCGTATAATTCTTTGCCACCTCTCCAAATCCCTTTATATGTCTTTAGTCAATACCTTCTGTACACCCCTTTAGGCCAAATGGTTTTCTTCCTTCCCTACCTTTCGGCACCAGCCTATGGTTTGGAAGAAGACTATCCAAAAAGCATAATGGGTGTACTGTCCTAATCCCAGGAGCACTCGCAATGCGAGAGAAAGTGAAGATAAAAGAAACCTGAATGAACTTTATTCCTATTTCTCCTAAACCAGGATCCATCCCCAAACTGGAACAAGTTCCTTTCGAGTTCGTATATAACCATACGATGGATTATCCAATAAACTTGGGATCTTCGTAGTGATACGGACTGTCCTGGAGAAATACAAAGGTGATTTAGGATTGGCGAAGAAATACTTGGTTTGGTCGTGAATAGCAGTCGCAATTTACTTTGCCCTCTTACTAATCCATTTCTTTGTCTTTACTTCATACCTTTTGTACACCGTTTAGGCTAATTGGTTTTCTTCATTCCCCACCGTTCGGCACCAGCCTAAGGTTTGGAAGAAGACTATCCAATTTGCGTAATAGGTGTACTATCTCCTAAACCAAGGAGTACTCGCATCCAGAGAGAAGGTAAAAGGAAAAGACAACTGAATAGTCCTATTCGTTTTCTCCAGAACCGGAAACCATCCTCGAATTCCTTCGAGTTCATATATAACCATACGATGGTTTTGTCCAATGGAAGTGGACGTTCGTAGTAATACGGGGTGTCCTGGAGAAAAGGGTAAAAGTAGGAGTGGCAATGAGGTTTGCAACTCTGACAATCCAAAAGCCAGTGTTAAAGAAGGTTCGGTTAATTTTGGTCACTGAGTCATAGTCAAAGGGTCGGGTCAAGGTCGCTGCCAAAGAGAGAGAGAAAAGAAACACTCAGCGTTCACTCTAACCTAGATCAGAATGGTTATCACTTTATCTAATCTGGAAACCTCCCACTGTAACCTCAAATTCTTCTCCAAACCTGAAAGAAGAATTAGTCGGGATCACCCGAGGAGTAAACTAACTCATCAGTGGGAATCGGGATCCAACTATCATCGCATGATAACGTGACGGAATCCACTCACGTCACCACACACCAGAAGGTATGCGCATGCTTGGTAAGTTTCAGTTTCTTTAGAAACTCCCGATATGATTTTTACCCCTAGGACCCAAGTGACCTTGACGGAGTCAACAAGTCAAAGAGTCCTAGTCAAGTTCAACCCGTCATTATCTGGATTGCGTTAAACCCACCCGTACGTGCCCTTGACGGAGTCAACAAGGCCGCACGACTATCCTAACCAATCCCATTTATGCTACAAACAAGCACCACTTAGCTACCGTACACTACGCCTTGACGGAGTCAACAAACGCAGCACGAATACTAAATAATACTCGTAAGAAATGACGGAGGGCTGCGTCTAGTTTTTGGCGAAAAACTTTTAACGTAATGAACTTGATATCGTTGAAGGAACTGCATAGCCTTTTTATAAAAATATAATGACAAAAACCTTTACTAAAGAGGTCACTCCCAGTGAAGGGATCTCGGCTCTTTCCCCATAGAATGAGGTGCAGGATATTCCAACTGAATACCACGATGCAAAGCAAAAGTAATCGGCTATAGTGAAGTTATTGCCCTGACGCAAACTTCTGTCCAAGGGGTCACTCCCGGTGAAGGGATCTCGGCCCTTGCCTCGTCGACTGAGGTGCTGGATATTCATAACCGAATACCACTGTGCAAAACAAAAGAGAACGTCCTTGCAATAACAGCTTTTGAAAAATTGTTCCAACAACATCAGAATAGGTTTGTTTAGCTTGCATTGATCCGAATCAACGTAGTCCCATCAATGGATCACACCACAAAAGAACGAAAATAATGATGTACGTATATGCCATCCGCATTCGCCACTGGGTCTCGTCATCACCCGTTAGGTTACTTAACTAACGACAGAGCGGGGACAGGACTAGCACGGATGCAAAACATATACAACATCTACTAGTATATATACAATATATAATTTTCGCTCAAGGCGTGATAAAATGCAACATCACAGAAATGTACAGCATCACAGAACTATACAGATATCTGGGATCCCCGGGTTTCATAGAGCCGCTACTGAAACCCAACGTTCCCCTGGTCGTGTGGATAGCCTGTGCAATGAAAATCCTAGACCCCTACGGGCGCGGCAAGTTACCCGCCAAAACCTGAAGCGAGGCAGCCCGCTTCAGCAACGTGAATGGACCACCTAGTACTTCACGGAATCCGGTAACTTGGGCACCCCTCCTGGGTCAACCTGTACCCCCTATGAGTGCGGCAAATAGCCCGCCAATTCTAAAGTAAAGCCCCCTCCTTTTCAACGCCATGAGATGCGAGCTTATTGCCTTCTAGAACCCGGCTATCCGTGCACCCCTCCGCGGGGTAATCCTAGTACAGAAAGTAAAATATACATACAACGGGTACATCGACCTCGATCCGTTCGTGCCCTAAAAGAATAATACAAACAGGCAGTGACGGCAGTCCACATGTCGGACGCTCGCCCCGCAATATCAAATGTATATATAAAACAAAACTGTACTAACATTGCATCCAGGCTATCCCCACGACCGATCTGCAATAACACAGCACAATCACAGAACATCAACGTGAATGTCATGTTCGCAAATCCGTCTAACCGGGCTATAACAGTTAGACAGGATTTACCGATCAAGTGACATTCACGGTCGCAGATATAATGTAAATACTGTGAACTAATGTGTTTAAAATATCCGATCGATCAAATTTTACCAAGTGGGCCCCAAGCATTACTGTAGCACATAAAGAAAATCTGGGCCCAAAAAGAATATACCAAAAACCCTATTTCCAGCCCAAAAGCCCACTGCAAAAAATTGGTGAAGTGAAGACTCAATACTGCGGCGGAACCGCGGCCAAATAGGGGTTATGGCCGCGGTTCCGCGGTCGTATGGAGGGATTACACTACCAAATTTTCACAGTGTTCTTATAATTCCATGTACATCATTCTGCAACAACCTGAAAAAAATTTTGGAGCTAAAAAAATTTCGACAGAAAACACATGGAATGAAAATGCGGTTTTGGGATAAATGTTCGATCGAAGTTTTAAACACACTAGACCAAGCTAGACTAGGTTAATGGCATAGCTCTGATACCATGTTGCGCCCCGGCAGCGCCCCGGCCTTCTACTCGAAGCCAAAATGCGGAATCAAAAATTTTCTTAACTTTAAACCGGCACTACCGCGGACAATAAACCCGGATCGTAACCATTAACCTAATCCTAGCAAACAAGAGAATGGGGTAGAGAGTTATACCAAGCGATCCGTGTCCTTCGGTCTTCGTCTCCACTCCGATCTCCCGCGGAATCTCCGTCCGTCACCTCCTCGTCGGAAAGGGCACCACGTAGCCGGATTCTTTTACGGGCTCCCACCTCTGGACCGAGGCAACTCGGGCGCGAAGTTGGCTAGCCGACGCGTCCAAGATTTGCTGTAGGCAAGTGTAGAAACCATTGTCTCATTGGGGTTTATGTAGTTACCTTTGGTGATGGAAGAATGAGGTTAAGGAAAAATGGTGCTTTCGTTTTTCCAAACAAGAAGAATGAGATTAAGAAATATGTGCCACCACAAAAATGAAAATCTCTCTCATTCTCTCTCAAGAGTCGCCGGCCCCCCTTCTAGGAATGGAGGAGAGAAAAAACAATAATCCAACAAGGGAGGTGAATGTAGGAAACTCAAAGAGGTGACCACATCAAAAGGAATTGATAACCATATCAAATCAAATTCTAATCAGAATAAAGCAAGAAATGATGATAGAAAAGAATGGTATCAAAAGATACTTTCATAATCTCCTATTTCACAAAAAACACCTCCACAAAGAGTTATTTGCAAACTTGCAAATAACCCCTTCCATCAGAAAAGTCCGGCAGAGAAAGAACAAAGGAAAACTAGCCGGAACGGAATGCAAACTGGCAACTTCAGAAAACTGATCCTGTAATAAATTACAGGAAAACCCCGCTACTGCATATACATGCCCGCATTTGTATTCCCACTGAACACAAATGCAAAGAGACAAAATCTACACTGTCAAATACTCGAATCCGGCTTAAGCCAAAGCCGGCTAGTAAAACCCGTCCGATCACGATCTGTGCAATACCGCACTTATCTGATCGAACCCTGCCATATCTCCATACGGCCTCTACAGCGTTTTGCCCGAAACTTGAATAACTGTCTGTATGGGGGACTCTAAAGACTCGTCAATACTATGGCTGTGGATTTAACCACTAGCACGTCAGAGGTATTAGCCATACGTGACGGGCTACCAGCTATTGACCAAAAGGGACGTCGATGAGCGAACTCATCCTGACACCCTACTGAGCCTGTCAGTGACAATATCCGTACAGTCCAGTCCGTTCGTCTATGAGTATCGCATGGCAGGCCTAGGGGGTTGGTAAAAGTCAGACCCCCAAAAGCGGTACAAGTCGTGTCGGAGTGAAGCCCAGAACACCCTGAGATACTACTGGAATACCTACCAGTAAATCTCCTGCCTCGGCCGAGAGCTTTATGTAATGGCTCTCCTAGACACAGCGCGACCTCACCCCCAATACCGGGAGAGACGAACCCCTGCAGATCCGCTCATTGCCTCTATGTGGCTCGGGACTGTACCCAACTAAAACCTGTTTGCACGACTCCTTTGAGCCGTGGTAGGGTAGTAATCAAAGTACAGTGGGAACTCACACAAGACAAATGATGATCTCAGGTCGATGAACTAACCTGTACACATGTCACCAGGGAACTGCTATCTGACGTCTGGTATAATCCCAACTAGCAGGTTCCCGGCGAGTCCTGTCCGGTGTACTCATAACCCAATGAGCACCTGTATACATCTTAGGTGAACCAACTGACACCAGTGGCTTGTGAGACCGGCCATCGCCCCTCGTCGGGGTCTCGACTGTATACACTAGTCTACTAATGGAGTATCGATGCCCAGTCTCGAAACTCCCTCGACTAGGGACCTTTTAAGGATGTGCTTATAGACCCCAGCTTCCACGTATATGATCGCCCTCATACTGCTGGTAGTCAAGCAAGAATCCTAGGGGCTCTATCAACGTGTAATATCGACTCGTAAGGTCACCTAAAGCAGTACACGATGATAAAGATAAACCAGATAGCATACTATCATCTTGAGTAAGACTGTCCTACTGGGATAGGTCCTCCCTCAATCATTGCAATCATGTGCCTGTGATCCAATAATTGACTCTGAGGGCACTATCTCCAACATACCCCCTGTAAGCGACGTCTGAAATATGTTGTTGCCGCCTTGAAGACCACCGTCGAGGAGTTGAAGGAGATATTGGTACATATATTACATATTTGTAAAATATTATATCACATTATAGATAGTAACATATGCAATATTAGTTGCCTGAGGTTATTTGGATTTAGATTTAGGTTTGATTAATCAGCTTTACATAAAACTATCTAATTAAACTGAACTCTATAATCATAACCATACCACATGTTTCTTCATTTTGGAGTTTAAAAAGTTATGATTATTCAAATTCAAAATTTGAGAAGAAAACATTTCTTTGTAAATTAGATAACTCCAAAACTAAGCATCCAATCAAAACTAAACAATTAAGGAGAGATACGGGCTTACAAGTTAGAGTAAAAATAATTTCTACCTCCATTTAAAATAAACTACGGTTTTCCAAACTAAATACCCAAATTAGGCCTAAGTCCCTAAGTATTTTTAGATTGAGATATAAAAGCATAGTCCTGAATGTGTGGAAATTTCAACATATATAAATTCTCATACATAACATATGAATTTCAACAGAACGTGTGGAATTTCAACAAAGTATATATAAATTCGCGCTTTCGCAATAATCTGATATTGATACGAATTCAACTAAAATCTAATACACCGTTCTTACTCGTTTATTACACAAACACAAAATTTTACAAATTCGACAGGCTATTTCGGTTGCTTCTCCATATGCATCTCCTTCGGCTGTTGCTCCGCAAGCCACTATCTCGGCTGCGGCTGCGTAGACCACTCCTATAGCTCCACAGTCCGCTGAAACTCCCGCACAGTCCGCTCGTTCATTGGTCGAGTTTTTGACGACTTAGGGTTGCACCGAGCAGATATGCCGAATTATGGCGATTATCAAAGGTAGAGAAGCTGGACCGTGGTAAGGTAGCTTTATTTATATTTTTAAGGATGTATGTACTTATTTGATACATATTATATATTTTGGACGATATCGGTGGTTGTTTGTATGTTTATGATGATTTTAGATTGATTTGGTATTCTTTTTGTTTATTTCTTTTATATATTATGCGTGAGACATTGTTTATGAATATTTCTGTATTTGGCTATATATATATATATATATATATATATATATATATATATATATATATATATATTATTGTGCAACGGGAAGCCCTTTTTAGAAAAAATGATATAATGTCTCTACGAATTAATCCGTATGAGTACAAATTTTTCCGTAGGAACAAAATATGAATATCTGATATTTTGTCCCTATGCAGTCAGTAATTGGGGCAAAACGTGCCCCTACGAATTAATCCGTAGAGACATATAGAAGGCCCTACGGATTACTCCGTAGCAGCAACTATTTTATTTTATAAACAGATAAATTAAATAAAGATTGTCCCTACGGAATAATCCGTAGGAATACTGACCCCTATGCCCCTGCGGCTTAAGCCGTAGGGATAAATATTACTCCGTAAAGGCTTGATCAGGACGAAAACTTGCACCTGCGACCTTTGGGCCTACGGAAACATTTTATATCCTTACGGATGTATCAGTAGATGCAGCTCTTTACCCCTACGGCTAAATCCGTAGGGGCAATTGAATATTGTAGTAGTGTTACTTAATTATATTGTTTGTATAAACCTTTCTTTCTATTGTTCGAAGCATCTACCTAGCTTTCACATTCGGACAATCCTCGTAAAGGAGCCATATACACCCTCCGTTTTAAATTAGTTGTGTAAAACGACAAGTAATCTGAAACATAAAAAGCTGATCAAAGGAACAAGAAAATTAAAACGTGAGAGTATTGATGATATTCTCATCTTTTATTTTGAAAAATGTATGAGAGTAGACTCATTCTCCACCTTTGCCTTGTGTCTAAACCCTGAAGTCACAACTTAAAACAAATGGTTGAAGGTAACCTTTGTATAATCAAATTCCAACTTAATTAAACTCAAGTTAAACCAGTTATTGTTATATTCATAAGTAACTAATTAGCTCAATAATACAATAGATCTTTTTTAGCTTAGAAGCTTAGGTTTGTTATAGGGATATATTTCTAATTAATAAGGCCTACTGTACATATTTATACTAAATTACTAATACTAATACTAATTTATTTATTTTTTTTGATAAAAATACAAATACTAATTTATGGTCCCCAGGATCTTTAATGTCTTGATTGGAAAGGGAAGAGCTAATTAGTTCCACAGGAAGGACCCTGGCTCCCAGCTACTCATGAAAGTTATTAAAAAAGCCATGTCCCAACCAGTAAACTCTATGTACCCTACCTAAAGGCGTTTCTCATTGGAAAATTTCTCATTGGAAAAAGACAATGACATTATATGAGCGAGCAATACTTTTCCTACCCGCAATTTGTCTATCCAAAAGTTTGCCCAAGAGACAAATTGGTAGGGATCCACAACACCTAAGTAATACTGTCAAACAGGTGAGCCCATGGTGTTTGTCTCTTGGATAAACTTTTCGATAGACAAATTGCGGTAGAAAAAGTATTTTTGTATATCCGTTACTTGTGTGTGTGTGTGTGGGTTGGGGGGGAGGGGGAGAGGGGGCTAATTAATTGAACCAAGCTAGCTTAGGTTCGGATTGCTAAGAGCTGATTTAAATTCGTTGATAAATGAAGCGAGCTTGAACTGAAAGATTAAGCTCGTTAAGTTAACAAGTTGAACTTGCCGATTGTGGGATACACATAAGAGAGTGTGGAAAAGAGCGAGGATACACATCAGGGAGAGCTTGCCGGCTGTGGGATATACACGTCTAGGACCTCGGGCTGTGGGGGACGATCCGAAGATGCAGAAGGAGGAGACGTAGACATACGCTTGACTAACGCAGGGTTGGAGATTTCGAGCGACTTTGACAAATTTAGCTGCCCTAGCTCTTATTTATTTTTTATGTCATGTGCTGTGGTGGTTCATTTGACTTTGTATGGAACTTGTTACCCGGATTCTCAGACTTGGTTTGTATGTGGGCTGTTCCCCAACCCTTTGCTTGTTTTCCTTGCTCTTCTTATAACTTCTTAGAGTTTTGTTAAAACTCTTTAATGAAAAGCGATGCCCTTTTAGGTTTCGTTTAAGTAACAAAAAACAAGCTGAACCTGTGCTAGCCCTGGCTCGTTTTTTAATTTTTAGCTCAAGTTTGTCTCATTTGAATATTTTATTATTTACATATTTTGAAATACTAGTTAATTTTTCAGTACATAAATATCAATCCAGAAGAGTCATGCATTGAATGAAATCATACCAAAATGCGTTGAATTTCTCCTTTTAAGACGACTAAGAGTCTGAAAGCATTCTTTCCTTTGACATAAAAATACATTGGAGTGATGCTGTGTATATATTTTGGGCCTCTTTCGAAATATTGTAAAACATGACTTTAGGTCCAAATTTGTCACTTGAAGCCTACAAAATAACAAATTTTTGTGTCGCATGGTATTAGAAATGATATATCACAGCTTGCAAATTTATGATTGAGCTATGGATAATAAGTAAATTTTTCTTCCCTTACAGGTGTAGGCTAGTGGCTGATTTTCTGTTACATTGCATAATACTTTGGTTAGCCACATATGGTCATGATCAGAATATAATACATTTAAATGGATGAAAGGAAAATATATTTTGAAAAGATTTAATTACGGAAGAAAAAGAAAATCTTTTAATCTCTCCATTCCATTAACATATATTAATATGAGACAAAGGGGTCGGCTAATTAGCCGCTGTAAATCTCTCTATGAATGAGAGATTGATCGGACGGGTCTCACACATGTCAGCGGAACGGTCCTTCTATTTTCCTTCCGATTCATAGGGACCATATGGGGGCACACTAATCACCAAATAATATATTATACTACTATAATTTTGCATGAATAAGTTGGAAGTATTAATATCTACTTGATCGGTAATATGACACTAATATAATAATTTTAGGTTAATTTTGTCTTGTACAAGTTGTGAAAAATTAAGTTAAACATTGTTTGTTAATATGGCCTTTAATCAATTGCCATTAATTGCTTGTTTCATATGGGTCGAGATCAGACAGGAGACCCATCTAGAGCGGCAAATCTTCACATATAGAATTATGTTTGATTTCTATAGATATTTTAAGTTGCAATTCCAGTTGTCACTTTTGTATCAGCGGTCACTCATAAATTTTTTTTTGTGACACGACTTGACAAAAAACCTCTTGGCCACTGCCTACTTAAGCCCATGGATACATATGCTTGAAATAATTTGAAAATAAAGCTTCTTTCCTTTGCATTTGGATACAAATGTCAAAAAAATATAATCAATAACTAATAATGGCCAAATGATCATGGATATTTTGGATCGACTAATGTCAACAACTTTCTAAACAAGAGGTGCACAAATAAATGTCTTTTAAGACGTAAAATGACTAAAATAATGCATGATTGCTTCAAAACTAAAATGGTTGGGAGTTGGAAAAATGTTTAATATAATGGAAAATGACTTGACTTAATAATTAAATTTAAGCATAGAGAGGGCATTTTGTAAGTTGTAGGTCTCAATCCTTTAATGTCAATTCCACCAACAACTAATTCATTGCAAGTGAAAGAAACAAACACATGTTTCTGCAGTGCATGTCTTTTCCAAGAATTATTAATCCTATGGCTTTTTTTCTTCCTTTTTTTTTTGTTTGGGTGGGAGCGGGGGGAGAGGGCGGGGGGTCGTTTTGTGGGGTTGGGGAGGGAGTGGGGGTTCTCTTCCATTGAAAGTTCACTAGGTTAATGGGATCAAGAAATAGTATCATGTCATTTAAGTACTGGTAAGTGCCTCCTGTGCCATGTACGGGCCCGAAGAGTTGCCCAAAAAATATATTATAGCATAAATTACCGAAACTAAATTTTATTGCAGGCGAATCTTTCAAACTTAACCTAAAAAATTTAGAAAATTTCTTAATTGTCTTTCAGAACAATTAAATAAAACCAAGATGATTGGAGTTCAAGTGCAATCAAATATTTGAATAGCGAGAGTTGGTAGTGAGAGTTGGTGATAGCGTGAGAGTCGGTGAGTCTCTCTGGGCTCTGGCGAACCTTCAAGCTTGCTTTCCTGTGCCATGGCTGGACAAGAAGAGGATTCAGATCGGCGACGGGGAGATGTCTTTTCGGAGAGGGAAGGAAGAAACCCGTGTTAGGAATATGTATGCCCTAAAGGCCATTATTGTTGATATAGTGGATGCTTGGACATATATATAGAGAACTTTCTTACTCGACATGATAGCATATTATCTGATTACCTTTATCTTAACATGTAAACTGGTATTATTATACTGTCTGTCTCTTACATGTTGATAAAACCCTTAGGATATGTACTTGACTACCAGAATTATGATGAGATCATACTAGTGGGGTCAGGGTGGTCCAAAAGTATATCCTTTAACTGTTCCTAGTTGAGGGGATATCGAGATAGGGTATCGATATTCCAGAGTAGACTAGTGTGTACGTTTCTTGTCCCTTAGAGGGCGATGGTTGATCCCACAGCCATTGGTGTGTGACATCAAAGATTGTACACAGGTGCTCATTAGAGAATGGGTACACCGAACGGACTCGCCGAGGACTCCAAGTTGGTAGTATACCTATCGTCATATAGCAGTCCTCTGGTGACACTGGTACGGTTAGTCTGTAAACCCAAGATCGTCATAGTGTCTTGTGTGGCTCCCACTGTGCTTTGATTTCCTCCTTACCACGCTCAAGAGAAGCTGTGCAAACATGTGGATTTTAGGTACAGTTCCGAGTCACAAGAAGGCAATGAGCGATAGGAGAGGTTTCGTCTCTCCCGGTATTGGGGGTTGATGTTGTGCTATTCTCAATTGGCTATAACTGAAAGTCCCTGGCCAGGGCTGCTGCTGAGATTTACTGATAAGAGTTATCAGTAGTTTCTCAAACCATTATAGGTCAGACATCGGCATGACTTATCAAGTTACTGGGGTCTGACGTTTACCACCCTTAGACTCGATATGCGACATATCAGACGATGAGACCGGACTGTATGGTAGTGTTACTAATAGGCTTCATCGAGAGTATGGACAAGATTGCTTGTTGATTTTCATATCGCTCAATACCCGGGTAGCCGTTACGTCTAGCTAGTACCGCTGACGGTTTGTAGGTGACTGATGTGATCATCACCTACTGCTGGCGTATTGACGAGTCTTTAGAGTCCCACGTAGAAGTTTCCTGATTCAAGCGAAACGAAGTAGGGCACATATGTGATATGTGTGTGGGCCTGATTAAATATGTTTATGTGATACCGTATTGTAATCTGGCAGTTATCTGTTATCAGTTAGGTTATATGTGATATAACCAGATTATCGAATCAAGTGTTGATTTGATAATGTGATACACAGATAAATGATATTATTCGGTTATATGTGATATAACCGGATTATTAAATCAAGTGTTGATTTAATAATATGATATATATTATATCTTAACTAATATCATTAGCTCACTAATTATTCTTTATAATATATATATATATATATATAATGAAGCATGGCATGAAATTCTATTTTTGGAAAATGGAATAAAAGGTGGAAATGGGAGCATGGTGTGAAGCATGGGCTTTATCATTTTTATATTAGTTTTGACTCATTATTCAAGCATGGTTGCAATTTATTATTGCAAAGAAATCCATGCTTGAATGAGTGAGCCATGTATGAGCCATACACTTCACTTGATCATTTTTTTTTCATGCTTGCTCTCTTGAGTTGAGCAAACACTCTCTCTAGCTTCCATCTTCTTCTTCCTCATGCATCAAAACTCCAACCCCTCATATGTGATGTGAACCATGGAGTTTTGAACAAACTAGTGAGCCTCAAATCCCCTACTTCACCATCCCACACCAAACTAGCACTTTGGTATGGCGTGTTTACTTCACTAATAGGAGATTAGTGAAGAGGTAGTTTGAGCTAGTGGGCTTCGCGTGGATCATCTTCGGTATGAAGGTCATCGGAGAAAGCTCGATGAAATTCTCAAGTGGAGCCTAGTGGAGTCGCACGGACTACAACCCGGAGCTTAAGAAGTGAAGGACTCAATCTATGAGGGTATAATCTCTTTCACTTCTTTAGTATTTCATATCATCATATGTTAAACCCTAACCTTCTAGTTAAGATCTTGGTTAGTCTAACTTAGCATCAAATTTTTTTAAAATTTGGCATGCTTGATGCTACTAAAACCTCATGGTGGTGCTAGGGTAGACTTTCAAGGTATCATAGCTAAGCTAGAATATTTAAGTAGGTCTTTACGACGTTAAAGTGTTCTATCGGTTTTCGAAACCGCAAATTTTTCAAGTTTCTGTCGAATTTTTCAAAAGTTGGAATTTTTGTGATAAATATCCAAAAAATCGTGCAGGGTTTTCTATGGAGCCCCAAGAAATTTGGAGCCCCAATTCCTCTAAAGCACCACGGAACCGCCGCTAAAACCCTTGTTTGGCCGCGAATCCGCCGCCGTTTTGGGGAATTGTGGGTCCAATTTTCTTGTGCTGCTCTATGGTTTCGATTAGCACTTTTTTAGTTGTTTCCCCAATAAAAGAGCAAAGTTCTGTTCAAAATTTGAAAGGCGGCGCCAAGAGTTAAAAACTCTGAGGCAGCGCCTCACGAGCCTCGCACGAGGACGCTAGCGCCAAGAGTTAAAAACTCTGAGGCAGCGCCTCACGTGCCTCGCATGAGGGCGCCAGCGCCCAGAGTTAAAATCTCTGAGGCAGCGCCTCACGTGCCTCGCACGAGGGCACCAGCGTCAGAACTAAAATCTCTCTGTTAAACAGAGCCATTGGATCAAATATCCAATGGAGATGATAAATCATCAAAATACAGAATTAAATTATGTTGAGGAAATATTCCTCAAATCTTTCTAAACAAGAAAGATTACTCTCTGTAAAACAGGGTGTCGTTGGATTAAAAAATCCAATGGTGATTAAAAATCACCCATATATACAGAAAAATTGTGTATGGGGAAATATTTCCCAAATCTTGTTAAAAACAAGAAAGATATCTTCTGTAAAACAGAAGTCCTTGGATCAAAGATCTAACGGTAGATAAAATCCCCAAATCAATTAGAGATCTCTCAACGAGAGATCTCTTTAACTAAATCAACAAACCTGCTTCCACTATATAAAAGACCCAAGACTTCAAGTCTTGTCTAGAGGAACCCCCCCATAAACTTCAAGCTACAAAAAAAAGAGCAAGCAAAAAGAAAGCTTTAAGAGAGAAAAAGAAGAAGAACTTTCTTCGAGGTAAATAAAAGTAATAGAGATCAGAGCATCTCATCTGCATATCCAATGGTTTAACCCTTATTAAAAAACTTAGTTCTTTCCCTGGATCTGAGATCCATAAGACAAGTCTCCCATAAATGAGAATTTAATTCTCATGGAGATGAACTTGCTCTTGGGGATCAAAGATCCAGAAAAGAACAGAGAATTGAACTCTTCAAAACATAATACACGAAGAAAAACCAGCGCCAAGCGGTTCACGTGCTCTTCACGTTGGCGCTGCTCAATAAAGAGTGCTTTGCACTCAATGGTGGGCGCTCAGCGCCAAGCGCCTCACATGGGCGCCGATCAATAAAGAGTGCTTAGCACTCAATAGTGGGCGCTCAGCGCCAAGCGCCTCACGTGCCCTTCACGTGGACGCCGCTCAATAAAGAGTGCTTAGCACTCAATGGTGGGCGCTCAGCGCCAAGTGACTCACATGCTCCTTACGTGGGCGCTGCTCAATAAAGAGTGCTTAGCACTCAGTAGTTAGCACTCAGGGCCAAGCGCCTCATGTAAGTCCACGGTAGCGCCCCGACTGTCTAACAGACGCCAAATGCGGAACAAAAACTTTTTACGAACTGGCGCTATCGTGTACCGTAACCCGGATCTGCCATTAAAGCTAAACTAAAAAATTGCAAAGGGGTAGAAACGTTATACCGAATGATCCGAGTCCTTCGGTCTTTAACTATCATCCCACGCTTTATTGCGGCTGCTCCGATCTCCTCGATCTCCATTCTTCTCGTATAGGTGGCACCACGTCGACGGATCTTTAAACGGGCTCCCGTCTCTGAACCGAGACAACTCGGTCGTCAAGTTTGCTAAAAGAGACGACCAAGATGATGTAGAGAATGAGTAGAATACTTTGTCTCGTTACGTCCAAAGATATGGATGAACGGTTCATGAAGTTGCCTTTTGGATTGAATGGAAATGAGAAATGAATCATATCTAATTTCTATGCACCAAAACTTATATCTTTTTTCCAATCATAACCATAATCTTTCAAGGAGAGGGGCCGGCCATATTTGTAGTGAGGAGGGAGGTGAGTGTAGGAGCAAGGAGGAGGGGTGACCAAAAACATGAAGCTTATCAACATATTTAATGAAAAGGATGACACACTTAAACCATTAATGCAAAATGGTGAATCATATTAAGCTAGTCATCATCTAATAAATGCATCCAATTAAACAAGAACACCTCACTAACCTAGTCACCACTTCTAGAAACTTCCACACTCAACTCAAGAAAAGATAAATCCGCATTTAACCTAATGTTAAATACGGCCGATAGAAAACTGGAAACTGGCAACTTCCAAAAGTGATCCTGAAACGAATTTCAGGATAACCCCGTATCAGTATAAACATACCCGCATTTGTATTACGACTGAATACAAATGCAACTGAGACAAAGATATTATATCTACACAGCATAATACTCTGATCTGGCTTAAACCAAAACCGACCAGTATTATCTACCCGAAAAATGACACATGCGAAAACGCACGTGCATTTTCCGAACCCTGCCATAAACCCATACGACCTCTACAACGTTTCGCCCGAACTTGGGAAACTGTCTGTGGGGGACTCTAATGACTCATCAATACACTGGCACTGGTTATAACCACTAGCACGTCAGAGGTACGAGCTGTACGTAACGTTTGCCTATGTGTTGATTGGAAGGGAAGCTGACGAGCGAACTCATCCATAAACCCTACCGAGCCTGACAGTGATAATGTATATACAGTCCGGTCCGTTCGTCTAAAGAGTATTGCATATCGAGTCTAGGGGGTGGATAAAGTCAGACCCCTAATAACGCGATAAGTCGTGTCGGCATGAAGCCCATCACCCACTGAGAAACTACTGATCCAAATCAGTAATTCTCCACTACCTCGGCCGAGGGTTTCTAGTGATGGCCACCCGTGCACTGTACGACATCAACCCCCAATACCGGGAGAGACGAATCCCCGACGATCCGCTCATTGCCTCCATGTGGCTCGGGACTGTACCCAACTAAAACCTGTTTGCACAACTCCTTTGAGCGTGGTAGGATAGTAATCTAAGCACAGTGGGAACTCATACGAGACAAATGACGATCTCAGGTCGACAAACTAACCTGTACACATGTCACCAGGGAACTGCTATATGACGATATGTATAATACCAACTAGCATGTTCCCGGCGAGTCCTGTCCGGTGTACTCATATCCTAATGAGCACCTGTATACATCTTAGGTGATCTAACTGACACCAGTGGCTTATGAGACCGGCCACCACCCCTCATCGGGGTCTCGACTGTAAACACTGGTATACTCTGGAGTATCGATGCCCTGTCTCGAAACTCCCACGACCAGGGACACTTTAAGGATATCCTTATAGACCCCATCTCCCACGTATATGATCACCATCACACTGCTGGCTGTCAAGCAGAATCCTATGGGCTCTATCATCATGCAATTGTGAACTAAAGCATGTAAACGAGGATAAAGACAAACCCGATAGCATACTATCATCTTGAGCAAGACTGTCATATCGGTATAGGTCTTGCCTCAATCATTGTAATCACGTACATGCAATCTAATAATTGACTTTGAGGGCACTATCTCCAACAATCTCCCACTTGCACTCAAGGCTAATTATTGCGATGTCGTATACTCACAGCCCGTGTGATACCGAACATCCAACTCCTCTACTAATCAGTTTCACAAAGCTAGTTTGTAAAACTCTTGTGTTCGAGAAATAGTCTCAGTGAGTGGATCCGCCCTGATGTTTCTTTCTATGTCTCTCTTAATCTCAAGTTCGCGGAGAAAGCCGTCTCCCGAATCGAGTAATACCTGTCTTAGAATATATCTGAATATCTGATGGGACCTAATTCATAAATGAACTCCAAATTCAAACTTCTTAGACTTTATTGATAACTGAACCTAATCAGTTTCCAGCACCATGCCTACCACAGTATCCTCTTGGACCACCTGTCCATAATACTGTCCCTCGTCAGAGGGAAAACTATAACTCTGACAATCACTTTGTCATCCATGTCATCTTGGAAGTCTGGAATGATAACCGTCTCCCGAAGGAGGATGCCGTCATCAAATCCGTAGAACATGTACTTATGTTCTAAAAACTGCTTCCTTATATTTCTTAAGGATTGGATTAATATAAACTTATCGCATCAAGTGCAAAAAACAACATCTGGTGTGGTACTTGACATCTCATGATTGACTCAATTGCCTAAGCAAGTGATCTGCCAATCATGCACATCCCTCTCTCCTTTAATCTCTAAGACACTTTTAGAGAGGGTGACTTCTTCACCTGCATGTACACCACCATGCCAGGAGTCATTTATTCTAAAATACTATTAGAATATTGTCAAAGTACCCACATTGGGAAACTACCCAAATCTAGATCTAAAACCATAGATCTAGTAACCAGAATGTCAGATATTATATCCTTGTCCTTTGTGAAGAAACAACTGTGTGACAACCACAGTACAACCGATCGTAGTATAGGAATTTTACTTCCTACTCTGTGTATGTCATCCAAATACCAGGATATCACACCCTACTACCTCCTTAACAGATCCATCCCCTATTCTGATGAAGTCAAAGCCATGACTGTTACATCAAAATTAGATGATCTTATCTCCGCTATATATGCTTAAGCCTATAAATAGACATAAGCTACTTGCCCACTATGCTTCCGCTGCTCCCACTGACTACGACAACCCTCTGGCAGAATAATATCTACGTACACTTCTAAAGCTAGTTTAGAACGATACTATACTTATTCTCCTGCCGGGTCTCATAGTCTGGAACAACAGTAGTGTCAAGTCTGGGTAAACAAGAACCTCCCTGTTACCGTTCTCGAGGCTACCGGAGTACCTCTCGGGTGTCTGAGGTTACCCACTGTGTTTGCGTAGTGGCTATTGGAATGTCAAACCTGATTGAATATATAGATCCTATTAAATTTTCCGTAATCGTTTGCGGTTCAGGAATCACTTCCAGTTCTACCATACCCCCACTGCTGTTTTCTGAAAAAAAATCCATTTTAATAAAACCGTGGTGAGTCAAGAACAATATCACTATTGATCTTCCAGATGGTAGAAATGTCAACCCTCGTCAAAGCCAGGATCAACCAACAAATAGCCATTACAGAAACGTGCCTTGAGTTATCCAGTGTCTGGTTTTAAGCATAAGCTGGACAACTCCCCGTATCTTAACATCGTTAAAATATGAACCATTCTATATACAATATAGAAATAGAGGCACTAATTTAATTGGAACCAGATTCAAACCATGCAGCTGTCTCCAGTGCAAATCAACTTAATGAAGAGAGGCTAATCTGCATTACTCAACTTAGGAATCCATCCAATTATGAGTAGCTTGAAAGAGAAACAAGTTTCTCAAAACCGTTACTATCAACTGAATACCAGTCACAAGAATCTACATCTTCGATCTCTTTGAAGAATCCCAATACATGCGATATCTGGTTCTCTACTTTATTCTTATACCCACAACATCTCATAACTTAGACATTGTATTTCTACGAAATACTTGTCTAAAAACTAGAGAAGTCATAAGTAAACAGAACATAGTTTGAGGACCTACCCCTTTGTCCCAATGGACACTGGACAACATACAATACTCTGTATAAGTCCGCTGAGTTGAATAACTCATAACCTGTGCATCGTAGGTTGAAAACTGTACCCAGGCGATTTCCTCAAATATCACCAATTACAACGAATTCCGATATAATGAGGATGATCACCTAATTCCCAATAACTTAAGTCCACGGTAGCGCCTCGGCCGTCTAACAGACGCCAAATGCGGAACAAAAACTTTTTACGAACTGGCACTATCGTGTACCGTAACCCGGATCTGCCATTAAAGCTAAACTAACAAATTGCAGAAGGGTAGAAACGTTATACCGAATGATCCGAGTCCTTCGGTCTTTAACCATCATCCCACGCTTTGTTGCGGCTGCTCCGATCTCCTCGATCTCCATTCTTCTCGTCTAGGTGGCACCACGTCGACAGATCATTAAACGGGCTCCCGCCTCTGAACCGAGGCAACTCGGTCGTCAAGTTTGCTAAAAGAGACGACCAAGATGATGTAGATAATGAGTAGAACACTTTGTCTTGTTACGTCCAAAGCTATGGACGAACGGTTAATGAAGTTGCCTTTTGGATTGAATGGAAATGAGAAATGAATCATATCTAATTTCTATGCACCAAAACTTATATCTTTTTTCCAATCATAACCATAATCTTTCAAGGAGAGGGGCCGGCCATATTTGTAGTGAGGAGGGAGGTGAGTGTAGGAGCAAGGAGGAGGGGTGACCAAAAACATGAAGCTTATCAACGCATTTAATGAATAGGATGACACACTTAAACCATTAATGCAAAATGGTGAATCATATTAAGCTAATCATCATCTAATAAATGCATCCAATTAAACAAGAACACCTCACTAACCTAGTCACCACTTCTAGAAACTTCCACACTCAACTCAAGAAAAGATAAATCCGTATTTAACCTAATGTTAAATACGGCCGATAGAAAACTGGAAACTGGCAACTTCCAAAAGTGATCCTGAAACGAATTTCAGGATAACCCCGTATCAGTATAAACATACCCGCATTTGTATTACGACTGAATACAAATGCAACTGAGACAAAGATATTATATCTACACAGCATAATACTCTGATCCGGCTTAAACCAAAACCGACCAGTATTATCTGCCCGAAAAATGACACATGCGAAAACGCACGTGCATTTTCCGAACCCTGCCATAAACCCATACGACCTCTACAACGTTTCGCCCGAACTTAGGAAACTGTCTGTGGGGGACTCTAATGACTCATCAACACACTGGCACTGGGTATAACCACTAGCACGTCAGAGGTACGAGCTGTACGTAACGTTTGCCTATGTGTTGATTGGAAGGGAAGCTGACGAGCGAACTCATCCATAAACCCTACCGAGCCTTACAGTGATAATGTATATGCAGTCCGGTCCGTTCGTCTAAAGAGTATCGCATATCGAGTTTAGGGGGGTGGATAAAGTCAGACCCCTAATAACGCGATAAGTTGTGTCGGCTTGAAGCACATCACCCACTGAGAAACTACTGATCCAAATCAGTAATTCTCCACTATCTCGGCTGAGGGTTTCTAGTGATGGACACCCGTGCACTGTGCGACATCAACCCCCAATACCGGGAGAGACGAATCCCCGACGATCCGCTCACTGCCTCCATATGGCTCGGGACTGTACCCAACTAAAACCTATTTGTACAACTCTTTTGAGTGTGGTAGGGTAGTAATCTAAGCACAGTGGGAACTCACACGAGACAAATGACGATATGAGGTCGACAAACTAACCTGTACACCTGTCACCAGGAAACTGCTATCTGACGATATGTATAATACCAACTAGCATGTTCCCGGCGAGTCCTGTCCGGTATACTCATATCGTAATGAGCACCTGTATACATCTTAGGTGATCTAACTGACACCAGTGGCTTGTGAGACCGGCCACCGCCCCTCGTCGGGGTCTCGACTTTAAACACTAGTCTACTCTGGAGTATCGATGCCCTGTCTCGAAACTCCCACGACTAGGGACACTTTAAGGATGTGCTTATAGATCCCAGCTCCCACGTATATGATCACCATCATACTGCTGGCTGTGAAGCAGAATCCTATGGGCTCTATCATCATGCAATCGTGAACTAAAGCATGTAAATGAGGATAATGACAAACCCGATAGCATACTATCATCTCGAGCAAGACTGTCATATCGGTATAGGTCCTGCCTCAATCATTGTAATCATGTACCTGCGATCCAATAATTGACTTTGAGGGCACTATCTCCAACACCTCACGTGCTCCGCACATAGGCGCCATAAAGAGTGTTTAACACTCCATAAAAAACAAAAAAAAAACGAAAAGAAGAGGGAAAATAAAGTAAAGTAAAGGGTGAGCGTCAGAACCTATATCAATGCCCATCATTGTTTACACAGAAAATGGACTGAGCCCAAGCAAGTGTTTAACACTTTATTCAAAGACTAAGTGGGCTGAGTCCAATTTGACCAAGAATTCCTAATTCAGATCAACCGAGCCCATGTGCTCATCATTTTCCAAATTGATCTTAGTCCCAAACACGACTACCTATCTTCCAACGGACATTGGTTCAAGGGTACATCTCCCCACACCTCTGATACATGTCGTTGTAATTCATCAGCGTCTTCAGAGAGGTGGTGAGTCCCGATAACCAACAACTCTTTGATGCACGCCCAAATTGACGGGCACATCCCAATACGGACCGCAGCGTCCTTAAACTAGCTGTGGACCACAATGTCCTTAAACTAGCTATGGACCAAAACGTCCTTAAACTAACAACGGACCGTAACGTCCTTAAACTAAAACAATAGAGCCCAAATGCTCTTTTGTTGGATCTGAATGATCCAAAATCCTGTTGAGTAGATCTTAGTATAAAATTAGACTAACGTATTCTCAACAAACATTTAAGTTGATCTTAATCTCAAATGAGATTAACGATCCTTAAATCAACCCAAACCCAAATCTAAGAATATACGGATTTGGACTAATCCACGCCCTACGGGTGAAAATATAAATTAGTCTCCGTATACAATCCACGGGAAACCAAAAAATAAAATAAAGACACACGACACGAAGTGACCTTTTAGAGCAGGAGAAAGTGGTTATCGCTATGCAGTAGCGTAATTAACTGCAGGGGCTTACGCTTGTAGGGAAGAGGTCCCCACATTCAAAAAATCCCTCGCAAACGAGGGGGAATCTGACGAAGTCTGCTACAACGGCCGCATCCGTTCAAACCTCCAATATATGGTGCCATAAATCAACTTGGCATCTTAAGAGAGTTGGACGGATAAAACCAAATAGCATCTGCCCCCAAATTTAGGCAAGACGTTTGTTTTCCCCGTTTTTCGGCAGTAAACAGATTCTGGCTTTCCCGGTGGGACCTTTTCTTCTTTCCACTCCACACTTCGTGTATCATGTTCACGAACAAATCGTAGTTTAATATGGTTGCCCCTGCATTCGAGGTACTAAGATTTGGTGTCTTGCTCCTATGCAGAAGAGAAGAGAAATCAATGGTTTCCAAGTGTACATGTAACTCCAACTCCATCCTCGCTGGAGGAGTGACTTATGGGCCCCAAGCGGCCTCCATCTTTGCAATGCCAGTGGAGCAGGTGACTCAAGCCACCACTGGACTGTTCATTGGGATCATGATCCCGCCAACAAGCTTCAGTGCCCCAGTGCCACCACAAGAAGCTCCCAAAAAGTCGGTCTTCGATCGACTTGCAATCTCCACGGCCCCTCTCAACGAATCATCCAATTCTAATGCCTCAGTCTTCAACAGGCTGAGCCACAGCTCAAGTGGGCCTGCAAAGAGGCTCGCGATACCTGAGGGGGTGATCCCGAAACGGATAGCCGTTCCAGCTCCGATGAGAGAAGTCGTCGACAGGGCTTCTCCTGCTAAAGGATTGGTCTTTGCAAGATTGGCCGTTCCAGCTCCTGCTTCCAGCGAATTCATCAAGACTGCTTCCCCTACCAAAAGATCTGCCTTCGAAAGATTGACCGTCCCCTCTCAACGGACGTCAGTTTTCAACAGGCTGGCACCAGCAATAGCCCTTCATCAGAGCAGGGGGCATGAGGAGACCGCTTCCACAACTGAGGCAATCCCGTCTGCAAGACACGCTCGACGTCACCACTGGCTCCGAGTGAGGAAAGCAGGGGGCAGTTCCCCCTCTGGAATTACCCCACCAGCTCCAATGGTGGAAATTGACGCTGCTGTTCCAACTGGGAATAGCTTTGATCCGCTCAAGAGGGTGCGAAAGAACTCCCCAAGCACTGTATTGAAGAAGTCTCCCCCGCCTGCTGAAAACATGATGCAGGCAAAGCCGGAGAAACCCCCTCAGCGGTTGTTCTCCAAAATCCACAGAGTCTGGCGGAAGGTCCAAGATTTTGTGATCGATAAAGACTACTCTCACCGACAGAAGAAAACGAAGGCTCGGCAAGAGGAGGACCATCCCTCCTTCATACCACGGAAGGCATAGTCTATGTGGGTGCCTGTTACAACGGCCCCTCTGACTTCAACCTCCCACAAAAGGAGAAGGCCGGAGAAAACCTCACTGCCTGCGGCGAATTCCAAAGGCACTGGACCCAAACGCCCCAAGTCTGGGGGCATGATTGTGAACACGGTTACATGGCTTCCGGGAAAGAGGAAAGCCGTGCTTCCGTAGGACATCGACCACTTACTTGGTCGTTGAAAAAAGCTCAGGAGCAGCAACAAAAGCTCCAAGAAATGCTAATGAAAATGTCAGCACTCACCGGGCAGGAAGAAAGCCTGGAATCAATGTCTGAGCAGCGCCAGGAACAAGAGACCGACACTGAGTTCCTGCGGAGGGTGCTAGAAAGGAAGGATAAGGAGGCCACGGAACATGCCTCTAATATAAAGCAGATGGCGCTTCTGTTCCAAGACATGGTTGGGATGATGATCCAGCCAGAATCTCCAGCCAAAGATCCTCCGATAATCATCGAAGACGACATAGGGGAAACATCAAACCCTCCTCCGGCTGTCTCAGCAGCCTAGGAAGAAACAATTTCCAAGGCTGCCCTTGATGACTACATAGCTCAACAAATACAAGCTAATCAAGTGAGTGAAGCAGCTAGCCAAGTCGTCAGAACCGGGCGACCTTATCCAGGATGGTACGACCAAATAAAGTACCCGCAAGGATATACGATCCCTAAGTTCCATGTGTATAAGGGGACGGGCAATCCACACTAGCACGTTGCTCAATTCAAAGCTTTGTACGGTAATACTGGAGGCGACGACAAACTGCTGCTTCGCCAATTTGTTGGCAGCCTGTCGGAGATGGCATTTGAATGGTACTCCGAGCTTCCGAATGACTCCATCAAAACATTTGCAGAAATGGAGCTACTGTTCACGCAGCGCTTCACAAGCGCAAGCGAGCGCATCCCGATCACCGCATTAATCAATTCAAGGGTGAAGCTGGGAGAAACCTGGGTTCAATACGCAATTCGATAGCGGAACCTGTGGTCAAAATGCGAACAACGCATAGAGGAAGCTCCTGCCTTGGGTATATTCGTAGGGACCCTTGATCCTCAGACGACTATATCCCAATTTATGATGTTCTTCAAGCCGACCATCTTCCAGGCCTTGATTGACAAGCTGGCCTAAATGAACAGATGGGCCATAGGCCGTCCTCTTCAAAAACGGATCTCTGGAATGAAAAGGGCAAAGAGAAAGCGACCTTCGTTGCCAACGCTCAACAACAACCGAGTGACCTGAAACCGGTTGCTCGCCAAAGCAACAAACCACGATCCCTCGAAGAGAAGTTGAGACGTCCTTACTCATTTCCCCGGGATAATACGAGGAGACAGTTTGAACTGGCAGTGCGCAATAGGCTCATCACTCTGTCGGATCCAAGACACCCGCTGCAGCCTGGTGACGTCAACAGTCCTAACTATCGCCCCTACCACAGAGTAATGGGACACCCAATTGAGGATTGCTACATCTTCAAAAACTGGGTTGAGGACCAGTACTAACTAGGCAAGTTCGTGCTGTTCGAAAACTGGAAGGTAAATCCACCACAGCAGCACGCTCCTAAAAAGGTGGACATGCCGGGGGCATCATGCTCATTTATAGAAGAAGCTCCGTGGGAAATTGTCCTTTCGGCTAAAACTAAAAGAATGTTGAAGGATCTTCAAGAATGCGCGGCGATCAGATGGAAAAGCCCGCTGGAGCCCGAGATCATTGAAGGGATGCTTAAACCGCGCTCGGCACCGAACGCCGGTAACAATGGGAAAAACACCCAGGTCAAGTCTTCAAAGTCTTCGAAGGGAAAGAAGAAGACCAAGAAGCCTGTGCAGTCTGACGACAAGCGCACGGACCTGCAAAAGTACATTGACGCGCTGGAAGAGTACAACCAGAAGGTGCGGACCCCAACCACACTTGAAGAGTTCCTCAAGCATGTTCTTGAGAACGGAGACAGCGACAGTGATGAGGGAAATGATTCGTTAGAAGAACCCGAGAATTACGTGGTGAGTTGCCACATGATCTCTCATTCGTCAGTAAATGGCAAAGAAGCTCCATCAGCGTTACAAAATAACGTAGAGAAGCTGGGGGAAGGACTGGCGTCAAAATCCCTAGAGCCGTCAGACGACCTGATCGATAAACTGTTGGACAAAGCCCTTCAAAAGAGAAAAGATGACCGAGAGCGTGAAATGGCTATATACGAAAAGGCCAAGCATCGGCGTCAGGATGAGGAGGCTGCGATAAGGAAGAGTCACAAAGTACTCCAACTGGATCAAAGCACACCCACAGTGGACAAAAGCAAGTTTAAGACGGGGAAACGGTTCGCCAAAGCCATGTCAATGGGAATGAAGCTGCCACCTTTCGAAGGAAATACTCCCCGGAGTACGTTCCTTGACGAAGCGGATGTACATCCGAAATACTGCTTATACCACCGGAGGGTCATACACCTTAACGAATAGTGCAATGCCTTCAAGGAGTGTTGGCAAGGATACGTTGTCCACCGACAACACTTCAAGCGAATGAAATGCAAAGCCCGTCAGGAACAGAGAAGCATGACAGATGAGCGTAAAGGAACAGTCGTTAACTGTCATATGGTTGGTACCAGTTCGACAAGAGCAAAATCTCAAGTTCTTACCTTCGGGAGCGATTCTGACGAAGAAATAGCCCTCGGCCCTCTCTTCAAGGAATCCACTTCTGGAAAAGAAGAAGAGGTGAAGAACTGTGAGAACATTCAACTGCGTAACCTTACGTTGCCTGAAAAAAATCTCGGACCCTCAAACAAAGCTTCGGGTAAGAAACACAAGGGGAAGGAAAAAGTCCTTGAGGAGATTGCCCTCGATGATAAAGTCGTCGAAGAGCTCACAACTAAGGACCCGCCTAAGAAAAACAAGGTGGATTACAATGTCCTGGCACACCTGAGGAAGATACCTTCACAACTGAGCATACTGGATGCTCTCCTCCTGTCCAAAGAGGCACGAGATTCTCTGATCAAGGCATTACAGGAGCCCGATCAGTTTCAAGCCTTCCTTGCAGAAGAAAAGATGAATGACGAGCTGGAAGAAGTTCACACAGCTGACATCATATTCGGCGATGAAGACCTCCTCCTCAGAACGTGCGAGCACAACCGTCCATTATATGTCACCGGGTATTGCCACGACATTAAGATAGGCAAGATCCTGGTCGACAACGGGTACTTTGTCAACCTCCTCAATGTGAATGTGCTGAAGGAGATCTGCATGAATGTTCAGCACCTGGCCCGGGACAAAATTACTATCTCTGGGTTCGACTCGTAGTCATCACAGATGCTTGGGTCCGTAATACTGACATTACGCTTCGGGATGCTCATCACTGACGTCAAGTTTCATGTTATCGAGGCCAAGACTTGCTACAACGCTTTGCTCGGCAGGCCTTGGTTACGTGAGTACAACATCATCCCTTCTACACAACATCGGTGTATGAAGTACTTCAAAGATGGCCTCGAGTACACAGTTACAGGGAAGCTAAAACCATTCCGTAAATAAAGTCCACAAATAGGAAGACGCTAAGTACTTCTTACCAGACTTCGAAGACACGGAAAGATGTCGTAAACCGGAGAATAAACAAAAAGCCGTCGCCACCATCCCGATCTTTGGGAGCGATACCGAGGAGGATGAAGAGATATTCTTCCCCGGGCAACCCCAAGGCAGCGGGCCAGGACCATCTAAGCCTATTTTGGTCTTTGGCAGCGACTCTGAAGACGAGGTCAACGCAGTGTTCTCTGTTCGCCCATCAATACAAACCTTCACTGAAGCTGATCCGAGTTTGCAAATCGCCATGGTTCTGCGGCAACATTATAGGGAACTTGATGCGCTCGATACATACGGCGTGCAAGAGCTGCAGACCTTCTACGTTCCTCCTAGGAGAAAAGGTGGAAAGGAGATCCTCTTCTACTAATCTACGGAGACCAAAGCGGAGAAAGAGGTCTGGCATGGTGCCGATCTTGTGCTTGACAGGCTTCAACCGATCTGTCTGCCCAGATACTACGCAGAGGGATTGAAAAGGCTATTAAGATGCCAAGGCATACCCTTCAAACAAACTGCTCGACAAGCCCAGTTCCACAACAAGATTTGGTACATTCCCAAGACTCAGCGAAAAAAGCCCAATGGGAGGGTAGAATGAAGGGACTTGGATACGTTCGGTCCAAGAAACGGGAGCGATTCTATGGTTGCCATGTCATAAATAACTCTGGTGGAGAAGCGAATGCATTTCCAGATAGCGCTGATATCGAACCAGAGAGAGATCCTGCCGTGAGAATACTAAGCCCGTCATTCGAAGAACAAATTGACAAGCTAATAAGGGAAGCGGGTCAAAAGGTTCGGGATGACCACAGCCGCGAAATGGCCATTTACGAGAAAGCCAGAACGCAACATATCATTCAGCAGGCTACGGAAAGAGAAGACGACGATACCCTTCACCCTCAGCCAGCTGTACGCTCTCGTGGCAAGAAAAAGGCCCGACGCAGAAGCAATAACAAGATCAAGGGCGGGAATGGCGTTCAAAGACAGCGAAGCGGATCCAAGAAGCCACACGATCGAGAAAAAGTCAGCTGGAATCCGTCTTTTATGAAAAAGATGGGTCGGGAATACTCTTTCCCTCAAGACAAGACAAGGAAAATATTCAACCTTATCATGAAGCATCAAATGATAACACTCTCGGAGTCTCGGCACCCTGAGAAAATAAATGCGATCTATCATCCGGCTTATTGCGCCTACCACCGAGCAATAGGACATCCTCTTGAAGATTGCTTCACCTTCAAATATTGGGTCGAAGACCAGTATTAGCAAGGCAGGTTCGCTCTATCCGACAGTTGGAGGGTAGCCCCGCCACGAAAGCATGAGCCAAGAGCAACCTACACTGCGAGGGAAAGTCCAGATCAACATCGAGCTTGGAAATGAACTCGTACCTGTCACGTGATAACATTCTCAAAAGAGGGGAACCATGAGAATACAGATGAACCCTCCAGATGCTTCGCAGATGAGGACAAGGACGAGATGATCTCGGAGTTTCCACCAGCACCAAAAGAGCTGAAAGATGGGATACACACCACAGCGGAAAACCTGAGAAAAATCGACTTGGGGACAAAAAATGAGCCAAAGAAAACGTTCGTCAGTAAGCTGCTGACTGAAAAGCAGGTGGCCATACTAAAGGACGTGCTTATGCAATATAAAGACTGCTTCGCCTGGAATTATTCCGAGATGCCGGGACTAGATCCAGAAATAGCGGTGCATAAATTAGCTATCTCACCGGACGTCAAGCCAGTCAAACAGGCGCCAAGAAGAATGCGGCTCAAACTTGAAATGAGTATTAACTCTGAAGTCAAGAAACTAATCGACTCCGGTTTCATCCAAGAAGTTCAATATGCTGACTGGATCGCCAAAATTGTCCCAGTAATGAAAAAAAATGGGACGGTGCGCATCTGCGTGGATTTTCGAGATCTCAACAAAGCTTGTCCGAAGGATGACTTCCCAGTGCCTGTTACCGAGCTGATGATCGATAACACGTCCACTCATGAGGTCTTCTCCTTCATGGACGGATCTTCAGGGTACAATCAAATAAAGATGCATCCCGAAGACCAAAAACACACCGCCTTCTGGACTCCGCAGGGCATATTCTGCTATAAAGTGATGCCTTTCGGCCTGAAGAACGCTGGCGCTACCTACCAGAGGGTCATGATGAAGATCTTTGATGACCTCATACACGAGAATGTCGAATGTTATATCGATGACCTCGTGGTGAAAAGCAAATCGTACGAGTAGCACTGGGAGCATTTGAAAATAGTGTTCCAGCGTCTTCGGAAATATAATCTGAAGATGAACCCTTTGAAATGCGTATTTGGAGTCTCCTCAGGAAAATTCTTAGGATTTATCGTACGACACCGAGGCATTGAAGTAGGACCATCAAATATCAGGGCGATTATGGAAATTCCCTCACCAAGAACTCTTAAACAACCGCGGTCTCTCTAAGGAAAGCTCGCATATATTCGACGGTTCATAGCCAACTTCTCCAGAAAATGCCGCCCCTATAGCCATCTAATGAAAAAGGGGACCCCGTTCATTTGGGATCGTAAATGCCAGAGTGCACATGATGAAATCAAGAAATACCTGCAGAATCGTCCAGTACTGACCGCTCCGGTCAAAGGAAAGCCTCTCTTCCTGTACAAAACGACCTTTGAAGGCTTTTTAGGCACGCTATGGGCACAGGAAAACGATCAGGGAAAAGAGAGAGAGCTCTCTACTATTTGAGTCGAGTTCTCCTGGGGGCTGAAAGCAAATACTCCCCTATTGAAAAGCACTGCCTGGCATTAATCTTCGCGGTAACGAAGCTTCGGCATTATGCCTTGGCTCATGAGGTCCATCTCATATCAAAGGTAGATCCTCTTAAGTATTTGATGTTAAGATCCATATTAACAGGAAGGCTTGCCAAATGTTCCCTCCTCTTGATAGAGTTATCGATAATATATTGACCCGTCAAGGTAGTAAAAGGTCAGGCCATCGCCGATTTTCTCGCTGAGAGTCCGATACCAGCTGATTCTCCCTTAAATTGTGAATTTCCAGACGAACACGCGTTCAACACAATCGAAAGGAAGACGAAGGAAAATAATTTCCAATGGGAACTTTACTTCGAGGGGGCGTCTTCCTTGAAGAAGCGAAAGCAAAGCACTCCCATAATCAAAGCCGGAGTAGGCCTTATCTTTATGACTCCACAAGGAGGGATAATGCGTTTTGCCCTTTCCTTAACGGAGCCAAGAACAAACAACGAAGCGGAATATGAAGCTTTGATAGCAAGTCTTGAGATTTCCATTGTCATGGAAATCGAAAACTTCCTTATCTATGGAGACTCCCAGCTGGTCGTTAGCCAAGTAAATGGTGACTATCAGGCGTGCAAGCCAGAGTTGGTAAAATATGGCAAAAGAGTGCAGCAATTGCTGACTCAAATCCCCTCCTACATCCTGGAAAGTATACCCCGTGCGGAAAATAGCAAAGCGGATGTGTTAGCCAAACTCGCTAAAGAACTTTCTGTTGAAAACCTCGATGACGTAAGGATCATTGTGCAAAACCGCCGGATTCTTACGCCGGCAGAGAAATCTCTGGAGTCATCTGAATAGAAGACAAAGGAAACGTTACGGATTGGAGAGAAGTCTTCATAGACTACTTCAAATCTCATCAAACGCCTAAAGATGCGTCATCAAGACATCAGCTCATGAAACGAGCTCTGTCTTTTACCTTCGTCAATGATACTCTATATAAGAGGTCGTTCGACAGTTTATGGCTAAGATGCTTGGGACCGGAGGAAGCAAGGAGGGTCGTCCAAGAAACTCACGACGAACTCTGCGGTTCCCATAAAGCCGGGCTAAAGATGAAGCTGAAGATCAAAAGAATGCGTTATTATTGGCCCACGATGATTCAGGACTTCCTTGAATATGCGAAGCAATGTCACTCATGCCAAATTCACGATGACTTCATCCACCAGCATCCAAATCTGCTACATCCAACACTGGCTAGCTGGCCATTCGAAATGTGGGAAATCGATATAATCGGGCCTATCGAACCAGCATCGTCCAAGGGACATCGATTCATATTGGCAATAACCGATTACTTTTCTAAATGGGCAGAAGCAGTACCGCTAAAGGAAGTGAAGACGGAGAACAACCTCCATTTCTTCAAAACTCGCGTCATCTACCGGTTCGGCACTCCGCGACGAATCATCTCGAATAATGGGCCGGCCTACAGAAGCCATAAGATCAGCCGCTTCGCACGGCAGCATAATATAGATTGGAGATACTCTTCAGTCTATAATCCCCGAGCTAACGGTCTAGCTGAGGCTTTCAACAATACCTTGACGAAGATCATAAAGAAAATGGTGTCCAGAAACAAAAAGGACTGGCACGAAAGACTGCATGAAGCTCTCTGGGTGTATCGAATCACGTTCAAAACAGCCACAAATACAACGCCATTCGCGTTGGTATTCGGCACGGAAGCGGTACTTCCCTTGGAGATAGAACTACTTTCTTTGCGAGTGGCGGTTCGTTACGAACTGATAGACGAAGAGAATGCCCATCTTCCGCTTGAGGAGCTCGGTTACCTCGATGAAACTCATCTCATGGCGCAGCAAAACCTGGAAGCTTACAAAGCAAGGATGACGCGCTCATACGAAGACTAACTAGACCGAGAACATTCCGCAAAGGCGAACTCGTGCTAGTCGTAAAAAGACCTATGATCCCCAACCATGCAAAGAGGGGGAAATTCGAGCCAAACTATGAGGGTCCATACATCATAGACAAGATCTACCAAGGGGGGGCCTACTTTCTCATGAATATGCATCCCGAAAGACCCTTCCGGCCAATAAACGGCCGGTTTCTTAAGAAATACCGCGCTTGACAAGTCACAGCTCAGGTTAATGATAGATGACAACGCTCGTGTCTGCTCGCTATCTTCTTGAATCAAGACTCTATAAGTAGTATCCGGCAAAACTCCGCCTCGAAGCTGACTACGGACAGCAACGTCCTTAAACTACAATGGACCAAAATGTCCTTAAACTACAATGGAATGAAACGTCCCTAAACTAACAATGGACCGAGATGTCTTTAAACTAAATACGTCGCCTCAAACACGGCGACAGTGAAATTTAGGTCCACAAGTCCCAGCGACGAGGATTGCAATTCAAGTCCCACTGGCTGAACAGCTGCCCCGGAGGCGAAATCCCCCCTAAGTGCCATTGGCAAACGGAGGGGTGTAAAAAATATATATATAAAAAAGATACGTCCACAAGAGACAGGGGCACGGACGAAAACCCGAAAGGGCGCCGTGAGTAGAAACAGCAGGGCTACCGGCGAGCATGTGAAAACCTGAAAGGGCGCAATCTCATGTGGTAAAAAAAGGGTACGTCTACAAGCGAAATGAGCATGGATGAAAACCCGAAAGGGCTCCGTGAGTAAAAACAGTAGGGCTACCGGCGAGTTTGTGAAAACCCGAAAGGGCACGATCTCGTTAAAATAAAAACACCTGCAAGATCCTCTCGACCTTGTAAGGAAAAAACACCTGCGTGAGATCTTTACGACTCACAAGTGAGCAACGCACTTAGGGATCCCTATGATTCCTAAGGAGAAATTACACATACAAGATCCTCACGATTCGTAAGGAGAATTTCCTCTTACGAGACCCTCACGGCTCATAGGATTCAAAAGCCTTAAGATACAGAGACCTGAACCTGTTCTTAAGCCATCACACTCCCCAAGTTGCCCTACAAGCGGTCCAATACCGACCCTCGTATACAATCCACGGGCACAAATAAACGTTCCCTCACCTAGTTCCACCAATGGCACGAAATTTCCCCACTTGGTGAACAACACTTGTAGGTCCTCTTGACTTGCAAGGAGAAAATACTCTTATAAGATCCTTACGACTTATAAGAGAACACACACTTGGGGATCCGCACGATTCCTAAGGAGAAAATACATCTACGAGATCCTCACGACTCGTAGGGAGAAATACCTTTATGAGACCCTTACAGCTCGTAAAGTCAACAGGATCCTAACCCTGTTTGCTAAGCTACCTTTGTTCAAATCGACAAAGGAAAATGATGATTCTCTCCTGGCAATATCCCAGTTGTAGCGATGTTGATGCCTAAATCAGTATCAAATTCCATGTCCTTTCACGGCAAATGATGATTCACTCCTGGCAATATTCCAGTCGCAGCGATGCTGATGCTAAGATTGGTATCAGATCTCGAGTTCCATACTCACACTAAAAATCAGCGAGCAAAAAAAAAATACATATGAAATAGCCGAAATGATGGGGCAACTCGCAATAAAAATCAGCGGACAAAATATATGCATATAAAGACAGCCGAAATGTTTGGGCAACTCGCAATAAAAAGCAGCAAGTAAAAAGAAAAAACAGACAAAATGATTGGGCCCCACGAAAAATAGCCTAAATGATTGGGCACCGTGAAAAATAGCCGAAATGATTGGGCAATCGCGACTTTCGCGATATAAAAAGCTGAAATGATAGAGTATCGCGGAAAGAAAGAATAAAAAATGAAACTTCTGCCCTGCAGGCGAGTCCACATCGACCCCTGTATACAATCCATGGGCATAAACGAAAAGGGGAACCACATTTTCCCACTGGGCTCTGACAAAAGGGAGAGTCAAATCTCGACGGCAACATCTACAGCCTAGAGATCACCACGGCGTTTCTTCTCACTACTGTAGGATGCAGACGCAACGTCAACAACTGACCCCAGGGTCAAAAAAATGGAGCCATGGCAATGTCCCTAGTTCCAAGACTCGATTGTTCAGAGACAACCTAGAGACAACCCCGGCATTCTTCGCAATATAGCAGACACAATGTCAACAAACGAAGAGAAGGAAGATCCCTAGCTTCAAGGTCTCGACGGCAACGCTTACAGCCTAGAGATCACAACGGCGTTCCTTCTCACTCCAGCAGGATGTAGACGCAATGCCAACAACCGACCTCAGGGTCAAAACAACGGAGCCTCGGCAAAATCCCTAGTTTCGAATCTTGACGGTTCACGGACAACCTAGAGACAACCTCGACATTCGTCGCAATATAGCAGACACAATGTCAACAAACGAAGCAAAGGAGGATCCCTAGCTGCAGGGTCTTGACGACAACTCAAATGAGACCTGAAAGACTATCGGAGATCATCCCACATCAGCGCGGAGTGGTCATGACTCATCGGGGCTCCCAAATTGAGCCTAACCTCAAGTAAAAAGCGGCATGGAAAATCCCTAACGCTTGCTCTTCCGACGGTAATATGACCTAGATGATTACTTAAAGACGTCTTGTCCAGCCCCCGAAGGGATCAGAGACACGACAGTCGTGGGGCTACTCAAATAGAAAGATTGCATATTGGGGAATACATCGGCCAACGCGATGGTACGACGGACAAAAAACCCTAGTACCACAGGCCCTAACGGGCTTCTATTAGCAGAGGTTAACCGTGATGTTAGGACATTCGTGCGAGAACTTCTCGATTCGTCTCGACTCGTAGGGAAAACAATACTCCTGCGAGAACTTCTCCACTCGTCTCTACTCGAAGGGAAAAACATCTTCACGAAATCTTCATGAAGGTGAAAAACCTTAGGTAGCGGGAATATCAACTTGTTTCCCTAAGCACTGGGGCCCTGCAAGTAGGTCCAAGATGGACTATTGCATACTATCCACCGGCCACACTTTCCAAAGTCGAATATCGACAAGGAGGGAAAAAACCACTTACGAGTCCTCTCGACTTGTAAAGGGGGAAAATTCTCTTGTGAGATCCTTACGACTCTCAAGAGAAAATGTACTTAGGAGTCCTCACGATTCCTAAGGAGAAAATACACCTACGGGATCCTCTCGACTCGTAGGGAGAAAAGTCTTTATGAGACTCTCACGGCTCATAAAGTTGAAAAGTCTTAGGCGACAGATCTGAACTTATTTCCTGAGCCATCGCTGCCCTACAAGGAAGTCAAGATGGAGTATCTACGGGCCACATTCGCCAGAGTTACATGCCACTGGAATAAAGAAGCTACATACGGGTCCTCACGATGCGAATGAGATCCTTGCGGCTCACGGAGGCGATGGACACTTAGAAATCCTCACGATTTCTGAGGAGAATATGCTCTCCCGACGGTAATATAACCTAGGAGATTATCTGAGGTCGTCTTATCCAGCCCCGAACGGATCAGAGACATGAAATTCGCAGGGCTACTCGAACAGCAAGAGTGTGTATCGGGGAATATCATCGATCACGGACAAGAAGACCATCTGGAGCCAAATGGAGCTGATGGGGAGAGGATATCCTCTACGAGTCGAGAGCTCGTGCAGCACCGTATCACATTGGTCATCCGTAAGAGTAGAGTTCACCAAGCGTGCAACAAAACGAGGAACAATTTCCTCAATAGGCACCTCCCATGGCTGCCGGTGAGCACATGGACGATTACAAGCATACCTCGCATGTATAACACGGGGACCCCAGCATTATATATACATACATACATACATATATATATATATATATATATATATATATATATATGAGTAACTACTACTTCACATGAGGCACCTATGAGCAGTGGTATAAAAGAAAAGGAAGTTTTGCCATTCATACTTGGAAAAATTTATACATCGGTGATAACAACATACAAAATATCATCAAAATGTTTACAATGGAAAGACACTGAATCCCGGACATAGATTTAGGAATTCAGAAGCAAGGACGAGTAAAATGCTTCTGGCTTCTCTGACCATTTTCTTATGCATTTTCTCACGAATGCAAGCATCGGGATTCCCGCTGATATCGTCTGTCCTCTGGTAGGCAGAGATTATCGTTGTCTGTTGGAAGACCTGATGCAAATATCGACAAGATCATCTCGCCGCCTCTTCGAGATCAAGCCCATCAGATATACTGAGTGCACCTTGTCTTCGGCATCATCAAGTGCCTCAAGCGACATTGCCTCGTTAAATTCAGGAAGTGCTTCCCAAATCGCCCCCACGATAATTTTCAAAAGAGCGGAACGATGGGGGAGTAGTCGGCTGTTGTATTCATCGAAGAAACACATCACCTCGGCGCATTGGGCATTCGTAAACTCCTGGCCTAGACAGCGATCTTGGACCCGAATGTCTTCATAGGAGATAATCTCATCAAGATCATACAGATAAACAACCATAGTATCTGGAAAGAAAATTCAGTAAAAAACTAGTAATTAAATATCAAGACTCTTAAAGACTAAAATAAAAAAACAGTGGTGACGTTCTATCATTGATGGGGCAGTCACTCATTAAGGATGAAATCCTAAGAGGATTCTCATTTAATGAGAAACCTCATTGGACTAAGGAGTTAAACTCCCTCGAGAGCTGTGCTCTGCGAACAGAATTCACATCTGTCAATTTCAATTAAGAAGGGAATAAAATTCCCCAAAAATTTCTAAAGAGCTATGCTCTGTAAAAACAATGGTACAATCTACCAGAACCATCAAAAGCAAAGCTTTTTACAGAGTAAAACCCCAAGATCTTTAAGATTTGCAAAACAAACTCTAAGAGTTCTTCAAGGAAAATGAGCAAATATCTGATTAATGGGTTAAGAAACCCTAAAATACATCTTAATAGCTACGATCTAAGAAGAGCAAAGCTCTATTGAGGAGTTCGATTATGACCCTTACCAAATTTTTGGGTAGAGTTCTAACTCTAGAAGGGATTTCTTCGGGCAGAGATCTAAGCTCTGAAATGAGAATTAAATTATCAGAAAAAAGAAGAACAAGAGAAGATGAACAACAGTCATCTTAAGGGCCAAAGGCCCTACTTATAGGTATAGGAAGTCGATCCAACTTCCAAGAAGATCCAACGGTGGAAAGGCGGCCACCGCTGCACTCACGTGTGAGCCACGTGAGCGCAATGGTGGGGGGCATTTGTTTCCCCAATAAAAGAGCAAAGCTCTGTTCAAAATTTGAAAGGCAGCGCAAAGAGTTAAAAACTCTGAGGCAGCGCCTCACGTGCCTTGCACGAGGGCGCCAGCGCCAAGAGGTAAAAACTCTGAGGCAGTGCCTCACGTGCCTCGCACGAGGGCGCCAGCGCCCAGAGTTAAAAACTCTGAGGCAGCACCTCACGTGCCTCGCACGAGGGCGCTAGCGCCAGAACTAAAATATCTCTGTTAAACAGAGCCATTGAATCAAAGATCTAACGGAGATGATAAATCATCAAAATACAGAATTAAATTATGTTGAGGAAATATTCCTCAAATCTTTCTAAACAAGAAAGATTACTCTCTGTAAAACAGAGTGCCGTTGATTAAAAAATCCAATGGTGATTAAAAATCACCCATATATACAGAAAAATTCTGTATGGGGAAATATTTCCCTAATCTTGTTAAAAACAAGAAAGATGTTTTCTGTAAAACAGAAGTCCTTTGATCAAAGATCCAACGGTGGATAAAATCCCCAAATCAATTAGAGATCTCTCAACGAGAGAGTTCTTTAACTAAATCAATAAACTTGCCTCCACTATATAAAGGACCCAAGACTTCAAGTCTTGTATAGAGGAACCCCCCCATAAACTTCAAGCTAAAAAAAAGAGCAAGCAAAAAAAAAAGCTACAAGAGGGAAGAAAGAAGAAAAACTTTCTTCGAGGTAAATAAAAGTAATAAAGATCAGAGCATCTCATCTGCATATCCAAGGGTTTAACCCTTATTAAAGAACTTAGTTCTTTCCTTGGATCTGAGATCCATGAGACAAGTCTCGCATAAATGATAATTTAATTCTCATGGGGATGAACTTGCTCTTGGGAATCAAAGATCCAGAAAAGAACAGAGAATTGAACTCTTCAGAACAAAATACACAAAGAAAAACCAGCGCCAAGCGCCTCACGTGCTCTTCACGTGGGCGCTGCTCAATAAAAAATGCTTAGCACTCAATAAAGAATGCTTAGCGCTCAATGGTGGGCGCTCAGCGCTAAGCGCCTTACGTGCCCATCACGTAGGCGTCGATCAATAAAGAGTGATCAGCACTCAATGGTGGGCGCTCAGCGCCTCACGTGCCCTTCACGTAGGCGCCGCTCAATAAAGAGTGCTTAGCATTCAATGGTTGGCGCTCAGCGCCAAGCGCCTCACGTGCTCCTTACGTCGGCGCTGCTCAATAAAGAGTGCTTAGCACTCAGTAGTTTGCGCTCAGTGCCAAGCGCCTCACGTGCTCCGCACGTGGGCACCATAAAGAGTGTTTAACACTCCATAAAAAAACAAAGAAAAAGAAAAGAAGAGGGAAAATAAAGTAAAGTAATGGGTGAGCGTCAGAACCCATATCAATGCCCAGCATTGTTTACACAGAAAAGGGACTGAGCCCAAGCAAGTGTTTAACACTTTATTGAAAGACTAAGTGGGCTGAGTCCAAGTTGACCAAGAATCCATAATTCAGATCAACCGAGCTCATGGGCTCATCATTTTCCAAATTGATTTTACTCCCAAACACGACTACTGATCTTCCAACAGACATTGGTTCAAGGGTACATCTCCCCACACCTCTGATACATGTCGTTGTAATTCTTCAGCGTCTTTAGAGAGGTGGTGAGTCCCGATAACCAACAACTCTTTGGTGCACGCCTAAATTGACGGAAACATCCCAATACGGACCGCAATGTCCTTAAACTAGCTATGGACCGCAACGTTTTTAAACTAGCTATGGAACGAAACATCCTTAAACTAACAACGGACCGTAACATCCTTAAACTAAAACAATAGATCCCAAATGCTCTTTTGTTGGATCTGAATGATCCAAAATCCTGTTGAGTAGATCTTAGTCTAAAATTTGACCAACGTATCCTCAACAAACATTTAAGTTGATCTTAATCTCAAACGAGATTAACGATCCTTAAATCAACCCAAACCCAAATCTAAGAATATATGGATTTGGATTAATCCACGCCCTACGGGCGACAACATAAATTAGTCTCCGTATACAATCCACGGGCAACCAAAAAATAAAAGAAACACACACGACACGAAGTGACCTTCTGGAGCAGGAGAAAGTGGTTATCGCTACGCGGTAACGTAATTAACTGCAGGGGCTTGCGCCTGCAGGGAAGAGCGTCTCCATAATCAAAAAACCCCTCGCAAACGAAGTGGAATCTGACGAAGTCTGCTACAACGGCCGCATCCGTCCAAACCTCCGATACACGGTGCCATAAATCAACTTTCATCATCGGAGAGGTGGATGGATAAAACCAAATAACATCTGCCCCCAAATTCAGGCAAGAAATTTGTCTTCCCCGTTTTTCGGCGAGAAATATGGGTATTTTTAATGCTTCTCAAGTTGTTGAGGTCTCTGGTATTAGTGGATGTCTAATAAAACGGTTGAAATGTTTAACGTTGTACAGATCTTGATGATATGTGATACAATATTTAGAATCCGGATAAATTAGTTATGTGAAAAATAGTTAGTATATTGTAAATCTAATATTTTAGTCTCGGTTGATTGGTTGCCACAAAGTTTTGAGTCGGATCAAAACTCCGTCCCAATCACGTATTGTACGCAAACACTCGCCGGGTAACTCTAGTAGACAGTCACGCTCCATAGCCCCGACCAAGTGACTGTAGGAGAACCCTATTGCCAAAAGCACCCACTCGGGTGCTCGCGGCCACGATGTCTCGCCTTAGTGCACTTCGTCGACGGTATCGGGGGTGCGGCCATCTGCTAAAGTTTCCCACGAGTATTCGATAATGTAGTCGGGAATCCTGTTGAATTACCCGACTAATGTAATTGAAAATTGTTTTCAATTTAAGACTAAAATACAAGGTTTATATGTTAGGCATGAAATCCAGAATATGTGATATTCCAGGTTTATGATGTCTAAGGATATACGGATTCTAATTATTGTAGTTTTCCATTTCTTTTCTGCGACTGTAAGAGTAATATGTGGGGTATCCCGATCTCGTTGCTAAATTCGGGATACGCATATTTACTTACGTTGATGACCTGAGATGTTATGTGTTGCTGGTGATATGAATTATTGGATCGTCGTGAATGAATAGCCGGGGGTTTTATGTGAGATGGGAGTTTTTATTTTCATTCATATAAAATCTGTATGTAATATTCTTTTATTGGTGCACTTCCGGGTTGAGGATGATGTCACCATTGATGTATATTATTTACTCTTCTGCATTAGGATAGACCCAATGCGGGGAGCACAAGTAGCCAGGTTCTAGAGTCCAGTGGGAGATCATCTCAAGGAGTTGAGACCGGGTCTCCTAACTCTAGAATTGGTAGGGTTACTTACCGCTCTCGTATGGGTCTAGGGATGTGGTTTTTGGCTATTCTTCACGACCGTGGAATCCGTGTTTTAGATTACTGGCTAAATTTAAAACACGGACATCCTAGTATGTCCAATATTTCATATGTTGCTTCTGCTGCTTGGTTCTATGATGTGATCATATAACTGCGTGAGACGAATGTTATATTATATATATGGTATATAATAAACGTTGCTTATGTTTTGCACCCGCGCTAGTCCAGCCCCCGCTCTGCCGGTAGTTAAGTAACCTAACGGTGTATGACGGGGCCCCATGGCGAATGCGGATGGCATAAGCGTACGTTCTATTTTCGTTTCATTTTTCTGTGATGTTTAGGAAACACTAAATGATGGGACTTCATTAATGAGATTAATGAAAAAAAAAGAAACCTAAAAATGTTGTAGAATCAAATTTTCAAAAAGGGTAGATCTAGTTTTTGCTTTGCATAGTGGTATTCCTTAATGAATATCCAGCATCTCATTCGATGAGGAAAGAGCCGAGATCCCTTCACCGGGAGTGACCTCTTTAGCGAAACTAGCAAATGCTACAACCCACTCGGTTTTGTCTTTTGATTGCTTCTCTAGTTTTTGCTTTGCATAATGGTATTCCTTGATGAATATCCAGCACCTCATTCGATTAGGAAAGAGCCGAGATCCCTTCACCGGGAGTGACCTTTATAGCAAAACTAGCAAAAGCCTCAAAAACACTCATTTTCAAAATCACTTGATTTTACAATGATATCAAGTTCATTACATTAAAGGTTTTCTTAAAAGCCATTCGTAGCCCTCCGTCATTTTAGAAAGTAGAGTACTTAGTATTCGTGCTACGTTTGTTGACCATAGTTAAGGCGTAGTGTACGGTAGCTAAGCGATGTCTTCCTATAAAGCATATGATGCGATTGATTAAGACATTCGTACGGCTTTGTTGACCATAATTAAGGGTCGTACGGGTGGGTTTAATTCAATCAAGAAATGAACGAGTAGAACTTTACTAGCACTTATGATTTGTTGACCATAGTTATGGTCATAAGCTGCCAGGGGTAAAAACATTATCGGGAATTTCAAGTGTTGGAATTTTCAATGAGATTGCATACCTTCTATAAAATAGTTGGATCCCGAAACCCACTGCGAGTAAGAGTTACTCCTGGGAGAGTTTTGCACTTTACAATTAGCTAATCCAGTAGGTGTCTAGAAAGGTATCAACGGGGTTATGCCTCTAGGGAAACGAGGTTTATTTTAATTAGGTCCGTGCGAAAGCACGGGGAACCTCCCTCGGAGTACCGAAACTTGCCTGGCTGACCGGTTAGAGAACTTGTAGAATGTATTTAATCCCGGGTAATCTTAACTTTTAGGGTTTGAAGGATGATTTGATAAAAACAGTGGAAGCCATCCCGATTAGATAAAATAATAACCAATCTAATCTTGCAAAGAGTGCACGCAAAGTGATTATCCTTCTCTCTCTCTCTCGGTAGCGACCAATGACATGCCTTAATCAAGATAATAATATGGATATATTGACGGGACTCACTTATTATACTGTGCTAGGTTCCGCTCTATCTTATAATTGTCATAAGTCTGAGCAAGGAATAGGAGAATATCCGGATTCCCACGCCACCCAAACAAAGAATAAGCATGTTGATGCATCGTCTTCGGGTGTGTTCGTAACCGAGAATTGTTTCTCAGTTTGCTCTGCGTCCTGGGTATTTGATACTGGATCAGGATCCTACATATGTAATTTGTTACATGGGCTATAGGAAGGTAGAGAACTGGGAAAGGGTGATATATCTCTAGTAGTAGGGAATGGTACAATTTTTGCAGCCAAAGTAGTTGGCAAATATCTCCTAGTATTACTAACTGGTAATACAATGATTCTGAACGACTGTTATTACGTACAAAAAATAATATGTAATATTATATCGGTTTCTTTGCTATCTAAAGAAGGATATAATTTCACATTAGAGGATAATGTTGTGAACATTTTCTAGAATCAAGTGTTGATTGGGTTTGGTACGTTATGTAACGGTATATACGTTCTGAATCAAACCACGGTTCTAAACGTACAGAACACACACAAGAGGAACAGTTCAGAAATGAACAAAGTCTTCTTGTGGCATTGTAGACTAGGTCATATCAATGAGATAAGACTAGCTAAAGTTGCATAAGGATGCATATTTGAATCCGTCCGAATTTGCATCTTATGAAACTTGCCAGTCATGTCTCAAAGACTAGGTGAACAAATCTCCGTTTACTGGAAACGGAGAAAGAGCTACTGAACTCTTGGACAGATACGTAGTGATGTATGCGGTCCTATGTCTACACATGCCAAGAATGGTTCATCGTAATTTATTAGATTCACCGATGATCTCTCAAGATACGGACATGTGTTCCTGTTGAAACACAAATCTGAATCTTTTGAGAAATTCAAGAAATATAAGTACGAAGTTGAGAACCAGATGGGTAAAAGTATTTCAAATCCTTCGAATATGATTGGGGAGGAGAATACTTGAGCACGGAATTCAGAGACTACTTAAAAGAGAATGGGATTCTTTCTCAGCTTACTCCTCCGTATACACCATAGCACAACGGAGTATCGAAGCGGAGGAATCACACCCTATTAGATATGGTGCGCTCTATGATGAGTAATGCTGAGTTGCCTATTTCCTTTTGGGGTTATGCACTTGAGATAGCTGCATTTCTATTGAATATAATTCCGACCAAATCCGTTGCCTACCACTCCATATGACATATGGAATGGGAAGAGACCATCTGTTAAACGATTTAAGATTTAGGGTTGTCCGAATTATATTAAAAAGCAAAATCCAGATAAACTCGAGGCAAGGTCAGTTCTGTGCAAGTTTTTAGGATATCCCAAACATTCGCGAGGGTATATCTTCTACCACACCGAGGAATAAAAGGTGTTTGTTTCTCGACATGCCACCTTTTTAGAAAAGGAATTTCTTATGAAAGAAATTAGTGGCAATGAGGTAGAACTGGAAGAAGTTCCAGCAAAGCAAACAATAACTGATGATTTGGTTGAACCGGAGGATTCAATAGTCCCCGATGAACCGCAGCAACTCTGCAGATCTAGTAGGGTTCCTCATCCACCTGAGAGATACTACGGTTTTCTCATAGACAGTGGGAGCAAGGATTGCATCATGGAAGATGATGACCTAACTAGTTTCATGAAGGCCATCACAAGTGGAGACTCTGTGAAATGGCTGGATGTTATGCGATCTGAGATGGAATCCATGTACACCAACAAAGTATGGACTTTGGAAGTTGCTCCTGAAGGGGTAAAACCCATCGGGAGCAAGTGGATCTTTGAGAAAGATAATTTGGTGTAGATGGAAAAGTTAAGACTTTCAAATCTAGACTTATAGCAAAAGGTTTTCATTAACGACCTGGTGTCGACTAGGATGAAACCTTTTCTCCTGTCGCTATACTTAAGTCCATCAGGATCCTACTTGCCATTGCTGCATATCATAACTACGAAATTTGGCAGATTGCACGTCAAAACCGCTTTTCTGAATGGTGATTTAGAAGAGAGCGTGTATATGACACAGCCAGAGGGCTTCGTAGACAGTGGGAGCAGTGGAAGCGTGTGCAAGCTGCTCAAATCCATCTACGGATTAAAGAAGGCATCGCGGAGATAGAACATCTGTTTTGATGAAGCTGTCAAAGAGTTTGATTTCATCAAAAATATAGATGAACCATGTATATATAAGAAGGTTGTAGAGAGTAAGATTGTCTTCCTCGTATTGTACGCGGATGACATACTCTTGATAGGAAACGATGTTCCTATGCTACATTCGGTCAAGTTCCTATTATCACACAAGTTCTCCATGAAAGATCTAACTGATGCCTCCTATATCCTGGGGATAAAGATCTATAGAGATAGATCTAAACGGATGTTGGGATTGTCCCAATCCAGGTACATAGACAACGTACTAAAAGGGTTTAGTATGGAAGATTCTAAGCATGGTAATGTACCCGCTTGTTAAGGAATCACTCTCTCCAAAGAGATGTCTCCCAAGACTGATTTGGAGACGGCTCACATACAAGGTATACCCTGTGCTTCGGCAGTCAGGTCAATCATGTATGCGATGTTATGTACGAGACCGGATGTAGTTTACTCACTAAGTGTAGTGAGTAGGTATCAATCAGATCTTGGGGAAAAGCACTGGACAGTTGTGAAGAATATTCTTAAGTATTTGAGAAGCACTAAAGAGATGTTCTTGGTGTATGGTAATGGTGAACTCCAGGTGGAGTCCTTTACTGATTCGAGTTTCCAGAGTTTTAAGGATGACTGAAAGTCAGTCTCGGGTTTTGTCTTCACCCTCAGTGGATGGATGGTATGTTGGAAGGGTTCCAAGCTATATACCGTAGCAGACTCGTTGATAGAGGCTGATTACATCGCTACCAACGATGCTTCCAAAGAGCCTGTCTGGATGAATAAAATTCATAAGATGAACTTGGTTCCTACCATTGAGCATCCAATACCTGTGTATTGTGATAACAATGGAGTTGTGGCCTTCTACTAGCGACCCCGGTCCCATCAGCGATCCAGACATATTCTTATGCAGTATCACCTGATCAGGGATATAGTTGATCTCCGGGAGATCGAGGTCAGGAGAGTTGACACAGAGGATAACACAGCGGATCCACTCACAAAGGCCCACCCCCCAAATGCGATTCGAGAGATTTTTGGGATGTTGGGTATGAGATACTAAAACAACTGGCCTTAGTGCAAGTAGGAGATTGTTAGGAATATGTATGCCCTAGAGGCCATTATTGTTGATATAGTGGATGCTTAGACATATATATAGAGGACTTTCTTGCTCGACATGATATTATGCTATCTGATTACCTTTATTTTAACATGTAGGCTGGTATTTATACTGTTTGTTTCTTACATGTTGATAAAGCCCTTAAGATATGTACTTGATTATCAGGAGATCATACTAGTGGGGCCATGGTGGTCCAAAAGTACATCCTTTAACTGTTCCTAGTCGAGGGGATATCGAGACAGGGCATCGATATTCCAGAGTAGACTAGTGTGCACGTTTCTTGTCCCTTAGAGGGCGATGGTTGATCCCACATCCATTGGTGTGTGACATCAAAGATTGTACATAGGTGCTCATTAGAGAATGGGTATACCGAACAGACTCGCCGAGGACTCCTAGTTAGTAGTTTATCTATCTTCATATAGCAGTCCTCTGGTGACACTGGTACAAGTTAGTTTGTAGACCCGAGATCATCATAGAGTCATGTGTGTCACCCACTGTGCTTTGATTTCCTTCCTACCACTCTCAAGAGGATTTGTGCAAACAGGTGCATTTTGGGTACAGTCCCGAGTTACATAGAGGCAATGAGCGATAGGATGGGTTTCGTCTTTCCCGGTATCGGGGGTTGATGTTGCACTATGCTCGACTGACTATAACTGGAAGTCTCCGGCCAGGTCTGCTTTTGAGATTTACTGATAAGATTTATAAGTAGTTTCTCGAACCGTTATAGGCCAGACATCGGCATGACTTATCAAGTTACCAGGGTCTGACGTTTACCATCCCTAGACTCAATATGCGATATATCAGACGAAGAGACTGGACTGTATGGTAGTGTTACTGATAGTCTTCATGGAGAGTATGGACAAGCTTGCTAGTACCGCCGACGTCTTGTAGGTGACTGATGTGATCATCACCTACTGCTGGCGTATTGACGACTTTTTAGACTCCCACGCAGAAGTTTCCTGGTTCAAGAGAAACGAAATAAGGCACATATGTGATATGTGCGTGGGCCTGATTAAATACGTGTATGTGATACCATATTGTAATCTGGCAGTTATCTGTTATCAGTTAGGTTATATATGAAATAACCAGATTATCGAATCAAGTGTTGCTTTGATAATGTGATACACAGATAAGTGATATTAGTCGGTTATATGTGATATAACCGTATTATTAAATCGAGTGTTGATTTAATAATGTGATATATATTATATTTGATATAATTATATCTTAACTAATATCATTACCTCACTAATTATTCTTCATAATATATATGATATATATATATATATATATATATATAATGAAGCATGCCATCAAATTCTATTTTTGGAAAATGGAATAAAAGGTGGAAAATGGGAGCATGGTGTGAAGCATGGGCTTTATCATTTTTATATTAGTCTTGACTCACTATTCAAGCATGGTTGCAATTTATTATTGCAAAGAAATCCATGCTTGAATGAGTGAGCCATGTATGAGCCATACACTTCACTTGATCATTTTTTTTCATGCTTGCTCTCTTGAGTTGAGCAAACACTCTCTCTAGCTTCCATCTTCTTCTTCCTCATGCATCAAAACTCCAACCCCTCACATGTGATGTAAAGTATAGAGTTTTGAACAAACTAGTGAGCCTCAAATCCCCTACTTCACCATCCCACACCAAACTAGAACTTTGGTGTGGCGTGTTTACTTCACTAATAGGAGATTAGTGAAGAGGTAGCATGAGCTAGTGGGCTTCACGTGGATCATCTTCGGCACGATGGTCATCGGAGAAAGCTCGATCAAACTCTTAAGTGGAGCCTAGTGGAGTCGCGTGGACTACAACCCGGAGCTTAAGAAATGAATGACTCGATCTACGAGGGTATAATCTCTTTAACTTCTTTAGTATTTCATATCATCATATGTTAAACCCTAATCTTCTAGTTAAGATCTTGGTTAGTCTAACTTAGCACCAAATTTTTTTAAAATTTGGCATGTTTGATGCTACTAAAACCTCATGGTGGTGCTAGGGTAGACTTTCAACCCGCACAACCGTTTCAGATCACCGCCGAGGAAGCAAGATCGTGGGAAGGGCAGTAGAAGACCACTTGATGAGCGAGGGCTCACTCGAGGTTGAAGTCGTTCTCATTAGAGTAGGTCTCTGGTGAAACAAGGAGATCATGTCTTCAGCTGACAACGTAGCAGAACACCGACAAGAGACAAGTCGAAGACGAAGGAGGGTGACTCAAGGCGGTCTTTTTTGGAAGTCACGGAGGTGTACTTTCCCAAACCAGAGGCTCGACCTCCGGTGACTCGACAACCGGTGATTTACACTCCCAAACACATTACTCTAGTCCAGTCAAGGAACAACGATCATAGGAGGAGTGATAAGGCTGAAAGGAAAATACAAATGAGGGAAGGAACTCAACAGCACCGCCTGTATTATCAAGGGTCGTCGTTAAGAAGCAACAAGGCGCAAACCAGGACTGAGTACAAGGTAAAAAATTGGACCTTTTCCCAATATGAGGCAAGGAAGATCATGGAGGCAACATGACTGCAGAAGAAAGAGATGACTGATGACTCAAAGCTCATTAAAACTAGATACTCCCCAGCACGGGCGACCTTGGTGGATGAGGAAGGGTGGAATAGGTTTCAAGCGGCGGTTAAAGGGAAAGAACACATCATTAAAATGTTAACTACGAAGCTTCAACAGTCGGCAGCAACCACGACAAAGTTCAAATGCTTTGTGTGCAAGAGATATGGGAACACTCAAGAATTTTGCAAGCCGAAGAGGTCTTGTTTCAACTGTAACTCAAAGAAACACCTCATTGTTGATTGCACTTTACCAAAGAAGAGGAAGCAAGTAAATGAGGAGATTGGTGGGGCCCTATGATGTCGATATGGAGTCTTGGAGTAAGTTGCTCAGACTGCTGTATGCACAGGGCTAGCGTAGAAGCTGATTGATTCTCGACCGCAGTCATTACTTCAATACCCTTCTCTAAAGTGGTCAATCTAGTATCCATCTCACTATCATACCCTAGTGATGTGTCAGTTGTTTTAGGTAAGGAGGGTTGTGATGGTGGTGATGCTAAATCAGTCAATTTGTCGATCTTTTTCTCTAAATCTTTAATCATTAGATCTCTAATTGAAGTGGGACTGGGTTCAAGAGTGTTAGGTGGGTGACCATTATCAAAACTCTGGGATGGTCGGTCGCCCCCTAAGAAAGGACAGTTGTCATGAATGTGGGAAGAATTGTGGCAATTTGAACAAAAGAATTGGGATTGAATATAAACAAAAGAATAAGAATCGTGAAAAATTGAATTAAATCGTGTATCACCCATATCAACAAGAATTCACAAATGTTACAAAAATAAAGAATATCACACCCCTAGCAGTCTATGGTATGCTAGTCAACTAGACCTGCTCAAGAACCTGATTGTCAAAGTAAAACTGTGTCGAGAAACGGGCTCAACATATACGGATCACGAAGCCAGGTAAGTGCAAGAGATAAGTGGAGGATTTCCAACGCTTTCGCGAAATTCCTTAATTAGATAACCCTTTCTCTTGAACACTTGCCTAGACAACCCGTGAACGATATACCGTTAAGCGGTGTTCTAAATACAGTTAACTTCTCCTAATGAGCGCGAAGTCCTTAAAGTCAAAGTTCTAGTTGATTTTAAATTACTGTGGGTATGCGAGAATGCAGTTTTGTGATTTGTGGGCTACGGAAAAAGGTGATGAAATCCTTCACTGTATCTTGTTTAGTCTTTTTGCCCTTAAATCCGTATTTAAGATGCAAATGCGCAATCAATAAAAGAATTCAAAAAAATCAAGCAATTTAAGCAATTCTTTTTCGTTTTAAATTTAAGCGCTGCAAAAAATACGGTCAGTTCTCTGTTCAATTAATGGCAAGCTTATGCGATGAATCTTGCAGAAGATAGAATAGTGGAATACGTTGGATTCGAGAGGAATGCGTTAGGAAATACGTACCAATGTGATTTGGTTAAGAAAACCCCTTTGAAAGTGATCCCAATCCTTGATTGTTCGCTTGCGCGGGTCAAACTACTCGGATCTTTGACACTATACTTCACTAACGTCTTGAAATTGAATTTGAGCCTCGCTCCGCACGATCGCTGGTCGTAATTCCGTGAAAAACCTGAAATGTTGGAAAATACGATATTTAGTGTCAAAAAGAGATATATATGCCCCAATTCCTGCACACTCAAAATTGTAAAAATCAAGCAATATCATTAGAGTACCAACACAGCACTGGAGATCACCAAAAAAGAAAAAATCAAAAACACCCTCAATGGGCCGGCGAGCTCGGATTTTCTATTGGTGTTGCCGGCCAAATGAAGTGTGGTTGTGCTTGAATTTAGTGTGGCTCATCCAAGTTATATTAGTATTCTAATGGTATAACTTTATTTTTTATTTGAATCACAGAGTGCTAGCAGGCTGAAGGACAGAGAACAAGTTAGAAAAAATGTCGTATTGTTAGTTTTGAAAAAATTGAGTTAAAAGTTAGTTTTGTTAGTATGACCCAGAAATAACAATACCCAATACTACCAACTCCCCGGCAACGGCGCCAAAAACTTGTTGATATGGTGTTTTGAAACATGGTTACTTAGTATTGTTAGTAAGAACCAGAAATAACAATACCCAATACTACCAACTCCCCGGCAACGGCGCCAAAAACTTGTTGGGAATTCACCCGCGCGCGCAAACGTGTATGATTTGGAAACGTATATGATTTTTAGGAAAATAGAATGCGCATGCGAGATCGTTCTTGTTTTAAAATTTATAAACCGCAAGTGCACGACGCGTTGTAGCAAGCCGGCAAGTACGGGTCGATCCGCAGGGAATTGTGTATTAGGTCTTGTTATTTAAGGTTCAACAAATAACGAATGGGTTGGTTTTGTCACTAAAAATGAAAGAATACGAAAACAAGGAAAAACAAGCAAAGAAGAAATTGGCCGTGGCTTTGGCTCGGAAGGTCGAATCGCGACGATTCATTCGACGCTCCCTTGATCATGAGTTGTCCGTCCTTACATCGATCCCGACATGAAGTATGATTTGTCAAGACGGTTGCGAAGCACAAATCATCAAATTCCATTATTCGCCACAAAACACGAAACGAGTCCCTTTTGTTCACTTACCGTTTGTATGTCCGAGCTTGGGGTATCAACACTAAGTACGAGGGTTAGCAAGCTTACCACAATATCAAAAACACAAATTAGTTAATAAGAGCAAATGATTTTAGTGTTGAGTTTGCTAAGTATTTGTGATAGTATATAGTATATGAAACCAAGAGATTGTCAAGCACTTGATCACAAAATACCATATCTAAACCTAGCAACCTTAACACTAAATTTACTTTAACTTAAACATTGAAATGGGGAAAGGGAGTGAATATGGTATATGAGGAGGTTGCAAAGTAACCATGTTTCAAAATACCATATCACATCAATACATAAACAATCTTTAAGTTAGAATCATATAGATAAGCGTATTAAACATTAACAAGAGGAGGAAGAAGCAAAGCCTTTCATCTCACTTCCTTACCATTATCACAACCAAAGAAGATTAGTTAAAAATGATAAAAAGAAAAGCAAAGCAAGAACAAGAAGCATGTAATAAAAGAAACAACAATATTATTAACACTTGAAGAAGAGGTACAAGATATTGGTAACTTGTTCAACCTCCATAATGAAGCTCTCAAGAGAAAGCTTCAAGAGGGAAGAAGAAGAAGATACCAAGTTAGAGCCCACCCACTCTCAAGCCTAAACCAAAAATGAAAGAAACTATCAAAATGTATACACTATGTAAGAGCCCTTCCCTTGCTCACTGATCTGACTTATATATGCACTAAAAAAGATTAAACAAGTAATAAGAATGAGGTGATGTGACTGCAAGGAAGGGACAGGGAAAAGATAGAGACAAATTGGGCAAAAAGGGCCGGCGAGCTCGGAATATTAGGGGGTGTGGCCGGCCAAAATCCGAGCAATGAGGCTCGTATTGATGTGGTGGTCTTGTGTATACTCCAATATCATCCTAGTGCTGTTTGATTTGTCTAAAATAACCTGGTTTGCATTCAGAGATTTGGAGGGAACTTGAAGCAATGCATCACATCAAAACTTTATGCAATTATTAGCCATGGCCCCCCATGTGCCCACTTCATCATGTCTTGTGTGCCATGGGCAGCCCTACTTAGGTCCAAGAACCAAAGAGCTATGTGCACACTTGTGTTGTGTTGGACCAAAAATATGTACACATGATTATTTGCAAAAGAGCTCTTCGGATATCGGTTGGTTTCCTGGTCTTCTTGCAGTTTCGGCTCCCAAACGTTATATCCGTGATTTTGAATGTATTTCCAGTATTTTATCACGAACACCTGTAATCTGTATTTACTGAGTAGACACTGGTTAATAGTACCGATAAATAACAAAATAGATAATGAATGAGCGGTATTAAAATGCAGTTTTCTGTGATGAACACATATACACATATTGATGTAGAATCAAACCAAGTAGCATACTACCATTTTGAGCAAGACTGTTATTATATCCGTGAATATCCTAAGCTTCCAAAATGTAATATATAATCCAGTACTTTACAATAATGGCCTCTAGGACATATATTACTAACAACAAGAACACGATTATTGACTTGCAATATGCTGACGACACTTTGTTATTTAGGAGATATGACGTGGTCGAACTATTTAGGTTGAGAATTTTTATTATACTCCTTTGAGCTATGATTAGGACTTAAAATCAATTACATCAAAAGTATGGTACAGGGTTAATGCATGATCCAGAGTGGGAAAGTACGATTTCTAGAATATTTAACTGCAAAACAGCTGAGTTTCCGATAATTTAGGACTACACCTTCGGTCAAGGAAGTTAAAGGAGGAAGATTGGTCTCCACTGATAGACTGCTTCCAACGTAAACTGGAGAGATGGAAAGAGGCCTATCTATCGCTTGGAGGAAGAGTAATGCTGATAAATTCTGCGCTAACAGCATTACCATTTTACTATATGTCGTTCTACCTTTCGCCGGTATGGGTCATCAAAAAGCTTGACTTCATAAGAAGAAGATTCTTATAGAAGTATGTTACAGCTAAAAGGATATCGCCTGGTAAAGTGGGATGTTGTTTGTAAGACAAAAGAGGAAGGGGTCTGGGTATCAATAATCTTATAGACATGAACAAGTCATTACTAGGAAAATGGCGGCGGCAATGGGTGGTGCAAAATGTGACGGCTGGGTTAACACTATCGGAGATGCTTATTCCAACAGATCGGGGGTACTGAATGCAACATGTAAGAACCTGGGATCGGCATCAAGCTTTTGGAGAGGTATTGAGTCGGTGAATGAGGCATTCTTCAAAGTAGGAAGTTTTACACTAGGAGGTGGACAACGTATTAACTTCTGGCGGGACTATTGGTGTGGGGATTTAACTCTCCAGAACAAGTATCTGCACCTATATTCACTGGCTAAGAATACAAATATTTCAGTGGAACAACAATGGAGGTCTCCTAAATGGCGGTCTACTTTTAAAGGAGGACTCTCATCGATAGGAACAAAAGAGCGCAAAAATCTAATTAACTTTCTACAATACTGGAAACCAGTAGCAGAAGATTCAATAGATCAGATGAAATGGAGATGGAGTTCAGATAATGCCTTCTCGGTTAAGTTCTTTTATCGAGTGTGATCAACTTTGGAGGGCCGATGAGCAACTTTGCTTCTATATTTTGGAAGATTAAGATCCATTTAAAAGTTCGGGTGTTTTTATGGCTTGCTTACAAAAACGTGATACTAATCAGGGTCAATCTGCGAAAGAGGAAATGGATAAGACCTTCTTGTTGGCCTCTTTGTGGGATTAGTAATTGTCACGCACTGCTTCTCAAAAGACGGTAGCAAGTACGTGACAACGCCCGCGATGTATTTATATCGAGAAAGTATCTTCTTCGAGATAGATGTGTTAAGCGTTAAAATAAGAAATAAATAATATAACAAGAATTTAGTAAGAAAATAAATCCAACTACAACTATAACATTCAATCCCTATAATAAACAAGAGTCAATGCAAAGTGTAATATCCGATACAACTAGAATATGAAATAAAAGAAAAGCCTTAACAAGTAGGCATACGAATATAAGGACTGGTGGTGACCAGTAATCAGCCTACGATGACAGCTACGAATAATCCTCCTCTGTCGGCTCAATCTCTCCTCTTATTTCCTCTCCTATGTCTAAGCCACTTGACGAACATTCTTAAAATAAGAAAACAAACAGAATGTCAGTCAGCGATCTTGTGTTCGGTATGTCCCCAGTTAAAGTATGATTATAAAGGTAATATAACGACAAGCATATAAGAAAGTATGAAATAGCATAATGAAGTGAACAAACATGTCATAGAAATTAAGCAAAGTAAAATATATAAGCACAACAGTTCTACGATTACGTATTTTATTGTAGTTCTACTTGTGAAAGTATATGTGTAATGAGAGTGGTCTATCAAACACACAGACAAACAACACGTATAATTAAGCTCCGTCAAATCCATGGAACAACGGCACACGAGATTCATGAATAGTTGGTGAATTTTGGTGGACTCTCGTGACACGGAATACATTCATTACTAAACTACCCCTTCCCCCGTGTTTTCGTATGTTAAGTTAAAGTGTTTGACACAAGCCCTACATGAATCCATGAATACGTTGGAGTGCTGTAAGTTCATGGTAAGTTCATGTCGAGTTCACATGTTTATGTATTCACGTATTCAAGTATTCATGTGTATATATATTCACGGATCGAGTCAAGTGAAGGGTTACCCTAGTGCCCCGGCCAACTTCCGTGGCCAAATGCAGAACAAAATTTTTAAGACGATCAAAACTTTGGCACTAGAATAAAACTTAACCCGGATCTTTCCATAAAACTAACTAGCTAAAAAGGAGTTCTATCTAATAAGAAAGAAGTTATACCAAGAGGCTCGAGTCTTTCGGTGTTCTCTCCTCGTCATGTGCTCCAAGTGGTCTCCTTGAACTTGCTAGATCTCCAACTCCGGCTCCATCGGTCCTCCAGGATCGAGCTTGTTCTCCGGCCTTCCTTTGTCGTAGATGATCCATCCGGAGAGTATGATCCATGGCTCTAGCTCCTAATTATATAACTAAAGGAGCAACTAGAGAACTTGGTTTGCTAAACCAAGTAGTCTAAGATGTAGTGAAGGGTGTCTTAGTGTTTAGCTATCTCTTTCTTACCTCTTCACTTGATTCTCAATACATGAGAAGGTAGTGAAGAGGAAGAAGATGAAGGTGGAGGAAGCTAGAGAGGAGGGAGGAGCTTGGAGAGAAAATGGAGCTCAAGAAAATAATGAGCAACCATGAGAGAGAAAATAACACACAAAGGTTTTGTATGCAATTTTCTTTCATTAAACAATAGCAACCATGCTTCAATAGTAAACCCAAAATGAATTATAAATTCATTTTTAAACTATTGAAGCATGGTCAACTCCATACCTCCCTCACCTCTCACTTTCCACCTCATTTCCATTTATCAAATAAATGGAAAATCCAAAATGAGGTGGCCACCTTCTAAAAGGAAATCTGTAATAAATATGGATTTCAGTCTACTGTACAAATATACCGGCAATCATATAAAAATACGAACGCCCAAAAGAGATAGAATAACACGAAGAACGTAATACTAGAATATATATATCGAAATACATATACGCAAATTATTAAATCAATACCTGATTTAATAATCCGGCTCAAAGCCGAGCCGGCTAGTATTACAAACTGTCCGATTGAAAATCCGAGTACCAAGTACATCAATCGATCGAACCCTGCATGTATCCAATAAGGCCACAACATCATTTTGCCTGGATCAGGGAAACCCTCTGTGTGGGACTCTAAAGACTCGACAGTACTCTGGCAGTAGGTTTAACCACAAGCACGTCAGCGGCACTAGCTGTACGTAACGGCTACCCAGGTACCTGTCGAAAAGGAAGGCCGAAGAGCAAACTCATCCGGATCTCTTACTGAGCCTATCCGTGACAATATCCGTACAGTCCGGTCTCTTCGTCAAAGAGTATAGCATATCGGGTCTAGGGGATGGTGAATGTCAGACCCTAACAACCTGATAAGTCGTGCCGATGTGGCTCAGGACCAATTCGGGAAACTACTGATCAACCTATCAGTAAATCCAAAGTTCCTTGGCCAAGGTCTTATGGTCCAGACCAATAGAATCACAGTGCGATATCGACTCCCTAAACCGGGAGAGACGAATCCCCGATAATCGCCCACTGCCTCCATGTGGCTCGGGACTGAACCCAACTAAAACCTGTTTGCACGACTCAGTAGAGCCATGGTAGGGTAGTGATCGAAGCTCAGTGGGAACTCACACGAGACAAATGCCGATCTCGGGTCCAAAGACTAACCTGTACACATGTCACCTGAGAACATCTATCCGACGATAGGTATAGTACCACATGGAAGTTCTCGAAGAATCCATCCAGTATACTCACACCTAGTGAGCACCTGTATACGATCTTAGGTGCATCAGACCAATGGCTGCGGGACCAAGCATCCCCTGACGGGGGTAGAAATGTATACACCAGTCTACTCTGGAGTATCAATGCCCAGTCTCGATACTCACGCGACTAGGGACCATTTAAGGATATGCTTATGGACTACCCTGCTCCCACAAGTATGATCGCCATCACAACGCAGGTAGTCAAGCAAGATCCTCGGGGATTTATCAACATGTAACCGCAATATGTAATAACGAGTATGACATATGCTATGTTAAGATAAAGACAAACCACCATAGTATACTACCGTATCTAGTCTTTATCAATATGTGCAAACCAGACATAATAACAATACAAATAAATACACATATCCTGATAAAGACAAGTCAAATAATATACTATAAAACTGAGCAAGATTGTTCTGTACATACATATCCCTAGAATCTTATATGTATACATATACAATACTGGCCTCTAGGGCATATACATCCAACAATCTCCCACTTGCACTAAAGGCCAGTGATTGGCGTACCGAATACCCAACGTCTGCTCTAAGGCCAGCTGCTGGCGTACCGCATACCCGACATCCCAAAAAGTCGCTCGAACTGTACTTGAGGGAGGGCCTTTGTAAATAGATCCGTCGTGTTGTCTTTCGTATCCACTCTCCCGACCTCGATCTCCTGGCGATCTACGATCTCCCTGATCAGGTGATACCGCCTTAAGATGTGCCTGGATTTCTGATGGGACCGTGGTTCCTTCGCTAAAGCTATAGACCCATTGTTATCATAATACACTGGTATTGGATCAACAATGGACGGAACCACCTGAAGTTCAGCTATGAACTTCTTTATCCAGACCACCTCTTTTGCGGCATCACTTGCAGCAATGTATTCTGCCTCCATCGTCGAGTCTGCGACAGTATCTTGTTTGGAACTCTTCCAACATACCACCCCTCCATTGAGGGTAAACACAAAACCCGAGACAGACTTGCTGTCATCCTTATCATTCTGGAATCTTGAGTCGGTAAAGGACTCGACCCTGAGGTCTCCATTACCGTAAATCAGGAACATCTCCTTAGTCCTTCTCAGGTACTTGAGAATGTTCTTTTCTGCTGTCCAGTGGTCCTCACCTGGGTCTGACTGATACCGGCTTACCACGCTTAGCGCGTAAGCTACATCTGGTCTTGTACATATAATCGCATACATTATTGATCCTACCGCCGAAGCGTAGGGTATAGTGCTTATGCGAACCCTTTCCTCGTCAGTCTTGGGAGACATCTTCTTGGAGAGGGTGATTCCGTGCAATGCGGGTATGTTACCGCTCTTGGAATCTTCCATACTAAATCTCATTAGTACGGTCTCTATGTACCTGGACTGTGAAATTCCCAGTAATTTCTTGGATCTATCTCTGTAGATCTTGATCCCCAGAATGTACGAGGCATCACCTAGGTCTTTCATGGAGAACCTTTGTGGTAAGAATAGCTTGACCGATTGTAGCATAGGAATGTCATTTCCTATCAAAAGAATGTCGTCCACGTACAAGATTAGGAAAACGACAGTTCATCCTACAATCTTCTTATAAATATAAGGCTCATCTTCGTTCTAGATGAAGTCAAAGTCCTTGACTGTCTCATCAAAGCAGATATTCCAGCTCCGCGATGCTTGCTTCAATCCATAAATGGATTTGAGTAACTTGCACACCTTCCCGCTGCTCCCACTGTCTACAAAACCTTCTGGCTGATCCATATAAACGCACTCTTCTAAACTTCCGTTTAAAAAGGCCGTTTTTACGTCCATCTGCCAGATCTCATAGTCATGGAAGGCAGCAATGGCAAGCAGGATCCTAATGGATTTGAGCATAGCCACTGGAGAAAATGTTTTGTCATAGTCCACTCCTGGTCTTTGACGAAAACCTTTTGCAGCGAGTCTAGCCTTATAGGTTTCCACCTGCCCATCTACACCAAGTCTCTTCTTGTAGATCCATTTGCATCCAACGGGTTTTACCCCTGGTGGGGCAACTTCCAGGGTCCACACTTTATTGGTGTGCATGGACTCCATTTCAGATTGCATAGCATCCAGCCACTTATCAGAGTCCCTACTGATAATGGCCTGCCTGAAACTAGTAGGATCATTTTCTTCCAAGATGCAATCCTCTCGATCCCCATCTATGAGAAAACCGTAGTATCTCTCGGGCGGATGAGAAATCCTACTAGATCTGCAGAGTGGCTGAGGTTCGTCCGGTACTGTTGAATCTTATTGTTCTACCAAATTTTCAGTTATAGTTTGTCCTTCTGGAATTTCTTCCAATTCTACCGTACCCCCATTTATTTCTTTTTCAAGAAATAACCTTTCAAGAAATGTGGCATGTCGAGAGACAAAAACCTTTTGTTCATCGACATGGTAGAATAGATATCCATTTGAATGCCTGGGATATCTAACAAACTTACATAAAACTGATTGTGCCTCAAGTTTGTCCGGATTCTGGTGTTTTACATAGGCCGGACAACCCCATATCTTAATCCTTTTAAGACATGTTCTTTTATTACTCCATATTTCATATGGAGTTTTAGGCACAGATTTTGATGGAACCTGATTCAACAGATACGCTGCGGTTTCAAGCGCAAGCCCCCAGAATGAAAGAGGCAACTCAGCATTATTCATCATGGAGCGAACCATATCCAATAGGGTACGATTCCTCCGCTCCGACACACCGTTGTGTTGTGGAGTATACGGAGGAGTAAGCTGAGAGAGAATACCATTCTCTTTTAGAAATTCCTTGAATTCCGTACTTAAGTACTCCCCCCTCTATCAGATCGGAAGATCTTAATACTTTTGCCAATCTGGTTCTCTACTTCCTTTCTGAATTCTTTGAATTTCTCAAAAGCTTCAGATTTGTGTTTTATGAGATACACATATCCGAACCTAGAGAGATCGTCAGTGAATGTGATGAAGTATGAGAACCCACCCCTTACATGTATAGACATCGGACCACATACATCACTGTGTATGAATCCTAAGAGCTCTGCTGCTCTTTCTCCATGCCCGGTGAACGGAGATTTGGTCATCTTTCCTTTAAGACAAGACTGATAAGTTTCATAAGATGAAAATTCGAACGTATTCAAGAGTCCATCTTTATGTAACTTACTCAGTCTTTTCTCTCCGATATGACCAAGTCTACAATGCCACAAGTAAGATTCGTTCATATCTGAACTCTTCCTCTTGCGTGTGTTTTGTACATTGAGAACCGTATTCTGATTTAGGACATAGATACCATTACACAGTGTACTTTCTGCAACCAATACCTTATCAAGGTAAATGTTCATGATATTTCTATCAAGAAAAAAGTTATATCCATCTTTATCAAGTAAAGAAACTGATATGATGTTGCAAAGCATGGAAGTCACATAGTAGCAATTGTTCAAAATCATAGTATTGTCATTTGGCAACACCAGGTGATATTCACCGACGGCCGCAGCATTAACTTGTGCTCCGTTCCCTACTTTGAGGGGCATATCACCAGGTTCAACTATCCTACTTTTTCTCAGTCCCTGCAATAAATTACAGATATGAGATCCTAATCCGGTATCGAGTACCCAGGAGGCAGAACTGACCGAAAAACAGTTCTCAATAACAAGAACACCTGAAGAAGATGCAACAGTATGTTTCTTCCTCGATGGGTTTTCAAGGAATTCAAATTTTCCTCTTTCCTTTGCTCATACTTATGACAGTTGTCGTAAGTGAGAGTCGAACCGACGTTCCCCAGCCCGGAATAAGAATTTGGATCGGTCAAGCGATACATTTTATTATCTTGATTAGGGTGTGAAATGGTTGCTACCTGGAGAGAGAGAGGGAAAACACTCAGCGTGCGCTCTTGCAAGATTAGATTGGTTTATTAATTTATCTAACCAGGATGGCTTCCACTGTTTCCTCAAATTCTTTTTCAAACCCTAAAAGAAGAACTTGTCAGGATTTAATCACACGTCACAATACTTGCTTAACCTTTCAGCCAGGCTGGTGTTGGTACTTCGAGAGAGGTTTTCCAACGCTTTCGCGAAGTTACTTAATTACATAACCTCTTTTCCCTTGAGGCGTAGCCCTACTAACACCTTTCTAGACACCTGCTTGGTTTATAGCATTGATTGTTAAGTGTGATAATCTCCCGAGAGTAATCCTACTCATCAGTGGGATCGGGATCCAACTATCATTGTGTGATGCACTAGATGGAATCCACTCTAGTCACCACACTCCAGAAGGTATGCTAAATCTGCAATTTTCCTGTATGTTTGAAACTCCCGATATGGTTTTTGCTCCTAACAACATATGGTCTTGATAGAGACCAATGTACCATAAGTCGCAAGTCAAGTTCAACCCGTCATTGTCCTGGATTAACTTAGACCCACTCGCATAAACCCTTGATAGAGACCAAAGTGGCTATGCGACTGTCTTAATTAATCGCATCCTAAGATGCAACAGATAAACAACACTTAACTACCGTACACTATGCCTTGATAGAGACCAACGTACATAGTATGAATACTAACTGCTTTTTATCTGAAATGACGGAGAGCTACAGCTGGGTTTTTGGCGAAAAACCCGTTAACGTAATGAACTTGATATCGTTGAAGGAACTTGAGTAGTTTTGTAAATATATAGTGGCGAAAACCTTTGCTAAAGAGGTCACTCCCTGTGAAGGGATCTCTGCTCTTTCCTCGTCGAATGAGGTGCAGGATATTCCAAACTGAATACCACGATGCAAAGCAAAAATAATCGACTATAGTGAAGTTATTATCCTGACGCAAACTTTTACTCAAGGGGTCACTCCCGGTGAAGGGATCTCGGCCCTTGCCTCGTCGAATGAGATGCTGGATATTCCAAAATGAATACCACTGTACAAAGCAAAAGAGAACGTCTGTAATGTCAGTTTTTAAAGCTTGGTTCCAACAACATCTTTTAGGTTTATTATCTTGCATTAATTAAAATTAATGCGGTCCCATCAATTTGTAACCTATCACACCAGAAAAGAACGAAAATAAAATGTACTTATATGCCATCCGCATTCGCCACGGGGCCCCATCATCACCCGTTAGTTTACTTAACTAAAGACAGAGCGGGGGCTGGACTAGCGCGGGTGCAAAACATATACAACATCTACTAGTATATATATAAATATATATAACATTTGTCCCAGGCATGATAATAAACAACATCACAGATAACATTACAGAATGATGGATAGTCTTAGAGCCCCAGGTTTCATTTGAGCCGCAAATAAAACCCGGCGTTCCCGGTCGTGTGGATAGCCTTTGCAATGAAAACCTGTACCCCCTACGAGTGCGGAGAATAGCCCGCCAGTTCTAGAATGAAGCCTCCTCCGTCTCAGCGCCTTTAGATGCGGGCTTGTTGCCTTCTAGAACCCGGCTATTCGTGCACCCCACCGCGGGGTAATCCTAATACAGAAAATGAAATAATATATACAACCGGTGACATCGACCTCAGCCCGGTCGTGCCCCAAAATAATATACAACCCAGCAAAGACGGCAGTCCATATATCGGACGCTCGTCTCGCAATAACAAATGTACAACTGAATTTAAACTGTATTCTAACATTGCACCACATGCTATCCACCATGACAATCCAACCACAATCACAGCACAAGCACACAACATCAACGCGAATGTCACGTTCGCAAAACCCGTCTAAAATAACATATAGCAATCAGACGAGTTTTACCGATCGAGTGACATTCCCGGTCGCAAATAAAAGTGAATGTACTGAAAATAAAATACGTATTTTAAAATTACGATCGACTAAACTTTCCAAGTGGGCCCCAGATATTAAACCAACACTGTAACAAATCTGGGCCTAAAACAAAATATTCCAGAAACCACAATTCCAAAAATAAGAGGCCCAGAAGAAAATTTGACTACGTGGGCCCCAAAACGGCTGCGGATACGCGCCAATAGGGGGTTTGCACGGCGGATCCGCGGCGGTTTAGAGGGATCACATGACAAGTTTTCTTCTGTGGTCTTAAAAAAGCCTGCATGATTTTCTGAGAGCAATAAAATGATTTTTTGAGCACTTTAAAAATCGACAAAAAACCCATGTGTGGAAATGTGGTTTTTGAAAAATTCAGTCGATCGTTATTCTAAACACGTTTAAATAAGCTAGTACAGGTTTTATGGGTGGCTCTGATACCATGAAGGGTTACCCTAGTGCCCCGGCCAACTTCCGTGGCCAAATGCGGAACAAAAATTTTAAGATTATCAAAACTTTGGCACTAGAATAAAACTTAACCCGGATCTTTCCATAAAACTAACTAGGTAAAAAGGAGTTCTATCTACTAAGAAAGAAGTTATACCAAGAGGCTCGAGTCCTTCGGTCTTCTCTCCTCGTCATGTGCTCCAAGTGGTCTCCTTGAACTTACTAGATCTCTAACTCCGGCTCCATCGGTCCTCCGGGATCGAGCTTGTTCTCCGGCCTTCCTTTGTCGTAGATGATCCACCCGGGGAGTATGATCCATGGCTCTAGCTCCTAATTATGTAACTAAAAGAGCAACTAGAGAACTTGGTTTGCTAAAACAAGTAGTCTAGGATGTAGTGAAGGGTGTCTTAATGTTTAGCTATCTCTTTCTTGCCTCTTCACTTGATTCTCAATACATGAGAAGGTAGTGAAGAGGAAGAAGATGAATATGGAGGAAGCTAGAGAGGAGGGAGGAGCATGGAGAGAAAATGGAGCTCAAGAAAATAATGAGCAAGCATGAGAGAGAAAATAACACACAAAGGTTTTGTATGCAATTTTCTTTCATTAAACAATAGCAACCATGCTTCAATAGTAAACCCAAAATGAATTATAAATTCATTTGTAAACTATTGAAGCATGGTCAACTCCATGCCTCCCTCACCTCTCACTTTCCACCTCATTTCCATTTATCAAATAAATGGAAAATCCAAAATGAGGTGGCCACCTTCTAGAAGGAAATCTGTAATAAATATGGATTTCAGTCTACTGTACAAATATACCGGCAATCAGATAAAAATCCGAACGCTCAAAAGAGATAGAATAACACGAAGAACGTAATACTAGAATATATATATCGAAATACATATACGTAAATTATTAAATCAATACCTGATTTAATAATCCGGCTCAAATCCGAGCCGGCTAGTATTACAAACTGTCCGATCGAAAATCCGAGTACCAAGTACATCAATCGATCGAACCCTGCACGTATCCAATACAGCCACAACATCGTTTTGCCTAGATCAGGGAAACCCTCTGTGTGGGACTCTAAAGACTCGACAGTAGTCTGGCAGTGGGTTTACACAAGCACGTCAGCGGCGCTAGCTGTACGTAACGGCTGCCCAGGTACCTGTCGAAAAGGAAGGCCGCAGAGCAAACTCATCCGGATCTCCTACTGAGCCTATCCGTGACAATATCCGTACAGTCCGGTCTCTTCGTCAAAGAGTGTCGCATACCGGGTCTAGGGGATGGTGAACGTCAGACCCTAACAACCTGATAAGTCGTGCCGATGTGGCTTAGGACCAATCCGGGAAACTACTGATCAACCTATTGCCTTGGCCAAGGTCTTTTAGTCCTGACCAATCGAATCACAGTGCGATATCGACTCCCTATACAGGGAGAGACGAATCCCCGACAATCGCTCACTGCCTCCATATGGCTCGGGACTGAACCCATCCAAAACTTGTTTGCATGACTCAGTAGAGCCGTGGTAGGATAGTGATCAAAGCTCAGTGGGAACTCACACGAGACAAATGCCGATCTCGGGTCCAAAGACTAACCTGTACACATGTCACCTGAGAACTTCTATCTGACGATAGGTATAGTACCACATGGAAGTTCTCGGCGAGTCCGTCCAGTATACTCACACCCAGTGAGCACCTGTATACGATCTTAGGTTCATCAGACCAATGGCTGCGGGACCAAGCATCCCCCGACGGGGGTAGAAACGTATACACCAGTCTACTCTGGAGTATCAATGCCCAGTCTCGATACTCACGCGACTAGGGACCATTTAAGGATATACTTATGGACTACCCTTCTCCCATAAGTATGATCGCCATCACAACGCAGGTAGTCAAGCAAGATCCTAGGGGCTTTATCAACATGTAACCGCAATATGTAATAACGAGTATGACATATGCCATGTTAAGATAAAAACAAACCACCATAGTATACTACCGTATCTAGTCTTTATCAATATGTGCAAACCAGACATAACAACAATACAAATAAATACACATATCCCGATAAAGACAAGTCAAATAATATACTATAAAACTGAGCAAGATTGTTCTGTACATACATATCCCTAGTATCTTATATGTATACATATACAATACTGGCCTTTAGGGCATATACATCCAACATCAGGTTCGTATCAAGAATGCAATACATTTAACCAAATGATTCATGTAAGTACAACAATGAGGGGGTCGGACTACATAAGTTCGCATATATGAAACGATACAAAATTGAAGTATCCACAAGGCACAAACCAGAAATCGTAGCACAAAGAAGTACTGAAAACTAGCAGATAAACAATTCATATGAACTTAGGATAAACACGCGAAATGTATTCCTAGATGTTATGCAGATATGGGTTCAAGTCTCGACTAATTCCTATTGCTCTCTTAGGAGATAATCGTTTTTTGCTATCGCTACACAGTACAGGGCAGAATCTGTCCAGCAACGTCACGTGTTTTAAAAGTGCAATTTGTGATATTTTCTGTCGGTTTTCAGGTCCGGAGTTGAACTAAAAAAAGGTAGGTCATTTGGTCTAGTTATCAAAAAAGCTTTAGTTTATGCGATTTGGATATCCGAAACTAAAGTTATGATTATTTTAATCTAAGGGTATAAAACATATTTTATTTTCTGTGACAGTAACAAGAGGGTAATTTGCAGGGCATATATCGTATCAATATATACATTTCTTAGTCTAGGGTTCTACAGAAAAGTTATAAGGTTGTCAAGCTGGCATTCATATATCTAAAGTTCGTCGCAATCCAAGTTCTATAGTGCTAGATAGGGTGTTTTCAAAAACAGTGCGCAGATCATGATAAAATCTGTCCAGATTCGACACATAAATTTAAAAGACAGAAATAAATTATTTCTGTCAGTTTTCAGAAGACGATTTGAATTAAGAAAAGTTAAATATTTCGATCTAGTTGTCAAAAAATTTTGATTTCACTTAATTTGGTTATCTGAAAATGGAATTATGAATTTTTGAAGAGGGCTTTTAAAAACAATTTTCAGGGTTAACGAAAACAGTGGCTAAAAGTGACATAAAACATAGATCATAATTTGGTTCGATTGAAATTTTCGTAGCGTGTGAAAAAATATATCCTAACTTAAAATAAGATGTCTTGAAATTTTAGAATTTAAAAGTATGCTCTGAATCCATCTCGAGGTCATCTAGTATTTTAAAAAGCCAGTTTTAAAAACATATGGGTTTTTATTCAAAATATGAGTATGATTTAAAAATTCTAAAAAGGAATACGGTAAAGTTTGTGTGTGAAACTCTGCTACAACCAAATAGTGAAAGGTGATGTATATGGGGCGAGTTTGTGAATCACTTCATGAACATACAATAATATCATCATTAGAAGTAATTGCGAGCACTTTATACAACAAGGATTAACCCTTTTAATAACAATCGGATTCATGGGATATCATGCAAGATATATGTTATGATGTTTTCTATGTACTCTTCATCTACTAGTGTCAACGTTCCATCATGATCATGTAAAAAGAATATAACCTACTACTTAATATGCTCTAAAAGAAGATCAAGGCAACAAAATATTTAGTCTATGTAATAATTTATCATCTTTTATACATGCTATTTAAACTTGGGTCAACCGGAGTATCACAAGAGTCGACCGGAAAGGTGATAGGATGAGCGAAGGAAGATTCAATAAGAGGGAGGAAGGAAAGGGACTTACAAGATATTGCAATACGGTGTAACAATCGTATCGTCGATACGATCAAAGCTTCGACCGAGAGACTTCCGACAGATTGGGAGCATCGGGGAACTTCGATTTGTTTTATATGGACAGGGGAGGAGAGTTGTTCTTCTCTTTATTCATTTTTTTAAGGCAGAGGAAGAAAAGAGGAAGATGAACATATAAGAAGTTATGGTCATATTAATTCCAATTAATATGAATTTATTTGGGAGTTTAAAAAAAAGGAATTGAAAGGTCATAATTCATTTGTTGGTTATGAGAGAATTAAAAAAAAAGATTTGATAAAAAAATTGCCCGATCTATGGCTCAATCTTGCGACCTCTAGGCAACATCTAAACGTCACAACCAACTGTATACAAGTGCAATTTATGCAAGTTCACAGAATCATTTAAAATAAATATTAGGAAGAACAAATTCTCTTTTCTAAATTTTCCTTTAAAAAAAAAATCAAATAAATTCTTTTTATTCAAACATCAAAATAAATCTTTTAAAATAATCTTTCAGAACCCTTTTTTAATAAAACGAATCATTTCGAAACAAATAGATTTTTATTTATTTAAAACTAATATAGCAAAAAACATTGTCGTAACATTCTACTCTCCTTAAAAATAATTCCGTCCTCAAAATTCCTACAGGGAGTCTGTTGTCATTGGACAAGGTAATTTGTAACGCCGTCGTATGCGTATTACATCAGTTGGTACTCCAACCAGTAAGAAGGCTTTCGACCAGAGTAAATTGCGATACAACAAACAAGAAAGACGTGGGGTTTCGAAAGATAGAACAAATGCTATTATGGTATACAAGGATAGTGTAATATTTCCAAATAATAAAATATTATTTTTGGGAATTTTTATAATTTAATATTATTTTAATGAATATTTTAATATTTCGACATAATTAAATACAAATAAATGGGAAAAATTTTGGAAAAATTATGGAAAATTCTAAAATAGGGTAATTTATGGAATTTTGCCATTTTAAAGTTTTTATGATTAGTTTGACACTAATTCAGTACTAATCGCGATTAAAAATCGTTAATTGGATTTTTGGCTTTTTGTGCAAAACATGCACATATCTTTTCTACCCCTGTGTTACATTTTTCTTGCCATGGCTTTACTTTGGGGTTACTATTCAAGTGAGAAGGGATTAGTGAAGAAAAGAAAATAAGAATTTGAATTAGAAAATAGTATGGTAGTAGGTGGGTGAGAGAGAGAGAGAGAAGGAGAGGGGTTCCCTTGACCATAGACCATTGTCTTCATCTTCACCCTCTTCATATTTTCCTCCCTCTTCAGGTCAGCTGCTGCTGCCTCTTCCCTCACTCCCTCCCCTCTTCAAGCCTCTAAAACTCTATGTTAAACACCTCAAAACACCACTCTCATTTCACAAAAAATGTGCACAAGCCCTCAAGCAACCATTTGGACCAAGAAAGTTTGTGTTTTGGCGCAGTTAATGATTCATGAGTCTCTATTGAGGTAATTCCTTCACAATTGTTGTATCATTTCTAGTGATTAAGCCTCTTTTAAAGTTTGATGTCGTTTTGACGAAGTTTTGTGCACTTTGGACAACCCTAGAGAGTATTAGGGCAAAATTGAGTTGTAATGTGAAATTGAGACTTGTTATGACCTTAGAATTCGGGTGTGATGCTATATTAGACCTTAACCTGAAGTTTTAACCCAGAATACGGATTTTTGGAATCGATATCGGGGAAAATTGTATTTCTGGGAGTGTGTTTTGGAATCTGCTATCACTCGAGACATCCTAAAATAAAACTGAGTTGACAGTGAGATGTGCAGGTAACATGGAACCACCACACCAAACCCTAGCCCCCAACTCCAATTCCCGGCCGCAAATAAATCCAATCTGGCCGCAAATTGCGGCCAGAGTAGGGGGGTTTTGGCTCGTTTTTGGTGCATGGTCCTATTTCCAGTTAACTTGACCTTTGGTATGTGCAATTTTGTCTGGTTCCAATCAGAGTAAAATCTGGGTTGATTTTCATGAGTTGGCACATGATTTACGACTTTTTTTAGCATGGATTTTGGTATTTGGTGATTTGTTTCTGTCAGGTGGTGTTTGGACGTCAACGACAAGTGGATATTGATCGTGTTTACATGCGAGACGATAGGTTTTTACCTATGCGAGTAGCGTGTGCTGTTTTGGTTTTCCGATGTGATTTGCAAGTGCTTTAGCGTTTGTGATATACTTGTAGGTACCCCACATGACGTCGAGGCGTTGAAGTTAAGGATGGCGACATCGGCATCGGCACATGAGAAGCAAGGTGAGTAGATTATATCTACGGGGGAAGTCGGGTGGATGGCGTATAGCACCCCCGCAGTCCGTGGTGATGTATACGAATACGTATACACACATATATTTATTATGTGTTGTTTAAGATTATTGATGGTAATAATGGATTATTGATGATAAGGATGTATTGGTTTAGTATAGTGCGAAACCCTAGAGTAGTGGTTGCACCCACACATACACGTACACATATACTTGCATGTATTCCTTCTTTTATCTGTGCGCATATGGAGGTGTGTATATCTACACATGGGTATGGGACTATGTGTTCATATACGGGATTTGAGGATGATACGTGGGATTGAGATGAGTCGATGAGATTGATTTGAGGCCGTGAGATTCGGCGATATGACAGAGTTCGTATTTGAGATGCGACATGATGGTTTTAGCGGGCCTTTGGGTATGTGTTTTACCCCACATTCATAATTATATAGATGGTATCGATGGTACTAGACTTAGACTTGTACCCTAGATTATGTGATATGATGGAAGTGATACCTGATACGTGATGAGATGAATGTGGTATTGACCCGTACCCAGCTATTGGGATGCCGTACGATGATTTACCATACGAGCTTTATATTGATGTTAGATCCGCACTCATGACTCGAGGATGTTATATAATATACCATATCGTACGTGATACTATTGAGGCGAGATCACCGACTATTATATATATATATATATGTATATCGACTCAGATTTAGGTGATTTCCATACCCTGCCGATTTGACTTGATAGTTGGGTCCGTAGTTCGCATAGTAGGCGTTAGACTAGACCCGAGTCATACCTATTTCAAAACTAACGAATCGGGGATATTTTAAAGATAGGAAAAAGGGATTCTACAGATATTTTCAAACGACACATCTTTTCTTAAAACACCGTAGCCCTTATTTTACCAAAAACCCTGATTCGTCTTATTTCAAAAGGCAAGGCTGCATGATATATTTATTGAGATAGAGTCTGTACTGTTGCGTTGATTGTTCGATTCCGCATACTCATGCTAATTGCATTGCATTGCTTGTGTTTATTGATATATTACAGTCATGCTGCTAGGACACCAGCACCATTATCGATGATGCGCCTATTCCACATACACTTGTTTGCCGGCTCACACACTTCATCATCGATAATTGCAATGTCACTACACTGTAGTACTGTTGCATTCTGTATATGATTTCTTGCATGACATAATGATATGCTTACATTTCTTTTACATTTCACATACATCATGCTTTCTGATTATACGCATTGAGAGTTGCTGTTTCCATGATATTTCTGGATTTGGGAACCGTGGGTATTTCAAAAGAGAATATGTCATTGCTTTAAAAACCCGGTTACCCTTGATATGATATTTTGGTGCGTCCACCATGAGTTTTCTCGGTTCCAGAGAGCTTGTATGAGTATACCCGATTCGAGGAGAGGTAGGCACCGATTGCGGGTACATGGTGGACCCGGTATGGTTCCCCTCGGCAAGATGATCGATGGACTTTGCCGATTGAGCTTGGAGGCGGGCGAGTACCTACCGGTGATTGGTTGGACCTGGCGGTTATCCGGAGGATACTGACCAGAGTCGATAGATGGATATGGGCGTACTGCTGGGGCCGAGGGCCGATTCCGCAGACGGAGCCCGTGGGCTGATCCGGACTGACGGAGCCCGATATGTGAGGATTTACATGCCGATGCTAGGCACAGATTTCATGATGTTTTCGAGTGTCGATGATGGACACTCCGGTTCCATGATTTTGATGTTTCGCGAGGGACACAGGTGGTTTATATCCTCATATTTCTATGCATATGCTGATGATATTTACATGCATGATGGTTATTGTCATTGGGTGACGAGTGGACGGGATCCACGTGCATGCAGATTTGATTACCTTGATCATACCTCATATTTATGATATGCTATTACCTGAGGCTTTGGCATGAGCACTTGGCACTACACACATGTATAGAGATTACATTGCCAGTTTAGCATGCTTCAGACTTATTCATTTTGAGGTTTATTTATTTCTGATCGTATTGACCTAGGATGGGTCATACTTTCGATCTCTGCTTGTAGATATTTCCTATTCACGAGTTGGCAACTCACCCCCGTTGTGCCACAGTTCTTGCAGGTTTTTGCCGTACAGATTCCATAGCGGCATTTCTGGCACACTGCTTCCATATGGGTGACTTGCTTGGGTAGGTGGGTTCTTTTGTATCTGAACCGCCATTGTACCTGTATTATTCATTGTATCTAGATATTCCATCAACCAAAACTTGTATATTGTTTCAGACTTAGACACAGTGATGTATTATTTTGACCTCAGAGTCGCGCTTGTAGTATCATGGTTTTCTGGCTGTTTTGAGTTTCTTTTTGGGTTTTGATCCTCGCCCTTTGGCGTTGTATATTATTATTGCTTGCGTGGTTGTAACTGTCGATTGAAGAAGAGCTAGCTCCCGCTTAGGGATTCCTTTTATCATTTCATATATATTATTCATGCTGTACCCCATTCGGGGTCAGTTTTTACAAATGAAACTCTGCCGAAATTTTCAGAAAAGACTACATATTTAAAAAGAAATGCATTTTTTGCTTAGTTATTTAAAGACTTTGATTTTCAAAACATATTTTCTTTACTTCTTAAAACCAGTTTTCCTTATTTACTCCTTAAAATGGTTTTAGATTTCTGGGCTTTTGGCTTACTTGGATCAGATGGGGTCCTATAGGCTTCATATGGTTCAAGGGCCAGTCACGTGCTCTTTCGGGTTGTGACAGATAGTTTCGAGGACGTATGCAAGAGATAGCTTAAAAGGTGCAAGAAAGAAGGAAACTAATAGGGATTCAAGTAATCAAGAAAAAATCAAGATAGGTTGTAAAGAGGATCAAGATGGAGATGAATGGTTTGTACTTCCGCTCTCCTTTGCATCTAGACATGATCGTCAGGAAGAGCAAGAAAAGATCGAAGGGAATAAGATTCAAGAATTAAATATTTTTTTCGAAAATCTAACTAATTCATTTTCTAAAACAAAATGATGTTCTCCAAACCATTTTAAAACCAAAAATTTTATGAACATGTGCAGTCGTTACAATCTACCTTCCTTAAAAGAATTTCGTCCTCGAAATTCCCATAAGGAGGATGTTGCAACATGGTAAGGAATAAGAATGAGAATGACACAGTCGCATAGGCCGGGATCGGGACTATTGGTATCATTTGGCTAGTTTAGAGGTGCAAAAAGGATAGTCCAAGGAATGCAAGCAATAAAGTAAATTGACTGGAATCAAGAGGACCACCGAATAAGAATATTAGGTGACCGGGAATCTCAAACACTACCCTCTTTTGACAACAGCCGTGGGTAGCATAGAAGTCTCTAGCCAGTCCATGCTTAGTATGACATCAAAAGCTCAGCATATCGATCACCACGAAGTCGACGAAAAATTCTTGGTTATAGATAATCACTGAACACAAATTATATCCTAGTGTGGACCTCATGTTCCATGTGGTGATCTCAACACGATGCTCTAACCAACTGAGTAAATAGGCCACGACCAACAGATGCATATCCTAGTTGCAGGATAGCACTCTGCTGCCGCTAGTTCTTTTGCATACCTTGCATAAGCTTCAACAAAGCCGTCTAGTTGGACGAAGAAGTGTTTGCATTGAAACATGACATTCGACGAAGACAAGAAAGGATCAGAATTGATTCAAAAGACATGAATTAAAAAGTGAAGTTAAATGTTGTTGGATAAAAACGAGTAGAAGAATTATAATGGATTCAAGTTAATAGGATTCAAAGAGGGAAATAAATATTGTTGGATTTTAAAATTTTTTATATCCTGCTTTCGACGGTCACGTAGAACTGATATGCATGGTACACTATCACGCCCCAGTTCCTAAAAGACAGTAGCAGGAACATGACGAGCTCCGCAACATATTTATACTGAGAATGGTCCTTCTTGAAATAAATACGTTAAGCGTATCATAAGCAATATATAATAAACAAGAATTAAACTAGAATATAAATCCAACCATATTATTACATTCAGTTCCCACAAATAAGCAGGAGTCAAGATAAAATCAAATATATGATACAAGAAATAAACAGGAAATAAAGAAAAGCCTTAACAAGTAGGCATATAAAAAAAGACTAGCATTGACTAATAGTCAGCCTGTGAAGTCAGCTGGGAATAGTCCTCCACTATTGGCTCAACCTTTACTCTTATCACTCCATTTGTCCCTAAGTCACCTGACGAACATTTCCAAGAAAGACAGAAAAACAGAGGAATGTCCATCAGCAATTTTGCGCTCGGTAAGTCCCTAATAAAGGTATGATAATAAAATAAGGTGATATAATGACAAGTATATGAGAAGTTATGAAAAATAGCATACTAAGATGAACAAGCATGATATGTCAAGTAGACATGGCAAACTATATGAGCATGGTAGTCCTATAGTTCTATATAAGCATGGCAGTTCTATGATTACATGTTTGTTATAGTGCGATGGTGAAAGTATGTGTGTATACGAGAGTAGTCCGTCTAACCCACGGAGTAACGGCACATGAGATTCAGGTTAAATGATTTTTAGTAGACTCTTATGCCACGACATATATTCATTACCAAACTACCCATTTCCCCCATGTATGTTAGGTTATAAATAAATGGCACAATCTTTACACGAATCTATGAATACATTAAAGTGATGCAAGTTCAAGTCAAGTTTCATGTCAAAATCGCATCATTGCGTATTCATGGCTCGAGTCAAGTTCGTGTCAGGCATGCAATATATCTAATCAAGTAGTTCATGTAGGTACAAACATAATGAGGGAGTCACATGGAAAGAAATGAGTCAAGTATAATATTCAAGCACAAACCAAAAATAGTGTCGTGAAGAAATGCTGAAAACTACCGATTATTCAACTCGTATAAATTCAGAAAAAACAAGAAACGCAGTCCTAGGTGTTATGCAAATATAGGTTCAAGTCTTGACTAATTCCGACTAATGGTTCAGAAGATATATGTGTTTTTGTATCGTTGCATAGAACAGAACAGAATTTGTCCATCACCTTTACACATTTTAAAAGTGCAATTTGTGATACTTTCCGTCGGTTTTCAGGTCTCGAAAAGAATTCGAAACTTGTAGGTCTTTCAGTCTACCGATTTAAACAACTTGGTTTTGCACGATTTGGATTCCTAACGCTCTAGTTATGGTTATCTTAACATAAAGGTTTAAAACATATTCTTTATTTTCTGAACAACAACTATGATGTGTCTTTCAGAGCATATATTGGGTCGTTCTACGCATTTATGAGTCACCAAATATATAAGAAAGTTGTAGTTCTGCCAATTTGGCATCCATATATCTAAGTTTTTGTTGCGCCACGGCAGCGCCCCGGCCTCGTACTCGAGGCCAAAATGCGGAATCAAAAATTTTCCTTACTCGGAAACCGGCGCTACCGCGGACAATGAAAACCCGGATCGTAAACCATTAACCTATACTAGCTAACTAGAGATGGGGAGAGAGATATACCAAGCGATCCGTGTCCTTCGGTCTTCGTCTCCACTCCGATCTCCCGCGGAATCTCCGTCACCTCCTCGCTCGTCGGAAAGGGCACCACGTAGCCGGAATCTTTTACGGGCTCCCGCCTCTTGACCGAGGCAACTCGGGCGCGAAGTTGGCTAGCCGACGCGTCCAAGGCTTGCTATAGAATAGTGTAGTGAACTTGTCTCTTGGGGTTATGAGGTTGCCTTGATGTGGAGGAAAATGGAGAAGAGAAGGAGAGAAAGAAATGAGCTTTGAAGCTAATCTTTTGCAACCATGGAAAAATGAGATGAGCATTTTTTTCAACCAAAATAAAAATCCCCCTTTTTCAAATAATGTGGCCGGCCTCTTTATCTCAAGAATGAGATTGGAGAGAGAAAAAGGAATTTATCAAATAAGAAAAGGAAAGGATAATTAAAGAAGAAGGTCACTCTCATCTTAATCCAAATCCTTTTCACCATCCATCAAATGAAAAGCAAGTGATGAGATTAAAAAGGAATCTCATCATGACAAAGGCACATAAGCAACAAGACCCTCCACAAAAGAGTTATTTGCAAACTGCAAATAACCCCCTTCCAACAAGAAAGTCCGACCGAGAAGGAATGAAGGAAAACCGGCCGGAATGGAATGCAAACTGGCAACATCAGAAAAACTGATCCCGTAATAAAATACGGGAAAACCCCACTACTGCAAATACATGCCCGCATTTGTATTCCCACTGAACACAAATGCAAAGAGACAAAACTACACTATCAAATACTAGAATCCGGCTTAAGCCAAAGCCGGCTAGTAAAAACCGTCCGATCACGATCCGTGCAATACCGCACGTATCTGATCGAACCCTGCCATATCTCCATACGGCCTCTACAGCGTTTCGCCCGAAACTTGAGTAACTGAGTGTGGTGGACTCTAAAGACTCGTCAATACCATGGCTGTGGATTTAACCACTGGCACGTCAGAGGTATAAGCCAATACGTGACGGGCCACCAGGTATTGACCAAATGGGACGTCGATGAGGAAGCTCACCCCGACACCCAACTGAGCCTGTCAGTGACAATAGCCGTACAGTCCGGTCCGTTCGTCTATGAGTATCGCATGGCGGGCCTAGGGGGTTGGTAAAAGTCAGACCCCCAAAAGCGGTACAAGTCGTGTCGGAGCGTAGCCCAGAACACCCTGAGATTCTACTGGAATACCTACCAGTAAATCTCCTGCCTCGGCTGAGGGCTTTGTGTAATGGCTCTCCTAGACACAGCGCGACCTCACCCCCAATACCGGGAGAGACGAACCCCTGCAGATCCGCTCACTGCCTCCATGTGGCTCGGGACTGTACCCAACTAAAACCTGTTTGCACGACTCCTTTGAGCCGTGGTAGGGTAGTAATCAAAGCACAGTGGGAACTCACACGAGACAAATGACGATCTCAGGTCGATGAACTAACCTGTACACATGTCACCAGGGAACTGCTATCTGACATCTGGTATAAGACCAACTAGCAGGTTCCCGGCGAGTCCTGTCCGGTGTACTCATAACCCAATGAGCACCTGTATACATCTTAGGTGAACCAACTGACACCAGTGGCTTGTGAGACCGGCCACCGCCCCTCGTCGGGGTCTCGACTGTATACACTAGTCTACTAACGGAGTATCGATGCCCTGTCTCGAAACTCCTACGACTAGGGACCTTTTAAGGATGTGCTTATAGACCACCAGCTCCCACGTATATGATCGCCATCATACTGCTGGCAGTCAAGCAAGAATCCTAGGGGCTCTATCAACGTGTAATAGCGACATGTCAGGTCACCTAAAGCAGTACACGATGATAAAGATAAACCAGATAGCATACTATCATCTCGAGTAAGACTGTCCTACCGGGATAGGTCCTCCCTCAATCATTGCAATCACGTGCCTGTGATCCAATAATTGACTCTGAGGGCACTAACTCCAACAATCTCCCACTTGCACTCAAGGCTAATTATTGCGATGTCGCATACTCACAGCCCGTGTGATACCGAACACCCAACTCCTCTACTAGTCAGTCTCACAAAGCTCGTTTGCGAAACTATTGCGTTCGAGGAATAGCCTCAGTGAGTGGATCCGCTGTGATGTTTCTTTCTATGTCTCTCTATATCTCAAGTTCGCGGAGAAAGCCATCTCCCGAAATGAGCAATACCTGTCTTAGAATATGTCTGGATGTCTGATGGGACCTAGCTCATAAATGAACTCCAAATCCAAACTTCTTAGACTGTATCATCAACTGAAACTAATCAGTATCCCGCGCCATGCCTCCCTCAGTATTGCCTTGGACCACCTGTCCAAAATACTGCCCCTCGTTAGAGGGAGAACTATAACTCTGACAACCTCCTTGTCGTCCATGTCACCTTGGAAGCCCGGAGTGATAACCGTCTCCTAAAGGAGGCAGCCGTTATCATATCCCTAGAACATTCACTTATGTTCTAAAACTGCTTCCGACTGTTCCTCCAGGATTGGATCAATATCAACTTATTGCATCTAGTGCAAGAACAACATCTGGTGTGGTACTTGACATCTCATGATTGACTCAATTGCCTAAGCAAGTGATCTGTCAATCATGCGTATCCCTCTCCTCTTTAGTCTGTAAGACACCTTTAGAGAGGGTGACTCCATTACCTGCAGGTATACTACCGTGCCAGGAGTCGACCATTCTAAATACTCATAGAATGCTGTTAAGGTACCCAGATTGGGAAACCACCCAAATCTATATCTAAAACCATAGATCTAGTAACCAGTATGTCTGATATAATATCCAAGTCCCTTATGGAGAAACCACTGTGTGACGACCTAAGTATAACCGATCGTAGTATAGGAATATCACTTCCTACTACCTTCTCAACAGATCCATCCCCTATTCTGATGACGTCAAACCCATGACTGTCACATCAGAAACAGATGATCTATCTCCGCTACATCTGCTTTAGTCTATAAATAGACATAAGCCTGATGTCCACCAATGCTTCCGCTGCTCCCACTGACTACGACAACCCTCTGCCAGAGTCATATAGACGTGCACTTCTAAAGCTAATTTAGAACGACGCTATACTCATCCTCCTGCCGGGTCTCGCAGCCTGGAACAACAACAATGGCAAGTGTGGGTAAACAAGAACTTCCCTGTCACCGTCCTTGAGGCTACCGAAGTACCTCTCGGGTGCCTGAAGTTACCCACCGTATCTGCGGAGTGGCCAATGGAATGTCAAATCAGATTGAATCTTTAGGTTCCTTATTAAATCTTCAGTAATCGTTTGCGGTTCTGGAATTACTTCCAGTTCTACCATACTCCCACTAATGTTTTCTGAAAAAATCCATTTTTATTAAAACTGTGGCGAGTCTAGAACAATATTGCTATTGTTCATCCAGATGGTAGAAAATCAACCCTCGTCATAGCCTGGGTCAACCCACAAACAGCCATTACAGAAACGTGCCTTGAGTTATCCGGAGTCTGGTTTTAAGCATAAGCCGGACAACTCCCCGTACCTTAACAATGTTAAGATATGAACTGTTCTATATCCAATATAGAACCAGAGGCACTGATTTAATTGAACCAGATTCAAATCATGCAGCTGTCTCCAGTGCATGTCAACTAAATGGAAGGAGGCCGATCAGCGTTACTCAACTTAGGAATGCTTCCAATTATGAGTAACCTGAAAAAGAAGCAATTTCTCTTTATCATTACTATCAACTGAATACCATACACAAGTATCTACGTCTTCGATCACTTTGAAGAATCCCGATACTTGCTACACCTGGTTCTCTACTCTATTCAAATACCTATAACTCCTCAAAACTTAGACCCTGTGTTTCCACGAAGCACATGTCTAAGAACTAGAGAAGTTAAAAGTAAACAGAATATAGTATGAGGACCAACCCCTCTGTCCTAATGGACACTGGACAACATACAATACTCTGTATAAGTCCGCTGAGTCTAACAACTCTTTCACTGTGTGTCGTAGGTTGAAAACTGTACTTATGGTTAAGAAGAATTACACCGCTGTTTAATGCTCCTTACCTAACCATCCACTGATATAGGTAAATATCATCGACATAATATCAAAAGGTATATCTCACTCTATGAAAATAGACGTACAGATATATCGATTTGAAATTGGTGCACAACAGCGGATATTCAAAACCAAATATTTGCCGACCGGCAAACAACCCAGGTGACTTCCTCAAATATCACCGATTACAACGAATCCCGATATAATGAGGATGATCACCCAATTCCCAATAACTTACTCCCACTCATCATCTGTAAAACCATACAGATGTGAGAATCATACCTGGTAAATACATACCCTGGAGTAAGTGTATAATCGGGAAATCAGTTTTCTATTAACAGTACACAGTGAAACTGAAACATTGAAATGTTTCGTCGGGGTATCCTGGTATTCCTAGTAATGCCTCTTCCATTATCCAGATTCACAACTGTAACCGTATATCTCTTTGCCATCTGTCCAAATCCCTTTATATGTCTTTAGTCATTACCGTCCGCACACCCCTTTAGGCCAATTGGTTTTCTTCCTTCCCTACCGTTCGGCACCAGCCTATGGTTTGGAAGAAGACTATCCAAAAGGCATAAAGGGTGTACTGTCCCAATCCTAGGAACACTCGCAATGCGAGAGAAGGTGAAGATGAAAGACACCTGAATGTACTTAATTCCTATTTCTCCTGAACCAGAATCCATCCCCGAACTGGAACAAGTTCCTTTCGAGTTCGTATATAACCATACGATGGATTATCCAATAAAATGGGATCTTCGTAGTGATACGGAGTGTTCTGGAGAAATACAAAGGTGATTTAGGATTGGCGAAGAAATACTTGGTTTGGTCGTGAATATCAGTCGCAATTTACTTTGCCCTCCTACTAATCCCTTGCTTTGTCTTAACTTAATACCTTCTGCACACCATCGTTATGCTAATTGGTTTTCTTCATTCCCTACCGGTCGGCACCAGCCTAAGGTTTGGAAGAAGACTATCCAATTTGCGTAATAGGTGTACTATCTCCTAAACCAAGGAGTACTCGCAACCTGAGAGAAGGTGAAAAGAAAAGACAACTGAATAGTCCTATCCGTTTTCTCCAGAACCAGAAACCATCCTCGAAGTCCTTCGAGTTCGTATCTAACCATACGATGGTTTTGTCCAATGGAAGTGGACGTTCGTAGTAATACGGGGTGTCCTGGAGAAAAGGGTAAAAGTAGGAGTGGCAATGAGGTCTGCAACTCTGACAATCCAGAAGCCTGTGTTAAGAAGGTTCGGTTAACTTGGTCACTGAGTCAAAGTCTTAGGGTCGGGTCAATGGTCGCTGCCAGAGAGAGAGAGAAAAGAAACACTCTGCGTGCACTCTAACCTAGATCAGAATGGTTACCAATTTATCTAATCAGGAAACCTCCCACTGTACCTCAAATTCTCCTCCAAACCTGAAAGAAGAATTAGTCGGGGTCACCCGAGGAGTAAACCAACTCATCAGTGGGAATCGGGATCCAACTATCATCGCATGATAACGTGACGGAATCCACTCACGTCACCACACTCCAGAAGGTATGCGCATGCCTGGCAAGTTTCAGTTCTTTTGAAACTCCCGATGTGATTTTACCCCTAGGACCCAAGTGACCTTGACACAGTCAACAAATCAAAGAGTCCTAGTCAAGTTCAACCCGTCATTATCCTGGATTGCATTAAACCCACCCGTACGAGCCCTTGACACAGTCAACAAGGCCGCACGACTGTCCTAACCAATCCCATTAATATGCTGCAAACAAACACTACTTAGCTACCGCACACTACGCCTTGACACAGTCAACAAACGCAGCACGAATACTAAGTAATACTTGTAAGAAATGACGGAGGGCTACGGCTGGTTTTTGGCGAAAAACCTTTAACGTAATGAACTTGATATCGTTGAAGGAACTGCATAGCCTTTTATAAAATATAGTGACGAAAACCTTTACTAAAGAGGTCACTCCCGGTGAAGGGATCTCGGCTCTTTCCCCGTAGAATGAGGTGCAGGATATTCCAACTGAATACCACGGTGCAAAGCAAAAGTAATCGGCTATAGTGAAGTTATTGCCCTGACGCAAACTTCTGTCCAAGGGGTCACTCCCGGTGAAGGGATCTCGGCCCTTGCCTCGTCGACTGAGGAGCAGGATATTCCAAATGAATACCACGATGCAAAACAAAAGTGAACGTCCTTGCAATAACAGCTTTTTGAAAAAGTGTTCCAACAACATCAGATTAGGTTTGTTTATCTTGCATTGATCCGAATCAATGCAGTCCCATCAATTGATCACACCACAAAGAACGAAAATATACTGACGTACGTATATGCCATCCGCATTCGCCACTGGGTCCCGTCATCACCCGTTAGGTTAGCTAACTAACGGCAGAGCGGGGACTGGACTAGCGCGGATGTAAAACATATACAACATCTACTAATATATATACCAATATATAGTATTTCGCTCAAGGCGTGAATAAAATGCAACATCACAGAAATGTACAGCATCACAGAACAATACAGATATCTGGAAACTCCGGGTTTCACAGAGCCGCTGCTGAAACCCGACGTTCCCCTGGTCGTGTGGATAGCCTGTGCAATGAAATCCTAGACCCCTACGGGCGCGGCAAGTCACCCGCCAAAACCTGAAGCGAGGCAGCCCCCTTCAGCTCCGTGAATGGACCACCCAGCACTTCACGGAATCCGGTAACTTGGGCACCCCTCCTGGGTCAACCTGTACCCCCTACGAGTGCGGCGAATAGCCCGCCAATCCTGGACTGAAGCCCCTCCGTCTCAATGCCCTGAGATGCGGGCCCGTTGCCCTCCAGAACCCGGCTATCCGTGCACCCCTCCGCGGGGTAATCCTAGTACAGAAAGTAAAATATACATACACCGGGTACATCGACCGCAACCAGGTCGTGCCCCAAAATAATAATACAAACAGGCAGTGACGGCAGTCCACATGTCGGACGCTCGCCCCGCAATAACAAATGTACATAATACAACAAAACTGTACTAGCATTGCATCCAGGCTATCCCCCACGACCGATCCGCAACATCACAGCATAAACATAGAACATCAACGTGAAAGTCACGTTCGCAAATCCGTCTAACCGGGCTATAGCAGTTAGACCGGATTTACCGATCGAGTGACATTCACGGTCGCAGATATAATGTAAATACTGTGAAATAATGTGTTTAAAATTTTCCGATTGACCAAAAATTAACAAGTGGGCCCCAATCAAAACTGTAGCATTCACAGAAAACCTGGGCCCAATTTTAATATCCCAAAACCCATATTTTAAGCCCACAAGCCCACTGAAAAAAAATGATGAAGTGATCTCCTGTTCCCGCGGCGGAAGCGCGGCAAATGAGGGGTTTACGCCGCCCTTACGCGGTCGAAAGAAACGATCACTGTATCAAATTTTTGCAGTAGTCTTAGATCTCCCTGCACACAATTCTGAGACCACCTGAAAAATTTTTAGACTCCAAAAAAATTCGGCAGAAACTGATGTCAAGGAAAAATACGGTTTTTGGAATTTTGGTCGATCGGAACTGAAAAACACATTAGAACAAGCTAGGCTAAGTTAATGGCGTGGCTCTGATACCATGTTGCGCCACGGCAGCGCCCCGGCCTCTTTCTCGAGGCCAAAATGCGGAATCAAAATTTTTTCCTTGCTCGGAAACCGGCGCTACCGCGGACAATTACCCGGATCGAAACCATTAACTTATACTAGCTATCTAGAGATAGGGTGAGAAGTATACCAAGCGATCCGTGTCCTTCGGTCTTCGTCTCCACTCCGATCTCCCGCGGAATCTCCGTCACCTCCTCGCTCGTCGGAAAGGGCACCACGTAGCCGGAATCTTTTACGGGCTCCCGCCTCTTGACCGAGGCAACTCGGGCGCGAAGTTGGCTAGCCGACGCGTCCAAGGCTTGCTATAGAATAGTGTAGTGAACTTGTCTCTTGGGGTTATGAGGTTGCCTTGATGTGGAGGAAAATGGAGAAGAGAAGGAGAGAAAGAAATGAGCTTTGAAGCTAATCTTTTGCAACCATGGAAAAATGAGATGAGCATTTTTTTCAACCAAAATAAAAATCCCCCTTTTTCAAATAATGTGGCCGGCCTCTTTATCTCAAGAATGAGATTGGAGAGAGAAAAAGGAATTTATCAAATAAGAAAAGGAAAGGATAATTAAAGAAGAAGGTCACTCTCATCTTAATCCAAATCCTTTTCACCATCCATCAAATGAAAAGCAAGTGATGAGATTAAAAAGGAATCTCATCATGACAAAGGCACATAAGCAACAAGACCCTCCACAAAAGAGTTATTTGGATTAAGATGAAGCCGGCTAGTAAAAACTGTCCGATCACGATCCGTGCAATACCGCACGTATCTGATCGAACCCTGCCATATCTCCACACGGCCTCTACAGCGTTTCGCCCGAAACTTGAGTAAAAGGAATAATAAGATGAACAAAGTTTTTTCTCCTACAAAATGATCTCACCCTCTCTCCTCTCCTATGTGGCCGGCCCCTCTCCAAGAAATGAAGAAGAATGGAGAGAGAGAGGAAAAACTTCTCTCATATAAGGAAAAAGAATGAATAATAATTTATCAAAAAGGTCACTCTCATCTTAATCCAAATCCTTTTCACCATCCATCAAATGAAAAGCAAGTGATGAGATTAAAAAGGAATCTCATCATGACAAAGGCACATAAGCAACAAGACCCTCCACAAAAGAGTTATTTGCAAACTGCAAATAACCCCCTTCCAACAAGAAAGTCCGACCGAGAAGGAATGAAGGAAAACCGGCCGGAATGGAATGCAAACTGGCAACATCAGAAAAACTGATCCCGTAATAAAATACGGGAAAACCCCACTACTGCAAATACATGCCCGCATTTGTATTCCCACTGAACACAAATGCAAAGAGACAAAACTACACTATCAAATACTAGAATCCGGCTTAAGCCAAAGCCGGCTAGTAAAAACCGTCCGATCACGATCCGTGCAATACCGCACGTATCTGATCGAACCCTGCCATATCTCCATACGGCCTCTACAGCGTTTCGCCCGAAACTTGAGTAACTGAGTGTGGTGGACTCTAAAGACTCGTCAATACCATGGCTGTGGATTTAACCACTGGCACGTCAGAGGTATAAGCCAATACGTGACGGGCCACCAGGTATTGACCAAATGGGACGTCGATGAGGAAGCTCACCCCGACACCCAACTGAGCCTGTCAGTGACAATAGCCGTACAGTCCGGTCCGTTCGTCTATGAGTATCGCATGGCGGGCCTAGGGGGTTGGTAAAAGTCAGACCCCCAAAAGCGGTACAAGTCGTGTCGGAGCGTAGCCCAGAACACCCTGAGATTCTACTGGAATACCTACCAGTAAATCTCCTGCCTCGGCCGAGGGCTTTGTGTAATGGCTCTCCTAGACACAGCGCGACCTCACCCCCAATACCGGGAGAGACGAACCCCTGCAGATCCGCTCACTGCCTCCATGTGGCTCGGGACTGTACCCAACTAAAACCTGTTTGCACGACTCCTTTGAGCCGTGGTAGGGTAGTAATCAAAGCACAGTGGGAACTCACACGAGACAAATGACGATCTCAGGTCGATGAACTAACCTGTACACATGTCACCAGGGAACTGCTATCTGACATCTGGTATAAGACCAACTAGCAGGTTCCCGGCGAGTCCTGTCCGGTGTACTCATAACCCAATGAGCACCTGTATACATCTTAGGTGAACCAACTGACACCAGTGGCTTGTGAGACCGGCCACCGCCCCTCGTCGGGGTCTCGACTGTATACACTAGTCTACTAACGGAGTATCGATGCCCTGTCTCGAAACTCCTACGACTAGGGACCTTTTAAGGATGTGCTTATAGACCACCAGCTCCCACGTATATGATCGCCATCATACTGCTGGCAGTCAAGCAAGAATCCTAGGGGCTCTATCAACGTGTAATAGCGACATGTCAGGTCACCTAAAGCAGTACACGATGATAAAGATAAACCAGATAGCATACTATCATCTCGAGTAAGACTGTCCTACCGGGATAGGTCCTCCCTCAATCATTGCAATCACGTGCCTGTGATCCAATAATTGACTCTGAGGGCACTAACTCCAACAGTTTTGTCAAAAACTGAGTTCTATAGCTCGAATTATGTCATTTTTCAAAACAGTGCGCGAATCAAGACATATTCTTTCCAGATTCAACACATAATTTAAAAAGTCAGAATTGGGTTAATTTCGTTAGATTTCAGGAAAACATTAAAACTAAGAAAATATAGAAATTTCATCTAGTTATCGAAAACACTTGAGTTTACTCAAATCCTATCTCGGAAGACAGAGTTATGGGTCTTTGAAGGAAGCCGATAAAAACAGTTTTCTAATTTATGAAAACAGTGAGCAAAAAGTCATAAAACGTAATTCGTAGTTTTCTTTGAGTTGAAATTTTCCAAGCGCGTATAAATAGAAAAAGTCTATTACTCTGGCTAATTTTCTTAGAATTCTATATAAAGGAAAATATGGCCTAATACCCATCCAAGCTATCATGATACAAGGAAACAACAAGTCCGGTATTTCTGTAGATACTTAAGGAAAAGAAATAATTTTATACATCGATTTCACTAATTGTGTTAAAGAATACAGCGGCATACAACCCATTTTTCTTAAACAGTAAATGATAACTAGATAAAAAGAAAAGAGAGCATCTAATGAACATATGATGTGTAGTAATACAAACCTGGAAACTTGCACATATAGTCTATTTTATTTACTTATGTATATTAGTTTTAACTTGGGAACTTGGCGAAGGACACAAGTAAGTTAAGAGAGATGGCATGAAAAGAGGAGGGAAGGTATAACCAGAGAGAAAAGAAGGAGAAGAATGAGGGGAACTTACAAGTTGTGTGAGTCGGTATAACAACCAGCTCACCGATTGAATTTCTAGCGTACCAGGAAACACTCCGACGATCATTAACTTCGGAAAGGTAAAGAAAAGAGGGAAAATATTTTAAGTTGAGGGTTTAAGGAGGAAGAAACAATTAAAGGAGGCAATAAGTGGTATTGAAAAGAATTAAACTAGATTTAATGGTGATAAAAAACTCTTCATAATAATTCTAATTTATTATGAATTCATTTTGAGAGTTAAAAAAAGAAATTGAAAGGTCTCATTTATAGGTTATGAGAGGGTTAAAAAAATATTTTATAAAAATAATAGGATGATCCGAGGTTGGAACATTTGACCTATGGAACAATAGTGGAATGACTCAACCACTAGAATACAAGCTTCCTCTTGCATATATTCAATATGAATTAAATATATACCGATAAGAAAGAAAAACAATAGTTTATTAAAAGAGAAAATAGAAAGGTATAGGGGTTTTGGGATCATTACAGTCACCATTAAAACTTGTCATGCCCTACTTCCCAAAAGACGGTAGCAGGCACGTGATTAGGCCTGCGACGTATTTATAACGAGAAAGTGTTTTCTTCGAGATACATACGTTAAGCGTTAAAGTAAGAAATATATAATATAACAAGAATTTAGCAAGATAATAAATCTAACTACAACTATTACATTCAATTCCAACAATAAACAAGAGTCGATGCAAAGTCCAATATCTAATACAACTGAAATATGAAATATAAGAAAAGCCTTAACAAGTAAGCATACGAATATAAGGACTGGTGGAGTCTAGTAATCAGCCTGCGATGACAGCTGCGAATAATCCTCCTCTGTCGGCTCAATCTCTTCTCCTATTTCATCTCTTATCTTTAAGTCACCTGACGAACATTCCCAAACGAGGAAAACAAACGGAATGTCCGTCGGCGATCTTACGCTCGGTTAGTCCCTAGTTAAAGTACGATTATAAAAGTAATATAATGACAAGAATATAAAAAAGTATGAAATAGCATAATGAAGTGAACAAACATGTCATGGCAATTAAGCAAAGTAAACTATATAAGCATGGCAGTTCTACGGTTACGTGTTTTATTGTATTTCTAGTAGTGAAACTATACGTGAAACGAGAGTAGTCCGTCAAACCCACGGACCAACAACACGTATAGTTAAGCTCCGTCAAACCCATGGAACAACGGCACACGAAATTCATGAATAGTTAGTGAATTTTAGTAGACTTTCGTGACACAAAATACATTCATTACCAAACTACCCCTTTCCCCGCGTTATCGTATGTTAAGTTACAGCATTTGACACAAGCCCTAAACGAATAGATGAATACGTTGGAGTACATGTCAAGTTTATGTCGAGTTTGCATGTTCATGTATTCATGTATTCAAGTATTCATGTATATACGTATTCACGGATCGAGTCAGGCTCGTATCAAGCATGCAATACATCTAAACGTATGATTCCTATAAGTACAACAATGAGGGAGTCGGGCTACACAAGTTCACATACATGAAACAATACAAAATTGATGTATTCATAAGACACAAACCAGAAACAGTGGCACAAAAAAGTACTGAATATTAGCAGATAAAAGATTCATATAAACATAAGATAAACATGAGAAATGTAGTACTGGATGTTACACACACACTGGTTTAAGTCTTAAATAATTACGATTACTGGCTTAGGAAATAATCACGTTTTGGTATCGCTACGCAGGGCAGAATCATTCCAGCACCATCACGTGTTTTAAAAGTGCAGTTTATGATATTTTCTGTTGGTTTTTTGGTCTGGAGTTGAACTAGAAAAAGGTAGGTCTTTCAGTCTAGTTATCAAAACAACTTGATTTTACGCAATTTGGATCTCTGAAACTATAGTTATTTTAATCTGAGAATATAAAATAGAATTTATTTTTCGTGACAGCAACAAGGGGGTAACTTGCAGGGCATATATCGTGTCGATATATACATTTCTGAGTCTAGGGTTCTACAGGAAAGTTGTAGGGTTGTTAAATTTACATCCATACATATAAAGTTCATCGCAATCCGAGTTCTATAGTGCTAGATATGGTGTTTTCAAAAACAGTGCGCAAATCAGGACAGAATCTGTCCAGATTCGACACATAAGTTTAAAAGACAGAAATAAATTATTTTTGTTGGTTTTTAGAAGTCAAGTTGAATTAAGAAAAGTTAGATCTTTCGATCTAATTGTCAAAACAATTTGATTTCACTCAAATTGGGTCTCTGAAAACAGGGTTATGAATATTTGCAGAAGGATTTTAAAAACAGTTTTCAGGGTTAACGAAAATAGTGACTAAAAGTGACATAAAATATAAATCGTAATTTGGTTTGATCTGAAATTTTCATAGCGCGTGAAAAAAATATATGCTAACTTAAAATAAGATGTCTTGAAATTTCAAAATTTACAAGTATGCTCTGAATCCATCTTGAGGTCGTCTAGTATTTTAAAAAGCCGGTTTTAAAATCATATGGATTTTTATTCAAAATACGAGTATGATTTAGAAATTCTAAAATAGAATATGGTAAAGTTTGTGTATGAAACTCTGTAGGGTTCTTAGGCACAATCAAGAGGTTCCACAACTGATCAACCATGGCAAAATCAAATTTTCCATGTGCCGAGAAACCCTAATGATAGATCGATAACTAGAGGCAAAGGCGAAACATGCAAGTAAACAACTTTATTGCTAAGTGAATGGAAATACAACCTTTGTAGATCTGATCCACCACTTCTCTAGCTCCGTGGTGACGTCCCTTCGCTGCGATCACCGAGATCCTGGACTCTAGCGATGGTTTCGTCGGGGAAATGAGCGGGCTAGGTCGTTGACTTCGATGCCGAAGATGATCTACGTCGAGGCAACTCTAACTCAAGCTCCATCTACAGTAGGTCATGAAACATGTGAAGAAAACACCCTATACAACATGGCAAGTGGTAGAGGATGAAGAAATAGGAAGTGGGTTCACTTTGGATTTGGATTTCTCACTTGATTTCATCACTTGGAAATTTTTCAAGAAAGCTTTTCTTTTCTTCACTTGAAGAAGAAGATGAAGAAGAAAAGAAATGGAAAAAGAATTCTCACAAAAAGAAATATCAAGTGATATCTATCAAATTGCAACAATGGGTGAAATAAACTCATGTAGAGAATAAACTAGGGGTTTAGGCAAATGGTGAACTTTTCAAAGCTTCATGAAGCTTCAAAGAAAATCCAAAGTTAGCCACCATTTTATTTCTTGCTAAAATGAATAAATAAATTAAAACCCTAACCATTTACCTAAACATGGTTCAAAGCAAACATACACCCAAGTTTGCATGTATCATCAAACATGATACAAACTAGTGCACAAAACAATATCATATATACAATGTGCACATCAAGTGAGAAAATCATCTTAAGTGAACCAATACTAGTTAATGTAAAGTAATATATCAAATATATAATTATACATTAAATCATTAAATCAACACTTGATTTAATGATCCGGTCATATCGCATATGACCGACTAATATCCAATGTATCGACTTATCGAATCAATCCTCGATTCGATAACTAGGTTATATCGCATACAACCAATCGATACATTCATCGCGAGAATAGAATACGGTATCACATACACACATTATTCTCGGTCCAGCACATATCTCATATGCGCTCCTATTTCGTTTCGCTTGAGCCAGGAAACCTCTGTGTAGGACTATAAAGACTCGTCAATACGCCGGCAGTAGATGATGATCATATCAAACACCCACAAGCCGCAAGCGGTCTGCTAAACGTAACGGCCACCGGGGTATTGAGCGATCAGAAGATCAACGAGCAAGCCCGCTCACACTCCTGTGAATCCAACCAGTAACACTTACCGTACAGTCCGGTCTGTTCGTCTGATATGTCGCATATCTCGCCTAGGGGTAGTAAACGTCAGACCCCAGTAGCTCGATAAGTCGTGTCGATATGAGGTCTATAACAGTTCGAGATACTACTGATAACACTTACCAGTAAATCTCAGCAACCCTGGCCAGGGATTTCCGGTTATAGCCAATCGAACACAGCACAACATCAACTCCCTATACCGGGAGAGACGAATCCCCTCCTATCGCTCATTGCCTCCATGTGACTCGGGACTGTACCCAAAAACCACCGTTTTGCACGCCCTCTTGGACATGGTAAGGTGGAAATCAAAGCACAGTAGGAATCACACAAGACTCTATGAGGATCTCGGGTCTACAGACTAACCTGTACCAGTGTCACCAGAGAACTTCCATCTGACGTAAGGTATAATACCATCTGGGAGTTCTCGGCGAGTCCGTCCAGTGTACCCAGTCTCTACTGAGCACCCGTATATCATCTCTGATGTCAAATACCAATGGATATGTGATCATCCATCGCCCATCTGTATAGGTCGAGAAGGTATACGCTAGTCTACTCTGGTATATCGATGCCCCGTCTCGATACACACACGACTAGGGACCTTGAGGGATGTACTTATGGACTACCATGTCCCCACTAGTATGATCCGCATCATAGTCCAGGTAGTCAAGTACACATCCTAAGGGCTTTACCAACATGTAACAGAGAGACAATCAGTATACACGTTAAGGTAAAGAGCAACCAGATAGCATACTATCATATCGAGCAAGAAAGTCCTCCCTTTATATGTCCCAGCATCCACTACAATATACATCCTATGTACAGTAATGGCCTCTACGGCATACATATAACTAACAATCTCCCACTTGCACTAGGGCCATCTTTAGCAGTGGTTGCAATATCTCATACTCAACCATCCCATAAAAATCTGTCTCTGGGAAAAGGCCTTTATGAGTGGATCCGCCGTGTTGTCCTCTGAGTCTACTCTCCTAACCTCGATCACCCTAACGATCTACTATCTCCATGATCAGGTGACACTGCCTTAGAATATGTCTGGATCACTGATGGGACGGGCGTTCCCTGGCATAAGCCACAACTCTATTGTCACACAATGGGAGGAACGAAGTTCATCTCATGAACTACTATACACCCAGACTGCCTCTTTGGTAGCATCTTAAGTAGCGATGTATCCAGCCTTTATCGTCTAGTATGCCACGGTATCTAGCTTGGAACTCTTCCAACATACCGTCTCTTTACTGAGGGTAAAGACAATGCCTGTGACTGACATTTAGTCGTCCTTATCACCCTGGAACCTTTCCAGTGATTCTCCCCAGGATCAATTGATACCTTCTCACTACAACTAGTGAGAATCCTAACATCCAATTACTTCTATCTCATAGATCAAAACTCAGGATTTAGGAGGTATCACTTTGATCCTTTATGGAGAATCATTGTGATAAGCGGAGATTGACCGAGCGTAGTATAGGAAACTTCTTCCCTATCAAGAGTATGTCATCCACGTACTCTACGAGGATCACCACCATACTCCCTACTACCTTTTTGTATATACAAGGTTCATCTACCATTTTGATGATGTCAAACTCTTTGACTAACACATCAAAACAGACGTTCCAACTCCGCAATGCCTGCTTTATCACATAAAACATCTAGCACACGTTTCTGCTGCTCCCACTGTCTACGAAGCCCTCTGGCTATGTACTTATAGACGCTCTTTTCTAAAACATCATTTAGAAAACCAGTCATGACACCCAACCGCCAGATATCGTAGTCATGGTATGTAGCCGTGGCAAGTAGGATCTGGATGGACTTAAGCTTAGCTACTTGAAAAGGTTTCATCACTTTCCACGCCTGGTCGATGACGAAAACCTTTAACAAGTCTAGTCTTTGAAAGTCTCAACCTTTCCATCTACACCAAGTAATCTTCTCAAGATATACTTGCTCCTGATGGGGATTTAACCCTTCAGATAAAGCAACCAAAGTCCATACTTTGTTGGTGTATAAGGATTCCATCTCAGATCGCTAAGCATCCAGCCATTCTTATAGAGTCCCACTCCTGATGGCCAGCTCGAAAATAGTTGGGTCATCATCTCATGATGCAATCCTTGCTCCCACTGTCATCAAGAAACCTAAGTATCTCTCAGGCGGATGAGGAACCCTACCAGATCGGCGGAGAGGCTGAGGTTCGTCGGGGACTATTGAATCCTTTGGTTCTGTCAAATCATTAGCTGCAGTTTGTATAGCTGGAACCTTTCCAGTTCTACATAACTGACATTGCCTCGATCTTGTCCGGATTTTGCTTTTGACATAGGCCGGACAATCCCAAATCTTAACTTACTTAAGATATAGGCACTTCCCATACCATATCTTATATGGAGTGGTAGGCATTGATTTGATTCGAATCCAATTCAATAGGTATGCAACTTCTCAAGTGCACAACCCCAAAAAGGAAATAGGTAACTCAGTAATACTCATCATAGAGTACACCATATCCAATATGGTACGATCGCTCCGCCCCGATACACCATTGTGCTGTGGTATATTCAGAGGAGTAATACCAAGAGAGAATCTCATTCTCCTTTAGAATAGTCCATGAATTCTACGCACAAGTATTCTCCTCCCTGATCTTATCATAGGACATAATACTTATACCCGTATTTTGGTTCTCTACTTCTAACTTATATTCTGTGAATATCTCAAAAGGTTCGGACCTATGTTTCAACAGGAACATATGACTGAATCTTGAGAGTTCATCAGAGAATGTAATGAAGTACAAAGAACCGGTCCTGGCATGTATAGACAGGGGTCCTTACATACATCATCATGTATCAATCCCAAGAGTTCACTAACCCTTCCTCTGTTTCCAGTAAACGGAGCTATGGTCATCTTATCCTTGTGACATGACTGGCAAGTTTCACAAGATGTAAATTCAAACTGATTTAAATATGCATCTATATGTAACTTCAGTTAGTCGGGTCACATTGATATGACCAAGTCTACAATACCTCAAGAAGGATTCGTTCATTTCTGAACTCTTCCTCTTGTGTGTGTTCTATATACTAAGAACTGTAGTTTGATTTAGAACGTCAATGCTTTTAGATAACGTGCCTGAACCGATCAACTCTTGATATAGGAAATGTTCAAAACATTATCCAACAATACAAAATTATATCCTTTCTTCACTAATAAAGAGACTGATATGATTTTGTATATCAGGTTCGGTATCTAATAGCATTTGTTCAGAATCAATGTATTTGTAATATAGGGTGACAGTGACCAACAGACTTGGCTGCAACACTTGCACCGTTTTCTATCTCATGAAACTTATCACCCGTTCTCAGTTCTCTACCTATCTGTAGCCCATGTAACAGATTACATATACGGGATCCTGATCCGGTATTGCATACCCAGGACGTAAAGGATACTGAGAAACAGTTCTCTGTAATGAACACACCCGCAGATGATGCATCAGCATGCACTTTCTTCGTTTGGGCGGCACGGGAATTCTGGTAATCCCCTATTTCCTGCTCGTTCTTATAACAATTATAAGTTGGAGCGGGACCAACGTTCCCCAGCTCAGTATAACAAGCGGGTTCGGTCAATTCATCCGTATTATTATCTTGATTAAAGCGTGATATGGTCGCTACCTGGAGAGAGAGAGAAGAAAACACTCAGCGTATGCTCTTGCAAGATCAGATTGGTTATTATTTTATCTAATCAGGATGGCTCCCACTGTTTTTTATCAAATCTTCCTTCAAACCCTAAAAGGAAAGACTAGCCGGGATTAATTACACGCTACAAGTTCGCCAATCTTTCAGCCAGGCCAGTGTCGGTACTTTGAGGGAGGTTCCCCATGCTTTCGCACGGACCTAATTAAAGTAAACCTCGTTTTCCCAGAGGCGTAACATCGTTGACACCTTTCTAGACACCTACTTGATCGGCTAATTGTAATGTGTAAAACTCTCCCAGGAGTAACAATTACTCGCAGCGGGTATCGGGATCCAACTATCTCATAGAATGTATGAAATCTCATTGCAAATTTCAACACTTGAAATTCCCGATAATTTTGCCCCTAGCACCCTATGACCTTGACGGAGGTCAACAAACCATAGGCTACTAGTCAAGTTCAACCCGTCATTTCTTGATTGAATCAAACACACCCGCACGACCCTTGACGGAGGTCAACAAGGCCGTACGACTACCCTAATCCAATCTGCATCATATGCATAAGCAGATAAATACTAGTTAGCTACCGCACACTACGCCTTGACGGAGGTCAACAAACGTAACACCAATACTAAGTAGGACTTATCTGAAATGACGGAGGGCTACGACAGGTTTTTCAGAAAACCTATTGCGTAATGAACTTGATATCGTTGTAGGATGGAATGAATTTTAAAATGGAGTGTTTTTGAAGCTTTTCTAGTTTTGCTAAAAGGGTCACTCCTGGTGAAGGGATCGTCGGCCCTTTCCTCATCGAATAAGGTGCAGGATATATCATATATACCGCTGTGCAAAGCAAAAACTATAGAAGCAATCAAAAGACAAACCGAGGGTTGTAGCATCTGCCAGTTATTGCTAAAGGGGTCACTCCCGGTGAAGGAATCTCGGCCCTTTCCTTATCGAATAAGGTGCAGGATGTTCTACAAGGAACACCGCGATGCAAAGCAAGAACTGTAGCTACCTGTTTTTTGAAAATTCGATTCCACAACATTTTAGGTTTATTTTCTTTCATTAATCATATTAATGAAGTCCCATCATTTAAGCACCTAAACATCACAGATAAATACGACGTACACTTATGCCATCCGCATTTGCCTCGATGTCCCCTCGTGCACCGTTAGGTTAGGTAACTAACGGCAGAGCAGGGTAGGCTAGCGTGGGTGTAAAACATAAGCAACATCTATATAATATATCGTATATACAATATACAGCATCTATCTGAACATATCACATGATCACATCACAGATATCGCAGCAGAAGAAACATATGAAACATTGGATATACTAGGATGTCCGTGTTTTCAATACGAGCCAGTATAAAACATGGATTCCACGGTCATGATGAATAGCCAATCCCACACCCCTAGACCCCTACGAGAGCGGCAAGCAACCCTACCAATTCTAGAGTTAGGAGACCCGGACTCGACTCCTTGAGTTGGTCTCCCACTGGACTCCAGAACCCGGTTACTTGTGCCCTCCTCCTTGGGTCTATCCTAGTGTGGAAAAGTAAATAATATACAAACGGTGACATCTTCCGCAACCTGGAAGTGCCCATATAAAAGAATATTACATACAAGTTTTTACATGAATGAAAAATGAAAAACACTCATCTCACATAAAACCCCCCGGCTATTCATAACGCGACGATCCAATATAACATATCCAGCAACACATAACATCACATGTCATCAACGTAAGTAAATATGCGTATCCCAATTGTCGTTGACATATAGCAACGAAACCGGCGATATCACATATTACACTTACGGTCACAGAAAAGAAGGTGTAAAACTACAACAGTTGGAATCCGCAACCTACTTAGACATCGCATGCCTAAACCAATGAATTCCTTAGACATCGCATGCCTAACAATTATAAACCCCGCATTTTAGTCTCGTTATTGAAAACACTTTTCAATATCAAGTCGGGCAATTCAACAAGATTCCCGAAAAACTGATCGAATGCTCGTCGCAAACTTTAGTAGGCGGCCGCACCCCCGATACTTCCAACGAAGTGCACCAAGGCAGAACACCGCTGCCGCGAGCACCCGAACGGATGCTTTTGGCGACGGGGTTCTCCTACAGTCACTTGGTCGGGGCTATGGGGCGTGGCTGTCTATTAAGTTTACAGGAGAATATCCGCGTACGCTACGTGATTGCGATGGACTTTTGATCGCATCAAAATTCCGTGGCAACCGATCATTTGAGACTAAAGTGCTATGTTTATAAAATTCATATTAGTTATCACATAACTACTTGTGAATTCCAAATATTGTATCATATTCCAGATAAACAGAAAATGTTAAACTTTCCGATCGAACAGTCAAACACCCAAGTTTTCCCGTAACAGCTCAACACATGAAATAAGTTTAAAAACATTCACTTCATGCCTCAGTACCAACGGTCCAGCCGTAGAAGGGTCAAGCCAACGCCTCACATATGGCACGCCGTAATGCCCCAAACCCTAAGGTTCAAAGGGCAGTTCAAGACGGTTATATAATCGAGTTAAGGTTTGTTGTCTTGCACTACTTAGAACGTCATTAAACTACGGAAAAATCCAACAATTGGATATTTCCTGGCAGGGGAAAAGTGGGTATTTATATCCGGTCGAGCTTTTCAACATTTTCTAAAAATATCCGGAAAAACACAGACGAAGTTAAACTTCCCGATCGAAACACCGAGTCCCCAATACAACCCAGAAAACTCAACTCTTGAGTAAATATTAAAAATTCCCATAAAATACAGCACATACAGAAACTAATTACTGTGCAAACCACGTGCATTGATTCATCACTTTGGCCGCGGAACCGCCGCGCAAGCCAGGGTGGGGCCGCGGTTCCACGGCGCTTCTGTCGAATTAAGGGCACGTGCTGCACAGTAACTCATAAAAAACCCTGCTGAATTTTTTGGATATTTTTAATCTGGAAAAAACCACAGTTTTGAAAAAAAGGACAGAGAGGGCTCTAAGTTAGGGTTTCGGGGTTCGATCGGGTTTCAAACTTCGTCTACGCATCGCCTAAAGCTCTAGCTAGGCTCTGATACCACTATAGGGTTCCTAGGCACACTCAAGAGGTTCCACAACTTATCAACCATGGCAAAATCAAATTTTCCATGTGCCGAGAAACCCTAATGATAGATCGATAACTAGAGGCAAAGGTGAAACATGCAAGTAAACAACTTTATTGCTAAGTGAATGGAAATACAACCTTTGTAGATCCGGTCCACTACTTCTCTAGCTCCGTGATGACGTCCCTTCGCTGCGATCACCGGGATCCCGGACTCTAGCGATGGTTTCGTCGGGGAAATGAGCGGGCTAGGTCGTTGACTTCGATGCCGAAGATGATCTACGTCGAGGCAACTCTAACTCAAGCTCCATCTTCACTAGGTCATGAAACTTGTGAAGAAAACACCCTATACAACATGTCAAGTGGTAGAGGATGAAGAAATAGGAAGTGGGTTCACTTTGGATTTGGATTTCTCACTTGATTTCATCACTTGGAAATTTTTCAAGAAAGCTTTTCTTTTCTTCACTTGAAGAAGAAGATGAAGAAGAAAAGAAATGGAAGAAGAATTCTCACAAAAAGAAAATTCAAGTGATATCTATCATATTGCAACCATGGGTGAGATAAACTCATGTAGAGAATAAACTAGGGTTTAGGCAAATGGTTAGGTTAAGCAAAAAACAAAATGGTTGAACTTTTCAAAGCTTCATGAAGCTTCAAAGAAAATCCAAAGTTAGCCACCATTTTATTTATTGCTAAAATGAATAAATAAATAAATTAAAACCCTAACCATTTACCTAAACATGGTTCAAAGAAAACATACACCCAAGTTTGCATGTATCATCAAACATGATACAAACTAGTGCACAAAACTATATCATATATACAATGTGCACATCAAGTGAGAAAATCATCTTAAGTGAACCAATACTAGTTAATGTAAAGTAATATATCAAAAATATAATTATACATTAAATCATTAAATCAACACTTGATTTAATGATCCGATCATATCGCATATGACCGACTAAATATCCAATGTATCGACTTATCGAATCAATCCTCGATTCGATAACTAGGTTATATCGCATACAACCAATCGATACATTCATCGCGAGAATAGAATACGGTATCACATACACGCATTATTCTCGGTCCCGCACATATCTTATATGCGCTCCTATTTCGTTTCGCTTGAGCCAGGAAACCTCTGTGTAGGACTCTAAAGACTCGTCAATACGCCGGCAGTAGGTGATGATCATATCAAACACCCACAAACCGCAAGTGGTCTGCTAAACGTAACGGACACCCAGGTATTGAGCGATCAGAAGATCAACGAGTAAACCCGCTCACACTCCTGTGAATCCAACCAGTAACACTTACCGTACAGTCCGGTCTGTTCGTCTGATATGTCGCATATCTCGCCTAGGGGTGGTAAACGTCAGACCCCAGTAGCTCGATAAGTCGTGTCGATATGAGGTCTATAACAGTTCAAGATACTACTGATAACACTTACCAGTAAATCTCAGCAACCCTGGCCAGGGATTTCCGGTTATAGCCAATCGAACACAGCACAACATCAACTCCCTATACCGGGAGAGACGAATCCCCTCCTATCGCTCATTTCCTCCATGTGACTCGGGACTGTACCTAAAAACTACCGTTTTGCACGCCCTCTTGGACGTGGTAAGGTGGAAATCAAAGCACAGTGGGAATCACACAAGACTCTATGACGATCTCGGGCCTACAGACTAACCTTTACCAGTGTCACCAGAGAACTGCTATCTGACGTAAGGTATAATACCATCTGGGAGTTCTCGGCGAGTCCGTCCAGTGTACCCAGTCTCCACTGAGCACCCGTATATCATCTCTGATGTCAAACACCAATGTATATGGGATCATTCATTGCCCATCTGTATGGGTCGAGAAGGTATACGCTAGTCTACTCTGGTATATCGATGCCCCGTCTCGATACAGCCACGACTAGGGACCTTGAAGGATGTACTTATGGACTACCATGTCCCCACTAGTATGATGCGCATCATAGTCCAGGTAGTCAAGTACACATCCTAAGGGCTTTACCAACATGTAACAGAGAGACAATCAGTATACACGTTAAGGTAAAGAGCAACCAGATTGCATACTATCATGTCGAGCAAGAAAGTCCTCCCTATATATGTCCCAGCATCCACTACAATACACATCCTATGTACAGTAATGGCCTCTAGGGCATACATATAACTAACAAACTCTACAACAACCAAATAGTGAAAGGTGATGCATATGGGACGAGTTTGTGAGTCACGTCATGAATATACAATAATAACATCATTGGAAATAATCGCGAGAAATTTATACAACAACAAGGATTAACCCTTTTAATAACAATCAGATTCATGAGATATCATGTAAGATATATGTTATGATGTGTTCCATGTACTCTCCATCTATTAGTGTCAACGTTCTATCATGATCATATAAAAAGAATATAATCTACCACTTAACATTCTCTAAAAGAAGAACATCGCAACAAAATATTTAGCCTATGTAATAATCTATAATCTTTTATACATGTTGTTTAAACTTAGATTAACCGGAGTATCGCAAGAGTCGACCGGAAAGGTGAGAGGGCGAGAGAAGGAGATTCAACAAGAGGGAGGAAGGAAGGGGACGTACAAGATATTGCAATACAGTGTAACAACCATATCGTCGATCTAATCAAAGCCTCGACCGAGAGACTTCTGATGGCTTAAGAGCATCAGGGACCTTCGAGTTGTTTTAGATGGAAAGGGAAGGAGAGTTTTTCTACTCATTATTCTTTTTTTAAAGAAGAAGAAGAAAAGAGGAAGATGAACATATAAGAAGTTATGGTCATATTAATTTCAATTAATATGAATTCATTTGGAAGTTTAAAAAAACAAGGGATTGAAAAATCATAATTCATTTGTATGTTATGAGAGAATTTAAAAAAAAAGATTTGATAAAAAAATTTCACGATCCAGGGCTCAATCTTGCGACCTCTAGACAACATCCAAACTTCACAACCAACTGGATACAAGTACAACTTATGCAAGTTTCAGAGTCATTTAAAGATAAATAGTACGGAGAACAAATTCTTTTTTCAAAATTTTGTTTCAAAACAAAATCGAATAAATTCTTTTTATTCAAACGACAAAATAAATATTTTAAAATAATCTTTCAAAACCCTATTTTTACCGAACGAATCATTTCGAAATAAATAGATTTTTATTTATTTAAAACCAGTATAGTAAAAAACATGGTCGCTACAGTAATCAAACAATAAATCATTGATTTCTTACGTGCCCAGTTACTCCCATGATTTGGGATAGAACCAATAGAATCTTAGGCTGGCATACACTGCCTGATACCTTCCATGAGCTTTGGGGGACTTGGAGGGCTCGGTCTATAAGGAATATAGACTTGGCTTTTTGGGATATTTGGGCATCTACTACCTGCTGGTTGATATGGCAAGAAAGAAACAAAAGAACTTTTAATAACAAGTCTAAAACTATTTTTAGGATTGGTAACTAGACTGACTAGGTAACTTTATTTTGGACAGGAGTAGCTTCCGGGGGCACACGGAAGAGAGCTAAGGTGCATCTTTCCGAGGCTATGGACACAGAAGGCTCTACTAGGCTGGATGAGCGAGATGACATAACATAGCGGAATGATGAAACATAGATAGGAGTCTCTTGCTGGGACTTGATTTTGGATGACTCCTTATGGTGAGTTTGCTTGTCCTAGCTTCTGCCTGTGATCGTTAGGGTTGCTCGATAGTTTTTATACAGATCTTGTGATACTGACTGTTTCTCCTTCTATGGGTTTTTTTATCGATTCTGGATTGTACTGGGTTTGTTCCCATGTAGCTGTACTTGTTTCGTTTTCGCTAATTTTTTTTAATCTTTTTCTTGTTTTTGTTTCGTTAAAACTTCTTTAATGAAACATGAGGGCCCACAAGCTTTCGTTTTTAGTCAAAAAAAGTATGTGTGTTCACACATTTCTACATATTGCATGTATTCAACGGATGAAAAAATGCATTCGAAAATTCCTTCCATCATCCCTGTTCCCGCAAAAAAAATTTGGCTCAAATCTTGCTATTTCCTTATAAAAATAAAGGGAAGCCCCCACGTATTGAACATGTGCGCACCCATATTCAAAGCATGTGAGTGACGCTTCAGATAAGATCAAATCTTATATTGATTCCTATGTGTTAAACACGTAAATGTCTCACGTGATCCTTGTGAGCGCAAGTGCAGCCTCTTGGCAGTGCGCGTCACGTGATATCCATGTGAACGCACATGCTAGCATCTTGGCAGCTCCTTACGTGTTAAACACGCGAGCATCTCACGTGATATCCACGTGAATGCCAGTGCAACCTCTTTCCACCCACGTAACAAATACATGAGCGTCTCACATGATATCCACGTGAGCGCTAGGCCAGTATCTTAGCAGTGTCTTACGTGATATCCACGTGAGCACTATTGCAGCCGCTTTTCAGCTCTCACGTAATGTCCACATGAGTGCTTTGGACCAACGTCTCACGTGCAAAGTATGTGGCACACATGCTAGTCCATTGGGCAGCGCCTCACGTGCAATGCACGCGAGTGATCTTTTTGATAGAATTAAATTCTATGTAGAATTAAATTCTATGTGAGAAATATTTCCATGATCTTTCTTAAACAAGAAAGATCTTCTCTATTAAACAGAGAACCCTTAGATCAAAGATCCAATGGTGAATATAAAATCATCAGTTGATCATCTGATAAAATTAAATTCCATCTTAAGAAAATATTTTCCTAATCTTGTTAAACAAACAAGAATGATCTTCTCTGTTAAACAGAGAGCCTTTCGATTAAAAATCCAACGGTAAATAAAATTCTCTGGTTGTTCTTTAAGATCATTTCGATTGATTATGAAATCAATCATGATCTATCAAAATTGGGATTTTCTCAAACAGATTGATTTTTCTCTTCTCCTATAAATAGGAGCAAAGAGATTAAATCTCAGATGGAAAGACCTCCTATAAGCTTCCACAAAAAACAGAGAATTTAATTCTCAATAAAGAAAAAGTTCTCCTCCTCTAAAACCCTAGGTAAAGAAAAGACAGAGATAAAACTATCTCCACTTTACCCATCACTTGCATATATAATGGCTTAACCGTTCCAAAAGAACTAAGTTCTTCCTCTAGATCTGAGATCCATAAGACAGATCTCCCAAACGAGAATGTAATTCTCTTAGGGAAGATCTTGTTCTTGAGAATAAAACATTTAGGGGAGAACAAGGCTGAAAAGAATAGTGATGAAAGAAGAACATGAAGAAGATGGAGTTTATACTCTAGGAACTTAGTTCCCAAACATGACAAGAAATGGAGTTCTTAAAGAACCTGATTCTAGATCCTAAAAATAGTGATCTCGTTAATGGTCAAAATACCATCACCAGAAGTTTAACTTCTCTAAAAATATGAACAGAGATTAAATCTCTAAAGACTCAGTGTCTCACGTGATGTACATGTGAGTGCCTGAGATTGAGCGTCTTACATGATACGCACGTGAGTACTTAAAATCCATAAAGACAACGAAGCATGTGATATCCGCGTGAGCGCTCAGATGCTGCAGACTTAGCGCCTCACGTGCCATACACGTGAGCGTCTGAGTGTGAACACCTTACGTGATGCACATATGAGCATTGTAAGTTTGAGTGCTTATCACTGCTAGCTGACATAGAAACGCAATCTTTAGCCCCAAATTGGTTAATTCTGTAAAGTGAAAACTTTTTTGTGCCTATATGCTCACATGTTTAAGTTGATCTTAATCTAAAACAAGATTAATGATTATCAATCATATTTCCAAGCTGATCTTAGTCGGATATATTACTAACGATCGTTCATCCATATTGATCTTAGTCGGACATATGACTAAAAATCTTTCATCCATGATGACCTTAGTTCTATATAAGACTAATGATATTGCATCGATCTTTCATCCATTTGATCTTAGTCTAATATATTACTAATGATCGACCATCCAAATTGATCTTAGTCCCATATACGACTAATGATCTTTATCATAGTCTCATATAAGGCTAACAATCCTCGGTTCTGACCTGATCTTTTCCCTCATATACGGGATTTGGTTTAAGGGTATATCTTTCCACACTTTTGATATACGTCGTTGTAATTTCTCAACGTCTTCACGGAGGTGACGGGTCCCAACAACCAACAACTCCTTTCTCGTCTCAACTTGATCAAAGATATGAAATTTCATCAAGACAGAGAATTTCCTATCTTTCATATTGACACGCATCCTATATAGATGTGCATCTCATATTGAGCCCCGGTTATATACATACATATATATATATGTATATATATCTTTGAAGGAAATATAAATACCATCAAAGTAAATCGCACCCCAACATTAGGCGCACTCCATGTTACCATCATTCACTTCGCCACGTGATATACACATGTGTGTAAGATGAAAGATGGACCGAAATGTCCCTAAACTAATATTGGACCGTGATGTCCTTAAACTAATATATTTTGCCCTACAGACTGTCTCTATATTGACTACCGTATACTATCCATATATGATCTGAGGATCAGTTGAGCTCATATGATCATTGTTCCTAAGTCGATCTTTGTCCGATATACGACTAACGATCCTTAGATCAAACCTATAAATCCCATGAGCTAATGGATCTCATTTATATGAAATCTACGTCCTAAGTTCAAAACCCTAAATCTAATATATGGATTTGGACTAATCCAAGCTCTACGGGAGATGATATATATTAGTCTCTATATACAATCCACGGGAAACCACATATAAACTAAAATAAAACGATATGAAGTGATCTGCCTGGAGCAGGTGAAAGTTGTTATCGCAACGCGATAACGTAATTAACTGCAGGGGCTTAATACCTGTAGTGAAGAGCGTCCCCACAATAAAAAAACTCTCAAATGAGGGGGAATCTATTAAGTCGCGCTGCACCATTCGCATCCATCCAAACCTCCGATATACGGTGCAATAAATCAACTTGGTATCTTCGGAGGGGTGGACGTATATGTTCATATAACATCTGCTCCCAAATTCAAACTAGACGTCTCTACATCTCAGTCCAGTTTTCAGCGGTAGACAGATTCTGGCACGCCTGGTAGGACATTTTTCTCTTTCCACTCCACACTTCGTGTGTCATGTTTTTCGCGAAAAATCATAGTATAAATATACATGTTTGTAGTTTTCCTTGGGTGATGAGATACCGAAGCTTGTGTTTCGTCTCTTTGTAGAATGGCGTTTTCTTCTACTCACCACAACTCAAGCTCTGTCACACCTGGTGAAGTCAAGTATGAGCCACTTGCAGCCTCAAATCTCTACAATCCGGTTCTTCAAGAAATCAACAGGATTTTCTTCGAGTCGATGCTCCCACCTCCTACTCTTAGTGCCTCAACGCCGAAGGAGGAAGTCCAGAAGAAGTTTGTCTTCCACAGGCTGGCTCATCAAATATTAGCTTTATTGATAGAATCAGTCTTCAAATAACTGGCAGCTGCCAAAGACCAAGGTCGATACAGGGGACATAATATTCATGCTCTCAAGAAAAACAGGGGGCAGGCTCGGAAAATCCCCGAAACTGATGAAACTCTGGTCGCGAGAAATCATCAACGTCAATATCGGCATCAAATAAGACAAGCTGGGGGCAGTTCCCCGTCTGGGCTGATTCCAACTCTATTGGTGAATACTGTTGTTTCAACCGGGAACAGTTCTGAACTACTACAAAGGATCAGAAAAAATTCCCCCACCGCAGCACTCAAAAGGTCTCTACAGCCCGTGGAGATCCAAAGAGAGCAGAAGCCAGTTCGCTCTCCACGAAATCTTTTCTTATCTATATATAAGGTGTGGAAGCAAGTGAAGGACTCGGTCGTTGTCTGTGGCCTTCCCCTAAACATCAGCCAAACTCTAAAATTTCCCCTTCCAAATACTGGGGGACTTATCCCAAGGCGGTTCCTGCTCTGACGGTTCTTCCTAAAACAGCTTCTCATAAAAAAGAGAGGCCCGATAAAGCCCAAGTGCCCAGGGCGAACTCCGAGGGTCAAGACTCCAAACGCCCTAAGCCTGAGGGCATGGTAGTTATATGGTGAACACCAAAGATGAAGGGCGAGGCTCTACTAGTCACGGACCGCATAATCGGTCTCCAACAAAATCTCAACTGTAACGTTAAAAGTTGCAGAAGATGCTTACTCAGGTGGCAACACTCGCCTGTCCACTGCTTAAGGAAAACACCGAAGGCACACCTGAAGAAAAAAAACAGGGCAGGAGTCGGATATTCCTGAAGCGCTCTCTCAGAAAGAGAGACGAAGAAGCGGAAGCGATGACCGCTAAAGTGAACAAGATAGTCCTCCTATTTCAAATCATGGTCGGTATGACAGCTCAACCCGAACCGCGAGTAGAGAAACCATCGATGGATAACGACGATAAGGTGGATACGTGAAATCTTCCATAAGCCCCATCAACGGCTGAGGAGGAAATGATTTCGAAAGAAAAGCTGGATGAATACATCGCTCAGAAAATCAAAGTTCACTATGCCAGTGAAGCAGCAGATTAGTCGATCAATACTGGTCGACCGTATCCGGCATGGTACAATCAAGTACAGTACCTGCTAGGCTACACATTTCCAGCGTTCCACATGTGCAAAGGGATTAGGAATCTTCGCCTGCACATCGTGCGGTTTAAATCCATGTACGGAAACACTGGAGGAAATGATAGACTGCTCCTCCAACAGTTCGTCAACAGTCTGGCGGGCACCGCCTTCGAATGGTATGGGGAACTCCCAAAAGACTCCGTGATGACCTTCGATGAGATGGAGATGCTATTCTATCAGAGATTTGCCAGAGCGAATACATGCACTACCGTGACGGCGTTGGTCGATGAAAGGGTTAGACCAAATGAGACTTGGGTCTAATATGTTACCCGATTGCGAAACCTCTGGTCAAAATGGGAGTAGCGCATCGATGAAGCTCCAGCCGTAGGAATGTTTATAGCCACCCTTGACCCAAATTCAAAGACGTTCCCATATATTGCCCTCTTCAAGCCGATGACCTTTGTTCACATCATAATATTGCATTATTATATTCCCCATTCTTATTCGTTTTATAAATAAACAGGTGCTTTTGACGCATGTCTGCTACATATTACAGGATACAGGTTCTTGGAGCGAAAACAGTGAAAAAGGCAAAAGATGATACGAAAGAGGGACTTTTGACCAACAAGTAGAAGGATCCTAGTCAAGCCTGGACAAAAAACAATTCACAATTGTACAAGGCAACGCAAGGTCCAAAATGTCAAGTGAACGGTTAAAAGACCATAACAAGTTTTTCACTAAAGATCTGGAGAAGACCCAGAAGCCAAATGGAGAAAAGAACTATGGAAATAAAAAGCCCAAAGTATAAAGAACTATCCCAGAAAATTTCATCAAGTGACCTCACCAAAGGGCCGCGGAACCGCGGCCCTACCCCCACATTTGCCGCGGTTCCGCGGCCGCTTAGTGCACGTGTCGGTGCAGACTTTTTGTGACGGTCCGTCGGTGTGTGGGTTGGGATTTTTCGTGGGCATATCTGTAATAGCATATGCGCGAGAATTTGTAACCCTAGTTTTCTTGTTTACTTATAAATATGTAATCAAAAGATTGTATTAAGGATGCCTTTTTTCAATTAATAAAAATTCAGATCTTTTAAGGATTGAAGAGCATCATTTTCTTGTAAGTTCCTTTTAATTTTTCTGCCTTAGGTTAAAATTAATTTATTGCCCTAGCTCTCTAATTTAATTCTTGCCTTAGATAAATCATACCATTGCCCTAGTTTAATCTAGTGTAGTCTTTCTTAAACTGCAGTAGGTAAGTGAATTTTAAAATGTTATTTTTAAAAGATCCCCTAATGAGCGAGTAATTTCCTCGCTTGTTAGGGTTATGAATAAGGGAGGGGTTGAGAGATGAATATCTCTCATCTCTTTCAAGCCCAATAACTTGTAACAACTAGAACTTCATGCATGCATGCATGATCCGCTCCCTACGGCACCCTACCCATGAGGTAACGGTGAAATCGTAGTATAAAGGACCGGACATGCATGACTTCCATGAAGGTTATAGCAATTAGTAGGAAAGGACGGACAAGGATCTAGAGGAAGAAACTTCGTTTCTTCCCAATCATCCTAATCCCCTTTACTAATAATTGTTATAACTTCTAAAAAGATTTAACCGAGGGCATTGAAAGAGGTGTTAATATTAATCTTATCAAACCCTACTTTAGACCTAACCCTAGCAAGTTCCTTAACCATCGTACAACTTAGTTTTTTTAGAATCAATCAACAAAACCAAACAACCATTGGAATCAACTCGTAAGAACACTTAGGAAAATTACACATCCCTGTGGATCGACCCGTATTCACCGGTTAGTTTCATGCGACGCCGTTTCTGATTACGGTAAAATATTTTTGGTGATCGTAGAACCAACACTCTAATCAAATGGCGCCGTTGCCGGGGATGGCGTAAAATTTCTTTTGTGTAATTTCAGGTTGATATAAATTTTAAAAATCATAAAAATCTGAAAATTGAAAAAATACAAAAAGAAATTTTTTATCAATTTTTATCTGTTTGAAGGGTTATCGTTTGAATCTTGCAGGAATAGCGAAGAATCGCGGATCTGGTAATTTACAGAGGGCAAAATAGAAAAAGTCACATCAGAATAGAGGGACAAGTTCACAACAGAGCCGTACAAATTTTCTGAGTACCTGATCTCCTCTTCCTACCGCGTTTCCGCGGCATAAGCGGGCCCCAGACCGCGGTTCCGCCGCAGTATTGCCACGTCAGCTCCTCAATTTTGCATGGTTTGATCCCTCATTCTCCCCTCTGCAACCTATAATATATCCTTTGTCAAAACTTTCTGCAGGACTTCTTTACGCTAAAAATCTTCTTCTCCCTTTTAAATAACAGATTTTCTGCAGGTTTCTTTGCGCCGCGCTAAAAAATTGATTGCAAGTGAATTTAATGTTTTGCATAATTTAATCGGACTTTAAGGGGCTATTGACCAAACTCAGATTGGGTAGGGATTTCATCACCCTTCTCAGGACCCCAGAAAGCACTTAAAGCATTTGCATTGACCACTACTAATTAAAAAATACTAGACTCAGCCCTAAGGACTTCGAGCTCAATAGAAAAAAGGACTAGTCATAGGCATCAGCCGTTAATCCTAACCTGACTTTGCGGTGTCTAAGCAAGTGTGTCAAGGCAAGTGGTTACTTAATTAGGACCGCTACTTGTAGCGGGGAGCCTCCCACTTACCTGGCACTTACCTGGCCGCAATTGGCGGTGAAGAGGCGGTTTGAGGTCCTATTTGTGGCCCTAGTTAGGAGCTGTCTAGCTGACCTAGGTAACCCTAGATCTAGGCCTGATTGTGCATGTGTGGTTGATCGTGTTTGTGTCTCAAGTCTCTTTTCAAAAATTTCTTTGCAAAACTCTCACCTACATAAATAAAAAAAAATAATCTTTTCAAAACTTGCAACTTGTCGCTAAAGAAAACTTGCACCTCACTTACACCACTTTTTCTCATTGATGTTATCTTACCTCCACATTCTGTCTTTCATTTTTTTTTCTGACTACACTACCCCTTTAGTGTATGTCACTTTAGACTAGGGACACTAGAGCCCGATTAGTCCGTGTTTCGTTGGTACCGACCGACGAACCTTTCGACACCGAAGTCGAAATTCCGTCCACTTTCTTACCTCCACCTTCAAATTCTTCCTCCGAAGGCATGCCAGGATTCAACCCCAACGATACCTTACCGACGGGAATGATTCCACCTCCGTTAGGTGCGAATAACCCGAATCAACCGCCTGTTGAAGCGCCCGCACGAGTTGCGCTCCAGGATCTCTTCTACCCTGTCCGCACTTCTTTACCTACCTGTCTTTCACCCCCACCGACAAATGGGGACAATTTTGAAATAAAACCACATTTCATCAATATGCTGCCAAAATTTCATGGTTTGGAATCTGAAGACGCATATATCTTTATCAATAAATTCCAAAATGTTTGCGCTATGATAAAAACGACCCAATTAAGTGATGACGCTATAAGGCTAAGGGTCATTCCTTTCACCTTATGTGACCTAGCCGAGAAGTGGCTATACAGCACAGCATCACATTCCATTAGAAATTGGGACGAGTTTGTGAAAGCTTTTCTTAAAAAGTTCTATCCTCATCACAAAACTGCTAGAATCCGTAATGAGATTATACAATTTTCACAGCTTCCTTCCGAACCATTTTGGAAGTGTTTTGAGAGATTTAAAGACCTACTCGTTCAATGCCCTCATCATGAGATCGAAAGTTGGCAACTTTGCCAAACATTATACGAGGGATTAAACTCGGCAACGAAGCAGTTGCTAGAAATCATCTGTCAAGGTCACTTTCTCTCCAAGTCTAGTGAGGAAGTGTAGCAGTTTCTTGAGAATCTTAGTGAACAAACAATTCAGTGGGAGAGCTCCAAGACTACATCATCTTCTTCTAGTGCTCAATCTAGGGCAGGCATACATCAAGTAGAGAAGTCGATTGCTATGAAGGCCGAGATGACCGCTCTTACGAAAAAGCTAGAAGCGATTGAGACCAAAATCTCATCATCTTCTCCTGCCCCTATTGTGCCTCCACGAACTGTTTGTGCTTGTTGTTCGGCTCTATCATATCTTACTGAAGAGTGTCCTTACAATGCATCTACTCAAGGACAGGATCAAGTCAATGCTGCCTTTCAGCAACGACAGAGAAACGATCCATACTCTTCGACATACAATCCGGGGTGGTGGAGTCACCCAAATTTTTCTTGGAACCAAAATCAACAATTCCAAGGAAATAACAATTTTCAAGGGCCTCCCCCACAACAACAACAAGCACCCCCACAAACTCAATTTCAACAACCTTTCCAACAGCAACCTTACCCTAGTCAAGTGAACAATTTTGTGCCTAATAATTCTTACGCGCCAAACAATTTTGTTCAACCTAATAATGACAAGGTTAGCTCGCTCGAAAGAAGTCTAGATGCGTTCCTAAAGCAATCTACACAGTTTACAGCAAGACTAGAGACTTCTATTCAATCTTTAGTGCAAAACAGTGCTTCACAAGATCAAAGCATCAAATTTATTGAGGGACAAATTGCACAAATCAATGCAGCTTTGAGCGAGCGCGAAAAAGGAAAGCTCCCATCTCAACCACTGCCCAACCCCGGTCACGCACATGCTACATATCAATAGCAAACTCATAACGTAAACGCTGTGACCACGTTGAGATCGGGAAAAATGTTGCAAAACGATGTGGGTATTCACGATGACACCCCTGCCGGTGGTTCTTCTTCACCTTCTTCTCCTTCGTTAGAGCCTGTTCTCCATCATTCGCAAGGCTCTACTCCTTCTAGCTCGAACGGACCCACTTCTCACAACATGAACACATCTACACGGGGTTCTGTTCCAACTCAACAATCTGATCCGCAAAAATTGGACTCAACAACATTCTAAAATGCTCCTTTTCCAAACCGGTTGAGATCCAATAAACCAACTCCACAAATGGAGAAGATTGTTGAGCTGTTCAAACAGGTTAGCATAAATATCCCTCTTTTGGATGCAATCCAACAAGTTCCTTCATATACAAAAATCTTAAAGGACTTATGCTTCAAAAAGAGGAAGTCATAAGTACCAAAGAAAGTTTTTGTGGCTAGTGCTATTAGCGATGCTCTTGTCAATTCTTTACCCCAAAAGTACAAGGACCCCGGTTGTCCTACTATTTCGATAACAATTGGGGACAAGAACATCAATAGAGCACTACTAGATCTTGGTGCTAGTGTCAATTTGCTACCTTATTCTGTGTACGAGCAATTAGGCATTGGAGAGCTTAAGCCCACTCATTGTACTCTCTAAATGGCTGATCGATCAATTACCCATCCAAGGGGTGAGCTAGAGGATGTGCTGATCAAAGTTGGGGAGTTCATATTCCCAGTTGATTTTATTGTTATGGACACACAACCTGTCGCTAACTCACGGAACCAAATTCCGGTGATCCTCGGTCGACCATTTTTGGCCACTTCCAACGCCGTAATAAACTGTCGCAATGGCTCCATTACTCTATCCTTCGGGAAGACGTCTAGTGAGTTCAATATTTACAGGTTAGGAAGTCTGTCCCCCGTGCCTAATACTAGTACACGAGAAGTTTACTCTATTCATGAAATCACGCAGGAGGACTGCGAGTTTGAAAGTTTCTTGTTTGATGAGAACAGTTTTGACGCCACTAGTGCGTCCCTCCTTGAGCCTACCACAGTTGACACAACCGATATTGATTATGAAAGTTTCACTTTTTTGGATGATGACGACTCACAGCCCGAATATGAGTCTTTTGAACTTTTGGATGAGTTAGTTGAACCATCCGGATCGGTTGTTTACAGTGATTTCGAACCTGTGTTGGAGTCCTTTGAGTTCGAGGTAGATTCCGTAATGATTCTTTCGCCTCCGAAACTTGAACTCATGTCCTTGCCGTCTCACCTTAAATATACTTACATAGGTGAGAATGAGACCTTTCCCATTATAATATCAGCCTCTCTAGCCTTCGAGCAAGAGAATGCTATTTTAAAGGTCTTACAAGATAGGCGGCAAGTTTTCGGTTGGACTATGGCGAACATCGAGGAGATTAGTTCCCTCATAATTGAATATCATATGCAAATGATGGATGATGCCAAGTCAATAAAGGATCCACAGAAACATCTTGTGGATATTGTGGTTAGTCAACCTCCTCCTTTAGAAGTTGAACCACCCCCATTTCTTTTAATAAGCTATGAGAATGCCAATATTCCACTGATTGCTGATCATTCTCATTCTCGTTTTGATTCATCTCCACATCATATTTATTCACTTCCATACTTTCCCTGCCATCACTCCTATCTTCCCCAATTTTTTTTGGATCGGCACAACATGTTCTTCCACCAACCAACACTCTTTACAGATAAATTTTTCGACTGGTTGGTGTTGATGTTTGGTCTATGCAAAGTCTGGCAGTAATGTCTAACTTTGTTTCACTGAAGTTTGGGGGGCCTTTCTGTATATATATTTGTTTTTCTTTTAACAATAAAATTTTTTTTATAAACAAATTAACAGGGGAGTGCCGACATTTTGACCCACTTGGTATAGCATGACAGTGAGGACACTGTCCAGTTTAAGTTTGGGTGTATGCTCGGTACGTTTTCTTCCTTCGCATTCATATGTACATTTTGCATTTTCATACTTATTTTGAAAACCCATAAAAAAATTTGAAAAATTTCAAAAATTATAAAAAGAAATGTATTCAATTTTGACCATATTTAACTTGAGTTTGACAAATAGGTTAACTGGCTTCGAACAACTAGATTTTAGTCTGAGTAAATTAAAAACCCTAAAAATAACCTTCCCTAAAGACTAACGGTAGAAAGTATATGTCTTTGTAGTTTATTTAGAACTAGGCAAATTCTGAGTTCACTTTTTGGGCTAAGTTGAAATAAAGGAAAAATATTGATATTCTTATTAGAGTATAAGTTTGAAAAATAATTCCTAGCTTAAGTCTATATTCTGAAAATGTATACCCTACAAATTGCACAATTATGCACCTTGAAACTTGGAATAGTAGAAGAGACCTTGAAATGCTCTTGTCTAAAGTCCTTAGTACGAAGAAAATAAAAAAAAATGTGTGTAAATAAAAAAAAAATTGAACACTGGTCTTTGTGATTACTTAAGGCTGCAAAAATAAAAAAAAAATTTAGCGAGGGTGCTTCATCACATAGTGCCTTAGACCAACTGGTTTGGGAGTCACTGCTAAAAGCCTTGGGTGTTGCAAAACTAGGAATTACGCTTTAAAGTGCAAACATATCTTGTAATCGGTTGTTGGTATCTCAAGAAGTATTAACAGTCGCATGAAGGATGTGTAACCAAAAATTCATGAAGAATTCACCAGTTAAGTAGTGCTTTGGACAACGGACAAGGGTATGATTGCTTGATTTGAATTTCCAAGTGTAGGGATGATTTATACACACACGTGGGGATATATGATTAGAGTTGAGATAAGAGAAAGGAATGAAGAATAGAACTTGTATCTTTAGTAGAGTTGATAGAAAAATTCCTAAATAGAGATGGAACCTTAGAAGGAAAACTTAAGAAATGCCGAAGGCTGAATGAGTCTATCGAACATATATAATCTTAAGTTAAACGATAAGGAAGTGTGAAGAATATGGGTGAATAATTTACGAGTCGACGATAATAGAATTCTTTGTTAGAAAACCTAATTGGAGAATTAAAAGTTAATGAGCCAAATTGATAGGATTTTGTGGGTAGTATCCGCTGAAAACCCTCAGGAGACAACACTCCTCCTACTAGGGACACCTAGAGGTTTAACGGCTTGTTGCACGAGCTCAGTGCAATCGCGTTTCCCTGCGAAAGTGCGGTTAGGTTTTATCGAGAATAAAATAATAAGTTTGCTCGAGGACGAGCAAAAGATAAGTTTGGGGGTATTTGTTCACACCATAATATTGCATTATTATATTCCCCATTTTTATTCATTTTATAAATAAACAGGTGCTTTTGACGCATGTCTGCTACATACTACAGGATACAGGTTCTTGGAGCGAAAACAGTGAAAAAGGCAAAAGATGATACGAAAGAGGGACTTTTAACCAACAAGTAGAAGGATCCTAGTCAAGCCTGGATGAAGAACAATTCACAATTGTACAAGGCAACGCAAGGTCCAAAATGTCAAGTGAACGGTTAAAAGACCATAACAAGTTTTTCACTGAAGATCTGGAGAAGACCCAGAAGCCAAATGGAGAAAAGAACTATGGAAATAAAAAGCCCAAAGTATAAAGAACTATCCCAGAAAATTTCATCAAGTGACCTCACCAAAGGGCCGCGGAACCGCGGCCCTACCCCCACATTTGCCGCGGTTCCGCGGCCGCTTAGTGCACGTGTCGGCGCAGACTTTTTGTGACGGTGCGTCGGTGCGTGGGTTGGGATTTTTCGTGGGCAAATCTGTAATAGCACATGCGCGAGAATTTGTAACCCTAGTTTTCCTGTTTACTTATAAATATGTAATCAAAAGATTGTATTAAGGATGCCTCTTTTAAATTAATAAAAATTCAGATCTTTTGAGGATTGAAGAGCATCATTTTCTTGTAAGTTCCTTTTAATTTTTCTGCCTTAGTTTAAAATTAATTTATTGCCCTAGATCTCTAATTTAATTCTTGCCTTAGATAAATCATACCATTGCCCTAGTTTAATCTAGTGTAGTCTTTCTTAAACTGTAGTAGGTAAGTGAATTTTAAAATGTTATTTTTAAAAGATCCCCTAATGAGCGAGTAATTTCCTCGCTTGTTAGGGTTAGGAAAAAGGGAGGGGTTGAGAGATGAATATCTCTCATCTCTTTCAAGCCCAATACCTTGTAACAACTAGAACTTCATGCATGCATGCATGATCCGCTCCCTACGACACCCTACCCACGAGGTAACGGTGAAATCGTAGTATAAAGGACCGGACATGCATGACTTCCATGAAGGTTATAGCAATTAGTAGGAAAGGACTGACAAGGATCTAGAGGAAGAAACTTCGTTTCTTCCCAATCATCATAATCCCCTTTACTAATAATTGTTATAACTTCTAAAAAGATATAACCGAGGGCATTGAAAGAGGTGTTAATATTAATCTTATCAAACCCTATTTTAGACCTAACCCTAGCAAGTTCCTTAACCATCGTACAACTTAGTTTTTTTTAGAATCAATCAACAAAACCAAACAACCATTGGAATCAACTCGTAAGAACACTTAGGAAAATTACACATCCCTGTGGATCGACCCGTATTCACCGGCTAGTTTCATGTGACGCCGTTTCTGATTACGGTAAAATATTTTTGGTGATCGTAGAACCAACACTCTAACCAACGTTCCAAGAGCTCATAGATAAACTGGCTCGATTGGATCAGATCGGTCAAGATCTTTCCTCTTCCGATGAAGATATATGAAAAGAAGAGGTATGACGGCGTTTGTTGCCAACGCTCAATAATAAATGAGCGGCTTTGAAGTAACATGTCACCAAAATAATGCCAGCGAGGGTCCCACCCTTGAAAAGATTAGGATTTGGATGCTTATTCCCATGAAAGATACGCAGGGGCATCTTGCTCACCGGCGGAGGAATCTCCATGAGATAGGGTCTTTTCATAAAAAAAAGAAAGGATATTAAAAGACCAATAAGTGGGTCCTGCAATCAAGTGGAGTAGCCTGCTTGAACCAAAAACCATGGAAGGGATGTGGAATCCATGTCCTATTCCGAATCAGATGATGAAGGGAAAAGCCCCCTAGTCAAGTTTATTCTCTCAAGGAAGAAAGAGACGCAACAGAAGAAGTGATGTGATATCTCGTTCCTTCGTAAATGAAGAAGATGCTCTGTCAACATCAGACAATGACATTGATGAGCCGGGGGTAGATGCCGTGTAAAGTGCCCGGTATTTCCCGCAAATAACCCGATTGGTACGATAATAAAAGAAACAGTCCAAGAAGGTGAAGATAGCCTAAGGCGTGAAAGGTCCGTGCATACTGTTACTGATATATGCCCTAGAGGCCATTATTGTATCATACTGGATTGTATATTACTTAATGGAAGCTTGGGATATACACGGATATAGTAACAGTCTTGCTCGAAATGGTAGTATGCTACCTGGTTTGTTTCTACCTCAATATGTGCATGTGTTTTTACATATCGCTTATACATGTGTTTCTACCTGGTAGAGCCCTTATGATCTTTGCTTGACTACCAGCGTTGTGATGGCAGTCACACTAGTAGGGGATGGGTAGTCTATAAGCACATCCTTATGCAGGTGCCTAGTTGTAGGATTATCGAGACGGGGCATCGATACTCCAGAGTAGACTAGTGTATACGCTTCTCATCCCAGCAGGGGAGATGGTCTGTCCAACAGCCATTAGTACGTCGTACTGGAGATAGTATGCAGGTGCTCATTGGGTTATGAGTACACTGGATAGGACTCGTCGGGAACTGCTGGTGGGTATTATACCTATCGTCGGGTGGCAGTTCCCAGGTGACATGAGTACATCATAGTCTGTTGACTTGATATTGCTACTTCGCCTCGAGTGTGGTCCCACTGTACTTTGATTACTACCCTACCATGGCTCAAAAGAGTCGTGCAAACAAATAGTAGTTGGGTGCAGTCGCGAAGCACTTGGAGGCAGTGGCAGTTAGATAGGATTCGTCTCTCCCGGTATTGGGGGTTGATATCGCGCTGTGTTCGGAAGGCCATTACACAAAGTCCTTGGCCAAGGCAAATGAGATTTACTGTTAGGTACTCCAGTAGTTTCTCAGGGTGTTTTAGGCTATTCTCCAACACGACTTATTGCGCTATTAGGGGTCTGACGATTACCGCCCCTAGGCCCAATATGCGATACCCTTAGACGAACAGACCGGACTGTACGAAGATTGTCACAGATAGGCTCAGTAGGAGTTCAGATGAGTTATTCTGATCGGCCTTCTTATCGACATATACCTGGGGGCCGTTACGTGCAGCTAATACTGCTTGCGGCCTGTGGTTAAACCCACTGCCAGCGTAGTGTCGAGTCTTTAGAGTCCCACACAGAGGGTTTCCCTGCATCGAGCAAAAGATGTAGATGTAGTATGGTTTTACGACAGGGTTCGACCACGTATGTGTACTTGTGCACGGATGATGATTCAGACAGATAATACTAGTGGGCTTTGGTTTAAGCCGTATCTTAGTATTATACTGATGGATTATTTTCGTCTCTTTTGTATTCGTATTTTCGGAATACGGATACGGGTACGTATATACGGATGAGGGGAATTTTTGTAATTTGTTCAAAGATTCTTCTAGAAGAGACACCTCATAATTATATTTATCATTTTAGTTTAAATGATTATTCATTTTATGAGTGGTGGAAATGAGGTGTATTTTGCATAAAATTAAGCATGGCTTTTGGTGACACTTGTGTGGTTTTCATCCCCTGACTCACCAAGTTGATATTGAACCATATTTCATTTTCAAATTTATTCATTAGGAAAAAGGGGATGGTTCAGTTTGAAGCTAAGAAAGTTCATTCTCTTTTCTTATGCAAAACTTCAATAGCATTCTCCTCAGGCATTCTTCTTCTACCTCAAGCCATTCTTGTCTCATGAGTTGAGAATCCTATGGCTATGAGAGACAAACCATTCCATCTATATTCTCTACATCGTCTACGGCATCTAGTGTAGCGAACTAGGTGCCTTAGTTATTTCAGTTGAGGTGGGAGCTCAATCTTCAGACTCTCGGGTGGATCATCTTCGACTCAAGGAGGCCGACGAGGAACCGCTGATCCGTTACCATCCTTGGAGCCTATGACGAGGTGGAGGACAGAGAAAAGAAGACCCGAAGGACATGATTCATGAGGTATAAACTTCTTTCCAAGTAGTTAATCTCTTGTATGTTTGCTAGTTAGGGTTTAGCAACGATCCTGGAGTTCAAGTCGGTGTTGCGATCTTTGTAAAATCCGTTTTTTAAATATTCCGCCTCCCCGCGGACCCGTGGGGCGCGCAACATCAACTTACAGTGGTATCAGAGCCTACCAAACCCTTTACTAGCTCGTTAGCAAGTGTTAGAACTTCGATCATCGGAAAGACCGGAAAACGAAACACCAATACCCTAACTTTCTGTCGATTTTTAAATGTGCCAGAAAAATTATTTCAGATGTACTAAAATTAAGTTCCGGGTATTATAAGAATGCTGAAGAAAATTGAGCCCATGAATCGCCAAGACGGCCGCGGAAGCGCGGCGGAACGGTTCGTTCCGCCTTGGAGTCGCAGCCGAGTCGAGACCGATTCACCTCAATTTTCATCTGTTATTTCTTAAATGTGGTGTACTTTTCTTTGAAATATTTGGTTTCTACCCATTGTTTTTTGGTGTGCTGGTTTGCACTTGGGGTAGACACGGAAAATATATTTTGATTGAAATTCTAAATGTTCTTGGCTAACCGGATCTTCTGTGTTGTTTATATATGTATTTAAACTTCAGCTAATTGCTATATGTCGGTTAGTTTGAGGTTGCACATATCTGTTGGTTTGTGAATATGAACTTTATTGGATCGTCGTGGATAAATAGCCGGGAATGTGGGGAGTGTTTTTCTTTCATTTGATGTAAATTGTAATTTGATGTAATATTATTTTGCGGGGCACATCCGGGTTGAGGTTGTAGCCATCGTTGTATTATTTCTTTTTACTGTTTTCTGCTCCTAGGATAGACCCAAGATGGGGTGCACAAACTACCGGGTTCTTTGAAGTGCCGAGTGTCCTACTCACTTTGCTTAGGGAGGTTGCTTCACTTCAAGAATTTGGCAGGTAGTTTTCCGCACCCGTAGGGGTCTGCGGTGGGGTTTGGCTATTCATCACGACCGTAGAATTCGTCTTTCGTTACAGGCTTAAACGAAACGCGGAATTCCTAGTATATCCAATATATTCATCTGTGATTTGGAATTCCTATTATTGCGTGAGACGAATGATTATTATATATATGCTATATATTAGACGTTGCTTATGTTTTGCATCCACGCTTGTCCAGCCCCCACTCTGGCGTTAGTTAAGTAACCTAACGGTGTAAGACGGGGCCCAGTGGCGAATGCAGATGGCATAAGCGTATGTCATATTTTCATTTCTCTCTGTAATGATAGGTGTAAATGATGGGACTGCATTAGATTAATGCAAAGAAAACAAACCAAAGCTGAATCGTTGGAACTCTTTTAAAACCACTCGGTTTTTTCAAAACAAAAACTTTTTAAATGCAGAGCTTAAACCACTCCTTTAAAAGATATCATAGTTCCTTCGATTAAATCAAGTTCATTACGTTCACGGTTTTGCAAAAACCATTCGTAGCCCTCCGTCATTTCATATGAATATTCAATAGTATTCAAGCTATATTTGTTGACCTTCATCAAGGCAAAGTGATTGGTAGCTGCTGGGTATTCATATGTAGTATAGATAGATGCGTTGGTTTGGGACAGTCATACTACTTTGTTGACCTTCGTCAAGAGTATGTATGGGTGGGTTCAAATTAACCTGGACAATGACGGGTAGAACTTGACATGTGACTTATGATTTCTTGACTTTCGTCAAGGTCATAAGAGCATGGGGAAAAAATCCATATCGGGAGTTTCTAAAGAAACTGAAACTTGCTAGTACTGCATACCATTTGGAGTGTGATAATGTTGGTAAGATTCCTTTAGGATTATCACACAATGATATTTGGATCCCAATCCTACCGTGAGTATATGCTACTCCTCGGGAGATTTTTTCACTAACACAATCAATGCTATAAACCAAGTAAGTGTTTAGAACTGTGTTAGTGGGGCTACGCCCCCAGAAAAAAGAGGTTATGTAATTAAGGAACTTCGCGAAAGCATTAGAAAACCTCCCTCGAAGTACCGACACCGGCCTGGCTGAAAGGTTAAGCAAGCATTGTAGGGTGAGATTAATCCTGACTAATTCTTCTTTTATGGTGAGGAAGGATTCGAGAAACAGTGGAAGCCATCCTGTTTAGATAAACTAAAAACCAATCTAAACTTGCAAGAGCATCATGCTGAGTGTTTCTTCTCTCTCTCCTAATTGCTGCGACCATGTGACCAAGATTAGGTTACAGTTAGATAATATGATGACTGAGTTTGACTATCTTGATTGGCAAAGGTTTATCCAGATGTTCATTACCTATGACAAGCTGGACCACCTTCTTATTACTAAAGCCCCTGCCGTCCCAGGTTCAGATTCCACCGTCGCGGATGATATCCGTAATACAAAGGAAAAAGACTATGAGAATGCCAAGTGCCTCGTGTTGGCCTCAGTTGATGGTGTATACCAGAGGGAACACGAGAAGATGGACTTTGTTTCCATCTTCCTCCATAACAAAGTTTTATGTGGAGAGCAATCTCGTATCGCAAGATATGAGACCTCGAAGGAATTGCTTCAAGTGAGGTTGGTTGTCGGATCATCTGTAGGGGACCACGTCCCTATAATGATTAGCTGTATTAAACAGCTCACAGACCTGGAGACCACTTTGGAGAACGAGTCATATGCTGACTTAATTCTACTGTCCCTACCTTCTACTTACGCCCAGGGGAAGAAAGATTGTATTTCCAGTTGAGGGCACCGTGAAGGAAACCTGGGAGAGACCCGCTCTGCTTATTAGGGAATCTTCCTCTTCTGGAACCAAGGCGAAAACCAAGGATGAGAAGAAGAAGACATCTACAAAGCTGATAGGCGGTGTCAGTAAGGTAGAAGGAAAGGGCAGGGCAAAAGTTTCAGGGCTAATAGTAGGGAAGGAAGGATGTTCATATTGTCACAGGAAAGGGCATTGGCAGAAGGAATGCAGGGATTGAAAAGCCAAAATCCAGGATCCGAAGCATGTTGTGACATCGACTTTGGGTGTGTTTGTGATTGAAAACATTCTGTCAATTAACTCTACTTACGTGGTACTAGATACCGGATCAGGATCTCATATCTGTAATTCATTACAGGCTTTGAGAAACCGTATAGTTATCAGGGCAGGTGATATGACTCTCTGGGTTACTAACGGAATGAGCATGGACGCTGTATCCGTAAGGGTATATCACCTAGGATTGACAAGTGGGCAGATATTGATTTACGTAACTATTTGTGTGTACCTAGTCTAGCTTGTAAGCGATGTGATCCACATCCACCTTAATCAGAGTTTGATTAGTTCAGGTACACTAGAGGACAGTATATACGTATTACATCAAGCTCAGGTTTTCAATGTCCAGAACTGTAACAACCCTAAACTTTCTGTACAACTTTTTTCAAAAATACAGAAAGGGCTATTTTTGCCCGAGCACAAGTTATAAATTTGTTTTGCTTTTTAATAGTAGGAAGGAGCTTGTAGCTCATTGGTAAGACCTTGCACTGCTGAACCAAAGCACCAGAGTTCAAATCCCATCACCTATATTATTTTTAATATTATTTTCTTTTAATTTTTTAGAAGTCCAAGGGTCTACACGTGCATAACTCGTAAAAACCCCACGTCACATATAAAACAAACTGGACCAGGGGAAGACCAACCGACGAGCGACCCACGGCGACGAACCCCGGCCCGACTCGCCGTGACTCGGCCGGCGGCGCGGTTGACTCAGCCGCCCAGGCCGGGTTTACTCGGTCAAATCCGAGTTGACCTTTTATGACTTCTCTGTCTTTTTATCTTTTAGTAACTCCTGCATAGTTTAATTCCTCTGCACATTAACAGAGAGAGTAAAAACCCCATTAAACCACATTTTAAATAAAATTTTTAATACATTTTCAATACAAATTTTCATCTATCCTAAACCCTAGATTACCCTATAAATACCACCCCTAAACACACCCCCTCACTCACAAATTCTATCCAAAACTCTCAAGAAAACTCTCTAGAATTTTGTGTACAAGAGAAGTTAGCGAAGGGTGAAGCTCCGGCAATTTTCCGACGATGACTCTAGGAGCTTCCTGCGACGAAACGACGCACCAGCAAATCCTACTTCCTCCTCTCCCTCTTCTCTAACCTAACAACAAGTAAGTCCCACATCCCTCTTCTCTATTCTATTCAAAAAAATTTGTAAAACTAAAACCCGACGTAAGCGGAGTTAATCCGACTTCCGATTCGGTTTTTCTTAAAAACTCTATCTTTTCTTAAATACAACATATCAAACTCTTACATCTTGACTATTAATCATTAACAAAATATGTTGAACAAGTTTCATAGAAAAATATTTCATTTTGTAACTTTTACCGCTCTTTTTCAGTAAAATACCATGTAGTTTAGTTTCGACATTAAAACATCATATTTCTTGCTATACCTTTAGATAGATCACGAGGTAATGACCTACCTCTTCACAACACTCTTATGCAACATAGCACGATAACTTTTGGGAAATATAGATTCGGGAAAATACCGTTTTACACAAAACTTCCTTTAACTTATAAAAACCATTTTCACAAGATTACGTATTTTACACAAATCTTTGCAAAGCGCCGCTACAACCCATTTGGGGAACCTGTTCAGGATGGTGCAGATTATCGTACATCCTCGGGTCTAGTTGTGCGAGATGCAGACCTCCGCAAGGAGCATTCGCTCTCGGAGATTTAAAAATACAAATATCTTAAGAAAATGAGATTTCTAGAAATATAATATATTAAAATTATTTTTATATAAATATATATATTTATGTATCATCAAAATATCTATTTTTGATTAATATAAACATTCCAAATTTTCTAAATCAAAAAGAATCATTTTACATGAAAATATCATGCAATTCCATACAAGTTCAATACCTTACAATTAAATACCATGTATTATGAAAATTAGGTCTTATTCACTAGAAATATCACAATGATAAAATCTACATCTATGACAACTCTAAAGACGATAATTAAATACTTGGAGTGTATTTTGAAAATTATACAAAAGTATTTTTACATATACCCCGTCAAGTTCTATAAATTATCCTAAGGACCCTGGTAAATATAGGTATATGCGGGACCAGTCTCTTGAGCCTTAGGGAGCCGGAGATATGGGTGCTTTCCTATTTAAGGTAGACAACTTAACAAACGGTGTTATCAACATAGTAATCGTCTTTGAAAAAGACACAAATCCTGTCGTCCATGTGCAGCGGTTACCGATAACATCAAAACTTAATTTCAAATTGTTCTGACTCAGACTGAGTCTCATTGTAATCAATCTGACTTGAATATGATTCAAATACAAACTACAATTCAACATGAATCCATGAATCCATACAATCTATATAACTTAACTTAACCGAACCATGGATATATTCCATTTACATGATTATCCAGTACCTCCATTTCCATTTATACGATATCATGGTTTCGGAAAGTCTTTCATTTACAATTCAAGTCTTCCATTTACATTTACAAAACAGTACTAACAACACATTTACAATTCAAACAATACAAACAATACAATCAAGACATCGCGGAGTTTTAAGGGGTAGATTGGTATGGAAGGTGTTAGAAGTGGCACGAGACTGCAACTATAAGACACCTAACCTATATTCCATTGCTGTTCTACCGTGGCATAACCGGTTCCTTGATTTCCTGATACCTTAGTCTCCGGGGCAAGTGAGACTCCTCTCGTATACACTAGCATCCTTATGTACCAAGCTACAAACAACAGCGTTAACACTAAATACAACATTAATAAAATATAATACCACTTTAAAAGTTACACACACTCTCTCTCTCTCTCTCTGTCTACTCTACTTCTCCCTTATCTTTGGGACTTACCGAGCGATTTGTTCGCTGACGACATTTTCTTTCTTCTTCTTTGAATGTCGTCAGGTGTTTCGGACCTTCAAGAGATCGAGCCCAGCGCTGAAGACTTGGACCAGTTTATTGAAGATCCCGAGCTGTAGTTTCACTTGTACCTTTTCTTTTACATTCTGTATTTTCCTTTTCTGTTATGCCACTGTTTAGGCATTGCTTTCATTCAGATGTATTTACTTTTCCATGCATTGTACAAAAGAATGTTAATAAATAAAGTTGTTGTTCTATTATATCTTTTGTCTCTTGTGTATATTTCTTTTATATTGCTTAGTACGCTTAGCGTATTTGCTTCTGAGTAAATACGTAGCGGCCTCATTGCGTCCTCTGCCCGTATACTAGGAAGCGGGGCGTGACAAGTTTTGTTGGCGGCTCATGCATGTCAGAGCTGTATGGAACCCTACCATGCAGTACTGTTCTGCGTGAACAGCCTAAGCAATATAACTCAAGAACCAGCAACTAAAACATTCTTTACAATTCATGTTCTTTGAATCTTATCATTTCATATACTTTGAATCTGTCCTAACCTAAAATTTTTCATTCAAGGTTATGGATTCCCCAAACAACACCAGCACCAACTTCAACAACACTCCACCTCCACTACCAATCACACCTGCCGTCCCTGCTCCGATCAACGAGCAGACGGTTCTGCTTAAGGCGATCCGCAGCCTCCTAGAAGGACAGCAGCAGCAGACTGCTCTTTTAATGAACCGTTCCGAGGCAGAAGCACCTGGGGTGAAGCAATTCAGAGCTTTGCACCCCAAACAGTTCTCAGGAAAAAAGACCCCACTGGAAGCTAAGGAATGAGCTCAGAGCATCGAAGATGATCTGGCAGCGGCACAAGTGCCAGAGGTAGCTTGGGTCCGTGTTGCGAAACTGCTGCTCACGGACAATGCACGGGTTTGGTGGAAGGCGGAAGAAAGCTGTCTTGATCAACCCATCGAATGGAAGACTTTCCGAGACATGTTCGATGCAAAGTACTTCCCTGAGACTGCCCTCTTTGATATGGAGCAACAGTTCATCCATCTGCAATAAGGTTCAATGTGGACCAAATCTGTAGATGAGTATGATATTGAGTTTACCATGCTCAGCAGGTAAGATACATCTCAGTATTCGTTTTCCTAAAAACACATACTATACAGCTAACACAATACCGTAACAGGTTTGAGTCCCATCTCATACCGACTGCTGAGATCAGGGAAAGAAGATTTCAGCAAGGGTTGGACCCGGAGATCCAAGCTGCCTTAGCTACAGTGGATTTCCCAACCCATGATTTGGCTTTGAAAGCTGCCCGAAGATATGAGGCGGTAGTAAAGAGGAAGGGCAGATCTCAATCTACCGGTTTGAAGCGCCCTGCCAACCAGATGGCAGGAGGAGCCTCTTCCAGGCCATCGTTCGAACCCAGGAGAACTGAAGAACCCAATAACCAGCCAAGACCAGATTTTTGTTTCCATTGTAAGAGAGATGAACATTTGATAAAGGACTGTAGGGGCGCAAAAGGCCTGTGCCTAGTTTGTGGCGTGTCCAATCACAGAATTAAGACCTGTCCATATAGATACAACTCAGCTCACACACCCACCAACTACCCGCAGCGGCCAGCTATCCAGGCTCCTGCAACTCGTCCTGCACTCCCAGCACCACCTCCACGTGGATCTCCTGCACAGCCAGATCGCTAATTCCATCAGGCACCGAGGAACATGCCTCGAGGACAGAGGAATGTGCCTCCAGCTAGGAGGAATGTGCCACGGCGACAGGCTTACACCTTAGCAGCCGTAGAAGCCGAGACAGTTGACCAAGGTAACACTAGTAAGTCTCTTTCACATTTTTAAAACCCTTGTATCACTTTGTTATTTTTCATACACTATCAGTACTTCAGTCACCAAACTTTCCTTGAATCTGTTACACTTTCCTTTTACAAATTTCGAGGACGAAATTTTTATAAGGAGAGTAAAATGTAACAACCCTAAAATTTCCATACAACTTTCTGTACAACTTTTTTCAAAAATACATAAAAGGGTATTTTTTCCTGAGCACAAGTTATAAATTTGTTTTGCTTTTTAATAGCAAGAAGGAGCTTGTAGCTCATTGGTAAGACCTTGTACTGCTGAACCAATGCACCAGAGTTCAAATCCCATCACCCACATTATTTTTAATATTGTTTTCTTTTAATTTTTTAGAAGTCCAAGGGTCTACACGTGCATAACTCATAAAAACCCCACGTCACATATAAAACAAACTGGATCAGGGGGAAGACCAACCGACGAGCGACCCACGGCGACGAACCCCTGCCCGACTCGCCGTGACTCGGCCGGCGGCGCGGTTGACTCGGCCGCCCAGGCCGGGTTGACTCGGTCAAATCCGAGTTGACCCTTCATGACTTCTCTGTCTTTTTATCTTTTGGTAACTCCTGCATAGTTTAATTCCTCTGCACATTAACAGAGAGAGTAAAAACCCCATTAAACCACATTTTTAATAAAATTTTAATACATTTTCAATACAACTTTTCATCTACCCTAAACCCTAGATTACCTTATAAATACCACCCCTAAACACCCCCCCTCACTCACAAATTCTGTCCAAAACTCTCAAGAAAACTCTATAGAATTTTGTGTACAAGTGAAATTAGCGAAGGGCGAAGCTCCGGCAATTTTCCGACGACGACTCTAGGAGCATCCGGCGACGAAACGACGCACCGGAAAATCCTACTTCCTCCTCTCCCTCTTCTCTAACCTAACAACAAGTAAGTCCCACCTCCCTCTTCTCTATTCTATTCCAAAAATTTGTAAAACTAAAACCCGAAGGAAGAGGAGTTAATCCGACTTCCGATTCGGATTTTCTTAAAAACTCCATCTTTTCTTAAATACAACATATCAAACTCTTACATCTTGACTATTAATCATTAACAAAATATGTTGAATAAGTTTCATAGCAAAATATTTCATTTTGTAACTTTCACCGCTCTTTTTTAGTAAAATACTATGTAGTTTAGTTTCGACATTAAAACATCATATTTCTTGCTATACCTTTAGATAGATCACGAGGTAATGACCTACCTCTTCACAACGCTCATATGCAACATAGCACGATACCTTTTAGGAAACATAGATTCGGGAAAATACTGTTTTACACAAAACTACCTTTAACTTATAAAAACCATTTTCACAAGATTACGTATTTTACACAAATCTTTGCAAAGCGCCGCTACAACCCATTTGTGGAACCCGTTCGGGACAGTGCGGATTATCGCACATCCTCGGGCTTAGTAGTGCGAGATGCAGACCTCCGCAAGGAGCATTCGGTCTCGGAGATTTAAAAATACAAATATCTTAAGAAAATGAGATTTCTAGAAATATAATATATTAAAATTATTTTTATATAAATATATATATTTATGTATCATCAAAATATCTATTTTTGATATAATATAAATAGTCCAATTTTTCTAAATAATAAAGAATCATTTTACATGAAAATATCATGCAATTCCATAAAGTTCAATACCTTACAATTAAATACCATGTATTATGAAAATTAGGTCTTATTCACTAGAAATGTCACAATAATAAAATCTACATCTATGACAACTTTAAAGACGATAATTAAATACTTGGGGTGTATTTTGAAAATTATACAAAAGTATTGTCACATATAACCCCCTCAAGTTCTATAAATTACCCTAAGGACCCTAGTAAATATAGGTTTAAGCGGGACCTGTCTCTTGAGCCTCAGGGAGACGGAGATATGGGTGCTTGCCTATTTAAGTTAGACAACTTAACAAACGGTGTTATCAACACGGTAATCGTTTTTGAAAAATACACAAATCCTGCCGTCCATGTGTAGCGGTTACCGATAACATCAAAACTTAATTTCAAATTGTTCTGACTCAGACCGAGTCTCATTATAATCAATCTGGCTTGAATATGATTCAAGTACAAACTACAATTCTGCATGAATCCATGAATCCATACAATGTATACAATCTATATAACTTGACCGAACCGAACCATGGATATATTCCATTTACATGTTATCCAGTACCTCCATTTCCATTTATACGATATCATGGTTTCAGCAAGTCTTTCATTTACAATACAAGTCTTCCATTTACATTTACAAAACAGTACATGTTAGTGTATATGCCCTAGAGGCCATTATTGTATCATACTAGCTTGTATATTACTTAATGGAAGCTTGGGATATTCACAGTTGTATAGACAATCTTGCTCAAAATAGTAGTATTCTACTTGGTTTGTTTCTACTTCAATATGTGCATGTGTTTCTTTTAGCATATCGCTTATACATATTAGTAGAGCCCTTAGGATCTTTGCTTGATTACCAGCGTTGTGATGGCAGTCACACTCGTGGGGGCTTGGTAATCTATAAGCACATCCTTATACAGGTCCCTAGTCGTAGGACTATTGAGACAGGGCATCGATACTCCGGAGTAGACTAGCGTATGCACTTCTCATCCCAGCAGGGGAGATGGTCTGTCCCATAGCCATCAGTACGTCGTACTGGAGATAGTATGCGGGTGCTCATTGGGTTACGAGTACACTGGACAGGACTCGTAGGGAACTGTTGGTTTGTACTATACCTATCGTCAGTTATCAGTTCCCAGGTGACATGAGTACAGCTTAGTCCGCTGACTTGACACTGTCACTTCGTCTTGAGTGTGTTCCCACTGTACTTTGATTACTACCCTACCACGGCTCGAAGGAGTCGTGCAAACAGGTAGTTTTTGGGTGCAGCCCCGAAGCACTTGGAGGCAGTGACGGTTAGACAGGATTCGTCTCTCCAGGTATTGGGGGTTGACATCGCGCTGTGTCTAGGAGAGCCATTACACGAGTAGTCCCTGGCTAGGGCAAGCGAGATATACTGGTAGGTTTCCAGTGCTATCTCAGGGTGTTCTGGGCTTCACTCCGACACGACTTGTACCGCTATTAGGGGACTGACGTTTACCGCCTCCTAGGCCCGCCATGCGATGTATCAGACGAACAGACCGGACTGTATGGAGATCGTCACATTCAGGCTCAGTAGGAGTTCAGATGGGTTTCACGTCGTCCATCTTCTTGTCGGCATCTACCTGGGGACCGTTACTCACAGCTAGTGCCGCTTGCGGTCTATGGTTAAACCTACTGCCAGCGTAGTGTCGAGTCTTTAGAGTCCCACATAGAAAGCTATTCGCCTTTAGGCAAAAGAGTAGAGGTCGCATGGTTTTGCGACAGGTCGCATGGTTTTGCGACAGGGTTCGGTCACATCCGTGCACTTGTGCACGTATGGTGTCCGGACAGTTAACACTAGCGGGCTTTGGTTTAAGCCAGATCCTAGTGTACGTTTTGGGATTGGTTTTATCTCGGTTGTATTCGTGTTCCTCGGAACGCGGATGTGGGTGTGTATGCACAGTTGACAGAGAGACAGAGGCAGAGGATTCTCATTGGGGTTATTGACTATTGACTGTTCACTGTTGACCATTGACTTTTGCTAAACCCTAATGAGAATAAGAAATATGTTTAATGATAATATTAATTAAGTATTATTGTGTCATGGTTGTGATGAGGGGTTGACATTGTTGACTTTGTTGACCGGTTGACTAGGTTGGACTAGTTGACCATCATCATTGCAATGGCTATCATTTCATGGAAAAGACTTTTGCTTTCTTGTTTTGCTTTGCAATATGAGTGCATGAAATGATAATGCTACTTGATATGATATGAACCATCACATAATACTCAATTATTATTATTATTATTCCTTTTGGATGATGAGAGAGAGGTTGAGAAAAGGCTTGCCCATTCTTGGATTTACTTTCTCTCTCTTGAGCTCTCTCATCCTCAACCTCTCTCCCTCTTCCTCTTGATCTTTCTAGCTCAAGGCAAACCATTCTCATGTATTGAGACTCATTGCCTTAGAGATAAAAAGACACCAAAACATTCCTCTACTCATTCTAGTTCACAAGGCCTAGCAAGCCAAGTGATCTAGTTTCTTCAAAGTTCGAAGAAGAAGCCAAAGGTAGAATCTTTTGGGTGGATACATCTTCGGCGCAAGGAGACGACGAGGTGAGGCCGATCCGAACACCGGGAGGAGTTGAAGACGAAGGAGTTCAAGAAAGGTATATCCCCCTAACCGAGTAGGTAAACTCTTGTTAGGTTGTTAGTTAGTCGTTTAACAAAGATCCGTATTGGTAGTCCATGTTACCACCCTCTTGAAAATCGTTTTTCACCAATTCCGCAACCCCGTAAGTACCGGGGAAGGGTAGCATGGACTTACAGTGGTATCAGAGTCTAGTTAAACACTATCTAACATGTTAGCAAAGTAAGTAGAAGTTCGAACAAAGAAAAAGTCGCGAAACGAACCCGGAAAATGAAGTTTCTGCCGAATTTTTTTCTGTCCAAAAAATGATAAATGTTATCTTAAAAATCGGCTCAGGCTTTTGTGTAAACACCCAAGAAATTTCGTCAATCGAATCGGTTAAAGCACCGCGGAAATGCGGCGGGAGCATGCTCCCGCCGCGGTTCCGCGGCCGAGTTAACTCGGTCGGGGAAAAATCTTCTTGCAGAGTGCTTCTGGGTCTGTTTTGGGATTTTTGGGATATGTGTTTTCTGCCCAGATTTTACAGAAAGAAAAATTAGTTTTTGGGGCTTGAAAATCCATATTTTTATCGAACTTCTAAAGACTTAAGCTGACGGGTAAATATCTGTGATGTGTTATGTGTATTGAACGTCCGCTAATCGCTATACGTCGATTAGTGGGGGTTATACACATCTGTGATCTGTAATGGTTGATGGTATGTGTATATGAATTCTTTGGATTGTCGCGGATGAATAGCCGGGGGTTGTGAGATGAGAGTTTTTCCTTTTATCTTTTAATTCATGTAATATGTAAATTGATGTAATATTATTTTTGGCCGTACAACCGGGTCGGGGTTGTAGCCGTCATTGTATAATTTCTCTTTACTGTTTTTTCTCCTAGGATAGACCCAAGGTGGGGTGCACAAACTACCGGGTATCTCGAAGTGCCGAGTGGCCTACTCACGTCGTTGAGGGAGGTTGCTCCACTTTGGATATTTGGCGGGTAGTTTGCCGCACCCGTAGGGTCTAGGGTGGGGTATTGGCTATTCATCGCGACCGTGTAATCCGCTTTTCGTTACAGGCTCGTACGAATTGCGGATTCCTAGTATATCCAATGTATTCATCTGTGATCTGAAATGGCTATCATTGCAATATATCTATGTATGATATTATTTAGGCGTTGCTTATGTTTTGCAGCCACGCTAGCCCAGCTTCCGCTCTGTCGTTAGTTAAGTAACCTAACGGGTAATGACGGGGCCCCGTGGCGAATGTGAATGGCATAAGCGTACGTCATATTTTGGTTGTTTTCTGCAATGGTAGGATTAAATGATGGGACGCATTAAAAGAACTAATCCAAGAAAAATACGCATTAAAAGAACTAATGCAAGAAAAATAAACCAAGTAAAAGTCGTTGGAACAATTTCAAAAACCACTCGGTTTCTTTTCAAAAAATAACTTTTAAACCGTGGAGCTTAAGCCACTCCATTTAAAATCTATCAAGGTTCCTTCGATTATATCAAGTTCACTACGTTCACGGTTTCGCCAAAACCATTCGTAGCCCTCCGTCATTTCAGTTAAATATTCAGTAGTATTCAAGCTATGTATTTTGACCTTCGCCAAGGCATAGTGATTGGTAGCTGCTGAATATTTATCTGTAGCATAGATAGATGCGTTGGTTTGGGACAGTCGTACTACTATTTTGGCCTTCGTCAAGGGTATGTACGGGTGGGTTCAAATTAACCTGGACAATGACGGGTAGAACTTGACATGTGACTTATGATATGTTGGCCTTCGTCAAGGTCATAAGAGCATGGGGCAAAAATCCACATCGGGAGTTTCAAAAGAACTGAAACTTGCTAGCGCTGCATACCATTTGGAGTGTGATGATTCTGGTAGGATTCCTTCAGTTTTGTCATGCGATGATATTTGGATCCCGATCCTACTGTGAGTATATGCTACTCCTCCGGAACTTTCTCGCTAAACGATCAATGCTATAAACCAAGTAGGTGTCTAGAAAGGTGTTAGCGGGGCTACGCCCACAGGGAAAAGAGGTTATTTAATTAAGAAACTTCGCGAAAGCGTTGGAAAACCTCCCTCGAAGTACCGAAACCAGCCTGGCTGAACGGTTATGTAAGAATTGTACGGTGAGATTGATCCCGACTAATTCTTCCTTTATGGTTTGAGGAGGGATTCGAGAGACAGTGGGAGCCATCCTGTTTAGATAAATTAAAAACCATCTAAACTTGCAAGAGCATCATGCTGAGTGTTTTCTTCTCTCTCTCTTAAATTGCAGCGACCAAGTGACCGCACCTAGGTTACATCTAGATAATAAAATGACTTAATCTGACTGTTATGACTGGCAAAGGTCTGTCCAGATGTCCATTGCCCATAACAAGCTGGGACACCTCTTAACTAATCCAACCCCTGCCGTCTCAGGTCCAGTTTCCCCTGTCATGGATGTTGATATCCATAGGACATCGGGAAAGGACTGTGCGAAAGCCAAGTGCCTCGTGTTAGCCTCAGTTGATGGTGCATACCAGGGGCAGCACGAGAAGATGGACCTAGTTTCTATCTTCCTCCATGACAAAGATTTATATGGAGAGCAATCTCGTATCGCAAGATGTGAGACCTCGAACGAATTGCTTCCAGCGAGGTTGGCTATCGGGTCATCTGTAGGGGGCAACGTCCTTACAGAGACCAGCTCTTTTGAGCTCACGGACCTGAAGACCACGTTGAAGAACGGGTCAGATGCTGACTTAGCTCAACAGTCCCTACCTACTACCCTGAAGGAAACCAGGGAAATAGAAAGAAAGGGAAGGGCAGAAGTTTCGGGACTGGATATAGTAAAAGAGGGATGTTCCTATTGTTACAGGAATGAACATTGGCAGAAGGATTGCAGGGCTAGCATAGCCAGTAGCCAGAATTCGAAGCATGTTGTGGCTTCGGCTTCGGGTGTGTTTGTAATAGAGAACTGTTTGTCAGTTAACCCTACTTCCTGGGTATTGGATACCGGATCAGGATCTCATATCTGTAATTCGTTACAGGCTCTGAGAAACCGTAGGGTTATCAAAAAATGTGATATGACTCTCAGGGTTGCTAACGGAATGAGCATGTATGTTGAATCCGTAGGAGAATATCATCTAGGACTGACAACTGGGCAGATATTGATTCTGCGTGACTGTTTTTATGTACCAGGTGCGACTTGTAATATCATATCTGTATCCTTACTTTCTAAGGAAAGATATGATTTTACTTTTGTAAGCGATGTAGTAAACATCCACCTAAATCAAGTTCTAATTGGGTCAGGTACATTGAAAAACGGTATATACGTTTTGAATCAAGCTCAGGTCTTCAGTGTCCAGAACACACTTAAAAGAAAGTCTCCAGAATTAAATCAGGCTTTCTTATGGTATTGTAGACTGGGTCACATCAATGAGACACGGTTGACAAAGTTACATAAAGAGGGATACTTGGATCCGTTCGAGTACCAGTCTTATGCCACTTGTGAATCTTGTCTCATGGGAAAGATGACAAAGACTCCGTTCACTGGACACGGAGAAAGACCGAGCGAGCTCTTAGAACTCATACACAATGACGTGTGTGGTCCAATGTCTACACATGCGCAAAGTGGTTATTCATACTTCATTACTTTCACAGATGATTTCTCTAGGTATGGGCATGTCTTCTTGATGAAGCACAAATCCGAGGCCTTTGAGAAATATTGGGAATACAAGAATGAAGTTGAAAAACAAACAGGCAAAAGTATCAAGACACTGAGATCTGATCGAGGTGGTGAATACTTGAGTGCCGAGTTTCTGTGCTACTTAAAAGAGAATGGAATTCTCTCTCAGCTTACTCCTCCATACACACCACAACACAACGGTGTATCGGAAAGGAGGAATCGAACCCTATTGGTTATGGTTCGTTCCATGATGAGTAAGGCTGAGTTGCCGCGATCCTTCTGGGGTTATGCACTAGAATCAGCTGCATATCTTTTGAACAAGGTTCCCTCCAAGACTGTGCCTACCACACCATATCAGATGTGGTGTGGGAAGAAACCCCATCTTCAATATCTGAAGATATTGGGATGTCCAGCTTTTGTTAAAAAGCAGCATGCGGACAAGCTCGAGGCACGCTCAGTACTGTGTAAGTTTGTGGGATACCCAAAGAACTCCAGGGGGTATTTTTTATATTACGCAGAGGAACAAAAGGTTTTTGTTTCTCGTCATGCCCACTTTCTGGAACATCAGTTTTTGGAAAAAGAGACAAGTGGGAGTGTAGTAGAACTGGAAGAAATTCCAGAACCACAAGCTATTACTGAAAGCTTGGAAGAACCAGAAGTTTCAGGAGAACCGGACATCCCAGCGCCACTCCGCAAGAGTAGTAGGCAGTCTCATCCGCCCGAGAGATACTACGGTTTTCTCATAGACGGGGATGGAGAGGATTGCACTATCGATTATGATGAGCCTACTAGCTTCCAGCAAGCCATTCAGAGTGGTGACTCGGTAAAATGGCTGGATGCAATGCGGACCGAAATGGAGTCCATGTACACCAACAAAGTATGGACGTTGGACGTTGCTCCAGATGAGGTAAAACCCGTAGGATGCAAGTGGATCTTCAAAAGGAAGATTGGTGTAGATGGACAGGCTGAGACCTATAAAGCTTGACTTGTTGCAAAGGGTTTCGTCAAAGACCTGGTTTGGACTATGACGAAACCTTTTCTCCAGTGGCTATGCTGAAATCCATTCGGGTCCTTCTTGCCATTGCTGCCTTCCACGATTATGAAATCTGGCAGATAGACGTAAAGACAGCTTTCCTAAATGGATATTTAGAAGAGTGCGTCTATATGGATCAGCCAGAGGGATTCATTCAGAGTGGGAGCAGCGGTAAAGTGTGCAAGTTGCTTAAGTCCATCTATGGACTGAAGCAGGCATCGCGGAGTTGGAACATCTGCTTTGATGATACTGTCAAAGAATTCGACTTTATCAGAAACCCAGATGAACCATACATTTACAGTAAGATTGTAGGGAGAAATGTGGTATTCCTCGTCTTGTACGTCGATGACATTCTCCTAATAGGAAATGATATTCTTATGTTACAGTCAGTCAAAGGATTCTTGTCACAGAGGTTCTCCATGAAGGACCTGGGCGATGCCAACTACATTCTGGGGATCCAGATCTATCGTGATAGATCTAAAAGGATGTTGGGACTTTCACAGTCAAGGTACATCGACACCATACTGAAACGATTCAGTATGGAAGATTCCAAGCGCGGTAATCTACCGGCTTGTCACGGAATCACCCTCTCCAAAGAGATGTCTCCCAAGACTGATTTGGAAAGGGCTCGCATGTCATCAATACCCTACGCATCTGCGGTAGGATCTATTATGTATGCGATGTTGTGTACCAGACCAGATGTAGCATATGCATTGAGCGTTGTAAGACGGTATCATTCAAACCCAGGGGAGAAATACTGGATAGCAGTGAAGAACATTCTCAAGTACCTGAGAAGGACTAAGGAGATGTTCTTGGTGTATGGCGGAAAAGACCTCCAGATCGAGGCCTTTGCTGACTCCAGCTTCCAGAGTGACAGGGATGACTCCAAGTCCATGTCGGGTTATGTCTTTACCCTCAATGGAGGGGCGGTTTGCTGGAAGAGTTCCAAGCAGGAAACCGTTGCTGACTTAACTATGGAAGCGGAGTACATAGCTGCTTGCGATGCCGCAAAGGAAGCTGTCTGGATGAAGAAGTTCCTCACGGAGCTTCAGGTGGTTCCTACCAGTGTTGATCCAATACCACTGTATTGTGACAACAACGGCGCTATAGCTTTAGCGAAGGAACCCAGGTCCCATCAGAAGTCCAGGCACATTTTGAGGCGGTACCACCTGATCAGGGAGATCGTAGATCGCCAGGAGATCGAGGTGAAGAGAGTAAATACAGAAGATAACACTGCTGATCCACTCACGAAGGCTATACCCCAGACTCAGTTCGAGCGGCTGATCGAGATGGTAGGTCTTCGATACGCCAGTTCATGGCCTTAGAGCAAGTGGGAGATTGTTAGTGTATATGCCCTAGAGGCCATTATTGTATCATACTAGCTTGTATATTACTTAATGGAAGCTTGGGATATTCAAAGTTGTATAGACAATGTTGCTCAAAATAGTAGTATGCTACTTGGTTTGTTTCTACTTCAATATGTGCATGTGTTTCTTTTAGCATATCGCTTATACATATTAGTAGAGCCCTTAGGATCTTTGCTTGATTACCAGCGTTGTGATTGCAGTCACACTCGTAGGGGCTGGGTAATCTATAAGCACATCCTTATACAGGTCCCTAGTCGTAGGACTATCGAGACAGGGCATCGATACTCCGGAGTAGACTAGCGTATGCGCTTCTTGTTGGAGATAGTGCCCTCAGAGTCAATTATTGGATCACAGGCACATGATTGCAATGATTGAGGGATGACCTATCCCGGTACGACAGTCTTACTCAAGATGATAGTATGCTATCTGGTTTACCTTTATCATCGTGTACTTCTTCAGGTGACCTTACAGGTCGCTATTACACGTTGATAGAGCCCCTAGGATTCTTGCTTGACTGCCAGCAGTATGAGGGCGATCATATACGTGGGAGCTGGTAGTCTATAAGCACATCCTTAAATGGTCCCTAGTCGTGGGAGTTTCGAGACAGGGCATCGATTCTCCAGAGTAGACTAGTGTATACAGTCGAGACTCCGACGAGGGGCGGTGGCCGGTCTCACAAGCCACTGGTGTCAATTGGTTCACCTAAGATGTAAACAGGTGCTCATTGGGTTATGAGTACACCGGACAGGACTCGCCGGGAACATGCTAGTTGGTCTTATACCTGACGTCAGATAGCAGTTCCCTGGTGACATGTGTACAGGTTAGTTCATCGACCTGGGGATCGTCATTTGTCTCGTGTGAGTTCCCACTGTACTTTGATTACTACCCTACCACGGCTCAAAGGAGTCGTGCAAACAGGTTTTATTTGGGTACAGTCCCGAGCCACATGGAGGCAGTGAGCGGATCTTCGGGGGTTCGTCTCTCCCGGTATTGGGGGTGAGGTCCCGCTGTGTCTAGGAGAGCCATTACACAAAGTCCTTGGCCAACACAGGAGATTTACTGGTAGGTATTCCAGTAGTATCTCAGGGTGTTCTGGGCTACACTCCGACACGACTTGTACCGCTTTTGGGGGTCTGACTTTTACCAACCCCCTAGGCCCGCCATGCGATGCTCATAGACGAACGGACCGGACTGTACGGATATTGTCACTGACAGGCTCAGTAGGGTGTCAGGATGAGTTCGCTCATCGACGTCCCTTTTGGTCAATAGATGGTGGCCCGTTACGTATTGGCTTATACCTCTGACGTGCTAGTGGTTAAATCCACAGCCATAGTATTGACGAGTCTTTAGAGTCCACCACACATTCAGTTACTCAGCTTTCGGGCGAAACGCTGTAGAGGCTGTATGGAGATATGGCAGGGTCCGATCAGATACGTGCGGTATTGCACGGATCAGGATCGGACGGTTAGTACTAGAGGCCGTATAGATATATGGCAAGGTTCGATCGGATACGTGCGGTATTGCACGGATCAGGATCGAACGGATATTACTAGCCGGCTTTGGTTTAAGCCGGATCCTAGTATAGTACAGTGTAGATTTTGTCTCATTGCATTTGTATCTGGTCGGAATACAGATGCGGGTGTGTATGCACAGTATCGGGGTTTTCCTGTAATTTATTACGGGACCAGTTTTCTGAGGTTGCCAGTTTGCATTCCGTTCCGGCCGGTTTTCCTTTGTTCTTTCCCGGCCGGACTTTTCCGATGGAGGGGGTTATTTGCAAGTTCGCAAATAACACATAGTGGAGGGGTTTCTTGCAAATGCTTTGATTATGATGGCATCTTTTCTTTTCCACCATCATTTGATTCTCTTTACATCACTCACTTGCATTAATTGAGATAAGAAAGGATATGGGTTTGATGTGAATTTGTTATGATGATGTTTTGGTTGTGGTCACCCTCCACCTTTTACTACACTCACCTCCCTCTTGCATTATGTACACACTCCACCACCATTCCTCAAGATAGGATGGCCGGCCACTTCTTTGAGAGAGAGAGTGTGTTTCATTTTGAGTGTGGCAATTTTCCTTGATCTCATTCTCATGTTAGGAAAAATGCAAGCACCATTTTTCCTTATCTTGATTCCTCCATCATCTTCAAAGGCAACAAACCCCAAATGAGACATAGCCTCAACCCTACACATTCTACAGCAAATCTTGGACGCGTCGGCCAGCCAACTTCGCGCCCGAGTTGCCTCGGTATTGAGGTAGGAGCCCGTAAAAGATGCAGGCGATGTGGTGCCCTTCCGGCGAGGAGGCGACGACCGGAGTTTCCGCAGGAGATCGGGACGACGACGAGAAGACCGGAGGACTCGGATCACTCGGTATATCTCTAACCCGTCTTGTTGTTGGCTAGAACTAGTTTAATGGTCCGATCCGGGTGTTTAGTGCGCGATGGTGCCGGTTTGCTAAGTTCGCAAAATTAAAGTTTATCACCGCTTCCGCATTTGGCCGTCGGATTGACGGCCGGAGCGCCGCCTTGCACTTACAGTGGTATCAGAGACTCGCCATTAACTTCGTCTAGCTTTGTTTGATGTGTTTGCATTTCCGATCGACCAAAATTCCAAAAAACCACATTTTCCTCACATCAGTTTTCTGTCGAATTTTTTCTGGCTCTAAAAATTTTTCAGGTTGTAGAAAACTGATGTACAAGAAGTTCTAAGAGTTCTGGGAAAATTCGAGACATTGATCTCTCAGGTAGAGCGCGGAACCGCGGCAAAACCCCCCTTGTTGCCGCGGTTCCGCCGCCGTGTTGAGGGATCAATGCGTCAAAATTTTCCCATGGGCTGGTGGGCTGAAAATAGGGGTTTTGGAATATTAAAATTGGGCACAGAATTTCTGTGAGTGCTACAGTATTGCTTGGGGGCCCACTTGTTAATTTTTAATCGATCGGATATTTTAAACACATTATTTCACAGTATTTACATTATATCTGCGACCGTGAATGTCACTTGATCGGTAAATCCTGTCTAACTGCTATAGCCCGGTTAGACGGATTTGCGAACGTGACTTTCACGTTGATGTTCTGTGTTTTTGCTGTGATGTTGCGGATCGGTCGTGGGGGATAGCCTGGATGCAATGCTAGTACAGTTTTGTTGTATTATGTACATTTGATATTGCGAGGCGAGCGTCCGACATGTGGACTGCCGTCACTGCCTGTTTGTATTATTATTTTGGGGCACGACCAGGTTGCGGTCGATGTACCCGGTGTATGTATATTTTACTTTCTGTACTAGGATTACCCCGCGGAGGGGTGCACGGATAGCCGGGATCTAGAGAGCAACAAGCCCGCATCTCATGGCATTGAGACGGAGGGGGCTTCACTCTAGGATTGACGGGCTATTCGCCGCACTCGTAGGGGGTACAGGTTGACCCAGGAGGGGTGCCCAAGTTACCGGATTCCGTGAAGTGCTGGGTGGTCCATTCACGGTGCTGAAGGGGGCTGCCTCGCTTCAGGTTTTGGCGGGTAACTTGCCGCACCCGTAGGGGTCTAGGGTTTTCATTGCACAGGCTATCCACACGACCAGGGGAACGTCGGGTTTCAGTAGTGGCTCTGTGAAACCCGGGGATCCCAGATATCTGTATTGTTCTGTGATGCTATACATTTCTGTGATGTTGCATTTTATCACGCCTTGAGCGAAATACTATATATTGGTATATATATTAGTAGATGTTGTATATGTTTTTCATCCGCGCTAGTCCAGTCCCCGCTCTGCCGTTAGTTAGCTAACCTAACGGGTGATGACGGGACCCAGTGGCGAATGCGGATGGCATATACGTACGTCAGTATATTTTCGTTCTTTGTGGTGTGATCAATTGATGGGACTGCATTGATTCGGATCAATGCAAGATAAACAAACCTAATCTGATGTTGTTGGAACACTTTTTCAAAAAGCTGTTATTGCAAGGACGTTCACTTTTGTTTTGCACAGTGATATTCGGTTATGAATATCCAGCTCCTCAGTCGACGAGGCAAGGGCCGAGATCCCTTCACCGGGAGTGACCCCTTGGACAGGAGTTTGCGTCAGGGCATTAACTTCACTATAGCCGATTACTTTTGCTTTGCATCGTGGTATTCATTTGGAATATCCTGCACCCCATTCTACGGGGAAAGAGCCGAGATCCCTTCACTGGGAGTGACCTCTTTAGTAAAGGTTTTCGTCACTATATTTTCTAAAAAGCTATCCGTTCCTTCAACGATATCAAGTTCATTACGTTAAAGGTTTTCGCCAGAAACCATTCGTAGCCCTCCGTCGTTTCATATGGGTAGTCAATAGTATTCAAGCTGTGTATGTTGGCCAAAGTCAAGGCACAGTGATTGGTAGCTATTGGGTATTCATATGCAGCATAGATAGATGCGTTGGTTTGGGACAGTCGTACTGCCATTTTGGCCAAAGACAAGGGTAGGTACGGGTGGATTCAAATTAACCTGGAGAATGACGGGTTGAACTTGACATGTGACTTATGATATGTTGGCCAAAGTCAAGGTCATAAGAGCATGGGGTAAAAATCCATATCGGGAGTTTCAAAAGAACTGAAACTTGCCAGATATGCGCATACCTTCTGGAGTGTGATGACGTGAGCGGATTACGTCACGTTATCATGCGATGAGAGTTGGATCCCGATTCCTACTGATGAGTTAGTTTACTCCTCGGGTATCCCCGATTAATTCTTCTTTTAGGTTTGGAGGAGAATTTGAGGTACAGTGGGAGGTTTCCAGATTAGATAAATTGGTAACCATTCTGATCTAGGTTAGAGTGCACGCTGAGTGTTTCTTTTCTCTCTCTCTTTGGCAGCGACCATTGACCCGACCCTAAGACTATGACTCAGAGACCAAGTTAACCGAACCTTCTTTACACTGGCTTTTGGATTGTCAGAGTTGCAGACCTCATTGCCACTCCTACTTTTACCCTTTTCTCCAGGACACCCCGTATTACTACGAACGTCCACTTTCATTGGACAAAACCATCGTATGGTTAGATACGAACTCGAAGGAATTCGAGGATGGTTTCCGGTTCTGGAGAAAACGGATAGGATTATTCAGTTGTCTTTTCCCTTTTACCTTCTCTCAAGTTGTGAGTACTCCTTGGTTTAGGAGATAGTACACCTATTATGCAAATTGGATAGTCTTCTTCCAAACCTTAGGCTGGTGCCGACCGGTAGGGAATGAAGAAAACCAATTAGCCTAAACGGTGTGCAGAAGGTATTAAGATTAAGACAAAGCAAGGGATTAGTAAGAGGGCAAAGTAAATTGCGACTGATATTCACGACCAAACCAAGTATTTCTTCGCCAATCCTAAATCACCTTTGTATCTCTCCAGGACACTCCGTATCACTACGAAGATCCACAGTTTATTGGATAATCCATCGTATGGTTATATACGAACTCGAAAGGAACTTGTTCCAGTTCGGGGATGGATTCTGGTCCAGGAGAAATAGGAATAAGGTTTATTCAGTTGTCTTTTATCTTCACCTTCTCTCGCATTGCGAGTGCTCCTAGAACTAGGACAGTACGCCAATTATGCTTATTGGATAGTCTTCTTCCAAACCATAGGCTGGTGCCGAACGGTAGGGAAGGAAGAAAACCATTTTGCCTAAGGGGTGTGCAGAAGGTAACGACTAAAGACATATAAAGGGATTTGGAGAGGTGGTAAAGAATTATACGGTTATAGTTGTGAATCTGGATAATGGTAGAGGCATTACTAGGAATACCAGGATACCCCATCGAAACATTTCAGTGTTTCAGTTCAACTGTGTACTGTTAAAAGAAAACTGATTTCCTGATTAGACACTTGCTCCAGGGTATGTATTTACCAGGTTTGATTCTCACATCTGTATGGCTTTACAGATGATGAGTGTGAGTAAGTTATTGGGAATAGGGTGATCATCCTCATTATATCGGGATTCGTTGTAATCGGTGATATTTGAGGAGATCATCTGGGCTGTTTGCCGGTCGGCAAATATTTAGTTTTGAATATTCGCTGTTGTGCACCAATTTCAAATTGATATATCTGTACGTCTATTTTCATAGAGTGAGATATACCTTTTGAAATTATTTCTGTGGCATTTTCCTATATCAGTAGATGGTTAGGTAAGGAGCATTGAACAGCGGTGTAATTCTTCTTAACCAAAAGTGCAGTTTTCAACCTACGACACACAGTGAAAGAGTTGTTAGACTCAGCGGACTTATACAAAGTATTGTATGTTGTCCAGTGTCCATTGGGACAGAGGGGTTGGTCCTCATACTATATTCTATTTACTTTTAACTTCTCTAGTTCTTAGACATGTGTTTCGTAGAAACACAGGGTCTAAGTTTTGAGGAGTTATAGGTATTTGAATAGAGTAGAGAACCAGGTGTAGCAAGTATCGGGATTCTTCAAAGTGATCGAAGATGTAGATACTTGTGTATGGTATTCAGTTGATATTAATGATAAAGAGAAATTGCTTCTCTTTCAGGTTACTTATAATTGGAAGCATTCCTAAGTTGAGTAACGCTGATCAGCCTTTTTCCATTTAGTTGACATGCACTGGAGACAGCTGCATGATTTGAATCTGGTTAAATTAAATCAGTGCCTCTGGTTCTATATTGGATATAGAACAGTTCATATCTTAACGATGTTAAGGTAAGGGGAGTTGTCCGGCTTATGATTAAAACCAGACACTGGACAACTCAAGGCACGTTTCTGTAATGGCTGTTTGTGGGTTGACCCAGGCTATGATGAGGGTTGACTTTCTACCATCTGGGAGATCAATAGTAATATTATTCTGGACTCGCCACAGTTTTAATAAAAATGGATTTTTTCAAAAGCAGTAGTGGGAGTATGGTAGAACTGGAAGTGATTCCAGAACCGCAAACGATTACTGAAGATTTGATAAGGAACCTAAAGATTCAATCTGTTTTGACATTCCATTGGCCACTCCGCAGATACGGTGGGTAACTTCAGGCACCCGAGAGGTACTCCGGTAGCCTCAAGGACAGTGACAGGGAAGTTCTTGTTTACCCACACTTGCCATTGTTGTTGTTCCAGGCTGCGAGACCCGGCAGGAGGATGAGTATAGCGTCGTTCTAAACTAGTTTTAGAAGTGCACATCTATATGACTCTGCCAGAGGGTTGTCGTAGTCAGTTGGAGCAGCGGAAGCATTGGTGGACATCAGGCTTATGTCTATTTATAGACTAAAGCAGATGTAGCGGAGATAGATCATCTATTTCTGATGTGACAGTCATAGGTTTGACTTCATCAGAATAAGGGATGGATCTGTTGAGTAGGTAGTAGGGTGTGATATCCAGGTTTTGGATGACATACACAAAGTAGGAAGTGATATTCCTATACTACGATCGGTTATACTTTGGTCGTCATACAGTGGTTTCTTCACAAAGGAAATGGATTTTGTATCAGACATACTGGTTACTAGATCTATGGTTTTAGATCTAGATTTGGGTGGTTTCCCAATCAGGGTACTTTGACAGCATTCTAAGAGTATTTAGAATGGACGACTCCTGGCACGGTAGTGTACCTGCAGGTGATGGAGTCACCCTTTCTAAAGGTGTCTTATAGACTAAAGTAGAGAGGGATGTGCATGATTGGCAGATCACTTGCTTAGGCAATTGAGTCAATCATGAGATGTCAAGTACCACACCAGATGTTGTTCTTGCACTAGATGCAATAAGTTGACATTGATCCAATCCTGGAGAAACAGTCGGAAGCAGTTTTAGAACATAAGTGGATGTTCTAGGGATATGATAACGACAGCCTCATTTAGGAGACAGTTATCATTCCAGGCTTCCAAGGTGACATGGACGACAAGGAGGTTGTCAGAGTTATAGTTTTCCTTCTGACGAGGGGCAGTATTCTGGACAGGTGATCCAGGCAGATACTGAGGGAGGCATGGCGCAGGATACTGATTAAGTTCAGTTGACGATACAGTCTAAGAAGTTTGGATTTGGAGTTCATTTATGAGCTAGGTCCCATCAGACATCCAGACATTCTAAGACAGGTATTGCTCATTTCGGGAGATGGCATTCTCCGCGAACTTGAGATTTAGAGAGACATAAAAAGAAACATCAGAGCGGATCCACTCGCTGAGGCTATTCCTCGAACGCAATAGTCTCGCAAACGAGCTTTGTGAGACTGACTAGTAGAGGAGTTGGGTGTTCGGTATCACACGGGCTGTGAGTATGCGACATCGCAATAATTAGCCTTGAGTGCAAGTGGGAGATTGTTGGAGATAGTGCCCTCAGAGTCAATTATTGGATCACAGGCACATGATTGCAATGATTGAGGGAGGACCTATCCCGGTACGACAGTCTTACTCGAGATGATAGTATGCTATTTGGTTTACCTTTATCATCGTGTACTGCTTCAGGTGACCTTACAGGTCGCTATTACACGTTGATAGAGCCCCTAGGATTCTTGCTTGACTGCCAGCAGTATGAGGGCGATCATATACGTGGGAGCTGGTAGTCTATAAGCACATCCTTAAATGGTCCCTAGTCGTGGGAGTTTTGAGACAGGGCATCGATTCTCCAGAGTAGACTAGTGTATACAGTCGAGACCCCGACGAGGGGCGGTGGTCGGTCTCACAAGCCACTGGTGTCAGTTGGTTCACCTAAGATGTATACAGGTGCTCATTGGGTTATGAGTACACCGGACAGGACTCGCCGGGAACATACTAGTTGGTCTTATACCTGACGTCAGATAGCAGTTCCCTGGTGACATGTGTACAGGTTAGTTCATCGACCTGGGGATCGTCATTTATCTCGTGTGAGTTCCCATTGTACTTTGATTACTACCCTACCACGGCTCAAAGAAGTCGTGCAAACAGGTTTTAGTTGGGTACAGTCCCGAGCCACATGGAGGCAGTGAGCGGATCTTCGGGGGTTCGTCTCTCCCGGTATTGGGGGTGAGGTCGCGCTGTGTCTAGGAGAGCCATTACACAAAGTCCTTGGCCAAGGCAGGAGATTTACTGGTAGGTATTCCAGTAGTATCTCAGGGTGTTCTGGGCTACACTCCGACACGACTTGTACCGCTTTTGGGGGTCTGACTTTTACCAACCCCCTAGGCCCGCCATGCGATGCTCATAGACGAACGGACCGGACTGTACGGATATTGTCACTGACAGGCTCAGTAGGGTGTCAGGATGAGTTCGCTCATCGACGTCCCTTTTGGTCAATAGCTGGTGGCCCGTTACGTATTGGCTTATACCTCTGACGTGCTAGTGGTTAAATCCACAGCCATAGTATTGACGAGTCTTTAGAGTCCACCACACATTCAGTTACTCAGCTTTAGGGCGAAACGCTGTAGAGGCCGTATGGAGATATGGCAGGGTCCGATCAGATACATGCGGTATTGCACGGATCAGGATCGGACGGTTAGTACTAGAGGCCGTATAGATATATGGAAAGGTTCGATCGGATACGTGCGGTATTGCATGGATCAGGATCGAACGGATATTACTAGCCGGCTTTGGTTTAAGCCGGATCCTAGTATAGTACAGTGTAGATTTTGTCTCATTGCATTTGTATCCGGTCGGAATACAGATGCGGGTGTGTATGCACAGTATCGGGGTTTTCCTGTAATTTATTACGGGACCAGTTTTCTGAGGTTGCCAGTTTGCATTCCGTTCCGGCCGGTTTTCCTTTGTTCTTTCCCGGCCGGACTTTTCCGATGGAGGGGGTTATTTGTAAGTTCGCAAATAACACACAGTGGTTGGGTTTCTTGCAAATGCTTTGATTATGATGGCATCTTTTCTTTTCCACCATCATTTGATTCTCTTTACATCACTCACTTGCATTAATTGAGATAAGAAAGGATATGGGTTTGATGTGAATTTGTTATGATGATGTTTTGGTTGTGGTCACCCTCCACCTTTTACTACACTCACCTCCCTCTTGCATTATGTACACACTCCACCACCATTCCTTAAGATAGGATGGCCGGCCACTTCTTTGAGAGAGAGAGAGTGTTTCATTTTGAGTGTGGCAATTTTCCTTGATCTCATTCTCTTGTTAGGAAAAATACAAGCACCATTTTTCCTTATCTTGATTCCTCCATCATCTTCAAAGGCAATAAACCCCAAATGAGACATAGCCTCAACCCTACACATTCTACAGCAAATCTTGGACGCGTCGGCCAGCCAACTTCGCACCCGAGTTGCCTCGGTATTGAGGTGGGAGCCCGTAAAAGATGCAGGCGATGTGGTGCCCTTCCGGCGAGGAGGCGACGACCGGAGTTTCCGCAGGAGATCGGGACGACGACGAGAAGACCGGAGGATTCGGATCACTCGGTATATCTCTAACCCGTCTTGTTGTTGGCTAGAACTAGTTTAATGGTCCGATCTGGGTGTTTAGTGCGCGGTGGTGCCGGTTTGCTAAGTTCGCAAAATTAAAGTTTATCACCGCTTCTGCATTTGGCCGTCGGATTGACGGCCGGAGCGCCGCCGTGCACTTACACTTCTCATCCCAGCAGGGGAGTTGGTTTGTCCCACAGCCATCAGTATGTCGTACTGGAGATAGTATGCGGATGCTCGTTGGGTTACGAGTACACTGAACAGGACTCGTAGGGAACTGTTGGTTGGTACTTTACCTATCGTCAGTTATCAGTTCCCTGGTGACATGAGTACAGCTTAGTCCGCTGACTTGACACTGTCACTTCGCCTCGAGTGTGTTCCCATTGTACTTTGATTACTACCCTACCACGGCTCAAAGGAGTCGTGCAAACAGGTAGTTTTTGAGTGCAGTCCCGAAGCACTTGGAGGCAATGACGGTTAGACAGGATTCGTCTCTCCCGGTATTGGGGGTTGACATCGCGCTGTGTCTAGGAGAGCCATTACACGAGTAGTCCCTGGCCAGGGCAAGCGAGATATACTGGTAGGTTTCTAGTGCTATCTCAGGGTGTTCTTGGCTTCACTCTGACACGACTTGTACCGCTATTAGGGGACTGACATTTACCGCCCCTTAGGCCCTCCATGCGATGTATCAGACGAACAGACCGGACTGTATGGAGATTGTCACATTCAGGCTCAGTAGGAGTTCAGATGGGTTTCACCTCGTCCGTCTTCTTGTCGGCATCTACCTGGGGACCGTTACGCACAGCTAGTGCCGCTTGCGGTCTGTGGTTAAACCCACTGCCAGCGTAGTGTCGAGTCTTTAGAGTCCCACACAGAAAGTTATTCGCCTTTAGGCAAAAGAGTAGAGGTCGCATGGTTTCGCGACAGGGTTCGGTCACATCCGTGCACTTGTGCACGTTTGGTGTCCGGACAGTTAACACTAGCGGGCTTTTGTTTAAGCTAGATCCTAGTGTACGTTTTGGGATTAGTTTTATCTTGGTTGTATTCGTGTTCCTCGGAACGCGGATGCGGGTGTGTATGCACAGTTGACAGAGAGACAGAGGCAGAGGATTCTCATTGGGGTTATTGGCTATTGACTGTTCACCGTTGACCATTGACTTTTGCTTAACCCTAATGAGAATAAGAAATATATTTAATGATAATATTAATTAAGTATTATTGTGTCATGGTTGTGATGAGGGGTTGACATTGTTGACTTGTTGACTTTGTTGACCGGTTGACTAGGTTGGACTAGTTGACCATCATCATTGCAATGGCTATCATTTCATGGAAAAGTCTTTTGCTTGCTTGTTTTGCTTTGCAATATGAGTGCATGAAATGATAATGCCACTTGATATGATATGAACCATCACATAATACTCAATTATTATTATTATTATTATTATTCCTTTTGGATGATGAGAGAGAGGTTGAGAAAAGGCATGCTCATTCTTGGATTTACTTTCTCTTTCTTGAGCTCTCTCATCCTCAAGCTCTCTCCCTCTTCCTCTTGATCTCTCTAGCTCAAGGTAAACTATTCTCATGTGTTGAGACTCATTGCCTTAGAGATAAAAAGACACCAAAACATTCCTCTACTCATTCTAGTTCACAAGGCCTAGCAAGCCAAGTGATCTAGTTTCTTCAAAGTTCGAAGAAGAAGCTAAAGGTAGAAGCTTTCGGGTGGATCCATCTTCGGCACAAGGAGACGATGAGGTGAGGCCGATCCGAACACCGGGAGGAGTTGAAGACGAAGGAGTTCAAGAAAGGTATAGCCCCCTAACCGAGTAGGTAAACTCTTGTTAGGTTGTTAGTTAGTCGTTTAACAAAGATCCGTATTGGTAGTCCATGTTACTACCCTCTTGAAAATCGTTTTTCACCAATTTCGCAACCCCGTAAGTACCGGGGAAGGGTAGCATGGACTTACAGTACAAACAACACATTTACAATTTAAACAATACAAACAATACAATCAAGACATCGCGGGGTTTTAAAGGGTAGATTGGTACGGAAGGTGTAAGTGGCACGAGACTGCAACCATAAGACACCTAACCTATATTCCATTGCTGTTATACCGTGGCATAAACGGTTCCTTGAGTTCCTGATACCTTAGTCTCCGGGGCAAGTGAGACTCCTCTCGTATACACTGGCATCCTTCTGTACCAAGCTACAAACAACGGCGTTAACACTAAATACAACATTAATAAAATATAATACCACTTTAAAAGTAACACACACTCTCTCTCTGTCTACTTTACTTCTCCCTTATTTTTGGGATTTACCGAGCGATTTGTTCGCTGACGACATTCTCTTTCTTCTTCTTTGAATGTCGTCAGGTGTTTCGGACCTTCAAGAGATCGAGCTCAGCGCTGAAGACTTAGACCAGTTTGTTGGATATCCTGAGTTGTAGTTTCACTTGTACTTTTTCTTTTACATTCTGTATTTTCCTTTTCTGTTATGCCACTGTTTAGGCATTACTTTCATTCAGATGTATTTACTTTTCCATGCATTGTACAAAAGAATGTTAATAAATAAAGTTGTTGTTCTATTATATCTTTTGTCTCTTGTGTATATTTCTTTTATATTGCTTAGTAAGCTTAGCGTATTTGCTTCTGAGTAAATACGTAGCGGTCTCGTCCCGTCCTCTGCCCGTATACTGGGAAGCGGGGCGTGACAAGAACACACTTAAAAGAAAGTCTCCAGAATTAAATATGTCTTTCTTATGGCATTATAGACAGGGTCACATCAATGAAACAAGGTTGACGAAGTTACATAGAGAGGGTTATTTGGATCCGTTCGAATATCAGTCTTATACAACTTGTTAATCATGTCTCATAGGAAAGATGACAAAGACTCCATTCACTGGGCACGGAGTAAGAGCGAGCGAGTTCTTGGGACTCATACACAGCGACGTGTATAGTCCAATGTCTACACATGCACGAAGTTGTTATTCATATTTCATTACTTTATGGATGTTTTCTCTAGGTATGGATATGTTTTCTTTTTGAACCATAGATCCGAGGCCTTTGAGAAATTCCGAGAATATAAGAATGAAGTGGAAAAATAAACATTCATAAGTATCAAGACACTGAGATCTGATCGATGTGGTGAATACTTAAATGCCGAGTTCATGGATTACTTAAAAGAGAATGGAATTCTCTCTCAGCTTACTCCTCCATACACACCACAACACAACGGTGTATCGGAAAGGCGGAACATAACCCCATTGGATATGGTTCGTTCCATAATGAGTAACGCTGAGTTGTCGCGATCCTTCTGGGGTTATGCACTAGAATCAGCTGCATATCTTTTAAACAAGGTTCCTACCAAGACTGTGCCTACCATACCATATCAGATGTGGAGTGGGAAGAAACCCTATCTTCAGTATCTGAAAATACAGGGATGTCCGGCTTTTGTGGAAAAGTAGCATGCAGACAAGTTCGAGGCACGCTCAGCACTGTGTAAGTTTGTAGGATACCCAAAGAACTCAAGGGGGTATCTTTATCTATTATGCAGAGGAACAAAAGTTTTTTTGTTTCTTGTCATGCCCACCTTTTAGAAAATCATTTTTAGAAAAAGGATAGTGGGAGCGCAATAGAACTGGAAGAAATTCTAGAACCACAAACTATTACTGAAAGCATGGTAGAACCAGAGGTTTCAGAAGAACCGGACATCCCCACACCACTCCACAGGAGTAGTAGGCAGCCTCATCCGGCCGAGGGATACTATGGTTTTCTCATAGACGGGGTTAGAGAGGATTGCACCATTGTATATGATGATCTAACTAGCTTCTAGCATGCCATTCAGAGCGGCGACTCGGTAAAATGGCTGGATGCATTGCGGACCGAAATAGAGTCCATCTAACAGCAACAAAGTATGCACTCTGAATATTGCTCCAGAAGGGGTAAAACCCATAGACTGCAAATGGATCTTCAAAAATAAGATTGGTGTAGATGACGGGTTGAAACATATAAGGCTAGACTTGTTGCAAAAGGTTTTCATCAAAGACCTGGTTTGGACTATGATAAAACCTTTTCTCCAGTGGCTATGCTCAAATCCATTCGGATCCTACTTTCCATTTCTACCTTCCATGATTGTGAGTTTTGGCAGATGGACGTGTAGACGGCTTTTCTAAATGGATATTTGGAAGAGTGCATCTATATGGATCAGCCAGAGGGTTTCAGCCAGTGTGGGAGTAGCGGGAATGTGTGTAAGTTGCTTAAGTCCATTTACAGACTAAAGCAGGTATCGCGGAGTTGGAACATCTGTTTTGATGAGACGGTCAAAGAATTCGACTTTATCAAAAATACGGATGATCCATGCATTTATAATAAGATTGTAGCGAGAATTGTGGGATTCCTCGTCTAGTATGTGGATGATATTCTCTTGATAGGACATTCTTATGCTATAATCAGTCAAAAGATTCTTGTCACAAAGGTTCTTCATGAAAGACCTGGGTGATGCCAACTACATTCTGGGGATCCAGATCTATCGTGATAGATCAAAGAGGATAGTGGGACTTTCACAGTCAAGGTACATCAACACTATACTGAAAATATTTAGTATGGAAGATTCTAAACGCTGTAGTCTACCAGCTTGTCACGGAATCACGCTCTCCAAAGAGATGTCTCCCAAAACTGATTTGGAAAGTGCTAGCATCACATCTATACACTACGCTTCTGCGGTAGGCTCTATAATGTATGCGATGTTGTGTACCAGGCCAGATGTTATGCACTCAGCGTGGTAAGCCAGTATCAGTCAAACCTAGGGGAGAAGCACTGGATAGAAGTAATGAACATTCTCAAGTACCTGAGAAGGACTAAGGAGATGTTCTTGGTGTATGGCAGATAAGACCTTCAGATCGAGGCCTTTGATGACTCCAGCTTCCAGAGTGACAAGGGTGACTCCAAGTCCATGTCGGGTTATTTCTTTACCCTTAATGGAGAGGCGGTCTGTTGGAAGAGCTCCAAGCAGGGCACCATTGCAGACTCGACATTGGAAACGGAGTATTTCGCTGCATAAGACACCGCAAAAGAGGCAGTCTAGATGAGAAAGTTCTTAACTAAACTTCAGGCGGTTCCTTCCATTGTTGGTCCTATACTTTAGTATTGACAACAAATGGCGCTATAGCTTTAGGGAAGGAACCCAGATCCCATCAGAGGTCCAGACATATCTTGAGGCGGTACCACATAATCAGGGAGATCGAGGTGAGGAGAGTAGATACAGAGAACAACACTGCAGATCCACTCACCGATGCCATCCCTCAAACACTGATCGAGAGGCTATTCGAGATCATTGGTCTGCAATACGCTAATATATGGCCTTAGTGCAAGTGGGAGATTGTTAGTGATATATGCCCTAGAGGCCATTATTGTATCATACTGGATTGTATATTACTTAATAGAAGCTTGGGATATACATGGATATAGTAACAGTCTTGCTCGAAATGGTAGTATTCTACCTGGTTTGTTTTTACCTCAATATGTGCATGTGTTTTTACATATTGGTAGAGCCCTTAGGATCTTTTCTTGACTACCAGCGTTGTGATGGTAGTCACAGTAGTGAGGGCTGGGCAGTCTATAAGAACATCCTTATACAGGTCCCTAGTCGTAGGATTATCAAGACGGGGCATCGATAGTCCAGAGTATACTAGTGTATACGCTTCTCATCCCAGCAGGGGAGATGGTCTGTCCCACAGCCATTAGTACGTCGTACTAGAGATAGTATGCAGGTGCTCATTGGGTTATGAGTACACTGGACAGGACTCGTCAGGAACTGTTGGTGGGTATTATACCTATCGTCGGGTAGCAATTCCTATGTGACATGAGTACAGCATAGTCTGTTGACTTGACACTGCTACTTCTTCTCAAGTGTGTTCCCACTGTATTTTGATTACTACCCTACCACGACCCAAAGGAGTCGTGCAAACAGGTAGTAGTTGGGTGCAGTCCTGAAGCACTTGGAAGCAGTGGTGGTTAGATAAGATTCGTCTCTCCTGGTATTGGGGGTTGATATCTCGTTGTGTTTGGAAGGACATTACATAAAGTCCTTGGCCAAGGCAAGTGAGATTTACTGATAGGTACTCCAGTAGTTTCTTAGGGTGTTTTTGGATATTCTCCGACACGACTTATTGCGCTATTAGGGGTCTGACAATTACCGCCCCTCTAGACCCGATATGCGATACTCTTAGACGAACAGACCGGACTGTACGAAGATTGTCACAAATAGGCTCGGTAGGAGCTCATATGAGTTATTCTCATCGGCCTTCTTATCGACATATACCCGGGGGCCGTTATGTGCAGCTAGTACTGCTTGCAGCTTGTGGTTAAACCCACTGCCAGCATAGTGTCGAGTCTTTAGAGTCCCACACAGAGGGTTTCCCTGCATTGAGTAAAAGATGTAGGTCGTATGGTTTTACGAAAGGGTTCGATCACGAACGTGTACTTATGCACGAATGATGATTCGGACAGATAATACTAGTGTGCTTTGGTTTAAGTCGGATCCTAGTATTATACCGATGTATTATTTTCGTCTCTTTTGTATTCGTATTTTTCGGAATACAGATACAGGTATGTATAAACTGTTAGTTATATGTATGCTCTAGAGGCCTTTACTGTACATATAATGTATATTGTAGTGGATGCTTGGACATATATAGGGAGGAATTTCTTGCTCGACATGATAGTATGCAATCTGGTTGCTCTTTATCTTAACATGTACACTTATTGTCTCTCTATTACATGTTGATAAAGCCCTTAGGATGAGTACTTGACTACCGGGATTATGATGCGGATCATACTAGTGGGGCAGAGGTAGTCGGCAAGTACATCCTTCAAATGTTCCTAGTCGTGGGAGTATCGAGACAGGGCATCGATATTCCAGAGTAGACTAGCGTATACGCTTCTCGACCCATATGATGGGCGATGGATGATCCCACATCTATTGGTGTTTTACATCAGAGAAGGTATACGGGTGCTCAGTGGAGACTGGGTACACTGAACGGACTCGCCCAGAACTCCTAGATAGTATTATACCTATCGTCAGATAGCAGTTCTCTGGTGACACTGGTACAGGTTAGTCTGTCGACCCGAGATCGTCATAGAGTCTTTGTGTGATTCCTACTATGCTTTGATTTCCACCTTACCACGTTCAAGAGATCGTGCGAAACGGTGGTTTTGGGGTACAGTCCCGAGTCATATGGAGGCAATGAGTGATAGGAAGGGATTCGTCTCTCCCGGTATTGGGGGTTGATGTTGCGCTATGCTCGATTGGCCATAACAAGAAATCCCTGGCCAGGGTTGCTTAGATCTACTGGTAAGTGTTATCGGTAGTTTCTCGAACCGTTATGGAGATTGCATCGGCATGACGTATCAGGCTATTGGGGTCTGACGTTATACCACCCCCAGGCTGTGATATGCGACATATCAGATGAAGAGGAAGGACTGTACGGTAGTGTTACTGATTGGATTTGCAAGAGTATGAGCATGCTTGATTGTTGATCTTCTGATCGCTCAATGCCCGGGTGGCCGTTACGTTTAGCAGACCGCTTGCGGCTTGTGGGTGACTGATATGATTACCACCTACTACCGGCGTATTGACGAGTCTTTAGAGTCCTACACAGAGGTTTCCTAACTGAAGCAAAACGAAGTAGGAGCACATATGTGATATGTGCGGGACCGAGATTAATACGATTATGTGATACCTTATTCTATTCTCGCGATATGCTATATCGGTCGGTTATATGTGATATAGCCGGGTTATCGAATCAAGTGTTAATTCGATAAATGGATACATTCGATATTAGTCGGTTGTATGTGATATAGCCGGATTATTAAATCTAGTGTTGATTTAATAATTTAATATATAATTATATATTTGATATATTATCTTACATTAACTAATATTAGCTCACTTAAGATTTTTTTTTCTCACTTGTGTACACTTAGTATATATGTGATATATATTAATGTACATTATTTTGTGTCATGCTAGATGATACATGTTACATGGGTGTATTAGACTCGCACCATGCTATAATAATGTGAGGTTTTATTTATTTAAATTAATTCAATATTAGTTGGAAATTGTCATGCTTGGAAGCTTGGAGAAGCTTAAAGCATCTTTGACTTAGTCCACTAGTTTTATTTTACTTGTAGATATTTATTAACCTAACCATTATTGTTAGCCATTGTATAGTCTCTACATGAGTTAGTATATGATACTAACTCACCCATGGTTGCTATTCTCACTCAATTTTCCATTCACACTTCATCTTCTTCCTCATCTCCAAAAAGCTTTCTAGCTTCATGAGAGGTGAAGAAATATAATGAGAAAATTATGTCTAAAGTGAGCAAAATTCTTACTTCATCAACCTCTTCTCTACTAGCCATTTAGATTGGGTTTTTTCTTCAATAGTTCATTACTTAGTGAAGAGGTAGTTTGTGTTAGTGTCTCCTCGACGTAGATCATCTTCGGCCTCGAAGACTTCAAGCAAGCTTGTTCATTTCACCTTGTGGAGCCTCACTAGAGTCCGGGAGATCACAACTTGGAGCGATGGGACTACTACACGGAGCTATTGAAGAGAAGGACCGGTCTACAAAGGTTGTATTCCTTGTTCACATAGATGTAATGATGTTTACATGCTTGTTCGTCTAATTCTCTAGTTTACATTCTAGCGTTAGGGTTTTTTAGCGCGCCAAATTTTTGAAAACGGTATGGACGATGCCTCCCGAAACCTAGCGGTTCCCTAGGGAACCCAGCAGTGGTATCATAGCCATGCAAGAGAATTAGACGATGTTGTAGTATTACGAAACCGAAACTACTCCGAAAAACCCGAAACAATGACCCAGTTTTTGTCGAAGTTTTAAGAGTGTCTAATTTTTTTTTAAGAAGTTGCAGAATGTTATATGAGATGTAACATGAACACAGTAGAAATTTGAACCCTCCCCACCGGAATTTGGCCGGCCCCAAGTGAGAAAAATCCGGCCTGGCCGATTTTGGGAAATGTTCTGGTCTTCAAAGTTTTTATCGTGTTCTAGTCTTTGGGTTTTGGTGTTTCAGGTGTTGCTTGTTTTTGCTAAAATTACATGTGATGTCATCTTTGTGCAAAGGCAATTCGGAGTGTTTCGTAGTCGTAATTCTAATATCTATTCGGGTTATTTAGACATTGTTAAAAAGTTCGAACGGATATCAATAACCCATTTTTTCCTTTGCTGGAAATTTTGCAAGAGTTGGATTTTTTCCAAGTTTAAAATCTTCAGAAAATCGTGCAGGTATTTTCTATGGACCCTCTAGAAGAACGAAACCCTAAGTCGATTATGTGATCGTCGGAACCGCCATCAAACCCTAGGGTTTGTGGTAGTTCCGCGGCACCACAGGTGAGGCAAGGGTTGACCCTTCTACGGTTGGTCCATAGATGTTGTGGCATGTTCTGGGTACTTTTTGAACTCCGCTCAAGTGTTGAGCTCTTTGGGAAATTTTGGGTGTTTGTATATTCGATCGAAAAGTTTAACATCTTCTAGCTATCTGTGATTGTAATACAATATTTTGAATCCACATATTTAGTTATGTGATAACTAGTTTGAATTTTATAAATCTAGCAAATTAGTCTCATTTGATCGGTTGTCACGGAATTTTGATGTGGATCAAAAGTCCGTCGTAATTACGTAGCTTACGCGGATACTCGCCGAGTAACCTTACTAGATAGCCATGCCCTATAGCCCCGACCAAGTGACTGTAGGAGAACCCCGTTGCCAAAAGCATCCGTTCGGGTGCTCGCGGCCGCGGTGTTCCGCCAAAGTGCACTTCGTCGATGGCATCGGGGGTGCGGCCGTCTACTAAAGTTTCCGACGAGCATTCAATCTGGATGTCAGGAATCTTGTTGAATTACCCGACTGGTTATTAAAAAGCGTTTTCAATATCGAGACTAAAATGCGGGGTTTATAATTGTTAGGCATGTGATGTCTAAGGAATTCATTTGGTTAGGCATGAAATCTAAAGTATGTGATACATTAGGTTTATGATGTCTAAGGTGGTTGTGGATTCCAATTGTTGTAGATTTTCATTTTCTTTTCTGCGACCGTAAGTGTAATATGTGGTGTATCGCCGGTTTCGTTGCTATATGTCAACGACAATTGGGATACGCATATTTACTTACGTTGATGACATGTGATGTTATGTGTTGCTGTGATATGTTATATTGGTTCGTCATGTTTGAATAGCCGGGTTTTTTTAATGTGAGATGAGAGTTTTTCATTTTCATTCATGTAAAAACTTGTATGTAATATTCTTTTATTGGGGCACTTCTGGGTTGAGGATGATGTTACCATTGATGTATATTATTTACTTTTCCGCATTAGGATAGACCCAAGGAGGAGAGCACAAGTAACCATGTTCTAGAGTCCAGTGGGAGACCATCTCGAGGAGTCGAGTCCGGGTCTCCTAACTCTAGAATTGGTAGGGTTGCTTGCCGCTCTCGTAGGGGTCTAGGGATGTGGATTTGGATATTCATCGCGACCGTGGAATCCGCGTTTTTTATTGGCTTAATTTAAAACACGGAATTCCTAGTATATCCAATATTTCATATGTGTTCTTCTGCTGCTGATATTCTGTGATGTGATCACTTGATATGTTGAGACGAATGATTATATTATATATATGATATATAATTAATATTCTTGCTTTCGTTTCTTCTGTGATGCTTAGGAAGCATAAATAATGGGACTTCGTTAATGAGATTAATGAAATAAAAGAAAGCTAAAGATGTTGTAGAATCTTGTTTTAAAAACTGGTAGCTCTAGTTCTTGCTTTGCCTGTCGGTATTCCTTGCAGAATATCCAGCAACTTATTCGATAAGGAAAGAGCCGAGATCCCTTCATCGGGAGTGACCTCTTTAGCGAAACTGGCAGACGCTACAACCCACTCGGTGCTGTTTTTTGATTGCTTCTTTAGTTCTTTCTTTGCATAGTGATATTTTTGAAATATCCAGCACCTCATTCGATGAGGAAAGAGCCGAGATCCCTTCACCGGGAGTGACCTCTTTAGCAAAACTAGCAAAAGCCTCAAAAACACTCCTATTTAAAATCATTAGATTCTACAACGATATCATGTTCATTACGCAAAAGGTTTTATTAAAAACCTGTCGTAGCCTTCTGTCATTTCAGATAAGGATTGTTTAGTATTCGTGCTGCGTTTGTTGACCTTAGCCAAGGCGTAGTGTGCGGTAGAAAATTAGTATTTATCTGCAAGCATATGATGCGATTGAGTTAGGGTAGTCGTACGACTTTGTTGACCTTAGCCATGGGTCGTACTGGTGGGTTTAATTCAATCAAGAAATGACGGGTTGAACATGGCTAGCGCTTATGATTTGTTGACCTTAGCCAAGGTCATAAGTTGCTAGGGGCAAAATATTATCGGGAATTTCAAGTGTTGAAATTTGCAATGAGATTACATACCTTCTATGAGATAGTTGGATCCCGATACCCACTGCGAGTAAGAGTTACTCCTCGGAAAGTTTTGCACATTACAATTAGCCGATCAAGTAGGTGTCTAGAAAGGTGTTGACGGGGTTACGCCCCTGGGAAAACGAGGTTTATTTTAATTAGGCCCGTGCGAAAGCATGGGGAACTTCCCTCAAAGTACCGACACTGGCCTGGCCGAAAGATTGGCGAACTTGTAGAGTGTAATTAATCCTGGATAGTCTTACTTTTTAGGATTTGAAGGAAGATTTGATAAAAACAGTGGGAGCCATCCTGATTAAATGAAATGATAACCAATCTGATCTTACAAGAACGCACGCAGAGTGTTTTCTTCTCTCTCTCTCCTGGTAGCGACCATATCACGCCTTAATCAAGATAATAATATGGATGTTTTGAACGAACCTGATTATTATACTGAGCTGGGGAACGTTGGTTCTGCTCTATCTTATAATTGTTATAAGTCCGAGCAGGAAATAGGAGAATACCAGGATTCCTTTGCCGCCCAATGTGAAGAAAAAGCATATTGATGCATATTCTTCGGGTGTGTTCATCACCGAGAACTGTTTCTCAGTATACTCTACGTCCTGGGTATGAGATACCGGATCAGGATCCCGTATATGTAATCTGTTAAATGGGCTACAGAAAGGTAGAGAACTGAGATTGGGTGACATGTCTCTAAGTGTAGAGAATGGTGCAACTGTTGCAGCCAAATCAGTTGGCAGATATCACCTTGTATTAAATACATTGATTCTGAACAAATGTTATTATATACCGAACCTGATATACTACATTACATCATTTCTTTATTAAGTTAAAGAAGGATATAATTTTGTATTTCTGGATAATGTTGTGAACATTTTCCTTGATCAAGAGTTGATTGGATCAGGCACGTTATGTAATGGCATATACGTTCTAAATCAAACCACGGTTCAAAGTAATTAAAACACACACAAGAGGAGTAGTTCAGAAATGAACGAAACCTTCTTGTGGCATTGTAGACTAGGTCATATCAATGCGACACGACTAGCTAAGTTAAATAAGGATGAATATTTGAATCTGTTCGAATTTTTCATCTTATGATACTTGCCAGTTTTGTGTTAAAGGTAAAATGACCAAAACTCCGTTTATTGGAAATGGAAGATGAGTTGTTGAACTCTTGGGACGGATACATGATGATGTATACGGTCTGATGTCTACACAATGCCCGGGCTGGTTCTTTGTACTTCATTACATTCATTGACGATCTCACAAGATTCGGACATATGTTCATGTTGAAACACGAGTCTAAAACTTTTGAGAAATTCAAGAAATATAAGTACGAAGTAGAGAACCATACGGGTAAAAGTATTAAGTCCTTCGATGTGATCGGAGAAGGAAAATACTTGGGCATGGTGTTCCCGGAGTTTCTAAAAGGAGAATGTGATTCTCTCTCAGCTTACTCCATCGAGTACACCACAACACAAACCGTGTATCAGGGCTTAGGTATCACACCCTATGAGATATGGTGCGCTCTATGATGAGTACTGCTGAGTTGTCTGTTTCCTTTTGGGGTTATGCACTCGAGAAGCTGCATACCTATTGAATGGGGTTCCATCCAAATCAATGCCTACCACTCCATATGAGATATGGAATGGGAAGAGACCATCTTTTAAACGAATTAAAATATGGGGTTGTCTAGCTTATGTTGAAAAGCAAAATCCGGACAAGCTCGAGGCAATGTCATTTCTGTATAAATTTGTTGGATATCCCAAAGATTTGCGAGGGTATATCTTCTACCAAACTGAGGAGCAAAAGGTGTTTTGTTTCTCAGCATGCCACCTTTTTAGAAAAGGAATTTCTTGTGAAGAAATTAGTAGTCATGAGGTAGAACTGGAGGGAGTTCTAGCTAGACAAACTAACAGCTAATGATTTGGTGGAACCAAATGATTCAATAGTCTCCAATGAAGCTCAGCCTCTCCGCGAATCTGGTAGGGTTCCTCATCCACCTGAGTGATACTACGGTTTCCTCGGTGATGGTGGGAGCGAGGATTGCATCATGGTAGATGATGACCCAACTAGGTTCAGGCAGGCCATCACGAGTGGGGACTCTGTGAAATGGCTGGATGCTATGCAATCAAAGATGGAATCTATATACACCAACAAAGTATGACTTTGTAAGTTGCACCTGAATGGGTAAAACCCATCGGGAGCAAGTGGATCTTGAGAAGATTCTTGGTGTATATGGAAAAGTTGAGACTTTCAAAGTTATGCTTAGGTCCATCAGGATTAAAGCAGGCATCGTGGAGTTGGAACATCTGTTTTGATGTGGCAGTCAAAGAGTTTTACTTCATCAAAAAGATAGATGAACCTTGTATATAAAATAAGGTTGTAGAGAGTAAGGCTGTCTTCCACGTTTTGTACGTAGATGACATACTCTTGATAGGAAATGGTTTCCTATGCTACACTCGGTCAAGCTCCTCTTATCAAGAGGATTCTCCATATAAGATCTGAATGATACCTACTACATCTTATGGATTATGATCTATGATGATAGATCTAAGTGGATGTTAGGAGTGTCCCAAATCCAGGTACATTAACACCATACTAAAGGGGTTTAGTATGGAAGATTCTAAGCGTAGTGGCTCGTCCACTTACTCAGGAATCACTCTCTCCAAAAAGATGTCTTCCAAGAGTGATTTAGAGAGAGCTCACGTATAAGGGATACCCTATGCTTCGGCAGTAGGCTCTATCATGTATGCGATGTTATGTACCAGACCAGATGTAGCTAACTCACTAGGTGTAGTGATCAGGAATCAATCGGATCTTGGGAGAATCACTGGAAAGCTATGGAGGAAATTCTTAAGTACTTGAGAAGCACTAAAAGAATGTTCTTGGTTCGAGCATCCAGAGTGATAAGTTCGACTGAAAATCAGTCACAGGCTTTGGATTTTACCCTCAGTGGAGGGACGGTATGTTGGAAGAGTTCCAAGCTAGATACCGTGGCATACTAGATGATAAAGGCGGAATACATCGCTACCAACGATGCTACCAAAGAGGTTGTCTTGATAATTCTTGGTCATGAGATGAACATGGTTCCTACCATTGAGCGTCCAATAACTGTTATTGTGACAACAATGGAGTTGTGGCTTTGGCCTAAGAACGCAGGTCCCATCAGCGTTCCAGACATATTCTGAGGACAGTATCACCTGATCAGGGAGATGTTTGATCTCCAAGGGATCGAGGTTAGGAGAGTTGACGCGAAGGATAACACGGCGGATCCACTCACAGAGGCTTTTTCACAGAGAGACTTTTATGGGACGTTGGGTATGAGATACTACAACAAATGGCCTTAGTGCAAGTGGGAGATTGTTAGTTATATGTATGCCCTAGAGGCCATTACTGTACATACGATGTATATTGTAGTGGATGCTTGGACATATATAGGGTGGAATTCCTTGCTCGATATGATAGTGTGCTATCTGGTTGCACTTTATCTTAACATGTACACTTATTGTCTCTCTATTACATGTTGATAAAGCCCTTAGGATGAGTAGTTGACTACTAGGATTATAATGCGGATTATACTAGTGGGGCAGAGGTAGTCGGCAAGTACATCCTTCAAATGTTCCTAGTCGTTGGAGTATCGAGACAGGGCATCGATATTCCAGAGTAGACTAGCGTATACGCTTCTCGACCCATATGATGGGCGATGGATGATCCCACATCCATTGATGTTTGATATCAGAGAAGGTATACGGGTGGTCAGTGGAGACTGGGTACACTGAACGGACTCACTGAGAACTCCTAGATGGTATTATACCTATCGTCAGATAGCACTTCTCTGGTGACACCGGTACAGGTTAGTCTGTCGAACCGAGATCGTCATAGAGTCTTATGTGATTCCCACTATGCTTTGATTTCCACCTTATCATGTTCAAGAGATCATGCAAAATGGTGGTTTTTGGGTACAGTCCCGTGTCACATGGAGGAAATGAGCGATAGGAGGGGATTCGTCTCTCTCGGTATTAGGGGTTGATGTTGCGCTATGCTCGATTGGCCATAACAGGAAATCCCTGGCCAGGGTTGCTTAGATCTACTGGTAAGTGTTATCAGTAGTTTCTCGAATCGTTATGTACCTTGCATCGGCATGACTTGTCAGGATATTGGGGTCTGACGTTATACCACCCCCAGGCTGTGATATGCGACATATCAGATGAAGAGACCGGACTGTACGGTAGTGTTACTGATTGGATTCGCAGGAGTATGAATAGGCTTGCTTGTTGATCTTCTGATCGCTCAATACCCGGGAGGCCGTTACGTTTAGCAGACCGCTTGTGGCTTGTAGATGACGGATATGATCACCACCTACTGCCGGCGTATTGACGAGTCTTTAGAGTCCTACACAGAGGTTTCCTGGCTCAAGCGAAACGAAGTAGGAGCACATATGTGATATGCGCGGCACCGAGATTAATACGAGTATATGTAATACCGTATTCTATTCTCGCAATATGTGATATCGGTCGGTTATATATGATATAGCCGGGTTATCGAATCAAGTGTTGATTCGATAAATGGATACATTCGATATTAGTCGGTTGTATGTGATATAGCCGGATTATTAAATCAAGTGTTGATTTAATAATTTAACGTATAATTAGATATTTGATATATTATCTTACATTAACTAATATTAGCTCACTTAAGATTTCTTTTTCTCACTTGTGTACACTTAGTATATATGTGATATATATTAATGTACATTATTTTGTGTCATGTTAGATGATACATGTTACATCGGTGTATGAGACTCACACCATGCTTATAATAATGTGAGGTTTTATTTATTTAAAGTAATTCAATATTAGTTGGAAATTGTCATGCTTGGAAGCTTGAAGAAGCTTAAAGCATCTTTGACTTCGTCCACTAGTTTTGTTTTAATTGTAGATATTTATTAACCTAACCATTATTGTTAGCCATGGTTTAGTCTCTACATGAGTTAGTATATGATACTAACTCACCCATGGTTTCTATTCTCACTCATTATTCCATTCACACTTCATCTTCTTTCTCATCTCCAAAAAGCTTTCTAGCTTCATGAGAGGTGAAGAAATATAGTGAGAAAATTATTTCTAAAGTGAGCAAAATTCCTACTTCATCAAGCTCTTCTCTACTAGCCATTTAGATTGGGTTGTTTCTTCACTAGTTTATTACTTAGTGAAGAGGTAGCTTGTGTTAGTGTCTCCTCGACGTAGATCATCTTCGGCCTCGAAGACTTCAAGCAAGCTTGTTCATTTCACCTTGTGGAGCCTCACTAGAGTCCGGGAGATCACTACTTGGAGCAAAGGGACAACTACACGGAGCTATTGAAGTGAAGGACCGGTCTACAAAGGTTGTATTCCTCGTTCACTTAGATGTAAAGATATTTACATGCTTGTTCGTCTAATTCTCTAGTTTAGATTCTAGCATTAGGGTTCTTTATCGCGCCATATTTTTGAAAACGGCATGGACGATGCCTCCCAAAACCCAGCGGCGCCCTAGGGTACCCAGCATATACGGATGATCGGCATTTTTGTAATTTTTTCAAAGGTTCTTCTAGAAGAGACACCTCATAATTGTATTTATCATTTTAGTTTAAATGATTATTCATTTTATGAGTTGGTAAAATGAGGTGTATTTTGCATAAAATTGTGCATGGCGTTTGGTGACACTTGTGGGGTTTTCATCCCATGACTCACCAAGTTGATATTGAACCATATTTCATTTTCCAATATGATTTATTCATTAGGAAAAAGGGGATGGTTCAGTTTGGAGCTGAGAAAGTTCATTCTCTTTTCTTATGCAAAACTTGACTAGCATTCTCCTTAAGTATTCTTCTTCTACCTCAAGCCATTCTTTTCTCATAAGTTGAGAATCCTATGGCTATGAGAGACAAACCATTCCATCTATATTCTCTACATCATCTACGATATCTATTGTAGCGAACTAGGAGCCCTAGTTACTTCAGTTGAGGTGGGAGCTCAATCTACAGACTCTCGGGTGGATCATCTTCGACTCGAGGAGGCCGATGAGGAAGCGCCGATCCGTTACCATCCTTGGAGCCTATGACGAGGTGGAGGATAGCGAAAAGAAGACCTGAAGGACATGATTCATGAGGTATAAACTTCTTTCTGAGTAGTTAACCTCTTGCATGTTTGCTAGTTAGGGTTTAGCAACGATCCTGGAGTTCAAATCGGAGTTGCGATCATTGTAAAATCCGTTATTAAAATATTCCGCCTCCCCGTGGACCCACGGCGTGCACGACATCGAATTACACATACAAAGGACAGGCAGCAGCGCCTCAGCAACTAAGCGTTGGAAGGAATGAGTTACGTAACTCCCCGACCAAATGATAAACCATGGACCGAAACATCCCTAAACTAGCATTTCTCTCCGAGCATGCAGATGATGGACCGAAACGTCCCAAAACTAGCATTTCTCTACGAACAGGGAGATGTTGGACCGAAACATCCCTAAACTAACATTTCACTCCGAGCATAGAGATGACGGACCGAAACGTCCCTAAACAAGTATTTCACTCCGAACACGAAAATGTTGGACCGAAACGTCCCTGAACTAGTATATCATCCCGAAAAAAGAAATGTTGGACCAAAATGTCTCTAAATAAATACGTCGTCCCAAACACGAGAATATTGGACCGAAATATCCCTAAAACTAATATGCGCCTTGAAATCTATATTGCAATTGAAGTCCCACCAGCGAAAATTGCAACTTAAGTCCCACCGGCTACACAGCTACTCCAGTGATGAAGCCACCCTAAGTCCTTCCGGAAAACAGATGGGTCACCTGCAGCGAAGTTACTTTTGAGAGTTTCACCGTTTGAAAAAAAACAGTATTTCCACAAGCAAAAGGGCACGGATGAAAACCCGAAAGGGCGCCGTGAGTAAAAACAGCAGGACTGCCGGTGAGTTTGTGAAAACTCGAGAATGTGAAAACCCGATAAATAAAAAATATGTGTGTACTTGCAAGGTCCTCTCGACCTTATGAAGAAAAAATACCTGCATGGGATCCTTACGACTCACAAAGGAGCAACACACTTAGGAGTCCATACGATTCCTAAGGAAAAATTACACTTGCAAGATCCTCACGAATCGTAAGGAGAATTCCCTCTTGTTAGTTATATATATGCCCTAGAGGCCATTGTTGTACATATGATGTATATTATGATGGATGCTTAGATATATACAGAGAGGACTTTCTTGCTCGTCATGATAGTATGCTATTTGGTTTCACTTTATCTTAACATGATGACTTGTATTGGTTTACTGTCTTTCTCTCACATGTTAATAAAGCCCTTAGGATCTGTACTCGACTACTGGGACTATGATGAGATCATTCTAGTGGGGCCACGGTAGTCGATGAGTACATCCTATAACTGTTCCTAGTCGAGGGTATATCGAGATAGGGCATCGATACACCAGAGTAGACTAGCGTATACGCATCCTGACCTATATGATGGGCGATGGATGATCCCATATCCATCGGTGTTTGACATCAGAGATAGTGTATGGGTGCTCGGTGGAGACTGGGTACACTGGACGGACTCACCGAGAACTCCCAGGTGGTGATATACCACACATCAGATGGCAGTTCTCCGGTGACACTGGTACAGGGTAGTCTGTAGACCCGAGATCGTCATAGTGTCTTGTGTGATTCCCACTGTGCTTTGATTTCCACCTTACCACGTCCAAGAGGGCGTGCAAAACGGTGGCTTTTGGGTACAGTCCCGAATCATATGGAGGCAATGAGCGATAGGAGGGGATTCATCTCTCCCGGTATAGGGAGTTGATGTTGTGCTGTGTTCGATTGGCTATAACTGGAAGTCCCTGGGCAGGGATGATATAGAGATTTACTGGTAAGTGTTACTAGTAGTTTCTCGACCCGTTATAAGACACACATCGACACGACTTATCGGTTACTGGTGTCTGACGTTTACCACCACTAGACTTGATATGCGACATATCAGACGAACAGACCGGACTGTACGGGAGTGTTACTGATTGGATTCACAGGAGAACGCACAGGCTAGCTTGTTGATCTTCTGATCGCTCAATACCTGGGTGGCTGTTACGTTTAGCTGACCGCTTGCAGCTTGTGGGTGTTTTGATATGATCATCACCTGCTACCGGCGTATTGACGATTCTTTAGAGTCCTACACAGAGGTTTCTTGGCTCAGGCGAAACCGAGTAGAGGCACATATGTGATATGTGCAGGACCGAGGATAATGCGATATGAGATACCGTATTATATTCTCGCGATATTTAGATATGAACCGGGACATCGGATCAAGTGTTGATTCGATGAATCGGTACATGATATATTAGTCGGTTATATTCGATATAGCCGGATCGTCGGATCAAGTGTTGATTCGATGATTTAATGTATAATAATACATATATGATATATTATTACATTATCTAATATTGGCTTGCTTTATTATTTCATTTTCTCACTGGATGATACATTGATATATATGCGATATATGTTAATTGTATTATTTTCTTTTGTTGCAAATATATAATATATATGTGATATATATTATTGTGACATGATATGATTTATTATTAAACATGTTTAAGGATGATTAAATGAGGTTAGGGTTTGATTAGGGTTAGTTGCTTCATGCACATTCTAGAAGCTTTTCCTTTTGTCAAGTTTAAGATATTATGGTTGATATTTCTTGGTGACTCATTTCTAAACCTAACCAAACCCAAACTCTAGTTTATGCTCTACAAACTCTTAGCCACTCATCCTTGACCATGGTTGATATATCAATCATATAGATTTCTTTTCTATTCATCACAAAAGGAATTATCATTTCTATTACCATCTTCTTCTCTCTTGATTTTGAGCTCAATAGAAATTCATATTGTGATGATAAATTATGAGAAAATGATTTAAAAAGAAAGCATAAATACTACTCTCTCATGCTCATCTCATCTAGCCCATGAGATTAGTGTGTTCATCTCTTTAGAGTGAGAAAGCTTGAGTTATTGAAACTTCGGCGTAGATCATCGGAGATTTGGAACACTTCAAGCTAGCATGGATCGTTCGAGTCGTGGAGCCTCTCTTGAGTCCGAGAGATCATGGATCGCGGCAAAAGGACTTCTACTCGGAGCTTGTGAAGCGAAGAAGCGGACTACAAAGGTTGTAATCCCTCACACTTAGATAAAAAGTTGTTATCTTGCATGCTTAACCCTAATTATCTAGCAAAGATCCTGTCTTTGGGTTGTTCGGCACGTCTAAATTTTTATCCGGGCATGTTTGATGCTATATGAACCTTCACTAGTGTGAGATAGGAACCCTACAGTGGTATCAGAGCCTAGCTAGAGCATTAGGCGATGTGTTTACGAAATTAAAACTCCGATCGAACCCGAACCGACGAAAATAACCCCCTCTCTGGAAATTTTTCAAAATCTGGGATTTTTCGAAATTAAAAATACCTAAAAAAAATCAGCAGGGAATTCTAAGAATTACCATGAAACACGGGCCCACAACTCCACTAAACCGCGGCGAAAACATGCTTTTTGCGGCGGTTCCGCGGCGGAATTTCGGAATTAGGACACGTGGATTTCATGGTAATATCCTTAGGTGCTTGTTGATGCTTCTGGGTATTTTTAAAGTGATTCAAGTGTTGAATATTCTGGGGTTTGCTTTGTAATCGTAGATTCGATCGGAATATTTAAATTCGTTGTTATTTCCGGATATTTAGAAACTGTTAAACTATTTGAACGGATATCATTAACCCACTTTATCCCGGCACGGCAAACTTTCAAGTGTTGAATTTTTATCGGGTTTAAATCTTTCGGAGAAATTGTACAAGTTAAGCGGTGGACCCTCTAGAAGACCACAAACCTTAACTCGATTATGTGACCATCTTGAACTGCCTTTTGAACCTTCGGGTTTGGGGCAGTACGGCATGCCATATGTGAGGCGTTGGCTTGACCCTTCTACGGCTGGATCACTGGTACTGTGACATATTCTGGGATTATTTGAACTTCGCTCAAGTGTTGAGCACTTTAGGAAATTTTGGGTATTTGATTATCTGTTCGAAAAGTTTAATACTGTCTATTTATCTGGAATGTGATACAATATGTGGAATTCATAGAGTTAGGCATGAAATGCGAAGTATGTGATATTTCGGATTTACGATGTCTAAAGTGATTGTGGATTCCAAATGTTGTAGTTTTACACTTTCTTTTCTGTGACCGTAAGTGTAACATGTGATATCGCCGGTTTCGTTGCTATATGTCAACGACAATTGGGATGCGCATATTTACTTACGTTGATGATATGTGATATTATGTATTGCTGTGATATGTTATATTGGATCGTCGTCTTTTGAATAGCTGGGGGTTTTATGTGAGATGAGGGTTTTTATTTTCATTCATGTAAAATTCATTTGTAATGTAATATTCTTTTATTTGGGGCACTTCCAGGTTGAGGTTGATGTCACCGGTGTATATTATTTACTTTTCCGCATTAGGTAGACCCAAGGAGGGGAGCACAAGTAACCGGGTTCTAGGGTCCAGTGGGAGGCCATCTCGAGGAGTCGAGACCGGGTCTCCTAACCCTAGAATTGGCAGTATTACTTGACGCTCTCGTAGGGGTCTTGGGATGTGGGTTTGGATATTCGTCGCAACCGTGGAATCCGTGTTTTATACAGGCTCGTATTGAAAACACGGACGTCCTAGTATATCCAATATTTCATATATGTTCTTCTGCTGTAATGTTCTGTGATGAGATCATATTACTGCCTGAGACGAATACTTATACTATATATATATGCTGATATATAAATATTACTGCTTTCGTTTCTTCTGTGATGCTTAGGAAGCATAAGCTGATGGGATTTTATTAATGAGATTAATAAAAAGAAAAGAAACCTAAAGATGTTGTAGAATCAAAACTTTATAAAAAGGGTAGCTACAGTTTTGCTTTGCGCAGTGATATATATGATATGTCCTGCATCTTATTCGATGAGGAAAGAGCCGAGATCCCTTCTCCGGGAGTGACCTCTTTAGCAAAACTGGCAGATGCTACAAAACTCGATTTGTTTTTTGATTGCTTTTATAGTTCTTGCTTTGCACAGCCATATATATGATATATCCTGCACCTTATTCGATGAGGAAAGGGCCGACGATCCCTTCACCGGGAGTGACCCCTTTAGCGAAACTAAGAAAAGCCTCAGAAACCCTCCTTTTTCAAAAACTACTCGATTCTACGACGATATCAAGTTCATTACGCTCAGGGTTTTCTGAAAAACCTGCGTAGCCCTCCGTCATTTCAGATAGATATTATTTAGTATTCGTGCTATGTTTGTTGACTTAGTTAAGGCATAGTGTACGGTAGCTAAGTAATGTTTATCTGCTAAAACATGAGATGTGATTGGACTAGGGTATTCGTACGGCCTTGTTGACTCAGTTAAGGGTCGTACGGGTGGGTTTAATTCAATCAGGAAATGTACGGGTTGAACTTGACTTGCGATTTATGGTTTGTTGACTTAGTTAAGGTCATAGATCGCTAGGGGAAAAATATTATCGGGAATTTCAAGTGTTGAAATTTGCAATGAGATTGCATACCTTCTATGAGATAGTTGGATCCCGATACCCACTGCGAGTAAGAGTTACTCCTGAGAGAGTTTTACACAGGATAATTAGCCGATCAAGTAGGTGTTTAGAAAAGTGTTAACGGGGTTACGCCTCTGGGAAAACGAGGTTTACTTTAATTAGGTCCGTGCAAAAGCACGGGGAATCTCCCTCAAAGTATCGACACTGATCTGGCTGAAAGATTGACGAAATTGTAGGGTGTAATTAATCCCGGCTAGTCTTACCTTTTAGGGTTTGAAGGAAGATTTGATAAAAACAGTGGGAGACATCCTGATTAGATAAGATAATAACCAATCTAATCTTGCAAAAGCATACGCTAAAGTGTTTTCTTCTCTCTCTCTCCAGGTAGCGACCATGTCAGGCCATAATCAAGATAATAATATGGATGTATTGATTGAACCCGATTATTGTACTGAGCAAGGGAACGTTGGACCTGTTCTTTCTTATAAGAGTTATAAGACTGAACAGGAAACAGGAGAATATCTGGATTCTCACGCCGCCCAAAAGAACATGCATGTTGATGCATCTTCTTCATGTGTGTTAGTTATTGAGAACTGTTTTTCAGTTCACCCTACGTCCTGGGTATTAGATACCGGATCAGGATCCCACATATGTAAATTATTACATGGGCTACGAAAAGGTAGAGAACTGGGAAAAGGTGATCATTCCGTTCAAGTAGGGAACGGTGCAAGTATTGTAGCCAAAGCAGTTGGCGAATATCACCTTGTATTACCAAGTCGTAATACACTGATTCTAAATGAGTGCTATTATATACCGAACATGATGTGCAATATTATATCAGTTTCTTTATTATGTAAAGAAGGATATAATTTTGTAGTAAAGGATAATGTTATGAACATATTCCTAGATCAAAAGTTGATTGCATCAGGCTCGTTACATAATGGCATATTCATTTTAAATCAGAATACAGTCCTGAATATACAAAACACACACAAGTGGAAAAGTTTAGATATGAACGAATCCTACTTGTGGCATTGTAGACTTGGTCATATCAATGCGACACGACTGGCTAAGTTACATAAGGATGGTTATTTGAATCCGTTCGAATTATCATCTTATGACACTTGCCATTCATGTCTCAAAGGAAAAATGACCAAAGCTCCGTTTAGTGGACACGGAGAAGAGTTACTGAACTCTTAGGACTAATACATAGTGATGTATGTGGTCCCATGTCTACGCATGCCAGGAACGGTTCTTCCTACTTCATTACATTCACTGACGATCTCTCTAGATACGGACATGTGTTTCTGATGAAACACAAGTCTGAAGCTTTTGAGAAATTTAGAGAATATAAGCACGAAGTAGAGATCCAAACGGGCAAAAGTATTAAGATTCTTCGATCTGATCGAGGAGGTGAATACTTAAGCAGTGAGTTCCTAGATTATCTAAAAGAGAATGGGATTCTCTCTCAGCTTACTCCTCCTTATACACCACAGCACAACGGTGTATCGGAACGAAGGAATCGGACCCTATTAGATATGGTGCGATCTATGATGAGCGATGCTGAGTTACCTATTTCTTTTTGGGGGTATGCGCTTGAGACAGCCATATACATATTGAATCTAGTTCCATATAAATCTGTACCTACCACACCATATGAGATATGGAGTGGGAAGAGACCATATTTTAAACGAGTTAAGATATGGGGTTGTCCGGCCTATGTCAAAAGACAAAATCCAGATAAACTCGAGGCACGATCAGTTCTTTGCAAATTTGTGGGATATCCTAAGAATTCTTAAGGATATATTTTCTATCACGCTGAGGAACAAAAAGTGTTTGTTTCTCAATATGCCACCTTTTTAGAAAAGGAATTTCTTGCAAAAGAAATTAATGGCAAAGAGGTAGAGCTGGAAGAGGTTCCAGAAACACAAATTGCAACTGAAGATTTAGTAGAACCAGAGGATTCAGTAGTACCCGACGAACCCCAGCCTCTTCGCCGATCTAGCAGGGTTTCTCATCCACCTGAGAGATACTACGGTTTTCTCATTGATGGTGGAAGCGAGGATTGCATCATGGAAGATGATAACCCGACTAGTTTCGAGCAGGCCATCATAAGTGGTGACTCTGTGAAATGGCTGGATGCAATGCGATCTGAGATGGAATCCATGTACACCAACAAAGTATGGACTTTGGAAAATGCTCCTGAAGGGGTAAAACCCATTGGGAGCAAGTTGATCTTTAAAAAGAAATTTGGTGTAGATGGAAAGGTTGAGACTTTCAAAGCTAGACTTGTAGCAAAGGGTTTTCGTCAACGACCAGGTGTGGATTATGACGAAACCTTTTCTCCAGTGGCTATGCTTAAGTCCATCCGGATCTTACTTGCCATTGTTGCATACCATGACTACGAAATCTGGCAAATGGATGTTAAGACCGCCTTTCTAAACGGTGATTTAGAAGAGTGCGTGTACATGACTCAGCCAGAGGGCTTCGTAGATAGTAGGAGCAGCGGAAAGGTGTGCAAGCTGCTTAAATCCATTTATGGGTTAAAGCAAGTATCGCGGAGTTGGAACATCTGTTTTGATGTTGTAGTCAAAGAGTTTGACTTCATTAAAAATATAGATGAACCTTGTATCTATAAGAAGGTAGCAGAGGGTAAGGTTGTCTTCCTCGTATTATACGTAGATGACATACTCTTGATAGGAAATGATATTCCTATGCTGCAATCAGTCAAGCTCTTCTTATCACAGAGATTCTCAATGAAAGATCTAGGTGATGCCTCCTGCATATTAGGAATCATGATCTATAGAGATAGATCTAAACGGATACTGGGATTGTCCCAATCCAGGTACATTGACACCATACTAAAGAGGTTTAGTATGGAAGAATCCAAGCGTGGGAACCAGCCCACGATCTCTGGACTCACTCTCTCTAAAGAGATGTCTCCCAAGACTGATTTGGAGAGAGCTCGCATGCAAGGGATACCCTATGCTTCGGCAGTAGGCTCTATCATGTATGCGATGCTATGTACCATACCCGATGTAGCATACTCAATAAGTATAGTGAGTCGGTATCAAGCAGATCCTGGAGAGAGTCACTGGACAGCTGTGAAGAACATTCTCAAGTACTTACGAAGGACTAAGGAGATGTTCTTGGTGTATGGTAACGGAGAACTCCAGGTGGATTCCTTTACCGATTCCAGCTTCCAAAGTGATAAGGACGACTCTAAGTCGCACTCGGGATTTGTCTTTACCCTCAATGGAGGGGCGGTATGTTGGAAGAGTTCCAAACAGGATACCGTTGCAGACTCGACGATGGAGGCTGAATACATCGCTGCCAACGATGCTGCCAAAGAGGCTGTCTGGATCAAGAAGTTCATTAGTGAACTTAGTGTGGTTCCATCCATTGAGCATCCAATACCTCTGTATTGCGATAACAATGGAGCTGTGGTTTTGGCCAAGGAACCCAGATCCCATCAGAAATCCAGACATATTCTGAGGCGGTATCACCTGATCAGGGAGAAAGTTGATCGCCGGGAGATCGAGGTCAGGAGAGTAGATAAGAAGGACAACACTGCGGATCCACTCACGAAGGCTATTCCCCAGATACAGTTTGAGAGATTATTCGGGATGCTAGGTATGAGATACTACAGCAGCTGGCCTTAGTGCAAGTGGGAGATTGTTAGTTATGTATATGCCCTAGAGGCCATTGTTGTACATATGATGTATATTATGATGGATGCTTAGATATATACAGAGAGGACTTTCTTGCTCGTCATGATAGTATGCTATTTGGTTTCACTTTATCTTAACATGATGACTTGTATTGGTTTACTGTCTTTCTCTCACATGTTGATAAAGCCCTTAGGATCTGTACTCGACTACTGGGACTGTGATGAGATCATACTAGTGGGGCCACGGTTGTCGATGAGTACATCCTATAACTGTTCCTAGTCGAGGGTATATCGAGATAGGGTATCGATACACCAGAGTAGACTAGCGTATACGCATCTTGACCCATATGATGGGCGATGGATGATCCCATATCCATCGGTGTTTCACATCAGAGATGGTGTAAGGGTGCTCGGTGGAGACTGGGTACATTGGACGGACTCACCGAGAACTCCCAGATGGTGATATACCACACGTCAGATGGCAGTTCTCCGGTGACACTGGTACAGGGTAGTCTGTAGACCCGAGATCGTCATAGTGTCTTGTGTGATTCCCACTGTGCTTTGATTTCCACCTTACCACATACAAGAGAGCGTGCAAAATGGTGGCTTTTGGGTACAGTCCCAAATCATATGGAGGCAATGAGCGATAGGAGGGGATTCGTCTCTCCCGGTATAGGGAGTTGATGTTGTGCTGTGTTCGATTGGCTATAACTGGAAGTCCCTGGCTAGGGCTGATATAGAGATTTACTGGTAAGTGTTACTAGTAGTTTCTCGACCCGTTATAAGACACACATCGACACGACTTATCGGTTACTGGGGTCTGACGTTTACCACCCCTAGACTTGATATGCGACATATCAGAAGAACAGACCGGACTGTACGGGAGTGTTACTGATTGGATTCACAGGAGAACGCACAGGCTAGCTTGTTGATCTTCTGATCGCTCAATACCTGGGTGGCTGTTACGTTTAGCTGACCGCTTGCAGCTTGTGGGTGTTTTGATATGATCATCACCTGCTACCGGCGTATTGACGATTCTTTAGAGTCCTACACAGAGGTTTCTTGGCTCAGGCGAAACCGAGTAGAGGCACATATGTGATATGTGCAGGACCGAGGATAATGCGATATGAGATACCGTATTATATTATCGCGATATTTAGATATGAACCGGGACATCGGATCAAGTGTTGATTCGATGAATCGGTACATGATATATTAGTCGGTTATATTCGATATAGCCGGATCGTCGGATCAAGTGTTGATTCGATGATTTAATGTATAATAATATATATATGATATATTATTACATTATCTAATATTGGCTTTCTTTATTATTTCATTTTCTCACTGGATGATACATTGATATATATGCGATATATGTTAATTGTATTATTTTCTTTTGTTGCAAATATATAATATATATGTGATATATATTATTGTGACATGATATGATTTATTATTAAACATGTTTAAGGATGATTAAATGAGGTTAGGGTTTGATTAGGGTTAGTTGCTTCATGCACATTCTAGAAGCTTTTCCTTTTGTCAAGTTTAAGATATTATGGTTGATATTTCTTGGTGACTCATTTCTAAACCTAACCAAACCCTAACTCTAGTTTATGCTCTACAAACTCTTAGCCACTCATCCTTGACCATGGTTGATATATCAATCATATAGATTTCTTTTCTATTCATCACAAAAAGAATTATCATTTCTATTATCATCTTCTTCTCTCTTGATTTTGAGCTCACTAGAAATTCATTTTGTGATGATAAATTATGAGAAAATGATTTAAAAAGAAAGCATAAATACTACTCTCTCATCCTCATCTCATCTAACCCATGAGATTAGTGTGTTCATCTCTTTAGAGTGAGAAAGCTTGAGTTATTGAAACTTCGACGTAGATCATCGGAGATTTGGAACACTTCAAGCTAGCATGGATCGTTCGAGTCGTGGAGCCTCTCTTGAGTCCGGGAGATCGTGGATCGCGGCAAACGGACTTCTACTTGGAGCTTGTGAAGCGAAGGAGCGGACTACAAAAGTTGTAATCCCTCACACTTAGATAAAAAGTTGTTATCTTGCATGCTTAACCCTAATTATCTAGCAAAGATCCTGTCTTTGGGTTGTTCAGCACGTCTAAATTTTTATCCGGGCATGTTTGATGCTATATGAAACTTCACTAGTGTGCCTAGGAACCCTACACCTCTATGTGACCCTCACGGCTCATGGGATTCAAAAGCCTTAAATTACATGGATTGTTCCCCTAAATATTTAACTTAATAAAAGAGCAAAGCACTGTTGAATTTAATGAGGCAGCGTCTCATGTGCTCTCCACGAGGGTGCCGACGCCAGCGCTAGAGCCACTCTTATAGGATGAAATCCTTTGGTAGCACCTCACGCACTCCTCACGCGGGCACCAATGTGCAAAGCACAGAAGAATTTATTACATAAGAGTTAAACTCTTAGATGGCGCCTCATGCACTCCTGTCGTGAGCGACGTTGTGCAAAGCACAGAAGAATTTATTACATAAGAGTTAAACTCTTAGATGGCGCCGCACGTGCTCCTCACGCGGGCGCCAATGTGCAAAGCACCGGAATACGCATTTTAAGAATTAAATTCTTAAGTGGCAACCACGTGCACAACACGTGAGCGTCAGTGCCTAAGTAGAATTAAATTCTACAATACTCTCTGTTAAACAGAGCCGTTGGATCAAAGATCCAACGGAGATGATAAATCATCAAAATATATAATCAATTCTATTAGGAGAAAATATCTCCCATATCTTTCTAAACAAAAAAGATACTCTCGGTTGGATCAATGATCCAATAATAAAATAAAATTCTATTTTTGGAATATATTCCTTTAATCTTTCCAAACAAAAAGATTGCTCCCTGTAAATCAGAGAACCCTTGGATTAAAAATCCAATGGTGATTAAAAATCACCACTTGATAGAGTAAATTCTGTATATGGGAAAATATTTCCCCAATCTTGTCAAAAACAAGAACAACATATTCTGTAAAAACAGAAGTCCTTGGATCAAAGATCCAACGGTGGGTAAAATTCCTCAAATCAATTTTGAGACCAATTAAATCAATTGGAATCTCTCAATGAGAGATTTTCTCAAAACCAATTAACAATCTTCCTCTATTATATAAAGGACCCGAGACTTTAAGTCTCATATAGAAGAAATCCCCCAGAAGCTTCTGAAAAATACAGAAAGCTTCCAAAAACAACAGAGAATTCAATTCTCAAAGAGGAAGACTTCCTTTTCAAAGAAACCTAGGTAAAGAAATACAGAGATCAAAAATATTTTTTACCTATTTTAAGGGTGTAACCCTTCTCAAAGAACTTAGTTCTTTCTTTAGATCAGAGATTCACAAGTCAAGTCTCCCACAAGTTGAGAATTTAATTCTCATCGGGAAGATCTTGTTCTTATGAATCAAAGATTCAGAAAAGAACTAGGTCCAAAAAGAAAAACAAAAGGAAAAAGAACTTATAAAACAACTTAGTTCTTAAGAAAAAAACCTGATCCCGGATCTTTAAAAAAAACAAAGATCTTGTTGATCATTAATGGTAAAAATGCCATTAACAGAGATTAGTCTCTAAAAAAGGAAAAAGACTAGCACCTAACGTGCTTCCCACATGGGCGCCCATTTAACAGCGCCTAGTGCCTCATGTGAAAGACACGCGGGAGCCCAAAACAGAAAGCCGGCGCCTTAGGTTGAACACATGTGTGTGCTGAATAAAGTGCTTATCACTCTACATACAGCTAAAACGGTTGAGTGCTTAACACTGATTGGGCTGCGCCCAGCGCCTCATATGCTCCTTACGTGGGCGCTACATAAAAAGTGCTTAGCACTCCATATACAGCCAAAACGGCTGAGTGCTTAGCACTGATTGGGCAGCGCCCAGCACCGTACATGCACCTCATGTGGGCGCCATAAAACCGCTTAGCACTTCCTGATTAGTCAAACGACTAAAGTGTTTAACACTCATTAGGCAGCGCCCATGATTAAATGCTTCACATGATAGACATGTGAGCGTCAGAGCCCAAATAAATGTTTAACACTTTTGAATCAACAAAAAGAAAAGACTAAGCCCAAATTGGTTAGGTCTCTGATGTTTTCTTACAACTGAGCCCAAATGCTCTGTTTTGGATCTGAAATAAAAATGATCCGAGCCCAAATGCTCATATATTTAAGTTGATCTTAATCTCAAACTAGATTAACGGTCCTTAAATAAAATAAAATATTTTTGAACTAAGGGAACATACAACCTAAGTTCAAAACCCAAATCTAAAATATACGGATTTGGACTGATTCACGCCCTACGGGCGACGACATAAACTATTCTCCGTAAATAATCCACGCGCAACCAAAATAAACCAAAACACATACGACATGAAGTGAACTGCCGGAGCAAGAGAAAGTGGTTATCCCAATGTGATAATGTAATTAACTGCAGGGGCTTGCGCCTGCAGGGAAGAGCATCCTCACAATCAAAAACCTCTCATAAAATGAGAGGGAATCTGATAAAGTCCGCTACAACGGTCGTGTCTGTCCAAACCTCCGATATATGGTGCCATAAATCAACTTGGTATCTTCGGAGAGGTGGATGGATAAATCCAAATAGCATCTACCCCGAAATTCAGGCAAGACGATCTATCCCAGTTCGTATCTGTTTTTGGAGGTGAACAGATGCAGCCACGCTCGGTGGGACCTTTTCCATCTTTCCACTCCACACTTTGTGTGCCGTGTTTCGCAAACAAAATCGCGGTTTTCTATAGTTGCCCCAGGAATCGAGCTACTAAAATTTGGTGTCTTTCTCTTGTGTAGGAAAATCGATGGCTTCCAACCGCACCTCTTGCAGCAACAACTCTCGCTCCACCCCAGCTGGAGGAGTGACCTACGGGCCCAACGCGGCCTCTATCCATTCAATGCCGGTGGGGCAAGTTACACAAGCCACTACTGGATTGTTCTTTGGGACCATGCTCCCACCAGAGAGTTTTGATGCCTTAGCGCCGCAAGAGGAAGCTCCTAAGAGGTCATTCTTCGATCGACTTGCAACCACAACGGCCCATCTCAACGGGCCGTCCAAATCTGGTGTCACGCCCCGCTTACCGGTATACGGAGAAGTAGACACGACGGGCCGCGACGTATTTACTCAGAAATAAACACGTTAAGTGTAAATAAGCAATATAAATGTAAAGCACAAGAATGACAAGAGATGTAATATAAAAGGCAACTTTTTTATTAATATTCATTCTTTACATACAACTGAAAGAAAAGTATAATGATAGAGAGTGATGCTTAAATAGTGGCATATCAACTGAAAAGAAATAAGTACAAGTAAAATTCTAGAAGTCTGGCTCCTCTGTGAACTGCTCTAAATCGTCCTGGCTGGGCTTGGTCTCCTGAGAGTCGGGTCCTCCTGAAGAACATTTCAAAGAAAGAAGAGACAGGAATGTCGTCAGCGAACTAGCGCTCGGTAAGTCCCAAAAGATAGAATAGAATAGACAAGTAAAGAGAATAGAACTGGTAAATTGTACAGGTTTATGTTTGTTATATTAACGTAGTTGTTTGTAGCTTGGTACAGAATATATCAGTGTATACGAGAGGAGTCCAGCTTGCTCCATGGACTAAGGTAACATGTAAGTACAAGGCCCCGTCAAAACCCACGGGACAACGGTACAGGATGTTCATGTAGGTGTCTTTTAGTAACCATTATCGTGCCACTTTTAACACATTCCGTACCAATCTACCCCGTTAAACCCTATAATGTATATTGTATTGATTTTATTAATTTGTAGTTATCAGACTTGCCGAGACCATGGTATAAGTTGTTCATGTAAACAGATTTAGGATATATCAAGTAGTCATGTAGTCAAGTCAAGATATAGCCACGGTTCTGTCAAGTCAAGTTATGTTGCGTGTTTGATATTGTTATGGTATTCATATTTAGATTCATGTTGACTTGGATTCATGTTTGGATTGGATTCAGATTGATACTTGGACTCAGACTTGAGTCAGACACTTTAAACAGAATTTGAATCATGAATTTGGTTTAGGAGTTATCGGTAACTGCGGCGCATGGACGGCATGAGTTGTGTTTTTTTTTAGGACAATTACCATTGATAACTCCGTTTTAGTTTCCTACCTTAAATAGGCAAGCACCCACTTTCTCCGACTCTCTGAGGCTTAAGAGAATTGGTCCCGTTTAAACCTATATTTACTAGGGTCCTTAATTTAATTTTATATATCTTGAGGGGGTTTTATGAAAATTATTTTATATACTTTCAAAATAAACCTCGAGTAATTATTTATGTTCTTTAGGGTTTCCATGGATGTTAATTTTAAAGAGGGAGGTATATTGGAGAAAATATACATAGCTTGAATAGTTCAAGGTATTTTAATGTAAACTTTGTCTTATACTGATACTTGATGGTATTTTAGTGAAACTTGTCATTCGTTTATTTTCTAGAAAACATGGAATTTTATTATATATTAAAAATATATAATTTGATAATATTTATATAATTATTAAAAATTAATTTTATTTATTAAGTAGAAAATCTCGTTTTTTTTAAAAATCGTATTAAAATTTTTTCGAGATCGTATGCTCCTAAGGAGGTCTGCATCTCGCTCTACTAGTCCCGAGGATGTGCGATAATCCACACCATCCAAACCGGGTTCCCCAAAATGGGTTGTAGAGGCATAATTGCAAAGAGTTTGATAATACAATTCGAAGAAAACAGGTTTTTATAGTTCAAGGTATTTTGATGAAAAGTCGTATTTTGCCGCAAAAGTTATGTTTCAAGATAATCGTGCTATGTCAAGATGTGTGTATGTGAAAGGTAGGTCATTACCTCGTAAGATTTTCTAAAGGTAATATTAAGCAAAACAATAAAAGATGTCATATGTAAAGTTTGTGGTATTTGAACAAAAAACGCAATTTAAAGTTACATAATATGATATTTTAAGATGAAAATTGTTATAATTATTTGTTTCATGATTAATAAGCAATGTATAGTTGTATGGATGAGTGATTCTTAAGAAAAAAAATTATAATTTTAATGATTATGGAATCGAATGTCGGTATAACTCCACTTACCGACAAGTTTTGAAAAGTAGAATTTTTATGGTAGAAAGAGAAGAGGGGAGTAGGACTTACTTGCTAAAAGAATAGAGGGGAGGTAGAGGAAGAGAATGGTAGCCTTCATATAGTCGTGGGGTCGCCGAAATCGTCTCGAATTCTCGCCAGAAATTGACCTTGGGCTAACTCCACTTGTACTCTTCTTAGACTTAGAAATTTTTGAGAATTTTGACAATAGGTTTCAGAGTGAAGAGGGGATAGAGTATGGGGTTGTATTTATAGTGTGGAATTAGGATTTTGGAATTGAAAGATTGAATTAAAATACATTAAAACTTGGATTTATGATGAAAATTAAGTGTCTGTTGATTTGCAGAGAAATCAAACAGAACAGGGGTAGTGGGATAGGTCAAAGGGTTTAGTGGGCAAAACACCGGACACATCACCTACGGAGGGCCCGGCGTCGCTGGCGAAAAGCATGATCTCGCCGGTCGAGTTGAAGGAATGGGGTGTTGGATTGATGCCACGTGTCCTAATCGCTGTACACAATATTTTACACATATTTATTTTATCTGACTTTTCAATTTTACGTGATTGCACGTGTAAACTTTTGGACTTCCAAAATGTTTAAAAGAAAAATCAGTAAAAATAATATGTGGTTGATGAGATTCGAACACAGGGGCTATGTCACAGCAGTGCAAGGGCTTTACCAATGGGCTATAAGTGTTTTCTTGCTGTTCTTAAACAAATTAAATTTATAACTTGTACTCAGGTTTGCAAACTCCATTCTGTACATTAACTTTAAAATCTTCGTACAGTAAAATTAGAGTCGTTACATTCTACCATCCTTACAAAAATTTCGTCCTCGAAATTTACATTTACAAAAGGACTAACTTACAAATAAGAAAGGGTTCCTTGTACGCATGTCTCTTTCTCGCTCCCAAGTTGATTCTCCTGGAGAATCTTTTCTCCATATCACTCGATCCATGTTTACTTCCTGTTTCCTCAGTGACTTTACCTTTCGGTCCAGGATTTCAACGGGTTGTTGCTCACAAAATAGATCTGTCTGTACAGTGAGCTCGGAGTGAACAAGGATGTTGCTGTGGTCGCTCATATATCTTCGAAGCTGAGATATGTAGAATACGCCGTGCACTCCTTCCAATGAGGGTGGTAGTGTAGGGTTCCTAGGCACCCTAATGAGGTCTCACAAGGCATCAACCATGCCAATTTCAAATTTTACGGTGCCGAGAAACCCTAAACTACGGATCGTCGGCTAGATGTTTAGGCGAAAATAATAAACTAGTTAACACTTAACTAAGAGATACGGAAATACAACCTTTGTAGATCCGGTTCTCCACCTCCACAGCTCCGAGATGAGGTCATCTCCGCTGTCCAAATCAAATCCGGGCTCTAGCATCGGCTTCGTCGGAGAATGGGCAAGCTAGGTCGTCGATGTCCATGCCGAAGATGATCTACGTCGAGGCATCGCTAGATCGAGCTCCACCTTCACCAAGTCTTGAAAACTTGTGAGGGAAACACACTCTACTACTTGGCAAGAGGTAGAGGATGAAGAAATAGGAAGTGGGTAGACTTTAGTTTTGGATTTCTCACTCATTTCATCAATCCACCATTGATGAAGTGAAGGTTTCTTCTTGAGTTCAAGGAAGAAGAAGAAGAATATTATGATAAGATTAATTAGAAAAGAAAAGAATAATCATTCTTATCATAAAAGTAACCATGGTAAAGTGTAGAGAATTAACTTAGGTTAAATAAATGGTTAGGGTCAAGGTTTCATGAAGCTTCCACTAAACAACAAAAAAAGCCACCATTCTTTTCTCCTTTTTCCATCTATTTTCCAAAATGAATAAATAGATAAATAAATGAGAAAAGGAAATAAAACCCTAATCATAAGTTTAACCATGGTTTAATTCTTTACACTTAACCAAGTAAACATGTATCATCAAACATGATACAAGCATGTGCACAAAATCATATCACATATATAATGCGCACATCCGAGTGAGAATATCCATCTAAAGTGAACCAATACTAGTTAATACAAAGTAATATATCAAATATATAATTATACATTAAATCATTAAATCAACACTTGATTTAACGATCCGGTCATATCGCATATAACCGACTAGTATCCAATGTATCGGCTTATCGAATCAACGCTTGAATCGATAACTAGGTTATATCGCATACAACCATTCGACACATTGATCGCGAGAATGGAATACGGTATCACATACACGTATTATTCTCGGTCCCGCACATATCTCATATGCGCTCCTATTTCGTTTCGCTTGAGCCAGGAAACCTCTGTGTAGGACTCTAAAGACTCGTCAATACGCCGGCAGCAGATGATGATCATATCAAACACCCACAAGCCACAAGCGGTCTGCTAAACGTAACGGCCACCCGGGTATTGAGCGATCTGAAGATCGACGAGCAAGCCCGCTCACACTCCAGTGAATCCAACCAGTAACACTACCGTACAGTCCGGTCTGATCGTCTGATATGTCGCATATCTCGCCTAGGCGTGGTAAACGTCTGACCCCAATAGCTCAATAAGTCGTGTCGATATGAGGTCTATAACAATTCAAGAAACTACTGGTAACACTTACCAGTAAATCTCAGCAACCCTGGCCAGGGATTTCCTGTTATAGCCAATCGAACACAGCGCAACATCAACTCCCTATACCGGGAGAGACGAATCCCCTCCTATCGCTCATTGCCTCCATGTGACTCGGGACTGTACCCAAAAACCACCGTTTTGCACGCCCTCTTGGACGTGGTAAGATGGAAATCAAAGCACAGTGGGAACCACACAAGACTCTATGACGATCTCGGGTCAACAGACTACTCTGTACCAGTGTCACCAGAGAACTGCCATCTGACGTGAGGTATAATACCATCTGGGAGTTCTCGGCGAGTCCGTCCAGTGTACCCAGTCTCTACTGAGCACCCGTATATCATCTCTGATGTCAAACACCAATGGATATGGGATCATCCATCGCCCATCTGAATGGGTCGAGAAGGTATACGCTAGTCTACTCTGGTATATCGATGCCCCGTCTCGATATACCCACGACTAGGGACTTTGAAGGATGTACTTATGGACTACCATGTCCCCACTAGTATGATCCGCATCATAGTCCAGGTAGTCAAGTACACATCCTAAGGGCTTTACCAACATGTAACAGAGAGACAATCGGTATACACGTTAAGGTAAAGAGCAACCAGATAGCATACTATCATGTCGAGCAAGAAAGTCCTCCCTATATATGTCCCAGCATCCACTACAATATACATCCTATGTACAGTAATGGCCTCTAGGGCATACATATAACTAACAATCTCCCACTTGTACTAGGGCCATCTGTAGCAGTGGTTGTAGTATCTCATACTCAACCATCCCATAAAAGTCTCTCTCTGGGAACAGGCCTTCGTGAGTGGATCCGCCGTGTTGTCCTTTGAGTCTACTCTCCTAACCTTGATCACCCTGGAGATCAACCATCTCCATGATCAAGTGATACTGCCTTAGAATATGTCTGGATCACTGATGGGACCTGCGTTCCTTGGCATAAGCCACAACTCCATTGTCACATAATGGGAGGAACATAGTTCATCTCATGAACCATTATACACCCAGACTGCCTCTATGGTAGCATCTTAAGTAGCGATGTATCCAGCCTTTATCGTCTAGTATGTCACGGTATCTAGCTTAGAACTCTTCCAACATACCGTCCCTTTACTGAGGGTAAAGACAATGCCTGCGACTGACATTCAGTCGTCTTTATCACCCTGGAACCCTTCCAGTGATTCTTCCCAGGATCGATTGATACCATCTCACTACAACTAGTGAGTATCCTAACATCCAATTAGATCTATCTCATAGATCCAAAACTTAGGATTTAGGAGGTATCATTTTTGATCCTACACGGAGAATCTTTGTGATAAACGGAGATTGATCGAGCGTAGCATAAGAAACTCCTTTCTTATCAAGAGTATGTCATCCACGTACTCTACGAGGATCACCACCATACTCCCTACTACCTTTTTGTTTATACAAGGTTCATCTACCATTTTGATGATGTCAACTTCTTTGACAAATCCATCAAAACAGATGTTCCAACTCCGCGATGCCTGCTTTATCTTATAAAACATCTTGCACACGTTTCCGCTGCTCCCACTGTCTACGAGGCCCTCTGGCTGTGTACTTATAGACGCACTCTTCTAAAACAACATTTAGAAAAGCAGTCATGACACCCAATCACCAGATATCGTAGTCATGGTATGTAGCCATGGCAAGTAGGATCTGGATGGACTTAAGCATAGCTACTTGAAAAGGTTTCATCATTAACCACACCTGGTCAATGATGCAAACTTTTAACAAGTCTAGCTTTGAAAGTCTCAACTTTTCCATCTACACCAAGTAATCTTCTCAAGATATACTTGCTCCTGATGGGGATTTAACCCTTCAGATATAGCAACTAAAGTCCATACTTTGCTGGTGTATAAGGATTCCATCTCAGATCACTAAGCATCCAGCCATTCTTACAGAGTCTTACTCCTGATGGCCAGCTCGAAGCTAGTTGGGTCATCATCTCATGATGCATTCCTCGCTCCCACTGTCATAGAGAAACCAAAGTAACTCTCAGGTGGGTGAGGAACCCTACTAGATCGGCGGAGAGGCTGAGGTTCGTTGGAATTTACTGAATCCTTTGGTTCTATCAAATAATGTGCTGTAGTTTGTATAGCTGGAACATTTCCAGTTCTACATTACAGACCTTGCCTCGAGCTTGTCCGGATTTTGCTTTTAGACATAGGCCGGTCAACCCCAAATCTTAACTAGCTTAAGACATGGGCTCTTCCCTTTCCATATCTCATATGGAGTGGTAGGCAACTGATTTGATTCGAACCGTATTCAATAGGTATGCAACTTCTCAAGCGCATAACTCCCAAAAGGAAATAGGTAACTCAGTAGTACTCATCATAGAGCACACCTTATCACATAGGGTGCTATTGCTCCGCCCCAATATACCATCGTGCTATGGTGTATACGGAGGAGTAATGCTGAGGGAGAAACTCATTCTCCTTTAGAATAATCCAGGATTTCCGTGCTCAAGTATTCTCCTCCTCGATCTCATCAAAGGACATAATACTTATACCCGCGTTGGTTCTCTACTTCTAACTTATATTCTGTGAATATCTCAAAAGGTTCGGACTTGTGTTTCAACAGGAACATATGTCTGAATCTTGAGAGATTTATCAGAGAATGTAATGAAGTACAAAGAACCGGTCTTGGCATGTGTAGACTGGGGACCTACATACATCAACATGTATCATCCCAAGAGTTTACTAACTCTTTCTCTTTTTCCAGTAAACGGAGCTATGGTCATCTTATCTTTGTGACATGACTGGCGAGTTTCACAAGATGTAAATTCAAACTGATTTAAATATGCATCTATATGTAACTCTAGCTAGTCGGGTCACATTGATCTGACCTAGTCTACAATGCCTCAAGAAGAATTCGTTCAGCTCTGAACTCTTCCTCTTGTGTGTGTTCTGTATACTAAGAACTGTAGTTTGATTTAGAACAGCAATGCTTTTAGATAACGTGCCTGAACCGATCAACTTTTGATATAGGAAATGTTCAAAACATTATCCAACAATACAAAATTTTATCATTTCTTTACTAATAAAGAGATAGATACGATTTTGTATATCAGGTTCGGTATCTAATAACATTCGTTCAGAATCAATGTATTTATAATACAGGGTGACAGTGACCAACAGTCTTGGCTGCAACATTTGCCCCGTTTTCTGCCTCATGAAACTTATCACCCGTTCTCAGTTCTCTACCTATCTGTAGCCTTATGTAACAGTTTACATATCTGGGATCCTGATCTAGTATCACATACCAAGGATGTAGAGGATTCTGAGAAACAGTTCTTTGTAACGAATACACCCGAAGATGATGCATCAACATGCACTCTCTTCGTTTGGGCGGCACGGGAAATCTGGTATTCCCCAATTTCCTGCTCTATCTTATAACAATTATAAGTTGGAGCGGGACCAACGTTCCCCAGCTCAGTATAACAAGCGGGTTCGGTCAATAATCCGTTTTATTATCTTGATTAAGGCGTGACATGGTCGCTACCAGGAGAGAGAGAGAAGAAAACACTCAGCGTGCGTTCTTGCAAGAATAGATTGGTTATTATTTTATCTAATCAGGATGGCTCCCACTGCTTTTTATCAAATCTTCCTTCAAACCCTAAAAGGAAAGACTAGCCGGGATTAATTACACACTACAAGTTCGCCAATCTTTCAGCCAGGCCAGTGTTGGTACTTTGAGGGAGGTCCCCCGTGCTTTCGCACGAACCTAATTAATGTAAACCTCGTTTTCCCAGAGGCGTAACCCCGTTGATACCTTTCTAGACACCTACTTGATCGGCTAATTGTAATGTATAAAACTCTCCCAGGAGTAACACTTACTCGCAGCGGGTATCGGGATCCAACTATCTCATAGAAGGTATGCAATCTCATTGCAAATTTCAACACTTGAAATTCCTGATAATATTTTGCCCCTAGCTCGCTATGACCTTGACGCATGCCAAACAACCCATAGTCTGCTAGTCAAGTTCAACCCGTACATTTCTTGATTGAATTAAACCTACCCGCACGACCCTTGACGCATGCCAAACAACGCCGTACGAATACCCTAATCCAATCGCATCGTATGCTAGCAGATAAGCACTAGTTAGCTACCGTACACTACGCCTTGACGCATGCCAAACAACCGCAGCACGAATACTAACTAGTACTTATCTGAAATGACGGAGGGCTACGACAGGTTTTTCTGAAAACCTATTGCGTAATGAACTTGATATTGTTGTAGAATCAAATGAATTTCGAAATGGAGTGTTTTTTAGGCTTTTCTAGTTTTGCTAAAGGAGTCACTCCCGGTGAAGGGATCGTCGGTCCTTTCCTCGTCGAATGAGGTGCGGGATATATCATATATATCACTGTGCAAAGCAAAAACACTTAAAAGCAATCAAAAGACAAACCGAGTGTGTAGCATCTGCCAGTTATTGCTAAAGGAGTCACTCCAGGTGAAGGGATCTCGGTCCTTTCCTTATCGAATAAGGTGCAGGATATATCACATATACCTCTGTGCAAAGCAAGAACTGTAGCTACCTGTTTTATTTTGAAATTCGATTCTACAACATCTTAGGTTTCTTTTATTTCATTAATCACATTAATGAAGTCCCATCATTTATATACCTAAACATCACAGATAAATACGACGTACACTTATGCCATCCGCATTCGCCTCGATGTCCCCTCGTGCACCGTTAGGTTAGGTAACTAACGGCGGAGCGGGGCAGGGCTAGCGCGGGTGTAAAACATAAGTAACGCCTATATAATATATCATATATACTATATACTGTATCCATCACAGAACATCACATGATCACATCACAGATATCGCAGCAGAAGAAACATATGAAACATTTGAAATACTAGGACGTCCGTGTTTTCAATACGAGCCAGTATAAAACACGGATTTCACGGTCGTGATGAATAGCCAAACCCACACCCCTAGACCCCTACGAGAGCGGCAAGCAACCCTACCAATTCTGGAGTTAGGAGACCCGGCCTCGACCCCTCGAGTTGGTCTCCCACTGGACTCCAGAACCCGGTTACTTGTGCCCTCCTCCTTGGGTCTATCCTAGTGCGAAAAAGTAAATAATATACAAACGGTGACAACTTCAGCAACCTGGAAGCGCCCCAATAAAAGAATATTACATACAAGTTTTTACATGAATGAAAATGAAAAAACACTCATCTCACATAAAAACCCCCGGCTATTCAAACACGACGATCCAATATAACATATCCAACAACACATAACATCACATGTCATCAACGTAAGTAAATATGCGCATCCCAATTGTCGTTGACATATAGCAACGAAACCGGCGATATCATATATTACACTTACGGTCACAGAAAAGAAAGTGTAAAACTACAACAGTTGGAATCCGCAACCACCTCAGACATCGCATGCCTGACCAAATGAATTACTTAGACATCACATGCCTAACAATTATAAACCCCGCATTTCAGTCTCATTATCGAAAACACTTTTCAATATCGAGTCGGGCAATTCAACAAGATTCCCGACAGTCTGATCGAATGCTCGTCGCAAACTTCAGTAGGCGGCTGCACCCCCGACGCCGTCGACGAAGTGCACCAAGGCGGAACACCGCTGCCGCGAGCACCCGAACGGATGCTTTCGGCGACGGGGTTCTCCTACAGTCACTTGGTCGGGGCTATGGAGTGAGGCTGTCTATTAAGTTTACCCGGCGAGTATCCGCGTACGCTAAGTGATTGCGACGGACTTTTGATCACATCAAAATTCCGTGGCAACCGATCAAGTAAGACTAAACTGCTATGTTTATAACATTCATTCAGTTATCTCATAACTACTTGTGAATTCCAATTATTGTATCCCATTCTAGATAAACAGAAAATGTTAAACTTTTCGATCGAACAGTCAAACACCTAAGTTTTCCCGATACAGCTCAACACATGAAATCAGTCTAACAACATTCCGTTCGTGCCTCAGTACCAACGGTCCAGCCGTAGAAGGGTCAAGCCAACGCCTCACATGTGGCACGCCGTACTGCCCCAAACCCGAAGGTTCAAAGGGCAGTTCAAGACGGTCACATAATCGAGTTAAGGTTTGTTGTCTTCTAGAGGGTCCATCGCGTTACTTGCACTACTTAGAACGTCGTTAAATTACGGAAAAATCCAACACTTGGAAATTTCCCGACAGGGAAAAAATTGGGTATTTATATCCGGTCGAACTTTTTAACACATTCTAAAATTTATCCGGAAAGCCACACAGACAAAATTTGATACTCCGATCGAAACACCGAATCCCCAAATCAACTCCAGAAAATTCAACTCTTGAATAAATATTAAAAATTTCCAGAAAATCCAGCATAATATAATAGGAGTTACTGTGCAAACAGTGTACGATGACGTCATCATTCCGCCGCGGAACCGCCGCAGAAGCCAGGCTTCTGCCGCGGTTCCGTCGCGGTTTGTACTGTTCATCAGTAAATTTTTGCATCGTAATTCTTATTTTTCCCTGCTGAATTTTTTAGCAATTTTTAATTTGGAAAAATCCACGTTTTCAGAAAACGTCCAGAGAGCATTTTCCGGGTTGGTTTCGGGTTCGTTCGGGCTTCAAATTCCGTCTAGACTTCGCCTAAGGCTCTAGCTAGGCTCTGATACCACTGTAGGGTTCCTAGGCACCCTAATGAGGTCTCACAAGGTATCAACCATGCCAATTTCAAATTTTACGGTGCCGAGAAACCCTAAACTACGGATCGTCGGCTAGATGTTTAGGCGAAAATAATAAACTAGTTAACACTTAACTATGAGATACGGAAATACATCCTTTGTAGATCCGGTTCTCCACCTCCACAGCTCTGAGATGAGGTCCTCTCTGCTGTCCAAATCAAATCCGGGCTCTAGCGTCGGCTTCGTCGGAGAATGGGCAAGCTAGGTCGTCGATGTCCATGCCGAAGATGATCTACGTCGAGGCATCGCTAGATCGAGCTCCACCTTCACCAAGTCTTGAAAACTTGTGAGGGAAACACACTCTACTACTTGGCAAGAGCTAGAGAATGAAGAAATAGGAAGTGGGTAGACTTTAGTTTTGGATTTCTCACTCATTTCATCAATCCACCATTGATGAAGTGAAGGTTTCTTCTTGAGTTCAAGGAAGAAGAAGAAGAATATTATGATAAGATTAATTAGAAAAGAAAAGAATAATCATTCTTATCATAAAAGTAACCATGGTAAAGTGTAGAGAATTAACTTAGGTTAAATAAATGGTTAGGGTCAAGGTTTCATGAAGCTTCCACTAAAGAACAAAAAAAAGCCACCATTCTTTTCTCCTTTTTCCATCTATTTTCCAAAATGAATAAATAGATAAATAAATGAGAAAAGGAAATAAAACCCTAATCATAAGTTTAACCATGGTTTAATTCTTTACACTTAACCAAGTAAACATGTATCATCAAACATGATACAAGCATGTGCACAAAATCATATCACATATATAATGCGCACATCCGAGTGAGAATATCCATCTAAAGTGAACCAATACTAGTTAATGCAAAGTAATATATCAAATATATAATTATACATTAAATCATTAAATCAACACTTGATTTAACGATCCGGTCATATCGCATATAACCGACTAGTATCCAATGTATCGGCTTATCGAATCAATGCTTGAATCGATAACTAGGTTATATCGCATACAACCATTCGACACATTGATCGCGAGAATGGAATACGGTATCACATACACGTATTATTCTTGGTCCCGCACATATCTCATATGCGCTCCTATTTCGTTTCGCTTGAGCCAGGAAACCTCTGTGTAGGACTCTAAAGACTCGTCAATACGCCGGCAGCAGGTGATGATCATATCAAACACCCACAAGCCGCAAGCGGTCTGCTAAACGTAACGGCCACCCGGGTATTGAGCGATCTGAAGATCGACGAGCAAGTCCGCTCACACTCCAGTGAATCCAACCAGTAACACTACCGTACAGTCCGGTCTGATCGTCTGATATGTCGCATATCTCGCCTAGGGGCGGTAAACGTCAGACCCCAATAGCTCAATAAGTCGTGTCGATATGAGGTCTATAACAATTCGAGAAACTACTGGTAACACTTACCAGTAAATCTCAGCAACCCTGGCCAGGGATTTCCTGTTATAGCCAATCGAACACAGCGCAACATCAACTCCCTATACCGGGAGAGACGAATCCCCTCCTATCGTTCATTGCCTCCATGTGACTCGGGACTGTACCCAAAAACCACCGTTTTGCACGCCCTCTTGGACGTGGTAAGATGGAAATCAAAGCACAGTGGGAACCACACAAGACTCTATGACGATCTCGGATCAACAGACTACTCTGTACCAGTGTCACCAGAGAACTGCCATCTGACGTGAGGTATAATACCATCTGGGAGTTCTCGGCGAGTCCGTCCAGTGTACCCAGTCTCTACTGAGCACCCGTATATCATCTCTGATGTCAAACACCAATGGATATGGGATCATCCATCGCCCATCTGAATGGGTCGAGAAGGTATACGCTAGTCTACTCTGATATATCGATGCCCCGTCTCGATACACCCACGACTAGGGACTTTGAAGGATGTACTTATGGACTACCATGTCCCCACTAGTATGATCCGCATCATAGTCCAGGTAGTCAAGTACACATCCTAAGGGCTTTACCAACATGTAACAGAGAGACAATCGGTATACACGTTAAGGTAAAGAGCAACCAGATAGCATACTATCATGTCGAGCAAGAAAGTCCTCCCTATATATGTCCCAGCATCCACTACAATATACATCCTATGTACAGTAATGGCCTCTAGGGCATACATATAACTAACAGGTAGTGTTAAACGATATGCTACTTCTCCGACTCGTTCGAGAATATCGAACGGTCCAATATATCTCGGACTAAGTTTACCCCTATTGCCAAAGCGAATTACTCCATGGTTTGGAAAGATCTTCAAGAACACATGATCTCCCGGTTGGAACTCCAGATGTTGGCGCTTTGCATCAGCCCAGTGCTTCTGTCGGTCTTGGGATATGCGCATTCTTTCCCTGATCGTGAAAACTATATCCACAGTTGTCACGATCATCTCTGGTCCATGGAGCTCCCTATCTCCGATGTCGTCCCAACTTAGTGGTGAACGACACTTCCTTCCATAGAGCGCTGTAAATAGTGCCATTCCAATACTCGCCTGGTAGCTGTTGTTTTATGAAAACTCCACAAGATGTAGGTGATCTTCCCACGATCCTCTGAAGTCTAACATACAAGCTCATAGCATGTCTTCTAGAATCTGAATTGTTCGCTCAGACTGTCCATCTGTTTATGGATGGTAAGCTGTGCTGAAGTTCAGACTCGTTCCCAGGCTAGCTTGCAGACTTTGGCAAAACTGCAATCGGAATCTGGTGTCACGATCGGAGACGATGCAAACGGGTACTCCATGTAATCTCACGATCTCCTGTATGAGTTCATGGGTATAAAAAATAGTACATATTATGGTTAAATCTTACATTAGATTCGTGTTTACTTCCATGTACTTCTTTGCTAGCGTCTTGATAGATTGGCCAACTCGAAATGGGATGAAGTGAGCCGACTTGGTGAGTTGATCCACAATAACCCATACCACATCGTTACCTTTCATGCTGCGAGGAAGTGCAGTCACGAAGTCCATGGTGATTTGTTGCCATTTCGATTCTGGGATAGGTAACGGTTGAAGTAAACCAGCAGTTCTGTGACATTCAGCCTTTATTTGCTGACACACCAAGCACTTGGCTACGCTTCTGGCTAGTTCACGCTTCATTCTATGCCACCGGTAATATTGTCGTAGATCTTTGTACATCTTTGTAACAACAGGATGTACTGAGTAAGGATAGCTGTGAGCTTCTTTCATCAACTCTTCTCGAACAAGACCTGTTGTACACACAATCTGCTTCCATATCTTAAAGATCCGTCTTCATGGATGATGAAGTCTGTTCATGGTCTACTTTCTATTTGTTCTCGGATCTTTTGCAACTTGGCATCACTTGCTTGAGCTGCTTTGATCTGATTGAAAAAAGTAAACTAAACTTGTAAGTTCATCAAATACGAAGAGTTACCTGGCATGACTACTTCTATATCCATCCCGTGCAATTCTTGCTACAGCTTCCACTGTGCGGTGAGATTCATTGATAATGGCTGGCGACTAAGTGCATCAGGAACTACATTCACCTTCCCTGGATGATATTGTAGGTTGATGTCGAAGTCCGCCATAAGTTCTAGCCATCTTCTTTGACGCATATTCAACTCTTTCTGAGTAAACACATACTTCAAACTCTTGTGGTTAGTGTATATGTCCACTCACTCTCCAAGCAGATAATGACGCCAAATCTTAAGTGCAAAGATAACGGCTGCCAACTCTAAGTCATGTGTTGGATAGTTACGCTCATGAATCTTCAGCTGTCTTGATGCAAAAGCTACAACCTTCCCATGCTAGAGTAGAACACATCCTAATCCCTTACCGGATGCATCGCAATGCACAACGAAACCTCCAGATTGATCCGGTATTACGAGAATAGGTGCTGATGTCAATCTTGACTTGAGTTCTACAAAATCTTGTTCACATGTTTCTGACCACACGAATGCTTCATCTTTATGTGTGAGCTTGGTCAGGGGTGTTGCAATTTTCGAAAAGCCTTCTATGAATCTTCGGTAGTATCCTGCTAATCCCAAGAAACTTCGAATATCCTTTACCGTCTTTGGTGTCGGCCATTCACTGACGGCTGATACCTTAGCTGGATCTACTGAGATTCCTTCACCCGACATAATGTGTCCGAGAAATACGACTTGATCTAGCCAAAATTCACACTTGCTGTACTTGGTATAGAGTTGATGCTGTCGTAATGTCTCCAGGACAATCCGTAAATGCTCAGCGTGCTCTTTCCGATTCTTTGAATACACCAGGATGTCGTCGATGAAAATAACAACAAACCTGTCTAGCCTCTCTCGGAAAACCTGTTCATCAGATTCATGAAAATAGCAGGTGTATTGGTCACTCCAAATGGCATTACGAGAAACTCATAATGCCCATAGTGAGTCCTGAATGCCGTCTTCAGAATATCAGACTCTTTGACCTTCACCTGATGATAACCCGAACAAAGATCTAGTTTTGAGAAAACAAAAGACCCACTTAGCTGATCGAATAGATCGTCGATGCACGGTAGTGGATACTTATTCTTTATCGTCACTTCGTTCAAAGCTCGGTAGTCTATACACATCCTATATGAACCTTCTTTCTTCTTCACGAGCAAAACTGGAGATCCCCAACTTGAAGTACTGGGATGAATCCATCCTTTCTTCAAAAGTTCGTCCAATTGAGTACGGATCTCCTTCAATCCTTCTGGACTTAAGTGATATAGTGATTTGATCACCGGTTGTGCACCAGTTACTGAGTCAATACTGAATTCAAGAGATCGATCGGGAGGGAAACCTGAGATGTCTTCAGGGAATACATCATCAAACTCTCGAACTACCTCTGACTTGTCCTCTTTCGCTTATATTGTTGCAATCACTGCCTTCCTTGGTTTAGCCTTGTAGGTGCTAGGTTCCAGGGTACGGTCTCCACTCTTGAAATAAAAGACCGGATGATCTGGTATCTTGAACACTACCCTTCTTTGATGACAGTCGATGGTAGCGAAGAAAGTTCCTAGCCAGTCTATTCCTAAGACTACGTTGAAGTTCGGTATGTCTAGCACCTTGAAGTCCGCATAAAACTCTCTGCTGCAGACGACCACTGGAAACAGATCGTATCCCAGAGTTGCCTTTAGAATGCCGTTCCCTGAACTGACATTCCAGCTGCATACGAGCAATTTAACTGGAATCATATGAGTTCGGACAAACCGTTGCGACATAAAGCAATGTGATTCTCCAGCATCGAAGAGTGCTAAAGCAGGTCGGGAGGCTACTAAGATTGTACCTAAGTTGTGTGGGATATGTTTAGGTATAGAAAGAAAAATATATATTGATTTATACAAGGATTGAAAAGGTTTAAAAGATTGGGAGGTTTCCAGTGATGACTTGGCCAGTGGCTTCAGCTTCTTCCACGGTCATTGTGAAAGTCTGACGCCTAGATATATTCCTCCTTATCGGAGGCACATTCCTTTGTCCGTTCCTCTATCCTTGAGGCATGTTCCTCTGTGCCTGATGGAATTGAAGAGGAGGCTATGCAGGAGGTCCATGTGGAGGTGGAGCTGGTAGGGCTAAGCGAGGTGCAGGAGCCTAAATAACTGGCCGCTGCGGAAAAGTGATCGCTGGTCGGGGTGCGGGAGCTGGGGTGAGACGATGGGGATATCTCCAATGGCATGAGTGGATGCGCCACAAACTAAGCATAGGCGGTTAGCACGCCTGCAGTCCTTCACCAGGTGTCCATTCCTTTTGCAATAGAAGCAAAAGTCTAGACTGGGCCTGTTAAATGATACTCCCGGTCTCCTGGGTACAAAAGGTGGCCTGGAAGAGGCTCCTCCTACCATCTGAGTGGCAGGGCGCTTCACACCAGCATTTTGAGGTATGCCCTTCTTCTTCACTACTGCCTCATATCGTCGGGCAGCCTTCAGCGCAAGATCATGGGTTGGGAAATCCCCTGTAGCTAATGCAGTTTGGATCTCCAGGTCCAACTTTTGCTGAAATCTTCTTGCCCGGATCTCAGCAGTCCGGATGAGGTGTACAGTGAACCTGTTACGACCTTGTATTAGTAGTGTAGTATGTGATATTAGAAAATTGAATATTGAGACATGTCTTACCTGCTAAGCATGGTAAACTCATCATCGTATTTATCCACAGGTTTTTTCCACATCGAACCTTGCTGCAAGTAGATGAACTGTTGTTCCATGTCGAAATGGGCAGTCTCGGGAAAGTATTTCACGTCGAACATGTCGCGAAAAATCTTCCATTCAATCGGCTGGGCAAGACGGCTTTCTTCAGCCTTCCACCAAACTCTGGCGTTATCAGTGAGTTGCAGCTTCGCAACTCTCATCTAAGCAATCTCTAGCACTTGTGCTGCTGCCAGGTCATCTTCAATGGACTGAGCCCATTCCTCTGCCTTTAGTGGGCTCTCTTTCCCAGAAAAGTGCTTAGGGTGCAATACCCGGAATTGTTTGATTCCGGGTGCCTCAGTCTCTGGGCGGTTCAAGAGGATAGCAATCTACTACTGCTGACCCTCTAAGAGGCTCTTGATTGCCTCAAACAATACCATCTGCTCATTAATGAGCGCTGCTACGGTAGGTGGTGGTGGTAGAGGAGGTGGAGTATTTCCATTCACGTTGGTGCTGGTTTGTTCGGGGAATCCATAACCTTAAAAGAAAAGGAAGGGTTAAGATAGATTCAAAAGCTTAGAAATGTAAGGAATGTTTAGTTGCTGATTCTTATAAATCTTGTGACATATTTCTTAGGTTTCCATGCAGAACTGACATGCATGGGCCGCCAACAAAACCTGTCACGCCCCACTTTCCGGTATACGGAGAAGTAGACGTGACGGGCCACGACGGATTTACTCAGAAGTAAACACGTTAAAAATAAATAAGCAATATAAATGTAAAGCACAAGAATGACAAGAGATATAATATAAACAACAAATTTTTATTAATGTCCATTCTTTACATACAACTGAAAGAAAAGTACAATGATAGAAAGCGATGCCTAAACAGTGGCATATGAACTGAAAAGAAATAAGTACAAGTAAAAGCCTAGAAGTCTGGCGCCTCTGTGAACTGCTCCAAATCGTCCTTGCTGTGCTCGGTCACCTGAGTGTCGGGTCCTCCTGACGAACATTCTAAAGAAAGAAGAGACAGGAATGTCGTCAGCGAACCAGCGCTCGATAAGTCCCAAAAGAAAGAATAGAATAGACAAGTAAAAAGAATGGAACTGGTAAATTGTACAGGTTTTTGTTTGTTATACTAACGTAGTCGTTTGTAGCTTGGTACATAATGTATCAGTGTATACGAGAAGAGTCCAACTTGCTTCGTGGACTAAGGTAACATGTAAGTACAAGGCCCCGTTAAACCCCACGGGACAATGTCATGGGATGTTCATATAGGTGTCTTTTAGTAACCATCATTGTGCCACTTTTAACACATTCCATACCAATCTACCCTGATAAACCCCGTAATGTATATTGTATTGATTGTATTGATTTGTAGTTATCAAACTTGCCGAGACCATGCTATAAGTTGTTCATGTAAACGGATTCAGGATATATCAAGAAGTCATGTAGTCAAGTCAAGATATAGCCATGGTTCGGTCAAGTCAAGTTATGTTGCATGTTTGATATTGTTCTGGTATTCATGTTCAAGTATTCATGTTTAGATTCATGTTGACTTGGATTCATCTTTGGATTGGATTCAAATTGATACTTGGACTCAGACTTGAGTCAGACACTTTAAACAGAATTTGGATCCTGAATTAGATTTAGGAGTTATCGGTAACTGCTGCACATGGACGGCAAGATTTGTGTCTTTTTCCAGGAAAATAACCATTAATAACTCCATTTTAGTTTCCTACCTTAAATAGGAAAGCACCCACTTTCTCCGGCTCCGTGAGGCTCAAGAGAATTGGTCTTGCTTAAACCTATATTTACTAGGGTCCTTAATGTAATATTATATATACCTCGAGGGCATTTTTTGAAAAATATTTTATATACTTTCAAAATAAATCTCGAGTAATTATTTATGTTCTGGATGTGAATTTTAAAGAGTGAGGTATATTAGTGAAAATATACATAACTGGAATAGTTCAAGGTATTTTAATGTAAACTTTGTCTTGTATTGATACTTGATGGTATTTTAGTGAAACTTGTCATTTTTTTATTTTTTAGAAAACATGGAATTTTATTATATATTAAAAATATATAATTTGTTAATATTTATATAATTATTAAAAATTAATTTTATTTATTAAGTAGAAAATCTCGTTTTTCTTAAAAATCGTATTAAAATTTTTTCGAGATCGTATGCTCCGTGAGGAGGTCTGCATCTCGCTCTACTAGTCCCGAGGATGTGCGATAATCCGCACCATCCAAACCGGGTTCCCCAAAATGGGTTGTAGAGGCATAGTTGCAAGGAGTCTGATAATACAATTCGAAGAAAACGGGTTTTTATAGTTCAAGGTATTTTGATGAAAAGTCGTATTTTGTCGCAAAAGTTATGTTTCAAGAGAATCGAGCTATGTCAAGATGTGTGTATGTGAGAGGTAGGTCATTACCTCGTGAGGTTTTCTAAAGGTAATATTAAGCAAAACAATAAAAATGTCATATGTAAAGTTTGTTGTATTTAAACGAAAAATGCAATTTAAAGTTACATAACATGATATTTTAAGATGAAAATTGTTCTAATTATTTGTTTCATGATTAATAAGCAAGGTATATTAGTATGGATGAGTGATTTTTAAGAAAAAATTTGTAATTTTAAAGATTGTAGAATCGAATGTCGGTATAACTCCACTTACCGACAAGTTTTGAAATGAAGGATCTTTATGGTAGAAAAAGAAGAGGGGAGATGGGACTTACTTGCTAAAAGAATAGAGGAGAGGTAGAAGAAGAGAAGGGTAGCCTTCACTTAGTCAAGAGGTCGCCGGAATCGTCTCAAATCCTCGTTGGAAATTGATCTTGGGTAACTCCACTTGTACTCTTCTTAGACTTAGAAATTTTTGAGAATTTTGACAATAGGTTTCAGAATAAAGAAGGGGCTACGGTATAGGGTTGTATTTATAGTATGGAATTAGGGTTTTGGAATTGAAAGATTGAATTAAAATGCATTAAAAATTGGATTTATGATGAAAATTAAGTCTCTGTTGATTTGTAAAGAAATCAAACAGAACAGGGGTAGTGGGGTAGATCAAAGGGTTTACTGGGAAAAACACGGGGCTCATCACATACGGTGGGCCTGGCTTCGCCGGCCAAAAGCATGATCTCGCCGGTCGAGTTGAAGGGATGGGGTGTTGGATTAATGCCACGTGTCGTAGTTGTTGTACACATTATTTTACACATGTTTATTTTATCTGACTTTTCATTTTTACGTGTATTGCACGTGTAAACTTTTGGGCTTCCAAAAAGTTTAAAAGAAAAACCAGTAAAAATAATATGTGGCTGATGAGATTCGAGCAAAGGGGCTATGTCACAGCAGTGCAAGGGCTTTACCAATAAGCTACAGGTGTTTTCTTGCTGTTCTTAAACAAATTAAATTTATAACTTGTACTCAGGCTTGTAAACTCTATTCTGTACATTAACGTTAAAATTTTCGTACAGTAAAATTAGTGTACGTTGAAAGATTGGTCGTTCCTCCTCAAACCCTGCCAAGGACGTCAGTCTTCAACAGGTTGACGCCAACAGCAGCCCTTCTACAAAGCCGGGGGCATGAAGAAGCCGCTTCTAAATCTGAGGCGGTCCCGTCTACAAGACACGCTCGACGCCGCCACTGGCGCCGAGTAAGAAAAGCTAGGGGCAACACCCCCTCTGGACTTACCCCACCAGTTCCAATGCTGGAAGTTGATACTGCTGTACCAACCGGGAACAGCTTTGACCTGCTCAGGAGGGTAGGAAAAAACTCTCCAACGGCGGTGCTAAAGAAATCGCCCCCGCCTGTAGAAGCCACGGTGCAGGCAAAGACGGAGCAGCCCCATCAGCGGCTTTCCTCGCAAATTCACAAGGTCTGGCGGAAAGTCCAGGACACTGTGATCAACAAATATTACTCTCCTCGGCCAAAGAAATTGAAGACTGGGCAAGAAAAAGACCATCCCTCCATAATACAGTGAGGGACTTCTTCTACACAGGTGCCTGTCATAACAACTCCTTCAAGTTCAACCTCCCACAAAAGGATGAGGCCAGAGAAAATCCCACCGCCTGCGGCAAATTCCAAAGGTGATGGACCCAAATGTCCAAAGTATGGGGGCATGATCATGCTTACGGTCTACATAGCTTCCGGGAAAGATGAAAGCTGTGCTTCTATAGGAAATCGACCGCAAACTCGATCGCTGACAAAAGCTCAGGAGCAACAACAAAAGCTCCAAGAGATGTTGATCAAAATGGCAGCACTTACCGGGCAGAAAGAAAGCCCGGACACAACAGCCGAACAGCACTAGGAGCAGGAGACCGATACAGAGTTCCTGCGAAGGGTGCTTGAAAGAAAGGACAAGGAAGTTGCTAAGCAGGCTGCTAACATAAAGCAGATGGCTCTCTTGTTCCAGGATATGGTTGGAATGATGATCCAGCCAGAACTCCCAGTTGAGGATCCGCCGTTAATTATCCAGGATGACAAAGGGGAAACATTAAATCCACTTCCGGCCTTATCGGCAGCCAAGGAGGAAACAATCTCCAAAGCATCTATTGATGATTATATTACTCAACAAATACGAGCTCATCAAGCTAATGAAGCTGCAGGCCAAATCGTCAGAACTTGGTGACTGAATCCAGGCTGGTATGACCAAATTAAATACCCTCCGGGTTATACGATCCCCAAGTTCCATGTATACAAGGGGACAGGTAACCCACACCCACACGTTGCGAAGTTCAGAGCTCTGTGCGGTAACACTGGAGGCGACGACAAACTGTTATTTCGCCAGTTCGTTGGCAGGCTGTCAGAAACGGCCTTTGAATGGTACCCGGAGCTCCTAAATGACTCCATCAAAATATTGACAGAGATGGAACTGCTGTTCACACAGCGGTTCGGCAGCGCAAGCGAGCGCACCCCGATCATGGCATTAATCAATGCCAGGGTGAAGTCAGGAGAAACCTGGGTCCAATACGCGATCCGGTGGCTGAACCTATGGTCAAAATACGAACAGCGCATCGAAGAATCCCCCGCCGCGGGCATGTTCATCGGGACCCTTGATCCTCAAACGACTGTGTCCCAGTTCATCACGTTCTTCAAACCAACAACCTTCCAGGCTTTGATAGATAAACTGGCCCAAATGGACCAGATGGGCCACGGGCCTTCCTCCTCAAGTAAGGACCCTCGAAATGCTAAGGGTAAAGGGAAAGCGGCCTTCGTTGCCAACACGCAACAATAACCGAGTGGTCCAAAACCGGCTGCTCGCCAAAACAACACGCATCCGCGCCCATCCTTGGAGGAAAGATTAGGACGCGCTTACTCGTTTTCCCGCGACAAGATGAGGAGACTGTTTGAATTGGCAGTGCACAACAAACTCATCACATTGCCAGACCCACAACTTGCACCGCAACCTAGCTACGTCAACAACCCCAACTAATGCTCCTATCATAGAATGGTGAGCCACCCGATTGAGAATTGCTACGTCTTTAAGATCTGGATCGAGGACCAGTGTCAACAGGAGAAGTTCGCGCTGTCTGAAAACAGGAGGGTGAACCCACAACGGAAGCACATTCCCAAAAAGGTGGATGCGCCGGGGGCATCATGCTCACTCGTAGAAGAAACTCCATGGGAAGTAGTTCTTTCAGCTAAAACCAAAAGAATGTTGAATGATCTACAGACATGTCCATCAGTTGGTGGAAAAGCCCACTTGAACCTGAAATCATCGAAGGGATGCTGAAACCGCGTCTCCTACCGAAAGTTGTTGTGTCACGCCCCGCTTCCCAGTATACGGAGAAAGAGACGTGACGGGCACACGACGTATTTACTCAGAAATAAATATGATAAGCATAAATAAGCAATATATAAATGCACAAGAAATGACAAGAGATATAATATAAACAACAACTTTTATTAACACTCATCTTTATAATACAACTGATTTGAAAAAGAAATGTACAATGATAAAAGCAATGCCTAAACAATGGCATACAAATTAGAAGGTAAGTACAAGTAAGCTAGTAGTCTGGCTGTGCCTCAATCTGCTCCAAGTACTCCTGGCTGGGCTCAGTCTCTTGAGGGTCCGGTCCTCCTGACGAACATTCCAAAGAAAGAAACAGACAGGAATGTCGTTAGCGAACTAGCGCTCGGTAAGTCTTAAAAGAAAGGAAGGAATACAACAAATAATGTGGATGGAAACTGTTAAGTTATACAGATATCAGTTTATTATTCTAACGTAGTTGTTTGTAGCTTGGTACAGTAGGTATCAGTGTATACGAGAGGAGTCAAACTATACCATGGTTTATGGTAACATGTTAGTATAATGCCCTATCAAAACCCACGGGACAACGGCACGAGAGTTCATGTAGGTGTATTTTAGTGTCCATCATCGTGCCACTTTAAATGCATTCCGTACCAATCTACCCCTTTAACTCCGTAATGTGTTGTATAGATTATAATTATAAGACTTGTCGAGACCATGGATACAAGTTGTTCATGTAATCAGGTTCAGGATGTAAATAAGCAGTCATGCAATCAAGTCAAGTTATAGCCATGGTTCGGTTAAGTCAAGTCAAGTTTGCATATTGATGTTGTTCTGGTATTCAGGTTCAGGTTCAAGTATACATGTTAGAGTTTGGATTCATGTTTGAATTGGATTCTGGTTTGAGTTGAATTCAAGCTTGATATAGGCTCGGACTTGAGTCAGACACTTAGAACTGATTTGGATCCTGAATTAGGTTCGGGAGTTATCGGTAGCTGCTGCACATGGACGGCAGGATTTTTTTCTTTTTCCAAGGCAATTACTATTGATAACACAGTTATGTTTTTCTACCTTAAATAGGCAAGAACTCACTTTCTCCGGCTCCCTGAGGCTCAAGAGAATTGATCCCGCTTAAACCCATATTTACTAAAGTCCTTAACAGTGTTTTATATAGTTCGTGGGGGTTTTATGAAAAAATATTTTTAATATAGTTCAAAATAATCTCGAGAAATTTATTTATATTCTTTAGGGTTTCCATTGATGTGTATTTTAAGAATTATGGTATTTTAGTGATAATTATCTTAACTTGAATAGTTCATGATATTTTACTTTAAAATTGTCTTGTTTTGATATCTTGATGGTATTTTGATGAAACTTGTAATTATTTTATTTGAAAAAATATAAAGTTATTATATTTTGAAAATATATGGATTTTGTAATATTTATATAATTAAAACTTAATTTTGATTATTAAGTAGAAAATTTTGTTTTTCTTTAAAATCGTATTAAATATCTTTCGAGACCAAATGCTCCGTGAGGAAGTCTGCATCTCGCTCTACTAGCCCGAAAATGTGCGATAATTCTCACCATCCAATAGCGAGTTTCCCAAATGGGTTGTAGATGCATAATCGCAAAGAATTGTGAAATACAATTCAAAAGAAAACCGGGATTTTATATTAAATGGTATTTTGATGAAATATTGTAACTGTAACCAAAAGTATGCTCAAAGGGTATCGTGCTATGGAAACATGTGTGTATGTGAGAGGTTGGTCGTTACCCCGTGAAATTTTCTAAAGGTATAATTATCAAAAGTACTAAAAGATGAATATGTGAAATTCATGGTATTTTATCGTAAAAGTTAATTTAAGGTTATGTTTCATGATATTTTAGGCTACAATTTATTCTAAACATTTATATTAGTGTTTGAAAGATTGTGTGAAAGTTGGATGAACAATATGTAAGTAAAAAGGTGAGTTTTTAAGGTTTAGATGATTGGCATCGGTATTAACTCCACTTACCGATATTTGTTTTGAAAAGAGATTTCAAAGAGGAAAAAGAAAGATTGGGAGGGACTTACAAGCTAGATGGATGAAGAGGAGGTAAAAGGAGAGGGGATAGTCGCCGTGGTGTCCCAGGGTCACCGAAATTGCCTCGATTCCTCGCCGGAAGTTGGTCGTTGGCTAACTCCACTTGTACTCTTCTTGTACTTGAGAAAATGTGATAGTTTTGGCAAGAATTTTCAGAATGAGGAAGGGCTAGGGCATGAGCTAGTATTTATAGTGTGAAATTAGGGTTTTGGAAATGAAAGAATGAATTAAAATGCATTTAGATTTGATTTTAAGGTGAAACTGAAGTCTCTGTTTAATTTCAGAGTAATCAAACAGTGCAGGGGTGATGGGGGTAGGCCAAGAGTTTTGTGGGCAAAGCACGGGGCCTTTTCACCAACGGAAGCCCGTCGGCGCCGGCCATAAAGGAAATCTTGCCGGTCCAATAGTGGAAGGGAGTGGTTGGATCTTGTCCACGTGTTCACTTCAGTATGCACAACATTTTGCATATGTTAGTTTTCTCTGACTTTTTATTTCTATGTGTAGTGCACGTGTAAACTTTTGGGCTTCCAAAAAGTTTAAAAGAAAATTCAAAAAAAAAAAACGTGTCTGAGGGGATTCGAACATATGGGCTACGTCACAGTAGTGCAAGGCTTTACCAATGAGCTACAAGTGGTTTCTTGCTGTTCCTAAACAAAAATAACTTATAAATTGTACTCAGGCTTGCATACCCCTTTCTGTACATTAAATTGAAAATTTTCGTACAGTAAAATCAGAGTCGTTACATTCTACCCTCCTTATAAAAATTTCGTCCTCAAAATTTACAATTCCATAAGGACTAATTTACAAATAAGTGAGGATATCTTGTACGCATGTCGTATTCTTGTTCCCACGTTAATTCTCCTGGTGAATCTTTTCTCCACATCACTCGGAACAAGTTTACTTTGTTTTTCCGCAGTGTCTTTACTTTTCTGTCGAGGATCTCAACTGGTTGTTGCTCGCAAATCAGGTCAGTCTGTACAGTGAGCTCGGAGTGATCAAGGATGCGGCTGGGGTCGCTCATATATCTTTGGAGCCGAAATATGAGGAACACATTGTGCACTCCTTCCAATGAGGTTGGTAGTGCCAAACGGTATGCCACTTCTCTGACTCGTTTGAGAATGTCGAATTGCCCTATATATCTTGGACTGAGCTTACCCTTCTTGCCAAAATGGATTACTCCTCGGTTTGGAGAGATCTTCAAGAAAACATGATCTCCAGGTTGGAACTCCAGGTGTCGTCACTTTGCATCATCCCAATTCTTCTGTCGGTCTTGGGCTATGCGCATTCTTTCCCTGATCGTGCAAACTACATCCACAGTTGCCATGATCATCTCTCGTCCTAAGAGTTCACGATCTCCGATGTCATCCCAACTTAGTGGTGAACGACACTTCCTTCCGTAGAGAGCTGCAAATGGTGCCATTCCAATACTTGCCTGATAGCTGTTGTTGTATGAAAACTCCACAAGGTGTAGGTGATCTTCTCACAAACCTCCGAAGTCTAACATACAAGCTTTTAGCATTGTAAGTCCATGCTATCCTTCCCCGGTACTTACGGGGTTGCGGAATTGGTGAAAAAAGATTTTCAAGAGAGGGTGGTAACATGGACTACCAATACGGATCTTTGTTAAACAACTAACTAACAATCTAACAAGAGTTTACCTACTCGGTTAGGGGGCTATACCTTTCTTGAACTCCTTCGTCTTCAACTCCTCCCGATGTTCGGATCGGCCTCACCTCGTCGTCTCCTTGCGCCGAAGATGGATCCACCCGAAAGCTTCTACCTTTGGCTTCTTCTTCGAACTTTGAAGAAACTAGATCACTTGGCTTGTTAGGCCTTGTGAACTAGAATGAGTAGAGGAATGTTTTTGTGTCTTTTTATCTCTAAGGTAATGAGTCTCAACACATGAGAATGGTTTGCCTTGAGCTAGAGAGAGCAAGAGGAAGAGGGAGAGCTTGAGAATGAGAGAGCTCAAGAGAGAGAAAGCAAATGAAAGAATGAACCATACTCTTCTCATTCTCACCTCTCATAATCCAAAAGCCATCATAACAAAAATAGTAATCAAGTATTGTGTAATGGTTTAAGTCAAAATGGTTATATCATTTCATGCACTCATTTTGCATAAATAAACAAGCAAGCAAAAGTCTTTGCCATGGAATGATAGCCATTGTCATGATGATGGTCAACTAGTCCAACCTAGTCAACCGATCAACAAAGTCAACAAAGTCAACCCCTCAACAACCATGTCACTATAATACTTAATTAATATTAATGTTAATCATATATCTTATACTCATTAGGGTTAAGCAAAAGTCAATGGTCAACAATCAACTGTCAACAACCCTTAATGAGAATACTCTGTCTCTGTCTCTCTGTCAACTGTGCATACACACCCGCATCCGCGTTCCGAGGAACACGAATACAAACAAGATAAAACCAATCCCAAAACGTACACTAGGATCTGGCTTAAACCAAAGCCCGCTAGTGTTAATTGTCCGGACACTGTACGTGCAAAAGTGTACAGATGTGACCGAACCTTGTCGCAAAACCATGCGACCTCTACTCTTTTTCCTAAAGGCGAATAGCTTTCTGTGTGGGACTCTAAAGACTCGACACTACGCTGGCAGTGGGTTTAACCACAGACCGCAAGCGGCATTAGCTGTGCGTAACGGTCTCCAGGTAGATGCCGACAAGAAGACTGACGAGGTGAAACCCATCTGAACTCCTACTGAGTCTGAATGTGACAATTTCTATACAGTCTGGTCTGTTCGTCTGATACATCGCATGGCAGGCCTAGGGGGCGGTAAACGTCAGTCCCCTAATAGCGGTACAAGTCGTGTCGGAGTGAAGCCCAGAATACCCTGAGATAGAACTGGAAACCTACCGGTATATCTCGCTTGCCCTAGCCAGGGACTACTCGTGTAATGGCTCTCCTAGACACAGCGCGATGTCAACCCCCAATACCGGGAGAGACGAATCCTGTCTAACCGTCACTGCCTCCAAGTGCTTCGGGACTGCACCCAACTACTACCTGTTTCCATGACTCCTTTGAGCCGTGGTAGGGTAGTAATCGAAGTACAGTGGGAACACACTTGAGGCGAAGTGACAGTGTCAAGTCAGCGGACTAAGCTGTACTCATGTCACCTGGGAACTGATAACTGACGATAGGTATAGTACCAACCAACAGTTCTCGATGAGTCCTGTCCAGTGTACTCGTAACCCAACGAGCACCTGCATACCATCTCCAGTACGACGTACTGATGGCTGTGGGACATACCATCTCCCACACTGGGATGAGAAGCGCATACGCTAGTCTACTCCGGAGTATCGATGCCCTGTCTCGATAGTCCTGTGACCAGGGACCTACATAAGGATGTGCTTATAGATTACCCAGCCCCCACTAGTGTGACTGCCATCACAACGCTGGTAATCAAGCAAAGATCCTAAGGGCTCCACTAATGTGTATAGGTGATATACTAAAATAAACATATGTACACATTGAAGTAGAAACAAACCGAGTAGCATACTACTATATTGAGTAAGATTGTTTATACAAGGTGAATATCCCAAGCTTCCATTAAGTAATATACAAACTAGTATGATACAGTAATGGCCTCTAGGGCATATACACTAATAATCTCCCACTTGCACTAAGGCCATGTACTGGCGTATCGAAGACCTATCATCTCGATCAGCCGCTCGAATTGAGTCTGGGGTTAGGCCCTTATGAGTGGATCAGCAGTGTTATCTTCCGTAGAAACTCTCCGAACCTCGATCTCCTGGCGACCCACGATCTCCCTGATCAGGTGATACCGCCTCAAGATGTGTCTGGACTTCTGATGGGACCTTGGTTCCTTCGCTAAAGCTATAGCCCCGTTGTTGTCGCAATACAGCGGTATTGGATCAACAATGGATGGAACCACCTGAAGTTCAGTTAAGAACTTCCTTACCCAGACAGCTTCTTTTGCGGCATCTGCAGCAGCGATATATTCCGCTTCCATCGTCGAGTCAGCAACGGTTTCCTGTTTGGAACTCTTCCAACACACCGCCCCTCCATTGAGGGTAAAGACATAACCCGACATGGACTTGGAATCATCCTTGTCACTTTGGAAGCTGGAGTCAGCAAAGGCCTCGATCTGGAGGTCTTTTCCGCCATACACCAAGAACATCTCCTTAGTCCTTCTCAGGTACTTAAGAATGTTCTTTACTGCTATCCACTGTTTCTTCCCAGGGTTTGATTGATACCGGCTTACCACACTCAGTGCATAAGCTACATCTGGTCTGGTACACAACATCGTATACATTATAGAGCCTACCGCAGAAGCGTAGGGTATAATAGACATGCGATCCCTTTCCAAATCAGTCTTGGGAGACATCTCTTTGGAGAGGGTGATCCCGTGACAAGCCGGTAGATTACCGCGCTTGGAATCTTCCATACTAAATCTTTTCAGTATGGTGTCGATGCACCTGGACTGTGAGAGTCCCAGTATCCTCTTAGATCTGTCACGATAGATCCGGATCCCCAGAATGTATGAGGCATCACCCAGGTCTTTCATGGAGAATCTGTGTGATAAGAACCCCTTGACAGATTGTAGCATAGGAATATCATTTCCTATTAAGAGAATGTCATCCACGTATAAAACGAGGAATACTACAGTTCTCGCTACAAATCTACTATAGATGCATGGTTCATCTGGATTTTTGATAAAGCCAAATTTCTTGACCGTCTCATCAAAACAGATGTTCCAACTCCGCGATTCCTGCTTTAGTCCATAGATGGACTTAAGCAACTTGCACACCTTTCCGCTACTCCCACTTTGAATGAAACCCTCTGGCTGGTCCATATAAACACACTCCTGTAAATTTCCATTTAGAAAAGCAGTTTTTATGTCCATCTGCCAAATCTCATAATCGTGGAAGGCAGCAATGGCAAGAAGGATCCGAATGGATTTCAGCATAGCTACTGGAGAAAAGGTCTCGTCATAGTCCAAACCAGGTCTTTGATGAAAACCATTTGCAACCAGTCTAGCTTTATAGGTCTCAACCTGTCCATCTACACCAATCTTCCTTTTGAAGATCCACTTGCGTCCTACGGGTTTTACCCCATCTGGAGCAACGTCCAACATCCATACATTGTTGGTGTACATGGACTCCATTTCGGTCCGCATTGCATCCAGCCATTTTACCGAGTCAACGCTCTGAATGGCCTGCTGCAAGCTAGTCGGCTCATCATAATCAATGATGCAATCCTCTCTATCCCCGTCTATGAGAAAACCGTAGTATCTCTCGGGCGGATGAGACTACCTACTATTTCTGCGGAGCGGCGTAGGAATGTCCTGATCTTTCGAACCCTCTGGTTTTACTAAGCTTTCAGAAATAGCTCGAGGTTCTGGAATTTCTTCCAGTTCTATTGCGTTCCCACTTATCTGATTTTCCAAAAATTCAGTTTCCAAGAAGTGGGCATGACGAGAAACATAAATCTTTTGTTCCTCTTCGCGATAGAAGAAATATCCTTTGGAGTTCTTTGGATATCCCACAAACTTGCACTGTACTGAGCGTGCCTCGAGCTTGTCCGCATGCTGCTTTTTGACAAAAGCTGGACATCCCCATGTCTTAATGTGATTAAGATAGGGTCTCTTCCCACACCACATCTCATATGGTGTAGTAGGCACAGTCTTAGTTGGAACTCGGTTCAAAAGGTATGCAGCTGATTCTAGTTCATATCCCCAGAATGATCGCGGTAACTCAACGTTACTCATCATGGACCGTACCATATCCAATAGGGTTCGGTTCCGTCTCTCCGATATACCGTTATGTTGCGGAGTGTATGGAGTAGTAAGCTGAGAGAGAATTCCGTTCTCTTTTAAATAGTCCAGGAACTCGGTACTCAAGTATTCACCACTTTGATCCGATCTTAGTGTCTTGATACTCTTGCCGGTTTGTTTTTCTACTTCATTCTTATATTCCTGGAATTTTCCAAAGGCTTCGGATTTATGTTTTATTAAGAAGACATAACCGTACCTTGAAAAGTCATCCGTAAAAGTAATGAAGTAAGAATAACCGCTTCGCGCATGTGTAGACATTAGACCGCACACGTCGCTGTATACGAGTCCCAAGAGCTCGCTCGCTCTTACTCCGTGTCCAGTGAACGGAGTCTTTATCATCTTTCCTTTGAGACAGGATTGACAAGTGGCATACGATTGATATTCGAACGGATTCAAATATCCTTCTGTATGTAACTTCGTCAACCTTCTCTCATTGATGTGACCCAGTCTACAATGCCATAAGAAAGTCTGATTTATTTCCGGAGACTTTCTTTTGTGTGTATTCTGGACATTGAAAATCTGTGGTTGGTTTAGTACATATATACCATTGCTTAATGTACCTGACCCAATCAGAACTTGATTAAGGTGAATGTTTACAACATTACTTACAAACGCAAATTCATAACCTTCTTTAAAAATCAAAGATACAGAAATGATATTACAAGCTGCGTTGGGTACAAAACAGCAATTACGTAAAACCAAAACATGTCCATCTGACATTCCCAGGTGATAGTCCCCCACGGCCTTAGCATCCATGCTAGCTCCGTTTGCAACTTTGAGGGTCATGTCACCTGCCTTCAAAACCCTACGATTTCTCAACGCCTGCAAAGAATTACAGATATGAGATCCTGATCCGGTATCCAATACCCAGGAAGTAGAGTTTATTGATAGACAGTTTTTAATAACATACACACCTGAAGCTGAAGCCGCAACTTGCTTCAGTTCCTGTGTTCTGGCTTTCCAAGCTCTACAATCTTTCTTCCAGTTACCACTCTTATGACAGAAAAAGCACTCTTCCTTATCCACAAGCCTTCCCGCTACCTTTGTTGCTTTTACTTTTCCCTTCGTATCCACTTTACTAACACCGCCCCTTGGTTTGGCGGAGGCTTTCTTCTTCTTTCCCTTGGCTTTCGCCTTGGACCTAGAAGATGAAGATCCTCCTACAAACAAAGTGAATGTTTCCCTACCTTTCTGTAGGATGCCCTCTGCACTCCTCAGCATGTTGAGAAGTTCTGAAAGTTCAACTTCTTTTTCTTGTAAGTTGAAGTTCAGGATAAACTGGGCGTAAGTGGAAGGAAGGGACTGGAGAATCAAGTCCGTATAGAGCTCGTTCTCTAATGTGGTCCCAAGTTCCGCGAGCTCCTCAATGAAGCCAATCATCTTAAGCACGTGTTCCACGAGCTCCTCAATGAAGCCAATCATCTTAAGCACGTGTTCCGCTACCGATGATCCGATGGCCAACCTTGCCGAAAATAACTTCTTCGACACTTCGTATCTTGCGATACGAGATTGCTCTCCATACAGTTCTTTTGTATGGAGAAATATGGATTCAAGGTCCATATTCTCGTGCCTCCTCTGATGTTCGTTGTCCATAGAGGCAAGCACGAGGCACCTGGCCTTCGCGCAATCGATCTCCCAAGTCTTACGGATTTCCTTATCCGCGACGCTGGAGGTGGGACCTGGGACAGGGGGAGCTTTGGTGGTTAGGAGATACCCCAACTTGTCATAAGTGATTGCCATTTTGACATTCCTGAGCCAATCTTTGTAGTTTGGCCCTGTCAGTATGTTTTTATCTAGTAATAACTTAAGTCCGGTCATGATGTTTGGTCGCTGCAATTAGGAGAGAGAGAAGAAACACTTTAGCATGATGCTCTTGCAAGTTTAGAGTGGTTTTTAATTTGTTTAAACAGGATGGCTCCCACTGTCTCTCGAATCCCTCCTCAAACCAAAAAGCAAGAATTAGTCAGGATCAATCTCACCGTACAATACTTGCTTAACTGTTCGGCCTGGCTGATGTCGGTACTTCGAGGGAGGTTTTCCAATGCTTTCGCGAAGTTCCTTAATTTAAGAACCTCTTCTCCCTGGGGGCGTAGCCCCGCTAACACCTTTCTAGACATCTACTTGGTTTATAGCATTGATCGTTAAGTGAGAAATTTCCTGAGGAGTAGCATATACTCACAGTAGGATCGGGATCCAAATATCTTTGCGTGACAAAACTGAAGGAATCCTACCAGAATCATCACACTCCAAATGGTATGCAGTGCTAGCCAGTTTCAGTTCTTTTGAAACTCCCGATGTGGATTTTTGCCCCATGCTCTTATGACCTTGACTTTGGCCAACAAATCATAAGTCACATGTCAAGTTCTACCCGTCATTCTCCAGGTTAATTTGAGCCCACCCGCACATACCCTTGACTTTGGCCAACAAGGTAGAATGACTGCCCCAAACCAACACATCTATCTATACTGCACATGAATACCCAATAGCTACCAATCATTATGCCTTGACTTTGGCCAACAAACATAGCTTAAATACTATTGACCATCCATGTGAAACGACGGAGGGCTACGAATGGTTTTGGCGAAACCGTGAACGTAGTGAACTTGATATAATCGATGGAACGAGATAGCTTTTAAAAGGAGTGGCTTAAGCTCCGCGTTTAAAAGTTATTTTGAAAAGAAACCGAGTGGTTTTTGAAAGTGTTCCAACGACTTTTACTTGGTTTCTTTTTCTTGCATTAGTTCTTTTAATGCGAGTTTTCTTGCATTAGTTCTTTTAATGCGTCCCATCATTTAATCCTACCATTGCAGAAAACAACCAAAATATGACGTACGCTTATGCCATTCGCATTCGCCATGGGGCCCCGTCATTACCCGTTAGGTTACTTAACTAACGACAGAGCGGGGGCTGGGCTAGCGCGGCTGCAAAACATAAGCAATGCCTAAATAATATCATATATAGATATATTGCAATGATAGCCATTTCAGATAACAGATGAATACATTGGATATACTAGGAATCCGCAATTCGTACGAGCCTGTAACGAAAAGCGGATTACACGGTCGCGATGAATAGCCAATACCCCACCCTAGACCCCTACGGGTGTGGCAAACTATCCGCCAAATATCCGAAGTGGAGCAACCTCCCTCAACGACGTGAGTAGGCCACTCGGCACTTCGAGATACCCGGTAGTTTGTGCGCCCCACCTTGGGTCTATCCTACGAGCAAAAACAGTAAAAAAGAAATTATACAATGACGGCTACAACCCCGACCCGGTTGTGCGGCCAAAAATAATATTACATCAATTTACATATTACATGAATTGAAAGATAAAAGAAAACTCTCATCTCACAACCCCCGGCTATTCATCCGCGACAATCCAACGAATTCATATACACATACCATCAACATTACAGATCACAGATATGTATAACCCCCACTAATCGACGTATAGCGATTAGCGGACGTTCAATACATATATCATATCACAGATATAAACCCGTTAGCCTTAGTCTTTAGAAGTTCGATAAAAATACGGATTTTCAAGCCCCAAAAACAAATTTTTCTTTCTGGAAAATCTGGGCTGAAAAGACATGCTTCAAAAATCCCAAAATACCTCTATGAACAAACTGCAAAAATAAAACCCCACGACCGAGTCAACTCGGCCGCGGATCCGCGGCGGGAGCAAGCTCCAGCCGCGGATCCGCGGTGGGTTGATCGATTCAGTGGGCCAATTTTTTGCAGTTTCTTCTAAAAACCCTGAGTCGATTTTTGGTATATGTCAAATAATTTTTACAGCACTTTGAAAATCGACAGAAAGTTTGAGTTCCGGGTGTATTTCGCGACTTTTTCTCCGATCGAACTTCTACTTACATTGCTAACATGTTAGATAGTGTTTAACTAGGCTCTGATACCACTGTAAGTCCATGCTACCCTTCCCCGGTACTTACGGGGTTGCGGAATTGGTGAAAAACGATTTTCAAGAGAGGGTGGTAACATGGACTACCCATACGGATCTTTGTTAAACAACTAACTAACAACCTAACAATAGATTACCTACTCGGTTAGGGGGCTATACCTTTCTTGAACTCCTTCGTCTTCAACTCCTCCCGGGGTTCGGATCGGCCTCACCTCGTCGTCTCCTTGCGCAGAAGATGGATCCACCCGAAAGCTTCTACCTTTGGCTTCTTCTTCGAACTTTGAAGAAACTAGATCACTTGGCTTGCTAGGCCTTATGAACTAGAATGAGTAGAGGAATGTTTTGGTGTCTTTTTATCTCTAAGGCAATGAGTCTCAACACATGAGAATGGTTTGCCTTGAGCTAGAGAGAGCAAGAGGAAGAGGGAGAGCTTGAGAATGAGAGAGCTCAAGAGAGAGAAAGCAAATGAAAGAATGAACCATACTCTTCTCATTCTCACCTCTTATAATCCAAAAGCCATCATAACAAAAATAGTAATCAAGTATTATGTAATAGTTTAAGTCAAAATGGCTATATCATTTCATGCACTCATTTTGCATAAGTAAACAAGCAAGCAAAAGTCTTTGCCATGGAATGATAGCCATTGTCATGATGATGGTCAACTAGTCCAACCTAGTCAACCGGTCAACAAAGTCAACAAGTCAACAAAGTCAACCCCTCAACAACCATATCACTATAATACTTTATTAATATTAATGTTAATCATATATCTTATTCTCATTAGGGTTAAGCAAAAGTCAATGGTCAACAGTCAACTGTCAACAACCCCTAATGAGAATACTCTACCTCTGTCTCTCTGTCAACTGTGCATACACACCCGCATCCGTGTTCCGAGGAACACGAATACAAACGAGATAAAACCAATCCCAAAACGTACACTAGGATCTGGCTTAAACCAAAGCCCGCTAGTGTTAACTGTCCGGACACTGTACGTGCACAAGTGCATGGATGTGACCGAACCCTATCGCAAAACCATGCGACCTGTCGCAAAACCATGCGACCTCTACTCTTTTGCCTAAAGGCGAATAGCTTTCTGTGTGGGACTCTAAAGACTCGATACTACGCTGGTAGTAGGTTTAACCACAGACCGCAAGCGGCACTAGCTGTGCGTAACGGTCCCCAGGTAGATGCCGACAAGAAGACTGACGAGGTGAAACCCATCTGAACTCCTACTGAGTCTGAATGTGACAATCTCTGTACAGTCCGGTCTGTTCGTCTGATACATCGCATGGCGGGCCTAGGGGGCGGTAAACGTCAGTCCCCTAATAGCGGTACAAGTCATGTCGGAGTGAAGCCCAGAACACCCTGAGATAGTACTGGAAACCTACCAGTATATCTCGCTTGCCCTGGCCAGGGACTACTCGTGTAATGGCTCTCCTAGACACAGCGCGGTGTCAACCCCCAATACCAGGAGAGACGAATCCTGTTTAACCGTCACTGCCTCCAAGTGCTTCGGGACTGCACCCAACTACTACCTGTTTGCACGACTCCTTTGAGCCGTGGTAGGATAGTAATCTAAGTATAGTGGGAACACACTCAAGGCGAGGTGACAGTGTCAAGTCAGCGGACTAAGCTGTACTCATGTCACCTGGGAACTGATAACTAACGATAGGTATAGTACCAACCAATAGTTCCCGACGAGTCCTGTCCAGTGTACTCGTAACCCAACGAGCACCCGCATACTATCTCCAGTACGACGTACTGATGGCTGTGGGACAGACCATCTCCCACACTGGGATGAGAAGCGCATACGCTAGTCTACTCCGGAGTATCGATGTCCTGTCTCGATAGTCCTGCGACTAGGGACCTGCATAAGGATGTGCTTATAAATTACCCAGCCCCCACTAGTGTGACTGCCATCACAACGCTGGTAATCAAGCAAAGATCCTAAGGGCTCCACTAATGTGTATAGGTGATATACTAAAATAAACACATGTACACATTGAAGTAGAAACAAATCAAGTAGCATACTACTATATTGAGCAAGATTGTTTATACAAGGTGAATATCCCAAGCTTCCATTAAGTAATATACAAACTAGTATGATACAGTAATGGCCTCTAGGGCATATACATTAACAAGCATGTCCTCCAGAATCTGAATTGTTCGCTCAGACTGTCCGTCCGTTTGTGGATGGTAAGCCATGCTGAAGTTTTGACTCATTCCCAGGCTAGCTTGCAGACTCTACCAAAACTGTGATCGGGAATCTGGTGTCACGATCGGAGACGATGAAAACCGATACTCCATGTAATCTCACAATCTCCTGCATGAGTTTATGGATATAAAAATAGTACACTTTGAGATTAAATCTTACTTTAGATTCATGCTTACCTCCATGTACTTCTTTGCTAACGTCTCGGTAGTTTGGCCAACTCGAAAGGGAATAAAGTGAGCCGACTTGGTGAGTCGATCCACAACAACCCATACTACGTTGTTACCTTTCGTGCTGCGAGGAAGAGCAGTCACGAAGTCCATGGTAATGTGCTGCCATTTCTATTATGGGATAGGTAACGATTGAAGTAAACCAGTAGTCCTGTAATGTTTAGCCTTTACTTACTGACACACCAAGCACTTGGCTACGCTTCGGGCTATTTCACGCTTCATTCCATACCACCAGTAGTGTTGCTGTAGATACTTATACATTTTGGTACCACCGGGGTGTACTGAGTACGGAGAGCTGTGAGCTTCTTTCATCAACTATTCTCGAGCAGGACCTTGTGGTACACAAAATCTACTTACATATCTCAAGGATCCATCTTCATGGATGATGAAATCTGTTCGAAGTCCACTTTCTATCTGTTCTCGGATCTTTTGCAGCTTGACATCATTTACTTGAGTTGCCTTGATCTGATTGACAATAGTAGACTGAACTTGTAAGTTCATCAACTCTGAAGCATTACCTGGCATAACTACCTCGATCTCCATTCCATGCAATTCCTGCTGAAGCTTCCACTGTGCGGTGAGATTCATTGCTAATAGCTGGCGGCTAAGTGCATCAGGAACTACATTCACCTTCCATGGATTATATTGTAGGTTGATATCGAAGTCAGCCATAAGTTCTAGCCATTTTCTGTGCCGCATGTTTAACTCTTTCTGAGTAAATACATACTTCAGACTTTTGTGGTCCGTGTATATATCCACTCGTTCTCCCAATAGATAGTGGCGCCAAATCTTAAGTGCAAAGATAACAGCTGCCAACTCCAAGTCATGTGTTGTAGTTGCGTTCATGAACTTTTAGTTGTCTTAATGCAAAAGCTACAACCTTTCCATGCTGGTGTAGAACACATCCTAATCCTTTACCGGACGCATCACAATGCACGACGAAACCTCCAGATTGCTCCGGTATTACGAGAATAGGAGCTGATGTCAATCTTGACTTGAGTTCTACAAAAACTTGTTCACATGCTTCTGACTGCACGAATGCTTCATCTTTATGTGTGAGCTTAGTCAGGGGTGTTCCAATCTTCAAGAAACCTTCAATGAATCTTCGGTAGTATCCTGCTAAACCCAATAAACTTCGAATATCCTTCACCGTCTTTGGTGTCGGCCATTCACAAACAGCTGATACCTTAGCTGGATCTACTGAGATTCCTTCGCCTGAAACAATGTGTCCGAGAAATCCGACTTGATCTAGCCAAAATTCACACTTGTTGTACTTGGCATAGAGTTGATGTTGTCGTAATGTCTCTAGGAAAATCCGCAAGGAGAGAAAACACTTCTGCATCCTTCGATTTAGCATGGTATCTCCTTAGCTCCTACGTTCTATCTCCACTCTTGAATTAGAAGACTGGGTGATCTGGTGCCTCGAATACTACCCTCTTTTGATGGCAGTCAATCTTAGCATAGAAAACTCCCAGCCAGTCTATTCCCAACACAACATCGAAATTTGGAATGTCCAGTACTTTGAAATTCGCGTAAAATTCTCGTCTGCAAACTACAACTGGACACTGATCAAATCCCATAGTTGCCTTCAAGACTCCATTCCTGGAACCAGACATTTCTAGCTTGAAATGAGTGGTTTCACGTGAATTGCGTGTGTTCTCACGAATCGTTGTGACATGAAGCAGTATGACGCTGCAGTGGCGAACAGTGCAAGTGCAGAAAGGGTGGTTACTAGTATAGTACCTATGTTGTATGAAGTTGCTTTAGATAGAGGTATACAAGGATTTGAAATGAAATGTTAGGATAGATTCAAGGAATTTGAAATGTAAAGAATATAGTTTCTAATTCTTATTATTCTTGTGATATATTGCTTAGGATTTCATGCAGAACTGACCTGCATGGACTTGTAAAAAAACCTGTCACGCCCAGCTTCCCAGTGTACGGAGAAGGAGACGTGACGGGCATGCGATGTATTTACTTAGAAATAAATACGGTAAGCGTAAATAAGCAATATATAAATGCACAAGAAATGACAAGAGATATAATATAAACAGCAATTTTTATTAACATTCATCTTTACAATACAACTGATTTGAAAAGGAAATGTACAATGATAAAAACAATGCCTAAATAATGGCATACAAACTAGAAGGTAAGTACAAGTAAGCTAGTAGTTTGGCTGTGCCTCAATCTGCTCTAAGTACTCCTAGCTGGGCTCGGTCTCCTGAGGGTCCGGTCCTCCTGAAGAACATTCCAAAGAAAGAAAGAGATAGGAATGTCGTCAGCGAACTTGCGCTCGGTAAGTCCCAAAAGAAAGGAAGGAATACAACAAGTAATGTGGAAGGAAACTGTTAAGTTATACAGGTATCAGTTTATTATTCTACCATAGTTGTTTGTAGCTTGGTACAAAAGACATCAGTGTATACGAGAGGAGTCCAACTATCCCATGGACTATGGTAATATGTAAGTACAAGGCCCCGTCAAAATCCATAGGACAACGGCACGAGAGTTCATGTAGGTGTATTTTAGTGTCCATCATCATGCCACTTTTAATACATTCTATACAAATCTACTCCTTTAACCCCGTATTGTTTTCACGACCCGAAAGTACGGAACATGACCGGCACTTAGGCTACGAACGTCTCAAGGCGTACGTACGCTAAGTAAGCCGAGCCCAGAAATCCAAACCAAGAAAGTAGTGGAGTGTAGGAAAAACCATAAGTAAAATAATCAGTTTGCAACATAATATACAACGCCTAAAGGCGAGGATCACAACAGAAAGAAACTCCAACAGCAAGAAACCCAGAGAAATATAACGTGTGACTCTAAGGTCGAAAGAATAAACACCACTGGTCTCTATCTCAAATAAATACATGTTTGGTTGATGGAAATTCTAGATACAACTGAAATATAATATACAATGTAGAATGATGGGTGCGTTACAAATAAACCCACCTACTAGCAATTCACCCGAAAGAAACAGTGCCCGCAAAGCCGTAACGAAACCTGTACGGCAACACCTGCAAGAAACTGGGGCACAACGGGTGTGAGTTTCCAACTCGTGAGTAGAAAAAGATCTACGAACAGAAAATCGCATGTATGACGCAATCCTAGGTTATACGATCAATATATATAATCCTCAAATATATAACCAGCAATCTATAACTATGGCTAGGGTAAATATCTAACCCAAGTATAATCCCATGTGCCCGTGTCAGTGCTCAGGTAGCAATGTATCATATGAATGATGTATGAATGCATGAAACAGAATGCATGTATAGAAGAAAACTGCTTTCATAAATTAGTGAGATTTCTGTAATTTTAAAATGAGGTATCATAATGGAATCAGCATAAATCAGTGTCTAGCATCGGCACAAAATATTAATCTCAATATCTCGATATCTCTGTACCTCAATATCTCAAAATCTCAATGTCTCAATCATAATATCCAGGGCGCCGTCAGTCCAGATCGGCCCTAACCATCTATCTCATGACCACGACGGTATCCTCCGGATATCCGTCGCGTTGGGTAAAATCACCGTCGGTAGTGCTCCCCTGCCAGGCTCAACGCTATCTCCTGCGATCTTCTTGCCCCGGGGTACCGCACCGGGTCCACCATGTACCCGCAATCGGTCTCATCCGCCTCCTCGAATCGGGTTTCACATGTCGCTCTCAGCACCGAGAAAACACATGGTGGACGCACTGAAATATCATATCAAGGGTAACCGGGTTTTTAAAACAATTTCATAATCTCTTTGAAATATCCACGGTTCCCAAATCCAGAAATATCATAGAAACAACATATCTCAATACGTATAATCAGGAAGCATGATGTATGTGACATATAAATGAAATGCAAGGATAACAGTATATCATGCAACATGGAATAATAGTATGCACATACAAGGGTCATATCCTGATGCAATAATACTACCGTGTAGTGACATGGCAATTACCGATGAAGATGTGTGTGAGCTGGCAAATAAGTGTATGTGGAACATACGCATCGTCGGTAATGGTGCTGGTGTCCTAACAGTATGATATCAATAATGGAATATGAATCACAATAAGTATGCGATGCAGAGTAACAACAATAATATGCGGGAGCTGAATGCTAGACATAAAGATAGCTAAACTGCATCTAATGTCATAAGTGTCATATAGCTACACCACTATAAGGCTGAACTAAAGCTAACAGTAGGTAAGGGAAACCGCTTATCCTCTGAGTCGATACATATAAATATATATATATAGTCAGTGATCCCGCCTCGATAATATCACATCCGATACCATATCTCTATAATCAGTTGTTCCCAAATCAAGAGTGCGGATCAAATATCAAATTATAGCTCGTACGTAAGTCCGTCGTACGACATCCCCAAATCTGGGTACGAGTCGATATCACAATCCTTATATTACTCATCTGGTATCCTTTTTATCAAGATCGTCATCTGGGGTACTGACCTATATCTAGTACAATGCTATTATCATCACTAAACTTATGATCTGACTGCTGATCGACAGTCTCGTATAAATCGGTATCATCAGCACATATTATCACATCGGAGTATACATCGCCCAAGGCGGTCTATCATAAATATCATGTCATATCATATCATATCTTATCTTGTAACATAATCACGTGTCGACCATTTTATATATATATCACTATTCCGATGGCATCATCTTCCTAAAGTCCGCTAAAGCATCAAGATGTATCTCAAGTATGAATTTTACCATATCACTGATATCATAATCTCGGATCAAATATCATCGACTCATCTCCAACCCCAAGTATCATCCTCAACTCCGTACGTGAACACATAGTCCCATACCCATGTGAACACATAACTATGTAGAATCCCATAACCATATATGAAATAAGGATGTATGCAAGTATGTATGTGTGTATATGTATGCGTAGTGCACCCACTACTCTAGGGTTTCGCGACACTAAGTCATCCAACACACTAATGTCCATCCTAAACATCATTATAATCCCAAATAACATAATAATAATTGTTGGTGTGTATACGCATCTGTTGGAGATAGTGCCCTCAGAATCAATTATTGGATCGCAGGTACGTGATTGCAATGATTGCGGAGGACCTATACCAGTAGGACAATCTTACTCGAGATGATAGTATGCTATCTGGTTTGCCTTTATCAGTCGTGTACATATTCAGGTGACTGATTACATGTTACACTTTGATAGAGCCCTTAGGATCTTGCTTTACTACCAACAGTATGATGGCGATCATATACGTGAGAGTTGGGTAGTTTATATGCATATCCTTAATTGTGGTCCCTAGTCGTGGGAGTTTCGAGACAGGGCATCGATACTCTGGAGTAGACTAGTGTATATAGTCGAGACCCCGACGAGGGGCGGTGGCCGGTCTCACAAGCCACTGGTGTCAGTTGGATCACCTAAGATGTATACAGGTGCTCATTGGGTTATGAGTACACCGGACAGGACTCGCCGGGAACCTGCTAGTTGGTATTATACATATCGTCAGATAGCAGTTCCCTGGTGATATGTGTACAGGTTAGTTCATCGACCTGAGGTCGTCATTTGTCTCTTGTGAGTTCCCACTGTGCTTTGATTTCTACCCTACCACGGCTCAAAGGAGTCGTGCAAACAGGTAGTTTTTGGGTACAGTCCCGAGCCACATGGAGGCACGTGAGCGGATCGACAGGGGATTCGTCTCTCTCGGTATTGGGGGTGAGATTGTGCTGTGTCTAGGAGAGCAATTACACAAAGCCCATGGCCGTGGCAGGAGATTTACTGGTAGGTACTCCAGTAGTATCTCAGGGTGTTTTTGGGCTATACTCCGACACGACTTATACTGCTATTGGGGGTCTGACGTTACTAGCCCCCTAGGCAGATATGCGATACTCATAGACGAACGGACCGGACTGTATATACATTGTCACTGTTAGGCTCAGTAGGGTTTCCGGGTGAGTTCGCTCATCGGCCTCCCTTGAGGTCAGTCCATGGGCAGCCGTTACGCATAGCTAGTGCCGCTGACGTTTTGTGGTTAAACCCACTGCCAGGGTATTGACGAGTCATTAGAGTCCCCCACAGACAGTTTCCCAAGTTCGGGCGAAACGTTGTAGAGGCCGTATGGTTTTATGGAAGGATTCAGAAAATGCACGTGCGTTTACGCACGTGTCAGATTTCGGACAGATGATACTGGTCGGCTTTGGTTTAAGCCGGGTCCGAGTATTATATTGAGTAGATATAATATCTTTGTCTCAGTTGCATTTGTATTCGGTCGTAATACAAATGCGGGTATATTTATACAGTTACGGGGTTATCCTGAAATTCATTTCGGGATCACTTTTGGAAGTTGCCAGTTTCCAGTTTTCTATCAGCCGTCTTTTAACATTCGATTAAAGACGGATTTTTCTTTTCTTTGGAAGAGTGTGGATGCTTCTAGAAGGTTCTAGAAGCGGTGAGGTGTTATTGTTTCATTGGTTGCTTTCTTTGTGTTCACACAGTGTGTTCACACTAGATATTTATTTGTGTTCACACTAGATATTTATCCTTGTGGTTACCTCCCCTCTCCTACACTCACCCCCCACCTCTTTATATGGCCGGCCCCTTCCCCCTCTCTCACTCACTCTCACTTGATAGTTGTAAAAGATTATGATAGATTTTGGGGTGTATGGAAATTTCATTGCTCATTTCATTCCATCACCCGAATCAATTGGCAACTTCATTAACCGTTCGTCCATAGCTTTGGACGGAACGAGACAAAGTCTTCTACTCATTCTCTACATCAATCCTGGTCGTCTCTTTTAGCAAACTTGACGACCGAGTTGCCTCGAGTGAGAGGCGGGAGCCCGTTTAAAGAATCGTTGATGTGGTGCCACCTGGACGAGAAGATCGGAGATCGACGAGATCGGAGCAGCCGCAACGGAGCGTGGGATGATGGTTAAAGAACGAAGGACTCGGATCGTTCGGTATAGCCTTTCTACACTCTTTACAGTTTGTTAGTTTAGCAATAATGGAAGATCCGGGTTAAAGTATACGATAGCGACAGTTAAGAGTTTTTTGTTCCGCATTTGGCGTCTGTAGACGGCCGGGGCGCTACCGTAGACTTACAGTGGTATCAGAGCCTCACCATTTTGCTATACTAAGTTGTGCTAACGCGTTTAAAATATCGATCGAACCGGATATCAAAAACTACAAAGTTCAAGTTCTGAGTTTCTTTTGATTTTTAAAGGGTTCTAAAAATAATTTTACATATCACAGAAAATTCAGCAGGGTTTTCTAAGAACACCGTACAAATTTGGGCACGTGATTCGACAAGACCACCGCGGAATCGCGGTCAAACCTATGGTTTGACCGCGCTTCCGCGGCCATTTAGTGAGACCGTGGCCCTAAATTTGCACCGTGGGTTCTTGTCTGGAATTTGGGGTTTTTGGTATATATCTTTTGGGCCCAGATTTTGTTACTGTTCAACAGATGTTCGTGGGGCCCACTTCGTGATATTTAGTCGATCGAAATTTAAACATGTTAGTTTACAGTGCTTACATTATATCTCTGACCGGGAATGTCATTTGATCGGTAAACCGCGTCTGATTGCTATAGTTCTTTTAGACGGGTTTGCGAACGTGACATTCGCGTTGATGTTCTGTGTTATGCTGTGATGTTGCGGATTTGTCGTGGTGGATAGCAGTGTGCAATGGTAGTGCAGTTTGGATTTATTTGTACATTTGATATTGCGGGGCGAGCGTCCAACATGTGGACTGCCGTCACTGCCTGTTGTATAATATTCTTTTGGGGCACGACCAGGTTGCGGTCGATGTACCTATTGTACTATTATTTATTACTGTATTAGGTTTTGCCCCGCGACGGAGTGCACGGATAGCCGGGTTCTGGGGAGCAACGGGTCCGCATCTCATGGCTTTGAGAGGCAGAGGGGCTTCACTCTAGAATTGGCAGACTATTCGCCGCACTCGTAGGGGGTACAGGTTGACCCAAGGAGGGGTGCCTAAGATTACCGGATTCCGTGAAGTGCTGGGTGGTCCATTCACTTTGCTGTAGGGGGCTGCCTCGCTTCAGGTTTTGGCGGGTAACTTGCCGCACCCGTAGGGGTCTAGGTTTCATTGCACAGGCTATCCACACGACCAGGGGAACGTCGGGTTTCAGCAGCGGCTCTGTGAAACTCGGGGATCCCAGATTATCTGTATTGTTCTGTGATGCTTATTACTTTTCTGTAATGTTGCATATTATCACGCCTGGAGCGATTATTGTATATTGGTATATATACTATTAGATGTTGTATATGTTTACACCCGCGCTAGTCCAGTCCCCGCTCTGTCGTTAGTTAAGTAACCTAACGGGTGATGACGGGACCCAGTGACGAATGCGGATGGCATATACGTACATTTTATTTTCGTTCTTTTCTGGTGTGATTGATTGATGGGACTGCGTTGATTCTGATCAATGCAAAGTAAAACAAACCTATTTGGCAGTTGTTGGAACAATTTAAAAAGTGTTATTACAAAGATGTTTCCTTTTGTTTTGCATAGCGGTATTCAGTGGAATATCCTGCACCTCATTCGACGGGGCAAGGGCCGATATCTCTTCACCGGGACTGACCCCTTGGGCAGAAGTTTGCGTCAGGGTAATAACTTCACTATAGTCGATTATAAGTTGCTTTGCATCGCGGTATTCAGTGGAATATCCTGCACCTCATTCCACGAGAAAAGAGCCGAGATCCCTTCACCGGGAGTGACCTCTTTAGCAAAAGGTTTTCGCCACTATATTTTAAAAAAAGCTATCAGGTTCCTTCAGCGATATCAAGTTCGTTACGTTAAAGGTTTTTCGCCAAAAACCAGCCGTAGCCCTCCGTCACTTCTTTTGGGCATTCAATAGTATTCAAGCTATGCATTTTAGCCAAAGTTAAGGCATAGTGTTTGGTAGCTGCTGGGTATTCATTTGTTGCATAGATAGATGAGTTGGTTTGGGACAGTCGTTCTGCCATTTGGCCAAATCCAGGGGCATGTGCGGGTGGGTTCAAATTGACAAGATAGTGACGGGTAGAACTTGGCATGTGACTTATGACATTTTGACCAAAGCCAAGGTTATAAGAGCATAGGGCAAAAATCTTATCGGGAGTTTCTAAAGAAACTGAAACTTGCCAAGTATGCGCATACCTTCTGGAGTATGAGTAACATGGATGCATTCCATCACGTTATCATGCGATGAGAGTTGGATCCCGATTTCCACTGATGAGTTGGTTTACTCTTCGGGTGATCCCGATTGATTCTTCTTTCAGGTTTGGAGGAGAATTTGACAGGACAGTGGGAGGTTTCCGGATTAGATAAAGTGATAACCATTCTGATCTTGGTTAGAGTGCACGCAGAGTGTTTCTTTTCTCTCTCTCTTTGGCAGCGACCTTTGACCGACCCTAGACTATGACTCAGTGACCAAGTTGACCGAACCTTCTTAAAATACTGGCTTTTGGATTGTCCGAGTTGCATAAGTCATTGCCACTCCTTCTTCTACCCTTTGAATTTCTCAGAACACCCGTATTACTACGGACATCCACTTCCATTGGAAAGATCCATCGTATGGTTATATACGAACTCGAAGGGACTTCTTCGAGGATGGATCCAGGTTCAGGAGAAATAGAATTGGTTTATTCAGTTGTTTTTTATTATCACCTTCTCTCAGGTTGCGAGGCCTCCTTGGTTTAGAAGAGTACAACTATTACGCTTATTGGATAGTCTTATTCCAAACCATAGGCAGGTGCCGAAAGGTAGGGAATGAAGAAAACCAATTTGCCTAAATAGGGTGTGCAGAAGGTAATATGTAAAGACAAAATAAAGGGATTAGAAAGAGGGCAAAGTAAATTGCGACTGATATCATTCACGACCAAACCGCGTGCTTCATCGCCACTCCTATTTCACCTTTAATAGAATAAGGTATTATTCAGTTGTCTTTTATCATCACCTTCTCTCAAGATGTGAGTACTCCTTGGTTTAGGAGGGTACACCTATTATGCTTATTGGATAGTCTTCTTCCAAACCATAGGCTGGTGCCGAACGGTAGGGAAGAAAGAAAACCATTTAGCCTAACGAAGGTGTACAGAAGGTAACGACTAAAGACAAATAAAGGGATTTGGAGAGAAGGCAAAGAAATATACGGTTAAAGTCATGAATTGGATTATGGAAGAGGCATTACTAGGAATACCAGGATACCCCTACGAAACATTTTCATGTTTCAGTGCATTGTTAAACGAAAACTGTTTTCCCGATTAGATACTTACTCCAAGGGTATGTATTTACCAGGTTTCATTCTCATATCTGTATGGTTTTACGGATGATGAGTGGGAGTAAGTTATTGGGAATTAGGTAATTATCCTCATTATATCGGAATTCGTTGTAATTTGTGATATTGAGGAAATCGCCAGGGTACAGTTTTCAACCTACGAAGCACAGGTTTTAAGTTATTCAACTCAGCAGACTTATACAGAGTATTGTATGTTGTCCAGTGTCCATCAGGACAAAGGGGTAAGTCCTCGTACTTTGTTCTATTTACTTATGACTACTCTAGTTTTTAGACAAGTGTTTCATAGAAATACAAGGTCTAAATTTTGAGAAGTTGTGGGTATAAGAATAAAGTAGAGAATCAGGTGTCACAAGTATCGGGATTCTTCAAAGAGATCGAAGATGTAGATTCTTGTGATTGGTATTCAGATGATAGTAATGGCTTTGAGAAACTTGTTTCTCATTCAGGTTACTCATAATTGGATGGATTCCTAAGTTGAGTAATGCTGATTAGTCTCTTTCCATTAAGTTGATATGCACTGGAGACAACTGCATGATTGAATATGGTTCCAATTAAATAAGTGCCAAAGTTTCTATATTGGATATAGAATAGTTCGTACCTTAAAAGATGTTAAGGTACGGGGAGTTGTCCAGCTTATGCTTAAAACCAGACACTGGATAACTCAGGGCACATTTCTGTAATGGCTGTTTGTGGGTTGACCCTGGCTATGATGAGGGTTGATATTCTACCATTTGGAAGATCAATAGTGATATTGTTCTTGACTCGCCACAGTTTTAGTAAAATGGATTTTTTCAAAAAACAGTAGTGGGAGTATGGTAGAACTGGAAGTGATTCCAGAACCGCGAACGATTACGGAAAATTTAATAGGACCTATATATTCAATCAGGTTTGACATTCCATTAGCCACTCCGCAGATATGGTGGGTAACCTCAGACACCCGAGAGGTACTTCGGTAGCCTCAAGGACGGTGACAGGGAGGTTCTTATCTACCCAGACTTGACACTACTGTTGTTCCAGACTATGAGACCAGGCAGGAGGATAAGTATAGCGTCGTTCTAAACTAGCTTTAGAAGTGCACGTGTATATTATTCTGCCAGAGGGTTGTCATAGTCAGTGGGAGCAGCGGAAGCATAGTGGGCAAGTAGCTTATGTCTATTTATAGACTAGAGCAGTTATAGCGGAGATAGATCATCTAATTTTGATGTGACAGTCATGGGTTTGACTTCATCAGAATAGGGGATGGATCTGTTAAGAAGGTGTAGGGTGTGATGTCATGGTATCTGGATGACATACACAGAGTAGGAAGTAAAATTCCTATACTACGATCGGTTGTACTGTGGTCGTCACACAGTTGTTTCTCCAGACAGGATATGGATATAATATTTGACATTCTGGTTTCTGGATCTATGGTTTTAGATCTAGATTTGGGTAGTTTCCCAATGTGGGTACTTTGACAGATATTCTAATGGTTTTTAGAATAGTTGACTCCTAGCATGGTGGTGTACCTGCAGGTGATGGAGTCACCCTCTCTAAAGGTGTCGTATAGACTAAAGGGGAGAGGGCTGTGCATGATTGGCAGATCACTTGTTTCGGCAATTGAGTCAATCGTGAGGTGTCAAGTACCACATCAGATGTTGTTTTTGCACTAGATGCGATAAGTTTGTATTAATCCAATCCTGGAGAGACATAAGGAAGCAGTTTTAGAACATAAGTGGATATTCTACGGATTTGATGACGGCAGCCTCATTCGGGAGACGATTATCATTCCAGGCTTCAAAGGTGACGTGGATGACAGAGTGATTGTCTGAGTTTTAGTTTTCCCTCTGACGAGGGACAGTATTATGGACAGGTGGTCCAAGAGGATACTGTGGGTGGCATGGTGCCGGATACTGATTAGGTTCAGTGATCGATACAGTCTAAGAAGTTTGGATTTGGAGTTCATTTATGAACTAGGTCCCATCAGATATCCAGACATATTCTAAGACAGGTATTACTCAATTCGGGAGATGGTTTTCTCCGCGAACTTGAGATTAAGAGAGATATAGAAAGAAACATCTAGGCAGATGCACTCACTGAGGCTATTTCTCGAACACAATAGTTTTACAAATGAGCTTTGTGAAACTGATTAGTAGAGGAGTTGGATGTTCGGTTTCACACAGGCTGTGAGTAGTCGACATCGCAATAATTAGCCTTGAGTGCAAGTGGGAGATTGTTGGAGATAGTGCCCTCAGAGTCAATTATTAGATCGCAGATACGTGATTGCAATGATTGCGGAGGACCTATACCGGTAGGACAATCTTACTTGAGATGAAAGTATGCTATCTGGTTTGCCTTTATCAGTCATGTACATATTCAGGTGACTGATTACATGTTACACTTTGATAGAGCCCTTAGGATCTTGCTTTACTACCAACAGTATGATGGCGATCATATACGTGAGAGTTGGGTAGTTTATATGCATATCCTTAATTGTGGTCCCTAGTCGTGGGAGTTTCGAGACAGGGCATCGATACTCCGGAGTAGACTAGTGTATACAGTCGAGACCCCGACGAGGGGTGGTGGCCGGTCTCACAAGCCACTGGTGTCAGTTGGATCACCTAAGATGTATACAGGTGCTCATTGGGTTATGAGTACACCGGACAGGACTCGCCGGAAACCTGCTAGTTGGTATTATACATATCGTCAGATGGCAGTTCCCTGGTGATATGTGTACAGGTTAGTTCATCGACCTGAGATCGTCATTTGTCTCGTGTGAGCTCCCACTGTGCTTTGATTTCTACCCAACCACGGCTCAAAGGAGTCGTGCAAACAGGTAGTTTTTGGGTACAGTCCAGAGCCACATGGAGGCACGTGAGCGGATCGACAGGGGATTCGTCTCTCTCGGTATTGGGGGTGAGATCGTGCTGTGTCTAGGAGAGCCATTACACAAAGCCCACGGCCGTGGCAGGAGATTTACTGGTAGGTACTCCAGTAGTATCTCAGGGTGTTTTTGGGCTAACTCCGACACGACTTATACTGCTATTGGGGGTCTGACGTTACTAGCTCCCTGGGCAGATATGCGATACTCATAGACGAATGGACCGGGCTGTATATACATTGTCACTATTAGGCTCAGAAGGGTTTCCGGGTGAGTTCGCTCATCGGCCTCCCTTGAGGTCAGTCCATGGGCAGCCATTACGCATAGCTAGTGCCGCTGACGTTTTGTGGTTAAACCCACTGCCAGGGTACTGACGAGTCATTAGAGTCCCCCACAGACAGTTTTCCAAGTTCGGGCGAAACATTGTAGAGGCCGTATGGTTTTATGGCAGGGTTCGGAAAATGCACATGCGTTTACGCACGTGTCAGATTTCGGACAGATGATACTGGTCGGCTTTGGTTTAAGCCGGGTCCGAGTATTATATTGAGTAGATATAATATCTTTGTCTCAGTTGCATTTGTATTCGGTCGTAATACAAATGCGGGTATATTTATACAGTTACGAGGTTATCCTGAAATTCGTTTCGGGTTCACTTTTGGAAGTTGCCAGTTTCCAGTTTTCTATCAGCCGTCTTTTAACATTCGGTTAAAGACGGATTTATCTTTTCTTTGGAAGAGTGTGGATGCTTCTAGAAGGTTCTAGAAGCGGTGAGGTGTTATTGTTTCATTGGTTGCTTTCTTTGTGTTCACACAGTGTGTTCACACTAGATATTTATTTGTGTTCACACTAGATATTTATTCTTGTGGTTACCTCCCCTCTCCTACACTCACCCCCCACCTCTTTATATGGCCGGCCCCTTCCCCCTCTCTCACTCACTCTCACTTGATAGTTGTAAAAGATTATGATAGATTTTGGGGTGTATGGAAATTTCATTGCTCATTTCATTCCATCACCCGAATCAATTGGCAACTTCATTAACCGTTCGTCCATAGCTTTGGACGGAACGAGACAAATTCTTCTACTCATTCTCTACATCAATCGTGGTCGTCTCTTTTAGCAAACTTGACGACCGAGTTGCCTCGAGTCAGAGGCGGGAGCCCGTTTAAAGAATCGTTGACGTGGTGCCACCTGGACGAGAAAATCGGAGATCGACGAGATCGGAGCAGCCGCAACGGAGCGTGGGATGATGGTTAAAGAACGAAGGACTCGGATCGTTCGGTATAACCTTTCTACACTCTTTACAGTTTGTTAGTTTAGCAATAATGGAAGATCCGGGTTAAAGTATACGATAGCGCCAGTTAAGAGTTTTTTGTTCCGCATTTGTCGTCTGTAGACGGCCGGGGCGCTACCGTAGACTTACAGCATCCATATACATCACCACAAACTGCGGGGGTGCTACACGCCATCCACCCGACTTCTCCCCGTAAATTAAATATACTCACCTTGCTTATGTGTGCCGGTACTGGTGTCTCCATTTGCATCTCCAATGCCTCGACGCCACGTGGGGTACCTACAAGGATATCACACGCTAAAACACATGAAAACCATGTCGGAAACCAAAATGGTGCGCGCTACGCTCATAGGTAAAAACCTGTAGCCTTGCGTGCAAACATAGCCAACAACCTGCTGCCGTTGGCGTTCAAACGCCACCCGACAGCCACGAATCATCGAATACCAAAATTCATACGAAAATAAGTCGCAAATCACGCGCCAACTCAAGAAAATCATCCCAGATTCTACCCTAACTGGAATGAGTCAAAAGTAGACATACCCAGGGTCAAGTTTACATGAAATAGGGCCGTGCATGCAAAACGAGGGGGTTTTCCCCTGCTCTGGCCGCAAATTGCGGCAAGGGGAATTTATCTGCGGCCGGGGATTTGAGGTGGGGTCTAGGATTTTGGGTGTTGGCTTCTATCTGCCTGCACATTCTACTGCCAAGTCAAAATTATTTTAGGAGGACCGGGTTGATAGCAGTTTCCAGAAAAGCCACAAAGTCGACAAAATCAATAAAATACGCCAAGTTGAAACCCTCAGGTAACCAACTGGGAAACTAGGGTAATCTTGGTTAAACTGGCCTCAAATACACCTAATAAGGTTACACTAACATTCAAAACCATCTCTTGGCCAAATCTCACTCAAATTTACCTAAACTAGCACTAAACCACACAATAACACTAAATTTCAGCTATATAACCAGAACTTGGCAAAAAGGAGTTGGATTGCAAGATTATACCTCAAGAGACTTTAGATGAAGGAGAAGGGAAGAAGGAAGAGGTGGAAGGGCTGCTGAAGTGCTCTGTAGCAGCTGCAAGAGTTGTTGCTGCAGCAGTTCTGGGCTGAAGTTGCTGTTGCAACAGATGCTAGTTTCAGTAGCTGCTGTTGTTTCTGTTGGGGTGTTTGTGTTGCTGAAGTTATGGTGGTGTGGTATGGGTGATGTTATGGTATGGTGCTGGGGCAGTTTCTGGTGTTTTGAAACATGCTGCTGCTGCTGTGGGTAAAGTAGCAGCTGGTGTTGTTGTTGTAGGAGGCTGATGGGTTGATATGGGGGCTGAAGTGTTGATAAGGGTGTATAGGTGTGGGGCTATGGTGGCTGTAGCTGCTGTTGACTGGTGAAGTTTGGGCAGCAGCTGATGTATTTGATGTGGGGCTGATGTGGGGGGAGGGGGAAAGGGTTGTATTATGGTGGAGTGTGAGAGTGTGAGATGTGAGGGTAGGATGTGAGTGATGAGAGGGAGTGATATGAGTGAGAGAGGGGTGTGAAGAGCACAAAGGGTAAAGAAGAAGGAGATGGATGATGGCATACCCTAGCCATCTCTCTCTCTCTCTCTCTTAAAACATGTTAGCACCCACAAGCCATCATGGCTCACTCTCTCCCTACACAAGGTCAACTAACCCTAATCACCCTAAGACAAGGCCAAATCCCTTAGGTTAAAACTAATTAACCTAACCAAATGGTTCAACCCACCATGGTCATCTAAGTATGGTTCAACCCTAGGTTACCATGACCAAAACATGAAACAAGTGTGGAAAATGTTATGTGCACATTTTTGCACAAAAAGCCAAAAATCCAATTAGCGATTTTTGATCGCGATTAACACTAAAGTCGAATATAATTCATCATAAAAACTGTAAAATGGCATATTTCCACAAAATAACCTATTTTAGAATTTCCATAATTTTCTCCAGAATTTTCCCCATTTATCGGTATTTAATTATACCGAATATTAAAATATTCATTAAAAATTTATATTAAATTATGAAAATTCCCAAAAATAATTTTTTTTTTGAAATGTTACAGTCTTCCCCCCTTAAAGAAATTCGGTCCCCGAATTTAAATTTAAACCTCCAAATTCTAAAACATTTCAATAAAATGTCCAAGTCAACGGGGCTCCGAAATCATCAATACATAAAAGGCATCTTAGCGCAATACATGCGCATGAGTAACGAGCAGATCACTCGAAGTTAACACTCCGTCAAGCATCCCGCAATCATCGGAGTCAAGGTGAAAACACGAATGCCAAATCCAAGGCAAAACCTATATGCTAGAATTCGGAACTATACATGTAAGTATCTGAAGGAAATGCATGCCAAATTCCTTAAGGTCGATGTGCAATGCTCATAGCACTGCACAGTGGCGGACGTCTCTATAAGAAAATAATCATATATGTATATATCTTTTGTTTAATATGCACGTCCCGCCGTTTTGAAAATAATCTAAAAGGGTTCCTCGTTTTAAACGTTTCGTGTCATGACGGACACGTATGTAAATAATGAGACTATAGCTCGCTTTTGGAAATCCCTTTGAAATCTATCCGTGCATGCAAAATATATCCAAGCACTGTCATCTGACCAGTCCTATTCAGTACGAAAACAAATCACATCAACACAAAAAATGTACTGCTCCATAAGAAATCAGTCCCAAAAAGCACATATGAAAACCCTGTGCGTCCGGTGCGCACGGAAATCAAAATCCATACATATGCCAAGCAGGTGCACAGAAACAACATCAAGGTGCAACGGTTGTGCACACAACATCGGTCATAGGCAACGTGCATGCCGGACCGCAAAATCAGGTGCATCTGACATGCACGAAAAATCCCGATTTAGTGCATCTGGTGTACACCAAATCGCATCTCATAACAGGCGCCCAACATGCGCTAAAAGTCCAAATCCGGTGTATCCATCATGCACAAAATCATGAAATCCAATATCAAGCGCCGAACACGCGCAAACCCAATCAGGTGCACAAAATGCACAAAACAAATATCGAGCATCACCCTCAAAATCGAAATCCAGTGCATCCAAGTGCACAAAATACGAAATACTGCACTACAAGCATATGTGAACTATACCGAGTGCAAAAACCAAATCGTGTGCATGCATACGCACGAAATCAACTCAAATGTCTAAACCCCATAAAATCACAAACATGTGAAACCAAGGCACGAAAACAATATCAAGTGCAACATCTGTGCAAAACTCGCAATTACTCAGCAGGTGCAACCACGATGCATGAAAAAAAATGTCATGAAACCCAATCATCAAAACCAAATCATGCGAATAAACCGCCCAAAATACCGAATCAAGTATGGCGGAATAGTCCCGCTCAAGCGCATCGTCCAAGAATCTCTGGCCACTGTCGTGATTACTTATAGCATATCTCGTCGACGATCCTGAACTCTGGCCCGCTGGTGTGCGTAACATGACCACTCCTAGGTCCAAGTCTTCTCTGTGGATTACAAATCTCATGATCCATCGGCTCATCGGCCCTGTCAGGTGTGCTAACGGGGATGATTCCGTTCTGGCACTTCTTTGGTCATCTCTCGGTCAATCATCGTGACTACTCGTAAAGCAGCATATCACCGGCGTCGGCCTCTGGCTCTCTGAACGCACGGGACACATCTGATCCTAGGTGCAAATCTCATTGCAGCAGTGTCCTGGAAGGAATCCTGCTCAAGGTCTCTTCCAAGTCTCATCTCTGCCAGCTGTCCGGGAGTCATCGTCCTTTACTATATCATTTTCTTGCTCCGGGACGGCTGCATACTCATCGCAACTCCTTCTGGAAGGTATATCCATTACTATGCCTCGGCATGCGCATCGCATCTCTGATGTCGGCGGAGTGGAACGTCATCTTATCCAAATCATGCACGAACCTCTTGCTCCACTTTTCTTTAATGTCGACTGCTTCGGACTTGTCTCGTCGTGGCTGCATGGACTGAGCTCCAACGGCTATCCTCTTATCTGGAGTCTCCCAAGAAATGCATCTCGCCACCTAGCATCCGAATTAAGTCGAGCCATCCGATCGATTGGTCAAAACCTGATAATCCCCCCAAGAGCTCATTATCTTGGGTACAGTATAATGGTATCGAGTACATACCACAGCATCGGTGGTCCAGCCGTAGAAGGGCAAACCCAACCCTCACTAATGGCGCCGCAGAACTGCCGCAAACCCTAAGGTTCGAAGGCTTTCACACGGTCATTAAGTCGAGTTAGGGTTTCATTCTTCTAGAGGGACCATAGAATTGCCTGCATGTCTTTCCGAATACTTTAAACTTGGAATAATAGGTTACTGACATTCGATCGTCTCTGTCGACTCTCAACGTCTCCGCGTGAAATCGTCTCAGCTGGAATTAATCTATCTGATGACCTCGCATCGGGGTAGAGAACGATCCACATGTCCTAGTCATTCATCCTTGGTGAATAGCGACCTTCTATCATCTTTTAGTAAAATCTCGTACTGCAATAGCTCCAACACCTGGGACGATATCTCATCGTTCGCAGCAACAATTGGCTCACTCGTCTGCACGCTGAACCGTGCCTCAATCATCATGAATAAGCCATACATCAACGGTCATCAAAATCTGGCTGGCCTCTGTCAGTGGCTCAATCCTTTGGTGCTAATATGCACGTTCGAGTAATCTCATACAGCGATCCATCAGCGCTCGTGGCGCGAAAACACAATAAAAAGATACATCTCTGCAATCGTGTGTCGCCAGAATCACACCCCGGTCAATCCTCGTTCGTGACGAGCTCATGCTGACCGCAACTCTATCCGTAGCTCTCCCTGCCCGTAATCGTGGCAGCAAAACCATAACTAGTACCGATGAGGCTAGATCAGGAAGGGATATAATAATGAACAAGAAATGTACATCCTAAGGCTTCTTAAGTGGAGTGGCGTGTCGTAAATATGCCGCGGAACATACCCACGGTACGTCACTGTACTTTAGTCACCTATTCCATCAACCAGGGTCATCCTACGCTATGAAGGTAAAACCTAATGCTCTGATACCAACTTTGTCACGACCCGAAAGTACGGAACATGACCGGCACTTAGGCTACGAACGCCTCAAGGCGTACGTATGCTAAGTAAGCTGAGCCCAGAAATCCAAACCAAGAAAGTAGTGGAGTGTAGGAAAAACCATAAGTAAATCAACCAGTTTGCAACATAATATACAACTCCTAAAGGCGAGGATCACAACAGAAAGAAACTCTAACAGCAAGAAACCCAGAGAAATATAACGTGCGACTCTAAGGTCGAAAGAATAAACACCACTGGTCTCTATCTCAAATAAATACATGTTTGGTTGATGGAAATTCTAGATACAACTGAAATATAATATACAATGTATAATGATGGGTGCAATACAAATAAACCCACCTACTAGCAAGTCACCCGAAAGGAACAGTGCCCGCAAAGCCGTAACGAAACCTGTACGGTAACACCTGCAAGAAACTGGGGCACAACGGGGGTGAGTTTCCAACTCGTGAGTAGAAAAAGATCTACGAACAGAAAATCGCATGTATGACGCAATTCTAGGTCATACGATCAATATATATAATACTCAAATATATAACCAGCAATCTATAACTATGGCTAGGGTAAATATCTAACCCAAGTATAATCCCATGTGCCCGTGTCAGTGCTCAGGTAGCAATGTATCATATGAATGATGTATGAATGCATGAAACAGAATGCATGTACAGAAGAAAACTTCTTTCATAAATTAGTGAGATTTCTGTATTTTTAAAATGAGGCATCATAATGGAATCAGCATAAATCAGTGCCTAGCATCGGCACAAAATATAAATCTCAATATCTCGATATCTCTGTATCACAATCTCTGTACCTCAATATCTCAAAATCTCAATGTCTCAATCATAATATCCAGGGCGCCGTCAGTCCAGATTGGCCCCTACCATCTATCTCATGACCACGACGGTATCCTCCGGATATCCGTCGCGTCGGGTAAAATCACCTGTCGGCAGTGCTCCCCTGCCAGACTCAACGCCATCTCCTGCGATCTTCTTGCCCCGGGGTACCGCACCGGGTCCACCATGTACCCGCAATCGGTCTCATCCGCCTCCTCGAATCAGGTTTCACATGTCGCTCTCAGCACCGAGAACACACATGGTTGACGCACTGAAATATCATATCAAGGGTAACCGGGTTTTTAAAACAATTTCATAATCTCTTTGAAATATCCACGGTTCCCAAATCCAGAAATATCATAGAAACAACATATCTCAATGCGTATAATCAGGATGCATGATGTATATGACATATAAATGAAATGCAAGGATAACAGTATATCATGCAACAGGGAATAATAGTATGCACATACAAGGGTCATATCCTGATGCAATAATACTACTGTGTTGTGACATGGCAATTACCGATGAAGATGTGTGTGAGCTGGCAAGTAAGTGTATGTGGAATATACGTATCATCGGTAATGGTGCTGGTGTCCTAACAGTATGATATCAATAATGGAATATGAATCACAATAAGTATGTGATGCAGAGTAACAACAATAATATGCGGGAGCTGAATGCTAGACATAAAGATAGCTAAACTGCATCTAATGTCATAAGTGTCATATAGCTACACCACTATAAGGCTGAGCTAAACCTAACAGTAGGTAAGGGAAACCGCCTATCCTCTGAGTCGATACATATAAATATATATATAGTCTGTGATCCCGCCTCGATAATATCACATCCGATACCATATCTCTATAATCAGTTGTTCCCAAATCAAGAGTACGGATCAAACATCAAATTATAGCTCGTACGTAAGTCCGTCATACGACATCCCCAAATCTAGGTACGGGTCGATATCATAATCCTTATATTACTCATCCGGTATCCTTTTTATCAAGATCATCATCTGGGGTACTGACCTATGTCTAGTACAATGCTATTATCATCACTAAACTTATGATCTGACTGCTGATCGACAGTCTCGTATAAATCGATATCATCAGCACATATTATCACATAGGAGTATACATCGCCCAAGGCGGTCTATCATAAATATCTTGTCAAATCTCATATCTTATCTTGTAACATAATCACGTGTCAACCATTTTATATATATATCACTATTCCTATGGCATCATCATCCCAAAGTCCGCTAAAGCATCAAGACGTATCTCAAGTATGAATTTTACCATATCACTGATATCATAATCTCGGATCAAATATCATCGACTCATCTCCAACCCCAAGTATCATCCTCAAATCCGTATGTGAACACATAGTCCCATACCAATGTGAACACATAACTATGTAGAATCTCATAACCATATATGAAATAAGGATGTATGCAAGTATGTATGTGTGTATATGTATGCGTAGTGCACCCACTACTCTAGGGTTTCGCGACACTAAGTCATCCAACACACTAATGTCCATCCTAAACATCATTATAATCCCAAATAACATAATAATAATTATTGGTGTGTATACGCATCCGTATACATCACCACAAACTGCGGGGGTGCTACACGCCATCCACCCGACTTTTCCCCGTAGATATAAATCTACTCACCTTGCTTATGTGTGCCGGTACCGGTGTCGCCATTTGCATCTCCAACGCCTCGACGCCACGTGGGGTACCTACAAGGATATCACAGCTAAAACACATGAAAACCATGTCGGAAACCAAAATGGTGCGCGCTACGCTCATAGGTAAAAACCTGTAGCCTTGCGTGCAAACATAGCCAACAACCTGCTGCCGTTGGCATTCAAACGCCACCCGACAGTCACAGATCATCGAATACCAAAATCCATACGAAAACAAGTCGTAAATCACGCACCAACTCAAGAAAATCATCCCATATTCTACCCTAACTGGAATCAGTCAAAACTAGACATACCCAGGGTCAAGTTTACATGAAATAGGGCCGTGCACGCAAAACGAGGGGGGTTTCCCCTGCTCTGGCCGCAAATTGCGGCCAGGGGGAATTTATCTGCGGCCGGAGATTTGAGGTGGGGTCTAGGGTTTTGGGTGTTGGCTTCTATCTGCCTGCACATTCTACTGCCAAGTCAAAATTATTTTAGGAGGTCCAGGTTGATAGCAGTTTCCAGAAAAGCCACAAAGTCGATAAAATACGCCAAGTTGAAACTCTCAGGTAACCAACTGGGAAAATGGGGTAATCTTGGTAAAACTAGCCTCAAATACCCCTAATAAGGTTACACTAACATTCAAAACCATCTCTTGGCCAAATCTCACTCAAATTTACCTAAACTAGCACTAAACCACACAATAACACTAAATTTCAGCTATATAACCAGAACTTGGCAAAAAGGAGTTGGGTTACAAGATTATACCTCAAGAGACTTTAGATGAAGGAGAAGGGAAGAAGGAGGAGGTGGAAGGGCTGCTGAAGTGCCCTGTAGCAGCTCCAAGAGTTGTTGCTGCAGCAGTTCTGGGCTGAAGTTGCTGTTGCAACAGATGCTGGTTTCAGTAGCTGCTGTTGTTTCTGTTGGGGTGTTTGTGTTGCTGAAGTTGTGGTGGTGTGGTATGGGTGATGTTGTGGTATGGTGCTGGGGCTGTTTCTGGTGTTTTGAAACAAGCTGCTGCTGCTGCTGTGGGTAAAGTAGCAGCTGGTGTTGTTGTTGTAGGTGGCTGATGGGTTGATATAGGGGTTGAAGTGTTGATAAGGGTGTATAGGTGTGGGGCTATGGTGGCTGTAGCTGCTGTTGACTGCTGAAGTTTGGGCAGCAGCTGATGTATTTGATGTGGGGCTGATGTCGGGGGGGAAGGGTTGTATTATGGTGGAGTGTGAGAGTATGAGATGTGAGGGTAGGATGTGAGTGATGAGAGGGAGTGATATGAGTGAGAGAGGGTGTGAAGAGCACAAAGGGTAAAGAAGAAGGAGATGGATCATGGCACACCCTAGCCATCTCTCTCTCTCTCTTAAAACATGTTAGCACCCACAAGCCATCATGGCTCACTCTCTCCCTACACAAGGTCAACTAACCCTAATCACCCTAAGCCAAGGCCAAATCCCTTAGGTTAAACTAATTAACCTAACCAAATGGTTCAACCCACCATGGTCATCTAAGTATGGTTCAACCCTAGGTTACCATGACCAAAACATGAAACAAGTGTGGGAAATGTTATGTGCACATTTTTGCACAAAAAGCCAAAAATCCAATTAGCGATTTTTGATCGCGATTAACACTAAAGTCGCTATAATTCATCATAAAAATTGTAAAATGGCATATTTCCACAAAATAGCCTATTTTACAATTTCTATAATTTTCTCCAGAATTTTCCCCATTTATCGGTATTTAATTATACCGAATATTAAAATATTCATTAAAAATTTATATTAAATTATGAAAATTCCCAAAAATACTATTTTTTTTTTGAAATGTTACCATTGTGTTGTATAGATTATTATTATCAGACTTGCCGAGACCATGGATACAAGTTGTTCATATAATCAGACTCAGGATGTAAACAAGTAGTCATGTAATCAAGTCAAGTTATAGCCATGGTTCGGTCAAATCAAGTGATGTTTGCATGTTGATCTTGTTCTGGTATTCAGGTTCAGGTTCAAGTATACATGTTAGAGTTTGGATTCATGTTTGAATTGGATTCTGGTTTGAGTTGAATTCAAGCTTGATTTAGGCTCAGACTTGAGTCAGACACATAGAACTGATTTGGATCCTAAATTAGGTTCGGGAGTTATCGGTAACGGTTGCACATGGACGGCTGGATTTTTGTTTTTTTCCAAGACAATTACTATTAATAACACAGTTATGTTTTTCTACCTTAAATAGGCAAGCACTCACTTTCTCCGGCTCCCTGAGGCTTAAGAGAATTGATCCCGCTTAAACCCATATTTACAAAAGTCCTTAACAGTCTTTTATATTGTTTGAGGGGGTTTTATGAAAAAATATTTTTAATATAGTTCAAAATAATCTCGAGAAATTTATTTATATTCTTTAGGGTTAACATTGATGTGTATTTTAAGAATTAAGGTATTTTAGTGATAATTATCTTAACTTGAATAGTTCGTGATATTTTACCGTAAAATTATCTTGTTTTTATATCTTTATGGTATTTTGATGAAACTTGTAATTCTTTTATTTGAAAAAAATATAAAGTTATTATATTTTGAAAATATATGGATTTTGTAATATTTATATAATTAAAAATTAATTTTGATTACTAAGTAGAAAATTTCGTTTTTCTTTAAAATCGTATTAAAAGGTTTTCGAGACCGAATACTCCGTGAGGAGGTACGTGTTTCCCCAATATTTAACCTAATAAAGAGAAAAGCTCTGTTGGAACTCAATGAGGCAGCGCCTCACATGCTCTCCAAAGCCAATCTTATAGGATTAAAATCCTATGATGGCGCCTCACGTGCTCCTCACCCGGGCGCCAACGCCAAAGCCAATCTTATAGGATTAAAATCCTATGATGGCGCCTCACGTGCTCCTCACCCGGGCGCCAATGTGCAAAGCACAGAAATGCCTATCTTAAGAATTAAATTCTTAAGCAGCGGCCACGTGCACAACACGTAAGCGCCAGCGCCCATGTTAATATTTATAGAATTAAATTCTACATTTCTCCAATAAAGATTGGGATATTCTCTGTTTAACAGAGTCGTTGGATCAAAGATCCAATGGAGAAAACATTTCCCAAATCTTTCTAAATAAGAAGGATACTCCCGGTTGGATCAATGATCCAACAATAGAATAAAAATCTATTTCTTGGGAATATATTCTCTCAACCTTTCAACATAAGAAAAATTGCTCTCTGTAAAATAGAGAACCGGTGGATTAAAAAATCCAACAGTGATTAAAAATCACCGTTTTACAGAATAAATTCTGTATAAGGGAAAATATTTCCACAATCTTGTTAAAAAAACAACAAGAAAATATGTTCTGTAAAACAGAAACCCTTGGATCAAATATCCAACGGTGGGTAAAATTCCCCGAATCAATTGGAATCTCTCAATGAGAGATTTCCTCAAAGCTAATTAACAAATTACTTCTACTATATAAAGGACCAAAGATTTCAAGTCTGATATAGAGGAACCCCCCCATAAGTTTCTAAAAAAAGAGACAGAAATCTTCAAAAAGAACAGAGAATTAAATTCTCAAGGAAGAAGATCTCCCTCCTCAAAAACTCTAGGCAAATAAGAAAAATAGAGATCAAAACATCTCATTTAGCTATTGAATGGTTTAACCCTTTTAAAAGAACTTAATTCTTTCTCTGGATTTGAGATCCGCGAGGCAAGTCTCCCACAAGTTGAAAATTTAATTCTCATCGGGAAGAACTTGTTCTTGAAAATCAAAGATTCAGAAAAGAACCAGAAATTGAGTTCCTAAAAAACAAAAGCATATAAGAGAAACCTAGTTCTTGTAAAAGAACTTAGTTCTTAAAAATGAAGCTTGATTCTAGATCTTCAAAACAAAGATCCTGGTGATCATTAATAGACAAAAATGCCATCAACAGAGGAGAAAAGAATTCAGCGCCCCACGTGCTTCCCATGTGGACGCCTCTAAAAACGCCTAGCGCCTCACGTGCTCCTCACATGGGCGCCACAAAAAAGAAGAGTGCTTAGCACTCATTGGGCAGCGCCCGACGCCCGGCGCTACACGTGAAAATCACGAGGGCGCCATAAAGTGCTCAGCACTCCATAAAAAAATGGAGAGCCAAAAGGTTGAGTGTTCAACACTCATTGGGCAGCGCCCAGCGCCTTACGTGCTCCCCACGTGGGCATCGCAAAAGAGAAGAAAAGAGTGCTTAGCTCTCCACAGACAGCCCAAGACGGCTGAGTGTTCAACACTCATTGGGTAGCGCCCAGTGCCTCACGTGTTCCCCATGTGGACGCCATAAAGAGTACCTAGCACTCCATATAAAGACAAAATGAGTAAAGTGCTCAACACTTATTGGGCAATGCCCATGACTGAAAGCTCCAAATGATTATATGTGGGCGTCAGAACTCATATAAGTGCTCAGCAATTTTTGCATACAAAAGAGGGACTGAATAAACAGAGCCCAAACAAGTGCTTAGCATTTTTTCTGAAAAAAAAAGGGGAGTCTAAGCAGACTAAAGCCCAAATTGGCTAAGTTGCTAAAGTCTTGCAGCTGAGTCCAAATGCTCTGTATTTGGGTCTTACATAAAGAAGATCCTAAAATGTTGTTAAGTGGATCTTTAGTCTCAAATTGGACTAACGTATCCTTAACAAAGAAATCAATTGAGCCTATATATTCTCGATTTCTAAGGTCTTAAATATGACCAAAAATTCTTAAGCCCATAACAAACCCTTTTCCCTCAAATACAGGATTTGGTTCAAGGGTACATCTGTTGGAGATAGTGCCCTCAGAGTCAATTATTGGATCACAGGCACGTGATTGCAAAGATTGATGGAGGACCTATCCCAATAGGACAGTCTTACTCAAGATGATAGTATGCTATCTGGTTTATCTTTATCATCGTGTACTGCTTTAGGTGACCTTACAGGTCACTAATGCACGTTGATAGAGCCCCTAGGATTCTTGCTTGACTACCAGCAGTATGAGGGCGATCATATACGTGGGAGCTGGGGTCTATAAGCACATCCTTAAAAGGTCCCTAGTCATGGGATTTTCGAGACAGGGAATCGATACTCCAGAGTAGACTAGTGCATACAGTCGAGACCCCGACGAGGGGCGGTGGCCGGTCTTACAAGCCACTGGTGTCAGTTGGTTCACCTAAGATGTATGAAGGTGCTCATTGGGTTATGAGTACACCGGACAGGACTCGCCGGGAACATGCTAGTTGGACTTATACCTGACGTCAGATAGCAGTTCCCTGGTGACATGTGTAAAGGTTAGTTCATCGACCTGAGATCGTCATTTGTCTCGTGTGAGTTCCTACTGTGCTTTGATTACTACCCTACCACGGCTCAAAGGAGTCGTGCAAACAGGTTTTAGTTGGGTACAGTCCCGAGCCACATGGTGACAGTGAGCGGATCTGCAGGGATTCGTCTCTCCCGGTATTGGGGGTGAGGTCGCGCTGTGTCTAGGAGAGCCAGTACATGAAAGTCCTCGGTTAAGGTAGGAGATTTACTGGTAGGTATTCCAGTTGTATCTCAGGGTGTAATGGGCTACACTCCGACACGACTTGTACCGCTTTTGGGGGTCTGACTTTTACCAACCCCTAGGCCCGCCATGCGATGCTCATAGACGAACGGACCGGACTGTACGGATATTGTCACTGACAGGCTCAGTAGGGTGTCAGGGTGAGTTTGCTCACAGACGTCCCTTTTGGTCAATAGCTGGTAGCCCATCATGTATGGCTAATACCTCTGACATGCTAATAGTTAAATCCACAGCCATAGTATTGACGAGTCTTTAGAGTCCCCCACAGACCAGCTGCTCAAGTTTCGGGCGAAACGCTGTAGAGGCTGCATGGAGATATGGCAGGGTTCGATCAGATACGTGCGGTATTGCACGGATAATGATCGGACAGATTATACTAGCGGGCTTTGGTTTAAGCCGGATCCTAATATAGTACAGTGTAGATTTTGTCTCATTGCATTTGTATTTCGGTCGGAATACAAATGCGGGTATGTATATACAGTAGCGGGGTTTTCCTGTAATTTATTACGGGATCAGTTTTACGAAGTTGCCAGTTTGCTTTCCGTTTCGGCCATTTTCCTTTGTATCTTTCTTTGGCTGAAAGTTGGTGGAGGAGGGCTTATTTGCAATTGTGCAAATAAGCATTGTGGAGGGTGGTCTTTGCATATTGTTGCTTCATGATGGTTGCACCATCATTTTGACTTCTATGTTCATAATGGCTTGACTTGTGAGAGTGATGATGGTTAATGGAGTGTTGGATTTGTTAGTGATCATATTGTTTTTAATCATCACTCATTATTCATGCTTGTATTTTGGCTTCCCCACTCTCTTGACTTCCTCCCCCCCTTTTTCCACCAAGTTTGGCCGGCCACTTCAAGGGTGGGCTGTCCCATTTTTGGAGTGAGGATTTTGTATTTCATTTGCTTGAAAAATGATATAGCCATAACAAATGTTCACTTCTTCTCATTCCTCCACCAAAAGGCAACTTCAAGTAACCCCAATGAGACATAGCACTACACTTATTCTACAGCAACTCTTAGGCACGTCGACTCGCCAACTTCGTGCCCGAGTTGCCTCGGTCCAAAGGTGGGAACCCGTAAAAGAAGCCGGCGATGTGGTGCCCTTCCGGCGACGTGGTGGAGACCGGAGATTCCGCAGGGAGATCGGGACGACGACGAGAAGACCGAAGGAGATGGATCGCTCGGTATATCTCTCTACCCGTTCTTTAGTTAGCTAGGATTAGATTAATGGCCCGATCCGGGATTTTTGTGCGCGGTGGTGCCGGTTCAAAAGTTAAAGTAAATTATCGTTTCCGCATTTTGGCCTCGTTCAGACGGCCGGGGCGCCGCCGTGCATTTACACTGGTATCAGAGCCACGCTATTAACCTAGTCTAGCTTGCACTAGTATATTTAAAGCTTCGATCGAACAAATATTCCAAAACCGTATTTTTAAGTGCATCAGTTCTCTGTCGAAATTTTTTTGGCTCGAAATTTTTTTCTGTGTGTTGCAGAAGTATGTGCAGGGAATTGTAAGCCTTCTGTGAAAATTTGGTTGCTGTTCATAACAGAATATTGCATTTTATACCGCCCATTCTTACGCTCGTGTGTTTATAGGTAGGTGCTTTTTATCCGTGTTTGTTACATATTTACAGAATACAGGTTTCCAGTACAAATATTGCAAATCAAGATAAAATCTCCACAGTTACGCCAAAAGCAGAACATCTGTTGACAGCAGATAAAAGCCGGGTTCCGGTCATCCATATCCGTCCAGTGCCGAGTACCAGTTTCAGAGGCAAGACATATGACAGTGGTCATTCGTGTCTGGGACAAGCACAGAGCACGAGGGAGGCTGCACAAGAATCAATGGGTGCGCGGAGCTCAAGGGAGATAAAGTCAAAAGTGAAGAAAAGAAAGCAATCTTGGACTAAGAAATCTGCAGATATTCTGGAAGACTTTTGTGCAGTTTGAAGTTTTCAAACACGAGGAAAAAGTAAACCAGGGAAAGACACCAAGTACGATCACCCAACTCACCAAGATGGCCGCGGATCCGCGGCCAATAGGGGGTATTGGCCGCGGATCCGCGGCCATGTGGGGTCCTCACTCTGTCAACTTTTGGGGGCTGTTTTGTAATTTTGTTTATGGGCAGATTGTTGCCCTAGGTTTCCCGTTCCCTTCCTATAAATACCCCGGATCTGATCAAAGCCAAGGGAGCACTTCTTTAGCCTCTTTTTTGCTAGTTTTTCTTCTTCTTTCTTCTTCTCTTCATTCTTCCTCCATGAAATTGTAGTGAGAGCTTTTTGAGTGGAAGATCAATGAAGATGAGGGTTTTTGTATCTTTCTTGTTAGTTTAGCTCCCCCTTGAGATTCTTGCTTTCTCTTGATCATTCAACCTCTTCATTGAGCTTGAATGGTTAAGGGTTAGTTATTGATCTCAAGGGTCGTATTTTCTTATGGAATTAGCGCTTCATTTCACATGCGTTCTCTACCCTTCTTTTGATCTTGCAACCTCTTGATTGAGCTTGCAAGTTTAAGGGTTGGCTATTGATCCCATGCTTGTCTTGAGTTCTACTTTCTTGTTCTTTTTATCGCTTTTTATTACTTGCTTATTATTATCTTGCTTTACTTTCTTGCATTTTAATTCATGCACTTAATTACTTGTAATCTTTTCTTTTCTTTGTTCTTTTCTTTTGCTCTCTTTTTGGTTCCTTTTGTGAATGAATGTAATTATCGTTGTTAAGAATAAATACGGTATTGTAAGTTAAGATTTTCTTTTCTCATTTCCTTTTCCCGTTATTTTCCATTGAACTCCGCCCGAACCATACGCAAGCGCTCCGTTAGGCACCCTACCCTGACAAGGTAGCGGTGATTCCTAACCGCGACCGGTTGCGTTCGGTTTGGCCGGAGGCGAAAGCAAGAGACAAGAACGGAAGGACAAGGGTAAATAAGCCGGATTCCACGAATACCGCGCTTAAATCCCCTAATCCACGTTGTTGCCGATTGCTCTAGCTTCAATCGGTCAAGACTCGGCTCAAAGGTTTTGAGTACAGATATCTTTAGCTTACACTTTCGTATATTTTCTTAACAACTTCATACTTGCAAATAAATACACATAGGTTAGCTTGAACAAACTCATACTCATTCTTTATTGACTCGTCTAAAACAAGAAAGGACATACAACCATCTCCCTGTGGATCGACCCGTGCTCAACCGGCTAGCTGCATAGCGACACCGTCTTGATTGCAGTTAACTTTAATGCTAACTATCAGTTGCATGTTCTTGCTACTCCACCGCGGAACCGCGGCCAAACCTATGCTTGGGCCGCGGTTCTGCCGCTACTTTGGATGTTCAATGCACCAATTTTTTACAGAGGCCTTCTGACTTGAAAATAGGGTTTTTGGAACATTCTTTTTGGGCCCAGAATTTCTTTAAGTGCTACAGTAGTGCTTGGGGGCCCACTTAGGAAAATTTGATCGATCGAAAATTTTAAGCACATTAGTTCACAGTATTTACATTATATCTGCGACCGTGAATGTCATTTGATCGGTAAATCCTGTCTAGCTGCTATAGCCCGGTTAGACAGATTTGCGAACGTGATATTCACGTTGATGTTCTATGTTGTGCTGTGATGTTCCGGATTGGTCGTGGGGGATAGCCTGGATGCAATGTTACTACAGTTTTGGTTGTATTATGTACATTTGATATTGCGGGGCGAACGTCCGACATGTGGACTGCCGTCACTGCCTGTTTGTATATTATTCTTTTGGGGCACGACCGGGGTGAGATCGATGTACCCATTGTATGTATATTTTACTTTCTGTACTAGGATTACCCCGCGGAGGGGTGCACGGATAGCCGGGTTCTAGAGGGAAACGGGCCCGCATCTCATGGCGTTGAGATGGAGGGGGCCTCACTCTAGAATTGGATGGCTATTCGCCGCACTCGTAGGGGGTACAGGTTGACCCATGGAGGGGTGCCCAAGTTACCGGATTCCGTGAAGTGCTGGGTGGTCCATTCACGTTGCTGAAGGGGCTGCCTCGCTTCAGGTTTTGGTGGGTAACTTGCCGCGCCCGTAGGGGTCTAGGTTTTCATTGCACAGGCTATCCACACGACCAGGGGAACGTCGGGTTTCAGTAGCGGCTCTGTGAAACCCGGGGATCCCAGATATCTGTATTGTTCTGTGATGCTTATTACATTTCTGTGATGTTGCATTTTATCACGCCTTGAGCGAATATTATATATTGATATATATACTAGTAGATGTTGTATATGTTTTGCATCCGCGCTAGTCTAGTCCCCGCTCTGTCATTAATTAACTAACCTAACGGGTAATGACGGGACCCAGTGGCGAATGCGGATGGCATATACGTACATCATTATTTTCGTTCTTTGTGGTGTGATCAATTGATGGGACTGCGTTGATTCGGATCAAAGCAAGCTAAACAAACCTAATCTGATGTTGATGGAACAATTTTTTGAAAAGCTGTTATTGCAAGGACGTTCACTTTTGTTTTGCATAGTGGTATTCGGTTATGAATATCCAGCACCTCAGTCGACGAGGAAAGGGCCGAGATCCCTTCTCCGAGAGTGACCCCTTGGACAGAAGTTTTGCGTCAGGGCAATAACTTCACTATAGTCGTTTACTTTTAGTTTGCATCGTGGTATTCAGTTGGAATATCCTGCACCTCATTCTATGGGGAATGAGCCGAGATCCCTTCACCGGGAGTGACCTCTTTAGCAAAGGTTTTCGCCACTATATTTTTATAAAGCTATCCAGTTCCTTCAACGATATCAAGTTCATTATGTTAAAGGTTTTCGCCAGAAACCATTCGTAGCCCTCCATCATTTCAGTTAAATATTCACTAGTATTCAAGCTATGTATTTTGACCTCACGCCAAGGCATAGTGATTGGTAGCTGCCGGATATTTATCTGTTGCATAGATATAATGCGTTGGTTTGGGACAGTCGTACTACTATTTTGGCCTACGTCAAGGGTATGTACGGGTGGGTTCAAATTAACCTGGATAATGATGGGTAGAACTTGACATGTGACTTATGACATTTTGATCTCACTCCAAGGTCATAAGAGCATGGGGCAAAAATCACATCGGGAGTTTCTAAAGAAACTGAAACTTGCCAGATATGCGCATACCTTCTGGAGTGTGATAACGTGAGCGGATTCCGTCACGTTATCATGCGATGATAGTTGGATCCCGATTCCCACTGATGAGTTGGTTTACTCCTCGGGTGATCCCGACTAATTCTTCTTTCGGGTTTGGAGAAGAATTTGAGGTTACAGTGGGAGGTTTCCCGATTAGATAAAGTGATAACCATTCTGATCTAGGTTAGAGTGCACGCTGAGTGTTTCTTTTCTCTCTCTCTTTGGCAGCGACCATGACCCGACCCTAGACTATGACTCAGTGACCAAGATTAACCGAACCTTCTTAAACACTAGCTTTTGGATTGTCAGAGTTGCATACCACATTGCCACTCCTACTTTTACCCTTTTCTCCAGGACACCCCGTATTACTACGAACGTCCACTTCCATTGGGTAAAACCATCGTATGGTTATATATGAACTCGAAGGAATTTATTCGAGGATGGTTTCCAGTTCTGGAGAAAACAAATAGGACTATTCAGTTGTCTTTTCCTTTTACCTTCTCTCAGGTTGCGAGTACTCTTTGGTTTAGGAGATAGTTCACCTATTACGCGAATTGGATAGTCTTCTTCCAAACCTTAGGCTGGTGCCGAACGGTGGGGAATGAAGAAAACCAATTAGCATAACGATGGTGTACAGAAGGTATTAAGTAAAGACATATCAAGGGATTAGTAAGAGGGCAAAGTAAATTGCGACTGCTATTCACGACCAAACCAAGTATTTCTTCGCCAATCCTAAATCACCTTTGTATTTCTCCAGAACACTCTGTATCACTACGAAGATCCACAGTTTATTGGATACTCCATCGTATGGTTATATACGAACTCGAAAGGAACTCGTTCCAGTTCGGGGATGGATTCTGGTTCAGGAGAAATAGGAATAAGGTTTATTCGGTTGTCTTTTATCTTCACCTTCTCTCGCATTGCGAGTGCTCCTAGGATTAGGACAGTACACCCATTATGCTTATTGGATAGTTTTCTTCCAAACCATAGGCTGGTGTCGAACGGTAGGGAAAGAAGAAAACCATTTGGCATAAAGGGGTGTACAGAAGGTAATGACTAAAGACATATAAAGGGATTTGGAGAGGTGGCAAAGAAATATACGGTTACAGTTGTGAATCTGATAATGGAAGAGGCATTGCTAGGAATACCCGGATACCCCTACGAAACATTTCAATGTTTCAGTTTCACTGTGTACTGTTAATAGAAAACTGATTTCCCAGTTAGACACTTGCTCCAGGGTATGTATTTACCAGGTATGATTCTCACATCTGTATGGTTTTACAGATGATGAGTGGGAGTAAGTTATTGGGAATTAGGTGATCATCCTCATTATATCAGAATTCGTTGTAATTGGTGATATTTGAGGAAATCGCCTGGGTTGTTTGCCGGACGGCAAATATATGGTTTTGAATATCCGCTGTTATGCACCAATTTCAAATTGATATATCTGTACGTCTATTTTCATAGAGTGAGATATACCTTTTTGAAATTATGTCTATGACATTTACCTATATCAGTGGATGGTTAGGTAAGGAGCATTAAACAACGGTGTAATTCTTCTTAACCATAAGTACAGTTTTCGACCTACGACACACAGGGTTTGAGTTATTAGACTCAAGGGACTTATACAGAGTATTGTATGTTGTCCAGGGTCCATTAGGACAGAGGGGATGGTCCTCGTACTATATTCGGTTTACTTATGACTTCTTTAGTTTTTAGACAAGTGTTTCGTAGAAACGCAAGGTTCGAATTTTGAGAAGTTATAGGTATATGAATAAAGTAGAGAACCAGGTGTTGCAAGTATCAGGATTCTTCAAGATGATCGAAGATGTAGATACTTGTGTATGGTATTCAGTTGATAGTAATGGTTAAGAGAAGTCGTTTCTCTTTCAGGTTACTCATAATTGGAAGTACTCCTAAGTTGAGTAACGCTGATCGGCCTCTTTCCATTTAGTTGACATGCACTGGAGACAGTTGCATGATTTGAATCTGGTTCAATTAAATCAGTGCCTCTGTTTCTATATTGGATATAGAGCAGTTCATATCTTAACAATGTTAAGGTACGGGGAGTTGTCTGGCTTATGCTTAAAACCAGACTCTGGATAACTCAAGGCACGTTTCTGTAATGGCTGTTTGTGGGTTGACCCGGGCTATGACGAGGGTTGACTTTCTACCATCTGGAAGATCAATAGTGATATTGTTCTTGACTCGCCACAGTTTTAATAAAAATGGATTTTTTGAGAAAACAGTAGTAGGAGTATGGTAGAACTGGAAGTGATTCCAGAACCGCAAACGATTACTGAAGATTTGATAAGAACCTAAAGATTCAATCTGGTTTGACATTCCATTGGCCACTCCGTAGATAAGGTGGGTAACCTCAAGCACCTGAGAGGTACTCCGGTAGCCTCAAGGACGGTGACAGGGAGGTTCTTGTTTACCCAGACTTTCCATTGCTGTTGTTCCAGACTGTGAGACCCGGCAGGAGGATGAGTATAGCGTCGTTCTAAACTAGCTTTAGAAGTGTATGTCTATATGACTCTGCCAGAGGGTTGTCATGGTCAGTGGGAGCAGCGGAAGCATAGTGGACAGGTGGCTTATGTCTATTTATAGACTAAAGCAGATATAGCGGAGATAGATCATCTATTTCTGATATGACAGTCATAGGTTTGACTTCATCAGAATAGGGGATGGATCTGTTAAGAAGGTAGTAGGGTATGATATCCTGGTATTTGGATGACATACACAGAATAGGAACTGAAGTTCCTATACTACGATCGGTTATACTTTGGTTGTCACATAGTGATTTCTCCACATAAGAATTGGGTATTATATCATACATTCTGGTTACTAGATCTATAGATCTAGATTTGGGTGGTTTCCCAATCAGGGTACATAGACAGCATTCTAAAGGTATTTTAGAATGCACGACTCCTGGCACGGTAGTACACCTGCAGGTAATGGAGTCGCCCTCTCTAAAGGTGTCTTACAGACTAAAGGGGAGTGGGATGTGCATGATTGGCAGATCACTTGCTTAGGCAATTGAGTCAATCATGAGATGTCAAGTACCACACCAGATATTGTTTTTGCAATAGATGTAATAAGTTGATATTGATCCAATCCTGGAGAAAAGATCGGAAGCAGTTTTGGAACATAAGTTGATGTTCTAGGGATATGATAACGGCAGCCTCCTTCGGGAAACGGTTATCATTCCAGGCTTCCAAGGTGACCTGGATGACAGAGTGACTGTCAGAGTTATAGTTTTCCCTCTGACGAGGGGCAGTATTTTGGACATGTGGTCCAGGTGGATACTGAGGGAAGGATGGCGCAGGATACTGATTAAGTTCAGTTGACGATACCGTCTAAGAAGTTTGGATTTGGAGTTCATTTATGAGCTAGGTCCCATCAGACATCCAGACATATTTTAAGACAGGTATTGCTCATTTTGGGAGATGGCTTTCTCCGCGAACATGAGATAAAGAGAGACATAGAAAGAAACATCAGAGAGGATCCACTCACTAAGGCTATTCCTCGAACGCAATAGTTTCACAAACGGGCTTTGTGAGACTGATTAGTAGAGGAGTTGGGTGTTCGGTATCACACGGGCTGTGAGTATGCGACATCGCAATAATTAGACTTGAGTGCAAGTGGGAGATTGTTAGAGATAGTGCCCTCAGAGTCAATAATTGGATCACAGGTACGTGATTGCAATGATTGATGGAGGACCTATTCCGATAGGACAGTCTTACTCAAGATGATAGTATGCTATCTGGTTTATCTTTATCATCGTGTACTGCTTTAGGTGACCTTACAGGTCACTATTGCACGTTGATAGAGCCCCTAGGATTCTTGCTTGACTACCAGCAGTATGAGGGCGATCATATACGTGGGAGCTGGGGTCTATAAGCACATCCTTAAAAGGTCCCTAGTCGTGGGAGTTTCGAGACAGGGCATCGATACTCCAGAGTAGACTAGTGTATACAGTCGAGACCCCGACGAAGGGCGGTGGCCGGTCTCACAAGCCACTGGTGTCAGTTGGTTCACCTAAGATGTATACAGGTGCTCATTGGGTTATGAGTACACCGAATAGGACTCGCCGGGAACATTCTAGTTGGTCTTATACCTGACGTCAGATAGCAGTTCCCTGGTGACATGTGTACAGGTTAGTTCATCGACCTGAGATCGTCATTTGTCTCGTGTGAGTTCCCACTGTGCTTTGATTACTACCCTACCACGGCTCAAAGGAGTCGTGCAAACAGGTTTTAGTTGGGTACAGTCCCGAGCCACATGGAGACAGTGAGCGGATCTGCACGGGTTCGTCTCTCCCGGTATTAGGGGTGAGGTAGCGCTGTGTCTAGGAGAGCCAGTACATGAAAGTCCTTTGCCAAGGCAGGAGATTTACTGGTAGGTATTCCAGTAGTATCTCAGGGTGTTCTGGGCTACACTCCGACACGACTTGTACCGCTTTTGGGGGTCTGACTTTTACAAACCCCTTAGGCCCGCCATGCGATGCTCATAGACGAACGGACCGGACTGTACGGATATTGTCACTGACAAGCTCAGTAAGGTGTCAGGGTGAGTTCGCTCACAGATGTCCCTTTTGTTCAATAACTGGTAGCCTGTCACGTATGGCCAATACCTCTGACGTGCTAGTGGTTAAATCCACAGCCATAGTATTGACGAGTCTTTAGAGTCCCCCACAGACCAGCTGCTCAAGTTTTGGGCGAAACGCTGTAGAGGCCGTATGGAGATATGGCAGGGTTCGATCAGATACGTGCGGTATTGCACGGATCATGATCGGACAGATTATACTAGCGGGCTTTGGTTTAAGCCGGATCCTAGTATAGTACAGTGTAGATTTTGTCTCATTGCATTTGTATTTCGGTCGGAATACAAATGCGGGTATGTATATACAGTAGCGGGGTTTTCCTGTAATTTATTACGGGATCAGTTTTACGAAGTTGCCAGTTTGCTTTCCATTTCGGCCATTTTCCTTTGTATCTTTCTTTGGCTGAAAGTTGGTGGACGAGGGCTTATTTGCAATTGTGCAAATAAACATTGTAGAGGGTGGTCTTTGCATATTGTTGCTTCATGATGGTTGCACCATCATTTTGACTTCTATGTTCATGATGGCTTGACTTGTGAGAGTGATGATGGTTGATGGAGTGTTGGATTTGTTAGTGATCATATTGTTTTTAATCATCACTCATTATTCATGCTTGTATTTTGGCTTCCCCACTCTCTTGACTCCCCCCCCCCTTTTTGCCACTAAGTTTGGCCGGCCACTTCAAGGGTGTGATGTCCCATTTTTGGAGTGAGGATTTTGTATTTCATTTTCTTCAAAAATGATATAGTCATCACAAATGTTCACTTCATCTCATTCCTCCACCAAAAGGCAACTTCAAGTAACCCCAATAAGACATAGCACTACACTTATTCTACTGCAACTCTTGGGCACGTCGACTCGCCAACTTCGTGCCCAAGTTGCCTCAGTCCAGAGGTGGGAGCCCGTAAAAGAAGCCGGCGATGTGGTGCCTTTCCGGCGACGTGGTGGAGAACGGAGATTCCGCGGGGAGATCGGGACGACGACGAGAAAACCGAAGGACACGGATCGCTCGGTATATCTCTCTACCCGTTCTTTAGTTAGCTAGGATTAGATTAATGGCCCGATCCGGGATTTTTGTGCGTGGTGGTGCCGGTTCAAAAGTTAAAGTAAATTATCGTTTCCGCATTTTGGTCTCGTTCAGACGGCCGGGGTGCCGCCGTGCACTTACAACATCTTTTCACAACTTTGTTACATGTCGTTATAATTCTCCAACGTCTTCAGAGAGGTGGCAAATCCCGACGACCCATAACTTCTTCATGCATTAACGTGCATGCCTCAAATCGGATTGTGCCCCAAATTTGGGCACATTCCATATTTCCATTGTTCACTCTGCCACGTAACAAATACACGTGCGCATAGGATGAATGATGGACCGAAATGTCCCTAAACTAATATTCGCCTCTAAAATGGCGATAAAGGACCGAAACGTCCTTAAAACTAACATTTCGCCTCAAACACGGCGATAATGGACCGCGATGTTCTTAAACTAAAATAATCGAGCCCAAATACTCATATGTTTAAGTTGATCTTAATGTCAAACCATATTAACGATCCTTAAATCAAACCAAACCCAAATCTAAAAAATATACGGATTTGGACTAATCCACGCCCTACGGGCGATGACATAAATTAGTCTCCGTATACAATCCACGGGCAACTAAAATAAAACAAAAACACATACACGACACGAAGTAAACTTCCGGAGCAGGAGAAAGTGGTTATCGCGATGCGGTAAAATAATTAACTGTAGGGGCTTGTACCTGCAGGGAAGAGCGTCCCCACAATCAAAAACCCCTCATAAACGAGGGGGAATCTGACGAAATCTGCTACAACGGCCGCATCTTTCCAAACCTCCGATATAGGTGCCATAAATCAACTTGGTATCTTCGGAGAAGTGGACGGATAAATCCAAATAGCATATTCCCCAAGGATTCAGGACGGATGTCCTGACATCCGGTCCGTCTACCGACGGTGAACAGATTCTGGCACGCCCGGTGGGACCTTTTCCTCTTTCCACTCCACACTTCATATGTCTTGTTTCGCGAACAAAATCGTGATTCACTATGTTTTCCCTTGGATTCGAGGTACTAAGATTTGGTGTCTTGTTCCTGTGTAGAAGAAGAAGAAAAATTAATGTCTTCCAACTGCACAAACTGCAACAGCAACTCCCGCTCTGCCCCAACTGGAGGAGTGACATACGGGCCTAATGCGGCCTCCATCTTTTCAATGCCCGTGGGGCAAGTAACTCAAGCTACTAAAGAATTTTTCTTCGGGACCATGCTACCACCAATGAGCGTCAGTGGCTCAACGCCGCAACCCGATGTTCCCAAAACGTCGGTCTTCAACCGACTGAGGCCGCAATGGCTCCTCTCAACGAGCCATCCAAAAAAGGGGTATCAGTCTTTAATAGGCTGAGCCAAAGCTCAAGAGGGCCCGCAAAGAAGCCCGTGATTCCCGAAGGGGCTACCCTAAAAAGGATAGCCTTCCCAATTCCTACAGCAAATGAAGCCGTCAAAAGTGCTTCACCAGTCAGGCGATCGGTCTTCGAGAGGCTGACCGTCTCTAATCAAATCTTGCCAAAGACGTCAGTCTTTAACAGGCTCGCAACTGCTGGAGCTCCTCAAAAAACCCAGAGCTAAGCAGCAACCGCTTCCGAAACCGAAGCGATCCCTTCAGCAAGGCATGCTCGACGTCGCTATCACCGAGTAAGAAAAGTTGGAGGCAACACCCCTTCTGGACTTACCCCACCAGCTCCAATGGTGGAAGTCGATGATGTTGTTCCAACCGGGAACAACTTTGAACCGCTGAAGAGGGTGCGCAAAAACTCCCCCACAGCGGTACTGAAGAAATCACCTCCTCCTGTTGAGGTCCCTGTGCAAGAAAAGCATAAGCGGCCCCATCAGCTGCTCTCCTTCCAAATTCACAGAGTCTACCAGAAATTTCAGGACTCTGTGATCGACGAAAACTACTCTCGTATACCGAAGAAATTAAAGGCTCGGCAAGAAAAAGATCATCCCTCCATCATACAGCGAGGGGTGTCTTTTACACAGGTGCCTGTTACAACGGCTCATTCAACTTCAACCTCCTACAAAAGGACGAGGACGGAGAAAATCCCACTTCCTGTGGCAAATTCAAAAGGCGCTGGACCCAAACGCCCTAAGTCTGGGAGCATGATCGTGCACACGGTTTACATGGCTTCCGGGAAAGAGGAAAGCCGTACTTCCGTTCCTCATCGACCGCAAACTTGGTCATTAAAAAAAGCTCAGGAGCAACAACAAAAGCTCCAGGAAATGCTGACCAAAATGGCAGCACTCACCGGACAGAAAGAAAGTCCGGAACCAGCATCTGAACAACACCAAGAGCAGGAGACCGATACAGAGTTCCTGCGAAGGGTGCTTGAAAGAAAAGATAAAGAAGCTGCTGAGCAAGCCACCAATATAAAGCAGATGGTGCTCTTGTTCCAGGATATGGTTGGAATGATGATCCAGCCAGAACCCCCAGCCGAGGATCCGCCAATAATCATCGAGGATGATAGAGGGGAAACATCAAACCCTCTTCTAGCTCTATCAGCAGCTAAGGAGGAAACGATCTCCAAGGCTGCTCTTGATGACTACATCGCACAACAAGTACGAGTTCATCAAGTGAATGAAGCGGCCAGCCAAACTGTCAGAACTGGACGACCATACCCAGGATGGTATGACCAAATCATGTACCCGCTGGGATATATGATCCCCAAATTCCATGTGTACAAAGGGACAGGCAACCCCATCAGCACGTCGCGCTATTCAAAGCTCTGTGTAGCAACACTGGAGGTGATGACAAACTGTTTCTTCGCCAGTTCGTTGGCAGCCTGTCAGAAACGGCATTTGAATGGTACTCGGAGCTCCTAAATGACTCTATCAAAACATTCACAGAGATGGAACTTCTGTTCATATAGCGGTTCGCCAGCGCAAGCGAGCGCACCCCGATCACGGCATTAATCAATGCCAGGGTGAATTCAGGAGAAACCTGGGTCCAATACGCGATCTGGTAGCGGAACCTATGGTCAAAATGTGAACAGCGCATCGAAGAATCTCCCGCCGTGGCCATGTTCATCGGGACCCTTGATCCTCAAACGACTGTGTCCCAGTTCATGACGTTCTTCAAGCCGACCACCTTCCAGGCCCCGATCGACAAGCTGGCCCAAATGGACCCGATGGGCCACGGGTATTCCTCCTAAAAAATGGACCCTCGAAATGCCAAGGGTAAAGGGAAAGATGCCTTCGTTACCAACACTCAACAGCAACTGAGTGACCCGAAACCGGTTGCTCGCCAAAACAACATGCATCTGCGCCTATCCCTGGAAGAAAATCTAGGACGCGCTTACTTGTTTCCCCGTGATAAGACGAGGAGACTGTTCGAGTTGGTAGTGCGCAAAAAACATATCACATTGCCAGACCCACGATGTCCACCGCAACCCGGCGATGTCAACAGCCCCAACTACTGCTCCCATCACAGAATGGTGAGCCACCCAATTAAGGATTGCTATGTCTTTAAGAACTAGGTCGATGACCAGTATCAACAGGGGAAATTCACGTTTTCTGAGAACTGGAGGGTGAACCCACCACAGAAGCACACTCCCAAAAAAGTAGATGCACCGGGAGCATCATGCTCGCTCGTGGAAGAAGCTCCATGGGAAGTCGTTCTCTCAGCTAAAACCAAAAGAATACTGAAAGATCTCAAGGCAAGTCCAGCAGTCAGATGGAGAAGCCCACTTGAACCGGAAATCATCGAAGGGATGCTGAAACCGCGTCCCGTACCGAAAACTGTCGACAAAGGGCAAAATCCCCAAGTCGAGCCTTAAAAGTCTTCGAAGAAAAAGAAGGAGACCAAGAAGCCTGTGCAACCTGTCGAGTATGACAACAAATGCATGGACCTACAAAGGTACATTGACATGCTGGTGGAGTGCAACCAGAAGGCACAGACACCAGTCACCCTCGAAGAGTTCCTCAATCATATTCTTGAGAACGAAGAGAGTGACGACAATGTGGAAAATGACTCATCAGAAACAGAAGACTATGTAGCAAGTTGCCACATGGTTTCCCATTCGTCGTTAAATGACGAAGAAGCCCCTTCAGCGTCAGAAAACAACGCAGAGGAACTGGGGGCAGGATCGACGCCAAAATCCCCGGAACTGCCAGGAGAAGACCCGATTGATAGGATGTTAAACGAAGCCTTTTGAAAAAGAAAAGATAACCGAGAACGCGAAACATCCATATAAGAAAAGGTTAAGCGTCAACATCAGGATAAAGAAGCTGCGGCGGGGATGAGTCGTAAAGTACTCCAACCAAACCGAAGCACACCTACCATAAATAGGAGCAGGATCAAGGCAGAGAAGCGGTTCGCCAAAGCCCCGTCAGTGGGAATGAATCTGCCATCTCTCGTAGGGAACACTCCCGGGGTCATACGCCTCGATGGAGAGGATTCATATCTAAACTACTGCCTATATCATCGGAGGATTACCCACCCCACCGAAGAATGCAGTGCCTTTAAGAAGTGGTGGCAATGATATGTTGCCCATCAAAAACACTTCAAGAGGATGAAGCGCGAAGCTCGTCGGCTGCAAAAAAGTGAGGCAAGTGCGCGTGAGAAAACAATTGGCAACTGTCATATGGTTGATACCAGTTCGGAAGGGGATAAACCCCAGGTTCTTACCTTCAGGAGCGACTCTGAGGAAGAAATGACCCCCAGCCCTCTCTTCAAAGTCTCTACCTCCAAAAAAGAAGAGGGGGAGAAGAACTGTGGGAACATTCAGCTACGTAACCGCATGCTGCCTGAAAAGAACTTTGGACCTAACAAAGGTTCAAGATAAAAAGACAAAGGGAAAGAAAAAATCCCTGAGAAAATCACCCTCGATGATGGAGTCGTCAAAGAGCTCGCAGCCAGAGACCCGCCTAAGAAAAACAGGTGGATTACAATTTCTTAGCACATCTGAGGAAAATGCCCTCACAATTGAGCATACTGGATGCTCTCTTCCTGTCCAAAAAGGCACGAGATTCTCTGATCAAGGCATTATATGAGCCTGATCAGTTCCAAGCTTTCCTCACAGAAGAGAAGATAAAGGACGAGCTGGCAGAGGTTCATATAGCTAACATTACATTCAGTGATGAAGATCTCCTCCTCGAAACGTGCGAGCATAATCGCCCGTTATACGTCACCGGGTACTGCCACGACATCAAGATAGGTAAAATCCTTGTCGACAACGGATCCTCCGTCAATCTTCTCAATGTGAAAGTGCTAAAGGAGATTTGCATGAGCTTTCAACACTTGGTCCGAGACAAAATTACCATCTTCGGGTTCGATTCACAGTCGTCACGGACGCTTGGGTCTGTAATACTGACGTTACGCTTCGGGCTGCTCATCACTGACATCAAATTTCATGTCATTGATGCCAAGACTTGCTATAATGCTCTGCTCGGCAGGCCTTGGCTGCATGAGTACAACGTCATCCCTTCTACACAATATCAGTGTATGAAGTATTTCAAGGATGGTTTGGAATGCATCGTCACAGGGGAGCTGAATCTGTTCTTCGTAAACGAGATCCGGAAATATGAAGATGCAAAGTACTTCCTACCGGACTTCGAAGATACGGAGTGGTGTCATAAGCCGGAGGATAAACAGAAGTCCGTCGCCACTATCCCGATCTTTGGGAGCGACTCCGAGGAAGATGAAGAAATAGTCTACTCGGGGCAACCCCAGAAAGAAAACAACAGGCCTGGACCATCGACCCCTATTCCGGTCTTTGGCAGCGACTCTAAGGACGAGGCCGACACAGTGTTGTCCATCCGCCCGTCGGTGCAAACCCTCGATGAAGCAGATCAGAGCCTGCATATCACAATGGTTCTGCCTCAGCATTACAAGGAACTTGATGCACTCGATACATATAGCGTACAAGAACTACATACTTTCTACGTGCCTCCCAGGCGAAGAGGTGAAAAGGCAATTGTTCAGTCAAAAATATCGCGCATTTGATATAACATTTTCCTTACTTTTCTTAAATATTTAAAGGTGTTTATTATAAATATAGAACAGATTTGGGTTTATCTGTAAAAATATCTATTGTCGTATGTTTTTATATTATAATTAATATTATAAAGGAAAATATATGCATATAATATTTATATAATATTTTTTATTATGCATATCATATCAAATATTCTAATCAAGATTCTTTACAAGATATAACATCATACAAATGGTTAGAATAATATCTCTACAACAAATATTAATAACATTATTCATGGAGATATTGTGCAAGAGTTTGCTCTGGTCAGGAGATCGGGATATCTAGATGTCGGGAATCAAAAATCTGCCGATGAAGTTTAATTAAAATCGAAGAATCAATACTGGCAGAGACTCAGGAAATATTTTCAGATTCCAGACATCAAATAAATCTCCATGTTTAGGCCGGAGGATAAACAAAAGTTCGTCGCCACTATCCCGATCTTTAGGAGCGACTCCGAGGAAGATGAAGAAATAGTCTACTCGGGGCAACCGCAGAAAGAAAACAACAGGCCCGGACCATCAACCCCTATTCTGGTCTTTGGCAGCAACTCTGAGGACGAGGCCGACGCAGTGTTCTCCATCCGCCCGTCAGTGCAAACCCTCGATGAAGCAGATCAGAGCCTGCAAATCACAATATTTCTGCCTCGGCATTACAAGGAACTTGATGCGCTCGATACATATAGCGTACATGAACTATAGACTTTCTATGTGCCTCCCAGGCGAAGAGGTGAAAAGGCGATCCTCTTCTACCAATCTACGGAGACCAGAGTAGAGAAAGAAGTCTCGCACGGTGCTGATTTTATACTTGATAGGCTTTAACCAATCTGTCTGCTAAGATACTACGCGGAGGGTTTGAAAAGGCTGTTAAGATGCCAAGGCGTACCCCTTGAAAAAACTGTGCGGCAAGCCCACTTCTACAAAAAGATTTGGGATATCCCTAGGACCCAGCGAAAGATGCCCAATGGGAAGATGGAAAAAACCGGGCTCGGATACGTTCGGTCCAAGAAACGGGAATGATTCTACAGTTGTCGTGCCATAAACAGCTCTGGTGAAGAAGAGAACGCTCTTCCAAATAGCTGTGACGTTGAAATAGAATGAGATCCCGCTCTAAGAACGTTAAGCCCATCGTTCGAAGAACAAGTTGACAAACTATCAAAAGAAGCCTGCCAAATGATTCGGGATAGCCACAGTCGCGAAATGGATATTTATGAAAATTCCAAGATCTAACGCCTTAACCAGCAGTCCGTGGAGAAAGAAGACTACAATGCTCTCCATCCCCAGCTCGCTGTATGTCCTCGCAAAAAGGAAAAATCCCGAAATAGAGGAAAAAACAAGACAAAGAGCGCAAACAACGTTCGCAAACAACAAGGTAGATCTAAGAAGCCGCGCTCTCAAGAAGAACGTGGTTGGAACCCGTCCTTTCTCAAGAAGATGGGTCGGGAATACTCTTTCCCTCATGACAAGACAAGAAAAATATTCAACCTTGTCATGAGGTATCAAATGGTAACGCTCGAATGAGGTCCATCACCCGGATTATTGCTTCTATCACCAAGCAATAGGAAATCCCCTTGAAGATTGCTTCACCTTCAAAGACTGGGTTGAAGACTGGTATCAACAAGGAAGATTCGCTTTATCCGACAGCTGGAGAGTAACCCCACCGAAAAAGCATGAGCCAAAGAAAAACTATATCGCAAGGATAGGACCAGCCCAACATTAAGAATGGAAGCAGACTCGTACCTGCCATGAGATAACATTTTCAGAAGGGGAAGGGCATGAGGCTATGGATGACCTTTTCAAATGCTTCACAAATGAAGACGAGGATGAGGTGATTTCAGAATTTCCACCGGCACCAAAAGAGCAGGAAGACCGGATACACACCACGGCGGACAACTTAAGGAAAATTGACTTAGGGACGGAAAACGATCCGAGGCCCACGTTTGTCAATGAGCTGCTATCTAGAAAATAGGTAGCCACGTTAAAAGGCGTGCTCATGCAATATAAAGACTGCTACGCATGGAACTATTCCGAGATGCCGGGATTATATCCAAAAGTAGCAGTACATAAACTGGCCATATCGCCGTACATCAAGCCAGTCAAGCAAGCGCCAAGAAGAATGCGGTTCGAACTCGAGATGAGTATCAACGCCGAAGTTAAGATACTAATTGACTCCAGCTTCATCCAAGAAGTTCAATATCCTGACTGGATCGCCAACATCGTTCCGGTGATGAAAAAAAATAGGACGGTGCGCATTTGTGTGGACTTTCGGGACATCAACAAAGCTTGCCCGAAGGATGACTTCCCAGTACCTGTTACTCAGCTGATGATCGATAACACTTCTACTCATGAGGTTTTCTCTTTCATGGATAGATCTTCAGGATACAACCAAATAAAAATGCATCCTGAAGACCTAAAACATACCGCCTTCCGGACTCTGCTGGGTATATTCTGCTACAAGGTGATGTATTTTGGTTTAAAGAACGCTGGCGCAACCTACCAGAGGGCCATGATGAAGATCTTTGATGACCTCATCCATGAGATGAATTCTACATCGACGACCTGGTGGTGAAAAGTAAGTCTTACGAGGAACATTAGGAACATCTGAACAAAGTATTCCAACGTTTTCGGAAGTATAATCTGAAGATGAATCCTCTAAAATGCGCGTTTGGAGTCTCCTCAGGCAAATTCCTGGGATTCATCATACGGCACTGGGGTATCAAAATCAATCCCTCAAAGATCAAGGCGATTACGGAAATGCCCACACTAAGGACCCTCAAGCAATTGCGATCCCTTCAAGGAAAGCTCGCGTATATCCGACGGTTCATAGCTAACCTCTCGGGAAAATGATGTCCCTACAGTCATCTAATGAAGAAGGGGACCCTGTTCATCTGGGATCAAACTTTCCAAAACGCACCAGATGAAATCAAGCGGTACTTAGAAAGTCCGCCGGTGTTGACCACTCCAGTTAAGGGAAAACCCCTCATTCTACATACAACAGTCCTTGAGGGTTCTCTAGGAGCATTATGGACACAGGAGAACGACCAGGGAAAAAAAGAGCTCTATACTACTTTAGTCGAGTTCTCTTGGGGGCAGAAAACAACTACTCCCCTATCGAAAAGCATTGTCTGGCACTAATCTTTGCGATAACGAAGCTCAAACACTACGCCTTGGCACATGAGGTTCATCTTATATCAAAGGTGGATCCTCTCAAATATCTAATGTCGAAGGCCATACTAACAGGAAGGCTTTCCAAATGGGCCCTCCTCCTGATGGAGTTCTCGATAACGTATCGTCCTCTCAAAGAAGTGAAAGGTCAGGCTATCGCTGACTTTCTTGCTGAGCATCCGATACCAGCCGACTCCCCCTTAAATTGTGAGTTGCCGGATGAACATGCGTTCGACACAATCGAAAGAGAGAAGGAAGAAAATGATTCCCAATGGGAACTCTACTTCGACGGAGTATCTTCCTTGAAGAGGCGAAAGCACAACACCCACATAATCAAAGACGGAGTGGGACTTATCTTCGTGACTCCACAAGGAGGGATACTGCGTTACGCCCTTTCCTTAATGGAGTCAAGGACTAATAATGAAGCTGAATATGAAGCTTTAATAGCAGGTCTCGAGATCGCTGTCCATAAGGGAATCAAAGACCTCTTTATATATGGAGACTCCCAGCTGATCGTTAGAAGTAAATAGTGACTATCAGACGTGCAAGCCAGAGCTGATAACATACGGCGAAAGAGTGCAGTAATTGCTGACACAAATCCCGTCTTACATCCTGGAGAGCATACCGCGTGCAGAAAATAGCAAGGCGAATGCATCGGCCAAGCTGGTTAAGGAATTAACCGACGAAGACCTCGACGATATAAAGATCATCGTGCAAAGCCGCAGGGTTCTTGCACCAACAGAAATATCTTTGAAGGACTTAACAGAGCCATCTGAGGAAAAAGAAACGGCCAAAAAAACAGCCCTCCAAATAGAGGATGAAGAAAAGGTCAAGGATTGGAAGGAAGTCTTCGTAGACTACTTCAAATCCCAACGAACACCCAAAAATGCATCATCTAGACATCAGCTCATGAAACGAGCTCTGTCTTTTGCCTTCGTCAATGATACTCTATACAAGAGATCGTTTGACTGCCTATGGTTAAGATGCCTGGGACTAGAAGAAGCAAAAAGAGTCTTCCAAGAAACCCATGACAGACTCTGCGGTTCTTATCAAGCTGGGCCAAAAATGAAGCTGAAGATCAAAAGAATGGGTTACTATTGGCCCATAATGGTTCAGGACTGCCTCGAATATGCGAAGCGGTGTCACTCATGCCAAATTCATGAGTACTTCATCCACCAGCATCCAAATCCGCTACACCCAACAGTAGCTAGTTGGCCGTTCAAAATGTAGGGAACCGATATAATTGGCCCCATTGAACCAGCATCATCCAAAGGACATCGGTTCATACTGGCAGCGACTGACTACTTCTCTAAGTAGGAAGAAGCAGTACCACTAAGGGAGGTGAAGACGGAGAATATCCTCCATTTCTTCAAAACCCATGTAATCTACCGGTTCGAAACCCTGTGACGGATAATCTCGGATAATGGACCAGCCTACACGACCCATAAAATCAGCCGCTTCGCAGAACAGCATAAAATAGATTCGAGATATTCTTTAATCAATAATCCTCGTGCCAACGGTCTAGCTAAGGCTTTCAACAAGACCTTGATGAAGATTATAAAGAAAACAGTGTCCAGAAACAAGAGAGACTGGCACGAAAGGTTGCATGAAACTCTCTGGGCATACCGAATAACGTTCAAAACAGCGACGAATACAACACCATACACGTTGGTATTCGGCATGGAAGCAGTGCTTCCTCTGGAAGTGGAACTCCCTTCTCTATGAGTAGCGGTTCGATATGAGCTGACAGATGAAGAAAATGTTCATCTTCGACTCGAGGAGCTCGATGCCCTCGACGAAACACGCCTTATAGCACAGCAAAACCTGGAGGCTTATAAGGCAAGGATGACACGGTCATACGAAAAACTGACAACGCCGAGAACATTACGCCAAGGCGAACTCGTGCTAATCATCAAAAGACCTATGATCCCCAATCGTACAAAACGGGGGAAGTCCGAGCCAAACTATGAAGGCCCGTAGATCATAGACAAAGTCTACCAAGGTGGAGCCTACCTGCTCATAGATATACATGGTGAAAGACCCTTTCGGCCAATAAACGGCCAATTCCTCAAAAAATACTACATCTAACGGGTTACGACCTGGGTCAATGATAGATGACGACGCTTGTATCCGCTCGCTATCTTCCTGTGTCAGAACCCTAAAAGTAGTATCCAAAAGATCCGTCGCCTCGAAAATGGCGATAATGGACCGAGACGTCTCTAAACTAATATTCATTTCCGAAGGAAGGACCGAGAAGTCTTTAAACTAAAATTTTGCCTCAAACACGGCGACAACAGACCGAGAAGTCCTTAAACTAATATCCACCTCAAACATGGCAATGACGGACCGAGATGTCCTTAAACTAAATATTCGCCTAAAAAATGGTGATATTGGACCGAAAAGTCCCTAAACTAGAAATCCCGCCTCTAATACGGCGACAAAGGACTGAGATGTCTTTAAACTAAAATCTTGCCTCAAACACGGCGACAACGGACCGAGAAGTCTTTAAACTAAAATTTCACCTCAAACACGGTGACAACGGACCGAGAAGTCCTTAAACTAATATCCGCCTCAAACATGGCGATGGCGGACCGAGATGTCCTTAAACTAAATATCCGCCTCAAAATGGCGATATTGGACCGAAAAGTCCCTAAACTAGAAATTCCGCCTCAAATATGGCGACAATGGACTGAGATGTCCTTAAACTAAAACTTCACCTTAAATGGCGACAGCGGACCGAAATGTCCTTAAACTAAAATTTCACCTCAAACACGACACATCATCCCAAATACAGTGATATCCACCCTTGAGATCTATATTGCAATCGAAGCCTCAACGACGAAGGTTGCAACTCAAGTCTTATCGGCTGCACTGCTACTCCAGCGGTGAAGTCACCCCCACGTCCTACCGGCAAACAGATGGATCACGTAAAAAAAAAAGGTACGTCCACAAGCAAAATGAGCACGGATGAAAACCTGAAAGGGCGCCGTGAGTAAAAACAACAAGACTGCCGGCGAGCTTGTGAAAACCCGAAGGGCACAATCTCGAGTTAAAAAAAATGGTACATCCACAAGCAAAATGGGCATGGATGAAAACCCGAAAGGGCGCCGTGAGTAAAAACAGCAGGACAACCGGCGAGCTTGTGAAAACCCGAAAGGGCGCAGTCTCGTTAAAATAAATAAACTTACGAGATCCTCACAACTCGTGAGGAGAATTTCCCCATGAGACCCTCACGGCTTACGGGATTCAATAGCCTTAAGCTACAGGCACCTAAACATGTTCTTAAGCCATCACATTCCCCAACTTGCCCTACAGGCGGTCCAATATTGGCCTTTCTATACAATCCACGGGCATAAATAAACGATTTCCTCACCAAATGTCACGACCCGAAAGTACGGAACATGACCGGCACTTAAACTACGAAACGTCTCGAGGCGTTCGTAATCTATGAAAGCCGAAAACCCAGAAATCCAAACCAAGAAAAGTAGTAGAGTGAAGGAAAACCAATTTAAATCAAGTAGTTTTAATAGCATAAGCCGAATTATGCATTTTTAGAAACATCAAATATTCCCTGAAAATTTCGGTAGAGTCTCCTTTGTAAATACTGGCCCCCAAACGGGATACAACATGAATAGTATACGAAATCAATAAAAGGGCATCCCCAAGCAGGAGCTAGCTCTTCGTCAATCGACAGTCACAACCACACAAGCAATATAATATACAACGCCAACGGCGAGGATCAAAAACCCAAAACCACAAGGAAACCACAGAAATAAAACGCGCGACTCTAAGGTCGAAAGAATAGCATCTCTGGTCTCTATCTCAAAAAAATACATTTTTGGCTGATGGAAATTCTAGATACAACAGAGTAATAATATACAAGTTATATAATGGGGGGTACGATACAAGTAAACACACCTACTAGCAAATCACCCGAAGGAAACTATGCCCGCAAGCCGTAATGAAACCTGTACGGCAAACCTGCAAGAAACTGGGTCACAACGGGGGTGAGTTGCCAACTCGTGAATAGAAAAACATCTAGGAAAGAAATCGCATAAATAACGTAACCTAGGTCAAAGATCAAATATATCCTCAATTATATATATAACATGCAACCTATAACAAGGCTAGGGTAAATATCTAACCCGAGTGTAATCTCATGTGCCCGTGCCAGTGCCTCGGGTAGCAATATATCATATGAATGAGGTATGAATGCACGGAACAGAATGCATGTACTTACGAAAACTGCTTTCATAAATCAGTGAGATTTCTGTATTTTTAAAGTGAGGTACCATAAATGAAATCAGTATAAAACAGTGCCCAGCATCGACACAAAACAAGTGTCCAAATATCTCGATATCTCTGTATCACAATCTCTGTACCCCAATATCTCAAAATCAATATCTAGGGTGCCGTTAATCCAGACCGGCCCCTACCATCCATCTCAAGACCACGACGGTATATTCCGGATATCCGACGCGTCGGGTAATATCACCGGTCGGTAGTGCTCCCCTGCCAGGCTCAACGTCAACAACACATTCCTCTTGCCCCGGGGTACCCCACCGGGCCCACAATGTACCCGAAACGGTTCCTCCACTCCTCGAATCGGGTCTCGAAATCCATCAGCAAACTCATGGTGGACGACTCATACATCATTGGAAAACCGCACTTTTTATTTTAAAAGAGAGAAAAGGTTTATTTATGCTTTTGCGGTTTTCCTCCAAATCCAGAAAATCTCATGGAAATCCGAATCCAAAACCTCAATAACATGTAAAATAGTGAATATATGCGTGAGAATCCAAGAATGCGGCATAACAATGAATAACAGTATGCATGAAGTAGTAGGTAATAACTACAATGTCTAAACTATTAGCTAATAGGCTATGTCAAGCAATAATATTTTCTAAGGTGTACGTGACATGGCAATTACCGATGAAGATGTGTGTGAGCCGGCAAGTAAGTGTACGTGGTACATACGCATCATCGGTAATGGTGCTGGTGTCCTAACAGCATGATATCAATAATGGAGTATAAAACATAATATAAGCATGCGATGCGAAGCGAACCACAATAATGAGCGGGAGCTGAATACTAGACGCAACTATAACTAATCTGCATTAATCTAATATAAGTCCTACAAATGGTGCCTTTTGAAATAACACGAATCATGGGGTTTTGAAAATAGGGCTACGGTGTTTTTATGAAAAGATACGTCTTTTGAAATATCCGTAGGATCCCTTGGGCTGTCTTTTAAAATACCCACGATTTGTTAGTTTTTGAAATAGGTAAGAATCGAATCTAATCTAACAACTAAACTAAACTAAAGGACTAAGCTAACAAGCTGGACTACAGGTAAGGAAACCGCCTAATATCTGAGTCGATCCATATACATACCTGTATATATATTAGTCGGTGATCCCGCCTCAATAATATCATATCCGATACCATATCTATAATCAGGCATCCCAAGTCAAGAGTGCGGATCAATCATCAAGATATAGCTCGTACGTAAATCCGTCGTACGGCATCCCCAAATCTGGGTACGGGTCAATATCATATTCCTCACACTATTCCTCTGGTATCCTCTTTATCTAAGATCATAGTCTAGGGTACTGACCTATGTCTAGTACAATACTAATATCATCAATATAGTCATGATCTGACTACTGATCGACAGTCTCGTACAAAACGATATCACAACCACAAGACAAATCTCATGGACTCAGCTCAATCCCAAGTATCGTCCTCATATCCGTATGTGAACACATATTCCCATACCCATGTGAACACATAACTATAAAGAATCCCATGAGCACATATAAATAGGAATGTATGCAAATATGTATGTGTGTATGTATGTGTGTATGTGTAGTGCAACACTACCCTAGGGTTCGCAACACTAAAGTAATCCAACACACCAATATCCATCCTAACATCATATTAATCCCAAATAACATATAAAAAATTGTTGGTGTGTATACGCATCCGTATACACCACCACGGACTGCGGGGGTGCTATACGCCATCCACCCGACTTCTCCCCGTAGATATAAATCTACTCACCTGGTCCTCGCTCGCCGGTGCCGACGTCACCACGCGCTCGCTTGTCGTCTCGAAGTCCACATGGGGGTACCTACATATCATAACGCACCGCATCGCATTAAAATCTAACTCATGACCAAAACGACACATGAATCCCACATAGGTCAAAACCTATTGGTGCTTCCACAAATCAACCCAAAAACCCTCGACATCGGCGTACAAACGCCAGACCATCGAGAAAAAACCAAATACACTCATTTGCATATTCACGAACACTAATTTTAATATGAAATAGGTTAAAACTCACAAAACTCCAAATTCACTTTAAAAGCCGTTTTTCCGAAAAACTAGCAAGCAAAATTTCCCGTTTTTGTACAAAACTCGACATTTAAACAATTCTAGCGGCCATAATACTTATTAAATAACTTAAATAAGTCATAAAAACCATTTCCATAATTTAATCTCATAAATTTGCATAATTTCCAAAATCCTAGTTTGCAAAAATATCAATTTTTAACACCTTTTAAAGCAAAATTCACAATTTATCAATTAAGCTTGGTTTTGCATGAACCAAAATCATTAAACCACTCATTATAATATTAATAATGACATGAAACTTTAATTTAGATTTTAATCCCTCATTGTAATTTAATTTCAAAAACCTAGTTAGCAAAAAAAAACATATTTAGCAAAATTTTAATTTAACAATTAGCAAACTAGTTACTAGGTAAGATTTTACATGCCATAATATGTTAAATTATACACTTAAACCATGATCAAGTGATATAAAACCCTAACTTGATCCATACCCAATTCTAGAATTTCCAAACTTGCAATTAAAGCCTAATTAACACTTAAATAAATTAGCTTTAAGAAATTAACTAACAAATTAAGTAAAAGGTTTAGAAATTATACCCAAAAACATTTGAAGATCCACAAGCACCCATAGCCTCCCAAATTGAAATCTAAATCCCTAGATCCATGCAATGGTAGCCAAGGAAAAATGGGTAGGAGGTGGATTTTGATTTGGATTTTTGCTTGATTTTTGACAATTTTTTTCTTGAGGATTTTTTGGAGAAGAGAAGAAATGAGGGAAAGAGAGGGGAGGGGCTGAACAAATCAGCTGTGGTCGGCTAGAGAGGAGGGGGAAGAGGTGAGAGAGTGTGGGTGTTGGTTTGAAAGTCAAAAATAAAGTCAAAAGCCCATTCTTATGCATGTATATTATTCTTTCTTTTCTTTTATTTGCTTTAATGTGTGAAATGGGAGGCCCAAGATTGTTGGGCTGATCAAGGGGGCCGGCCAAAGCATGTTGGGGGAATGGGGGTGGGTTTTGTTTGGGTGAGAAAAAGAGATAAGTGTAGTAACCCACTTCCATTACACTGATTTCACCGAAAAAAAGCCTTTTTCGCGATATTTTCTAAACCGTTTTGGCAAACGATTTCATTTCAAAAACTATATGATAAAATTTTATTTAATGTTTTATGATGCACAAAATTTGTTTCAACTCATTCCAATTTGTAATTTTCCCTAATTAAATATATTAGTGACGGCTTAAAATAATATTAAAATAATTAATTTCGGAAAAATTTTCAGAAAATTTGAAATTTCACCAGTGGCTCAATAAACACCAAATACTATCAATTACATAGTTAGAATATGTATATTTAATTTTATAATAAAGATATTTGCATTTTGAATTTTTACAGAAAACCCCCTTATTTTACCTTTTTTTTTGAAATTTCACCGAAACGATTTTCAAAACGTTACAATCTTCCCCCCTTAAAGAAATTCGGTCCCCGAATTTAAATTAAAACTCTCCCCAAATACTAAAACATCTAAGCCAAAACCATCATGTCGTCGGGGTTCCAAAATCGTAAATACATAAAACAAATCGTAGCGCAGCGCGTGCGCATGAAAAATGAGCATATAACTCAAAATCAAAACTCCGTCAAGCATCCCGCAATTATCGGAGTCATGGTAAAGACACAAATGTCAAATCCAATACAAAACCAATATGACATAACTCGAAACTATACATGTAAAGTATATTCAGGTACTGTCCTCTGACTAGTCCTGCTCAGTACGAAAACACATAGCAATATCATAAAAACGTACTGCTCTATAAGAAAAATCAATCCCAAAATACGCGTATGAATACTACGCGCGTCTTGTGCGCACGGAAATCAAAATCCAAATATGTGCCATACATATGCACAGAAACAACATCTAAGTGCATCGGGTGTGCACGAAACATCTGTCGTAGGCAACATGTGTGCCTGACAGCAAAATCAGGTGCATCTAACATGCACGAAAAATCTCGATTTAGTGCATCTGGTGTGCACCAAAATCACACTTCAAAACATGCGCCCAACATGCGCGAAAATCCAAATCAGGTGCATCCATCGTGCACGAAATCATGAAATCCAATATCAAGTGCCGAACAAGCGCAAAATCAAATCAGGTGCACAAGGTGCACAAAACAAATATCGAACATCACCATCGAAATCAAAGTCTAATGCATCTAAGTGCACAAAAGGCGTATCACTGCACTGCAAGCATATATAAACTATACAGAGTGCAGGAACCAAATCGTGTGCGTGCATACGCACAAAGTCAACTCAAATGTCTAAAACCGTAAAATCACAAACATGTGAAACCCAAGCACGAAAACGATATCAAGTGCAATACTGTGCAAGGATCATAAATCCTCAATTATCAAAATCAAATCATGCGAATAAATCACCCAAAACATCGAAATCAATAATGGCGGAATAGTACCGCTCAAGTGCATCCTCTAAGAATCTCGGGCCAACTGTCGCGGTCACTAGTGGGACGTCTCGTCGATGATCATGAACTCTGGCCTACTGGTGTGCGTAACATGACCACTCCTGGGTCCAAGTCTTCTCCGTGGATTACCAATCTCACGACCCATCGGCTCATCGGCCCTGTCAAGGCAGCATATCACTGGCGTCGGCCTCTGGCTTTCTGAATGCACGTGACACATCTGGTCCTGGGTGCAAATATCATTGCATCAGTGGCCTGGAAGGATTCCTGCTCAAGGTCTCATCCAAGTCTCGTCTCTGCCTAACTGCCCGGAAGCCATCGCCCTTTACTACATCTGCTTCTTGCTCCGGAACGGCTGCATACTCATCACGACTGCTTCTGGAAGGTATATCCAAGTACAATGCCTCGGCATGTGCATCGCATCTCTGATGTCGGCGGAGTGGAACGTCATCATATCCAGATCTTGTACGAACCTCTTACTCCACTTTTCTCTAATGTCGACTGCTTCGGACTCGTCTCATCGTGGCTGCATGGACTGAGCTCCAACGGCTATCTTCGTACCTCGAGTCTCCCAAGAAATGCATCTCACCACCTAGCATCCGAATTAAGTCGAGCCATCCGACCGAGTCATCAAAACTTCATAATCCCCCAAGATCTCAACCTCTTGGGCATAGTTTAATAGTATCGAGTACATACCACAGCATCGGTGGTCCAGCCGTAGAAGGGCAAACCCAAGCATCACTAATGGCGCCGCGGAACTGCCGCAAACCCTAAGGTTCAAAGGCTTTCACACGGTCATTAAGTCGAGTTAGGGTTTCATTCTTCTAGAGGGACCATAGAATTGCCTGCATGTCTTTCCGACTACTTTAAACTTGGAATAATAGGTTTCTGACATTCGATCGTCTCTGTCGACTCCCAACGTCTCCGCGTGAAGTCGTCTCTAGCTGGAATCAATCTATCTGATGACCTCGCATCGGGGTAGGCGAACGATCCACATGTCCTAGTCATTCATCCTCGATGACTAGCGACCTTCTATCATCTCTTCGTACTACTCGTCCCGCAATAGCTCCAACATATGGGGCGATATCTCGTCGTTCACAGCAAAAACTGGTTCGCTCATCTGCATGCTGAACCGTGCCTAAATCACTTCAATGGTCATCTAAGTATGGCTGGCCTCTACCGGTGGCTCAATCCTCTGGTGCTAATCTTCACGTCCGAGCAATCTCATACGGCGATCCATCCAACGCTCTTGGTGCAAAACACAATCAAAAGACACCTCTCTACAATCAGGTGTCGCCGGAATCACGCCCTGGTCAGTCCTCGTTCGTGACGAGCTCGTGCTGACCGCAACTCTAGCCGTAGCTCTCCCTGCCCGTAATCGTGGCAGCAAAACCAAACTGGTACCGATGAGGCTAGATCAGGAAGGAATATAATACTGAACAAGGAAATGTACATCCTAAGGCTTCTTAAGTGGAGTGGCGTGTCGTAAATATGCCGCGGAACATACCAACGGTACGTCACTCTACTTTAGTCACCTATTCCATCAACCAAGGGTCATCCTACGCTCCGAAGGTAAAACCTAACGCTCTGATACCAACTTTGTCACGACCCGAAAGTACGGAACATGACCGGCACTTAAACTACGAAACGTCTCAAGGCATTCGTAATCTAAGAAAGCCGAAAACCCAGAAATCCATACCAAGAAAAGTAGTAGAGTGAAGGAAAACCAATTTAAATCAAGTAGTTTTAATAGCATAAGCCGAATTATGCGTTTTTAAAAGTACCAAATATTCCCTGAAAATTTCGGCAGAGTCTCCTTTCTAAATACTGGCCCCCAAACGGGATACAACATGAATAGTATACGAAATCAATAAAAGGGCATCCCCAAGCAGGAGCTAGCTCTTCGTAAATCGACGGTCACAACCACACAAGCAATATAATATACAACGCCAACGGCGAGGATCAAAAACCCAAAACCACAAGAAAACCACAGAAATAAAACGCGCGACTCTAAGGTCGAAAGAATAGCATCTCTGGTCTCTATCTCAAAAAAATACATTTTTGGTTGATGGAAATTCTAGATACAACAGAGTAATAATATACAAGTTATATAATGAGGGGTACGATACAAGTAAACCCACCTACTAGCAAATCACCCGAAGGAAACTATGCCCGCAAGCCGTAATGAAACCTGTACGGCAAACCTGCAAGAAACTGGGGCATAACGGGGGTGAGTTGCCAACTCGTGAATAGAAAAACATCTACGGAAAGAAATCGTATAAATAACGCAACCTAGGTCAAAGATCAAATATATCCTCAATTATATATATAACATGCAACCTATAACAAGGCTAGGGTAAATATCTAACCCGAGTGTAATCTCATGTGCCCGTGTCAGTGCCTCGGGTAGCAATATATCATATGAATGAGGTATGAATGCACGGAAAAGAATGCATGTACTTACGAAAACTGCTTTCATAAATCAGTGAGATTTCTGTATTTTTAAAGTGAGGTACCATAAATGAAATCAGCATAAAACAGTGCCCAGCATCGACACAAAACAAGTGTCCAAATATCTCGATATCTCTGTATCACAATCTCTGTACCCCAATATCTCAAAATCAATATCTAGGGTGCCGTCAATCCAGACCGGCCCCTACCATCCATCTCAAGACCATGACGGTATCCTCCGGATATCCGACGCGTCGGGTAATATCACCGGTCGGTAGTGCTCCCCTGCCAGGCTCAACGTCAACAACACATTCCTCTTGCCCCGGGGTACCCCACCGGGCCCACCATGTACCCGAAACGGTTCCTCCACTCCTCGAATCGGGTCTCGAAATCCATCAGCAAACTCATTGTGGACGACTCATACATCATTGGAAAACCGCACTTTTTATTTTAAAAGAGAGAAAAGGTTTATTTATGCTTTTGCGGTTTTCCTCCAAATCCAGAAAATCTCATGGAAATCCGAATCCAAAACCTCAATAACACGTAAAATAGTGAATATATGCGTGAGAATCCAAGAATGTGGCATAACAATGAATAACAGTATGCATGAAGTAGTAGGTAATAACTACAATGTCTAAACTATTAGCTAATAGGCTATGTCAAGCAATAATATTTTCTAAGGTGTACGTGACATGGCAATTACCGATGAAGATGTGTGTGAGCCGGCAAGTAAGTGTACGTGGTACATACGCATCATCGGTAATGGTGCTGGTGTCCTAACAGCATGATATCAATAATAGAGTATGAAACATAATATAAGCATGCGATGCGAAGCGAACCACAATAATGAGCGGGAGCTGAATACTAGACGCAACTATAACTAATCTGCATTAATCTAATATAAGTCCTACAAATGGTGCCTTTTGAAATAACACGAATCATAGGGTTTTGAAAATAGGGCTACGGTGTTTTTATGAAAAGATACGTCTTTTGAAATATCCGTAGGATCCCTTGGGCTGTCTTTTAAAATACCCACGATTTGTTAGTTTTTGAAATAGGTAAGAATCGAATCTAATCTAACAACTAAACTAAACTAAAGGATTAAGCTAACAAGCTGGACTACAGGTAAGGAAACCGCCTAACATCTGAGTCGATCCATATACATACCTGTAAATATATTAGTCGGTGATCCCGCCTCAATAATATCATATCCGATACCATATCTATAATCAGACATCCCAAGTCAAGAGTGCGGATCAATCATCAAGATATAGCTCGTACGTAAATCCGTCGTACGGCATCCCCAAATCTGGGTACGGGTCAATATCATATTCCTCACACTATTCCTCTGGTATCCTCTTTATCCAAGATCATAGTCTAGGGTACTGACCTATGTCTAGTACAATACTAATATCATCAATATATTCATGATCTGACTACTGATCGACAGTCTCGTACAAAACGATATCACAACCACAAGACAAATCTCATCGACTCAGCTCAATCCCAAGTATCGTCCTCATATCCGTATGTGAACACATAGTCCCATACCCATGTGAACACATAACTATAAAGAATCCCATGAGCACATATAAATAGGAATGTATGCAAATATGTATGTGTGTATGTATGTGTGTATGTGTAGTGCAACACTACCCTAGGGCTCGCAACACAAAAGTAATCCAACACACCAATATCCATCCTAACATCATTATTAATCCCAAATAACATATAAAAAATTGTTGGTGTGTATACGCATCCGTATACACCACCACGGACTGCGGGGGTGCTATACGCCATCCACCCGACTTCTCCCCGTAGATATAAATCTACTCACCTGGTCCTCGCTCGCCGGTACCGACGTCGCCACGCGCTTGCTTGTCGTCTCGAAGTCCACATGGGGGTACCTACATATCATAACGCACCGTATCGCATTAAAATCTGACTCATGACCAAAACGACACACGAATCCCACATAGGTCAAAACCTATTGGTGCTTCCACAAATCAACCCAAAAACCCTCGACATCGGCGTACAAACGCCAGACCATCGAGAAAAAACCAAATACACTCATTTTCACATTCACGAACACTAATTTTAATATAAAATAGGTTAAAACTCACAAAACCCCAAATTCACTTTAAAAGCCGTTTTTCCGAAAAACTAGCAAGCAAAATTTCCCGTTTTTGTGCAAAATTTCCCGTTTTTGTACAAAACTCGACGTTTAAACAATTCTAGCGGCTATAATACTTATTAAATAACTTAAATAAGTCATAAAAACCATTTCCATAATTTAATCTCATAAATTTGCATAATTTCCAAAATCCTAGTTTGCAAAAATATCAATTTTTAACACCTTTTAAAGCAAAATTCACAATTTATCAATTAAGCTTGGTTTTGCATGAACCAAAATCATTAAACCACTCATTATAATATTAATAATGACATGAAACCTTAATTTAGATTTTAATCCCTCATTGTAATTTAATTTCAAAAACCTAGTTAGCAAAAAAAAAACATATTTAGCAAAATTTTAATTTAACAATTAGCAAACTAGTTACTAGGTAAGATTTTACATGCCATAATATATTAAATTATACACTTAAACCATGATCAAGTGATATAAAACCCTAACTTGATCCATACCCAATTCTAGAATTTCCAAACTTGCAACTAAAGCCTAATTAACACTTAAATAAATTAGCTTTAAGAAATTAACTAACAAATTAAGTAAAAGGTTTAGAAATTATACCCAAAAATATTTGAAGATCCACAAGCACCCATAGCCTCCCAAATTAAAATCTAAATCCCTAGATCCATGCAATGGTAGCTAAGGAAAAATGGGTAGGAGGTGGATTTTGATTTGGATTTTTGCTTGATTTTTGACAATTTTTTTCTTGAGGATTTTTTGGAGAAGAGAAGAAATGAGGGAAAGAGAGGGGAGGGGCTGAACAAATCAGCAGTGGTCGGCTAGAGAGGAAGGGGAAGAGGTGAGAGAGTGTGGGTGTTGGTTTGAAAGTCAAAAATAAAGTCAAAAGCCCATTCTTATGCATGTATATTATTCTTTCTTTTCTTTTCTTTGCTTTAATGTGTGAAATGGGAGGCCCAAGATTGTTGGGCTGATCAAGGGGGCCGGACAAAGCATGTTGGGGGAATGGGGGTGGGTTTTGTTTGGGTGAGAAAAAGAGATAAGTGTAGTAACCCACTTCCATTACACTAATTTCACCGGAAAAAAAGCCTTTTTCGCGATATTTTCTAAACCGTTTTGGCAAACGATTTCATTTCAAAAACCATATGATAAAATTTTATTTAATGTTTTATGATGCACAAAATTTGTTTCAACTCATTCCAATTTGTAATTTTCCCTAATTAAATATATTAGTGACGGCTTAAAATAATATTAAAATAATTAATTTCGGAAAATTTTCAGAAAATTTGAAATTTCACCAGTGGCTCAATAAACACCAAATACTAGCAATTACATAGATAGATTATGTATATTTAATTTTACAATAAAGATATTTGCATTTTGACTTTTTACAGAAAACCCCCTTATTTTACCGTTTTTTTTTGAAATTTCACCGAAACGATTTTCAAAACGTTACACCAAATTCCACCAATGACGAGAAATGTCCTCATATGGTGAACGACACTTGTAAGTCCTCTCGATTTATAAGGAGAAAAAACTCTTGTAAGATCCTTACCACTTATAAGAGAATACACACTTAGGAATCCCCACGATTCCTAAGGAGAAAATACACCTACGAGAACCTCACGACTTGTAGAAAGAAATAACTTTCTGAGACCCTTATGGCTCATAAAGTCAAAAAGTCTTAGTCGACAGGATCCTAACCCTTTTTACTAACCCATCTTTTTTCAAATCGAAAAAGGCAAATGATGATTCGCTCCTGGCGACATTCCAGTTGTAGCGATGTTGATGCCTAAATAGGTGTCAAACCCCAAGTCCTCTCAAGGCAAATGATGATTCGCTCCCGGAAACATTCTAGTGGTGGCGATGCTGATACCTAAACAGATGTCAAACTCTAAGTCCTTTCACGGAAACTGATGATTCGCTCCTGGAAATATTCCAGTCGTAGCGATACTGATGCCAAGGTTGCTATCAGATTCCAAACTCGCAATAAAAATCAGCGAGCAAAAAAATATGCATATAAAAATAGCCAAAATGATAGGGCAACTCGCAATAAAAATCAGCGAGCAAAAAATATGCGTATAAAAATAGCCGAAATGATCGGGCAACTCGCAATAAATATCAGCGAGTAAAAACTATGCATATAAAAATAGCCGAAATGATGGGGCAACTCGCAATAAAAATCAGTGAGCAAAAAATATGCATATAAAAACAACAGAAATGATTGGGCAACTCGCAACAAAAAGGAGCGAGTAAAAATAAAAAAAATTGCCGAAATGATTGGGCACCGCGGATAAAAAGCCGAAACCATTGGGCAATCACGACTTTCGCGATATGAAAAGCTGAAAAGATACGGCGTCGCGGAAAGAAAAAAAATTGAAAACAAAACTTTTCTGCCCTGGAGGTGAGTCTACACCGACCCTTGTATACAATCCATAGGCACAAATGAAAAAGGGAACCATGTTTTCCCACTATGCTCCGTTAAAGGGAGAGCCAGATCTTGATGGCAACATCTACAGCCTAGAGATCAGCCTGACGTTCCTTCTCAGTGCTGATGCGACGTCAACAAAGTCCCAAGGGTCGAACAAAGAAAGAGCCATGGAAAATTCCTAGCTCCAAGTCTTGACAGTTTATATACAACCTAAAGATTACCCCGAAGTACCTTCTCATTCCGACAGGATGGAGATACGATGTCGACAAAGTCCCAAGGGTCAAATCAAAAATGGAGCCATGGCAAATTCCTAGTTCCAGGTCTTGACGGTTCATATACAACTTAGAGACAATCCCGACGTTCCTTCTCATTTCGACAGGATGTAGACACGACGTCAACAAAGACTCAAGGGTCAAATCAAAAATGGAGCCATGGCAAATTCCTAGCTCTAAGTCTTGACGGTTCATATACAACCTAGAGACAATCCCAACGTTCCTTCTCATTCCGACAGGATGCAGACACAACGTCAACAAAGACTCAAGAGTCAAATAAAAAATGGAGCCATGGAAAAATCCTAGCTCCAAGTCTTGACAGTTCATATATAACTCAGAGACTACCCCGGTGTACCTTATCATTCCATCAGAGTGCAGACGTGACGTCAACAAAGCTCCAACGAGCCAAATCAAACTGGAGCAAAGGCAAATTCCTAGCTCTGGACTTCAACTGCAATACATACAGCATATAGGTCCTATAGATGTCTACCATACTTCAGCAAAGAAACGGTATAGCATCGTCAAAACAAAAATCGAGTCTCGACGGCAACTCATATAAAGCCTCAGAGACTATCGGAGATCATCCCACACCAGCGCGGAATGGTTATGACTCATCGGGGCTCCAAATTGAGCCTAACCTCAAGTAAAAAGCGACATGGCAAATTCTTAACGCTTGCTCTTCTGACGGTCATATAGCCTAAGGAGATTATTTGAAGTCATCTTGTCCAGCCCCTGAAGGGATCAGAGACACGACAGTCGCGGGGTTACTCGAACAACGGCTTAAAGACCACATATCGAGGAATACATCAGCCAAAGCGACGGTACCACGGACCAAAACCCTAGTACCACAAAATCTAACAGTCCTTTGTCGTAAAGAATGGAGGTTATCTATATATAACGTTAGGACAAGTTTTCCTATAAACCTAAGGGAGGTAAACTAAATAAACTCCGAAATGAGTACATAAACTAGAGACTCCGAAACAAGTGAATAAACTACAAACTCTGAAATGAGTACATAAGCTAGAGACTCTGAAATGAGTGAATAAGCTAAAGACTCCGAAATGAGTACATAAACTAGAAACTCCGAAATGAGTGAATAAACTAGAAACTCCGAAATGACTAAATAAACTACAAACTCCGAAACTAGTGAATAAACTAATTAGCTCCACATCAAGACATCAAAAAACAGATGAGCGCATGCAAAAAGTGGATATTCTTTATTCACGAATCAAAGTGTTTAAGAGATACAATTAATACAAAAGGGGGAATACAATTGCAATTTTTAAGAAGGCGGAGCTTTCAACAAATTGGCAACCCGCTCATGCGCTCCCTGCAGCTCTTCGTCGCATGCTACTACTGCGGCCAGCACCGCTTCAATTTGAGCCCGCTGTTGCAAGCATGATGAAAGTTTCTCGGCGATTTCCTGCTTGGCAACCTTGCAATCTTGCATGCCCCGCTCGGTAAAATCGAGGTTTTTCCTCAGCGATAGCCCATTAGAAATACATTGTTGAAGGTTTTCGAAAATAACTTGCAGCTGCGCGACATTTGCTTCAATCTAGGCGCGCAATTGGATGGATTCGCCAGAAGCTGTCTCATGCTCCTTTCGCTTCAGGGCCAACTTTCGTTCAAAATATTGAATGGAATCGGCACTTTGCTCGATCCATGCGACCCGCTGAGCCTTCAAGGTCAATACTTCAGGACCGAGACACTTGAGCTCGATCTCATGCAGACAAGCCTCGATCCGCTTACAATAATCAACCCAAAAGCCGACGAAATTTTCGTTGTGGAAATTCACAAGCGTCGCCAGCATAGGGTTGACTTGGCAGAATTGAAGAAGCAGGTTTTTTGCTCACTTGATTTAATTAATATTGTGTGAGGGTTTTTTTTGTAAAGAGGGTTAGGTCATGGTTAAGGTTAAATTAAACCCATAGGATATCATAACATAGGATGAACATCAAGCCCACACATCCTACTTGCATGGTTACACCACTCTATTTCATGGTGACCCCTCCACCTAAGTTAATACCTCATATCCTTACCTATTTCATAAGTGTTCAGTTGGATATTAGGTTTAGAAAGAAAAATACTTACAAAAAAAAGGGAAATCCTCTACCTCAATTTGAAAGATAGAAGAAAGAAGAGAACCTAGGTACCAAGTGATCTTTACCTCGACCTGTAAGTCTACGGTAGCACCCCGGCCGTCAATCCGAGGCCAAACGCGGAACAAAAACTTTTATAAACTGGCGCTAGCATAGACTTTAACCCGGATCGCACCATTAATACTAAACTAGCAAACTACAAAATGATAAAATGGCTATACCAATCGATCCGTGTCCTTCAGTCTTTAGCCATCATCCCACACTCCCCGCGGCATCTCCGATCTCGCTTGATCTCCGGTCTCCTCGTCGAGCTGGCACCACATCAATGAATCTTTATACGGGCTCCCGCCTCTATACCGAGGCAACTCGGACATGAAGTATGCTAACCGACATGTCCAGGTGAAGTAGAGAATGGGTGTGAATACTTTGTCTCAAACACCCTAGGGTTCTTATCACATGAGAGGGTTAGGGTGGAGGTTGAAGAAGATGCAAGAGGGATGAAGAGTGTGAGCTCAAGATAAATCAAGTGAGCAAAAAACCAAGTCTCAAAAAATGCCCCTTGGCTGCCCACTAATTTTAGGTGTGATTATATTAGGTTTTGTGTTGGAAAAACAAAGAAAATATCTTACAAAAATATCTCCAACAAAACCCTAAAATATAAAACCCAAAACAAAACTCATTAACTCTTCATGACTCACTACATGACTCATTTGTTAGTTATATGTATGCCCTAGAGGCTATTACTATACATAGGATGTATATTGTAGTGGATGCTTGGACATATATAGGGAGGACTTTCTTGCTCGACATGATAGTATGCTATCTGGTTACTCTTTACCTTAACGTGTACACTGATTGTCTCTCTGTTACATGTTGGTAAAGCCCTTAGGATGTGTACTTGACTACCTGGACTATGATGCGGATCATACTAGTGGGGATATGGTAGTCCATAAGTACATCCTTCAAGATCCCTAGTCGTGGGTATATCGAGACGGGGCATCGATATACCAGAGTAGACTAGCGTATACCTTCTCGACCCATACAGATGGGCGATGGATGATCCCATATCCCTTGGTGTTTGACATCAGAGATGATATACGGGTGCTCAGTGGAGACTGGGTACACTGGACGGACTCGCCGAGAACTCCCAGATGGTATTATACCTTACGTCAGATGGCAGTTCTCAGGTGGCACTGGTACAGGTTAGTCTGTAAACCCGAGATCGTCATAGAGTCTTGTGTGATTCCCACTGTGCTTTGATTTCCACCTTACCACGTCCAAGAGGGCGTGCAAAACGGTGGTTTTTGGGTACAGTCCCGAGTCACATGGAGGCAATGAGCGATAGGAGGGGTTTCGTCTCTCCCGGTATTGGGGGTTGATGTTGCGCTATGCTCGATTGGCCATAACAGGGAAGTCCCTGGTCAGGGCTGGTTTAGAGATTTACTGGTAAGTGTTACAAGTAGTTTCTCGACCCGTTATGAGCCTCATATCGGCATGAATTATCGGTTATTTGGGTCTGACGTTTACCACCCCTAGACTTGATATGCGACATATCAGACGAGGAGACCGGACTGTACGGTAGTATCACTGTCAGGCTTTTGCAGGAGTTGGAGCGGGCTTGCTTGCTGATCTTCTGATCGCCCAATACCCGGGTGACCGTTACATTCAGCTAGTACCGCTGACGGCTTGTGGGTGCTTGATATGATCATCACCTACTGCCGGCGTATTGACGAGTCTTTAGAGTCCTACATAGAGGTTGTACTGGCTCAGGCAAAACGAAATAGGAGCGCATATGTGATATGTGCGGGACCGAGAATAATGCGTTTATATGATACCGTATTCTATTCTCGCGATGTTTGCATCGGACGGTTATATGAGATATAGCCGGGTTACCGAATCAAGTGTTGATTCGATACATTGATACACTAGATATTAGTCGGTTGTATGCGATATGACCGGATCATTAAATCAAGTATCGATTTAATGATTTAATGTATAATTATATATTTGATATATTACTTTACATTAACTAGTATTTGTTCACTTAAGATTGATTTTATCACTTGATGTGCACAAGTTGTATATGTGATATATGTTTGTGCACTAGTTTGTATCATGATTGATGATACATGCAAACTTGGGTGTGTGTATGACTTACACCATGTTTAGGTTAATGGTTAGGTTTTATTTATTTATTTTTGGCAAAAAATAAGATGGTGGCTTTCTTTGTTTTATGCTTGAAGCTTCATGAAGCTTTTTAAGCATCTTTGAAAAGTCTAACCATTTTTTTTTATGCTGTAACCTAACCATCAACCTAAACCCTAGTTTATTCTCTACAAAAAGATAACTCACCCATGGTTGCTAAATGATAAGTCTTTCGTTGATGACATGTGATATTATGTGTTGCTGGATATGTTATATTGGATCGTCGCGTTTTGAATAGCCGGGGGTTTTTATGTGAGATGAGAGTTTTTATTTTCATTCATGTAAAATTAATTATATGTAATATTCTTTTATTGGGGCACTTCCGGGTTGAGGTTGCTGTTACCATTTGTATATTATTTACTTTTCCGCACTAGGATAGACCCAAGGAGCAGAGCACAAGTAACCGGGTTCTAGAGTCCAGTGGGAGACCAACTCGAGGAGTCGAGTCCGGGTCTCCTAACTCTAGAATTGGTAGGGTTGCTTGCCGCTCTCATAGGGGTCTAGGGGTATGGGTTTGGATATTCGTCATGACCGTGTTTTATAGAGGCTCAAAATAAAACACGGACGTCCTAGTATATCCAATGTTTCATATGTTTCTTCTGCTGCGATATCTGTGATGTGATCATTTGATATGCTGTGATGGATACTCTATATAGTATATATGATATATTATATAGACGTTACTTATGTTTTGCACTCGCGCTAGCCCTGCCCCGCTCTGTCGTTAGTTACCTAACCTAACGGTGCACGAGGGGACATCTAGGCAAATGCGGATGGCATAAGTGTACGTCGTATTTTTCTGTGATGTTTAGGTGATTTAAATGATGGGGCTTCATTAATATGATTAATGAAATAAAAGAAACCTAAAAGATGTTGTAGAATCGAATTTTCAAAAACAGGTAGCTACAGTTCTTGCTTTGGATCGCGGTCTTCCTTGTAGAACATCCTGCACCTTATTCGATATGGAAAGGGCCGAGATCCCTTCACCGGGAGCGACCCCTTTAGCAATGACTGGCAGATGCTACAACACTCGGTTTGTCTTATGATTGCTTTTCTAGTTCTTACTTTGCACAGTGATATATATGATATATCCTGCACTTCATTCGACGAGGAAAGAGCCGACGATCCCTTCACCGGGAGTGACCTCTTTAGCGAAACTAGAAAAAGCCTCAAAAACACTCCATTTTAAAATCATTTGATCCTACAACAATATCAAGTTCATTACGCAATAGGTTTTCAGAAAAACCTGTCGTAGCCCTCCGTCATTTTAGATAAGTAGTAGTTAGTATTCGTGCTGCGTTTGTTGGCCTTTGTCAAGGCGTAGTGTGCGGTAGCTGACTAGTGCTTATCTGCTTATGCATATGATGCAGATTGGGTTAGGGTAGTCGTACGACCTTGTTGGCCTTTGTCAAGGGTCGTGCGGGTGGGTTTAATTCAATCAAGAAATGACGGGTTGAACTTGACTAGCATCCTATGGCTTGTTGGCCTTTGTCAAGGTCATAGGAGGTTAGAGGCAGAATTATCGGGAATTTCAAGTGTTGAAATTTGCAATGAGATTGCATACCTTCTATGAGATAGTTGGATCCCGATACCCACTGCGAGTAATTGTTACTCCTGAGAGAGTTTTACACATTACAATTAGCCGATCAAGTAGGTGTCTAGAAAGGTGTCAATGGGGTTACGCCTCTGGGAAAACGAGGTTTACTTTAATTTGGTCCGTGCGAAAGCACGGGGAACCTCCCTCAAAGTACCGACACTGTCCTGGCTGAAAGATTGGCGAAGTTTTAGGGTGTAATTAATCCCGGCTAGTCTTTCCTTTTAGGGTTTGAAGGAAGATTTGATCAAAACAGTAGGAGCCATCCTGATTAGATAAAATAATAACCAATCTGAACTTGCAAGAGCGCACGCAGAGTGTTTTCTTCTCTCTCTCTCCAGGTAGCGACCATGTCACGCCTTAATCAAGATAATAAAACGGATGTATTGACCGAACCCGCTTGTTATACTGAGCTGGTGAACGTTGGTCCCGCTCCAACTTATAAATGTTATAAGACAGAGCAGGAAATTAGGGGATTACCAGAATTCCCGTGCCACCCAAACGAAGAAAGTGCATACTGATGCATCTTCTTCGGGTGTATTCATTACCGAGAACTGTTTCTCAGTAACCTCTACGTCCTGGGTATGTGATACCGGATCAGGATCCCGCATATGTAAACTGTTACATGGGCTACAGATAGGTAGAGAACTGAGAACGGGTGATAAGTTTCATGAGACAGAAAACGGTGCAAGTGTTGCAGCCAAGTCTGTTGGTCATTGTCACCCTGTATTACCAGAATATATTGATTCTGAACGAATGTTATTAGATACCGAACCTGATATACAACATCATATCAGTCTCTTTATTAGTAAAGAAGGATATAATTTTGTATTGATGGATAATGTTTTGAACATTTCCTATATCAAGTGTTGATCGGTTCAGGCATGTTATCTAAAAGCATTAATGTTCTAAATCAAACTACAGTTCTTAGTATACAGAACACAAACAAGAGGAAGAGTTCAGAAATGAACGAATCTCTCTTGAGGTATTGTAGACTAGGTCATATCAATGTGACCCGACTAGCTGAAGTTACATTAAGATGCATATTTAAATCAGTTTGAATTTACATCTTGTGAAACTTGCCAGTCATGTCACAAAGATAAGATGACCATAGCTCCGTTTACTGAAAACAGAGAAAGAGTTAGTGAACTCTTGGGATAATACATATAGATGTATGAAGGTCCCCTTTCTACACATGCCAAGACCGGTTCTTTGTACTACATTACATTCTCTGATGATCTCTCAAGGTTCAGACATATGTTCCTGTTGAAACACAAGTCCGAACCTTTCGAGATATTCATAGAATATAATTTAGAAGTAGAGAACCAAAATACGGGTATAAGTATTATGTCCTTTGATGTGATCAAGGAGGAGAATACTTGAGCACGGGATTCCTGGACTATTCTAAAGGAGAATGAGATTCTCTCTCAGCATTACTCCTCCGTATACACCACAGCACCTCGGTGTATCGGGGCGGAGCAATCACACCCTATGTGATAAGGTGTGCTCTATGATGAGTACTACTGTGTTTCCTATTTCCTTTTGGGAGTTATGCACTTATGAAGTTGCATACCTATTGAATAGGGTTCCGATCAAATCAGTTGCCTACCACTTCATATATGATATGGAAAGGGAAGAGCCCATATCTTAAGTTTGTTAAGATTTGGGGTTTTCCGGCCTATGTCTAAAAGGCAAAATCCGGACAAGCTCGAGGCAAAGTCAGTACTGTAGAAGTTTGTTGGATATCCCAACCATATGCAAGGGAATATCTTCTACCTAACCGAGGAACAAAAATATTTTGTTTCTCAACATGCCACCTTTGTGAAAGGGAATTTCTTGTGAAGAAATTAGTGGACATGAGGTAGAACTGGAAAGAGTTCCAGCTATACAAACTGCAGCTGATGATTTGGTAGAACCAAAGTATTCAATAGCAACCAACGAACCTCAGCCTCTCCGCCGATCTAGTAGGGTTCCTCACCCACCTGAGAGATACTTTGGTTTCTCTATGACAGTGGGAACGAGAATTGCATCATAAGATGATGAACCAACTAGTTTCGAGCAGGCCATCAAGAGTGGGGACTCCGTAAGAATGGCTGGATGCTTATCGATCTGAGATGGAATCCTTATACACCAAAAAAGTATGGACTTTGGTTGCTTAATCTGAAGGGTTAAATCCCCATCAGGACCAAGTATATCTTGAGAAGATTACTAGGTGTACATGGAAAAGTTGAGACTTTCAAAGCTAGACTTGTTATAGGTTTGCATCATTGACCAGGCATGGATTATGATGAAATCTTTTCTAAGTAACTATGCTTAAGTCCACCCAGATCCTACTTGCCACGGCTACATACCATGACTACGATATCTGGCGGTTGGGTGTCATGACTACTTTTCTAAATGATGTTTTGAAGAAAGCGTCTATAAGTACACAATCAGAAGGCTTCGAAAACTGTGGGAGCAGTGGAAACGTGTGCAAGATTTTTTATGTGATAAAGCAGGCATCGCGGAGTTGGAACGTCTATTTTGATGTGTTAGTCAAAGAGTTTGACATCATCAAAATGGTAGATGAACCTTGTATATACAAAAAGGTAGTAGAGAGTATGGTTGTGATCCTCGTAGAGTACGTGGATAACATACTCTTGATAGGGAAGGAGTTTCCTATGCTACGCTCGGTCAATCTCCACTTGTCACAATGATTCTCCATATAAGATCAAAGTGATACGTCCTAAATCCTAAGTTTTGGATCTATGAGATAGATCTAATTGGATGTTAGGATACTCACTAGTGGTAGTGAGATGGTATCAATTGATCCTGGGAAGAATCACTGGAAAGGTTCCAGGGTGATAAGGACGACTGAATGTCAGTCACAGGCATTGTCTTTACCCTCAGTAAAGGGACGGTATGTTGGAAGAGTTCCAAGCTAGATACCGTGGCATACTAGACGATAAAGGCTGGATACATCGCTACCCAAGATGCTACCAAAGAGGCAGTCTGGGAGTATATTAGTTCATGAGATGAACTTCGTTCCTCCCATTGTGTGACAATGGAGTTGTGGCTTATGCCTAGGAACGCCCGTTCCATCAGTGATCCAGACATATTCTAAGACAGTGTCACCTGATCATGGAGATGGTTGATCTCCAGGGGATCGAGGTTAGGAGAGCAGACTCAGAGGACAACACGGCGGATCCACTCACAAAGGCCTTTTCCCAGAGAGAGACTATTATGGGATGGTTGAGTATGCGATACTACAACCACTGTTATCAGATGGCCCTAGTGCAAGTGGGAGATTGTTAGTTATATGTATGCCCTAGAGGCCATTACTATACATAGGATGTATATTGTAGTGGATGCTTGGACATATATAGGGAGGACTTTCTTGCTCGACATGATAGTATGCTATCTGGTTACTCTTTACTTTAACGTGTACACTGATTGTCTCTCTGTTACATGTTAGTAAAGCCCTTTGGATGTGTACTTGACTACCTGGACTATGATGCGGATCATACTAGTGGGGACATGGTAGTACATAAGTACATCCTTCAAGGTCCCTAGTCGTGGGTATATCGAAACGGGGCATCGATATACCAGAGTAGACTACCGTATACCTTCTCGACCCATACAGATGGGTGATGGATGATCCCATATCCATTGGTGTTTGACATCAGAGATGATATACGGGTGCTCAGTGGAGACTGGGTACACTGGATGGACACGCCGAGAACTCCCAAATGGTATTATACCTTACGTCAGATGGCAGTTCTCAGGTGGCACTGGTACAGGTTAGTCTGTAGAACCGAGATCGTCATAGAGTCTTGTGTGATTCCCACTGTGCTTTGATTTCCACCTTACCATGTCCAAGAGGGCGTGCAAAACGGTGGTTTTTGGGTACAGTCCCGAGTCACATGGAGGCAATGAGCGATAGGAGAGGTTTTGTCTCTCCCGGTATTGGGGTTGATGTTGCGCTATGCTCGATTAGCCATAACAGGAAAGTCCCTGACCAGGGCTGCTTTAAAGATTTACTGGTAAGTGTTACCAGTAGTTTCTCGACCCGTTATGAGCCTCATATCGGCATGACTTATCGGTTATTGGGGTCTGACGTTTACCACCCCTAAACATGATATGCGACATATCAGATGAGGAGACCGGACTGTACGGTAGTGTCACTATCAGGCTTTTGCAGGAGTTGGAGCGGGCTTTCTTGCTGATCTTCTGATCGCTCAATACCCGGATAGCCGTTACGTCCAGCTAGTACCGCTGACGGCTTGTGGGTGCTTGATATGATCATCATCTACTGCCGGCGTATTGTCAAGTCTTTAGAGTCCTACATAGAGGTTGTACTGGCTCAGGAAAAACGAAATAGGAGCGCATATGTGATATGTGCGGGACCAAGAATAAAGCATGTATGTGATACCGTATTCTATTCTCGCGATGTTTGTATCGATCGGTTGTATGCGATATAACCTAGTTATCGAATCAAGGGTTGATTCGATAAATCGATACATTGAATGTTAGTCGGCTATATATGATATAACCGGATTATTAAGTCAAGTATTGATTTAATAATTTAGTGTATAATTGTATATGTGATATACTAATTTACATTAACTAACATTGGTTCACTTAAGTATTGATTTTTTCTCACTTGTCCACAACTTGATATATATATATATGTGATATATATATTTATTTGTGTTTACTATTTGTATCATGGTTGTTGATACACTTGACATGGGTGTATGAGACATACACCATTGTAATTATATGGGTGGGGTTTTAATATATAATGTAAATACAAAATTAGTTGATAAAGCACACATGCATGAAGCTTCATGAAGCTTATCTTTGCATTTGACTTAGTCCACTAGTTTTGTTTTACTTAAGCTATTAGTTAACCTAACCACTATGATTACCTATGGTAATGTCTCGACATGAGTTAAGTATATGATACTCACTCTCCATGGTTAGATCATTCTCTCTCTTGATCATTATCCATTCTCATTTGAGCTCATCTTCTTCTTCCTCAAGATTTTCTTTTTAGGGTTTGATAAAGAGAGAGATACAAAGTGAGAAATGAAATTCTAAAGTGTACCCATTTCCTATTTCATCATCCTCTACTAGACTAGCACTTTAGTTTAAGGTGTTTGCTTCACTAATTCTTTAGTTGGTGAAGTAGAAGCTTGAGTCCGTATTCCCTCGACGTAGATCATCTTCGGCCTCGAAGACTTCAAGCAATACCGTTGCAACTTTCTCATGGAGCCGTCCGAGAGTCCAGGAGCCGATGATCGCAGCGAAGGGACTACATCAAGGAGCTTTAGAAGTGAAGGACCGATCTACAAAGGTTGTATTTCGTATTCCCTTAGTGATAATCGTTATCTACTAGCATTTGTTCTCCTAATCTCTAGTTAACGATCTTGTTTAGAGTTATTCGGCACGGCTAAAATTTTAATCCGGCATGCTTGATGCCTTGTAGAACCTCATTAGAGTGCCCAGTAACCCTACATCATTACCATGAGTCATTAGTGAACATGCTAGAATCAATGAGTCATAACTATGAGTCACATTTTCCAAATCACTAAACATTTAAACTAAAATGTTTAACCAAAAAGAAATGCATCTTCTAAACTAATCTTGTAATGAATTAAAAAATACCCCTCACCTGTATATACATACCTGCATCCGTATTCCGACCGAATACGAATACTATGATACTAAAATATTCCAACTCAATATAATACTTGGATCCGTCTTAAACCAAAGCCCACCAGTATTATCTGTCCGAAACATGACACGTGCACAAGTGCACATGTATGGTCGAACCCTGCCATAAAACCATACGGCCTCTACAACGTTTCGCCCGAACTAGGAAAACTATCTGTGGGGGACTCTAAAGAGTCGTCAATATGTTGGCCATGGATTTAACCACAAGCACGTCAGTGGTACTAACCGTATATAACGGCTGCCCCATGTATTGAGCAAAAGGGAAGCCAATGAGCGAACTCATCCTGGAACCCTAAATGAGCCTATCAGTGACAATATCCGTACAGTCTGGTCCGTTCGTCTATGAGCAATGCATATTGGGCCTAGGGGCTGTAACGTCAGACCCCCAAAAGCGATATAAGTCGTGTCAGAGTGTAGCCCAGAACACCCTGAGATACTACTGGAATACCTACCAGTAAATCTCCTGCCTCGGCCGAGGGCTTTTTGTAATGACTCTCCTAGACACAGCGCGATCTCACCCCCAATACCGGGAGAGACGAAACCCCTGCTGATCCACTCACTGCCTCTATGTGGCTCGGGACTGTACCTAACTAAAACCTATTTGCATGACTCCTTTGAGCCGTGGTAGGGTAATAATCAAAGCACAGTGGGAACTAATACGAGACAAATGACGATCTCATGTCGATGAACTAAGCAGTACGCATGTCACCAGGGAACTGCTATCTGACGCTGGGTACAATACCAACTAGCAGGTTCCCGGCGAGTCCTGTCCGGTGCACTCATAACCCAATGAGCACCTGTATACTTCTTAGGTGAACCAACTGACACCAATGGCTTGTGAGACCGGCCACTGCCCCTCGTCGGGGTCTCGACTGTATACACTAGTCTACTCCGGAGTATCGATGCCCTGTCTCGAAACTCCCACGACTAGCGACCACTTTTGAGGATGCGCTTATAGACTACCCAACTCTCACGTATATGATAGCCATCATACTGCTGCTAGTCAAGACAGAATCCTAAGGGCTCTATCAACGTGTAATAGTGAACAGTAATGTCACCTAAAGCAGTACACGATGATAAAGGCAAACCAGATAGCATATTATCATCTCGAGTAAGACTGTCATACCGGTATAGGTCCTCCTCAATCATTGCAATCACGTGCCTGCGATCCAGTAATTGACTTTGAGGGCACTATATCCAACAATCTCCCACTTGCACTTAAGGCTAATTATTGCGATGTCGCATACTCACAGCCCGTATGATACCGAACACCCAACTCCTCTACTAATCAGTGTCACAAAGCTCGTTTGTAAAACTATTGTGTTCGAGAAATAGCCTCAGTGAATGGATCCGCCCTGATGTTCCTTTCTATGTCTCTCTTAATCTCAAGTTCGCGAAGAAAGCCATCTCCCGAATTGAGCAATACCCGTCTTAGAATATGTCTGGATATCTGATGGGACCTAGTTCATAAATGAACTCCAAATCCAAACTTCTTAGACTATACCGTCAACTGAATTTAATCAGTATCCTGCACCATACCTCCCATAGTATCCTCTTGGACCACCTGTCTAAACAACTGCCCATCGTTAGAGCGAAAACTATAACTCTGACAATCACTCTGTCATCCGGGTCACCTTGGAAGCCTGGAATGATAATCGTCTCCCGAAGGAGGCTGCCGTTATCAAATCCCTAGAACATTTGCTTATGTTCTAAAACTGCTTCCTAACGTTTCTCCAGGATTGGATTACTATCAACTTATTGCATCTAGTGCAAAAACAACATCTGGTGTGGTACTTGACATCTCATGATTGACTCAATTGCCTAAGCATGTGATATGTCAATCATGCACATCCCTTCACCTTTAGTCTATAAGACATCTTTAGAGAGAGTGACTCCATCACTTGCAGGTACTCCACCATGCCAGGAGTCGTCCATTCTAAAATACCTTTTAGAATACTGTCTAAGTACCCAGATTGGGAAACTACCCAAATCTAGATCTAAAACCATAGATCTAGTAACCAGAATGTCAGATATAATATTCATATCCTATGTGGAGAAACTACTGTATGGCAACCACAGTATAACCGATCGTAGTATAGGAATTTCATTTCCTACTCTGTGTATGTCATCCAAATACCATCACACCCTACTACCTTCTTAATAGATCCATCCCCTATTCTGATGAAGTCAAACCCATGACTGTCACATCAAAAATAGATGATCTATCTCCGCTATATCTGCTTTAGTCTATAAATAGACATAAGCTACTTGTCCACTATGCTTCCGCTGCTCCCACTGACCACAACAACCCTCCGGCAGAGTCATATACACATGCACTTCTAAAGCAAGTTTAGAACGACGCTATACTCATCCTCCTGCCGGGTCTCATAGTCTGGAACAGCAGTAATGGCAAGTCTGGGTAAACAAGAACCTCCCTGTCACCGTTCTTGAGGCTACCGGAGTACCTCTCGGGTGGCTGAGTTTACTCACCATATCTACGGAGTGGCTAATAGAATGTCAAACCTGATTGAATCTTTAGGTCCTATTAAATTTTCAGTAATCGTCTGTGGTTCTGGAATCACTTCCAGTTCTACCATACTCCCACTACTGTTTTCTGAAAAAATCCATTTTACTAAAATTGTGGCAAGTCAAGAACAATATCTCTATTGAACTTCCAGATAGTAGAAAGCCAACCCTCGTCATAACCTGGGTCAACCCACAAATAGCCATTACAGAAACGTGCCTTGAGTTATCCAGAGTCTGGTTTTAAGCATAAGCCGGACAACTCCCCGTACCTTAACAACGTTAAGATATGAACTATTCTATATCGTATATAGAAACTTTGGCACTGATTTAATTGGAACCAGATTCAAATCATGCAGCTGTCTCCAGTGCTTGTCAAAAAAATGGAGAGAGGCCGATCAGCATTACTCAACTTAGGAGTACATCCAATTATGAATAACCTGAAAGAGAAACAAGTTCTCAAAACCATTACTGTCAACTGAATACCCAACACAAGTATCTATATCTTCGATCACCTTGAAGAATCCCGATACTTGCAACACATGGTTCTCTACTTTATTCTTGTACTTATCACTTCTTAAAACTTAGACCTTGTATTTTTACGAAACACTTGTCTAAAAACTAGAGAAGTCATAAGTAAACAGAATATAGTACAAGGACCAACTCTTTTGTCCTAATGGATACTGGACAACATACAATACTTTGTATAAGTCCGCTGAGTTGAATAACTCAAACCCTGTGCGTCGTAGGTTGAAAACTGTATCCAGGCGATTTCCTCAAATATCACCAATTACAACGAATTCCGATATAATGAGGATAATCACCTAATTCCCAATAACTTACTCCCACTCATCATCTGTAAAACCATACAGATGTGAGAATCATACCTGGTAAATACATACCCTGGAGCAAGTGTCTAATTGGGAAATCAGTTTTCTATTAACAACGCACAGTGAAACTGAAACATGAAAATGTTTCGAAGGGGTATCCAGGTATTCCTAGTAATGCATCTTCCATAATCCAGATTCATGACTATAACCGTATATTTCGTTGCCATCTCTCCAAATCCCTTTATTTGTCTTTACTCATTACCTTCTGTACACCATCGTTAGGCTAAATGGTTTTCTTCCTTCCCTACCGTTCGGCACCAGCCTATGGTTTGGAAGAAGACTATCCAGTAAGCATAATAAGTGTACTCTCCTAATCCTAGGAGTACTCGCAACCTGAGAGAAGGTGACGATAAAAGACAACTGAATAAACCTTATTCTATTTCTCCTGAACTGGAGAAAAGCAAAGGTGATGTAGGAGTGGCGATGATATACTCGGTTTGGTCGTGAATGTTAGCAGTCGCATTTATTTTGCCCTCTTTCTAATCCCTTTATTTTGTCTTTACTTATTACCTTCTGTACACCCTACTTAGGCTAATCGGTTTTCTTCATTCCCTACCTTTCGGCACCTGCCTATGGTTTGGAAGAAGACTATCTAATAAGCGTAATAGGTGTACCCTCCTAATCCTAGGAGTACTCGCAACCTGAGAGAAGGTGATGATAAAAGACAACTGAATAAACTAATTCAATTTCTCCTGAACCTAAATCCATCCTCGAATCTGGAACAAGTTCCTTCGAGTTCGTATATAACCATACGATGGATTTATCCAATGAAAGTGGATGTTCGTAGTAATACGAGGTGTTCTGGAGAAATGGAAAGGGTAAAAGAAGGAGTGGCAATGATGTATGCAACTCAGACAATCCAAAAGCAAGTATTTTAAGAAGGTTCGGTTAACTTGGTCACTGAGTCATAGTCTAGGGTCGGGCAATGGTCGCTGCCAAAGAGAGAGAGAAAAGAAACACTCTGCGTGCACTCTAACATAAATCAGAATGGTTATCACTTTATCTAATCAGATAACCTCCCACTGTATCGTCAAATTCTCCTCCAAACCTGAAAGAAGAATTAGTCGGGATCACCCGAAGAGTAAACCAACTCATCAGTGGGAATCGGGATCTAACTATTATCGCATGATAACGTGAAGGAATCCACTCACGTTATAACACACCAGAAGGTATGCGCATGCCTGGCAAGTTTCAGTTTCTTTAGAAACTGCTGATATGATTTTTACCCCATGCTCTTATGACCTTGACGTTGGCTAAAATATCATAAGTCACACAAGTTCTACCCATCATTATCCAGGTTAAATTGAACCTACCCGTACATACCCTTGACATTGGCCAAAATGGCAGTACGACTGTCCCAAACCAACGCATCTATCTATGCAACAGATGAATACCCAGCAGCTACCAAAGACTATGCCTTGGCGTTAGTCAAAATACATAGCTTGAATACTACTGAATATCCAACTAAAATGACGGAGGGCTACGGCTGGCTTTTGGCGAAAAACCTTTAACGTAATGAACTTGATGTCGTTGCAGGAACCTGATAGCTTTTTAAAAATATATAGTGTCGAAAACCTTTGCTAAAGAGGTCACTCCCGGTGAAGGGATCTCGGTTCTTTCCTCGTGGAATGAGGTGTAGGATATTCCAACTGAATACCGCGATGCAAAGCAAAAAGTAATCGACTATAGTGAAGTTATTACCCTGACGCAAACCTCTGCCCAAGGGGTCACTCCCGATGAAGGGATCTTGGCCCTTGCCTCGTCGAATGAGGTGCTGGATATTCATAACCGAATACCACTGTGCAAAACAAAAGAAAACGTCCTTGCAATAACGGCTTTTTGAAAATTGTTCCAACAACATCCAATAGGTTTGTTTTCCTTTGCATTGATCTGAATCAACGCAGTCCCATCAATTAATCACACCAGAAAAGAGCGAAAAATAAAATGTACATATATTCCATCCGCATTCGTCACTGGGTCCCGTCATCACCCGTTAGGTTACTTAACTAACGACAGAGCGGGGACTGGACTAGCGCGGGTGTAAAACATATACAACATCTACTAGTATATGAATCAATATACATTAATCGCTCCAGGCGTGATAAATGCAACATTACAGAAAAGTAATAAGCATCACAGAACAATACAGATAATCTGGGAGCCCCGGGTTTCATTGAGCCGCAACCGAAACCCGACGTTCCCCTGGGCGTATGAATAGCCTGTGCAATGAAAATCTAGACCCCTACGAGTGCGGCAAGTTACCCACCAAAACCTGAAGCGAGGCAGCCCCTACAGCAAAATGAATGGACCACCCAGCACTTCATGGAATCCGGTAACATGAGTGAAGGGTTCCTATTGATGGCAGCAAAGTTTCGGAAGGCATCGGCCATGCCATTTTCAAAAAATTGCCGTTAAAGGTAACTCTAAACTAGAATCGTTAGCTAGAAAACAATACGGAAACATAGTAAACCATTTACTATCTAAGTGAAATAGAAATACAACCTTTGTAGATCGGTCCTTCACTTCAAAAGCTCCTTTTAGTAGTCCCTTCGTTGCGATCATGGCACTCCCGGACTCTTGGACGGCTCCTTGAGAAGAAAGCAACGGTCTTGCTTGAAGTCTTCAAGGCCGAAGATGATCTACGTCGATGGAATACGAACTCAAGCTACCACTTCACCAAAGTGAAGCAAACACCCAATACTAAAGTGCTAATCTAGTAGAGGATGAGGAAATAGGAAGTGGGCTCTCTTTAGTTTTATTTTTCCACAATATTTCTCTCTCTTTATCAAACCCTAGCAAGCTTTTTCAAGGAGGAAGAAGATGAGCTCAAGAAAAATGTGAATGAAAACTAATCAAGAGAGAGAGAAAACCATGGGTGAGTTTGTATCATATACTAACTTATGTAGAGACATAACCATGGCTAGATTATAATGGTTAGGTTAATTAATATCTTAAGTAAAACAAAACTAGTGGACTAAGTCAATGCAACCATAAGCTTCATGAAGCTTCATGCATGTGAGCTCATCATCCACTAATTTTAGAATTACTTTAAATATAAAAACCTAACATTATAATTAGTATGGTATAAGTCTTATACACCCATGTAAGTTGTATCAACAACCATGATACAAAATGAACACAATTAATATATCTCATATATATAATAAGTGTGCACTTGTGAGAATAAATAAATGCTTAAGTGAGCTAATATTAGTTAATGTAAATTAGTATATCACATATACAATTATACATTAAATTATCAAATCAACTCTTGATTTAATAATCAGGCTATATCACATATAACCGACTAATATTAAATGTACCAACATATCGAATCAACACTTGATTCGATAACCTGGTTATATCGCATATAACCGATCGATACAAACATCACGAGAATAGAATACGGTAACACATACTCGCATTATTCTCGGTCCCGCACATATCACATATGCGCTCCTATTTCGGTTTGCCTGAGCCAGTAAAACCTCTATGTAGGACTCTAAAGACTCGTCAATACGCCGGCAGTAGTGATGATCAAATCAAGCACCCACAAGCCGTCAGTGGTACTAGCTGGACGTAATGGCTACTCGGGTATTGAGCGATCAGAAGATCAGTAAGCAAGCCCGCTCCAACTCCTGCAAAAGCCTGATAGTGACACTACCATACAGTCTGGTCCCCTCGTCTGATATCTCGCATATTAAGTCTAGGGGTGGTAAACGTCAGACCCCAATAACAGATAAGTCATGCCGATATGAGGCTCATAACGGGTCGAGAAACTACTGGTAACACTTACCAGTAAATCTCTAAACCAGCCCTGGCCAGGGACTTCCCTGTTATGGCCAATAGAGCATAGCGCAACATCAACCCCGAATACCGGGAGAGACGAAACCCCTCCTATCGCTCATTGCCCCATGTGAATCGGGACTGTACCCAAAAACCAGCGTTTTGCACGCCTTCTTAGACATGGTAAGGCGGAAATCAAAGTATAGTGGGAATCACACAAGACTCTATGACGATCTCGGGTCTACAGACTAACCTGTACCAGTGTCACCGGAGAACTGCCATCTGACGTGAGGTATAATACCATCTGGGAGTTCTCGGCGAGTCCGTCTAGTGTACCCAGTCTCCACTGAGCACCCGTATATCATCTCTGATGTCAAACACCAATGGATATGGGATCATCCATGGCCCATCTATATGGGTCGAGAAGGTATACGCTAGTCTACTCTGGTATATCGATGCCCCGTCTCGATACACCCACGACTAGGGACCTTAACGGATGTACTTATGGACTACCATAGCCCCACTAGTATGATCTGCATCATAGTCCTGGTAGTCAAGTACACATCCTAAGGGCTTTACCAACATGTAACAAAGAGACAATCAGTGTACACGTTAAGGTAAAGAGTAACCAGATAGTATACTATCATGTCGAGCAAGAAAGTCCTCCCTATATATGTCCAAGCATCCACTACAATATACATCTCATGTATAGTAATGGCCTTTATGGCATACATATAACTAACAATCTACCACTTGCACTAGGGCCATCGTATAGCAGTGGTTGTAGTATCACATACTCAACCATCACATAAAAGTCTCTCTCTGGGAAAAGGCCTTTGTGAGTGGATCCGCCGCGTTGTCCTCTTAGTCTACTCTCCTAACCTCGATCCCCTGGAGATCAACCATCTCCATGATCAAATGATACTGTCTTAGAATATGTCTGGATCAATGATGGGACGGGCGTTCCTAGGCATAAGCCACAACTCCATTGTCACACAATGGTAGGAACGAAGTTCATCTCATGAACTAATATACACCCAGACTGCCTCTTTGGTAGCATCTTTTGTAGCAATGTATCCAGCCTTTATCGTCTAGTATGCCACGGTATCTATCTTAGAACTATTCCAACATACCGTCCCTTTACTGCGGGTAAAGACAATGCCTGTGACTGACGTTCAGTCGACCTTATCACCCTGGAATCTGTCCAGTGATTCTCCCCAGGATCGATTGATACCATCTCACTACACCTAGTAAGAATTCTAACATCAATTTAGATCTATCACATAGATCCAAAACCCTGGATCTAGGAGGTATCACCTTGATCCTATATGGAGAATCCTTGTGATAAGAGGAGATTGACCGAGTATAGCATAAGAAACTCCTTTCCTATCAAGAGTATGTCATCCACGTACAGTACGAGGAAGACCACCTTACTCTCTACTACCTTTTTGTATATACAAGGTTCATCTACCATTTTGATGAAGTCAAACGCTTTGACTACTGCATGAAAACAGATGTACCAACTCCGTGGTGCCTGCTTTAACCTGTAAAGCAACTTGCACATGTTTCCGATGCTCCCACTGTCTACGAAGCCCTCTGGCTGTGTACTTATAGACGCTCTCTTCTAAATCAGTATTTAGAAAAGCAGTCATGACACCCAACCGCCAGATATCGTAGTCATGGTATGTAGCAGTGGCAAATAGGATCCGGATGGACTTAAGCATAGGCCCCAGAAAAGGTTTCATCATTATCCAAACTTGGTTGATGACGAGAACTTTTTAGAACAAATCTTAGCTTTGAAAGTCTCAACCTTTCCATGTACACCAAGTAATCTTCTCAAGATATACTTGCTCCTAATGGGGATTTAACCCTTTAGATATAGCAACCAATGTCCATACTTCGTTGGTGTACATAGATTCCATCTCAGATCGCATAGCATCCAGCCATTCTCACAGAGTCCCCACTCCTGATGGCCTGCTCGAAACTAGTTGGGTCATCATCTTATGATGCAATCCTCGCTCCCACTGTCATAGAGAAACCAAAGTATCTCTCAGGTGGGTGAGGAACCCTACTAGATCGGCGGAGAGGCTGAGGTTCGTTGGGAGCTATTGAATCCTCTGGTTCTACCAAATCATCAGCTGTAATTTGTATAGCCAGAACTCCTTCTAGTTCTACCTCATGTCCACAAATTTCATTCCAAAATAAATTCCTTTTCTAAAAAGGTGGCATGCCGAGAAATAAAACACCTTTTGTTCCTCGGTGTGGTAGAAGATATTCCCTTGCGAATGCTTGGGATATCCAACAAATTTCTACAGAACTGACTTTGCCTTGAGCTTGTCCGGATTTTGCTTTTAGACATAGGCCGAACAACCCCAAATCTTAACTTACTTAAGACATGGGATCTTCCCATACCATATCTCATATGGAGTGGTAGGCACTGATTTGGAACCAAATTCAGTAGGTATGCAGCTTCACAAGTGCATAACCCCCAAAAGGAAATAGGCAACTCAGTAATACTCATCATAGAGCGCACCATATCTCATAGGGTGCAATTGCTCCGTCCCGATACACCGTTGTGCTGTGGTGTATACGGAGGAGTAATGCTGAGAGAGAATCTCATTCTCCTTTAGAATAGTCCAGGAATTCCGTGCACAAGTATTCTCCTCCCTGATCACATCAAAGGACATAATACTTATACCCGTTTTGGTTCTCTACTTCTGACTTATATTCATTGAGTTTCTCAAAAGCTTCAGGCTTGTGTTTCAACAGGAACATATGTCCGAAACATGAGAGATCATCAGTGAATGTAATGAAGTACAAATAACCAGTCCTGGCATATGTAGACAGGGGACCTACATACATCATCATGTATGAATCCCAAGAGTTCACTAACTCTTTCTCTGTTTCCAATAAACGGAGCTATGGTCATCTTATCTTTGTGACATGACTGACAAGTTTTACAAGATGTAAATTCAAAATAATTTAAATATGCATCTAAATGTGACTTAGCTAGTCGGGTCGTATTGATATGACCTAGTCTACAATGCCTCAAGAAGAATTCGTTCATTTCTGAACTCTTCCGCTTGTGTGTGTTTTATACGTTAAGAACTGTGGTTTGATTTAGAACGTATATGCTTTTAGATAACGAGCCTGAACCGATCAACACTTGATGTAGGAAATGTTCAAAACATTATCCAACAATACAAAATAATATCCTTCTTTACTTAAATAAAGAGACTGATATGATGTTGTATATCAGGTTCGGTATCTAATAACATTCGTTCAAAATCAATGTATTTGGTAATATAGGGTGATAACTGCCAACATACTTGGCTGCAACACTTGCACCATTTCCAACTCTTGAAACTTTATCACCCGTTCTCAGTTCTCTACCAATCTGTAGCCCATGTAACAGATTACATATGTAGGATCCTTATCCGGTATCACATACCCAGGACGTAGAGGATACTGAAAAACAGTTCTCTGTAATGAACACACCCGAAGAAGATGCATCATCATGCACTTTCTTCATTTGGGCGGCACGGGAATCCTGGTAATCCCCTATTTCCTGCTCGATCTTATAACAATTATAAGTTGGAGCGGGACCAACGTTCTCCAGCACAGTATAACAAGCGGGTTCGGTCAATACATCCATATTATTATCTTGATTAAGGCGCGGCATGGTCGCTATCTGGAGAGAGAGAGAAGAAAACACTCAGCGTATGCTCTTGCAAGATTAGATTGGTTATGTATTTTATCTAATCAAGATGGCTCCCACTGTTTTTATCAAATCTTCCTTCAAACCCTAAAAGGAAAGACTAGCCGGGATTAATTACACCCTACAAGTTCGCCAATCTTTCAGCCAGGCCAATTCCGATACTTTAAGGAAGGTTCCCCGTGCTTTCGCACGGACCTAATTAAAATAAACCTCGTTTTCCCAGGGGCGTAACCCCGTTGACACTTTTCCAGACACCTACTTGATCGGCTAATTGTAATGTGTAAAACTCTCCCAGGAGTAACAATTACTCGCAGTGGGTATCGGGATCCAACTATCTCATAGAAGGTATGCAATCTCATTGCAAATTTCAACATTTGAAATTCCCGATAATATTTTGCCCCAAACGATCTATGACCTTGACAAGGTCAACAAACCATAGACCGCAAGTCAAGTTCTACCCGTCATTTCTTGATTGAATTAAACCCACCCACACGACCCTTGACAAGGTCAACAAGACCGCATGACTACCCTAATCCAATCTGTATCATATGCATAAACAGATAAATACTAGTCAGCTACCGCACACTACGCCTTGACAAAGTCAACAATCGCAGCACAAATACTAAGTAGGATTTATCTGAAATGACGGAGGGCTACGACAGGTTTTTCTGAAAACCTATTGCGTAATGAACTTGATATCGTTGTAGAATCGAGTGAATTTTGAAAAGGAGTGTTTTTTAGGCTTTCACTAGTTTTGCTAAAGAGGTCACTCCCGGTGAAGGGATCTCGGCTCATTCCTTATGGAATAAGGTGCAGGATATATCTTATATATCACTATGCAAAGAAAAAACTCCAAAAGCAATCAAAAGACAAACCGAGTGTTGTAGCATCTTCCAGTTTTGCTAAAGAGATCACTCCCGGTGAAGGGATCTCGGCTCTTTCCTCATCGAATAAGGTGCGGGATATATCATATATATCACTATGCAAAGCAAAAAAACTGTAGCTACCCTTTTTTAAAACTTGATTCTACAACATCTTTTAGGTTTCTTTTCTTTCATTAATCACATTAATGATGTCCCATCATTTAAGTCACCTAAACATCACAGATAAATACGATGTACACTTATGCCATCCGCATTCGCCTCAATGTCCCCTCATGCACCGTTAGGTTAGGTGACTAACGGCAGAGCGGGGCAGGGCTAGCGCGGGTATAAAACATAAGTAACGTCTATATAATATATCATATATACTATATACAGTATCCATCTGAACATATCAAATGACCACATCACAGATATCGCAGCAGAAGAAACATATGAAATATTGGATATACTACGAGGTCCGTATTTTATTTTGATCCTCTATAAAACATGGATTCCACGGTCGCGATGAATAGCCAAACCCACAACCTTAGAACCCTACGAGAGCGGCAAGTAACCCTACCAATTCTAGAGTTAGGAGACCCGGACTCGACTCCTCGAGATGATCTCTCACTGGACCCTAGAACCCGGTTACTTGTGCTCCCCTCCTTGGGTCTATCCTAATGCGGAAAAGTAAATAATATACATCAATGTTGACATCAACCTCAACCCGGAAGTGCCCCAATAAAAGAATATTATATACATTTAATTTTACACGAATGAAAATGAAAAACTCTCATCTCACATAAAACCCCCGGCTATTCAATCACGACGATCCAATATAACATATCCAGCAACACATAACATCACATGTCATCAACGTAAGTAAATATGCGTATCCCAATTGTCGTTGATATATAGCAACGAAACCGGCGATACATCACATATTACACTTACGGTCGTAGAAAGAAAGTGAAAAACTACAACAGTTGGAATCCGCAACCACCTTAGACATCACATGCCCAATCAAATGAATTCCTTAGACATCTCATGCCTAACAATTATAAACCTCGCATTTTAGTCTCGATCTCGAAAACACTTTTCAATAACAAGTCGGGCAATTCAACAAGATTCCCGACATCCTGATCGAATGCTCGTCGGAAACTTTAGTAGGCGGCCGCACCCCCGATGCCGTCGACAAAGTGCACTAAGGAGGAACACCGCTGCCGTGAGCACCCGAACGGATGCTTTTGGCAACGGGGTTCTCCTACAGTCACTTGGTCGGGGCTATGGGGTGTGGCTATCTATTAAGTTTACCCGGCGAGTATCCGCATACGCTAAATGATTGCGACGGAGTTTTGATCGCATCAAAATCCCGTGGCAACTGATCAAATGAGACTAAATTGCTAGATTTATAGCATTCAAATTAGTTATCTCATAACTACTTGTGGATTCCAAATATTATATCCCATCACATAATATCCGGACGAAATTAAACTTTTTGATCGATTCATCAAAGTCCCGCAATTTCCCGACAGCTCAACTCTTGAGCACAGTTTTAGTAATACCCAGAAGATGCCATAGTACCTATGAACCAGCCGTAGAAATGTCAAACCAACGCCTCACATGTGAAACGCTAAACCACCACAAACCCTAGGGTTCAAGTGGTGGTTTTGACGGCGACATAATCGAGTTAAGGTTTACGTTCTTCTAGAGGGTCTAAAGAATCACTTGCATGTTTTTCCGAGTACGTTAAACTTTGAAAAATGGGTTTCTAACATTCGATCGAACTTTTTAACATTGTCTAGACAATATGTGAAACACCCGAAACATTGTTAAAATTACGACTACGAACCAGTCTGAGTTGTTATTATAGTAAATTAATCATCACATGACAATTTAGCAAAAATAAACAACACTTGAAACACCAAAACCCAGAAAATAGAATACTGGAAAAATTTGGAGGGGGGCTCGGATTTAGCCGGTGGGGGGGTCTCGCCGTCCAAAACATCACCAATTGCCTCCAAATTTCTTCAGTGTTCATCGTATCACACATATATGATTCTGTACATGTTTAAAAAATTTTAGGGCTCATTTTAAAATCGACAGAAACATGGATTTTAGGGTTTCAAGTTCGGAGTTTGTTTCGTATTCGTAATCTAACAATATCCGTATAATTTCCAAGCTAGGTTCTGATACCACTAAAGGGTTCCTATCGACGGCAGCAAGGTTTCGGGAGGCATCGACCATGCCATTTTCAAAAAATTGCCGTTAAAGAGAACTCTAAACTAGAATCGTTAGCTAGAAAACAATACGGAAACATAGTAAACCATTTACTATCTAAGTGAAATAGAAATACAACCTTTGTAGATCCATCCTTCACTTCAAAAGCTCCTTGTAGTAGTCCCTTCGCTGCGATCATGGAACTCCCGGACTCTTGGACAGCTCCTTGAGAAGAAAGCAACGGTCTTGCTTGAAGTCTTCGAGGTCGAAGATGATCTACGTCAAGGGAATACGAACTCAAGCTACCACTTCATCAAAGTGAAGCAAACACCCAATACTAAAGTGCTAATCTAGTAGAGGACGAGGAAATAGGAAGTGGGCTCTCTTTAGTTTTATTTTTCTCACAATATTTCTCTTTTTTTATCAAACCCTAGCATGCTTTTTCAAGGAGAAAGAAGATGAGCTCAAGAAAAATGAGAATGAAAACTAATCAAGAGAGAGAGAGAACCATGGGTGAGTTTGTATCATATACTAACTCATGTAGAGACATAACCATGGCTAGATTATAATGGTTAGGTTAATTAATATCTTAAGTAAAACAAAACTAGTGGACTAAGTCAATGCAACCATAAGCTTCATGAAGCTTCATGCATGTGAGCTCATCATCCACTAATTTTAGAATTACTTTAAATATAAAAACCTAACATTATAATTAGTATGGTATAAGTTTTATACACCCATGTAAGTTGTATCAACAACCATGATACAAAATGAACACAATTAATATATATCACATATATAATAAGTGTGCACTTGTGAGAATAAATAAATGCTTAAGTGAGCTAATATTAGTTAATGTAAATTAGTATATCACATATATAATTATACATTAAATTATCAAATCAACTCTTGATTTAATAATCCGCTATATTACATATAACCGACTAATATTAAATGTACCAACATATCGAATCAACACTTGATTCGATAACCTGGTTATATCGCATATAACCGATCGATACAAACATCGTGAGAATAGAATAGGGTATCACATACCCGCATTATTCTCGGTCCCGCACATATCACATATGCGCTCCTATTTCGTTTTGCCTGAGCCAGTAAAACCTCTATATAGGACTCTAAAGACTCGTCAATACGCCGGCAGTAGGTGATGATCACATCAAGCACCCACAAGCCGTCAGCGGTACTAGCTGCACGTAACGGCTACTCGGGTATTGAGCGATCAGAAGAGCACCAAGCAAGCCTGCTCCAACTCCTGCAAAAGCCTGATAGTAATACTACCGTACAATCCGGTCTCCTCGTCTGATATGTCGCATATCAAGTCTAGGGGTGGTAAACGTCAGACCCCAATAACCGATAAGTCATGCCAATATGAGGCTCATAACGGGTCGAGAAACTACTGGTAACACTTACCGGTAAATCTCTAAACCAGCCCTGGCCAGGGACTTCCCTGTTATGGCCAATCGAGCATAGCGCAACATCAACCCCCAATACCGGAAGAGACGAAACCCCTCCTATCGCTCATTGCCTCCATGTAACTCGGGACTGTACCCAAAAACCACCGTTTTGCACGCCCTCTTGGACGTGGTAAGGTGGAAATCAAAGTATAGTGGGAATCACACAAGACTCTATAACGATCTCGGGTCTACAGACTAACCTGTACCAGTGTCACCAGAGAACTGCCATCTTACGTGAGGTATAATACCATATGGGAATTCTCCGAGAGTCCGTCCAGTGTACCCAGTCTCCACTGAGCACCCGTATATTATCTCTGATGTCAAACACCAATGGATATGGGATCATCCATGGCCCATCTATATGGGTCGAGAAGGTATACGCTAGTCTACTCAGGTATATCGATGCCCCATCTCGATACACCCACGACTAGGGACCTTAAAGGATGTACTTATGGACTACCATAGCCCCACTAGTATGATCTGCATCATAGTCCTGGTAGTCAAGTGCACATCCTAAGGGCTTTACCAACATGTAACAGAGAGACAATCAGTGTACACGTTAAGGTAAAGAGTAACCAGATAGCATGCTATCATTTCGAGCAAGAAAGTCCTCCCTATATATGTCCAAGCATCCACTACAATATACATCTCATGTATAGTAATGGCCTTTATGGAATACATATAACCAACAATGAGCACCCCTCCTTGGGTCAACCTGTACCCCCTACGAGTGCGGCGAATAGCCTGCCAATTCTAGAGTGAAGCCCCCTCCGTCTCAAAGCCATAAGATGCGGGCCCGTCGCCCTCCAGAACCTGGCTATCCGTGCACTCCGTTGCGAGGTAAACCTAGTACAGAAATGAAAATATCTGCAATGGGTACATCGACCTCAACCCGGTCGTGCCCCAAAAGAATAATATACAAATAGGCAGCGATGGCAGTCCACATATCGGATGCTCGCCCCGCGATATCAAATGTACAAATAAATCCAAACTGCACAAATATTGCACGCAAGCTATCCACCACGAAAAATCCGCAACATCACAGCACAACACAGAACATCAACGCGAATGTCATGTTCGCAAACCCGTTTAAAAGGACTATAGAAATTAGACAAGATCTACCGCTCTAATGACATTCACGGTCGGAGATATAATGTAAGCACTGCAAAACTTTAAACGATGTTAGAAATATTGACTTCGAAATAACCTCCGAATAGCCCCAAACAACCTGATAAAACTATATCCAAACTGGGCTAAACAAACAATACCGCTGAACCAACTTTCCAGAGACCAGACCACACCCTAAAAACCAAACCCCGAAGTCCCTAATAGGCTGGTGACCTCGGATTTTGTGAGCTTGGGCTCGGCCAAAATCCGGTGAGGTGGTCTCGTGTTTGGGTTGTTTTCTTGTGGTCATGTCAGTAGTCTTCTGCACTTGTTTAAATAATTTTAGAATACACTTTGAAAAAGGACAGAAACTGGAATGCTTTGTGCTGTGTATCGGGTTTGTTTCGGTTTCAATACTTTAACATCTTCTAAACCAACTAGTAAAGGTTAATGGCGTGGCTCTGATACCATGTAAGTCTACGGTAGCGCCCCAACCGTCAATCCGAGGCCAAACGCGGAACAAAAACTTTTATAAACTGGCGCTAGCATAGACTTTAACCCGGATCGTGCCATTAACACTAAACTAGCAAACTAAAAAATGATAGAATGGCTATACCAATCGATCCGTGTCCTTCGGTCTTTAGCTATCATCCCATGCTCCCCGCGGCATCTCCGATCTCGCTCGATCTCTGGTCTCCTCGTCGAGGTGGCACCACGTCAACGAATCTTTATACGGGCTCCCGCCTCTATGCTGAGGCAACTCGGACATGAGGTATGCTAACTGACATGTCTAAGATGAAGTAGAGAATGAGTGTGAATACTTTGTCTCAAACACCCTACGGTTCTCATCACATGAGAGGGTTATGGTGGAGGTTGAAAAAGATGCAAGAGGGATGAAGTGTGTGAGCTCAAGATAAATCAAGTGAGCAAAAAACCAAGTCTCAAAAAATGCCCCTTGGCTGCCCACTAATTTTGGGTGTGATATATATTAGATTTTGTGTTGGAAAAACAAAGAAAATATCTTACAAAAATATCTCCAACAAAACCTTAAAATATAAAACCCAAAACAAAACTCATTAACTCTTCATGACTCACTACATGACTCATTACCATGAGTCATTAGTGAACATGCTAGAATCAATGAGTCATAACTATGAGTCACACTTTCCAAATCACTAAACATTTAAACTAAAATGTTTAACTAAAAAGAAATGCATCTTCTAAAGTAATCTTGTAATGAATTATAAAAATACCCCTCACCTGTATATACATACCTGCATCCGTATTCCGACCGAATACGAATACTATGAGACTAAAATATTCCAACTCAATATAATACTTGGATCCGGCTTAAACCAAAGCCCACCGGTATTATCTGTCCGAAACATGATACATGCATAAGTGCACGTGTATGTTCGAACCTTGCTATAAAACCATACGGCCTCTACAACGTTTCGCCCGAACTTGGAAAACTATCTATGGGGGACTTTAAAGACTCGTCAATACGCTGGCCGTGGATTTAACCACAAGCACGTCAGTGGCACTAACTGTAAATAACGGCTGCCCCATGTTTTGAGCAAAAGGGAATCCGATGAGCGAACTCATCCTGGAACCCTAACTGAGCCTATCAATGATAATATCCGTACAGTCCGGTCCGTTCATCTATGAGCATCGCATATCGGGCCTAGGGTGCTGGTAACGTCAGACCCTCAAAAGCCGTATAAGTCGTGTCAGAGTGTAGCCCAGAACACTCTGAGATACTACTGGAATACCTACCAGTAAATCTTCTGCCTCGGCCGAAGGCTTTGTGTAATGGCTCTCCTAAACACAGCGCGATCTCACCCCCAATACTGGGAAAGACGAAACCCCTGCTGATCCGCTCACTGCCTCTATGTGGCTCGGGACTGTACCCAACTAAAACCTGTTTGCACGACTCCTTTGAGCCGTGGTAGGATAATAATCAAAGCACAGTGGGAACTCACACGAGACAAATGACGATCTCAGATCGATGAACTAAACTGTACACATGTCACCAGGGAACTGCTATCTGACGCTAGGCACAATACCAACTAGCAGGTTCCCGGCGAGTCCTGTCCGGTGCACTCATAACCCAATGAGCACCTGTATACATCTTAGGTGAACCAACTGACACCAATGGCTTGTGAGACCGGCCACTGCCCCTCGTCGGGGTCTCGACTGTATACACTAGTCTACTCCGGAGTATCGATGCCCTGTCTCGAAACTCCCATGACTAGGGACCACTTTTGAGGATGCGCTTATAGACTACCCAACTCTCACGTATATGATCGCCATCATACTGCTGGTAGTCAAGCAAGAATCCTAAGGGCTCTATCAACATGTAATAGTGAACAGTAATGTCACCTAAAACAGTACACGATGATAAAGGCAAACCAGATAGCATACTATTATCTCGAGTAAGACTGTCATACCGGTATAGGTCCTCCTCAATCATTGCAATCACGTGCCTGCGATCCAATACTTGACTTTGAGGGCACTATATCCAACACAACCCTCAAGCTAGGACCTTTTGGGCTTGTGCATCTTTGAAGAAACCTTTTAGTTGATCTTCTAAATTTGTAAAATTTCCAACCCTGTTGTTTTTTTTAGTTCAATACTATTTTAGTATAGATGTAAGATATCGGAAATATCGTATTTTGGTTAGGTTCTTGCTTTGTTTTGATCTTCTATAGTATAGTTAATCTATAATAAAATCAAGTAGTACAGTAGCCTTATAAATTGGACCTAGAATAACTACAAGAAACACGGACCCATTCATTGAACGTTTGACCGGCGACATTCCACAAAAATCCGAGCTCGCCAGTTTTTTGTAGGGAGTTGGGTTTTAGGTTTTCTAGGGTAGCTCTCTGTTTATATTTTAGGGTGTTTGGTATTCTTAGTTTATGTTATATATTCAGTATATAAAATCTGGAAGCAAATATCTATTTTGGGATTAAAATTCTAAATACGATACGGATATATCATGTCATGATTTCTGTTTTTGCCTGTTACAACCAGAATGGGGTTAGCTCCGGTTAACCTATGTTCAGTTAACTCACGATATTCTCATGTAGCACGTTTAGTATGTAAATCATGTAGTTTCACGTTTTCGCCGTATCGGAGTTTAGCCATTTCTTATACAAAAGTTAAATTCGATGTTAGATTCGACCGCGGAGACTTCGGAGACCGCAACAAAAGAAAAAGGATTGATGACGTCCGAGTGACTTCGACGTATTCCGGTGAGTAGATTAAACATCTACCGGGGGATCTTGTATGGATGGCGTAATACGCCCTTAAATTGAAAATGGCTAAATAATTTCCTTTGCATTGTGTATATGTTTAAAACTAAGAAACTTCATCGTATGCATTCATAACTTTAAAATTCCATTGTCTAACACTTGCTAGAACACTGCACTAATTATCGATGAGTCATGTTGCACATGCGCATACCTACATATTACACTACACCTCATCGGTAATTGACATGTCACGTATCACTTAGAAATTGCCATGTCTTATATGATTCCCTTCATACCATCAGCATCATTATTAGTGGTGTTGGGGTAAAAATTTACACCCCGGTTGACCAAGCCAAAATCAAAGTCAACCCCAAGCCAAGTGGGACCAAGCCCAGATCCAGTGGGCCCATGCCCGGGTCGAGCCCGAACATGAAGCGGCCGGCCTCCCCCCATGCCAAGATAAAAGTTTTGTAATAAATAATTTTGTTGCATTTCTTTTATTTTATTTTATGGATAAATATAAGAAAAATAGGCATAAAGCCAAATTTTTGTAAAGCCCATGGCTTATGTGCAAAAAGAAATGGCACATGAGCCATGGGATAGGCAAAATGCCATTTTGTGAAGCCCAAGGGGCTATGTGTAAAGTGTATAGCCTATAAAGGCAAAGATAATGAAATATCTCAACAACTTTTTCTCTCTCCAAAAAAAAGGTTTCAGATCTGAGATCTTTCTTCCTTCTTCAAGGTTCCAAAACCTTCTTCTTTCTTTTGAATTAAATCAAGAGTTTTACTCTTCCTTTTCAAAAACAAAATAGTTTTTTACCACGAAACCCACAAAGGGGAGCTTGGATCTGTCATCAGATCTCAAAAAGGAGAGATTTTGAGATCTCACATCTCTTGATCTTCAACATCCAGCAAACAGAGGAGGAAGAAGAAGAACCCCTTCCATTAACCCCAAAAACACACTCAGGAGTCCAACTCCTCTCTGATTTCTCTTCCGAGAAATTTTTTTAGGCTAAAAGCCTCTTTTTCTCACCGGCGCTCAAGCGCAGAGCGCCCGCGTGCCGACACGTGGCGCGCTTGCGCTCAAGCGCAAAGCGCCCACGTGCCGGCACGTGGCGCGCTCCCCTGTGCCGACACGTGGCGCTCTTGCGCTCAAGCGCAAGTCGCCCCCGTGCCGACACGTGGCGCGCTTGCGCCCAAGCGCGCAGCGTCTGAGCGCAAAGCGCCCACGTGCCGACACGTGGCGCGTTGCGCTCCAGCACTCTGCGCTCGAGCGCAAAGCGCCTACATACCGACACGTGGCACGCTTGCGCTCAAGCGCCCAGCCTCCGAGCGTAAAGCGCCTACGTGCCGACACGTGGCGCATTGCGCTCCTGCACTCTGCGCTCGAGCGCAAAGCGCCCACGTGCCGACACGTGACGCGCTTGCGCTCAAGCGCCTAGGCGCTGGCCCCACGCATCCTTTGGATGTCTTTTTCCCCTTTATTTATATATACATGTATATATATACATATGTATACAAATGTACATACACACATACTCCACGACACTGTCCCTGTTAGAAAAAAATTTCTAACGGGGCGCTACCCCGCACCCCGCAAAGGGGCTGCTAGCCCCCTTGACCCCCAGCCCGCTATCCGAGTAGCGAGACCCCCGTAAAAAACTCTGCGTGGCTCCCGATATATCCAAACCCCCCCTCCAAAACAACACACACTTACACTGCACATTGAGTTCGCATGACCAATTTAACCCGTCAATCGGAGGTTCCCTCGCTTCAAAGGTGAGGGGTAATTAACGACAGCATAGTCCGCGGCTGCCGGAGATTCGGATCCCCACAATCATTAAACCCCGGCCTACCCTAGGCAGAGGGAATCTGTAGTACGCCTGACAAGCGCGCGCGTATTCCCATCTCAATGGGGTGACGAAAAACACCCTACAGATTCTGGCACGCCAGGTGGGACCAATCTCTCCTCCCATATTTCGGGTTAAACGTTCATGCGAACTCAATCAATATACATATCGATTGCCTATACTGAAATGATGTTTTCTTTTCGTGCAGCAATCAACTTTCAACGACAATGTCTCCTAAGACGAATTCAACTTCCAAAGCGACCCCGATTCCGTACGTGGTCAAGATCAACGCTCGTGTGGTTCTCCCCGCAAGCCTCAGTCAACAATGGGAGGAATCGCCCCGCCAGTTTGGCTCTGTCATCATCTACCCTGCCGGAAGCGCTCATCTGGCAGAGATCCCGGCGGAACAGGTGGCCAAGCCGGTCTCAAGGGGTAAGAGGCCGAATGTCGTGATCGCCAAGGCACCATAACCAAATCTTAAGATGGTGTCTGAACGAGTCCCTGGCGCTCTAGCTGGGGGCAAGACTTCCGATGCGAAGGGCAACATTAAATGTTGCGTACGAGCTCAGGCGATGACTCCAACAAATGCACAATCGGGCGTATCTCCAAGGGCCTCCATCAACCGGTCTGCGGCGTCTTCCCAAAGAGCCGAAGTCCGCTAGGTGCTTAGAACAGAAAAGTTAAGGCAGAAGCGGCTCAGGTATCGAGCCAACAAAAGGGCCAAGGCTTCGGCCAAATGGAATCGTGTGAATTTCCAAGTGTAGGGTTGCCCCGCGACGACGGCTGAGTCGGACGTAAGAATCAGCAATTCCTTCGAGCCTCTAAAGTGGGTTCAGAAAAATGCCATGACCGCCAGAATCAAGAAGACAGCGGTCCGAACAGTGCCACAAAGAGACATGTCCCGGCCCCAACAGAAAAAGTACGACACTATCTCTTCAAGGGTCTATCAGGCGCTCTGTGCCGCACGAAAGCAGCGGGGCAAATCCAGAAAAGAAGCGCCAGCACCATTCAAGAACCTGGTTAGGCCAGCCGCCTTCAGTCGACTACCAGCTACCGAAACAAGGGGGTCAAGACAGCGATCCGTGAAATCAGCCGCCAATGATAGAAAGACGGCCGGATATATCATCCATACGGTCTATATGGCGGGAGGGCGCCCCAGCGACAACCTTCGCAGCAAAAGCAAGGATGGGGCCACCACATCCCAAGCCCAATCTAGCCTGAATGTGGTTGCCGCCGCCCTAGAACAGCCGCCCCCGCTGGGTGAAGAAAACCCTCTCGATGAGGATGATAGGCAAAAAGACCCCTCGGTCCATGTAGAGTCAAGCTCGGACAGAGAGGAAGAGCCAACTTTCCGCCGCAGGAATGCGGAGCAAGAGCTGCTTCAAGAGCTTCAAAAACAGCTCAGGAGAAAAGATAAAGAGATGGCCAAGCTCTATTCGAAGATTGACGACTTAACGAACGTGGTGATGCAGCTTACGGCTCAAATTGCTCGAGCGCCTCCCAATCAAGCACAAGCCGCTATTAATCAGCCGGGTGATGACAATCCGAGGCATCCAATGCCTGTTCCTTTGGGACCAAGACTGGTCGAGCCGCATGAAAGCCGGCCACATTCCGCTTCTAGGGACGCCTTGGCCCCAGATAGCACTATCCCGCTAACACAGGATCGGATAATGGATTTGGTCACCAGCAAGGTTAAAATATTGGTGGCCGAAGCTGAAGCTCAGAAAGAAATCGACAGTAGTGGACGGCCATATCCCGCGCAGTACGATCTGATTGAGTTCCCAAGCGGCTACGTCATTCCTAAGTTCGGAAGATTTGATGGAACAGGGAATGCAAATCAGCACGTCGCCCACTTCAAAGCATCGTGCGGAAATACAGGGGGCAATGACGCGCTCCTTCTTCGTCAGTTTGTCAACAGCCTGACCGGCGTCGCCTTCGACTGGTATGCGAGTATACCGAACGGGTCCGTCATTACCTTTGCCCAAATGGAGTCCCTGTTTCGGCAAAGGTTCATGAGTGTCAGTGATAAAATCTCCATTGCCGACCTTGTGAGGACCAAGCCGGGGAAGAATGAAAGCAACATCGGCTTTATCGCTCGATGGCGTAATCTCACAGTCAAGTGCGAACCGCCGCTGGAGCAGGACCAGTCCGTCAGCCTTCTTATTGGGAACCTCAGCAATTGGATGGTACCATTCTTGTGTACGGCGGGCCTCAAGACATTTCAGGAGCTAACCAAGAAAGTCCAAATGCTGGAACGCTCGAAGCAAGAGTCTCCGCCGGATTCTCAGAGAGAGAAAACTTGGAAAAGCAAGCGGGACGACAACCATAGAAGCGGGAGTTCCAGCAGTACCAATGTCTTCAATGTGTCCGACAATGAAAAAAAGCGAAGGGCGGCCGAATCCAAAACTAACCGGTCTCGAAAGCCATTGCTGGGAGGAGATGGGCCTTCTCTAGAGGAGAAAAAGAACAAGGTTTACTCTTTTAGAAGGGACAAGGTCCGCAAGATATTTAAAGATGCCTTGAACAACGGCCTACAATTGCCGGAGTCGAAAAGACCCCAAGAAGCAAAAATGACCGACAATCCTCTGTATTGCCCGTACCACCGAGTAGTGAGCCATGCGATCGAGGATTGCTATATCTTCAAAGACTGGGTCGAGAAGCAGTACAAGGCTGGAGAGATCGAGCTGTCCAAAAGCGTGTTGGTGAACAATCAAGTTGCAACCGCCAACTTTATACAGATAGAAGTTGAAGCCTTCTGGGAGCATACAGCTGAACCTGCTGCCCTGACAAACGAAACTGACTCATCGCGGCCTCCGTGGAGTACGCACATATCTAATAAGACGAAGAAGATGCTAAAGCTGCTTCAGAAAGAGCCCAGGATGGAATGGAAAGGACAGAAGAAGCCTACCAGTCCAGCTTCCAATGCAGCTTCGTCAGGCTCAAAATCCAAGAAGCTCAAGAAGAAGAAAAGTGCAGCTCGGCGTGAAAAAGAGTCTGCAGGGAGATCGACCATTCAAAAATATATCGATTCCCTCAAAAAATATGAACAAAAGGAAAGAACATTGATTCAATTGAAGGAGTTCTTCCCTGTACAAGCAGCTGAAATTCTGGAGGAGTTAGAAGAAGACCCCAATGAAGAGATCCCAGTAGTGACCTGCTACGCCATCTATCTTGGCAGCGACTCGGAAAAGGAGCTCTGTTTTCCTAAAGAGGACGAGGAGCTCGCCACAACGGCCAATCAAATCCAGCTCAGAAGCGGCAGGGCTCTACTGCAAAATCAGGGCAACGCCCCAAAAGGGAAGGAAAAACAAGTCGCTAATGAAGAAGATGGCAGAGAACCGGCTGATGAAAACATAAGTCCTTCCTCGGTGGACTATAATGTCTTGGCACATCTCCGGAAGCTTCCGTCTCTCCTGACCATCTACGACGCCTTGGTCCTATCTAAGAAGCTTAGAGATGTTCTCATTCCAGCTCTACAAAACCCCGAGCGGTATCAGGCTCACTTTGCGGAAATTAATATGAAAGAAGCCCAGCACGCTTTGCATGCCGCCGCAATCACATTTAAGGATGAAGACTTGCTACTGGGAACGGCTGAGCATAATCAGCCGCTTTACGTGACCGGGTACAACGATGGAGATCGAATTATTCGCATATTGATTGATCCGGGGTCCTCAGTGAACATCATGAACTTGCGAACTTTAAAGAGTTTGTCAATGGACGTCCGACACCTGTCAAGAGAAAGGATTGTCATTCAAGGCTTCAACCAAAATTGCCAGCAAGTTCTGGGGTCTATAGCTTTGCCAATCAAATTCGGGGATCTGCAAACTGAAGCTAAGATATACGTGATCGACGCCGACACGTCTTATAAGATTCTCTTGGGGCGGCCGTGGCTCCACGATTACGGCATCATTCCATCAACTCTCTATCAATGCATGAAGTATACTAAAAATGGCGAAGAAAGACGCATTGACGGAGACATCCAGCCGTTCGGTGTGCATAAAGTCCGATATGAAGATTCTCGGTACTTTATGAACCACCAAAATGCCAAGCCACAACTAACTGAGGATAGACCGGCCCCAAGACTCAAAAGCAAATCTGCGCCGGCTGTCACTTTCAAAAGCAAAAATACCCAAGTGCGCCCGCATTTCGGCAGCGACACTGATGAGTCCGACGCTGGAAGCCCGTCCTTCCGTAAAACTCGCCCTCATTTCGGCAGCGATACGGACGAATCTGTTACTGAAAGCCTATCTAGCAGCAAAGCCCGCCCTCATCTTGGCAGTGACACTGAAGAGTCAGAAGAAGAGGACCTGCCGTGCAACAGCTGTGCAGATTGGCCCCCCATGCAGCAAGCGAAACTACGAGAGACCTTCGAAGTCGCAGAAGGGTCCCTGGCCATCACAAGGGTGCCGGAACGGATGTGCAAAGAGCTCGACGCATTGTCAGTCTCTATCGTGGACCAGCTGAAAACTTTCTACGTGCCCGGAAGGAAAAATGGACAGAAGGGCATCCTGTTTTACAGTTCAAACCCCGTTGTGCACCCGGACGATCTTTCTGTCGCGTGCCTTCCCTATGAGAGAGGCATAAGAGCCATCCTCAATCCTAGATACTATGCGCCCGAGATGCGGGAATACTTTATGAAGTGCGGATGCCGGTTATATCAAACGGAGTCCGAAGCAAAGTTTTACGAAGGGCTATGGTATCCGCCCCAGGTCAGAGCACTCGTCAATGGACGAATTCCAGATAGACGGGGCATAGGCTACATTCAACCTGATTCCAAAGCGTGCTACATGATCCATGTTGGTGAGGTCAGCGAAAGATCAAATGATGATGACGAGATAGCCGAGCCAGAAGAAGCTCCTCAAGAGCTCGAAGATGGCGGACAAGCAACCTTTGATGAGCTAATCGAGATTGACTTAGGAACGCCCGATAATCCAAATCCGACCTACATCAGCTCACTGTTGTCGGAGGAAATGAAAGAGCAGATAATTGCTCTTCTGCGTGAGTTCGTCGACTGCTTCACGTGGACGTACAAAGAAATGCCTGGCCTTTCCCTTGAGGTAGCCGTGCATAAGCTGGCTATATCTCCTGATGCTAAGCCAGTCAAACAAGCTCCTCGAAGAATAAGAAGGGAGTTGGAAGAAAAGGTCATCGAGGAAACCAAGAAACTCATCGATGTCGGCTTCATCAGGGAAGAGAAATATGCAGACTGGATGGCATGCATAGTCCCAGTGAAGAAGAAAAATGGGCAGATCCGAGCTTGTGTCGATTTCAGGGACCTCAACAAGGCATGTCCTAAAGACGACTTCCCGCTACCGGTCATGAAAATGATGGTCGATGACACCTCAAATTACGAGCTGTTCACCTTTATGGACGGCTCGTCTGGATACAATCAGATCAAGATGTCGCCTGAGGATGAGAAGCACACAGCATTTCGAACCCCGATCGGAATATATTGCTACAAGGTGATGCCGTTCGGATTGAAGAACGCAGGTGCTACATATCAAAGGGCAATGACCAATATCTTCGATGACCTAATTCATAAAGTCGTCGAATGTTATGTTGATGATCTGGTCGTTAAGACTAAAACCAAGGCCGATCATATCCAGGATCTTAGGACCGTTCTCACCAGACTGAGGGAATACGATCTGAAGATGAATCCTCTGAAGTGCGCTTTCGGCGTGTCATCGGGAAAATTCCTGGGCTTCATAGTCCGACATCGAGGGATCGAAGTTGACCCATCAAAGATAAAGGCCATCATGGAGATGCCCCCTCTGAAGAGTCTGACGCAACTAAGATCTTTTCAAGGCAAGCTTGCTTATATACGGAGGTTTATCTCAAATTTATCGGGGAGATGTAGGCCCTTCTCAAAGCTCATGAAGAAAGGAGCTCCTTTTATCTGGGATGTCGAATGTCAAGCAGCGTTCGAAAGTATCAAACAATACTTGTTGCACCCTCCAGTGCTGGCCGCTCCCATTCCAAATAAACCGCCGGTTCTCTACACTGCCGCGCTGGACGAGTCACTCGGTGCGCTCCTTGCCCAAAATAACGAGGAGGGAAAAGAAAATGCCCTTTACTACCTCAGTCGAACTCTAGTCGGGGCGGAACACAACTACTCCCCAATCGAAAAGCAATGCCTGGCTCTAATATTTGCTGTGAAGAAGCTGAGGCACTATTTGCTCGCTCATCGGGTTATGCTGATCTCCAAGGTCGACCCGCTCAAACACTTGATGACCAAAGCAAGCCTAGCCAGCAGAATGGCAAGATGGGCTGTCATGCTACTTGAGTTTGACATAGTTTATGCTCCTCAGAAAGCAGTAAAAGGGCAAGCACTTGCAGACTTTCTCGTTGCTCATCCCATACCAGAAGGGTTGCCGCTAAATTGTGAGTTACCCGACGAACAAGTGCTGCACCTCGAGGAAGATGGGCCATGTTGGGAGATCTACTTCGATGGAGCCTCATCAATAAGGAGCTCTGGCAGATCAAGTGTCCCAGAAGTAAAAGCGGGGATCAGATTGGTGTTCATCACGCCATCAATGGGAACCCTACGGCGTTCTTTCGCTCTCACCGAGCCTCGAACAAACAACAAAGCTGAGTATGAAGCTCTGATAGCTGGTTTGGAGCTCGCCATAGAAATGGAAATCCTTCGGCTACGGGTTTACGGTGACTCCCAGCTTGTCGTCAACCAAGTAAGCGGCAATTATAAGATATACAAACCCGAATTAGCTCGGTACAGAGGCCGAGTGGTGGAACTCATGAAACGGTTCACTCACATTGAACTAATGAGAGTCCCTAGAGCGTTGAATGGAAAGGCGGACGTACTCGCTCGCTTAGCCAAGGAGCTGGCTGATCCTGACATGGACGAAATTCTGATCACAGTCAGGAGCCAACAAATTCTACCCCCAGTCTCTCTACGAGAAGAGGAAAGCGCGGAACAGAAGAGCAGTCCCGCCGAAGAAGCTTCGATCATCCAAGACGAGCCCGATTAGAGAGAACCCTTCATAGAGTACCTCCGATATGACAAGCTGTCCGGAGAAAAATCTGCGAGGATTCAGCTGAAGAAAAGAGCTCTCCGATACGTGTTTGTAAATGATACGTTATACCGCAGGTCATATGACCAACTCTGGCTCAGGTGTTTGTCATTGGCCGAAACCCAAAAAGTCATGAAAGATGTTCACTCGGGCGTTTGCGGTGCTCACTAATCTGGCCCCAAGATGCGACTTCAAATCAAATGGCTTGGGTATTACTGGCCCACCATGATACGGGATTATGGAGAGCATGCAAAGAAATGTCAGATCTGCCAAATCCATGGTGATTTCATTCATAAGCATCCCAATCCGTTGCATCCTACGGTGTCATCGTGGCCCTTCGAAGTCCGGGGCACCGACATCGTTGGCCCAATTGATCCTCCGTCATCCAAAGGCCACCGGTTCATACTGGCCGCAACTGATTACTTCTCCAGATGGGCTGAAGCTGTCCCGCTAAAAGAAGTCAAGACAAAAGATATTCTGACATTCTTCCAGCATAATATTCTATACCGCTTCGATACACCAAGAAGAATCATTTCTGACAATGGGCCTTCTTTCAAGAGCTTCAATGTCTCAATGTTCGCTACTCAGCACAAGATAGACTGGAGATATTCCTCCATCTATAATCCAAGAGCCAATGGGCTAGCCGAAGCCTTCAATAAGGCTCTATGCAAGCTCCTGAGGAAAAATGCTTCAGCCAACAAGAGAGACTGGAATCTCAAGCTTCACGAGGCATTATGGGCATATCGTACCACGCACCGTACTCCAACTCAGTCCACTCCATACTCATAGCTCTTCGGAGTGGAGGCGGTCCTCCCCCTCGAAGTCGAAGTTCCAAGCTTAAGAATGGCCGTTCATCATGAGTTGACGGAGGAGGAAAATGTGCTCCTTCGACTTGAAGAACTCGATGCCCTCGAAGAAAAGAGGCTCGCGGTGCAGCAAAGTCTGGAGCTATACCGAGCCCAAATGTCACGGGCCTATGACAAGATAACCCGTCTCCGCGCTTTCAAGAAAGGTGAATTGGTGTTGGTCCTCAAAAGACCGATCATCCCCAATCGACATGCCAAGGGAAAATTCGAGCCAAACTGGGAAGGACCATACGTTATCAAGAAAGTGTTTGACGGAGGATCCTACCAACTAATAAGTGCCCAGGGAGAAAGGCCCATGCCACCCATCAATGGCCGATATCTCAAGAAATACTACACGTGAATGCTCCAAGTCGCAGGCGAATTGAGCACATCAGCCCTACGGTCTGGATCACACATCCTGCAAAACCGTATACAATCCACGGGCGTAAATGACCCATATCTCTCCCAAATCCTGCCGGTGGACTACTTTTAAAGTCCCGCCAGCGGCAAAAAAAAAGAGAAAAAAAGAGGAAGAAATAAAAAAAATATAAACCGTATGTCCACAAGCAAAACGGGTACGGATGAAAACCCGAAAGGGCTCCATGAGTAAAAACGGCAGGACTACCGGCGAGTCTGTGAAAACCCGAAAGGGCGCAAACTCGTGAAAAGATATGAAATACACTCGCAAAGTCCTCTCGACCTTGTGAGGAGAAAACCCTGCGTGAGATCCTTACGACTCACAAAGGAGCAACACACTTAGGAATCCTCATGATTCCTAAGGAGAAAACACACCTGCGGGATCCTTACGACTCGTAGGGAGAAAATGCTTTTATGGGACCCTCACGGCCCATAAAATTGAAAAGCCTTAGGTGATAGGGACCCAAAACTGTCTCCTAAGCCATCGTTCCCCAACGGGCAACGGCAAATGATGAGTCGCTCCTGGCATTTCACTTCAGTGTTAGCGGTGCTGATGCCGACCAAAAACCCAAATCCTAAGTCCTCCCAAGGCAAATGATGAGTTGCTCCTAGCATTATTCCAGTGCAGCAATGCTGATGCCAAACAAGATCCAAATTCCAAGCCCCCAAACGGCGAATGATGAGTCGCTCCTGGTACCACATTCCAGTGCAGCGATGCAGACGCCAACCAAAATCCAATTTCTTAAAATTCTCCCGGCCCTACGATGGGTCCCCAAGTTGACCATCGTATACAATCCATGGGCTCAAATAATTCTCATCATACCCATGCCCCACCGTAATCACCAGTTACGCGGTTGGTCTCCGCTTTGGGAATGATGCTCCATTGATATGACCCACTCATGTGTCCTCACGATACATGAGGAGAACAAACCTTTGTGGGATCCTTACGACTCATAAAGGAAAAACACACTTAGGAGTCCTCACGACTCCTAAGGAGAAAATACACCTGCGGGATCCTTACGACTCGAAGGGAGAAAATGCTTTTATGGGACCCTCACAGCCCATAAAATTGAAAAGCCTTAGGCGATAGGGATCTAAACCTGTCTCCTAAGCCATCGCTCCCCAATCCCAAAATGGCGAATGATGAGTCGCTCCAGGTACCATATTCCAGTGAAGCGATGCAGACGCCAACCAAATTCCAAATTCCATACCCCAACGGAGAATGATGAGTCGCTCCTAGTACCATATTCCAGTGCAGCGATGCAGACGCCGACAAAGTCCCGAAATTTTTCCTGCCCTACGGTCTGGATCACACATCCTGCAAAGCCGTCTACAATCCACGGGCGTAAATGACCCCTATCTCTCCCAAATCCTGCCAGTGAGACTACTTTTAAAGTCCCGCCAGCGGCAAAAAAAAAAGAATAAAAAAGAGAATAAAAAAGAAAGAAAAAAAAATAAACGATATGTCCACAAGCAAAACGGGCACGGATGAAAACCCGAAAGGGCTCCGTGAGTAAAAACAGTAGAACTACCGGCGAGTCTGTGAAAACCCGAAAGGGCGCAAACTCGTGAAAAGGGATGAAATACACTCGCAAAGTCCTCTCGACCTTGTGAGGAGAAAACCCTGGGTGAGATCCTTACGACTCACAAAGGAGCAACACACTTAGGAATCCTCACGATTCCTAAGGAGAAAACACACCTGCGGGATCCTTACGACTCGTAGGGAGAAAATGCTTTTATGGGACCCTCACGGCCCATAAAATTAAAAAGCCTTAGGTGATAGGGACCCAAACCTGTCTCCTAAGCCATCGTTCCCCAACGGGCAACGGTAAATGATGAGTCGCTCCTGGCATTTCGCTTCAGTGTTAGCGGTGCTGATGCCGACCAAAAACCCAAATCCCAAGTCCTCCCAAGGCAAATGATGAGTTGCTCCTGGCATTATTCCAGTGCAGTAATGCTGATTCCAAGTCCCCAAACGGCGAAATGATGAGTCGCTCCTGGTACCACATTCCAGTGCAGCGATGCAGACACCAACCAATATCCAATTTCTCAAAATTCTCCCGGCCCTACGGTGGGTCCCTAAGTTAACCATCGTATACAATCCACGGGCTCAAATAATTCTCATCATACCCATGCCCCACCGTAATCACCAGTTACGCGGCTGGTCTCTGTTTTGGGAATGATGCTCCATTGATATGACCCACTCATGTGTCCTCACGATACATGAGGAGAACAAACCTTTGTGGGATCCTTACGACTCATAAAGGAAAAACACACTTAGGAGTCCTCACGACTCCTATGGAGAAAATACACCTGCGGGATCCTTACGACTTGTAGGGAGAAAATGCTTTTATGGGACCCTCACGGCCCATAAAATTGAAAAGCCTTAGACGATAGGGATCTAAACCTGTCTCCTAAGTCATCGCTCCCCAATCCCCAGATGGAGAATGATGAGTCGCTCCTGGTACCATATTCCAGTGCAGCGATGCAGACGCCAACCAAACTCCAAATCCCATACCCCAACGGCGAATGATGAGTCGCTCCTGGTACCATATTCCAGTGCAGCGATGCAGACGCCGACAAAGTCCCGAAATTTTTCCGGCCCTACGGTCTAGATCATACATCCTGCAAAACTGTATACAATCTACGGGCGTAAAACAATCTCAACCTCTCCCAAGTCCTACCGGTGAGACCACATTCAAAGTCCCACAAAAAAAAATAATAATAATAAATAATAATAATAAAAAAACCAATTCCCAAATCCCCCCAGGGGAAGTGATGAGTTGCTCCTGGCATTATTCCAGTGCAGCAGTGCAGATGCCAAACAAAAACCAAAATCCCAAAATCCTCTCAATGACAGATGATGATTCGCTCCTGGTACCATATTCCAGTATAGCGATGCTGATATCAACCCAAATCAAAATCAACAAGTCAACTTCCATTCCGACACCGCAGAAAGCGGAGCAAGTCAGAATCCAATCTCGACACCGCAAGAAGCGGAGCAAGTCAAGTCTACCCCTGACACTGCAAGAAGCAGAGCAAGTCAAATCAAGCATCGACCGTCCAAGTCGCAAAAAGGGCAGCATCGACCGTCCAAGTCGCTAAAAGGGCAGCACCGACCGTCCAAGTCGCAAAAAGGGTAGAACCGACCGTCCACGTCGCTAAAAGGGCAGCACCGACCGTCCACGTCGCAAAAAGGGCAGAACCGACCGTCCACGTCGTAAAAAGGGCAGCACCGACCGTCCAAGTCGCTAAAAGGGCAGAATCGACCGTCCACGTCGCTAAAAGGGCAGCAACGACCATCCAAGTCGCAAAAAGGGCAGAATCGACCGTCCATGTCGCTAAAATGGCAGCATCGACCGTCCACGTCGCTAAAATGGCAGCACCGACCGTCCAAGTCGCAAAACGGGCAGCATCGACCGTCCACGTCGCAAAAAAGGCAGCACCGACCGTCCACGTCGCTAAACGGGCAGCACCGACCGTCCACATCGCAAAAAGGGCAGAACCGACCGTCCACGTCGCAAAAAGGGCAGCACCGACCGTCCAAGTCGCTAAAAGGGCAGAATCGACCGTCCACGTCGCTAAAAGGGCAGCAACGACCGTCCAAGTCGCAAAATGGGCAGAATCGACCGTCCATGTCGCTAAAATGGCAGCATCGACCGTCCATGTCGCTAAAATGGCAGCACCGACCGTCCAACTCACAAAACGGGCATCATCGACCGTCCACGTCGCAAAAAGGGCAGCACCGACCGTCCAAGTCGCAAAAAGGGCAGTATCGACCGTCCAAGTCGCTAAAAGGGAAGCATTGAACGTCCATGTCGTAAAAAGGGCAGCGCAGGATTCCTACAAAGCGGGAACCAGATCACTCCGGGCCAGGGAAACGTCACGGACACTCCGTCTCGGAGACATGTCAAGCAACGACTGTCCATGTCGTAAAAAGGGCAGTGCCAGCTTCCTAAAAAGCGGGAACCAAATCAGGTCGCCTCCAAGTAAAAGAAGATCCATCAATTTCATGCACACGACCCACATATGTGGTGTGCATTTATTGATGGGGTGCAATTTGTTGGGGTAAAAATTTACACCCCGGTTGACCAAGCCAAAATCAAAGTCAACCCCAAGCCAAGTGGGCCCAAACCCAGATCCAGTGGGCCCATGCCCGGGTCGAGCCTGAACATGAAGCGGCCGGCCTCCCCCCCATGCCAAGATAAAAGTTTTGTAATAAATAATTTTGTTGCATTTCTTTTATTTTATTTTATGGATAAATGTAAGAAAAATAGTCATAAAGCCAAATTTTTGTAAATCCCATGGCTTATGTGCAAAAAGAAATGGCACATGAGCCATAGGATAGGCAAAATGCCATTTTGTGAAGCCCAAGGGGCTATGTGTAAAGTGTATAGCCTATAAAGGCAAAGATAATGAAATATCTCAATAACTTTTTCTCTCTCCAAAAAAAAGGTTTCAGATCTGAGATCTTTCTTCCTTCTTCAAGGTTCCAAAACCTTCTTCTTTCTTTTGAATTAAATCAAGAGTTTTACCTTTCCTTTTAAAAAACAAAATAGTTTTTTACCACAAAACCCACAAAGGGGAGCTTGGATCTGTCATCAGATCTCAAAAAGGAGAGATTTTGAGATCTCACATCTCTTGATCTTCAAGATCCAGCAAACAGAGGAGGAAGAAGAAGAACCCCTTCCATTAACCCCAAAAACACACTCAGGAGTCAAACTCCTCTCTGATTTCTCTTCCGAGAAATTTTTTTAGGCTAAAAGCCTCTTTTTCTCGCCGGCGCACACGCGCAGAGCGCCCGCGTGCGGACACGTGGCGCGCTTGCACTCAAGCGCAAATCGCCCGCGTGCCGACACGTGGCGCGCAAGCGCTCGAGCGCAAGTGCTCGAGCGCAAGTCTCCCCCGTGCCGACACGTGGCGCTCTTGCGCTCGAGCGCAAGTCGCCCCCGTGCTGACACGTGGCGCGCTCGAGCGCAAGTCTGAGCGCAAAGCGCCCACGTGCCGACACGTGGCGCGTTGCTCTCCAGCACTCTGCGCTCGAGCGCAAAGCGCCCACATGCCGACACGTGGCACGCTTGCGCTCAGGCGCCTAGCGTCCGAGCGCAAAGCGCCTACGTGCCGACACATGGCGCGTTGTGCTCCTGCACTCTGCGCTCGAGCGCAAAGCGCCCACGTGCCGACACGTGACGCGCTTGCGCTCAAGCGCCTAGGCGCTGGCCCCACGCATCCTTTGGATGTCTTTTTCCCCTTTATTTATATATACATGTATATATATACATATGTATACAAATGTACATACACACATACTACACGACACTGTCCCTGTTAGAAAAAAATTTCTAACGGGACGCTGCCCCGCACCCCGCAAGGGGGCTGCTAGCCCCCTTGACCCCCAGCCCGCTATCCGGGTAGCGGGACCCCGTAAAAAACTCTGCGTGGCTCCCGATATATCCAAACCCCCCTCCAAAACAACACACATGTACACTGCACATTGAGTTCGCATGACCAATTTAACCCATCAATTGGAGGTTCCCTCGCTCCAAAGATGAGGGGTAATTAACGACAGCTTAGTCCGCGGCTGCCGGAGATTCGGATCCCCACAATCATTAAACCCCGGCCTACCCTAGACAGGGGGAATCTATAGTACGCCTGACAAGCGTGCGCGTACTCCCATCTCAATGGGGTGACGAAAAACACCCTACAAGGGGTGACGAAAAACACCCTACAAGTGGCTGTTTGCATCATTGCTATTAATTGATACCCATCATGTCTTACTTTCAAATTGTTATAAATTGTAGCATAAAATGTATTGGACTTGAGAATTTCTGGATTTGAGTTTTATACACTATTAAGTATATCAATTGGTTTTTCATGATTGATGAGATATGTCCACCATGAGATATTGTTTGTATGATTTGGTTTTATTCCGGACAGAGTGCGGGAGCTATACGGTTGTTGATTTTTACGCTATCCGGACTGAGTGGGAGAGTTATACAGTCGGATTCATGGTGGACCCGGTCGTGACTGAGGGGCAGGATAGCCGCATGTGAGGCGGGGAGCTTAGCGAGGATACTCGATATTGGAGATAGTTATAAAACACGGCGGATATCTGATGGATACCGACCGTTGTTCTGGATCGACAAGATCGTTCGGGGAACGATGTCTGCTAAAACAGAAGATTTGTGTCGATTTTGGACACGGAAAAAGAATCTTAAATTGGAAATGACCGATATTCAGAGATATTTGATGAGATTTCAGTATTTTGTAATACATTTTTTTAGTACATATTCATGCATCCATGTGATACAATATATCATGCATATCTTATCACTTTTACCGTTATTCCGGCATGCTTACAATATCACTGTTAGTTGTTAGTTTTACACATTGAGTTGTCAACTCACCCCCGTTATGCCTTAGTTCCTTGCAGGAGACGCGTGGACGCATAGCAGCAGTGCGGATCCACTTGTCAGCTTATATCGCTTACTTTGGTGGGTGGGTTACCTGCGTAGTAACCTCTTATTTTTGGTATATGTATATTCGATCTAGAAACTCAACATCAGACCCTGTATATTGACTTAGAACGAAATATGTTTGTATATGTTTTATTTTGATCGAGTGATATCGTTTAGTTGCGTTAAGTTATGTTTCCTTTAGTTATGCATGTAATTCTTCGCCTGAGCATCGTATTGTTGTTGCGTATTAATTTCCTCTATTTGGCGTTATTTTGCTCCCAACTATAGACGCAACTTATTTAAACATTGTGTAACTGGTTTTATTAACGATTAAAAAGGAAGTGCTGTCGAACATTTTAAATGCTAAAAATTCAGTTGATTAGATTTCATTTCTTAAAAATCATTCGACAAGCTATCTCATTCTTTTACATAGAACTAAAATTTCCTTAATTCCGAAAAAAGGGTTTTTGATCTTAGTTTCTGGCTTACTCAGATTGTGTCGACATCTTTAGATGTCATACAATCTAAGTGCCGGTAACATATGAATTTCGGATCGTGAAAAAGTTGGTATCAGAGCTTAGGATTAACCTTACGGAACCGAGTAGTGAATTGAAGTTAGTAGGCTTTAACTTTTGTTATGTAGGTTGACCCTTGATTTGATAGAGTAGGAGATTTAGGATGAGTAGAGTACCGTACATATGTTCCGCGGCATATTTACGCTATGATACTCAGCCTAAGTAACCATAGGATATATATCTTGATAAATCCTTCTTTTGACTCCCTATTATTGCTGTTCCTATTCGTACGCCTTATCAACTCTCGTTTCTTGTTCCAGTTGCTATGGCTACACGATCTAAGCAAGCCGCAGCCAGGGATGCAGCTAGGACAGATCCGCCTATGACGGCGACTGACGCACAGGACATTCTGGCGGTACCAGAGCATGTTGATCCTCCTCCTCCAGATAGACTGACTAGGATAGAGGAGGGCATGTTGGGCTAACAGCAGACGGTGGGGTAGTTGACTGAGTCCAGCCGTGTTCAGAGACAGTATCAGGCACCGACGATGGTAGAGCCCGTTGTACAGCCCGTGCAGAACATTGCGCTTGTAGACTCGAGGGTGATGGAGGTATCACTTCCGGAGTTCATGAGGTTGAGGCCTCCGGTGTTCATGGGGACAGACGCAGCAGATGATCCTCAATCATTTCCATATATTATGGCTAGGATCGGCAGGTCATTGAGATGTTCAGATGCGAGGTCAGTGGAGCTGACCTGTTTTCGATTAGAGGGACTTGCACAGACATGGTGTGAGTCGATGGAGAGAAGGCGAGCCACAGGTTTTCCTCCGATGTCATGCACTGAGTTTTTTGAGGTTTTCCTTGCCAGATTCCTTCTGCAGAGCGTGAGAGATGACAGAGCCAGCAGTTTCGAGGCGTTGCGAAAATCTGCAGATATGTCGGTGGCAGAGTATGACTTGCAGTTCACCCAGCTATCACGCTATGCTCCATACTTAGTTCCTACGGAGGAGCTTCGGGTGAGGAGGTTTGTGAGGAGTCTGGATACACAGTTGTTCCTTGCAATAGGCTCCCAGCATTTTGATACTTATACGCAGGCTATGGACGTAGCTATGCGAGTAGAAGAGCATCTGAACGAGACAGCGATTATGCCGGAGCCAAAGTGGACCAGACCTATTGGGTTAGTTACCAGGAAGTTCGGCAGAGGTCGAGGCAGACACATTCCAGGACACAGTTTTGGTCGAGGTTGGGCTCAAGGCCAGATGTTCATCTCGTACCCTGATGAGCAGGGCCGCCACCGACATGTTTTAGTTATGGGCTTCCAGGGTATTACGCTAGGGATTGTAGACTCCACGGAGGGACTGTAATTCCACAGGCTGCTTTAACCCCTCCACCATCTACTTCGATGGAATTACTTCCTCCACCAGTTGGCACTATGCGCCAGGCCGTTGCACCGCGAGGTCGGGGTTTTGCAGGACATTTTCATAGAGGGCGAGGAGACCGAGGGAGAGGACGTCAGGATGATGGTAGGGGCCAGGCTCGGGTTTTTGCTTTGACTCTACAGGATGCCCAGGCATCCAATGCGGTTGTGACAGGTATTCTTTTCGTTTGTTCCTTAGATGCACATATTTTATTTGATCCCGGTTCTACGTACTCTTACGTGTCTGCACACTTTGCACTTTCTCTGGGGAAAGAGTCGTCGTTGTTAGAATTACCGCTTGTTGTGATTACTCCTATGGGAGATTCTTTTGTAGCCCGATACGTATTCTGGTCCTGTTCAGTACGTATTGGTGATAGGGATTCGTTAGTCGATTTGATTCTACTGGATATGCTAGATTTTGATATAATTCTCGGTATGGATTGGCTGGCCGCTTGTCATGCTTACGTTGATTGTCGGGGGAAAGCAATCAGATTCTGTTTTCCAGGCGAACTAATTTTTGTTGTGCAGGGAGACTGCAGTGTAACTCCTGCCAACATGATTTCTGCTCTTTGTGTGGGGCGGCTCTTGAAGAAGGGTTGTCATGGTTTCTTAGCATTTTTTCTGGACGTGGGAGCCGCTGAGGTCCCGTTGGACCAGGTCCCGTTGGACCAGATTCCGATCGTACGAGAATTTCCTGATGTGTTCCATGCTGAGTTACCAGGATTGCCGCCTGATCGCGATATCGAATTTTGCATTGACTTGATTCCGGGTGCGGGACCTATTTCTATACCGCCTTATCGGATGGCCCCGACGGAGCTGAAGGAGCTCAAGGGTCAGTTGCAAGAATTGCTTGATAGGGGGCTCGTTCGTCCGAGTGTATCGCCGTGGGGGTCTCCTGTCTTATTCGTTAAAAAGAAGGACGACAGCATGAGGTTGTGCATCGACTATAGGCAGCTGAATCGAGTTACGGTGTGAAATAGTTATCCATTACCTCGTATTGATGACTTATTCGATCAGCTGCAGGGAGCTGGCTATTTCTCGAAGATCGATTTGAGGTCAGGGTATCACCAATTGAGAGTTCGGAAGGATGACATTCCAAAGACTGCTTTTCGCATACGATATGGGCATTATGAGTCTCTGGTGATGTCGTTCGGGCTCACCAATGCCCCAGCAGCTTTCATGGATATGATGAACCGCATTTTCAGGCCATTTCTTGATCAGTTCATTATTGTATTCATTGATGATATTCTTGTATACTCCCGTAGTCGAGAGCAGCATGAGCAGCACTTACGAATTACATTGTAGATTTTCACAGACCACAAGATTTGGAGGCATTACTTATACGGTGAGTCGTGCCAGATATTCATAGACCACAAGAGCTTAAAGTATATCTTTCAACAGCGGGTTCTGAATTTAAGACAGTGTCGTTGGATGGAGCTTGTAAAAGACTATGACTGCGAGATTCTCTATCATCCGGGCAAGGCGAATGTGGTGGCAGATGCCTTGAGTCGGAGGCCAGGAGGTAGCTTATCTTATTTGAGCACAGTGCAGAGGCAGTCTTCCGCAGATTGGCAGATTCTATGTGACAGCCGAGTACAGTTTGAGTTTACGTCGACAGGAGGACAGCTTGCTCATATCCGCACCCGTCTACAGTTACTTGATCACATCTGAGAGGCACAGCCCGCCGATGCTCGCTTGTCCGAGATCATTGAGCAGGTTAGACAGGGTAGAGATTCTGAGTTCGTAATCGATGACCATGGGGTGTTACGGTTTGGGACTCGTCTTTGTGTGCCAGATTATGAGGGACTGAGACACGAGATCTTAGAGGAGGCACATCGGTCAGCACATAGTATTCATCCGGGTTCCACCAAGATATATCATGACTTGAGAGATGTTTACTGGTGGGAAGGGATGAAGAGAGATGTTATGGAGTCTGTTTCGAGATGCTTGACTTGTCAGCATGTCAAGGCCGAGCACCAGAGGCCGGCAGGAGAGTTACAGCCCTTGCCTATTCTGGAGTGGAAATAGGAGCAGATCTCTATGGATTTCGTTGTGGGTCTGCCCAGATCCAGCCGATAGTATGATTCCATCTGGGTGATTGTTGATCGATTGACGAAAGCAGCTCACTTTCTTCTGGTGAAGACAACTTATGGATACGCGCAGTATGCCCAGATCTATATTGATGAGATTGTGCGATTGCATGAAGTTCCGACTTGCATTGTGTCCGATAGGGGCACACAGTTCACCAGCCGATTATGGCAGAAACTTCATGAGGATCTAGGCACCCGATTGTGTTTCAGTACAGCTTTCCACCTGCTGACTGACAGTCAGTCAGAGCGGACCATACAGACTCTTGAGGTTATGCTTCGAGCTTGCAGTCTAGATTTCGGTGGCAGTTGGGATCGTCACTTACCCTTGATAGAATTCACTTACAACAACAATTTTCAAGAGACGATTCAAATGGCACCCTTCGAAGCTTTGTATGGGAGAAAGTGTTGATCGCCCATTTGCTGGACAGAACTCAGCGAGAGCCCGTTTTGGGACCGCAGCTAGTGCAGGAAACTGCAGAAAAGATCCAGTTGATACGAGACAGGATGAGAGCGGGCCAAAGCAGATAGAAATATTATGCTGATCGACGTCGTCGCAGACTTGAGTTTGATGTGGGAGACCATGTGTTCCTCCGTGTCTCTCCGATGAAGGGTGTGATGCGTTTCGGAAAAAAGGGGAAGCTCGGTCCCAGATATGTCGGACCCTATGAGATTCTGGAAAGGGTGGGTGCTGTAGATTATCGTTTAGCACTTCCACCAAGTTTTCCCGATGTACATCCAGTGTTCCATGTGTCTATGCTTCGCAAGTATCTTCACGATCCATCTCATATCATCCAGCATCAGTCTTTACAGCTTGAGCGGGATTTATCCTATACTGAGCAGCCGGTAGCTATTCTAGACCGGCAAGTAAAGAAGCTAAGATCAAGGATACTTCCATCCGTAAAGGTTCTTTGGCGAGGACCAAATAGCGAGGAGGTCACTTGGGAGGCTGAGGATGACTTACGGATGAAATTTTCGCATCTTTTTGAAGTTACGTGTACTTAAGTTTTAAATTCGGGGACCGAATTTTCTTAAGGGGGAATATTGTAACATTTTGAAATATTTTAGATAATTAATTATTTTATTTATTTAATTAAAAATGTTATTTTAATTTTATTGTAGTAAAAAGGGCCTTTTAATATGTAGTAGAATATTTTAGTAAAGAAAATAGTTTGTTTATATAATAATATGTGTCATGAGGGTTTTTTTTGAAAAGGTTAGCTTCCTTGTGTTAATTAATATTGTGTGAGGGTTTTTTTGTAAAGAGTGTTAGGTCATGGTTAAGGTTAATTTAAACTCATAGGATATCATAACATAGGATGAACATCAAGCCCACACATCCTACTTGCATGAACACACCACTCTATTTCATGGTGACACCTCCACCTAAGTTAATACATCATATCCTTACCTATTTCATAAGTGTTCAGATGGATATTAGGTTTAGAAAGAAAAATACTTACAAAAAAAGGGAAATCCTCTACCTCAATTTGAAAGAGAGAAGAAAGAAAAGAAGCTAGGTACCAAGTGATCTTTACCTCAACCCTCAAGCTATGACCTTTTGGGCTTATGCATCTTTGAAGGAACCTTTTAGTTAAACTTCTAAATTGGTATAATTTCCAACCCTGTAGTTTTTTTTAGTTCAATACTGTTTTAGTATAGATGTAAGATATCAGAAATATCGTATTTTGGTTAGGTTCTTGCTCTGTTTTGATCTGCTATAGTATAGTTAATCTATAACAAAATCAAGTAGTATAGTAGCCTTATAAATTGGATCTAGAATAACCACAAGAAACACGGACCCATTCCTTGAACATTTGACCGGCGACATTCCACAAAAATCCGAGCTCGCCGGTTTTTGTAGGGAGTTAGGTGTTGGGTTTTCTAGGGTAGCTCTCTGTTTATATTTTAGGGTGTCTGGTATTGTTAGTTTATGTTATGTATTCAATATATAAAATCTGGAAGCAAATATCTGTTTTGGGGTTAAAATTCTAAATACGATACGGATATATCGTGTCACGATTTCTGTTTTTGCCTGTTACGACCAGAATGGGGTTAGCTCCGGTTAACATAGGTTCAGTTAACTCACGATATTCTCACGTAGCACGTTTAGTATGTAAATCTTGTAGTTTCACGTTTTCGCCGTATCGGAGTTTAGCCATTTCTTATACAAAAGTTAAATTCGATATTAGGTTCGATCGCGGAGACTTCGGAGACCGCAAGAAAAGGAAAAGGATTGATGACATCCGAGTGACTTCGACATATTCCGGTGAATAGATTAAATATCTACCGGGGGATCTTTTATGGATGGCGTAATACGCCCGTAAATTGAAAATGGCTAATTAATTTCGTTTGCATTGTGTATATGTTTAAAACTAAGAAACTTAATCGTATGCATTCATATCTATAAAATTCCATTGTCTAACACTTGCTAGAACACTGCACTAATTATCGATGAGTCATGTTGCACATGCACATGCCTGCATATTACACTACACCTCATCGGTAATTGACATATCACGTATCACTTAGAACTTGCCATGTCTTATATGATTCCCTTCATACCATCAGCATTATTATTATTAATTGATACCTATCATGTCTTACTTTCAAATTGTTATAAATTGTAGCACAAGATGTATTGGACTTGAGAATTTCTGGATTTGAGTTTTATACATTATTAAGTATATCAATTGGTTCTTCATGATTGATGAGATATATCCACCATGAGATGTTGTTTTTATGATTTGGTTTTATTCCGGACCGAATAGTGGAGCTATACGGTTGTGGATTTTTACGCTATCCGGACTGAGTGAGGGAGTTATACAGTCGGATTCATGGTGGACCCGGTCGAGACCGAAGGGTAGGATAGCCGCATGTGAGGCGGGGAGCCTAGCGAGGATACTCGATACCGGAGATAATTATAAAACACGGCGGATATCTGATGGATACCGACCGACGTTACGGATCGACAGGATCGTTCGGGGAACGATGTCTGCTAAAACAGAAGATTTGTGTTCATTTTGGACACGGAAAATGAATCTTAAATTGGAAATGACTGATATTCAGAGATATTTGATGAGATTTCAGTATTTTGTAATACATTTGTTTAGTACATATTCATGCATCCATGTGATACAATATATCATGCTTATCTTATCACTTTTACCATTATTCCGGCATGCTTACAATATCACTGTTAGATGTTAGTTTTACTCACTGAGTTATCAACTCACCCCCGTTGTGCCTTAGTTCCTTGCAGGAGACGCGTGGACGCATAGCAGCAGTGCGGATCCACTTGTCTGCTTATATCGCTTACTTTGCTAGGCGGGTTACCTGCGTAGTAACCTCCTATTTTTGGTATATGTATATTCGATCTAGTAACTTAACATCAGACCCTCTATATTGACTTAGAACGAAATATGTTTGTATATGTTTTATTTTGATCGAGTGAGATCGTTTAGTTGTGTTAAGTTATGTTTCCTTTACTTATGCATGAAATTCTTCGCCTGAGCATCGTATTGTTGTTGCGTATTGATTTCCGCTATTTGGCGTTATTTTGCTCCCAACTAGGGACGCAACTTATTTAAACATTGTGTAACTGCTTTTATTAACGATTAAAAAGGAGGTGTTGTTGATCATTTTAAATGCTAAAAAATCAGTTGTTTAGATTTCATTTCTTAAAAATCATTCGGCATGCTACCTCATTCTTTTACTTAGAACTAAAATTTCCTTAATTCCGCAAAAAGTGTTTTTGACCTTGGTTTCTGGCTTACTCAGATTGTGTCGACATCTTTAGATGTCATACAATCTAAGTGCCGGTCACATCCAAATTTCGGGTCGTGACAAGCGCCCAGCGCCTCACGTGGGCACCGCAAAAGAGAAGAAAAGAGTCCTTAGCACTCCACCGGTAGTCCAAAACGGCTGAGTGTTCAACACTCATTGGGCAGCACCCAGCGCCTCACGTGGAAGCCATAAAGAGTGCTTAGCACTCCATATAAAAACAAAACGAGTAAAGTGTTCAACACTTATTGGGCAATGCCTATGACTGAAAGCTCCACATGATTATATGTGGGCGTCAGAACTCATATAAGTGGTCAGCACTTTTTGCATAAAAACGAGGGACTAAATAAACAGAGCCCAAACAAGTGCTTAACACTTTTTCACAAAAAAAGGGAGACTAAGCAGACTAAATCCCAAAATGGCTATGTTTCTAAAGTCTTGCAACCAAATGCTCTGTTGTTAGGTCTTAAATAAAGAAGATCCTAAAATATTTTTAAGTGGATCTTAGTCTCAAATTGGACCAACGTATTCTTAACAAAGAAATCAATCGAGCCCATATGCTCTCGATTTTCAAGGTCTCAAATATGACAAAAAAATCTTAAGCCCACAACAAACCCTTTTCCCTCAAATACGGGATTTGGTTCAAGGGTATATCTCTTCACACCTCTGATACATGTCGTTGTAATTCTCCAACGTCTTCAGAGAGGTGGCGAGTCCCAACGACCAATAACTTCTTCATGCATTGACGTGCATGCCTCAAATTTGATTGTGCCCTAAATTGGGCACATTCCATATCTCCATTGTTCACTCTACCACGTAACAATTACACGTGCGCATAGGGTGAATGATAGACCGAAATGTCCCTAAACAAATATCCGCCTCTAAAATGGCGATAAAGGACCAAAACGTCCTTAAAACTAACATTTCGCCTCAAACACGGTGATAATGGACCGCGATGTCCTTAAACTAAAATAATCAAGCTCGAATGCTCATATGTTTAAGTTGATCTTATTCTCAAACCAGATTAACGATCCTTAAATCAAACCAAACCCAAATCTAAAAAATATACGGATTTGGACTAATCCACGCCCTACGGGAGACGACATAAATTAGTCTCCGTATACAATCCATGTGCAACCAAACTAAAACAAAAATACACACACGACACGAAGTGAATTTCCGGAGCAGGAGAAACTGGTAATCGCGATGCGGTAACGTAATTAACAGCAGAGGCTTGCTCCTGCAGGGAAGAGCGTTCCCACAATCAAAAACCCCTCATAAACGAGGAGGAATCTGACGAAGTCTGCTACAACGGCCGCATCTGTCCAAACCTCCGATATACGATGCCATAAATCAACTTGGCATATTCGGAGAGGTGGACGGATAAATCCAAATAGCATCTGCCCCCAGGATTCAGGCCGGACGTCCTGACGTCCCCGTCCGTCTTCCGGCAGTGAACAGTCTGCATCTCTCTCTACTAGCCCAAGGATGTGCGATAATCCGCGCCATCCAATAGCGGGTTCCCCAAACGGGTTATAGAGGCATAATCGCAAAGAATTGTGAAATACAATTCAAAAGAAAACCGGGTTTTTATATTAAATGGTATTTTGATGAAATATTGTAACTGTAACCAAAAGTATGCTCAAAGGGTATCGTCCTATGGAAACATATGTGTATGTGAGGGGTAGGTCATTATCCCATGATGTTTTCTAAAGGTATATTTACCAAAAGTACTAAAAGATGAATATATTAAGTTCATGGTATTTTAACATAAAAGTTAATTTAAGGTTATGTTTCATGATATTTTAGGTTACAATTTATTCTTAACATTTATATTAGTGTTATAAAGATTGTGTGAAAGTTGGATGAACAATATGTATGTAAAAAGGTGAGTTTTAGAAGATTGACATCGGTATTAACTCCACTTACCGATGTTTGTTTTGAAAAGAGATTTCAAAGAGAAAAAGAAAGATTGGGAGGGACTTACAAGCTAGATGGATGAAGAGGAGGTAGATGGAGAGGGGGTAGTCGCCATTGCATCGTGGGGTCGCCGGAATTGCCTCAATTCCTCGTCGGAAATTGGTCGTTGGCTGACTCCACTTATACTCTTCTTGTACTTGAGAAAATGTGATAGTTTTGGCTAGAATTTTCAGAATGGGGAAGGGCTAGGGAATAAGCTATTATTTATAGTGTGAAATTAGGGTTTTGGAAATGAAAAAATGAATTAAAATGCATTTAAATTTGATTTTAAGGTGAAATTGAAGTCTCTGTTTAAATTCAGAGTAATCAAACTGTGCAGGGGTGATGGGGGTAGGCCAAGGGTTTTGTGGGCAAAGTGTAACATTTCAGAAAAATAAAATATTATTTTTGGAAATTTATATCATTAAATAATAAATATTATGAATATCTAAAGGATACGGTATAATTAAAGACCGATAATTTGGGAAATATTGGGAAACCTCATCTGAATATTGATTTTGAAAGGATATCATATGATTTAGGCAAATTATAAATTTTTATAATTAATTAAATACAAGTTTATTTCTAAACTTGATTAGTGTTCACTAATCACACATTGATTGTGTTTTGTGCATGTGACATGCACCATATCATATTTGCTAGCATTTGTTACATCCATTTTTACCATATATTCTTTTTATTTGTACCATGGTTTGGTTTTAATTGAGTGATAAAGAAAAGAAAAAGGAAATTAGAAAAGAAAAGAAAAGGGAAAAGAATAGATTAAGGAGGTATAGGCAAAAGAGAGAAGAGAGAGATAGGTGAGGGGTTCTTTGACCCTTGGCTTATTTTCCCTTCGCTTCATTTTTCTTCATTCCTCTCCTCTACCATGGCTGCCTTCCATTCTCCACCTCCTTTACCCCTTCATATCAACCCCAAAAATGCATCAAAACCTTACACCCTTCTCACAAAAAATGTGCACAAGCTCACTACAAGCATTAGGTATCAAGAAAGTTGAGATTTTGAGCTCTAGGGGATTCTTGGGTGACAAATGAGGTATAATTCAAGACTTCTAGCTAAGTTTCTAGTATTTCTTATTTTTTAGTACGGTTTAGAGTTAAGATGTGGTGTTTTAGTGAGGTTTAAGAATTCCAAGTTGAGGTTAGGGTTGGATTTGAGTTGAGATGGTGTAATTGAACTTTAGTGGTGACCCTAAACCCCCCCTTAGTGTCTAAAACCCAGATCATACCTGAACTGAGCCCTAAAACTTGGAATTGAAACTTTCCGTATTGGTTTTGTGAAAATGTGAGGCCTACAGGGAATCTGGAGTGATCCGAGGCCATTACTGGAAAAACTAGCAACCCCACTAACCTAGATGGACCACTAGAAGGCCACCCTGGAAGTACGAGCCCAAACAAAGATATCCAAACCGAGCTGGCCAGAATTTTGGCACATGTGGCCGGCCAAAGTTTATGGGATGATGCTAGGTTTTGGTCTGTAGCTCATATACCTCCTATAAAAGACCCCAGTATTGTTTGTTTAACTAATTTTTACCTGAAACAAAATCTTGAGAACGATTACTGAGTTGCTGTTTTGTGTTTCATGGTTTTCATGACTTGGTTTTAGGTATTTGAATATGGATTTGGTCGTCGGACGTTTGTACGTCGACGACGAGGGTTATTTGGCTATTTTTGCTTCCGTAGGCTATAGGTTCTAACCTATAGGCACCTTGCGTGTCGTTTTGGATTTGGATCGGATTTTAATATGATACGATGTGTTATGATATGTAGGTACCCTCACTTGGACTTCGGGTGATGAAGAAGAGGATTGCGACATCGACGTCGGCAAGCAAGGATCAAGGTGAGTAGATATATATCTACGGGGGAAGTCGGGTGGATGGCGTATAGCACCCCCGCAGTTTCGTAGTGCAGTATGCAAATGCGTTATATCTATATACTTATGTGTTATTATAAGATGTGTATACTTAGCTAGAATTGTTTTAGGTGACCTTGGGTTAGTGTTTAGCGTATTTGGAAGTTAATGCTATAGTCTAGTGTTAGTCGCGAAACCCTAGAGTAAGGATTTGCACACACGCACACGCACACGCATACATTTGTTTTACTTGTACGTATATGGGGATATAGATATATATATATATATATACTTATATGTTGTGAGTATGTATATATATATATGTATGCATATACATGGATGATGAGGATAGTAAATGGACTTGAAGATGAGTCGATGTGATTGGGCATGATGCCACGAGATCGGTGATGTGACTTTATTCGTATTATGAGATATGACATGATGTTATAGCGGGTCTTTAGGCGAGGTGTTTTCAGACACACGCACATATATATGTTGATGGTATCGGTGTGTACTAGACTTTAGATCTGTACCCCTAATTCAGGATATGATGATAAGGATACCAGATGAATAATGAGATAAATGTGATATTCGACCCGCACCCAGATTTGGGATGCCGTACGATGGATTTACTGTACATGATATAATTATGATGATAGATCCGCACTTTTGACTCGAGGATGTCATATTATATATTGTATCGTACGTGATACTATTGAGGCGGGATCACCGACTGCTATATATATATATATATATATATATATATATATATATATATATATATATCGACCCAGACTTAGGTGGTTTTACTTACCTTTCGATTAATCTGTTAGTTTAGTACTGTAGTTTACTTATTAGAGGTTAGACTGGGCTCGAGTCATACTTATTTCTAAAACTAATGAATCGTGAGTATTTTAAAGACAGGCCAAGGGATACTACGAAGATTTATGTTTTGTGTCGATGCTTGATACAGATTTTATGTTGATTTCATTGATGATACCTCGATTTATATATACAGAAATCTCACTAAATAAAGAAAACAGTTTTCTCATTCATAATGTATTCTGTTTTCATTTCGATGCATTCATACATCATATATATGATATGTTGCTACCTGGGGCACTGACACGAGCATGTAGTATTACACTTATGTTTAGATGGTACATGATTATATATTGAGGTTATATATTATCGTATGATCTAGGATTGAATCATACATACGATTTCTGCTCGGTGATGTTTTCTACTCACGAGTTGGCAACTCACCCCCGTTGTGCCATAGTTTCTTGCAGGTTTTGCCGTGCATGTTTCCTTGGCGGCTTTGCTGGCACACCGCTTCTTTCCGGGTGATTTCTTGGTAGGTGGGTTCACTTGCATCATGACCACCATTGTACTGTATTTACATTCTGTTGTATCTAGTAAACTCCATCAAGCAGACTTGTATATTATGTCAGACTTAGAAAACCAGTTGTTATTCTTTCGACCTTAGAGTCGCGCTTGTATTATTATGGTTTTCTTAATGATTTTGGGTTTCCTTTTGAGTTTTGATCCTCGCCCTTTGGCGTTGTATATTATATTGCTTCTGTAGTTGTGACCGCCAATTGGCGAAGAGTTAGCTCCCGCTTGGGGATGCCTTTATTCATTATGCATGTTTGTACCCGTTTGGGTCCAGTATTTACAAAGGAAACTCTGTCGAATTTTTCAGAAAAGGATTTGATGTTTTTAAAGATGCATACTACGGCTTATGCTATTAAAACCACTCGCTTTAAAACAAGTTTTCCTTCACCTCTTCTTTAAAATGGTTTAGATTTCAGGGCTTTTGGCTTACTTGAATTAGATGGGGTCCTATAGACTTCATATGATTCAAGTGCCAGTCACGTGCTATTTCGGGTCGTGACAAAGTTGGTATCAAAGCACTAGGTTTAACCTTGGTTCAAGTCTATGTTTGACTATGCGGAGTCTAGGGCGTATATATATATATTCGGAACCTAAGCTTGACCTTACGGAACTTAGACTTGGTCGAGGGGGTATTAGACCCGAACTTTCGTCACTTAGGTTGACCTTGGTTGACGGAGTAGGTGACTTAAGTAGAGTGACATACCGTGTGTATGTTCCGCGGCATACTTACGATACGCTAGTCCGCTTAAGAAGCCTGAGGATGTACATTTCGTTGCACAGTATTATATTCATTCTTATGACCTATCCTCATCGATATCGGTTTATGTTTTTTGCTGCCACGATTACGCGTGCAGAGAGAGCTGCGGCTAGTGTTACCGTCAGCACGAGCTCATCACGGACGAGGATTGACCAGGGCGTGATTCCAGGGACACACGATTGCATAGATGTATCGTCCTATTGTATTCTCGCGCCATGAGCGTTTGATGGATCGCTTTTACAAAATTTCTCAAACGTATAGATCAGCACCAAAGGATTGGGCCACTGATAGAGGCTGGCTAGAATGTGATGACCGTCAATCCACCGACTATTTTTGATGATTGAGGCACTATTTAGCATGCGGACGAATGAGCCAGTTGTTGCTGCAAATGACGAGATATCACCCCAGATGTTTGAAGCTAATACAGCATGAGTTGTACTTATAGATATAAAAGAAGATCGCTAGTCACCCTTGGATGAATGACTAGGACATGTGGTTCGTTCGCTTACCCCGATTCGAGGTCATCAGATTGATTGGTTCCAGCTTGAGAACACTTCACGCAGGTACGTTGAGAGTCGATAGAAGACGATTGAATGTCAGAAGCCCATTTTCCAAGTTTAAGGTATTCGGAAAAAATGCAAGTAATTCCGTGGACCCTCTAGAAGAATGAAATCTGTTCATATCAGATTAGTGCATTTTCATACCGCCCAATTTTTATCATATTGCTTATCGGTAGGTACTCTTGAGCCGTGTTTGCTAGTCAATTGCAGGATACAGGTTCTCGGCTCTTAACAATGAAATTCATGGAAAAACACGACAAAATCCGGGTTCCTGCCAACCACAGATAAAACACGGGTCTCCGCTCTTTATCCGTCTGTTGCCACACACCAGTTTAAGAGACAAAATGGCAAATCAATGTCACTTTCATGCACAAGGCTCAATGGCAACACAAGATCCAAGAAATCTACGCGGAGCTCGAGAAAATCATGACAAAAAGATCCATATCCAATCACCTTTTGATCAACAGAAATTCTGGAAAAATCGTGAAGCAATTCTGAGAAAAGTCATATACCAGACTAATGGGCACAGCAGAACAGGAAAAGCCACCAAAAACGATGGACTAATTCCTCTAAAGTGCCGCGTTTCCGCGGCAATAGCAGGCTTAGGCCGCGGAACCGCGGCCGTACTGTGGCGGCAGAATGTCAAACTTTGGGGGTATTTTGGTATTTGCATGTAGAGGCAGAATTTTGCCCTAGATTTTCAGTTCCCTGCCTATAAATAGCCCAGAACCTTGTGAAGCCAAGGGTGCATAATCTTGTATTTTTCTAGGTTTAGAATACTTGTTTCTTCTTCCTCTTCTCATCTCTTCTCCATTGAAAATCTTGTAGTGAGCTTTTGTGAGTGAAGAATGTTGAATAAAGAAGAACCTTTTACCTATCATGCTTGTCTTGTTCTTTAGTTAACTTGTTAATTGTTGTAATTTCATTTGTTAACTTAGTTGTTGTTATTTCTTATTGTTTCTTTCTTCTCTCTTTTTCTTTATCCTTAAAACAACCATGATGCTTACGCTTGATCCTTGCCAAGGTGAGGTCGCAAATAGCTAGTTGTTATCTTCTAATCTCTTTCTTTCTATCTTCCTCTTTTGTTTTGTTTTCTTTTCATTATGATGTGTGAGTAGTTTCATACTTGTTAGGGTAGGATAAGGGAAGTTTGAGAGAAGGAAATCTCTCTCACTCTTTCCTTGCCCAACATCTTAAATCGACTCCCGTTAATTGAACCACAATCCACTCCTTACGGCACCCTATCCTACATGATAGCGGTGATTCCGTAGTGAGACCGGTTGTTGTTGAATTAACCAGAGGTTATTGCTAAGAGCCAAGAACGGACGGACAAGCACCAAAAGGAAGAACTTAAGCGTTGGAAAGCCTAGCTTATACTCGCAAGTTCCTTCCTAGTCGTGCTAATCCCCGTTGTTGCCGATTACCGTAACACCGACATTAAGAGGGGCAACGAAAGAAGTGGGAGACTCCTAACTCAAACTAACCTAATCCTAACCCTAACAAGCTCTCTTTACATATCATTTTACCACTTAGATAATCACAAAAAAAATCTGGACCTTCGGACTTAACTCGTTAAAACACATAGAAAAAGATTCCCATCTCCCTGCGGACGACCCGTACTCAACCGGCTAGCTACAACCGAAACCGTCTTGATTGCTGTAATTCACTAAAATTTGAACACGCAGAATCTCTACCAATCAAATGGCGCCGTTGCCGGGGAGACGGTAGTTTATTTCTTTGTGTATTTTCGGGTTAACTTGTAAATATAAATATAACCAAAAAAAATATATATACTTTGTAAAAAATTCATTTTATTATTTTTGATTAGTTTTTGTGCAAGTGTGCAGGAAAATACGAAGTTCGAGTTCGGTGCCCAAGACGTGGGATAATACGAAATTCAAGTTCAGTGCCAAAGACGTGGGAAGATAGACCCACATTTCGCGGCTACACCGCGACGGATCAAAACGAAGCAAACGGTCTACTATAAGATTCTGGAGCAGTTCCAGTGAACAAATCAAGATTCAGGACATACAGATAAGAAGAGAACACCAAAAGAAGCCCAAAACAGAAAACTGAAGCCCCAACTCCCCAGTACTGCCGCGGAACCGCGGCATAAGCAAGCTTAGGCCATGGAACCGCGGCCGTTTAAGGGATTCAGTGTGCCAAAATTTTTGGGTGAGTCTCTCTTCTCTCTCCCACTCCTCTGGACTCCAATAAACTGTGTTTTCTGCAGCATTCTTTGTGCAAATTCTCTTCCCCCTTCCAATAAACTGTTCTTGTGCAGGATTCTTTGCGCCGCGCTAAAAATAAAAATTGTTTGCAGTTGATTTGTTACCGCTTTGCATTCATTAATACGGACTTAAGGGGCTTGAAACCAATTCAGATTGGGTGGGGATTTCATCACCCTTCCCAGGACCCCAGAAATCACAAAAAGCATATGCATTGACCATTGTTAAATTAAAAAAATACTAGACTCAGCCCTAAGGACTTCGCGCTCATTAGGACAGAGGACTAATTACAGGCATCGGCCGTTTATCCTATCCTGACTTTGCGGTGTCTAGGCAAGTGTGAAGAAGGCAAGTGGTTATTTAATTAAGGAACTTCGCGAAAGCGTTGGACAACCTCCCACTTACCTGGCACTTATCTGGCCGCAATTGGCGGAGAAGAGGCGGTTTGAGGTCCTGTTTCTAGTTCTTTGGAACAGTTAGGAGCTGTCTAGTTGACCTAGGTGACCACTAGATCTAGGTGTAATTGTGCATATCTTGTTTGTGATTGCTTAAATCCGTAAGTCCGTACATATTTCTGTAAAGCTCTTTCTACCAAAAAAAAAAATCAAAAACTTTTATAAAAACTTGCCCTTTGTCACCTTTCTCCATTGACGTTTTCTTACCCTCACCTTCTCCGCTTTGACTATACTAAACTCGTTTAGTGTATGTCCGCTTGGACTCGGGACACTAGCGCCCGCCTAGTCCGCGTTACGTTAGTCGCTACCGACTACGCGATCGACTCAGACGTCGAAACTCCGTCCACTCCTCTTTCACCTTTACCTTTGCCGGCCAACTCCGACGTTGACCGGAATTCTGTTCATACATCTTCACCTTCACCTTCACCAACCTCTTCTTCCGCGATGTCAGGATTTAATCCGAACATCTCTTTGACTACCCCTGGATTGGCTCCACCTCCTACGGAGACCAATAACCCACCACCACCGCCTGTTGTAGCTCCGCAGCGAATTGCGCTCCAGGATCGTTTCTATCCCACCCGTTCTGCACTTCCCACCTGCCTTTCTCTTCCACCGGCCAATGGAGATAATTTTGAAATTAAGCCCCACTTCATCAACATGCTTCCACGATTTCATGGGCTTGAATCTGAAGATGTCTATATCTTCATCAACAAATTTCAAAACGTCTGTGCCATGATGAAAACTACCCAACTGTCGGACGATGCTATACGCCTACGGGTCATTCCGTTCACTTTATACGATCTTGCTGAAAAATGGCTGTATAGCACCGCTTCCCATTCCATAACCAGTTGGGACGAGTTTGTAAAAGCATTTCTAAAGAAATTTTATCCGAATCATAAAACCGCAAGGATCCGAAATGAAATCAACCAATTCTCTCAGCTTCCTTCTGAACCCTTCTGGAAGTGCTTTGACCGGTACAAAGACCTTCTTGTTCAGTGTCCTCACCACGGTATAGAGAAATGGCAACTTTGCCAAATCTTATACGAGGGCCTGAACCCAGTAACGAAGCAGTTGTTGGAAACTATCTGTCAGGGCCACTTCCTATCGAAATCTGACGAGGAAGCGTGGCAGTTCTTTGACGACCTTGCGGAGCAAACGCTGCAATGGGAGAGCACCAGACCGACTTCTTCTTCTTCTACCTCCACTTCTACCAGTCATTCTAGGGTAGGAATTCACCAACTTGATGTCTCTATTGCGATGAAAGCTGAAATGGCTGCAATAACAAGAAAGCTTGAAGCGATAGAGAGCAAATTTTCTTCTCCTGCTCCTACCCCTGTTCTCCCCCTTCGTACCATTTGCGCTTGTTGTTCCGATCCTTTTCACTTGACCGAAGAGTGTCCTTACAATCCACCATCGCAAGGACAGGATCAGGTTAATGCTGCATTCCAGCAAAGACCGAGGAATGATCCATACTCTTCCACCTACAATCCCGGTTGGAGGAACCACCCCAATTTCGCCTGGAATCAGAATCAGAATCAATTCCAAGGCAACAATTTCCAAAGGCCCCCTCCGCCGCAACAACAAGCGCAACAACAAACTCAATTTCAGCAGCCCTTCCAACCCCAACCTTTTCAAAATCAGACGAACAACTTTGCACCCAACAATTCTTTTCCACCAAACAACTTTGTTCCGTCAAACAACGATAAGGTTTCCTCGCTCGAACGAAGTCTGGAGGCGTTCGTCAAACAATCGACACAATCCACTGCCAACATCCAGTCTTCCATTCAGTCCTTAGTGCAACACACTGCCGTACACGGGCAAAGCATCAAAACCATCGAGGCCCAGATTGCACAGCTGAATGCGGCCTTAAGCGAGCGAGAGAAGGGGAAGCTCCCGTCCCAACCACTCCCAAATCCCGGTCACCCACAGAATGTACATGTTGCTCTTGAACAACAGAACCATAATGTGAGTGCCGTGACCATATTAAGATCGGGAAAGATGCTGCAAAACAACATTGGCACGCGGATCAACGATGACACCCCGGCCGCCGCTTCTTCTTCTTCTTCTCCTGCTTCTTCGTCTTCTGAGCCTATTCTCCATTCTTCAAAAGGCTCTCCTTCTTCTCCTTCTTCTTCTTCTGCTCTGAACGGACCCGCCTCTCACTCCACGAAAACACCTGTTCTGGGATCCGTTCCGACTCCACAATCTCCTCCACTAGCATTAGACTCAACCAATTTTAAAAATGTCCCATTTCCAAACCGGTTGAGGTCTAATAAACAAAATCCTCAAATGGAGAAGATTCTGGAGTTATTTAAGCAGTTTAACATTAACATTCCTCTTTTAGATGCCGTCCAACAAGTCTCATCCTACGCGAAAATCTTAAAGGACTTGTGCACGAAAAAGAAGAAGTCTCAAGTACCAAAGAAAGTTTTCTTGGCTAGTGCTGTGGGTGATGCTCTTACCCAATCTTTACCACAAAAACGGAAGGACCCTGGCTGACCTACGATTTCTATTACCATTGGGGATAAGAACATCAACCGCGCACTATTAGATCTTGGTGCCAGTGTTAACCTGCTTCCGTACTCAGTATACGAGCAATTAGGCGTAGGAGAGCTGAAACCCACACACTTCACTCTCCAAATGGCCGACCGATCGATCACCCATCCTAGGGGTGAGCTAGAGGATGTGTTAATCAAAGTCGGGGACTTCATATTCCCCGTTGACTTCATTGTATTAGACACACAGCCTGTAGCTAACCCCCGGAATCAAATTCGGGTGATACTCGGTCGCCCATTTCTCGCAACCTCAAATGCTGTGATCAATTGTCGCAATGGTTCGATGAACCTCTCTTTTGGAAACATGACAATTGAATTCAACATTTTTAGGTTGGGGAATCAGCCTGCCGAACCTAATGCTCATATACTGGACGTCTGCTCGATCCAGGAGATCACCCCAGAAGAGTGTGAATTTGAGGAGTTTCTGTTCGAACACGATAATCTTGACGCCACTAGTGCGTTCCTCTTCGAACCTGCTGCTGTTTCTGCGCCCGACAACGACTACGAGTGTTTCACGTTCTCGAACGATCTTAGCCGCGCACAACCCGAGTTTGAATCTTTCGAATTTCCGGATGAGTTACCTGAACCATCCGACTCGGTCGCTTACACTCGTTTTGAACCTTTGCTGGAATCTTTTGAGTTCGAGACCGTTTCACCAATCTTGCCTTCCATCATTTCACCTCCAACGCTCGAACTCAAGCCTTTGCCGTCTCACCTTAAGTACGCTTACTTTGGTGAGAACGAGACCCTTCCTGTCATCATCTCGGCTTCTCTAGCTCCAGAGCAAGAGAAAGCCCTTCTCGCGGTCTTGCACAGCAACAGGCAATCTTTTGGCTGGTCCATGGCGGACATCAAGGGGATCAGTCCCATGATCGTTGAGCATCACATTCATCTGATGGATGATGCCAAACCAGCCCGGGATCCACAAAGACGGCTCAATCCAGTCATGAAAGAGGCTGTGAAGAAGGAGATCGTAAAATGTCTAGATAGTGGTATCATTTACCCTATCTCTGATAGCCAGTGGGTGAGCCCCATTCATGTTGTCCCCAAGAAGTCGGGCATCACGGTCATAACCAACGAGGCGAACGAGTTAATCCCTACTCGCACCCAAACTGGGTGGCGAGTATGCATTGATTACAGAAAACTCAACGCCGCAACGCGGAAAGACCACTTTCCGCTACCTTTCATTGACCAGATGCTTGAACGATTGGCCGGACACGAGTACTACTGCTTTCTTGATGGCTACTCCGGCTATAATCAAATTCCCATCGTCGAAAAAGACCAGGACAAGACCACTTTCACTTGTCCTTTCGGCACGTTTGCATATCGTCGCATGCCCTTTGGGTTATGCAATGCGCCTGCTACCTTCCAGCGGTGTATGATGGGAATCTTCTCAGACATGGTGGAAAAATTTCTGGAGATCTTCATGGATGATTTCTCCATCTTCGGCGATTCCTTCAACGAGTGTTTGCTGCATCTTGACGCTGTCCTTACCCGATTTAAGGACAAGAATCTCACTTTGAATTGGGAGAAGTGCCACTTCATGGTGCACGAAGGTATTGTCTTAGGACAAATCATCTCGCAAAATGGCATAGAGGTTGACAAAGCGAAGATTGAGGTCATTTCCAATCTCCCTCCTCCCCGATGCGTCAGAGATATCCGAGCCTTCCTTGGCCATGCCGGTTTCTATAGACGGTTCATCAAGGACTTTAGCAAGATTGCTAGGCCCTTGACTCTTTTGCTGGCCAAGGATACGCCATTCGACTTCAACTCGAGCTGTGTGACTGCATTCAAGTCATTGAAAAGCTCACTCACTTCTGCTCCCGTTCTTTCTTCGCCTGACTGGACGCACCCATTTGAGATTATGTGCGATGCATCCGACTTTGCCATTGGTGCTGTCCTTGGACAACACATCAACAAGATGCCGCACGTAATCTATTATGCGAGCCGAACCCTGAACGACGCCCAACTCAATTATACAACAACTGAGAAGGAATTCCTGGCTGTTGTATTTGCTTTAGAAAAGTTCAGGCCCTACCTCATCGGCTCTCCAGTCATTGTCTACACCGACCATTCTGCTCTGCGCCATCTTTTTGCGAAGAAAGATGCAAAATCTCGGTTAATCCATTGGATCCTCTTGCTTCAAGAGTTTGACCTTGTCATTAAGGACAAACGAGGATGTGAAAACGTAGTTGCCGACCATCTCTCACGACTTCCTTCTTCACCTTCGTTTCCAATTCCGATCAACGACGTTTTCCCGGATGAACAGCTCTTGACAGTATCTTGCGAACCCTGGTTCGCAGATATTGTGAACTATTTGGCCACGGGATTAATACCGACTGAATGGTCAAGTCAGGACAGACTTCGCTTCTTATCCCAAGTAAAACACTTTTACTGGGACGAACCCTATTTGTTCAAGTACTGTCCCGACCAGATTATTCGTCGGTGTGTCCCTGATGAGGAATTTAAGAGTGTGCTGTCATTTTGCCACGATCAAGCGTGTGGCGGGCATTTTGGCCCCAGAAATACAGCTGAGAAGATCTTGCAATATGGTTTCTACTGGCCACAACTCTTCAAAGACGCTCATGACTATTGCAAGACTTGCTCCCGGTGCCAACACTTGGGCCGGATATCCCGGAGGAATGAGATGCCGCTCCAACCGATCTTGGTTGTGGAGATTTTCGACGTTTGGGGGATAGATTTCAAGGGGCCGTTTCCCAGCTCTTTCGGGAACTTGTACATTCTTCTCGCTGTTGATTACGTCTCTAAATGGGTCGAGGCTGTGCCCAGCCGGACTAACGACAACAAAGTTGTCATTAGGTTTCTTAAAGAAAACATTTTCTCCCGTTTTGGGCACCCCCGAGCGATCATTAGTGACAATGGAAGTCATTTCTGCAATAAGACTTTCGAGGCCTTGATGCGGAAATATTCCATTAATCATAAGCTTTCCACGCCCTACCACCCCCAAACCTGCGAGCAGGCCGAAGTTTCAAATCGGCAAATCAAGCAGATACTGGAGAAGACGGTTTCCAAGAACCGTAAGGATTGGTCGCTAAAACTCACTGATGCCCTTTGGGCATTTCGAACCGCTTATAAGACCGACCTTGGCATGTCTCCCTATCGGCTTGTGTACGGAAAAGCCTTCCACCTACCTGTCGAAATAGAGCATCGCACATTTTGGGTGATAAAGGAGCTAAATCTGTCTCTCGAAGATGCGGGCAGCCATCGGAAGCTGCAGTTAAATGAATTGAGCGAGCTTAGGGATGAGGCTTATGATAACGCGGTTGTCGTTAAAAACCGAACGAAGGTGTTTCACGATAAACACCTTTTGCGCAAAACTTTCGTACCTGGTCAACAGGTATTGCTTTACGACACCCGACTACAATTCCATCCAGGAAAGCTCAAATCTCGCTGGAAAGGGCCGTATTTTGTGCGGAATGTGTATCCGCATGGCGCTGTGGATTTGGAAAATCCAAAGGACGGTTCATTTTTCAAGGTGAACGGACACCGACTTAAACCGTACCTTAGCGCCGAACCAACAGAGGAGCTCCTGTTCTTACAGGAGCCGGTCTACCCTGCATAATCTTCCTCTGCCTACCTCCAAACTTCGGTTATCCAGCCAAGAACAAGTGGACATTGTTCCAAATAAGTTTAGGGGTATATATATACCATTTTGTATATATTTGTGGATATTCTTTTTCTTTTCTTTTCTTTAAAAACAAAAACAAAAAAAATTGTATATCCCTAACCGACAATTTTGACCCTTCAAATGATCTCTTCATACAATGACAGTGAGGACACTGTCCAGTTTAAGTTTGGGGGTACACTCGGTACGCATTTCTTACCTTCGCATTCATATGTATATTTTGCATCTGCATATTAAAATCCATAAATCCATAAAAATCTGAAAATTTTCTAAAAATATAAAAACTTTTTTGTCAAGTTAGCTAGTAGGAGGACTCTGATTCAACATTTCGACGGTTTTGTTTGATAAAATAAGAATAAATAAATCTTATGTTTAGATTTTAAAAACCTGAAAGATAACTCTCCTTTGAAGTTAACTATAGCTGATATACGTCTTTACATCACACTACACGTGCCGTGAGTTTTTGGGAATTAGAAGACAAGTCTTTTTATGTCTAAAAACTTTTAAATGGATAAATGATTTTCTGAGGATCAAATAGGTTTGTTCTGAAATAAGTAATATCAAGAATAGTTTATGAAGTAAAGCGAATATGAAGGAATATTATTGATGCCGTAATTGGAACTAAGTCTGAAAAATAACCCATCTGAAACTTGATTGGAATGATTACACACCAAACCCACTAAACACGTCTTTTATCCAAAAAAAATAATTGAACTGCCGGCTATATCTCCGTTCGTATTAAATCATCATGATTTTCACGCCCAACTGTCTTTTGTTTGTGGACCTAGGTAACTTGAGTAATTAAGTCCGCTGGGGTGTTTCTATACCTAATGCCCTAAAGCCAACTGGTTTGGGTGTATTGGCCCAAAGCTCGCTAAGAAGCCTAGAAAGTCCAGATTAAAACAAAGTCAAGCAAGTGTTCTCTCCGAGTTAAAATTCCTAACGGTTCTTTGTGTGAGAATAATCTTGATAAAAGACAGGCTTTTAAAAAATTTTAGCGGAGATATGAAGGTTTTATTCTATGATAAAGACTATTGCACGTTCACAGAGGTGTGTATGAAATGAAAATAAGAAAAAGGTGGAGTGAAAAATAAGACCTAGTTTCCTGTTAGGGAAGATAGAAATTCTGAAGTTGAAACCTTACTGGAAAACGAAACTTGAAAAATACTTAACTCTTTATAAAACTTATGTGATCCTTTCAAAATTCTTATCTAGGCTTTATTGTGTGATATGATGACTTTATTCGATCCTTCTGAAACTTAACGACACTATTTGCACTACACGTAAAGACATATAAAATCTGTAGTTAAATAAGAAGCGAGGTGTGAAAAATAAAGGTTCGATAGTCTTGACTTAGGATAATAGAATTGTTATTTTCTGAAACAAAACTTTAGGGTTTGAATCTTAGTTATTTTATAAAACTAGCTTGACCGGATTTTGTGGGTAGTATCCGCTGAAAACCCTCAGGAGACAACACTCCTCCTACTAGGGACACCTAAAGATTTAACGGCTTGTTGCACATGCTCAGTGCAATCGTGTTCCCTGCGAAAGTGAGGTTAGGAAATTTTTTGTGAATAAATTGGCTTTGCCCTGGACGAGCAAATGATAAGTTTGGGGGTATTTGTTCATATCAGATTAGTGCATTTTCATACCGCCCAATTTTTATCATATTGCTTATCGGTAGGTACTCTTGAGCCGTGTTTGCTAGTCAATTGCAGGATACAGGTTCTCGACTCTTAACAATGAAATTCATGGAAAAACACGACAAAATCCGGGTTCCTGCCAACCACAGATAAAACACGGGTCTCCGCTCTTTATCCGTCTGTTGCCACACACCAGTTTAAGAGACAAAATGGCAAATCAATGTCACTTTCATGCACAAGGCTCAATGGTAACACAAGATCCAAGAAATCTACGCGGAGCTCGAGAAAATCATGACAAAAAGATCCATATCCAATCACCTTTTGAGCAACAGAAATTCTGGAAAAATCGTGAAGCAATTCTGAGAAAAGTCATATACCAGACTAATGGGCACAGCAGAACAGGAAAAGCCACCAAAAACGATGGACTAATTCCTCTAAAGTGCCGCGGTTCCGCGGCAATAGCAGGCTTAGGCCGCGGAACCGCGGCCGTACTGTGGCGGCAGAATGTCAAACTTTGGGGGTATTTTGGTATTTGCATGTAGAGGCAGAATTTTGCCCTAGATTTCCAGTTCCCTGCCTATAAATAGCCCAGAACCTTGTGAAGCCAAGGGTGCATAATCTTGTATTTTTCTAGGTTTAGAATACTTGTTTCTTCTTCCTCTTCTCATCTCTTCTCCATTGAAAATCTTATAGTGAGCTTTTGTGAGTGAAGAATGTTGAATAAAGAAGAACCTTTTACCTATCATGCTTGTCTTGTTCTTTAGTTAACTTGTTAATTGTTGTAATTTCATTTGTTAACTTAGTTGTTGTTATTTCTTGTTGTTTCTTTCTTCTCTCTTTTTCTTTATCCTTAAAACAACCATGATGCTTACGCTTGATCCTTGCCAAGGTGAGGTCGCAAATAGCTAGTTGTTATCTTCTAATCTCTTTCTTTCTATCTTCCTCTTTTGTTTTGTTTTTTTTCCATTATGATGTGTGAGTAGTTTCATACTTGTTAGGGTAGGATAAGGGAAGTTTGAGAGAAGGAAATCTCTCTCACTCTTTCCTTGCCCAACATCTTAAATCGACTCCCGTTAATTGAACCACAATCCGCTCCTTACGGCACCCTATCCTACATGATAGCGGTGATTCCGTAGTGAGACCGGTTGTGGTTGAATTAACCGGAGGTTATGGCTAAGAGCCAAGAACGGACGGACAAGCACCAAAAGAAAGAACTTAAGCGTTGGAAAGCCTAGCTTATACTCGCAAGTTCCTTCCTAGTCGTGTTAATCCCCGTTGTTGCCAATTACCGTAACACCGACATTAAGAGGGGCGACGAAAGAAGTGGGAGACTCCTAACTCAAACTAACCTAATCCTAACCCTAACAAGCTCTCTTTACATATCATTTTACCACTTAGATAATCACAAACAAAATCTGGACCTTCGGACTTAACTCGTTAAAATACATAGAAAAAGATTCCCATCTCCCTGCAGATGACCCGTACTCAACCGGCTAGCTTCAAGCGAAACCGTCTTGATTGCGGTAATTCACTAAAACTTGAACACGCAGAATCTCTACCAATCAAAACCCTAACTCGATATAATGACCATGGGAACACTTTCGAACCTTAGGGTTTGCAGCAGTTCCGTGATGCCATTGATGAGGCTTGGGTTTGCCATTCTACGGTTGGTCCATAGGTACTGTAGCATGTACTGGATATTATTAAACTGTACTTAAGAGTTGAGATCTCGGGGGATTATGAGACTTTGATGAATCGATCGAAAAGTTCGACGTCGTTCGGATATCATGTGATGGGATACATTGCTTGGGAGACTCCAGATACGAGTATAGCCATTGGAGGGCAGTCCATACAGCTACGAAGAGACGAGTCCGAATCAGTTGACATTAGAGAAAAATGGAATATGAGGTTCGTACGAGATTTTGATGAGATGACGTTCCACTCCGCTGACATCAGAGATGTGATACGCATGCAGAGGCGTTGAATATGGATATATCTTCCAGGAGGATTCGTGATGAGTATGCAGTCGTTCCGGAACAAGAAATGGATTCAGTAAAGGATGATAAATTCCGGGCAGTTCGGCAGAAATGAGATTGGGAGAGACCCTGACAAGATCTTTCTGGAAATACTAAATGAGAAGACTTGGACCCAGGATCGGTCATATTACGCACACCCAGTAGGCCAGAGTTCGGCATCGTCGACGAGACATGTTATGAATGACCATGACAGTTAGCCAAAGATCCTTAGAGGATGCGCCAGAGTGGGAATGTTTCTGTCATTTGGATTTCGGTAGTTTGGGCGATTTGTTTGCATGATTTAGTTTTCATGCACCAAAGTTGCACTCGGTTTCAATTTGATATCATTTGAGATGTTGGTTTTGATTTCATGCCTATGGTATGCAAGTGATTTGACTTGTGCCTTCGGTGTGGTTTTCATGCACTTCAGTATTTTGATTCAATTTTGTGCACGCTGATGTACGTAGTTGTGAGATTATATACCACGGTATACCTGATTTGGATTGAGGTTTGTCGTATACCGTCGCTTTCAATTGTGATATTCGATATTGTTTTCGTGCACCTTGTGCACTTGAGTTGGATTTTGCGCATACTTGGCGCGTTTGAGGCGATTTGGTGCACGCCAGATGCACTAAATCCGGATTCGTCGTGCATATCAGATGCACCTGATATTGTTGTCAGGCACACTCGTTGCCCTTGACAGGTGTTTTCGTGCACACCCGTTGCATTTAGATTTTGTTTCTGTGCACATGTATGGCACATTCATTGGTTTCGATTTTTGTGCGCACCAGATGCACGCGGCATTGTTACGTGTACTATTGAGTACGATTTCCCTTGAGCAGTACGTTTTTATGATATTTACTGTTTGGTTCAGTAGCTGAGCAGGACTAGTCGGAGAACAGTACCTGAATATGTTTTTGCATGCATCGATAGTTTTCGAAAGGATTTCTAAAAAGGAAGCTATAGTCTCAGTATTTACATATGTGTCCGAGATGACACGAAACGTTAACAAAGGAAAAAAACTTCTATGTTATTTTCAAAACGGCGGGACGTGCGTATTAAACGAAGGATATATATATATAGTTATCTTTCTTATAATAAACGTCCGCCACTTATGCTGTGATACGCGCATCGCACAGCGACTTGAAAAAGGTTTGGCATGCATTTCTTTCAGATGTTTTGACGAGTTTACACCAACGCGAACTATGTACATGTTATAGTTTTGATGTATATCATGTTGGTTTTCGTATTGGACTTTGACATTGATGCCTTTCCCATTACTCCGATGATTGCGGGATGCTTGACGGAGTTTTGATTTTGAGTTATATACTCGTTTTTCATGCGCATGCATTGCGCTACGATATGTTTTATGTATGTGTGATTTCGGAGTCCCGACGACTTGATCATTTTACTGAAATATTTTAATATTTGAGAGATTTAAATTTAAATTCGGGGATCGAATTTCTTTAAGGCGGGAATATTGTAACATTTCAGAAAAATAAAATATTATTTTTGGAAATTTATATAATTAAATAATAAATATTATGAATATCTTAAGGATACGGTATAATTAAATACCGATAATTTGGGAATATTAGGAAACCTCATTTGAATATTGATTTTGAAAGGATATCATATGATTTAGGCAAATTATAAATTTATATAATTAATTAAATACAGGTTTATTTCTAAACTTGATTAGTGCTTACTAATCACACATTGATTGTGTTTTGTGCATGTGGCATGCACCATATCATATTTGCTAGCATTTATTACATCCAATTTTACCATGACTTCTTTTTATTTGCAACATGGTTTGGTTTTAATTGAGTGAGAAAGAAAAGAAAAGAAAAGGGAAAAGAATAGATTAAGGAGGTATGGGCAAGAGAGAGAAGAGAGAGAGAGGTGAGGGGTTCTTTGACCCTTGGCTCATTTTCCCTTCTCTTCATTTTTCTTCATTCCTCTCCACTTTCTCCTACCATGGCTACCCTCCATTCTCCACGTCCTTTACCCCCTCATATCAACCCTAAAAATGCATCAAAACCTTGCACTCTCTTCATAAAAAATGTGCACAAGCTCACTACAAGCATTAGGGGTCAAGAAAGTTGGGATTTTGAGCTCTAGGGGATTCTTGGGTGACAGATGAGGTATAATTAAAGACTTCTAGCTAAGTTTCTAATATTTCTTATTTTCTAGTATGGTTTAGAGTTAGGATGTGGTGGTTTAGTGAGGTTTAAGAATTCCAAGTTTCGGTTAGGGTTGGATTTGAGTTGAGATGGAGTAATTGAACTTTAGTGGTGACCCTAAACCCCCCTTTAGTCTCTAAAACCCAGATCATACCTGAACTGAACCCTAAAACTTGAAATTGAAACTTTTCGTATCGGTTTTGTGAAAATGTGAGGCCTACAGGGAATCTGGAGTGATCCGAGGCCATTACTGGAAAAACTAGCAACCCCACTAACCTAGATGGACCACTAGGAGGCCACCCTGGAAGTACGAGCCCAAACAGAGACATCCAAACCGAGCTGGCCAGAATTTTGGCACATGTGGCCGGCCAAAGTTTATGGGATGATGCTAGGTTTTGGTCTATAGCTTATATACCTCCTATAAAAGACCCCAGTATTGTTTGTTTAACTAATTTTTACCTGAAACAAAATATGGAGAAAGATTACTGAGTTGCTGTTTTGTGTTTCATGGTTTTCATGACTTGTTTTTAGGTATTTGAATATGGATTTGGTCGTCGGACGTTTGTACGTCGACGAAGAGGGTTATTTGGCTATTTTCGCTTGCGTAGGCTATAGGTTCTAACCTATAGGCACCTTGCGTGTCGTTTTGGATTTGGATCAGATTTTAATGCGATACGATGTGTTATGATATGTATGTACCCTCACGTGGACTTCGGGCAATGAAGAAGAGGATTACGACATCGACGTCGGCAAGTAAGGATCAAGGTGAGTAGATATAGATATACGGGGGAAGTCGGGTGAATGGCGTATACCACCCTCGCAGTTTCGTAGTGCAGTATGCAAATGCGTTATATCTATATACTTATGTGTTATTATAAGATGTGTATACATAGCTAGAATTGCTTTAGGTGACCTTGGGTTAGTGTTTAGCGTATTTGGAAGTTAATGCTATAGTCTAGTGTTAGTCGCGAAACCCTAGAGTAAGGATTCGCAAACACGCACACACACACGCATACATTTGTTTTACTTGTGTGTATATGGGGATATAAATATATATATATATACATATATGTTGTGAGTATGTATATATATATATATGTATATATACATATACATGGATGATGAGGATAGTATATGGACTTAGAGATGAGTCGATGTGATTGGGCATGATGCCACGAGATCGGTGATGTGACTTGATTCATATTATGAGATACGACATGATGTTATAGCGGGTCTTTAGGCTATGTGTTTTCATACACACGCACATATATATGTTGATGGTATCGGAGTGTACTAGACTTTAGATCAGTACCCCTAATTCAGGATTTGATGATAAGGATACCGGATGAATAATGAGATAAATGTGATATTTGACCCGTACTCAGATTTGGGATGCTGTACGATAGATTTACCGTACGTGATATAATTATGATGATAGATCCGCACTCTTGACTCGAGAATGTCATATTATATATTGTATCGTACGTGATACTATTGAGGCGGGATCACCGACTGCTATATATATATTTATCGACTCAGACTTAGGTGGTTTTACTTACCTTTCGATTAGTCTGTTAGTTTAGTACTGTAGTTTACTTAGTAGAGCTTAGACTGGGCTCGAGTCATACTTATTTCCAAAACTAACGAATCGTGAGTATTTTAAAGACAAGCCAAGGGATACTACGGATATTTCAAAGGACGTGCATTTTCTTAAAAACACGGTAGCCCTATTTTATAAACATACGATTCGCGTTATTTCGAATGTCAAACTGTATGACTCGTATATAGAATTGTATATTCCTTATTGTCGAGTTTACTATTCATACTCTGTTCATTCATGTTGTTATCATCGCAGTGCATATTTAATGTGTACTTTAGTGATTATAAACCCATGCTGTTAGGACACCAGCACCATTACCGATGATGCGCATGCTACACGTACACGTGCTTGCCGGCTCACACACATCATCATCGGAAATTGTTATGTCACGTACACTTTAGAAAATACTACTTCATTAGTATAAATTGCTAGCTGATAGTTTCGACATAATACTAGTGTGCATGCCTTTTATATGCTAATTTAGATAATGCATTTATTGCTATGATAGTTCATGCATATTTATATATTCATTTGCCATGTGATATTATAGGCTAGTCCGGATTGCCGGAGCCCGGTAATTCATTGTTATTACTCTTGAGATTGGGATTTGGATTTCCATGAGATTTTTGGATTTAGATAAACCGCAAGGATTTTATAAAGAATGATTATCATTTTAAAATGCAAGTTGAGGTTTTCTCGTAATATGATATGAGATATGTCCATCATGAGTTTTCTCGGCTCTTGAGCGATATCATACACCCGATTCGAGGAGGAGGAGGAACCGTCTGTGGGTGCATGGTGGACCCGGTGTGGTACCCCGGGACAAGATGGTCGCAGATGATGGCGTTGAGCCTAGCAGGGGAGCACTACCGACCGGTTATTTGTGACGCGGCGGATATCCGGAGGATACCGACATAGTCGTGAGATTTGATGATTTGGGTCAGTCCGGATAGCCGGAGCCCAGGGGCCAGTCCGGATAGCCGGAGCCCGAGATATTGAGACTTTGAGGTATTGAGATATTATGTTATGGGCCAGTCCGGATAGCCGGAGCCCGAGATTTTGGATATTGGGATTTATGTTCTGTGTCGATGCTTGACACGGATTTTATGTTGATTTCATTGATGATACCTCGATTTATATATACAGAAATCTCGCTAAATAAAGAAAATAGTTTTCTCATTCATAATGTTTTCTGTTTTCATTTCGATGCATTCATACATCATATATATGATAAGTTGCTACATGAGGCACTGACACGAGCACGTTGTATTACACTTATGTGTAGATGGTAAAGGATTATATATTGAGGTTATATATTATCGTATGATCTAGGATTGAGTCATACATACGATTTCTGCTCGGCGATGTTTTCTACTCACGAGTTGGCAACTCACCCCCGTTGTGCTACAGTTTCTTACAGGTTTTGCCGTGCAGGCTTCCTTGGCGGCTTTGCTGGCACACCGCTTCTTTCCGGGTGATTTCTTGGTAGGTGGGTTCACTTGCATCGTGACCACCATTGTACTGTATTTACATTATGTTGTATCTAGTAAATTCCATCAACCAGACTTATATATTATTTCAGACTTAGAAAACCAGTTGTTATTCTTTCGACCTTAGAGTCGCGCTTGTATTATTATGGTCTTCTTGATGATTTTCGGTTTCCTTTTGAGTTTTGATCCTCGCCCTTCGGCGTTGTATATTATATTGCTTCCGTGGTTGTGACTGTCAATTGGCGAAGAGCTAGCTCCCGCTTGGGGATGCCTTTATTCATTATGCATGTTTGTACCCGTTTGGGCCCAGTATTTACAAAGGAAACTCTGCCGAATTTTTCAGAAAAGGATTTGATGTTTTTAAAGATGCATACTACGGCTTATGCTATTAAAACCACTCGCTTTAAAACAAGTTTTCCTTCACCTCTTCTTTAAAATGGTTTAGATTTCAGGGCTTTTGGCTTACTTGAATTAGATGGGGTCCTATAAATTTCATATGATTCAAGTGACAGTCACGTGCTATTTTGGGTCGTGACACAAAGCACGGGGACTTTTCACCTACGGAGGCCTGTCGACGTCGGCCATCAAGGCAATCTCGCCCGTCCAATGGTGGAGGGGAGCCGTTGGATCTTGGCCACGTGTTCACTTCAGTATACACAACATTTTGCACATGTTAGTTTTCTCTGAGTTTTCATTTCTATGTGCAGTGCACATGTAAACTTTTGGGCTTCCAAAAAGTTTAAAAGAAAATTCAGGAAAAAAATAATGTGTCTAAGGAGATTCGAACACAGGGCTATGTCACAGCAGTGCAAGGCTTTACCAATGAGCTACAAGTGGCTTCTTACTGTTCTTAAACAAAAATAACATATAAATTGTACTCAGGCTTGCAAACTCCTTTCTGTACATTAAATTGAAAATTTTTGTACAATAAAATCAGAATTGTAGGAAACACTCCACCGAGGAAGAGGATTCACATCCCGGGGTCATATGCCCCGACGGAAAGGATTCACATCCAAACTACTGCCTATATCATCGGAGGGTTACCCACTCTACCGAGGAAGCAATGCCTTCAAGAAGTATGGGCAAGGATACGTTGCCCATCAAAAACACTTCAAGAGGATGAAACGTGAAGCTCGTCGATGGCAAAAAAATGCGACAGATGCGCGTGAAAAAACGACCGGCAACTGCCATATGGTTGATACCAGTCCGGAAAGGGAAAAAACCCCAAGTTCTTACCTTCGGGAGCGATTCTAAGGACGGAATACACCTTAGCCCTTTCTTCAAAGACTCCACCTCTGAAAAAGAAGAGGAGGAGAAAAACTGTGAGAAAATTCAGCCGCGTAACCGCACGCTGCATAAGAAGAACCTCGGACCTACAAACAAAGGTTCGAGCAAAAGAGACAAAGGGAAAGAAAAAATCCCTGAGGAAATTGCCCTCGACGATGGAGTTTTCAAAAAGCTCGCAGCCAGGGACCCGCCTAAGAAAAACAAGATGGATTGCAATGTCCTAGTACATCTGAGCAAAATACCCTCACAACTGAGCATACTAGATGCTCTCCTCATGTCCAAAGAGGCACGAGATTCACTGATCAAGGAATTACAAGAGCCAAAATAGTTCCAAGCTTTCCTCGTGGAAGAGAAGATGAAAGATGAACTGGCAGAGGTCCACACGGCTGACATTACATTCAGCGATGAAGATTTCCTCCTCGGTATGTGCGAACATAACCACCCATTATACGTCACCGGGTACTGCCACGATATCAAGATAGGGAAAATCCTCGTCGACAATGGATCCTCCGTCAATCTTCTCAACATGAGAGTGCTGAAGAAGATTTGCATAAACGTTCAGCACCTGGCCCGAGACAAAATCACCATCTCCGGGTTTGACTCGCAGTCGTCATGAACGCTTGGGTCCGTAATATTGATATTGCGCTACGGGTTGCTCATCACTGACATCAAATTTCATGTCATTGACGCCGAGACTTGCTATAATGCTTTGCTCGGCAGGCCTTGGTTGCACGAGTACAACGTTATCCCTTCTATACAACATCAGTGTATGAAGTATTTCAAGGATGGCTCGGAGTACACCATCACATGGGAACTAAATCCATTCTCCGTAAACGAGGTCCAAAAATATGAAGACGCAAAGTACTTCCCGCCAGACTTCGAGGATACGGAAAGGTGTCATAGGCCGGAGGATAAACAGAAGCCCGTCACCACTATTCCGATCTTTGGAAGCGATTCCGAGGAAGATGAAGAAATAGTCTACTCGGGGCAACCCCAGAAAGAAAAATGCAGGCCCGGACCATCTACTTCTGGTCTTTGACAGCGACTCTGAGGACGAGGCCAACACAGTGTTCTCCATCCGCCCGTCAGTGCAAACCCTAGCCAGAGCAAATCAGAGTTTGCAAATCACGATGGCTCCGTCTCGGCATTACAAGGAACTTGATGCGCTCGATACATACAGCGTATAAGAACTACAGACTTTCTACGTCCCTTCCAGGAGAAGGGGTGAAAAGGACTCTTCTACCGATCTATGGAGACCATAGTAGAAAAAGAAGTCTGGCATAGTGCCAATTTTGCACTCGACAGGCTTTAACCAATCCATCCGCCAAGATACTACACGGAGGGATTGAAAAGGCTGTTAAGACGCCAAGGTGTACCCCTCGAACAAACTGTTCGGCAAGCCCATTTCTATAAAAAGATTTAGGATATTCTCGGGACTCAGCGAAAGATGCCCAACGGGAAGATGGAGACAACTAGGCTCGGATATGTTCGGTCTAAGAAATGGAAGCAGTTCCACAGCTATCGTGTCATAAACAGCTCCAGCGAAGGGGAAAATGCTCTTCCGAATGGCCGTGATGTTGAAACAGAGCGAAATCCCGTTCTAAGAACGTTAAGTCCGTCACTCGAAAAACAAATAGACAAGCTAATAAAAGAAGCTTGTCAAAATAGCCGAGACAATCACAGCCGCGAAATGGACATTTATGAAAAGGTCAGGACGCATCGCCTCAATCAGCAATCCGCAGAGAAGGAAGACTATAATGCTCTTCATCCCCGGCCCGCTGCATGTCCTCGTGAAAAGGGAAAATCTCCAAATGAAGGCAAAAATAGGGTAAAGAACGCAAACAACGTTCGAAAAAAACAAAGCGGATCTAAGAAGCCATGCAATCGAGAAAAGGTCGATTGGAACCTGTCGTTTATAAAGAAGATGGGTCGGGTATACTCTTTGCCCCAAGAAAAGATAAGGAAAATATTCAATCTTGCCATGAAGCATCAAATGGTGACGCTCTTGGAGTCTCGGCACCCCGAACAAATAAACGACGTCCATCATCCGGATTATTACTCCTACCACCGAGCAATAGGTCATCCCTTCGAAGACTGCTTCACCTTCAAAGACTGGATAGAAAACCAGTATCAACAAAGTAGGTTCGCTTTATCCGATAGTTGGAGGATAACCCCACCGCAAAAGCATGAGCCAAAGAGGACCTATACCGTGAGGATAGGACCATCTCAACATCGAGAATGGAAGCGAATTCGTACCTGCCATATGATAACGCTCTCAAAAGAGGGAGGGCACGAGACTATGGATGACATCCACATATGCTTCGCAAATGAAGACGAGAATAAGGTAAGCTCTGAGTTTTCACCAGCACTAGAGGAGCTGGAAGATAGGATACACACCACGGCGGATAAACTAAGAAAAATTGACTTAGGGACGGAAGACGATCCGAGGCCAACGTTCGTCAGTGAGCTACTATCTGAAAAACAGGTAGCCATGTTAAAGGACATGCTCATGCAATCTAAAGACTGCTTCACATAGAACTATTTCGAGATGCCGGGTCTAGATCCAAAGGTAGTAGTACATAAACTGGTCATATCGCCAGACCAAAAGCCAGTCAAACAGGCGCCAAGAAGAATGTGGCTCGAACTTGAGATGAGTATCAACGTCAAGGTCAAGAAACTAATCGACTCCGGTTTCATCCAAGAATTTCAATATCCTGACTGGATCGCTAACATCGTTCCAGTGATGAAGAAAAATGGGACGGTGCGCATCAACGTGGACTTTCGGGACCTCATCAAAGCATGCCTGAAGGATGACTTCCCAGTACTTATTACTTAGCTGATGATCGATAACACGTCTACCCATGATGTCTTCTCCTTCATGGATGGATCTTCAGGGTACAATCAAATAAAAATGAATCCTGAAGACCAAAAACATACCGCCTTCCGGACTCCACTGGGCATATTCTGCTATAAGGTGATACCCTTCGGTTTAAAAAATGCTGGCGCTACCTACCAAAGGGCCATGACAAAGATCTTCGATGACCGCATACACGAGATCGTCGAATGCTATATTGATGGCCTTGTGGTAAAGAGCATATCTCACGAGGAGCATTAGGAACATCTAAAAATAGTGTTACGACGTCTTCGGAAGTATAATCTGAAGATGAATCCTCTAAAATGCGCGTTTTGGAGTCTCCTTAGGCAAATTCCTAGGATTCATCATACGGCACCGGGGTATCGAAATGGATCCCTCAAATATCAAGGCGATTATGGAAATCCCCATGCCAAAAACTCTCAAACAATTGCGGTCACTTCAAGAAAAACTCGCATATATCCGATGGTTCATAATCAACATCTTCGAAAAATGTCGTCCATACAATCATTTAATGAAGAAGGGGACCCCATTCATTTAGGATCAAAAGTGCCAAAATGCACTAGACGAAATCAAGCAATACCTGCAAAATCTGTCGGTATTGACCGCTCCAGTTAAGGGAAAACCCTTTATCCTATATACGACAGCCCTTGAGGATTCTCTAGGCGCGCTATGGGCATAAGAGAATGATCAGGGAAAGGAGAGAGCTCTGTACTATTTGAGTTGAGTTCTCCTGGGGCAGAAAACAACTACTCTCCTATCGGAAAGCATTGCATGGCACTGATCTTCGCGATAACTAAGCTCAGACATTATGCCTTGGCATATGAGGTACATCTCATATCAAAGATGGATCCTTTCAAATATCTGATAACAAGGGCCATACTAACGAGAAGGCTTGCCAAATGGGCTCTCCTCCTGATGGAGTTCTCGATAACGTATCGACCCTTCAAAGCAGTGAAAGGCCAGGCCATTGCCGACTTTCTTGCCAAGCATCCGATACCAGCCGACTCCCCCTTAAATTGCGAGTGGCCAGATGAACATGCTCGACACAATCGAAGAAGAGAAGGAAGAAAATGATTCCCAATGGAAACTCTACTTCGATGGAGCGTCTTCCATGAAGAGCGAAAGCAAAACACCCCCATAATCAAAGCCGGGGTGGGCCTTATCTTCGTGACTCCGCAAGGAGGAATATTGCGTTACGCCCTCTCCTTAATGGAGCCAAGGACTAATAACGAAGGTAAATATGAAGCTTTGGTAGCAGGTCTCGAGATCGTTGTCGACATGGGAATCAAAGAATTCCTCATATATGGAGACTCCCAGCTGATCGTTAGCCAAGTAAATGGCGACTATCAGACGTGCAAGCTAGAGCTGATAAAGTATGGAAAAATAGTGCAGCAACTGCTGACACAAATCCCCTCCTACATCCTGGAGATTATACCGCGTGCAGAAAACAGCAAAGCGGATGCATTGGCCAAATTAGCTAAGGAATTGGCCGACGAAGACCTCGACTACGTAACGATCATTGTGCAAAGCTGCAGGGTTCTCGCGCCAAAAGAAATATCTTCGGAAGACTTAACAGAGCTATCCGAAGGAAAAGGAACGACCGAACAACCCTTCAAATAAGGGACAAAGAAAATGTCAACGATTGGAGGGAAGTCTTCATTGACTACTTCAAATCCCAACGAACGCCCAAAAATGCGTCGTCTAAACATCAGCTCATGAAACGAGCTTTGTCCTTCACCTTCGTCAATGACACTCTATATAAGAGATCGTTTGACAGTATGTGGATAAGATGCCTGGGACTAGAAGAAGCGAAGAGAGTCGTCCAAGAAACTTACGACGGACTCTGCGGCTCTCATCAAACTTGGCCAAATATGAAGCTGAAGATAAAAAGAATGGGTTACTATTGGCCCACAATGATTCAGGATTGCCTCGAATATGCGAAGCAGTGTCACTCATGCCAAATCCACGGGGACTTCATCCACCAACACCCAAATCCGCTACGCCCAACAGTAACTAGCTGGCCGTTCGAAATGTGGGAAACCGATATAATTGGTCCCATTGAACCGGATCGTCCAAGGGACATCGGTTCATACTGGCAACGACCGACTACTTTTTTAAGTGGGCAGAAGCAGTACACTAAGGCAGGTGAAGATGGAGAATATCCTCCATTTCTTCAGGATACATGTCATCTATCGATTCGATACTCCGCGATGAATTATCTCGGATAATGGGCCATCTTATAGAAGCCATAAAATCAGCCGCTTCGCATAACAGCATAAAATAGATTGGAGATACTCTTCAGTCTATAATCCTCGTGCCAACGGTCTAGCTGAAGCTTTCAACAAGACATTGACAAATATTATAAAGAAAACCGTGTCCAGAAACAAAAGAGACTGGCAAGAAAGGCTGCATGAAGCTCTCTGGGTGTACCGAACAACGTTTAAAATGGCCACAAATACAACACCATATGCGTTGATATTCGGCACGGAAGCAGTGCTTCCTCTGGAAATAGAACTCCCTTCTCTACGAGCAGCGGTTCGATACGAGCTGACAGATGAAGAAAACACTCATCTTCGGATTGAGGAGATCGATGCCCTCGACGAAACTCGCCTTATAGCACAACAAAGTCTGGAGGCTTATAAGGCAAGGATGACGAGGTCCTACAAAAAACTGACCAAGACGACAACATTCAGCCAAGGCGAGCTCGTGCAAGTCGTCAAAAGACCCTTGATCCCTAATCATGCAAAATGGGAGAAATTCGAGCCGAATTATGAAGGCCCGCACATCATAGACACAATCTACCAAGGTGGAGCCTACCTGCTCATGGATATGCATGGTGAAAGACCCTTCCGGCCAATAAACAGTCGATTCCTCAAAAAATACTACGCTTGACGAGTCACGACTTAGGTCAATGATAGACGACAACACTCGTGTCCGCTCACTATCTTCCTGAGTCAGAACTCTGAGAGCAGAATGCAGAGAAGCTCTGTCACCTCAAACATGGCGGTGAAAGACCGAAAAGACCTTAAACTAGAAATTCGCCTCAAACAGGGTGATAACGGACCGAGATGTCCCTAAACTAACAATGGACCAGACCCTAAACTAGCGCGCCACCTCAAAAATGGTGATAATGGACCGAAACGTCCTTAAACTAGTGTGTCACCTAAAACATGGCGCATCGCCCTAAATACGGCGATATCCTCTCTTGAAATCTATATTGCAATCAAAGTCTCAACGGTGAAGGTTGCAACTCAAGTCCTACCGGCTACACAGTTATTCCAGCAATGATGCCACCTCCAAATCGCACCGGCAAATAGATGGGTCACCTACGACGAAGCTACTTCCGAGAGTTTCGCAAAAAAAATGGTATGTCCACGAGCCAAATAGGTACGGATGAAAAGCCGAAAGGGCGCCGTGAGTAAAAACAGTAGAACTACCGGCGAGCTTGTAAAAACCCGGAAAGGCATAGTCTCGGAAAAAGAAAGTAGACTTGCGAGATCCTTACAACTCATAAGGAGAATTCCCCTCTATGAGGCCCTTACGGCTCATAGGATTCAAAATTCTTGAGCTACAGGGATTCGAATCTGTTCTTAAGCCGTCATATCATCCACGTTGCCCTACAGGCGGTCCATATTGACCCTTGTATACAATCCACAGGCATAAATAAATATTCCCTTACCAAGTTCTACCAATGGCGAGAAATGTCCCTATATGGTGAACGACACTTGTAAGTCCTCTCGACTTATGAGGAGAAAACACTCTTGGAAGATCCTTACAACTTATAAGAGAGAATATCACTTAGGAATCCTTACAATTCCTAAGGAGAAAATACACCTACGGAATCCTCACGACTCGTAGGGAAAAACACCTTTATGAGATCCTTACGGCTCATAAAGTCAAAAGCCTTAGTCAACGGGATCCTAACCCTATTCGCTAAGCCATCCTTGTTCAAATCGACAACGGTAAATGATGATTCGCTCATGGCAATATTCCAGTGGTAGCGATGCTGATGCCTAAATAGGTATCAAATTCCAAGTCATCTCACGGCAAATGATGATTCGCTCATGGCAATATTCCGATTGCAGCGATATTGATGCCAATATTGGTATCAGATCTCAAGTTCCTGACTCGCAATAAAAAGCAGCGAGTAAATAAAAAATATATATATAGACGAAATGATGGGGCACCGCAATAAATACATAGCCAAAATAATTAGGCAATCGCGACTTTCGCGATATGAAAAGCTGAAAAGATAGAGCATCACAGAAAAATATTTAAAAAATATATAAAATGAAATTTCCTCTGCCCTACAGGTAAGTCCACACTGACCCCTATATACAATCCATAGGCACAAATGAAAAGGGAACCATATTGTCCCACTAGGCTCCATCAAAGGGAGAGCCAGATCTTGACAGCAACATCTACAGCCTAAAGATCGACTTGACGTTCTTCTTATTCCAACAGGATGCAGACGCAATGTCGATAAAGGCTCAAAGGAGCCAAATCAAAAAGGAGTAATGGCAAAATCCTAGCTCCAACTCGGCGTTCCTTCTCATTCCAGCAGGGTACAGACGCAACGTTATCAAAGAGTCAAGGGTCAAACAAAAAAGGAGTAATGGCAAAATCCGAGCTCTAGCTCGACGTGCTTCTTATGTCAACAGGGTGCAGATGCGGCGTCAACAAAGGCTCCAAGCAGCCAAATTAAAAAGGAGCGACGGCAAAATCCTTAGCTCCTAGAGACTATCCTTGTATCCCCTCCCTCCTCATTCCGGCAGGGGCAGACACGGTAATCAAATAAAAGTGGAGCGACGGAAAAATCCTAGCTTCATGACTTAATGGCAACATCTACAGCCTAAAGATCGACTTGACGTGCTTCTCATGCCAGCAGGGTGCAGACACGACGTCAACAAAGACCTAAGGGTCAAATAGAAATGGAGGCATGGCAAAATCCAAGCTCCAAGTCTTGACGGTTCATATACAACCCAGAGACTATCCCGACGTTCCTCCTCATTTTAGCAGGATGCGGACGCAACTATCAAAGGAAATTCGAGCAATGGCATATTCCTAGCTCCAGACTTCGATTGCAATACATACAGTATAGAGGTCCTACATATGTCTACCCTACTTCAGCAAAGAAACGGCACGGCATCGTTAAAACAAAAATGAAGTGACGGCATATTCCCAGCTTCGGATCTTGACGGCAACTCATATAAAACCTAAAATACTATCGGAGATCATCCCACACCAGAGCGGAGTGGTTATGACTCATCGGGGCTCCAAATTGAGCCTAACCTCAAGTAAAGAAGCGTCATGGCAAATTCCTAACGTTTGCTCTTCTGAAGGTAATATGGAGATTACTTGAAGACGTCTTGTCCATCCCCCGAAGGGATTAGAGACATGACAGTCGTGGGGCTACTTGAACAGCGGCTTAAAGACTGCATATCGAGGAATACATCAGCCAACATGACGGCACCATGGACTAAAACCTTAGTACCACAGACCTAACGGACCCTTATCGTAAAGAATAGGGGTTATCTGCATATAACGTTAGGACAAATTTGCATGTAAACCCAAGAGAGGTAAACTACAAACTCCGAAATGAGTACATAAACTAGAAACTCCGAAACGAGTGAATAAACTATAAACTCCGAAATGAGTACATAAACTAGAAACTCCGAAATGAGTACATAAACTAGAAACTCCGAAACGAGTGAATAAACTACAAACTCCGAAACAAGTAAATAAACTAACAGGCGCTAAATTAAGACATCATACACAGAGGAGCGCATGCAAAATATATGAATTCTTTATTCATAAATCGAAATGTTTAAAAGATACAGTTTACATTTATGTAAAGAAAAGTGAGAAATACAATTCTAGCCGTTAAGAAGGCAGGGCTTTCAATAAACTGGCAACCCGCTCACTCTCTTCCCGCAGCGCCTCCTCGCGTGCCACTATTGCAGCCAGCATTGCTTCAATTTGAGCCCAGTTTTGCAAGCACGATGAAAGCTTCTCAGCAATTTTCTGCTTAGCAACCTCGCAATCTCGTATGCCCCGCTAAGTAAAATTGAGGTTCCGCCTCAGCGCCATTCTTTTAGACAAGCATTGCTGAAGACTTTCAAAGATAACTTGCAACTGCGAGGCATTCTCTTCAACCTGGGCGCACAATTGGCTGGATTCGCTAGAAGCTGTCTCATGCTCCTTTCACTTCAGGGCCAACCTTTGCTCAAAGTATTTAATGGAAGTGGCACTTTGTTCGATTCATTCGATCAGTTGAGCCTTCGAAGTTAACGCTTCAGGTGCAAGACGCTTGTGCTCAATCTCATGAAGACAAGCCTCAATCCGCTTACAATAGTCAACCCAAATGCCGACGAAGTCCTCATTGTGGAAATTCACAAGCGTCGCCAACATGGGGTTAACCTCGTCAGCAAAGTCTGCAGAAGAACTGAAGGCTTCAACGTTAAGATCTTCGATGAACTCACTTAGCATCTGTCTACTATTCGCCGCACCCCTGGAAGATTGCCGCTTAGCAAAGGGCCCTCCGGGCATGGAGATGCGAGACTCGAAAGAAGCCAAACCCGGTGCAGCTGCTGCAGAGTAAAGCACATATAAAGAAGGGTTAGATTTCAACCTTAAAATAATAATAAAGAAGAATGATGGTGAACGAGATCTGCCATACCAGTGGTCAAAAGTGGCAAGTTAGGAAGCACAGGAGGCTCAGCTATTCTTTCGTTCTCCCCCTCGATCCGTAATACTGTGGTCAATACGAGAAAAGCTTAGCAATAGAAAGTTTACTCATGGTAAGATGAAAAAAAGGTGAAGAATATACTAACCAACACTCGAAGGGGGAGCGAATTCCGATTGGAAGGCGAAGTGCGAGCTTAACATCTGGTGTAAGCGGTCAAAAAACACTCCTACAGGATTGCGACAATATATGGTAAAGAAATTAATCTAAGAAAATAATATCTACACTGAAACAAAGAAATGAGAAATCTTTACCTTCCATCATTAAACCCGAGAGAACTCGGGGGGACACAAAAGAGAGGGGTGGAACCGTGACAGTCGTGGCAACGGCTAGCAGTAATTCTTCAGTTAGCACAGCGTCGGGGTTTACCACGCCTATATTCAGAATAAATGAGATATCATTAGAGATGCCTAGCGGGATTAAAAACTCAAAAGTAATAGCTCGAGGAATACTTGACAGGGCAGAAACCATGACAGTGTATGGAGCATCACCAGCTATGACGGCTTTCTCGGTTTCCACCGGGAAGGTGGATTCAGCATCCACACCTTCGTCCTTTGAATCGATAAGGGCCGTCATAATGCTCACATCACCCGTCGATATCAGGGATCTACAAGGAGAAGAAGTGGAAGTCAGAACGGTCCCAGATTCTAAAGGAAGGTCTGCCACTTTAGCCTCTTCAAATGCCAGCACTTCGCCCACCACGTCACCAATTAAACTTGGCTCTGTTAAAAAAATGTTATAATTCAAGAAAAAGGCTGTTACTATGTTTCAACAAGGGATCATGCGCTGTTCTACCTTGATGTAACCGTTCGGACTCTTCTCGAGCCGCACGCGCAACCTGCCTATAAGCGGTGGACAGGGCAGAAGGAACGTCCTCCATGGGAACGTCAGAGGGTCGAGCATCACTCGAACCTTCTCCTGCGGCCAGGTTAGCCTAGTGCTCTCTTGCTGCATGCTCTTAGCGCTTTCTCTCAGCTTTAGCCGTACGAATAGATCTCCTCAGGACCTCCGACAGAGGAGAGTCTTTGCCCAAATCAGGCTCGGCCTCAGGATCTACTGAAACATCCATCATCGGCTGCTTCAGCAATGCCTCCCGTGGCAGCCCTGGAAGGACCTCAACCGTAACCGGTGGCTCTGAAGGCTCCTCCGTACCACTACCCGAGGTTGGCATTGTACTCGGAACAACATAAGTGGCGGCGATTTGTGTAACAGAAAGAAGAAGGGAGTCAGGTTGTGAATAAAATGAACTAAATATGTAAAGGCATCACAAAACGAATCATACCGAGGCTCATGGAAGCGCGGAGCCTCTCCTCCTCAAATAACTTGAGGGACGCTAAGAGAGCCACTTCAATGGATATTCCTGTTAAGAGAAGAGCGTTAATAAAGCGTAATAAATTCAAAAAAATGTATATACAGAAGAATGTAAACGAGATATACCGGACGCCGCAAGAGAAGCTAACGCCGCTTGCTCACGGGCCAGCCTTTTAGAAGCTTCGATGGCAGCTTGAAGATCAGTAGCGACGGGAGCTTCGAACAGACCATCGTTGGTGCCGTATTCAGACAAGCCTTCGCTATAAGGAGCATGAGGCTCCTGACCGAATACAACGTCAGCTGAGAATAAGGATTTCTTTTTCTTCTGTGAGCTGGCACCAACACCAGATGATAAGAGTTTTCACTTAATGGGCTTCTTCGGATGGTAGGTCCCGATCTCCGAACCAATACCCGACTCCGGAGACGCCACAGCTACCACAGTCGTATGAGCGTCCGGCCGAGGCTTATCCGGAAAAGCTCGCGGAACTATGACCGCACTGCTCTCTCTCAAGAAAGGACGGACAACTGCCCATCGGCTCAACGGGACCGCGAGATTGCTGGCTGGGACAGAATCCTTGTGGTCCAGAAGCATCCGCCTTTCCTCCTTAACGACGGCACTCGTTGCATGCTGATACCAAGCAACGTAGGCACTCGAGGCCCTTGGAATATGACTCGGCTCGCTGATCAGGAAATGAGACCCCGTAGTCAGACGCATGAAATGGTGCGTCGCGTTGTAAACACCCTCTAGTAACCGGATCAACGATGAACGCCTTAAGGGGAATGCCTTGGTTGTAACCCGATTGCTGGGCAAAACGGTGTGGATTATATCTCATAAACAAAACCGAGGCATTTTATCTGAATACCAGGAAACCCGGCCTGATAGAGTTCAAATGGACGATCTCCCGGGCCCTCAATGCAGAAGCTCCATCCTTTAAGACATCGTGGAGTGGCTGGACCACTTTGGAAGGCTCCTTACCGATGGTCAAAACTTTATCTACAAAGGTCATGCTGTCCCCAACCATGCGTGGGCGAAGAAGCAATCACCGAGCCTCCTACTGGGTTGGGTCTGGAGAAGAAGCATCAACCAAGTGCATGACCCAAAGAAAATTGTATCCTTCATAAAATTAGGGCCGTTTATGCACATCAAAAGCACCCAGCACGTGCATCTCGATCCACGAGGTGAAGTAGTGCAAGGGGAGATTTACGGGATTCACGCCCGACTGAGTGGTGTCGGCCGCTAGACTCAGACCATGATATAAGTGAGCTAGTCCTTCAACCCCAATAGCCAGGCGTGTCTCCGCCACAATACGGTGAGCTGGATAAAAGACAGATGGTCTTATATGACGGGGTTGCATTAGAAGCGCAAATCATCTCAAGCACAAGCCGGTGAACCCCATGAAGAATGTCTCTTCATCAATGTCCGGAGCAGCAACCTCTGTGAAAGGGACGATTGGGGTATCCGGAATAAAGAACTACTTTAAATCCGCCTCCACGGTCGATAGTTTGTCCAATCCGAATCCGAATGGATCATCGAGCTTGGCGAACTTCGCAGCTTTCTTCAATAAAGCCTCCGGATGAAGGAAGCGGACAACAAAGTCTGTGAAGCTAACTCCGTGCCCCCCAGACTCCAAGAATAAGCTTTCATATATGTTCAACACTTTGATCAAGCTCAGAAATTTGTGTCGAACGGCATTCTCTGGGGTAAGACCCATAACCACTGATTCGATAGCGAAGACATGCTTGTCAGGAGGAAGTATCTCCTCATAATACTCTGCTCTGACGGGTAACCCGGATATCTCCGCGAATTCCTCCAGCGAGATTGAGACCTCTCGACCTGATAAGAGAAATGTGTGGGTTGGGATATTCCATTTCTCTAAAAAGGATTTAACCCACCACGCATGAGGAGTGTGGTAATAAAAGAGGGATGCGTAGATCGCTGGATATAGCCCGGTCTTCAGCAGCAGCGAGTTCTTGGCCGACAGAATGTAACGAGCCCACTGCAGATAGCCAGCCGGATGATAAGGGGTCACTCCTATCGAATAAATCTGTCCATAAGGACGCACTTCTCCCTGGCATATGCGATTCCCCAGAATGTCTAGGGCCATCAGCGGCTGCACTGGTATCGACACTATGGAAGATTGGAGACGACCTTCCGAAGTTCAGTTGACCTCCTCCACCGTGTAAGCGACCTGTGGAGGGTCGGCATAATAAATCGACGGGATCGGTTCTGACGATGCCGCACAAGTAAAATCGTGCCGACCCCGGATAATGTAACTGTATCATGACTCCCACAAATGAAGAGACTTCTGCTCTGGGTCATAGTCCCGAATTAGCGCAAAGACTTCCAGATCTGTAGGCGCATCGGCAAAAGCGCTCTCCGGACGAACGTAGGGGAAGGAGGAATCGGAAGCCATAGTACCTAAAAAAATAGAGGGTTAGTTATCAACACGGTGTAATCAACTACAATTAAAGGCCTTAGCATTTTCAATACATCCAAATTTGTACTACATTCTGGCATATTAAAGTCGCCACAGTCCAAAGAAAAAGGGACAATAGGCCCCATAAAATCAAGATAATGCCCCATCAATGATGAGGCAGGCACTCATTATAAGAATCCAAAAGGATTCTCATTTAATGAAAAATCTCATTGAACAGTGGAGTTCAAGGCTTCTAATGGCCTCGAAGAACGTGTTCTACAACAGATTCAAATCTGCAAGAAAAACCCTAAAAAGAAAATAAGAAAAGGGAATAAAATTCCTAAAAGAATTTTCAAAAAAAAATATCTCAGAACTGAGCTCTGTAGAACAAACCGGAATTGAATTCCTCTGATAGTGGAAATAAATGCCAGAAATCCCTATGGGAAATATATTGGAATTAAATTCTAGAGAAACCTTCAGAGATCAAAGTCACTAACATGGTAAAACCCTAAGATCTTTAAGACCCATGGTCTATCCAAATAAAGTTTTTTAAAGATCTCTAAGAGAACATTCCAAGAAAAGAGCAAAGCTCTGTTAATGGGTAAAAATCCAAAACAAAAAGGAAGATTTTTTTTTACGGGTTGAAATTTGGTCATGATTCTTACCAAGTTTTTTGGCAGAGTTCAACTATACGAGTTTCTTTGGGGCAGAGATCTAAGCTCTGAAAAGAGAATTAAATTCTCAAGGAAGAAGAAAGAAGATGATGGAACGGCAGTCATCTCAAGGGCCAAAGGCCCTATTTCTAAGTTGTGAAGGGACGATTCAACTCCCTAGAAAATCTAACGGTGGAAAAAGTGACACCGTTGCACCCATGTGTGAGCCACTTGAGCACAACGGTGGGGGAAATTTGTTCCCCCAATATTTAACCTAATAAAAGAGCAAATCTCTGTTGAATTTAATGAGGCAACGCCTCACGTGGTCTCCATGAGGGCGCCAGAGCCACTCTTATAGGATGAAATCCTATGGTGGCGCCTCACGCGCTCCTCACGCGGACGCTAATGTCCAAAGCAAAGAAGACTTTATTACATAAGAGTTAAATTCATAGATAGCACCTCACGCGCTCCTCACGCAGGCGCCGATGTGCAAAGCACAGAAGAATTTATTACATAAAAGTTAAACTCTTAGATGGCGCCGCATGTGCTCCTCACGCGAGCGCCAATGTGCAAAGTACAGGAATACCCATCTTAAGAATTAAATTCTTAAGTGGAACCAACATACACAATACGTGAGCGCTAGCGCCCAGATAGAATTAAATTCTACAATACTCTCTGTTAAACAAAGCCGTTGGATCAAAAATCCAACGGAGATGATAAATCATCAAAATATAGAATCAAATTCTATTAGGAGAAAATATCTCCCATATCTTTCTAAATAAGAAAGATACTCTCGGTTGGATCAATGATCCAATAATAGAATAAAATTCTATTTTTGGAATATATTCCCTCGATCTTTCGAAACGAAATGATTACTCCCAGTAAAACAGAGAACCCTTGGATTAAAAATCAAATGGTGATTAAAAATGACCACTTGACAGAGTAAATTCTGTATATGGGAAAATATTGTCATAAACAAGAACAACATATTCTGTAAAAACAGAAGTCCTTGGATCAAAGATCCAACGGTGGGTAAAATTCCCCAAATCAATTTTGAGACCAATTAAATCAATTAGAATCTCTCAATGAGAGATTTTCTCAAAAACAATTAACAATCTGCCTCTACTATATAAAGGAATCGAGACTTCAAGTCTCATATAGAAGAAATCCCCCATAAGTTTCTGAAAAATACAGAAAGCTTCAAAAAACAACAAGAATTCAATTCTCAAAATGGAAGACTTCCTTTTCAAAAGAAACCTAGGTAAAGAAATACAAAGATCAAAAATATTTTTTACCTATTTTAAGGGTTTAACCCTTCTCAAGGAACTTAGTTCTTTCTCTGGATCAGAGATCCACAAGACAAGTCTCCCACAAGTTGAGAATTTAATTCTCATCGGGAAGATCTTGTTTTAGAGAATCAAACATTCAGAAAAGAACTAGGTCTAAAAAGAAAAACAAAAGGAAAAAGAACCTATAAAAGAACTTAGTTCTTAAGCGAAAAACCTGGTCCCGGATCTTCAAAACTAACAAAGATCTTGTTAATCATTAATGGTCAAAATGCCATTAACAGAGATTAATCTATAAAAAAGGAAAAAGAATAGCTCCTCACGTGCTTCCCATGTGGGCGCCCTTTTAACAGCACCTCACGTGAAAGACACGCGGGCGCCCAAAACAGAAGGCCAACGCCTCACGTGGAACACACGTGGGCGCTGAATAAAGTGCTTAGCACTCCACATACAGCTAAAATGGATGAGTTCTTAGCACTGATTGGGCAGCGCCCAGTACCTCACGTGCTCCTTACTTGAGCACCACATAAAAAGTGCTTAGTACTCCATATGCAGCCAAAACGGCTGAGTGCTTAGCACTGATTGGGCAGCGCCCAACACCGCACGTGCACCTCACGTAGGCACCATAAAAAGCGCTTAGCGCTTCATGATCAGTCAAATGACTAAAGTGTTCAACATTCATTAGGAAGCACCCATGACTGAATGCTTCACATGATATACATGTGAGCATCAGAGCCCAAATAAGTGCTTAGCACTTTTGAATGAACAAAAAAAAAGAGTAAGCCCAAATTAGTTAGGTCTTTGAGGTTTTCTTACAACTAAGCCCAAATGCTCTGTTGTTGGATCTGAAATAAAAATGATCCGAGCCCACATACTCATATATTTAAGTTGATCTTAATCTTAGACTAGATTAACTGTCCTTAAATAAAACAAAATCTTTTTGAACTAAGGGAACATACAACCTAAGTTCAAAACCCAAATTTAAAATATATGGATTTGGAATGATCTACGCCTTACGCGCGACGACATAAACTAGTCTTCGTATACAATCCACGGGAAACCAAAATAAACAAAAACAAAGACGACACGAAGTGAACTGCCGTAGACGGAGAAAGTGGTTATCGCAATGCGATAACGTAATTAACTGTAGGGGCTTGCCTCTGCAGGGAAGAGCGTCTCCACAATCAAAAACCCCGAATAAAATGAGAGGGAATCTGATAAAGTCTGCTACAACGGTCACGTGTATCCAACCCTCCGATTTATGGTACCATAAATCAACTTGGTATCTTCGGAGAGGTGGATGGATAAATCCAAATAGCATCTGCCCCCAAATTCAGGCAAGACAATCTATCCCAGTTCATCTCTGTTTTCGGTGGTGAACAGGGATCCAAACCTATTCTTAAGCCATCATATTCCCTAAGTTTCCCTACAATTAGTTCAATACTGATGCTTATATACGATCCACGGGCACGAACAAAATATATTCCCATAAAGTTCCACCGATGGCGAGAAATATCCCCATATGATGAACAACACTTTTAAGTCCATACGATTTGCAAGTGGAAAACTCTCTTTTAAGATTCTTACGACTTGCAAGGGAAAATACCACTTAGGAATTCTTACGATTCATGAGGAAAAAATACACATACGAGATCCTCTCGACTCGTAGGGAGAAATACCTTTATGAAACCCTTAAAGCTCATAAAGTCAAAATCCTTAGTCGACAGGATCCTAATCCTGTTTGCTAAGCCACCTTCGTTCAAATCAACAAAAAAAATGATGATTCGCTCCTGGTAATATCCCAGTTGTAGCGATATTGATTCCTAAACAAGTGTCAAACTTCAAATCCTCTCATGGCATATGATGATTCGCTCCTGGTAACATTCCAGTTGTAGCGATGTTGATACCAAGATTAGTATCAGATTCTAAATTCCTAACTCAGAATAAATCAGCGAGTAAGGAAAAATATTCAAATGAAATAGCCGAAATGATAGGGTAACTCACAATAAAAATCAGCGAGCAAAATATATACATATGAAACAGCCGAAATGTTTGGGCAACTTACAATAAAAAAATAGCAAGCAAAAATAAAAAATGACATAGCCGAAATTACTGGGCACCGCGAAAAAATAACCGAAATGATAGGCAATCATGACTTTCGCGATATGAAAAGCTGAAAAGATAGAGGATCGTGGTCCACTACTTTGTCCACGTAAATATGTATGTGGGTTAAGTAATCACTTATTGCATTTGAAATTTGGAAAGAAATTCTCCGGGATCTTTCTGCCGCTATCACCGATTGTTTTCGACCTCCATCCTCCTCCAGACAACGGTTATCTTCACATCATTATGTACTCTTCTTTTGCTAATTTTCATATTATATAATTCAACCCACTGCTTTTAATATATATTTCAGAATTGTATACAATTTTAATAGATATTTCATAGCCTTATTAATAGTCAATCTATAATATACGGATTTTCATTTTTTTGTAACTATCCATATCCATATTTCTATCCGCCAATGACCACATGATATGTATCTGGAAACATCTACATCCGATTCATATCCGATCGATGAGAACGTATACAAAAGTAATAGTGAGTGTTGATTGTAATTTTTCAAAAGACATCTGAGCCTCATATAATTTTCTACAGATACAAAGTAATAGTGGAAAGATGTATCTGATCGATGAGAACGTATACAAATAATACTCCTTCCGTTCACAATTACTTGTTCTTTTAAAAAAAAAATGTCCTAAATTACTTGTCTTTTTATGATATAGAGGTAAATAGTATATAATTTCTCACTACATTAATTTATTATTTTGTTTTTGTAAATTATCTAAACTAATCTCAATGTTACGAGTTTCAAAGAGTATTGGTGTAAGCTTCCAAAGAAAATTTAGGAAGATGAGAATATAACATTAATTTAATATGAAGGTAATTTAGGAAAATTTACTAGGATAACAATATTATAATTTCTCTTTCAAATAGGCTTTAAATCATATTTTAATTGCCGTGCAAAAGTTTAAAAGGAAAAGTAATTGTCAACGAAGGGAGTAGCATGTTGACTGCGATTTTTCAAAATATATCTGAGCCTCATTTAATTTTCCATACATGTACATATGCAAATTAATAGTGGACGGAATGATTACTATTTTTAGAAGATATCAAACATCTCATCTAATTTTTCGTCCACATGTATTGAGGGAGAAAATACTTTTCGTAGATATTATGCTATAATCTAGATTGAATAGTGATAACTTGTACGAAAATAAATATAGATAATTTACCAGAAAATATATTGCGTGAATATGAAGATAAGCTTAAAATGACCCAAGTACGTATTAACTTAAATTATAGGGGGCGAAAGATTAATTTTTTGCAACAAGGGGCTAATTTCATATTTCTTTTTCATGCATGAAGACAAAAAAAGCTTGATAAGCCGAATATTCCCTTATATGGCTTTTATATAGAATATATAGATAGATTGGAATAATAATAGAATACATTTGCATCAAGGGCAAATCCAAGCAGAGCCCAAAAAAGACGCGTGCCTCCACTGATATTTCGAGAAAAAAAGACTAATGTCAAGTAGAACCGAGTGTTGGTATTATTGGGATATATATATATATATATATATATATATATGTATATATAGCATAAAATTAATAAAAGGATGCTTTAGCCCAAGCGGTAACACATTTTGCTTTCCAAAAATAATAGGTCTTGGATTCAATCCCCATAACCCACAATCACTTTTTAAATTATATTTAAGTGGGTATGAATTTTATTGTGATTTAATTAAGGGTAAATTTTACTAAACACCATTGACCTTTTAGGTTTTTGAGATAACACCATTGAATTTTAAAAATGTTATAAAACCCTATTGATCTACCAATATTGTTTGAAATCATTAGTTTGATTAACTCGTGCAAGGCACAATTGGACTAAATAACCCAAAATTGTCTTGTGGATAGATTGATTAGACTCAAAATGAATGGAAAATGATGTTTTTTGACAAAATATCTTTCATAAAATGACCTTCAATGGAGCTTTATAGCATTTTAAAAAGTCAATGTTGTTATCTCAAAAACCACAATAACTGGATGGGGTTTAGTAAAGTTTACCCTTTAATTAAATTAAAATTTTATTAGCACTTTTCAAATTATTTAATAATTTTATAGGGGAAATTTCACCAAAACCATCATATACTATAGTCATTGTTCCCAAAACCACCATGTCGCCGATTTTATGCACAGAAACTCCCCAAAGTTTTCTCCATTTTAGCGACCACCCTCTGACACCCATCCATTAAAATTTAATTTTTTAAGTTAAAGTTTTATTTTTTTCCTCCCGAAAATGCCCTTTCAACCCCTTTTAACAGTCTACTATATAGCAGGGTATTTTCTTTACATTTCATACAGAAATTAATGGCAGGGGAGTCACAAGAGAGTCGCGTGTAACAGAGAAAATTTCGGGGAGTTTCTGTGCACAAAATTGACGCGGAGATGGTTTTGGGAACAAAGTCTATAATATATAGTGGTTTTGGTGAAATATTCTTTTTTAAATAATATTTAGGTTTCACTTTTTACCAAAACCTTATTTTATTTGGTGCCCCCTCGAGTGAAAATTCTCAGGTCCGCCCCTGATTTGCATCATATAAGAAGCAAAGCATAAGCATACAAAAATATTGTCCATGCAAAGTGTTCCCCTTTGATGCAAGAGCATAAATCAAGATCTATTAGGATTTGCAAGAGTTATGAGTAAGATTTGGAAAGATTCGGTAAAAGATTATTAACAATTTGAGATAAGATTTAATTATGATTTGTTGCAATTTAAATTTTTAGATCTTGTTAGTTTAAATTAGATTTATTTTATTGTCTTTCCTTCTTAGTTAAGACTTATTTCTTTTTGGTTCAGAATTCTATTCTCTTATTTAAAGAGATGAGAATTATTGTATTAGGGAGCTAAATTGATTATTGAATAAAGGTTGCTTGTTAGCAAAGGAAAAATTGCGGCTTTTATGTTTAAGGAGAGGCGGTCATACCTCGTCCTTGATTATTTAGGGTTTTGATCTTATAATTTCTCTTAAGAATTAGAGATCGTGTTGAGCATCGATCTTCCATAGGCCGATCCTCATCAATTAGTACCAGAGCATAGGCATCGTCGCATTCTTGGTAAAAGAAGAAGAATCGATGGCACATCGTGGGCGTGGTGTACAACAACGTGAGTGAGAACGGCGAGATATCGAGATCGAAGAACTTCGAAGACAAGTTTGGGGTCCGAGGATGTCACGCCCCACTTTCCAAATGACAGTAACAGGTACGTGACGAGGTCTGCGACGTATTTATACCTAGTCTGCGACGTATTTATACCTAGAAGGGTCTTTCTCAAAATAAATACATTAAGCATATTATAAGCAATATAAACATAGATAAAAAGAATTTAACAAGTGCATAAATCCAACTATCTATTACATTCCAAGTCACAGATTTCAAAACATGACAAGTCTGTAGCTTTAATACAACGAAACAGAAAGAGCTGACAAAGATGAGATTGAGATGAATGAATCGAGAGCTCAGGCATCACTAGTTGCTTGCACCCTTACTTGTGCCCAAAAGAGTAGGCATACTGGAAAATAAAGCTGAAGGTAAACTAATAATCCTCCTGGAATGAAAACTGAGTGTGATCCTCCTCGATCGATTCGGTCTCTTCTGTCACTAAGCCACCCGACGAACATTCCCAAGGAAAGAAAGAAAAAAAGGAATGTCCGTCAGCGAACTTGCGCTCGGTAAGTCCTCAAATTAAATAGTGTTATAATGCAAAGTAATTTAACAGTAAAACATATAGGTTGTTATGTGTTATACATGGCGGTGTAATGGATAACATGATAAAGAGATTAAACATAACAAAGTAATTTAAACATAACAATACAATAACAAGTGTAAGCATGAATAGAATGGCATATCAGCAGTTATTCAGATATTCAATGTCAAACTTTACTAGGGCAATGGTACAATGCAGGAAATGCAGTATGCAGTTCTTAAAAATATAACTTAAGATCTATACTATAAAATAACTCATCTGAAACACATAATTTTATTGCCAAGGATCAATGTCATTATTATTGTCATGTTTGCGTGGTACCCACGGTCGTCTCCTGGTGGATTCCACATCATATACGGATTCAAGAGGTGGCCTCCGTGGGTTCAAGAGATGGCCCCCACAGACTCAATAGGTGACCCCACTATCGTTATGCCGTGCACTTTGCTCCGTGTGGCACTTTTTCCCATGTGGCACTTTGTTCCACACATGATCCATATTTCATTTCATAATTGTGCATGGATTCTAAACGTGGCCCCTGCAGGTCTCGAAAATTATTAGAAATTTATAGGTATTTCGGTCTACTTATCACAACAACTAAGTTCCGTGTTATTTGGATTCCTGAAGTTCTTGTTATGGTCATGTTAACATCAGAGTTTAAAACAGAATTTATAATTTCAGGCCAGCAACTATGGGTTATCTTGCATGGCATATATCGGTTCGTTCCATGCGTTTCTGAGTCACCAATTATATAAGAAAATTATAGGTCTACCAATTATGCATATATACATGTAAAGTTTATCACGAACTGATATCGGGAGTTCGAGTTATGTCGTATTTAAAAACAGTGTGTGAATCAGGACAGATTCTGTCCACATTCGTCACTTAATTTTATAACGCAGATTTCTATAATTTACATTGGTTTTCAGGAAATCATCACAACTAAGACAATCTAGGTATTTCAATCTAAATGTCCAAAACACTTGATTTTGCTCAAAACGGATCTCGGAAGACGAAGTTATGGGTCTTCAAAGGTCAGCGATAAAAACAGTTTTCTGATTTTAATAACAGTGACAAAAAAGACGTCGTCAAACATAATCGTAATTCGGTTTAACCTAAAATCTTTAATGTAGACCTAAAATTCTATCTAATATTTATCCTAATTTTCCTAGAATTTCCAAAAGTCAAGATTGATCCCTAAAATTTATTACGAATATAAAGGTATATTAGGTCGTATTTGAGAATAACAAAACTATGGTATTTATTTGCAACATTGTTTTCTTTACACACACACACACACACACACACACACACATACATATATATAATTACCAAAAATTGTGAGGGATAACATGTGAAAAGCATACAGGGCAAGCATGAGAATCGGTCATGACATATACACTAAAATCGTCATAAAAGATTAATAAGGATTCTACACAAAAATATTAAACCTCTTTTGGTTTTTTTATAAACGATCGTGTTCTATGAGATGGCATGCAATATAGGGTGATACGATTCATATATTCTCGTCACTACTAAAACATGAAATAAAGTAATCACTACCATATGAAATGTATCTCATTCATGAAGGTAAATAGATTTACAAAACAACTAAATATTAGACTATTACCTTATTTTATATTTGTTATTAAGACATGGGATTTACCGACGAAGTGAGCAATTATTGACATCAATGGAGACATGGCAAGATGAAGAAGATTCAACAAAAGGAAGCAAAGAGGAGACTTACTCGAACTAGCTGGTATCGTCACCGGGCTCGTCTATCCGCCAATAACCTCACGTTACTAGCGAGACTTTTTGAGAAAGTTTTTCCGCATTCTTCTTCGAGAACTTTAGGTGAAGAGGGAGAAAGAAGAGAATAGAAAATTGTGAGAAAGAAAAAGAATGAGAAGATGACAAATAAAGGTGGTGTAATGGTATATTATTTCTAATAATTTATGCATTCGAAGTGGGAGTTAAGAGAAATGTGAAAAATCACCATCCAATTTGGGAGTTAAAGGAATTGATAGGTCTCATTTGTAGGTTATAAGAATGGTATATAAAAAATTGATAAAAATAATTGCAGGACACGAGGCTCGAACATATGGCCTATGGAATAACAATGCAATGACTTAACCAATGAGATACAAGCTTGTTCTTGCATATATTCAACAAGAATTGAATATATACGAACATTTAGAAAGAAAGTGGCTTTTAAAAAGAAATTGAGATATAAAGGTACAAGGATTTTGGGACCATTATAGAAGATGAAAACCCTTTTTAGCATTTGGGATCCGACGATGAAAGGAGTATCGGGCATAGAGATCGGTATCCAATCGACCGCTACAGGGAATCTGATATGAGGGTAGAGTTACCGGAGTTTTCGGTTAGGATTAATCCGGAGGCTTTCATCTATTGGTTGCATACTGTCGAGCGAGTCTTCGAATACAAGGAGATGTCCGAGGAAAGAAAGGTGAAGGCGGTCGCACTCAAGTTGAAGTGTCACGCTTCAATTTGGTAGGAGAATTTTAAGATCAAACGCGCCCGAGCCGAAAAACCCAAGATCTTAACTTTGGAGAAGATAGAAAAGAACCTTCATGAAAAGTTTCTACCGAAGGATTATGTACAACAAACTTATATCCATTTGCATACCCTTTGGAAAGGAGGAGACCGATCCATCGAAGTGTACACTGAGGACTTCGATTAGTTGATGATGAGATGCGGAGTCACTGAGGCTGATCAGTAGACGATTGCTTGATACTTAGGCTGGTTTCATGCCGAAATTAATGATATCGTCGAGCTTCGACAATATGTTTCATACAATGACCAATACAAATTGGCAGTTAAAGTAGAAAAGAAATTGAAGTCCAAAAAGTGACTGGGATCGAATAACGATGCCAGCCGAGGAGGTTCCTCATTGGTAGGTAACTACCAAGCGAAAATGGTTGAGACACCAAAAACGGCCGAATTCCAAAGAAAGGTCGATAATAAAACTTCGGCAAAAGAAACACCAATAAGCTCAAATAAACCAAGTGGTTTAGGAGGAGTCAAGATGGACCAATGCCATAAGTGTCAGGGATATGGGCATTACAAAGACGAGTGTCTGAACCAACGAGTCATAAAAATATTAGAGGGGGATTTTGTCGAAGAATAAGTGACATCACCCGTCTATGATAAGTATGATAATGAAGACAACGAAGAAATTATTTATTGTGATCATGTAGAATATCTTGTGATTCGGCACAATATGAATGGCCTAGTGAGCGAGGACGAAGATGGTTGGCTAAGGCATAACATCTTTTATACTCGATGTACGACCTATGGATAGGTGTGGAATGTAATCATTGATGGCGGTAGCTGTGAAAACTTTGTCTCCAGAGTGATGGTTGACAAGTTGCAATTAAAGACTGAGAAGTGAGAAAAACTATATCAACTCACTTGGCTTCAAAAGGGAAATGTTGTATCGGTAATCGAGAAGTGTTTGCTATCATTTTTCTATCGGCAAGAATTATCAAGATTCGTTATGGTGTGATGTAATGTCGATGGATGCGTGTCACTTGATATTTGGTCAACCATGGAAATTCGACCGACGAGTGGTACATGCTAGGTACAAGAATACTTACTCTTTAAGTAAGGATGGAATAAAGATTACTTTTAGGCCGTCGAAAATTGAAGCAGTGCGTAACAAAAACTCAGTTAATAATTTCCTTAGTCATACCGAGTTTATGGAGACAGCTAAGGAAAGTGGTGAGATGTATGCTTTAATGGTGTTAGAGGCTAATAAAGAACATCCGAGCTATCCACCGATCTTGAAGTTTCTTTTAGAAGAGTTTTCAGATGTCATGCAAGAAGACTTTTCTGTTGGGTTACCACCTGGCCAAGATATTCAGCATCATATCGATTTCGTTCCGGGAGCGGACTTACCAAATAAACCAGCTTATCGTATGACACCAAAGGAGCATGAAGAATTACGACGGAAAATTGAGGATTTGATGCGGAGATACTTGAAGGAGAGAATGAGTCCTTATGTAGTGCCAGCGTTGCTTGTTCCAAAGAATGATTGATCGTGGAGAATATGTATCAATTGCCGAACTATCAACAAAATCACGGTAAAATATTGGTTTCCTATACCTCGGTGTTCATCACGAATAATTACATTTAATACCGTCCATTCTGTATCATTTTGTTAATAAACAAGTTCTATTAATCCATGATTCATAAGTATAGGTTCCAGGTTTTCAAGGCAATAAAGTCAAAATTTTGCACATTCGGTACAATTACATCAATTTTAGGACAAAACTGCCCGGGCGCACAACTGACCAAGAGATGGATACTCGCAACAGAATTTATCATTTGTATGAAACACAAGTGCAAGTGGATAGCCAATGAGAAGCCAAGGTAGCTGCACAAGTATTTTTATTGGAACACAATGATTATAATGAAAAAGTGTTGTGTGATACGAGAAAATAATTGAAAAGGTAAAGTCACAATCTGGACTTTAAACACCAGAGTGCATACAGGGTAATTTAGAAGAAAAGAAATATGCCAAATATCAAGTTTTAATGACAGAAGATCAAGGCAAGAATCGGAAGCTCCAACTCATCATTTGGGCCGCCCAAATTGCCCCCAGATTGGCCCCAACTTGGCTCGAGATTTTTCTATGCGTCCACCATTGTCTAATCAAGCCACTTGGAAATGACATTTTTTGCTTTTGCAAAGCCTATAAATAGCAGATCCCTCAATAGGATTAGGGTTTGGTTTTTGAGTGATTTTTAGAGTGTGTAATGTATGATTGCTTCTTTTTCCTTCTTGAAGCTCACATTTGAGAGATCCATGAAGGAGGTTGAAGTTGTAATCTAATCTTGTAGCTCAAATCCCTCCATATGTTAATACTACTTGAACTCTTTGTTTTAGCTTCTTTGTTTATTTTTCTTTGCTCATTCTTTATGTCATGCTCTTTATTTCTCTTTTGTTATTTTGTTATGATGATTGAGTAGTTCTTAACTATGGTGAAGGTTAGGAATGGTGATGAATGGAAAAGCCCTCCTCCATTCTTTTTTGGTTATGTTTTGTGCTCAATTTGATTGTAATTTTAAGATTATTTGATGCTTATTGTTTGATAGGGTATGTAGCTTTCATTGGTTACTTGGTAACATTTAGCATATACTCTATTCTCTCAATACATCCATTAAGTAATGTTAAAGTTAGAATCAACACTTAGGGTTAAACTTGCTAAGTTCTTTAGATAAGATATGTTGCTTGATGGTTGGATTGACACCCTTCCTTAAACATATATCCTATATTGGTACACGCTCATACTCATGCTGCAAACTTGCGGCTAAGGCGTATCACGAAACGAAAATTTTCTAAACAAGAGCATGAACTCTATCTAGAATCGAATCCAAACACTAAACTAGTAAACACTAGAAGGAGTCTAGCTACTCGGTTAGTAAATACAACATTTGTAGTCATGTGCTTCTTATTTTATGGAACTTCTTTAGCTCCTAGGTCACCAGGAATGAGCTTGGAAGTCGGTCTTTCTCGTCAAAGATGATCCACCTGAAGGAACCCTAACTTAGGCTCTAGCTTCACTTAAAAATAACAAAGTAAAGAAACTAGTGAACAAGACTTGCTAAGAATTGATCGCTGGGATGTAGTAGTTGTTAATCTCTAAGTGTTCTCTCATTTTCTTTTTCCTTTCTCTCACAAAAATCAAGCATGGCTCAAATTGAAAATCTCCAACTCTTCCTTTTTCATTTTTTCTTTAAATGTGAGGATGGGTGGACTTATGACTCACCATGGTGAGTCACAAGCCTACACCATTCTCACCATAACAAGAAGAGATGAGATGAAAAGAGAAGCCACCTTATTGTACACATATACATATGTATATGTATGTATATATATATATATATATATATATACAAATAGACTAATACAAGTATATACTGCAAATACATATACCCGTATTCATATAAGACACGAATACACGTATTTATACAAATACTCGTATTCATATAAATACAGTATTCATATAAATACCGTATTCTGTCAAAATACGAATACCGAAAAGAGAGATACCAAATGAGATATATAATACTAGCCCACATTTTATCCAAATGTGATAATATGGCTATCTTTCAAACCGGCTAGTATTAACAAAATATCCGATTAAAAGTACATGTACAAAAACATGTATTTAATCAAATCTAAGTACGTATCAAAATACGTACACTACATCATTTTTCCTGAGCTGGGAAACCCTCTGTGTGGGACTCTAAAGACTCAACAATACGCTTGCAGTGGGTTTAACCACAAGCACGTCAGCGGCACTAGCTGTACGTAATGGCTATCTAGGTATTGAACAGAAGGAAGGTCGACAAGCAAACTCGTCTGTATCCCTACTGATCCTGAAAGTGATAGGCTCTGTACAGTCCGGTCTGTTCGTCTAAGAGTATCACATATTGGGTCTAGAGGGTGGATAAATTCAGACCCTTAATAACACGATAAGTCATGTCAGTGTGAAGCCCATCACCTACAGAGAAACTACTGATCCAAATCGGTAAATCTTATCCACCTTGGCTAAGAATTTCTGATGATGGCCATCCGTGTACAACACGGCGTCTACCCCCAATACCGGGAGAGACGAATCCCTTACGAATTTTCTCACTGTCTCCATGTGGCTAGGGACTGTACCCAACTAAAACATGTTTGCACGACTCGGTAGAGCCGTGATAGGGTAGTAATCAAAGCACAGTAGGAACTCACACGAGGCGAATGATGATCTCAGGTCAACATACTAACTTGTACTCATGTTACCAGAGAACTGCTAACTGAAAATAGGTATAATACCATCTAGCATGTTCCTGGCGAGTCCATCCAGTGTAACTCATAATCCAATGAGCACCCGTATACAATCTTTGGTGACTAACTAATACCAATGGCTGTGAGACCGACCATCTCCCCTCGTCGGGGTCAAGAAACGTATACATTAGTCTACTCTGGAATATCGATGCCCAATCTCGATATTCCCATGACTAAAGACATTTAAGGATTTGCTTATAGACTATCCAGATCTTACAAGTGTGATCGCCACAATAACCCTGGCAGTCAAGCATGAATCCTATGGGCTCTATCAACATATAATAGTGATCCATAATACCACATAATCATGTACATGATGATAAAGAAAAACAAGATAGCATACTATCATCTCAAGTAAGACTGTTCTACCCGTATAGGTCATCCCTCAATCATCATAATCGTCTGGCTGCAATTACAATAATTGCCTTGAGGGCACTATAGCCAACAATATCCCACTTGCACTTAAGGCTAATTATTGCGGTGTCGCATACTTACAGCCCGTGTGATGCCAAACACCCAACTTCTCTACTAATCAGTTTCGCAAAGCATGTTTGCGAAACATTCGTGTTTGAGAAATAGCCTCAGTGAGTGGATCCACTCCAATGTTCTATCTTTATCTCTCTATATCTCAACTTCACGGAGAACGACTATCTTCCGAAATGAGCGATACCTGTCTCAGAACTTGTCTAGATATCTGATTGGACCAAGTTCATAAATGAACTCCAAATCCAACAAACTTCTTAGACTGTATCTTCTACTGAATTTAATCAGTAACCTGCGCCATGCCTACCTCAGTATCCGCTTGGATCACTGTCCAACATACCGCCCCTCAAAAGAGGGTAAACTTTAACTCTGATAGCCACTCTGTCTTCAGGTCAACTTGGAAGCCTGAAATGATAATTGCCTTCTGAAGGAGGCTGTCGTTGACATATACCAAGAACATTCTCTCATGTTCATAACTGATTCCCAATGTTTCTCTTGGATTGAATTAATATCTGCTTATTGCAGTTAGTGCAAAAGCAATATCTGGTTTGGTACTTGATATCTCATGATTGACTCAATTTCCTAACCAAGTGATATGTCAATTATGCAAATCTCTCTCCTCATCAATCCAGAAGACATATCTTTAGAGAGGGTGACTCCATCACCTGCGGATATACCACCACACCAGGAGTCATCTATTCTAGAACACTTTAGAATAGTGTCAAAGTACCCGAATTGGGACACTTCTCAAATATAGATCTAATATCATAGATCTAGTCATCGGAATATCTGATATTTTATCTAGATTCTTTATGAAGAAATATATGTAACAACCATAGTTTAACCGATCATAGTATAGGAAAAACACTTCCAATTAGGAGTATGTCATCCAAAAATTAGGACAGTACTCCCTACTCAACCTTCTTACCAGGTCTATCTATCATTCTTGATGAAGTTAAACACTATGACTTTCATATCAAGAATAGATGACCCATTTCCGCTCCCCTTACTTTAGTCTTAAAATAGACATAAGCATCTTGCCCACCACGCTTCCGCTACTCCCACTGACTACAACAACCCTATGGCAGAGTTATATACACGTGCACTTCTAAATTCAATTTTGAATGACGTTATAATCATCCACCTGCCATGTCTCATAATCAAGGACAGCGGCAGTGATAAGCTTGGGTCATCAAAACCTCCATGTCACTGTCTTTGAAGAGACCGAAGTACCTCTCGGGTGGCTGAAGTTACCCATTAAATCTGTAGAGTGGCTAATGGATTGTCGAATCCAATTGAATTCTTATGTTCTACTAAATCTTCTGTAACCGTTTATGGTCTTGGAATCACTTCCAGTTCTACCATACTCCCACCAATATTTTCTAAAAAGAATTCATTTTTACTAAAAAAGTAGCGAGTCAAGAACAATATAATTATTGATCGTACGAATGGTAGAATATTAACCCTCGTCAAAGCCCTGGATAACCCACAAACTGGCATTACTGAAACGTGCCTTGAGTTTATCCGGATTCTGGTTTTAAACATAAGCCGGACAACTCCATATACCTTAACATCGTTAAGATATGAATCCATTTTATATCCAATATAGAAACAAAAGCACTAATTTAATTGGAACCAGATTCAAAAATTATGCAGTTGTTTCCAGTGCATATCGACTAAATGGAAGGAGGCCATGCAACATTACTTATCAAGAAGCGCACCCACAAATGAGTAACCTAAAAGAGAAGTAAATTCTGAAATATATTACTTACGACAAAATACCTAGTATAAGTATCTACATTTTCGATCACCTCGAATAATCCTGATACTTCCAACGTATGGTTCTCTACTTTATTCTTATACCTATAACTTCTTAAAATTTAGATCTTGTATTTCAATGAAAATGTGTGTCTAAAACCAGAAAAGTCATAAGTAAACGAAATATAGTACGAGTACCAACCTCTTGTCCTATTGGACATCGGAAAACATACAATATTTTGTATAAGTTCTCCGAGTTTAATAACTCAGACCCTGTGTGTTATAAATTAAAAACTGTATTATGATTAAGAAGAATTACACTGTTTTTGAATGCACCTTACCTAATTATCAATTGATAAAGGCAAATGTTATAAACATAATTTCAAAAAGTTATATCTTACTTTATAAAATAAACGTACAGATATATCAGTTTAAAATTGGTGCATAACAATGGATATTCAAAACCAAATATTTTTCGTTAGGCAATACCCACGCGATTTCCTCAAAAATTACCCATTACAAAGAGAAGCCATCTCATTGTACACATATACACATGGATATGTACATATATAAATATATATACAGATACACTAATACAAGTATATGTTATAAATACATACACCCGTATTCGTATAAAATACGAATACCCATATTTGTATTAAGATACAAATACCTGTATTTATATCAAGACACAAACACACGTATTTATACAAATACCCGCATGCGTATAAATACTGTATTCTGTCAAAATACGAATACAAAAAAAAGATACTAAAAGAGATATATAATACTAGCTCACATTTTATCCAACTGTGATAATATGGCTATCTTTCAGACTGGCTAGTATTAACAAAATATCCGATTAAAAGTACGTGTACAAAAACACATATTTAATCGAACCTAAGTACGTATCAAAATACGTACACTACATCATTTCACCTGAGCTAGGAAACCCTCTGTATGGGACTCTAAAGACTTGATAATACACTGGCAGTGGGTTTAATCACAATCACGTCGGCGGCACTAGCTGTACGTAACGGCTACCCAGGTATTGAACGAAAGAAAGGCCGACAAGCAAACTCGTCCGTATCCCTACTAAGCCTGAAGGTGACAGCCTCCGTATAGTCCATTCTATTCGTCTAAGAGTATCGTATATCGGATCTAGGGGTGGATAAAGTCAAATTCCTAATAACACGATATGTCATGTCGGTGTGAAGCCCATCACCTACAGAGAAACTACTGATTCAAATCAGTAAATCCCGTCCATCTTGGCCAAGGATTTCTGGTGATGGACACCCGTGCACAACGCGATATCTACCCCCAATTCCGGGATAGACGAATCCCTGACGATCCACTCACTGCCTCCATGTGGTTCTAGATTGTACCCAACTAAAACATGTTTGCACGACTCAGTAGAGCCATGGTAAAGTAGTAATCAAAGCACATGAGGAACTCACATGAAACAAATGATGATCTCAGGTTAACAGACTAACTTGTACTCATGTCACCAAAGAACTGCTACCTGACAATAGGTATAATACCATCTAGCATATTCTCGGTGAGTCCATCCAATGTAACTCATAACCCAATGAGCACCCGTATACAATCTTTGGTGATTAACTAACACCAATGGCTGTGAGCCCGGCCATCGCCCCTTGTCAGGGTCAAGAAACATATACACCAATTTACTCTTGAATATCGATGCCCGGTTTCGATATTCCCATGACTAAGGACATTTAAGGATTTTCTTATGGACTACCCTGTTCTCATAAGTGTGATCGCCACAATAATCCTGGTAGTCAAGGATGAATCATATGGGCTCTATCAACATGTAATAGTGATCCGTAAAACCACATAATACATGTACATGATAATAAATAAAAACTATATAGCATACTATCATCTCGAGTAATACTGTTCTATCCGTATAGGTCCTTCCTCAATCATCATAATCGCATGCCTGCGATTACAATAATTGCCTCATCTGGGTCAAGAAACATATGCACTAGTCTGTTTACCGCCGAAAGAAGCGACCGGGACGTTAGGACGTCTGGCCTGAATTTGGGGGGGGCAGATGCTATTTGGGTTTATCCATCCACCACTCCGAAGATGCTAAGTTGATTTATGGCACCGTGTATCGGAGGTCTGGACGGATATGGCCGTTGTAGCAGACTTCGTCAGATTCCCCCTCGTTTGCGAGGGTTTTCTGATTATGGGGACGCTCTTCCCAGCAGGCACAAGCCCCTGCAGTTAATTACGTTACCGCGTAGCGATAACCACTTTTTCCTGCTCCAGAAGGTCACTTCGTGTCGTGTGTGTTTGTTTTATTTTTTGGTTGCCCGTGGATTGTATACGGAGACTAATTTATGTGGTCGCCCGTAGGGCATGGATTAGTCTAAATCTGTATATTCTTAGATTTGGATTTGGGTTGATTTAAGGATCGTTAATCTAGTTTGAGATTAAGATCAACTTAAATTTTTATTGAGGATACGTTAGTCTAATTTTAGACTAAGATCTACTCAACAGGATTTTGGGATCATTCAGACCCAACAAGAGAGCATTTGAGCTCTATTGCTTTAGTTTAAGGACGTTGCGGTCCGTAGATCACCATTTTTTGGGGTGAGGGTTTAGTTTAAGGATGTTGCGGTCCATAGCTAGTTTAAGGACGTTGCGGTCCATAGCTAGTTTAAGAACATTGCGGTCCATGGGAATGTGCTCATGGGTTTATGAGTGCACCAAAGAGCTGTTGGTTGTCGGGACCCTCCATCTCTCTGAAGACGTTGAAGAATTACAACGACATGTATCAGAGGTGTGGAGAGATGTACCCTTGAACTGAACTCCAGATTGAAAGGAGAGATCATGGTGGAACGAACATCATTTTATATGCCATGTGTCAGGAGATCATTAGTCATCTAATCGATTTGGGGAGACCTGAGTATAGGAGGGCTCGGTTGATTGATGGTCAAAAGGTTTTTGGCTTCAGGAGACTTGGCTAATTTAGGCTAAGGTTGGCCCATCATAGTATTAAACACTGATATTGATTCGGCGCTCACGTGCTCCCACGTGAGGCTCTTAAGCAGTATTAAACACTGAAATTTAGAGCGCTCACGTGTGGCACGTGAGGCACCTGAAAATTGGCCTTTGTTTCTTTGGGTTTATTCCCTTCTTCTTTTATAAGTGCTAAGCACTATTGAGGGTCACGTGGGAACACGTGAGGCGCCCCAAAATGAGAACTGTCTTTGGTTTATTCCTCTTTTCCTTTTATAAATGCTGAGCACTATTGGGGGGTCACGTGGGAACACGTGACGCGCCCCAAAATGAGAACTGTCTCTGGATTTGTTCCCTTTTTCCATATAATTGCTGAGCGCTCGTTTTATGGGGTCACGTGGGAACACGTGATTTGATTTCAATCTTTCCTTTTTGTTCCTCAGGGGTGCTCATGTAGGAACACGTGTCTGTTATTATAGCGTTGAACGCTAATCATTTCTTTTACGTGCATGGAAATCTTGATCTGAGTTTTGAGTATTTCAAGTCCCTTATTTTGATAAGAATTAAATTCTTATATAGGGTTAAACCCTAGTTTTATCAGAGGAATTAAATTCCTATATCTTTTGGAAGAATTAAATTCTTCAAACTTAGTTCTTTCCTTTAAGTTTTGGGACTGCATGACATAATCTCACCGATGAGAATTAAATTCTCAACTTGTGGGGAGATCTGCTTCTGCAGACCTCAACCAGAGGAAGAACTAAGTTCTTGTTTGGAAAAGTTAAACTTTTGTAAGAGGAGATAAAATGATCTCAGTGTCTCTTTTTTTTTACCTAGGGTCTCTTTTCTTCAAAGAGAACTCTCCTTCTTTCTTTGTTTCTCAAATCTTATAGGGGGTCTCCTTTCTCCGTATGTATCTCTCTCTCCCTCCTTTTTCTTTTTCTTTTTTGAAGCCTTGGGCTCCTTATATAGTAGAGGCACATCTGTTGATTTAGTTAAAGAAATCTCTCGTTGAGAGATCCTGATTGATTTGAGGATTTTATCCACCGTTGGACCTTTGATCCAAGTACTTCTGTTTTACAGAAGATATTTTTCTTGTTTTAACAAGATTGGGAAAATATTTCCCCATACAGAGCTTATTCTGTAGCCTGGTGATTTTTATCCATCATCGGATTTTTAATCCAACGGTGCTCTGTTTTACAGAGAGCAGTCTTTCTTGTTTAGAAAGACTCAAGGAAATATTTTCCAAATAGGGTTTTGATCCCTTTACTTAGAATTTAATTCTATTGGTTCAGAAGGCACTCGAGCCCACTCACGTGTAGCACGTGACCCCCACGAAGTTAAACATGTTTGCTTATATACAACAGCCTAACAAAGGGAAGGCATCACGTGTTAGCACGTGAGCTTCTTTGGCCTGTTATTTATTTTAGGAAGGCGCCTATATATTTTGTATATATATGCTCACGTGTTTGCACGTGAGGCTCAATTTCAGCCTTAATTGTTAAGCGCAATGCCTATAATTTTTGCTCCAAGGCGCATCACGTGTGGGCACGTGATGCTCCATTAGGGGAATTTTTCCCATCTCTTTTCCTCTTTCTGTTTCTCCCTCCTGTTTTTTTTTACTTTTATAAGGGAACAAATGCCCCAACAACGTTGTTCTCACATGGCTTGCATGTGAGTGCAACGCTGTCATCTTTACAGCCGTTGGATTGCCTAGGGGAATAGGGAGATAAACCGCCTTTGTCACATCTTATAAATGTAAAGGTCTTAACTTTGGGAAGCCACTGTTCCTTCATCTTCTTCTTTCCTTGTCTTCTTTGAGAATTTAATTCTCTTCCTCAGAGCTTAGTTCTCTGCCCATTGCTATTCTAGAGTTAAACTCTGCAAACTTCTCTTTGGGTGAGGACCTTGCACGACCCCCTCTTGCTTTCTGCCCTGGAATTTAAATCCATTATCAGAGCACGGCTCTTTTCTTGGATCGGTTTCTTAAAGATCCCAAAACGTATATAGATATATATTCTTTTTTGTAAATTTTGAAATTTTGAATCAATGGGGATTTTTAATCCCTTTCTTAGGGTTTTACCCCATCATTGCTCTTTAAGAACCTTGGAATTTAATTCCGTTTTGGGGTTTTCTGGGATTTAATCCCTTTATTATAGGAATTTAATTCTGTATTCATAGAACTTGGCCTTGAGAGAGACTCAGATATTTTTGGGAATATTATTCCCTTATGCTCTCGAGTATTTGAGGGTTTTAATGCCCCTAAAGCAGATTTGAGTCTGTCATGATTGCTTCAAGAGTTTGTTAGGAGTTGTTTAAACTCTAGTGTTCATTTGACGAGAATCCTTTTGGATTCTTCTAATAAGCATTTTCTTGATCATTTCGATCGCTAAACTCTTGCTGATTTTTTTCTTTTTAGATATTATGGCCGCTTATCTGTATGATCTTGACGAAATTATCTCCTATGAAGACATGCGCGTCCAAGGCCGCTGTCAAAACCAGGAGTTTACAAATGCCCAATGCGCTGAGGTTATGCGTCACTTCAATGAAAACAATGGTCGACTACTCCCCCGTCGTTCTCCCTTTTGAAGATCGTCGTGGGGGCGATTTGGGAAGCACTTCCTAAATTTAACGAAGCCATGCCGCTTGAGGCACTTGATGATGCCGAAGACAAGGTGTACTCAGTATATCTGATGGGCTTGATCTCGAAGAGGCAGTGGGATGATCTTGTTGATATATTGCATCAAGTTTTCCAACAAACGACAATAATCTCCGCCTACCAGAGGACGGATGACATCAGCGAGAATCCTGACGCTTGCATTCGTGAGAAAATGCACACGAAAATGGTCAGATATGCCAGAAGCATTTTACTCGGCCTTTCTTCTGAATTCCTCAATCCATGTCCGAGATTTAGTGTTTTACCATTGTAAACATTTTTTTTATACCATGTATAAGTTCCTAGAGCTTGAATGACAAAACTTCCTCTTTCCCTCCTTTTTTTATGCTCACATGTGTTCTGCATGATGTGTCGTTATACTGTTGTTGGCATTCACGTGTTTTGCGCATAAGGCGCTGTTGAGAATTTTAATCTTGAACTAGCGTCGGCGCTCAGTGTTATGCACGTGTGGTGCCGCTTTAAAAAATGATCAATGCGGGTGCATCGCGTGTCATGCACATGAGGCTCTGCTGATGGGGTCGTTTCACCTCCCAACTCTGATTCCAATGAGCCACCATTTTCTTTTCCCATGCCCCTTTGGCCTTGGAAATAGCTCCACCATACACAACATTTTTTGTGCATAGCTTTGAATGCTTCTCTTTATAACCCGAAGCTACGTCTTTCTCTTTCTTTACAAAGAGGGAACCATTTAGACCTTAGAGTGATCATTTTGAGAAACAAACCAAAGGTTATGGCTTGCAACTGTCCCCATGCTCGTCAACAACCCCGGGAGGTTCCTATCAAGGAGATTATTCCTCGTTTTGCCGCGCGGTTAGTGGATCCTCTTTTCACTAATGACCAATGTGATGCGGCACTGTATGAACTCTTGGCTCGTAAGGGCTCTCCTCTTCCTATGGGTTCTATTTGGCTCAGGATACCGTGCTTGCTGATATCCCCCCTCATCCGGTGGAGATGACTCCGGCGATTCTTGATACGGCGGAGGACAAAATTGAGTGTTTCCACGAGGCATACTTAATTACTCAGCCTCTGAAGGATCGTTCGGTTCATTTACTGAGTCAGATACAAGCTCGGAGGGCCATCATGTCTGCTTTCGCTGACGAGCACGGTGCTAACCGATGGGGAGCAACTCCTCGCGAAGACCGTCGCTTCGACATGGTGGAGAGGGCAGAGAGAGAATTGGAGAACTTTATTTATTGTTTTGTTAACCCTTGTATCTCTGATCCCATATTTGGTGTTCTCTTCCTTGTAGAGTAATATATTTGTTTCAATCTATTTCTTTTATTATTGCCTGTTGAATGTTTTTTGTTGAATGTTTTCTGTTCATCATATATTCATACGTGTATCTCTCCCCTGTACATGAGCTTTATACTTCACCCTTAGGAATTTTTGCTAAGTGCGAGTGCTATTGTAGTGTCGTACATAAATCAGCACGTTTTGGACACCATTTCTATTTAAGCAGGCATACAGTCGTGAATGCATGCTTAGTGGGGCGTTAACCAAAGATTTTCCTTACTGTCTTGCACGGTACATGGTTGGTGCTCGTGGGTTGCGCCTTGTCGTCTAATGGAGACTTGCTTATATGATCTTGAATGCATTTGCTTTTCTTCCGAGCTCCTAACTGCAAAGGCAAGCCTGCGAGGGTGGATTGAGCGGTGTGCCGCTAATCTACAGTCTTGCGAGAAGAGGCTCAACCGGAAATTTTCAGAGAGGGAGCTAGCCTCAAATGCTTTGAGGGAACTTCAGGTTCAACTCACTACCAAGACCACTCGTGCATACGAAATTTGGCGGGTGCTTCAAGAAGCCATCACAGAGGTGGTAGCTCTTGATAAAGCGGTTATCTTTACCCACGAGATGGTTGAACCTCATAATGTTGCTGAAAAGGAGCTTGAGAGTCGGTTTACTTCATACCAGACTCAGCAGACTCAGGCAGGAGCTCGTCTTGCAGCAATAACGGAGCTTGAAGTCAAGGTTCAACGGAAGGCTGACGAACTCATTAGCTTACTGCATCGTCCACCGGCTTAAGCATTTTTTTGTCGTTGTATATTCTCCTTTTTTCTTTGTATTTATTCCTGAATGAGAGTATTTTGTATTCATTTCGATTCTTTTATAAAATGTATCTTGTATTCATTTGGATTCATGAATAAAAGACATATTTTATTTCATACTGGCGTGTCCCTTTAGCAAATGCGTCTTGTAGATAGTCTATTTTGATCTCCTTGCAGGGCAGCGATGGCTTAGAAAATAGGTTCAGATCTGCCACCTAAGACTTTTCAACTTTATGAGCCGTGAGGGTCTCATAAAGACTTTTCTCCCTACGAGTTGAGCGGATCCCGCAGGTGTGTTTTCTCCTTAGAAGTCGTGAGGACTCCTAAGTGCGTTTTCTCTTTAGAGTCGTAAGAGTCTCACAAGAGAATTTTCCCTCTTACAAGTCGAGAGGACTCATAAGTAGTTGTTTCCCTCCTTGTTGATATTTGACTTTGGAGAGTGTGGCCCGTGGATAGTATGCAATAGTCCATCTTCGACCGACTTGCAGGGCCCCAGTGCTTAGGAAACAGGTCCTTATCCCCGTTGCCTAAGGCTTTTCCTTACGAGTCGATATGAGTCGAAATGTTCTCACAGGAACACTGATTTCCCTACGAGTCGAGACGAATTGAGAAGTTCTCGTAAGGATGTCCTAACGTCACAGTTAACTCCTGCTAATAGAAGTCCGTTAAGGTCTGTGGTACTAGGGTTTTTTACCCGTCGTACCGTCGCGTTGGCCGATGTATTCCCCGATATGTAATCTTTCTATTCGAGTAGCCCCGCGACTGTCGTGTTTCTGATCCCTTCGGGGGCTGGCAAGACGTCTTCAAGTAATCTTCCAGATAATATTACCGTTGAAAGAGCAAGCGTTAGGGATATTCCATGCCGCTTTTTACTTGAGGTTAGGCTCAGAATAGGAGCCCCGATGAGTCATGACCGCTCCGCGCTAGAGTGGGATGATCTCCGATAGTCTTTCAGGTCTCTTTTGAGTTTCCGTCATGACCCTGAATCTAGGGATCTTCCTTTGCTTCGTTTGTTGACATTGTGTCTGCAAATTGCGACGGATGTCGAGGTTGTCTCTGGGTTGTCTGTGAACCGTCGAGATTTGGAACTAGGGGACTTTGCCATGGCTTTGAGGTAGTCTCTAGGCTGTCTGTGAACCGTCGAGATTTGGAACTAGGGGGACTTTGCCGTGGCTCCGAGGTAGTCTCTAGGTTGTCTGTAAACCGTCGATATTTGGAACTAGAGGACTTTGCCGTGGCTCCGAGGTAGTCTCTAGACTGTCTGTGAACCGTCGAGATTTTGAACTAGGGGACTTTGCCATGGCTCCGCTTTGTTGATGTTGCGTCTGCATCCGGTTGGAGTGAGAAGAAACACCGTTATTGATCTCTAGGCTGCCGATGAACTGTCGAGACTTGGAACTAGGGACTCTGCTATAGCTCCGCTTTGTTGACGTTGCGTCTGCATCCGGTTGGAGTGAGAAGAAACGCTGTTGTTGATCCCTAGGCTGTCGATGAACCGTCGAGACTTGGCATCCATTTGATGAAGCCCGGCGGGGCAATATGGTTCCCTTTTCGTTTGTGCCCATGGATTGTATACAGGGGTCGATGTGATCTCACCTGCAGGGCGAAGGTTTCATTTCATTTTTTATTTCTTTCCGTGATGCTCTATCATTTCAGCTTTTTATATCGCGAAAGTCACGATTGCCCAATCATTTCGGCTTTTCGTTGCGGTGCCCAATCATTTCGGCTATTTTTCTTTTTACTCGCTACTTTTTATTGCGAGTTGCCTAAACATTTCGGCTATTTTTGTATGCATATATTTTGCTCGCTGCTTTTTATTGCGGGTTGCCCCATCATTTCGGCTATTTTTGTATACATATATTTTGCTCGCTGCTTTTTATTGCGAGTTTGGAACTTGAGATCTGATACCAATCTTAGCATCAACATCGCTGTGACTGGAATATGGCCAGGAGCAAATTATCATTTGCCTTGAAAGGACTTGGAATTTGATACTAATTTAGGCATCAGCATCGCTGCCACTGGAATGTTGCCAGGAGTGAATCATCATTTACCTTTTGTCAATTTGAACAAAGGTGGCTTAGCAAACAGGGTTAGGATCCTGCCGACTAAGGCTTTTGACTTCATGAGCCGTAAGGGTATCATAAAGGTGTTTCTCCCTACAAGTCGTGAGGATCTCGTAGGTGTATTTTCTCCTTAGGAGTCGTGAGGATTCATAAGTGTGTGTTCTCTTATAAGTCGTAAGGATCTTACAAGAGTGTTTCTCCTCATAAGTTGAGAGGACTTACAAGTGTTGTTCACCATATAAGGACATCCCTCATCATTGGTGGGACTTAATGAGGGAACGTTTATTTATGCCCGTGGATTGTATACAAGGGTCAATATGGACCGCCTGTAGGGCAACTTGGGGAGTATGACGGCTTAAGAACAGGTTCAGATCCCTGTAGCTTAAGGCTTTTTGAATCCTACAGGCCATAAGGATCTAATAGGGGTAATTCTCCTTACGAGTTGTGAGGATCTCATAAGTGCAATTTCTCCTTAGGCCTCATGGGGACCTCTAAGTGTGTTGCTCCCTTGTGATTAGTAAGGATCTCATGCGGGTGTTTTCTTCTCACAAGGTCGAGAGGACCTTGCAAGTGCGCAGGATTTTTTTTTACGAGTCTGCGCCCTTTCGAGTTTTCACAAACTCGCCGGCAGTCCTGCTGTTTTTACTCACGGAGCCATTTCGGGTTTTCATCCGTGCCCATTTCTCTTGTGGACGTACCTTTTTTTTACGAGTCTGCGCCCTTGCGGGTTTTCACAAACTCGCCGGCAGTCCTGCTGTTTTTATTCACGGAGCCCTTGCGGGTTTTCATCCGTGCCCTTCTCACTTGTGGGCGTACCATTTTTTTTTAACTTCGCCGCCGGGGTAGCTGTGTAGCCAGCGGGATTTGAGTTGGCGACTTATTTAGTTTAAGGACATTAAGGTCCATTGTTAGTTTAGGGACATCTCGGTCCAAGGCACACTTCGAGGAAAAGTTTTGCCGGAAGGGTCTTTCACCATGCATATTCATGAGCATGTAGGCCCCACCTTGGTAGACCTTGTCTATGATGTACGTGCCTTCATAGTTCGGCTCGAACTTCCCCCATTTGGCACGATTGGTGATCATAGGTCTTTTTACGACTAGCACGAGTTCGCCTTGGCGGAATGTTCTCGGCCTAGTCAGTCTTTCGTATGAGCGCGTCATCCTTGCTTTGTAAGCTTCCAGGTTTTGCTGCGCAATGAAACGAGTTTCATCGAGGGCATCTAGCTCCTCGAGCCGAAGATGAGCATTTTCCTCGTCTGTCAGCTCATAACGAACTGCCACTCATAGAGAGGGTAGCTCTATCTCCAAGGGAAGTACCGCTTCCATGCTGAATACTAACGCGAATGGCGTTGTGTTGGTGGCCGTCTTGAACGTGGTCCGATAAGCCCAGAGAGCTCCATGCAATCTCTCGTGCCAGTCCTTTATGTTTCTGGACACCGTCTTTTTTATGATCTTCATCAAGGACTTGTTGAAAGCCTCAGCTGTAAGTCAACATTACACACCGCACGGGTTTGCGGGAAGGCGGAACAGGTAAAAAACGATTTTTTACAAGCAAGGTAACATTGACTTAAACACAAGATCTTACCTAAACCATATCTAACAAAACTAACTAGAAGTATTATCTACTCGGTAAGAAGATTATACCTAAAGTTCCAAGTCCTTCTCTTCTTTCCGTTGTCCTCCTTCTCCTTGCAAGCTCCTTGGAGTGAAATAGAAAGCACCTCCTCATCGGCTTCTTGATGTAGTAGAAGATCCACCCGAGAGTTCCAACTTAGAGCTAAACCTCCAATATGAGGCAACTAGATCACTTGGGTTGCTAGACTAAGTGACCTAGAGTGAGTAGAGTTTGGATTAGAGTATCTTAGTCTCACTAAACCCTTGATTCACAACTCATGAGACATAAGGGTTTTGAGAGGAAGAAGAAGAGAGTAAGCTTAGGAGAGAGAATGTATTTGTGATAATGATAATAAAAATTGGAATGGATAACTTATATATGACCATTTGTCATGGCATGAAAAATATCTACTCAAAATATCTAGCTCAAAAATATCTCATCAAAATATCTATGGTCAACAAGTCAAGCCAAGTCAAATGGTCAACCAAGTAGCCATGCCAAAAAGATTATCATTTATCAAAAATAACAAATACTTTTCCTCTTATCATATTTGCTTTGACCAAGTCAATGGTCAAAACCCTAATGAGAAGTCTCCTTCTTCACCCCCTCTCATCTATATATACATACCCGCATCCGTGTTCCGAAAAACACGAATACTATGAGACGAAGCTAATCCAATAATCAAATACTAGGATCCAGATTAAACCAAAGCCCACTAGTATTGTCCGCTCGAACACCACACGCACACAAGCACATATATGTGATCGAACCCTGTCGTAAAACCATACGACCTCTACTTGTTTCGCCCGAAGCTGGGAAACCCTCTGTGTGGGACACTAAAGACTCGACACTACGCTGGCAGTGGGTTTAACCACAGGCCTCAAGCGGTAGTAGTTGTACATAACGGTCCCCAGGTAGATGTCGATAAGAAGGCCGAAGAGGAAACCCATCCAAACTCCTACTAAGCCTAAATGTGTCAATCTCCGTACAGTCCGGTCTGTTCGCCTAAGAGTGTCGCATATCGGGCCTATAGGGGGCGGCAAGCGTCAAACCCCTAATAGCGGTATAAGTCATGTCGGAGTACAGTCCAAAACACCCTGAGAAATTACTGGAGTACCTACCAGTAAATCTCACTTGCCCTGGCCAGGGACTTTGTGTAATGGCGTTCCGAACACAGCGCGACATCAACCCCCAATACCGTGAATGAAGAATCCTATCTAACCGCCACTGCCTCCAAGTGCTTCAGGACTGCACCCAACTGCTACCTGTTTGCACGACTCAATAGAGCCATGGTAAGGTAGCAATCTAAGAACAGTGGGAACACACTTGAGGCGAAGTAGCAGTGTCAAGTCAACGGACTAAATTGTACTCATGTCACCTGGGAACTGCTAACTGACTATAGGTATAATACCAACCAACAGTTCCCGACGAGTCCTATCCAGTGTACTCATAACCTAACGAGCGCTTGCATACTATCTCCAGTACGTTGTACTGATGGCTGTGGGACAGACCATCTCCCCTCCTGGGATGAGAAGCATATACACTAGTCTACTCTGGAGTATCGATGCCCTGTCTCGATAATCCTATGACTAGGGACCTGAATAAGGATGTGCTTGTAGACTATCCAGCCCCCACTAGTGTGACTGCCATCACAATGCTGGTAGTCAAGCAAAGATCCTAAGGGCTCTATCAATATGTATTAGAGATATGTTAAAAGAAACACATACACATATTAAGATAAATACAAACCAAGTAGCATACTACCATATCGAGCAAGACTGTCATAAATCCGTGTATATATCCCAAGCTTCTAAAATGTAATATACAAGCTAGTACTATACAATAATGGCCTCTAAGGCATATCACACTAACAATCTCCCACTTGCACTAAGGCCATGTGCTGGTATATCGCAGACCTATCATCTCGAATAGCCTCTCGAACTGCATCTGAGGGATGGCCTTTGTGAATGGATCTGCAGTGTTGTCCTCTGTAGCAACTCTCCGAACCTCGATCTCCCGGCGATCCACGATCTCCCTGATCAGGTGATACCGCCTCAAGATGTGTCTGGACTTCTTATGGGACCTGGGTTCCTTCGCTAAAGTTATAGCCCCATTGTTGTCACAATACAGAGGTATTGGATCAATAATGGACGGAACCACCTAAAGTTCTGTTAAGAACTTTCTCATCCAGACAGCTTCTTTTACGGCATCAGAAGCTGCGATATACTCCGGTTCTATAGTTGAGTCTGCAACGGTGTCCTGCTTGGAACTCTTCCAACAGACCGCCCCTCCATTGAGGGTAAAAACATAACCCGACATGGACTTGGAGTCATCCTTGTCACTCTAGAAGCTAGAGTCAGCAAAGGCATCGATCTGGAGGTCTTTTCCGCCGTAAACCAAGAACATATCCTTAGTCCTTCTCAGGTACATGAGAATGTTCTTTACTGTTGTCCAGTGCTTCTCCCCAGGGTTTGACTGATACCGTCTTACCACGCTCAGTGTGTAAGCAACATCTCGTCTGGTACACAACATCGCTTACATTATAGAGCCTACCGTAGAAGCGTAGGGTATAATAGACATGGGATCCTTTTCCAAATCAGTCTTAGGAGACATCTCTTTGGAGAGGGTAATTCCGTGACAAGCCGGTAAATTACCGTGCTTAGAATCTTCCATACTGAATCTTTTCAGTATGGTATCGATGTACCTAGACTGCGAAAGTCTCAACATCCTTTTAGATCTATCATGATAGATCTGGATCCCCAGAATGTAAGAGGCATCACCCAGGTCTTTCATGGAGAACCTGTGTGAAAAGAACCCTTTGACAAATTGTAGCATAGGAATGTCATTTCCTATCAAGAGAATACCATCCACGTACAAGACGAGGAATACAACAGTTCGTGCTACAATCTTACTATAAATGCATTGCTCATTTGGATTTTTGATAAAGTCAAATTCTTTGACCGTTTCATCAAAACAGATGTTCCAACTCCGTGATGCCTGCTTTAGTCCATAGATTGACTTAAGCAACTTGCACACTTTCCCGCTGCTCCCACTCTGAATGAAACCCTCTGGCTGGTCCATATAGACACACTCTTCTAAATTTCCATTTAGAAAAGCGGTTTTTACGTCCATCTGCCAAATCTCATAATCGTGGAAGGCAGCAATGGTAAGAAGGATCCGAATCGATTTGAGCATAGCCACTGAAGAAAAGGTTTTGTCATAGTCCAAACCAGGTCTTGACGAAAATTCTTTGCAACAAGTCTAGCCTTATAGTTTTCAACCTGTCCATCTACACCGATCTTCTTTTTGAAGATCCATTTGCAGCCTACGGGTTTTACCCTTTCTGGAGCAATGCCCAAAGCCCATAGTTTGTTGGTGTACATGGACTCCATTTCGGTCCACATTGCATCCAGCCATTTTACCGAGTCAGCGCTCTGAATGGCCTGCTGAAATTTAGTCGGCTCATCATTATCAATGATGCAATCCTCTCTATCCCCGTCTACGAGAAAACCGTAGTATCTCTCAGGCGGATGAGACAGCCTACTACTCCTGCGGAGAGGTGCGGGAATGTCCTGTTCTTTTGAAACTTCTGGTTCTACCAAGCTTTCAGTAATAGCTTATGGTTCTGGAATTTCTTACAGTTCTATTGTGCTCCCACTTGTTTCTTTTTCTAAATACTGGTGTTCCAAAAAGTGGGCATGACGAGAAACAAAAACCGTTTGTTCCTCTGCGTAATAGAAAAGATACCCTTTGGAGTTCTTTGGGTATCCTACAAACTTACACAGTACTGAGCGTGCCTCGAGTTTTTCCGCATGCTACTTTTTAACAAAAGCTGGACATCCCCATATCTTCAAATACTGAAGATAAGGTTTCTTCCCACTCCACATCTGATATGGAGTGGTAGGCACAGTCTTGGTAGGAACCTTGTTCAAAAGATATGCAGCTGATTCTAGTGCATAGCCCTATGATCGCGGTAACTCGGCTTTACTCATCATGGAACGTATCATATCCAATAGGGTTCAGTTCCTTCTCTCCGATACACCGTTGTGTTGTGGTGTGTATGGAGGAGTAAGCTGAGAGAGAATTCCATTCTCTTTTAGGTAATCCAGGAACTCGGCACTCAAGTATTCACCACCTCGATCAGATCTCAGTGTCTTGATATTTTTGCCGGTTTGTTTTTCCACTTCATTCTTATATTCCCGGAATTTCTCAAAGGCCTCGGATTTATGTTTCATCAAGAAAATATGTCCATACCTAGAGAAATCATCCGTAAAAGTAATGAAATAGGAATAACCACTTCTTTCATGTATAGACATTGGACCACACACGTCGCTGTGTATGAGTCCCAAGAGCTCAGTTGCTCTTACTCCGTGTCCAGTGAACGGAGTCTTTGTCATCTTTCCTTTGAGACATGATTGACAAGTTGCATAAGATTGATATTCGAACGGATCTAAATATCCTTCTTTATGTAACTTAGTTAACCTTGTCTCATTCATGTGACCTAGTCTACAATGCCATAAGAAAGCTTGATTTAATTCTGGAGTCTTTCTTTTATGTGTGTTCTGGACATTGAAAACTTGTAGTTGGTTTAATACGTATATACCGTTGTTTAGAGTACCGACCCAATCAGACCATGTATAGGGTGGATGCTTATAACATCGCTTACAAATGTAAAATCATAAGCTTCTTTTGATAACAAAGATACTAAAATGATATTACAAGTCAAACTAGGTACAAAAAAATAGTTGCGCAAAACCAAAATATGTCCACTCGTCAATCCAAGGTGATATTCCCCTACGGACACAGCATCCATGCTCGCTCCGTTAGCAACCCTGAGGGTCATATCACCGGTCTTCAGAACTCTACGGCTTCTCAGTGCCTGCAAAGAATTGCATATATGAGATCTTGATCCGGTATCCAATACCCAGGAAGTAGAGTTGATTGACAGACAGTTTTCAATTACAAACACACCTAAAGCTAAAGCCACAACTTGCCTCGGGTCCTGGTTCTTGGCCTTCCAAGCCTTGCAATCTTTCTTCCAATGGCCCTTCTTGTGACAGTAGAAGCATTCTTCCTTCCCTACTGTCTGCCTTGCCACTTTTGCTTTTCTCTTGGCTTCCACCTTACTAACACCGCCTCTCGGTTTGGTGGGGGCCTTCTTCTTCTTTCCTTTGGCTTTCGCCTTGGACCTGGAAGAGGAAGCACCACCAACAAACAGAGCGGGTGTTTCCCTGGCTTTCTGCAGGGTGCCCTCTGCACTCCTCAACATGTTGAGGAGTTCCGGAAGTTCAACTTCTTTATCTTGAATATTAAAATTCAAGATAAACTGGGCATAGGTGGAAGGAAGGGACTGGAGAATCAAGTCTGTATACAGCTCATTCTCTAACGTGGTCCCGAGGTCCGCGAGCTCCTAAATGTAGCCAATTATCTTAAGGACGTGTTCCCCTACTGATGATCCGACGGCCAACCTCGCTTGAAATAGATTCTTCGAGGTCTCGTATCTTGCAATACGAGATTGCTCTCCATATAATTCCTTGGTATGGAAGAATATGGATTCAAGATCCATATTCTTGTGCCGCTCTGGTGCTCATTATCCATAGAGGCAAGCACGAGGCACATGGCCTTCGCACAGTCAATCTCCCAGGTCTTGCGGATTTCCTTATCCGCGACACTGGATTCTGGACATAGGACGGCGGGGGCTTTAGTAGTAAGCAGATACCCCAATTTGTCATAAGTGATTGCCATCTTGACATTCCTGAACCAATCTTTATAGTTTGGTCCTGTCAATATATTTTTATCCAATAGTAACTTATGGCCCGTCATGTTTGGTCGCTGCAATTAGGAGAGAGAGAAGAAACACTTTAGCATGATACTCTTGCAAGTTTAGAGTTGTTTTTAGTTTATCTAAACAGGATGTCTCCCACTGTTTCTCGAATCCTTCCTCAAACCATAAAAGAAGAATTAGTCAGGACTAATCTCACCGTACAATACTTGCTTAACCGTTCAGTCAGGCCAGTGTTGGTACTTCGAGGGAGGTTTTACGACTCTTTCGTGAAGTTCCTTAATTAAATAACCTCTTTTCCCTGAGGGCGTAGCCCCGCTAACACTTTTCTAGTCACCTACTTAGTTTATAGCATTGATCGTTAAGTGCAAAAAAAATCTCCCGAGGAGTAGCATATACTCATAGTAGGATCGGGATCCAAATATCATCGTGTGATAAAGTCGAAGGAATCCTACCAAAATTATCACACTCCAAATGGTATGCAACACCAACAAGTTTCAGTTTCTTTAGAAACTCCCGATGTGGATTTTTGCCCCATGCTCTTATGACCTTGACGAAGGCCAACATATCATAAGTCACATGTCAAGTTCTACCCTTCATTATCCAGGTAATTTGAACCCACCCATACATACTCTTGACGAAGGCCAAAATAGCAGTACGACTGTCCCAAACCAACACATCTATCTATGCTACAGATAAATATTCAGCAGCTACCAATCACTATGCCTTGGCAAAGGTCAAAATACATAGCTTGAATACTACTGAATATTTAACTAAAATGACGGAGGGCTACGAATGGTTTTGGCGAAACCGTGAACGTAGTGAACTTGATATAATCGAAGGAACCTGATAGCTTTTAAAAGGAGTGGATTAAGCTCCGCATTTAAAAGTTTTGCTGTTTTGAAAAAACCGAGTGGATTTGAAATTATTCCAACAATTTAACTTTGGTTTATTTGCTTAGCATTAATATAATGCAGTTTTCACGACCCGAAATGACACGTGACTGGCACTTGAATCATATGAAGTCTATAGGACCCCATCTAATTCAAGTAAGCCAAAAAAATCCCAGAAATCTAAACCATTTGAAAAGAGAGAGTAGGAAAAGCTTAGTTTAAAAGCAAGTGGTTTGAAAACATAAACCGAAGTATGCATTTTTAAAACCTCAAGTCTTTTCTGAAAATTTCTGCAGAGTTTCCTTTGTAAATACTGGCCCTAACATACATAATATATATAAAGGCATCCCCAAGCGGAAGCTAGCTCTTCACCAATTGGCGGTCACAACAACGCAAGCAATATAATATACAACGCCGAAGGGAGAGGATCAAAACTCAAAAGGAAAATCAATATCATCAGGAAAACCCATAATAATACAACGCGCGACTCTAAGGTCGAAAGAATATACAACTGGTCTTCTAAGTCATAAATATACAAGTCTGGTTGATGGAGTTACTAGATTCAACTAAAATAATAAAGTACAATGGTGGTCACGATGTGAGTGAACCCACCTACCAAAGTAATCACCCGGAAAGAAGCAGTATGCCAGCAAAGCCGCCAAGGAAACCTGTACGGCAAAACCTGCAAGTAACTGTGGCACAACGGGGGTGAGTTGCCAACTCGTGAGTAGAAAACATCACCGAGCAGAAATCGCATGTATGACTCAATCCTAGGTCATACTATAATAATATATCCACAATATAATATCCTGAACCATCTACACATAAGTGTAATACCACGTGCTCGTGTCAGTGCCTCAGATAGAAACATATCATATATATGATGCATGGATGCATCGAAATGAAAACAGAATACATCATGAATGAGAAAACTGTTTTCTTAAAATAGTGAGATTTCTGTATAATTAAATCGAGGTATCAACAATGAAATCAAAATAAAATCCGTGTCAAGTATCGACACAAAACATATATCCAAATATCCAATATCTCGGGCTCCGGCTATCTGGACTGGCCCATATCATAAAATCTTAATACCTCAAAATCTCAATATCTCGGGCTCCGGTTATCCGGACTGGCCCCTGGGCTCCGGCTATCCGGACTGGCCCCTCATCAAATTTCACGACTACGTCGGTATCCTCCGGATATCCGCCGCGTCACAAATAACCGGTCGGTAGTGCTCCTCTGCCAGGTTCAACGCCATCATCTGTGACCATCTTGCCCCGGGGCACCGCACCGGGTCCACCATGCACCCACAGATGGTTCCTCCTCCTACTCGAATCGGGTGTATGATATCGCTCTCAAGAGCCGAGAAAACTCATGGTGGACATATCTCATATCATATCATGAGAAAATCGCATTTTCTATTATTAAACATGATAATTAGTTTATAAAATCTTTGTGGTATCTCTAAATCCAGAAATCTCATGGAAATCCGAAATCATAAATCACGATGTAAATAAATAATGAATACTGGGCTCCGGCAATCCGGACTGGCCCATACTATCGCATGGCAAATGAATATACATGCATGAGATAACACAGTAAATAAATGCAATGTCTAAGCTATCATATAAAAGCAAGCGTACTAGTACCATGTCGAAACTATCAGCTAACAAGCGATATCAATGAATTAATATTCTCTAAAGTGTACGTGACATGGCAATTACCGATGATGATGTGTGTGAGCCGGCAAGTAAGTGTTCGTAGACATACGCATCATCGGTAATGGTGCTGGTGTCCTGATAACATGGGTTCAATATAACAATAAAAAAACATTTAAACATGAAATGCGATGCGAATAGCAAGAATATGCGGAAAATGAATAATAAGCGCAACAATAAGGAATCTACATTAATATACACGAGTCATACCTTTTGGCATTGAAATAGCACGAATCGTGGTGTTTTAGAAAATAGGGGCTATGGTGTTTTTAAGAAAAGGTACGTCCTTTGAAATATCCGTAGTACCCATTGGCATGTCTTTAAAATACTCATGATTCGTTAGTTTGAAATAGCTATGACTCGAGTCTAGTCTAACATCTACAAGTAAACTACAGGACTAAACTAACAGACTAATCGAAAGGGGTAAGGAAAACCACCTAAGTCTGAGCCGATATATATATATATATATATATATATATATATATAATAGTCTATGATCCCGCCTCAATAGAATCACATACGATACAGTATATAATATGACATCCTCGAGTCAAGAGTGTGGATCTATCATCATAATTATATCTCGTACGGTAAATCCATCGTACGGCATCCCAAATCTGGGTACGGGTCGAATATCACATTTATCTCATTATTCATCTGGTATCCTTATCGTCATATCCTGAATAGGGGTACTGATCTAAGTCTAGTACATTCTGATACCATCAATATATATATATATGTGTGTGTGTGAGTAAAAATACATCGCCTAAGGACCCGCTATATTAACATGTCGTATCTCATAATACGAACCAAATCATATCACCGATCTCGTGGCACCATGCCCAAACTCATCGACTCATCTCCAAGTACTATGTACTATCCTCATTATCCATGTATATGTATACATACATATATATATATATACATACTCACAAACATATATGTATATATATATATATCCCCATATACGCACAAATAAACAAGTGTATGCATGTGTGTGCGTGAGTGTAAACCTTATTCTAGGGTTTCGCGACTAACACTAAACTATAGCATTAACTACCAAATACGCTTACACTAACCCAAAGTCCTCTAAAGCATTTCTGGCTAAGTATACACATCTTATAATAACATATAAATATATAGATATAACACATTTGCATACTGCACTACAAAACTGCAGGGGTGCTATACGCCATCCACCCGACATCCCCCGTAGATATATATCTACTCACCTTGATCCTTGCTTACCGAAGTCGATGATACCACGCTCGTCCTTCTCGTTCATGTCCACTCGAGGGTACCTACATATATACACACACAGTATCGTAAACTGAATCGCGAATGAAAACCAAAATGTCACGCGTATCACGCATAGGTTAAAACCTATGGTCTCGCATGCAAGACACCACCACATAACCCTCGTTGTTGACGTTCAAACGCCACACGACGGAACACAATAACAAATATCAAAACCCAATTCATTAAAAGCCGCAAAAAAAATCAGAAACTATGTAAAACACTTCCATATTTTACCCTAGGTGAAATTAGCCAATTTTGCATACATGAAGGGTCAATTTTACTGGAGATGAAGACATAGACCAAACACTGATACATTTCACCCCACCCTGGCCGCAATTTGCGTCCAGGAACATTAAATTTGCGGCCATGTAGGAGGGTTAGGGTCTCGGGTCTTGGGGTTATCATCTAGGTTGTCTGCACGACTCACTGTGTTTGCTAAATAATTTTCAGGTCACCCGGGTCATAGCAGATTCCAATTTCCCATCACAATTTCCAGAAATATACGATATCGGGGAATCTAAGTTTTCTAAATGGGGTTTTAGTCTATGGTTTAACCCAAAATACAATCACTACAGGGGTTGCATGGCCTCTACTAACCTCAATTACACTTTCTCAATTCAAAATCCCTCAAACCTCTCCTAGAAGTTTTCTAAGTTCACTAATCTACACTAAATCAATTCTAAACTCACATAGAAGCTAAATTGAATGGAATACTATGCTAAAGGTGAAAGAATTATCTCATTTGGCAACTCAAGAATTTTCTTGAATTGCCCCAAGTCTCCAAAATCCAAACTTTCTTGGTCTAAAGTACTTGTAGTGAGCTTGTGCATGTTTTTTGTGAAAGGGAGATGGAGTTTTGAGGTGGGATTGAAGGTGTTTGTGAGGATGAAGAGGAGGTGGAGGGAGGAGGCAGCCATGGTGAGAGGAAGTGGGAAAAGATGAAGGAAATGAGGGGGAAAACAAATGGGGACTTGGTCAATGAGACCCCTCACCTCTCTCTCACTTCTCTCTCTTACCCATACTCATTTTTTTATCCTTTTCTTTTTCTTTTCTTATCTTTTATTTTCTTTTCTTTTCTTTTCATTTAAAAGCCATGCATGAAAAAATAAGGAAAAGCCATGGTAGGAAAAATGTAGCAAATGTGAAAAATGACTTGGTGCATGTCACATGCACAAAACAAGTTTAATGCACGATTAGTGATATTTAATCGCGATTAGCATTAAAAAAGGAATATAGTTAATCATAGGAATTATAATTTGCTTAAATCATATAAAACACCCTCATTTCAGAAATTCCTATAATTTTCCAAATATTTCCTAATTTATCGGTATTTAATTATACCGCATTATTAAAATATTCATAATATTTATTATTTTAATTATTTAATTTCCCAAAAATAATATTTTATTTTTCTGAAATGTTACAGCAGTCCCATCAATTAATCCTACCATTGCAGAAAACAACGAAAAATATAACGTACGCTTATGCCATCCGCATTCGCCACGGGGCCCCGTTATTACCCGTTAGGTTACTTAATTAACGACAGAGCGGGGGCTGGACTAGCGTGGATGCAAAACATAAGTAACGTCTACTAGATATCATATATAAATATATACATTCGTCAGACGCAATGATAGGCATTCCAGATCACAGATGAACACATTGGATATACTAGGAATCCGCGTTTCGTTTGAGCCTGCAACGAAGAAGTATTACACGGTCGTGATGAATAGCCAAACCCCATCCTAGACCCCTACGGGTGCGGCAAACTACCCGCCAAATACCCGAAGTAAAGCAACCTCCCTCAACAAAGTGAGTAGGCCACTCGGCATTTCAAAATACCCAGTAGTTTGTGCACCCCATCTTGGGTCTATCCTAGGAGGAAAAACAGTAAAAGAAATAATACAACGGTGGCTACAATCTCAACCCGGATGTGCCCCGCAAAAATAATATTACATCACTTTACAAATTTTACATCGAATGAAAGAATGAAAACCCTCATCTCACATCCCCGGCTATTCATCACGACGATCCAACAAGTTCATATACACAAACCAATATAATCATCACAGAAATGTGCAACCCCCAACTAACCGACATATAGAAATTAGCGGAAGTTTACAAACACATTTAACAGAACTTGAAACATTAAACGATATTAAACTGCGACTTCGAAACACCCGGTATTTGCCACAGTAAAGAATTTACAGTAAAATAAAAATTGGCAAAAACAAACAACTCCTGAGGCCCTAGATCCAAGTCACAAAGCCACACACTAAAAATGAAGCATTTACCTCCAGTTTGAACCGAGCTCGATGGTATTAAGGACAATGTAGTCGGCCCAATTTGAAGGAAAATTTCTCGTTTTTGTTCTGTGTCCATTTTACAGTTCAAAGAGTACTCTGCAATTGTTTAAATAATTTTTATAGCCTCATTAAAAAACGACAGAAACTTGAATCTTGGCTTCGATGTTTTCGGGCTGTTTCGGTTTCGTAGTTTAACTTGTCGTTTAAACTGTTAGTTATGGTTTAGTCGTCTCAGATACCACTTTAAGTCAACGTTACACACCCCACAGGTTTGCGGGGAGGCGAAACGAGTAAAAAACGATTTTTTACAAGCAAGGTAGCATTGACTTAAACAGAAGATCTTACCTAAACCATATCTAACAAAACTAACTAGAGGTATTATCTACTCGGTAAGAAGATTATACCTAAAATTCCAAGTCCTTCTCTTCTTTCCGCTGTCCTCCTTCTCCTTGTAAGCTCCTTGGAGTGAAATGGAAAGCACCTCCTCGTCGGCTTCTTGATGTAGTGGAAGATCCACCCGAGAGTTACAACTTAAAGCTAAACCTCCAATATGAGGCAACTAGATCACTTGGGTTGCTAGACTAAGTGACCTAGAGTGAGTAGAGTGTGGATTAGAGTAGCTTAGTCTCACTAAACCCTTGATTCTCAACTCATGAGACACTAGGGTTTTGAGAGGAAGAAGAAGAAAGCAAGCTTAGGAGAGAGAATGTATTTGTGATAATGATAATAAAAATTGGAATGGATAACTTATATATGACCATTTGTCATGGAATGAAAAATATCTACTCAAAATATCTAGCTCAAAAATATCTCATCAAAATATCTATGGTCAACAAGTCAAGCCAAGTCAAATGGTCAACCAAGTAGCCATGCCAAAAAGATTATCATTTATCAAAAATAACAAATACTTTTCCTCTTATCATATTTGCTTTGACCAAGTCAATGGTCAAAACCCTAATGAGAAGTCTCCTTCTTCACCCCCTCTCATCCGTATATACATACACGCATCCGTGTTCCGAAAAACATGAATACCATGAGACGAAGCTAATCCAATAATCAAATACTAGCATCCGGCTTAAACCAAAGCCCACTAGTATTGTCCGCTCGAACACCACGCGTGCACAAGCACACGTATGTGATCGAACCCTGTCGTAAAACCATACGACCTCTACTCGTTTCTCCCGAAGCTGGGAAACCCTCTATGTGGGACTCTAAAGACTCGACGCTACACTGGCAGTGGGTTTAACAACAAGCCTCAAGCGGTACTAGCTGTACGTAACAGTCCCCAGGTAGATGTCGATAAGAAGGCCGATGAGGAAACCCATCCGAACTTCTACTGAGCCTGAATGTGACAGTCTTCGTACAATCTGGTCTGTTCGCTTAAGAATGTCGCATATCAGGCCTAGGGGGCAGCAAGCGTCAGACCCCTAATAGAGGTATAAGTCGTGTCGGAGTACAGTCCAAAACACCCTGAGAAACTACTGGAGTACCTACCGGTAATCTCACTTGCCCTGGCCAGGGACTTTGTATAATGGCGTTCCGAACACAGCGTGACATCAACCCCCAATACCGGGAGAGACGAATCCTATCTAACTGCCACTGCCTCCAAGTGCTTCGGGACTGCACCCAACTGCTACCTGTTTGCACGACTCAATAGAGCCGTGGTAGGGTAGCAATCTAAGAACGGTAAGAACACACTTGAGGCGAAGTAGCAGTGTCGAGTCAACAGACTAAGCTATACTTATGTCACCTGGGAACTGCTAACTGACGATAGGTATAATACCAACCAACAGTTCCCGACAATTCCTGTCCAGTGTACTCGTAACCTAACGAGCACCTGAATACTATCTCCAGTACAACATACTGATGACTGTGGGACAGACCATCTCCCCTCCTAGGATTAGAAGCGTATACACTAGTCTACTCTGGAGTATCGATGCCCTGTCTCGATAATCCTATGACTAGAGACCTGTATAAGGATGTGCTTATAGACTACCCAGCCCCCACTAGTGTGACTGCCATCACAACGCTGGTAGTCAAGCAAAGATCCTAAGGGCTCTATCAATATGTATTAGCGAGATGTTAAAAGAATCACATACACATATTAAGATAGATACAAACCAAGTAGCATACTACCATATCGAGCAAGACTGTCATAAATCCGTGTATATATCCCAAGCTTCCAAAATGTAATATACAAGCTAGTACTATACAATAATGGCCTCTAGGGCATATCACACTAACATCAACTAGACCGTTAACTCGGGGGTTATAGACTGAGGAGTATCTCCAATCTATTTTATGCTGCTGTGCGAAGCGGCTAACCTTATGGCTTCTGTAGGCTGGCCCGTTATTCGAGATAATCTGTCGCGGAGTGTCGAACCGGTAGATGACATGTGTCCTGAAGAAATGGAGGATTTTTCTCCGTCTTCACCTCTCTTAGCATTATTGCTTCTGCCCATTTGGAGAAGTAATCGGTTGTTGCTAATATGAACCAATGTCCCTTGGACGATGCTGGTTCGATGGGCCCAATTATATCGGTTCCCCACATTTCGAATAGCCAGCTAGCCAATGTTGGGTGTAACGGATTCGAATGCTGATAGATGAAGTCCCCGTGAATTTGGCACGAGTGACACTGCTTCGCATGTTCAAGGCAATCCAGAATCATCGTGGGCCAATAGTAACCCATTCTTTTGATCTTCAGCTTCATCTTTGGCCTATCTTGATGAGAACCGCAGAGTCCATCGTGAGTTTCTTGGACGACCCTCCTCGACTCTTCTCGTCGTAGGCATCTCAGCAACAAAGAGTCGAATGATCTCTTATATAGAGTATCATTGACGAAGGAGAAAGACAGAGCTCGCTTCATGAGCTGATGTCTTGAAGATGAATTTTTGGGCGTTCGATGGGATTTGACATAGTCTATGAAGACTTCTCTCCAATCTTCAGCCTTTTCTTCGTCCTCTACCTTGAAAGCCGTTTGTTTGGTCACTTCCTCTTCTTTAAACGGCTCTGGAGATATTTCTGCTGGCACGAGAATCCGGCGGCTTTGCATAATGATCCTTACGTCATCGAGGTTTTCGTCGGCCGGTTCTTTAGCGAGCTTGGCTAACGCATCCTCCTTGCTGTTTTCCGCACGCGGTATGCTTTCCAGGATGTAGGAAGGAATTTGCGTCATCAATTGTTGCACTTTCTCGTCGTATTTTACCAACTCAGTTTTACACGTCTGATAGTCGCCATTTACTTGGCTGATGACCAGCTGGGAGTCAACGTATATGAGGAGGCTTTTGATCCCCATTTCGACGGCGATCTCAAGACCCGCTATTAAAGCTTCATATTCCGCTTCGTTGTTTGTTCTTGGCTCCGTTAAGGAAAGGGCAAAACGCATTATCCCTCCTTGTGAAGTCACAAATATAAGGCCTACCCCGGCTTTGATTATGGGGGTGCTTTGCTTCCGCTTCTTCATGGAAGATACTCCATCGAAGTAGAGTTCCCATCGGGTATCACTCCCTTCTTTCTCTCCGTCGATTGTGTCAAACGCATGTTCATCCGGCAACTCGCAATTTAAAGGAGAGTCGGCAGGTATAGGATGCTCTGTGAGAAAGTCGGTGATGGCCTGGCCTTTTACTGCCTTGAGAGGTCGATAGATTATCGAGAATTCCATCAAGAGGAGGGCCCATTTGGCAAGCCTTCCTATTAGCATGGCTCTTGACATCAAATATTTTAGAGGATCCACCTTTGATATGAGATGGACCTCATATGCCAAGGCGTAGTGTCTGAGCTTTGTCATTGCGAAGATCAGTGCCAGACTATGCTTTTCGATACGGGAGTAGTTGTTTTCTTCCTCCAGGAGAACTCGACTTAAATAGTAGAGAGCTCTCTCCTTTCCCTGATCGTTCTCCTGCGCCCATAGCGCGTCTAAAGAACCTTCAAGGGACATTGTGTACAGGATGAGGGGCTTTCCATTGACCGGAGCTGTCAGCACCGGAGGGTTCTGCAGATATTGTTTGATTTCGTCTAGTGCGCTTTGGCATTTACGATCACAAACGAACGGGGTCCCCTTCTTCATTAGATGGCTGTAGGAGCGGCATTTGCCGGAGAGGTTAGCTATGAACCTCCAGATGTACGCGAGTTTTCCTTGAAAAGACTGCAGTTGCTTAAGAGTTCTTGGCACGGGCATTACCATAATCGCCTTGATCTTTGATGGGTCTATTTCGATGCCTCGGTGTCGTACTATGAATCCCAAAAATTTTCCTGGGGAGACTCCAAACGCGCATTTCAGAAAGTTCATCTTCAAGTTATACTTCCGAAGACGCTGGAACACTACTTTCAGATGTCCCCAGTGCTCCTCATACGATTTGCTTTTCACCACGAGGTCGTCGATATAACATTCGACAATCTCGTGTATGAGGTCATCGAAGATCTTCGTCATGGCCCTCTGGTATGTAGGGCCCGCGTTCTTCAGACCGAAGGACATCACTTGGTAGCAGAATATGCCCAGCGGAGTCCGGAAAGCAGTGTGCTTTTGGTCTTCAGGATGCATCTTTATCTGATTATACCTCGAAGATCCGTCCATGAAGGAGAAGACTTCGTGTGTAGACGTGTTATCTATCATCAGCTCGGTAACCGGTACGGGGAAGTCATCCTTTGGGCAAGCTTTGTTGATATCTCGGAAGTCCACGCAGATGCGTACTGTCCCATTTTTCTTCATCACTGGGACATATTGGCAATCCAGTCAGGATATTGTACTTCCTGGATGAAACCGGAGTCGATTAGCTTCTTGACTTCGGCATTGATGCTCATTTCAAGATCGAGCTGCAATCTTCTTGGCGCCTGTTTGACTGGCTTGACGTCTGGTGATATTGCCAGTTTATGCACAGCTATCTCTGGATCTAATCTCGGCATCTCGGCATAGTTCCATGCGAAACAGTCTTTATACTGCATAAGCACATCTTTTAATGTAGCCGTCTGCTCTTCAGACAATACCTCACTGACGAACATTAGCCTTGGCTCGTTTGCCGTCCCCAAGTCGATTTTTCTCAGGTTGTCCGCCGTGGTATGTATCCCATATTCCAGCTCTTTCAGTGCCGGTGGAAATTCTGAGATCACCCCGTCTTCATCTTCATTTGCGAAGCAATGGAAGAGGTCATCCATATTCTCATGCTCTTCCTCCATTGAGAACGTTATCACGTGACAGGTATGAGTCCGTTTCCAAGCTCGATGTTGATTCGGACTTTCCTTCACGGCATAAGTCGCTCTTGGCTCATGCTTTCATGGCGGGGTTACCTTCCAACTGTTGGATAGAGCGAACCTGCCTCGTCGATACTGGTCTTCAACCCAGTCGTTGAAGGTGAAGCAATTTTCAAGTGGATGTCTTATTGCTCGGTGGTAGGAGCAATAAGCCGGATGGTAGATCTCATTTACTTGCTTAGGGTGCCGAGACTCCGGGAGTGTCATCATTTGATGCTTCATGACAAGATTGAATATTTTCCTTGTCTTGTCCTGAGGGAAAGAGTATTCTCGACCCATCTTTTTCACAAAAGATGGATTCCAGCTGACTTTTTCTCGATCGCGTGGCTTCTTGGATCCGTTTCGCTGTTTTTGAACGGCATTCCCGTTCTTTACCTTATTGTTACTTCTACGTTAGGCTTTCTTTTTGCCATAAGAGCGCACGGAGGATTAGGGGTGAAGGGGCTCGTCATCCTCCGTAGCCTGCTGAATGATACGTTGCGTCCTGGCCTATTCGTAAATGGCTATTTCGCGGCTGTGGTCATCCCGAACACTTTGACCTGCTTCTCTTATTAGCTTGTCAATCTGCTCTTCGAATGACGGACTCGATATTCGTACGTCCGGATTTCGCTCTGATTCAATATCAGCGCTATCTGGAAAGGCATTCTCTTTTCCACCGGAATCATTTATAATATGGCAGCCATGAAATCGCTCCCGTTTCCTGGACCGAACGTATCCAAGGCCAGTCATCTCCATTCTCCCGTTGGGCATCTTTCGCTGAGTCCTGGAAACGTCCCAAATCTTGTTATAAAATTGGGCTTATCGAGCGGTCTGCTTGAAGGGTACACCTTGGCATCTCAATAGCCTCTTCGGTCCCTCTACATAGTATCTGGGTTGACGGATTGGCTGAAGCCTGTCGAGCGCAGGTTCGGCACCGTGCCAGACTTATTTCTCCACTTTAGTCTCCGTGGATTGGTAGAAAAGGATCGCCTTTTCCCCTCTTTGATTAGGAGGGACGTAGAAGGTCTGCAGCTCTTGCACGCTATACGTATCGAGGGTATCAAGTTCTTTATAGTGCCGCTACGGAACCATAGTAATTTGCAAACTCTGACCAGCTTCAGCGAAGGTCTGCATTGACGGGCAGACGGAGAACACTGCGTTGGCCTCGTCCTCAGAGTCACTGCCAAAGACCAGAATAAAAGTAGATGGTCCTGGCCTGTTGCCTTGGGGTTATTCCGAGTAGACCATCTCTTCATCCTCCTTGGTATCGCTCCTAAAGATCGGGATAGTGGCGATGGTTTTTTGTTTATTCCCCGGTTTGCGACATCTTTCCATGTCTTCGAAGTCTGGTAAGAAGTACTTGGCGTCTTCATATTTGCAGAGTTCGTTTATAGAGAACGGGTTCAGCTCCCCTGTAACTGTGTACTCGAGGCCGTCCTTGAAGTACTTCATACACTGATGTTGTGTAAAAGGGATGATGTTGTACTCATGTAGCCAAGGCCTGCCGAGCAGAGCGTTGTAGCAAGTCTTGGCATCAATAACATGGAATTTGATGTCAATGACGAGCAGCCCGAAACGTAATGTCAGTATTACCGACCCGAGCGTTTGTGATGATTAGGATTCAAAACCGGAGATGGTAATTTTATCCCGAGCCAAGTGCTCCACATTCATGCAAATCTCCTTCAGCACCTTCACGTTGAGAAGGTTGACAGAGGACCCGTAGTCGACCAGGATCTTGCCTATCTTGATGTCGTGGCAGTACCCGGTGACATATAACGGACGATTGTACTCGCACATTCCGAGGAGGAGGTCTTCATCGCTGAAGGTGATGTCCGATGTGTGAACTTCTTCCAGCTTGTCTTTCATCTTTCTTCCGCTAGGAAGGCTTGAAACTGGTCGGGCTCTTGTAACGCCTTGATCAGGGAATCCCGTGCCTCTTTAGATAGGAGAAGGGAATCCAGAATACTCAATTGTGAGGGTATTTTCCTCAGATGTGCCAGGACATTGTAATCCATCTTGTTCTTCTTGGGCGAGTCCTTGGCTGTGAGCTCTTCGGCGACTCTATCATCGAGGGCGATCTCCTCAGGGACTTTTTCCTTCCCCTTGTCTTTCTTGCACGAACCTTTGTTTGAGGGTCTGAGATTCTTTTCAGGCAACGTACGATTACGCAGCTGAATGTTCTCGCATTTCATCACCACTTCTTCTTTTCCAGAAGTGGATTTCTTGAAAAAAGGGCTGAGGGCCATTTCTTCGTCTGAATCACTCCCGAAGGTAAGAACATGGGATTTTCTTTTTGTCAAAATGGCATCAACCATATTACAGTTGCCAGCCGTTCCTTCACGCTCTTCTGTCGCGCTTCTCTGTTCCCGACGGGCTTTGCGCTTCATCTGATTGAAGTGTTGTCGATGGGCAACATATCCCTGCCACCATTTCTTGAAGGCATTACACTCTTCGGTAGGGTCATGACCCTCCGATGGTACAAGCAGTAGTTCAGATGTATGTCCGCTTCGTCGAGGCACGTACTCCCGGGAGTATTTCCTTCGAAAAGTGCCAGCTTCATTCCCACTAACAGAGCTTTGGCGAACTGCTTCCCTATCTTGATTCTGCTCTTGCTGGTGGCAGGGGCACTTCGATCTGACTGAGGTACTTTATGGCTTCTTATTACCGGATCTTCTTCAGCCTGATGCAGACGCTTGGCCTTCTCGTATATGGCCGTTTCACGTCCTCGGTCAGCTTTGCTCTTTTGGAGGGCTTCGTTCAGCAACCTGTCGATCAGTTCATCTGACGGTTCCAGGGATTTTGGCTCTGGATCTGCCCCCAGCTTCTCCACGTTGTTTTCAAACTCCAAAGGAGTTTCTTTGTCATTCACTGACGAATGAGAGATCATGTGGCAGCTTGCCACTTAATCCTCGGGTTCTTCTGACGAATCATCTCCTTCATCAATGTCCCCGTTTCCGTTTTCAAAAACATGTTTGAGGAATTCTTCCAGTGTGACCGGGGTCTGCACTTTTTGGTTGTATTCCTCCAATGCGTCAATGTATCTTTGCAGATCCGTATGATTGTCGTCGAGCTGCGCGGGCTTCTTGGCCTTCTTCTTTTTCTTTGAAGACTTCGAAGACTTGGCCTGGAGGTTTTGCCCGTTACTACCAACTTTCGGCGTTGGGCGCGGTTTCAGCATCCCGTCAATGATCTCGGGCTCCAGCGGGCTTTTCCAGCTGATCTCCGGGCATGTTTGAAGATCTTTCAGTATTCTTTTAGTTTTAGCTGAAAGGACCACTTCCCACGGAGCTTCTTCTACAAATTAGCATGATGCCCTCGGCGTGTCTACCTTTTTAGAAGCATGCTGCCGTGGCGGGTTCACCTTCCAGTTTTCGGACAGCGCGAACATGCCCTGCTGGTATTGGTCCTCAACCCAGTTTTTGAAGACATAGCAATCTTCAATTGGGTGGCCCACTATTCGGTGGTAGGGGCAGTAATTAGGATTGTTGACGTCGCCAGGCTGCAGTGGACATCTTGGATCCGGCAGAGTGATGAGCTTGTTGCGCACCGCTAGTTCGAATAGTATCCTCGTCTTATCTCGGGGGAACGAGTAAGGACGTCTTAACTTTTCTCCAAGAGATCTTGGTTTATTGTTTTGGTGAGCAACCAGTTTCGGGTCACTCGGTTTTTGTTGAGCGTTGGCGACGAAGGTCGCTTTCCCTTTGCCCTTTTCATTCCGGAGATCCGTTTTTTGAAGAGGACGGCCTATGGCCTATCTGATCCATTTGGGCCAGCTTGTTAATCAAAACCTGGAAGGTGGTTGGCTTGAAGAACATCATAAATTGGGCTATAGTTGCTTGAGGATCAAGGGTCCCCACGAACATGCCCACAGCAGGAGCTTCTTCTATGCGTTGTTCACACTTTGACCACAGGTTACGCCACCGAATCGCGTATTGAACCCAGGTTTCTCCCGGCTTCACTCAGGCGTTGATTAATGTCATGATTGGGGTATGCTCGCTTGCGCTTGTGAACTGCTGTGTGAATAATAATTCCATCTCCGTGAATGTTTTGATAGAATCATTTGGGAGTTCAGAGTACCATTCAAATGCCGTCTCCGACAAGCTGCCAACAAACTGACGAAGCAGCAGTTTTTCGTCGCCTGTGGTATTACCACAGAGAGCTCTGAATTGAGCAACGTGCTGGTGTGGATTGCCCGTCCCCTTATACACATGAAATTTATGGATCGTATATCCTGACGGGTACTTAATTTGATCGTAGCAGCCTGGATAAGGTCGCCCAGTTCTGACGACTTAACCAGCCGCTTCACTTGCCTGATAAGCTCGTATTTGTCAATCTATGTAGTCATCGAGGGCAGCTTTAGAGATCGTCTCCTCTCTGGCTACTGATAAAACCGGAAGAGGGTTTGATGTCTCTCCTCTATCGTCTTCAATGATTATTGGAGGGTCTTCAACTGGAGGGTCCGGCTGGATCATCATCCCAATCATGTCTTGGAACAGAAGCGCCATCTGCTTTATATTAGTGGCTTGTTCCGCGGCCTCTTTATCCTTTCTTTCTAGTACCCTTCGCAGGAATTCCGTATCGGTCTCCTGGTCCTGGCGCTGTTCAGACGATACTTCCAGGCTTTCTTTCTGCCCAGTGAGTGCAGCCATCTTTGTCAGCATCACTTGGAGGTTCTGTTATTGCTCCTGAGCCTTTGTCACGGACCGTGTAAGTGGTCGATGACCCGCGGAAGTGTTAGTTATATGTATGCCCTATAGGCCATTACTATACATAGGATGTATATTGTAGTGGATGCTTGGACATATATAGGGAGGACTTTCTTGCTCGACATGATAGTATGCTATCTGGTTGCACTTTACCTTAACGTGTACACTGATTGTCTCTCTGTTATATGTTGGTAAAGCCCTTAAGATGTGTACTTGACTACCTGGACTATGATGCGGATCATACTGGTGGGGACATGGTAGTGCATAAGTACATCCTTCAAGGTCCTTAGTCGTGGGTGTATCGAGACGGGGCATCGATATACCAGAGTAGACTAGCGTATACCTTCTCGACCCATACAGATGGGCGATGGATGATCCCATATCCATTGGTGTTTGATATCAGAGATGATGTACGGGTGCTCAGTGGAGACTGGGTACACTGGACGGACTCGCCGAGAACTCCCAGATGGTATTATACCTTACGTCAGATGGCAGTTCTCTGGTGACACTGGTACAGGTTAGTCTGTAGACCCGAGATCGTTATAGAGTCTTGTATGATTCCCACTGTGCTTTGATTTCCACCTTACCACGTCCAAGAGGGCATGCAAAACGGTGGTTTTTGGGTACAGTCCCGAGTCACATGGAGGCAATGAGTGATAGGAGGGGATTCGTCTCTCCCGGTATAGGGAGTTGATGTTGCGCTGTGTTCGATTGGCTATAACCGGAAATCCCTGGCCAGGGTTGCTGAGATTTACCGGTAAGTGTTACCAGTAGTTTCTCGAACTGTTATAGACCTCATATCGACACGACTTATCGAGCTACTGGGGTCTGACGTTTACCACCCCTAGGCGAGATATGCGACATATCAAACGAACAGACCGGACTGTAGGGTAAGTGTTGCTGGTGGGATTCACAGGAGTGTGAGCGAGCTTGCTCGTTGATCTTCTGATCGCTCAATACCCGGGTGGCCGTTACGTTTAGCAGACCGCTTGCGGCTTGTGGGTATTTGATATGATCATCACCTGGTGCCGGCGTATTGACGAGTCTTTAGAGTCCTACACAAAGGTTTCCTGGCTCAAGCGAAACGAAATAGGAGCGCATATAAGATATGTGCGGGACCGAGGATAATCCGTGTATGTGATACCGTATTCTATTCTCGTGATGAATGTATCGATTGGTTGTATGCGATATAACCTAGTTATCGAATCGAGGATTGATTCGATAAGTCGATACATTGGATATTAGTCGGTCATATGCGATATGACCGGATCGTTAAATCAAGTGTTGATTTAATGATTTAATGTATAATTATATATTTGATATATTACTTTACAGTAACTAGTACTGGTTCACTTAAGATTATTTTTCTCACTTGTATGTGCACATTGTATATATGATATATGTTTGTGCACTATTTTGTATCATGTTTGATGATACATGCAAACTTGGGTGTGTGTATGCTTTGAACCATGTTTAGGTTAATGGTTAGGATTTTTATTTATTTATTTATTTATTCATTTTGGCTAGAAATAAAATGGTGGCTTTCTTTGGATTTTGTTGAAGCTTCATGAAGCTTTGTAAAAGTAACCATTTTGTTTTATACCTTAACCTAAGCATTACACCTAAACCCTAGTTTATTCTCTACATTAGTTATACTCACCCATGGTTGCATTATGATAAGTAATCACTTGATTTATTATTTTAAGGATGGATTATTCTTTCTTCTTCTTCATCTTCTTCTTCAAGTGAAGAAAAGAAAAGCTTTCTTGAAAAATTTCCAAGTGATGAAATCAAGTGAGAAATCCAAATCCAAAGTGAACCCACTTCCTATTTCTTCATCCTCTACCACTTGCCATGTTGTATAGGGTGTTTTCTTCACAAGTTTCATGACCTAGTGAAAATGGAGCTTGAGTTAGAGTTGCCTCGACGTAGATCATCTTCGGCATCGAAGTCAACGACCTAGCCCGCTCATTTCCCCGACGAAACCATCGCTAGAGTCCGGGATCCCGGTGATCGCAGTGAAGGGACATCATCACAGAGCTAGAGAAGTGGTGGACCAGATCTACAAAGGTTGTATTTCCATTCACTTAGCAATAAAGTTGTTTATTTGCATGTTTCGCCTTTGCCTCTAGTTATCGATCTATCATTAGGGTTTCTCGGCACATGGAAAATTTGATTTTGCCATGGTTGATCAGTTGTGGAACCTCTTGAGTGTGCTTAGGAACCCTACAGTGGTATCAGAGACAGGTTAGAGCCTTAGGCGACGTGTAGACGATGCTAGAAGTCCGACCGAACCCGAAATCCCTACTTTTCACCCCTCTCTGTACATTTTTTCAAACTGTGGATTTTTGGGAATTAAAAATTCTCAGAAAATAGAGCAGGAAATTCTAAGAATACTGGAAGAAAACGAAACCCTAATTCCACTGTAGCGCCGCGAAACCGCGGCATTAGCCTCTTTTTGCGGCGGTTCCGCGGCCGTATGTACTGATTAGGGATTTATTTTTATACAGTAATGCCCGTATATGTTTCCTCTGTTCTCTGGGAAGTTTTAATCTGCACTCAAGAGTTGAGTTTTCTGGGTTGTATTGGGGACTCGGTGTTTCGATCGGGAAGTCTAATTTCATCTACGTGTTTTTCCGGGTAATTTTAGAATATGTTAAAAAGTTCGACCGGATATAAATACCAAATTTTTCCCCTGCCGGGAAATTTCCAATTGTTGGATTTTTCCGTAGTTTAATGACGTTCTAAGTAGTGCAAGTAACGTGATGGTCCCTCTAAAAGACAACAAACCTTAACTCGATTATGTGACCGTCTTGAACTGCCCTTTGAACCTTAGGGTTTGGGGCAGTACGGCGTGCCACATGTGAGGTGTTGGCTTGACCCTTCTACGGCTGGACCGTTGGTACTGAGGCATGAAGTGAATGTCTTTAAACCTATTTTATGTGTTGAGCTGTTTCAGGAAAACTTGGGCGTTTGATTGTTCGATCGAAAAGTTTAACATTTTCTATTTTATCTGGAATATGATATAATATTTGGAATCCACATGTAGTTATGAGATAACTAATATGAATGTTATAAACATAGCACTTTAGTCTCAAATGATCGGTTGCCACGGAATTTTGATGTGATCAAAAGTCCGTCGCAATCACGTAGCGTACGCGGATATTCGCCGGTAAACTTAATAAACAGCCACGCCCCATAGCCCCGACCAAGTGACTGTAGGAGAACCCCGTCGCCGAAAGCATCCGTTCGGGTGCTCGCGGTAGCGGTGTTCCGCCTTGGTGCACTTCGTCGACGGCATCGGGGGTGCGGCCGTCTACTAAAGTTTGCGACGAGCATTCGATCTGGATTTCGGGAATCTTGTTGAATTGCCCGACTTAATATTGAAAAGAGTTTTCGATAAAGAGACTAAAATGCAGGGTTTATAATTGTTAGGCATGCGATGCCTAAGGAATTCATTGGTTTAGGCATGCGATGTCTAAGTAGGTTGCGGATTCCAACTTTTGTAGTTTTACACTTTCTTTTCTGCGACCGTAAGTGTAATATGTGATATCGCCGGTTTCGTTGCTATATGTCAACGACAATTGGGATGCGCATATTTACTTACATTGATGACATGTGATGTTATGTGTTGCTGGATATGTATATTGGATCGTCGTGTTTGAATAGCCGGGGGGTTTTATGTGAGATGAGTGTTTTTCATTTTCATTCATGTAAAAACTTGTATGTAATATTCTTTTATTGGGGCACTTCCAGGTTGCGCAAGCTGTCACCGTTGATGTATATTATTTACTTTTCCGCACTAGGATAGACCCAAGGAGGAGGGCACAAGTAACCGGTTTCTGGAGTCCAGTAGGAGACCAACTCGAGGAGTCGAGTCCGGGTCTCCTAACTCTAGAATTGGTAGGGTTGCTTGCTGCTCTCATAGGGGTCTAGGGGTGTGGGTTTGGCTATTCATCATGACCGTGGAATCCGTGTTTTATACTGGCTCGTATTAAAAACACGGACGTCCTAGTATATCCAATATTTCATATGATATTTTCTGTTGCGTTATCTGTGATGTGATCATGAGATTTGTTCAGATAGATATTGTATATAGTATATATGATATATTATATAGACGTTGCTTATGTTTTACACCCGCGCTAGCCCTGCCTCGCTCTGGCCTTAGTTACCTAACCTAACGGTGCAGACGAGACATCGAGACGAATGCGGATGGCATAAGCGTACGTTATATTTATCTATGATGTTTAGGTGGACTTAAATGATGGGACTTCATTAATATGATTAATGAAAGAAAAGAAACCTAAGATGTTGTGGAATCGAATTTTCAAAAACAGGTAGCTACAGTTCTTGCTTTGCATCGCGGTGTTCCTTGCAGAACATCCTGCACCTTATTCGATGAGGAAAGGGCCGAGATCCCTTCACCGGGAGTGACCCCTTTAGCAATAACTGGCAGATGCTACAACCCTCGGTTTGTCTTTTGATTACTTCTATAGTTTTTGCTTTGCACAGCGGTATATTTGATATATGCTGCACCTTATTCGATGAGGAAAGGGCCAACGATCCCTTCACCGGGAGTGACCCCTTTAGCAAACTAGAAAAGCCTAAAAAAACACTCCATTTTAAAATCATTTGATTCTACAACGATATAAAGTTCATTACGCAATAGTTTTTCTTAAAAACCTGTCGTAGCCCTCCGTCATTTCAGATAAGTTGTATATAGTATTCGTGCTACATTTGTTGGCTTTCATCAAGGTGTAGTGTGCGGTAGCTATATGCTGCTTATCTGCTGCATATGATGCGATTGGATTAGGGTAGTCGTGCGGCTTTGTTGGCTTTCGTCAAGGGTCGTGCGGGTGGGTTTAATTCAATCAAGAAATGACGGGTTGAACTTGACTAGCAGGCTATGGTTTGTTGGCTTTCGTCAAGGTCATAGCACGTTAGAGGCAAAATTATCGGGAATTTCAAGTGTTGAAATTTGCAATGAGATTGCATACCTTCTATGAGATAGTTGGATACCAATACCCGCTGTGAGTAAGAGTTACTCCTGGGAGAGTTTTACACATTACAATTAGCCGATCAAGTAGGTGTCTAGAAAGGTGTCAACGGGGTTACGCCTCTGGGAAAACGAGGTTTACTATAATTAGGTTCGTGCGAAAGCACGGGGGACCTCCCTCAAAGTACCGACACTGGCCTGGCTGAAAGATTGGCGAACTTGTAGCGTGTAATTAATCCCGGCTAGTCTTTCCTTTTAGGGTTTGAAGGAAGATTTGATAAAAACAGTGGGAGCCATCCTGATTAGATAAAATAATAACCAATCTGATCTTGCAAGAGCATACGCTGAGTGTTTTCTTCTCTCACTCTCCAGGTAGCGACTATATCACGCCTTAATCAAGATAATAATACGGATGAATTGACCGAACCTGCTTGTTATACTGAGCTGGGGAACGTTGGTCCCGCTCCAACTTATAATTGTTATAAGACAGAGCAGGAAATAGGGGATTACTAGAATTCCCGTGCCGCCCAAACGAAGAAAGTGCATGCTGATGCATCATCTTCGGGTGTGTTCATTACAGAGAACTGTTTCTCAGTATCCTTTACGTCCTGGGTATGTGATACCGGATCAGGATCCCGCATATGTAATCTGTTACATAGGCTACAGATAGGTAGAGAACTGAGAACGGGTGATAAGTTTTATGAGATAGAAAACGGTGCAAGTGTTGCAGCCAAGTCTGTTGGTCACTGTCACCCTGTAATACAAATACATTGATTCTGAACAAATTCTATTAGATACCGAACCTGATATACAAAATCATATCAATCTCTTTATTAGTGAAGAAAGGATATAATTTTATATTGTTAGATAATGTTTTGAACATTTCCTATATTAAGAGTTGATCGGTTCAGGCACGTTATCTAAAAGCATTGACGTTCTAAATCAAACTACAGTTCTTAGTATATAGAACACACACAAGAGGAAGAGTTCAGAAATGAACGAATCCTTCTTGAGGTATTGTAGACTAGGTCATATCAATGCGACCCGACTAGCTGAAGTTACATATAGATGCATATTTAAATCAGTTTGAATTTACATCTTGTGAAACTTGCCAGTCATGTCACAAGGATAAGATGACCATAGCTCCGTTTACTGGAAACAGAAGAAGGGTTAGTGAACTCTTGGGACTGATACATGATGATGTATGTAAGGTCCCCTGTCTACACATGCCAGGACCGGTTCTTTGTACTTCATTATATTCTCTGATGAACTCTGAAGATTCATTCATATGTTCCTGTTGAAACATAGGTCCGAACCTTTTGAGATATTCACAGAATATAAGTTAGAAGTAGAGAACCAAAATACGGGTATAAGTATTATGTCCTATGATCAGATCAGGGAGGAGAATACTTGTGCATAGAATTCCTGGACTATTCTAAAGGAGAATGAGATTCTCTCTCAGTATTACTCCTCTGAATATACCACAGCACAATGGTGTATCGGGGCGGAGCGATCGCACCATATTGGATATGGCGTACTCTATGATGAGTATTACTGAGTTACCTATTTCCTTTTGGGGGTTATGCACTTGAGAAGCTGCATACCTATTGAATTGGGTTCGAATCAAATCAGTGCCTACCACTCCATATGAGATATGGTATGGGAAGAGCCTATCTCTTAAGTAAGTTAAGATTTGGGGTTGTCCGGCCTATGTCGAAAGCAAAATCCAGACAAGATCGAGGCAAGGTCAGGTTGTAGAACTGGAAAGGTTCCAGCTATACAAACTGCACCTGATGATTTGACAGAACCAAGGGATTCAATAGTCTCCGACGAACCTCAGCCTCTCCGCCGATCTGGTAGGGTTCCTCATCCGCCTGAGAGATACTTTGGTTTCTCGATGACAGTGGGAGCGAGGATTGCATCATGAGATGATGACCCAACTAGTTTCGAGCTGGCCATCAGGAGTGGGACTCTATAAGAATGGCTGGATGCTTAGCGATCTGAGATGGAATCCTTATACACCAACAAAGTATGGACTTTGGTTGCTTGATCTGAATGGTTAAATCCCCATCAGGAGCAAGTATATCTTGAGAAGATTACTTGGTGTAGATGGAAAAGTTGAGACTTTCGAAGCTAGACTTGTTAAAGGTTTTCGTCATCGACCAGGCGTGGAAAATGATGAAACCTTTTCCAGTAGCTATGCTTAAGTCCATCCGGATCCTACTTGCCATTGCTGCATATCATGACTACGATATCTGGTGGTTGGGTGTCATGACTGCTTTTCTAAATATTGATTTAGAAGAGAACGTCTATAAGTACACAGCCAGAGGGCTTCGTTAATAGTGGGAGCAGCGGAAACGTGTGCAAGTTGCTTTATAGAATAAAGCAGGCATCGTGGAGTTGGAACGTCTGTTTTGATGTGTTAGTCAAAGAGTTTGACATCATCAAAATGGTAGATGAACCTTGTATATTACAAAAAGGTAGTAGGGAGTATGGTGGTGATCCTAGTAGAGTACGTGGATGACATACTCTTGATAGGGAAGTAGTTTCCTATACTACGCTCAGTCAATCTCCGCTTATGACAATGATTCTCCAAATAGGATCAAAGTGATACCTACTAAATCCTGGGTTTTGGATCTATAAGATAGATCTAATTGGATATTAGCATACTCACTAGTTGTAGTGAGATGGTATCAATTGATCCTGGGGAGAATCACTGGAAAGGTTCCAATGTGATAAGGACGACTGAATGTCAGTCGCAGGCATTGTCTTTACCCTCAGTGGAGGGACGGTATGTTGCAAGAGTTCCAAGCTAGATACCGTGGCAAACTAGACGATAAAGGCTGGTGACATCGCTATTAAAGATGCTACCAAAGAGTCAGTCTGGGTGTATATTAGTTCATGAGATGAACTTCGTTCCTCCCATTGTGTGACAATGGAGTTGTAGCTTATGCCAAGGAACGCCGGTCCCATCAGTGATCCAGACATATTCTAAGGCGGTATCACCTGATCATGGAGATGGTTGATCTCCAGGGGATCGAGGTTAGGAGAGTAGACTCAGAGGACAACACGGCGGATCCACTCACAAAGGCCTTTTCCCAGAGAGAGACTTTTATGGGATGGTTGAGTATGAGATACTGCAACCACTGCTACAGATGTCCCTAGTGCAAGTGGGAGATTGTTAGTTATATGTATGCCCTAGAGACCATTACTATACATAGGATGTATATTGTAGTGGATGCTTGGACATATATAGGGAGGACTTTCTTGCTCGACATGATAGTATGCTATCTGGTTGCACTTTACCTTAACGTGTACACTGATTGTCTCTCTGTTACATGTTGGTAAAGCCCTTAGGATGTGTACTTGACTACCTGGACTATGATGCGGATCATACTAGTGGGGACATGGTAGTCCATAAGTACATCCTTCAAGGTCCCTAATCGTGGGTGTATCGAGACGGGGCATCGATATACCAGAGTAGACTAGCGTATACCTTCTCGACCCATACAGATGGGCGATGGATGATCCCATATCCATTGGTGTTTGAAATCATAGATGATGTACGGGTGCTCAGTGGAGACTGGGTACACTGGACGGACTCGCCGAGAACTCCAAGATGGTATTATACCTTACGTCAGATGGCAGTTCTCTGGTGACACTGGTACAGGTTAGTCTGTAGACCCGAGATCGTCATAGAGTCTTGTGTGATTCCCACTGTGCTTTAATTTCCACCTTACCACGTCCAAGAGGGCGCGCAAAACGGTGGTTTTGGGGTACAGTCCCGATTCACATGGAAGCAATGAGCGATAGGAGGGGATTCGTCTCTCCCGGTATAGGGAGTTGATGTTGCGCTATGTTCGATTGGCTATAACCGGAAATCCCTGGCCAGGGTTGCTGAGATTTACCGGTAAGTGTTACCAGTAGTTTCTCGAACTGTTATAGACCTCATATCGACACGACTTATCGAGCTACTGGGGTCTGACGTTTACCACCCCTAGGCGAGATATGCGACATATCAGACGAACAGACCGGACTGTACGGTAAGTGTTGCTGGTGGGATTCACAGGAGTGTGAGCGGGCTTGCTCGTTGATCTTCTGATCGCTCAATACCCGGGTGGCCGTTACGTTTAGCAGACCGCTTGCGGCTTGTGGGTGTTTGATATGATCATCACCTGCTACCGGCGTATTGACGAGTCTTTAAAGTCCTACACAGAGGTTTCCTGGCTCAAGCGAAACGAAATAAGAGCGCATATGAGATATGTACGGGACCGAGGATAATGCGTGTATGTGATACCGTATTCTATTCTTGCGATGAATGTATCGATTGGTTGTATGCGATATAACCTAGTTATCGAATCGAGGATTGATTCGATAAGTCGATACATTGGATATTAGTCGGTCATATGCGATATGACCGGATCGTTAAATCAAGTGTTGATTTAATGATTTAATGTATAATTATATATTTGATATATTACTTTACATTAACTAGTATTGGTTCACTTAAGATTATTTTTCTCACTTGTATGTGCACATTGTATATATGATATATGTTTGTGGACTATTCGTATCATGTTTGATGATACATGCAAACTTGGGTGTGTGTATGCTTTGAACCATGTTTAGGTTAATGGTTAGGGTTTTATTTATTTATTTATTTATTCATTTTAGCTAGAAATAAAATGGTGGCTTTCTTTGGATTTTGTTGAAGCTTCATGAAGCTTTGTAAAAGTAACCATTTTGTTTTATACCTTAACCTAACCATTACACCTAAACCCTAGTTTATTCTCTACATTAGTTATACTCACCCATGGTTGCATTATGATAAGTAATCACTTGATTTATTATTTTAATGATGGATTATTCTTTCTTCTTCTTCATCTTCTTCTTCAAGTGAAGAAAAGAAAAGCTTTCTTGAAAAATTTCCAAGTGATGAAATCAAGTGAGAAATCCAAATCCAAAGTGAACCCACTTCCTATTTCTTCATCCTCTACCACTTGCCATGTTGTATAGGGTGTTTTCCTCACAAGTTTCATGACCTAGTGAAGTTGGAGCTTGAGTTAGAGTTGCCTCGACGTAGATCATCTTCGGCATCGAAGTCAACGACCTAGCCCGCTCATTTCCCCGACGAAACCATCGTTAGAGTCCGGGATCCCGGTGATCGCAGCGAAGGGACGTCATCACGGAGCTAGAGAAGTGGTGGACCGGATCTACAAAGGTTGTATTTTCATTCACTTAGCAATAAAGTTGTTTACTTGCATGTTTCGCCTTTGCCTCTAATTATCGATCTATCATTAAGGTTTCTCGGCACATGGAAAATTTGATTTTGCCTTGGTTGATCAGTTGTGGAACCTCTTGAGTGTGCCTAGGAACCCTACAGGAAGTACGGCTTTCCTCTTTGCTAGAAGCCGTATACACCGTGTGCACTACCATGCCTCCAGACTTGGGGCATTTGGACCTATCATGCTCAGAATTTGTCATCGGTGGTGGTTGATTCTCTGACCTTCTCTTTTTGTGAGTGGCCGAAGTTGAGGGGGCCGTTGCAGCAGGCACCCATGCAGACGATACCTTCCGTGGTATGACGACGGGATGGTCCTCCTCCTGCCGAGCCTTCGTTTTCTTCAATCGGCGAGAGTAGTCTTTGTCAGTTACAGAGTCTTGGACTTTCCGCCAGACCCTGTGGATTTTGGAGGACAACCGCTGAGGAAGCTGTTTTGGCTTCACATGTGTCATGCTTTCAACAGGCGGAGGAGACTTCTTCAATATGGCGGTTGGAGAGTTTTTGTGCAACCTCCTGAGCAGTTCAAAGCTGTTCCCAGTTGGAACAACAGCATCAACTTCCATCATTGGAGCCGGTAGGGTAAGTCCAGAAGGAGAGTTGCCCCCAGCTTTCCTCACTCGGCGCCAGTGGAGACGTCGAGCATGTCTTGCGGATGGGATCACCTCAATTGTAGAAGCGACCTCGTTATGCTCCCTGCTTTGATGAAAGGCTGCTGTTGGTGCCAGCCTTGGTTCCAGCCTGTCGAAGACTGATGTCCGTTGAGAGGGAACGTCTAACCTGTCGAAGACGAACTTTCGGGCAGGGGAAGCACTTGTGATGACCTCACCCGCAGCAGGAGTTAGGAGGACTACCCTTTTTGGGATAGCTTTCTCAGGTATCGTGAGCCTCTTTACGGGCCCACTTGAGCTTAGGCTCATCCTGTCGAAGACTGAGGCGCTGGAGTTGGACGACCCATTAAGAGGGGCCGTAGTCGTCGCAAGCCGATCAAATACCAACTTCTTTGGAGCCTCTCGTGATGGTATTGAAGTATTGAAGCTTATTGGCGGAAGCATGGTCCCGAAGAACAATCCAGTGGTGGCCTGAGTCACCTGCTCCACTGGCATTGCAAAGATATAGGCTGCTTGGGGCCCGTAAGTCACTCCTCCAGCAGGGACGGAGTGGGATTTGCTGTTGCAATTGGTGCAGTTGGAAGCCATCGATGTCATCTTCTCTTCTGCATAGGAGCAAGAAACTAAATCTTAGTACCTCGAATCCAGGGGCAACCATATTAAACCGCGATTCGTTCACGAACACGATAAACGAAGTGTGGAGTGGAAAGAGAAAAGTTCTCACCGGGCGTGCCAGAATCTGTTTACCGCCGAAAGACGCGACCGGGACGTTAGGACGTCTGGCCTGAATTTTGGGGGGGCAGATGCTATTTGTTTTTATCCGTCTACCTCTCCGAAGATGCCATGATTTATGGCACCGTGTATCGGAGGTGTAACGTTCTGAAAAATCGTTTAGGTGAAATTTCCGATAATCGGTAAAATAACTGGTGTTTTCCGTAAAAACCAAGATATAATTATTTTTAAACATAGACTTAAATATACCTATTCTAGCTATGTAATGGCTATTATTGATTTTTAATTAGTCGCTTATAAATTATTAGTTTACTTAAATATTTTCCTTAATTAATTGTTTTTAAATATTATTTTAAGCCTTCACTTATACATTTAATTAGTGATTTTTACAAATTAGAATGGGTTAATATAAGTTTTGTGCATCATGACATATTAAACTAAAATGTAACATGTTATTTTTGAAATGAAATGGAATTGTCAAGAGAATTCTAGGATAAAATAAATTGGAAAATAAAATAAGGTAATTAGAAAATAAGATAATTAAAATATAAGTTAATGGGTGTAATAATTGGGGGGATGTTTCTACCCACACCCACACACCTCACTCTCTCTCTCTCTCTCCCCTCTCTTTGAACTGGCCGAGCCTTGGGCTGCCCCCACACACACACCTCACACTTCAAAGTTTAAATTGAAAAGAAATTAAAAAGAAAACAATAAAGAAAAGAAGTATGGTGTTAGATAATTCAAGTATGGGCTTTTCTTGACTTGCACACACACACACACATCCTCTCTCTCCCCTCTCCCCATTGCAGCCGAGCCCCAAGGCAGCAGCTCCCCATTTTTCCCTACCTCATTCTCTTCAAAAAAAAAATTCTCCAAAATTCATCAAAAATCAAAACAAAGTCTCACAAATCCTTCATTTAACCATTAACCAATTTTTCTTTAGCCAAACTAGCTTGGATCTTGGAGAAAAGTTAGCATTTTGGAGGCCAAGATTTTGCAAGATAGATCTACAAAATTGTGAGGTATAAATCATAATCTTATGGTTAATTTGTTAGTTAATTACTTTAATCTAAATTAATTTAGTTTAAATATGGTTCTAATGGTAGAAATTAGTTTGTAAAGAGAGGGTTTTAAATTAAAGTTAGGGTTTTTCATCACTTGATCTTGTTGCAATGTGTAGTCTCACATCTTAGGACATGCAAAAATCTAAGCTAGTTGCTAGTTTGCTAATTGTTACTTTAAAATTTTCCAAATTATATAATTTTGCAAACTAGATTTTTAGGATTAAAGTAAAGAGGTGAGATTAAATTTTAGTAAATATTGGTGTGACCTAATTAAGATATTAAGTGAGCTAGGTGGCCGTTAGAATTGCTAAAACATCTAGATTGGTATTAAAACGGTTAATGGTTGCTTACTAGGTTTTTGGAATAAATCGATTTGATTTAAGTTTGAGATTTTGTTGGATTGCTACCTATTTCATATAATATTTAGTGTTTTGTGATCGCGCGATTGGTGCGATTGGGTTTTAGGTTTGGTAGTTCCCACGTGTAGTGACCCTAGTTGTGGTCTGTGGCGTTGTCGTGAGCGCGTTTTGTGCACCAAGTGCGTGCGCGTTTAGTTAATGCGCGTGGTTTATATGTATTGTTTGTGTCCGCGACTATTTATATATTTATACTCTTATTTACTTGTGTACGTTTCTAGGATTGGGTGCAGAGGCGTCGGATGTGGTGCGAAAATGGCAGAGCAGAAATTGGATCAGATTAGCCGAGGCGTCCCGGTGAGTAGATGTACACATCTACAGGGGGATCGTCTGGATGGCGCGAGGCGCACGATAGTCAGGATTACTAGTAGTGCTTATAATTATATGCGTAGTCTCCTATCCATTCATCTCATTACATTGCATCGTCATAAATATATATGATATTTCTCATAGGACACTTGCACCATTACCATTGTTTCATGCCACGTGCACTATTCATGCGAACACATACGCCTTTGGTAATTGCTATGTCACGAACACTATAGAACTTGCTTAAAATCGGTATATGTGCATTGCATCATATATGATATGTAAACCTGTACCTGTATAGTCATTTCATCAGGATGGATACGTAGGATTGTTAGTCATATATATATACCTCATTGCATCATGATTCATACTTAGCTTCTGGCCGTACTTCGCATGGTGTATACTATCGTATCATATACATCCATCATCACCGACATATTTACATATTGTGATTCTTCTCGAGGATTTCAGTATTTATGAGATTTATGGATTTTGGAGAAACCGCAAGGATTTTAAGAACGTATTACCATTTAAAAATGTAAGTTGCGGTTTTCTCGTGATATGATGTGCGTGGTGTCTACTATGGGTTTTCTCGGTTCTTGAGCGGTATCATACATCCTATTCGAGGAGGAGGATGAACAGTCTGTAGGTGCATGGTGAACCCAGTACGGTACCTCGGGGCAAGATGGTCGCAGATGATGGCGTTGAGTCCGGCAGGGGAGCACTACCGACCGGTTATTTGTGACGCGGAGGATACCGACGTAGTCGTGAGATTTGATGATATGTGCCAACCCGAACTGACGGAGCTCGAGATATTGAGATATTGAGACATTGAGATATTGAGATATTGAGACATTAAGATATTGGGATATATATTTTGTGTCGATGCTTGACACGGATTTTCTGTTGATTTCATTGATGATACTTCAGTTATTACACAGAGGTTTTTCTAAGATAAGAACAAAGATTTTCTCATACCAGACTTGTTCAGGTTTTGTTTTGATTATGCATTCATGTTGCATTCAGGTTAGTACATCGTATCAGATCGATATGCATAGGTTGAGACGCATTTGCGTGCATACTTACGATAGCCTTATTAGATGTTACTTACTACTCACGAGTTGCCAACTCATTCCCGTTATGCCGCAGTATCTTGCAGGTCCGAACCGTCAGCACAGTAGCGACGGGCGCACTTCCTCATTTTATTCCTTTTCTTTGGACTTGCGGCATTGCTCGTAGGTGGGTTGCGAGGATATGTTATCCCATCATGTATTTTATTTGTATCTAGTATACTCCATCTGCCCTTGTATATTAGACTAGACAGTGAGACTTGTGAGACTTGTATTTGTGGTGTTTGGTGTTGATGCTCACTTGAGCCGACGTAGTATTTGCTTATTTCTTGCTTTCAGATGCTTATTGTGCACTTTTGATATACTTATTGCATGTGGTTGTGATTCCACCATTGGAGAAGAGCTATCTCCCGCTTGGGGATGCCTTATTCATTATTTATATGTATTTCATATGTTGTACCCGTTTAGGGGCCAGTATTTACAAAGGAGACTCTGCCGAAATTTTCGGGAAAATCTGATGTTGCTTTTAAATGTTTAGTACCACTTATTTTGTTAAAACCACTTGCTTTAAAACAAGTTTTCCCTCACTCTAATTGTTAAACAGTTTAGTTTTCTAGGCTTTGGCTTACTTAGATTACGTTGCGTCTTGAGAAGTTTTGTAGTTTAAGTGCCAGTCACGTTCCGTACCTTCGGGTCGTGACAAAGTTGGTATCAGAGCGATAGGTTTTACCTTTCTGAGTGTAGGATGACCTTTGGTAGATGGAGTAGGTGACTTAAGCAGAGTAACGTAGCGTGTGTATATTCCGCGGCATACTTACGATACAGTACTCGGTCTAAGTGACCTTAGGATATATATTTGCTTGTATTTCCTTCCTTGATTCCGGAAATCCTTTGATTTGATCGCAATGTTCCTATCAATCATGTTCTTGCTCCAGACACTATGCCGCCGGAGACTACGAGGGCCAGAGGACTGCCGCCAGGGATGAGATTAGAGTAGGCTCGTCTGAGACGATGACTGATCAGGGCGGTACGCCTACCCCTCAGGGACAGAGTGATCCGCTTTTTCCAGGACGGATAGCTAGGCTGGAGTCGAGTAATTAGGACTTGCGACAGATGGTTGGATTGTTAGTTGAGGCTAGCCGAGCTCCAAGAGCTGATGATGTCCCTCCTACTGTAGGGACTGTGATTGTACCTGCTGCTCAGGCAGCTGTATCTCTTGTTACCAAGATTATTTCCATATCCTTAGATGATTTTTTGAGGTTGAAGCCTCTAGTTTTTACAGGCATAGATGTAGTGAAGGATCCGTAGACAATCTATGATAGGATGGATAGGATTTGTCGTTCACAGGGATGTTCTGACGAGATATGGATTGATCTTGCGAGTTTTCGTCTAGAGAGGTCTTTCTCAGACGTGGTGCAAATCAATTGAGAGAGGCCGAGCTGCAGACCTACTTCCTATGACTTGGGAGGAGTTCACAGCTGTACTTCTTGCTCGTTTCCTTCCGGAGAGCATTCGAGATGCCCGAGCCCATAGTTTCGAACCTTTGGGCAAGACTTCAGGGATGACAGTGTCAGAGTACGACATTCAGTTACTTAGTTGTCCGATATGCTCCTTACCTGGTGGACACTGAAGAGAAACGGATAAAAAGGTTCGTGTGGAGATTGGACACGCAGTTATTTCTTGCCATCAGCACCCAGCATTTTGACACGTATGTAGCCGCAATGGATGCAGCCTTACTGCTAGAGGAGCGCATTTCTGAGACTTAAATCGTTTTTGGACCGAGAGTCATCCTTGTTTGATCCGCCGCTGATTGTTATTATTCCAGTAGGCGGGTCTTTTTTCGCTCGAAATGTTTTTTGTTCGTGTTTGTTTCGTTCGTATCGGAGATAGGGATACTTCTGTCAATTTGATTTTCTCGATATGTTTGACTTCGAAGTTTTTCTGGGCATGGATTGGATAGCCACGTGTTATGCATCCGTGGACCGCCGTGAGAAAGCAATCAGGTTTAGTTTTCCGGGTGAGCTAGTTTTTGTTTTTCGGGGAGACCGTAGCGTCGCCTTTCCCGGTTTGATTTCTTCTCTTCGTGCTAGTCAGCTTTTAAGAAAAGGATGTCAGGAATTCTTGGCATATGTTTGTGATGTTAGAGCAGCAGAGGTCCCGTTGGACCAGGTCCCGATTGGGTAAGAGTTTCCAGATGTTTTCCTGGCGAGTTGCTTGGTTTGTCGCCAGAGCGCGATATTGAGTTCTGCTTTGACTTGATTTCCGGCACGGAGCCTTTTTCTATGCCGCCATATTGGATGGACCTGGCGGAGCTTAAAGAACTGAAGGATCAGTTGCAAGATTTGTTGAATAAAGGGCTTGTTCGTCCGAGTGCGATACTTTGGGGAGCTCATGTTCTGTTCGTCAAGAAGAAAGACGGCAGTTGTGTTTGTGCATTGATTTTTGTCAGTTGAATCGAGTTACTGTGCAGAACAGATATCCCTTACCTCGTATTGACGATTTATTTGATTAGCTCCAGGGTGCGGGACATTTCTTGGAGATTGATTTGCGATCAGGTGACCATTAGTTGCAGGTTCGAGAGGATGATATTCCGAATACTGCTTTTCACACGTTACGGGCGTTATGAGTCTTGGTGATGTCGTTCGAGCTCACCAATGCCCCAGCGGCGTTCATGGATTGGATGAACCATATATTCAGGTAGTTTCTTGATCAGTTATTATCGTGTTCGTTGGTGACGTTTTAGTTTACTTTTGGAACCGAGAGGAGCCTGGGCAGTAATTGAGGATTTCGTTGCAGATTTCGAGGGAGCGCCAGCTATTCGCTCAATTGTCCAAGTGTGTTTTCCGGTGGGATAGCGTTGACATCTTGGGTCACGTAGTTACGAGAGGTGGAAAGTATGGAACCGAAGAAGATCGAGGCCATTCAACAATGGCCCAGACCTGTATCGGTGACGGAGGTTCGCAGCATTTTGGGTTTAGACGAATACTATTGATATTTCGTACAGGATTTTCGCATATAGCTGCAACGTTGACCGGGTTGACCCGGAAGGGAGTTCCTTATTTTTGGACCGAAGCATGCGAGAAGAGTGTTCCCGCCAAAAATCTCTGCCTAAAAGAGCCTAAGGTATCAAATGGCAGCGATACGCTTAAGAAAATGCGAAACATTATTTTCCGGGCTGTATTTTGACAAACTCCCGAATGAGAAATAGCTAAATTCTAATGGTATTGAAAGTGTCTCGAAAAATCCTTCAATTTGATATATTATGGGCCTCATAATTCATCCGGGATCAAAAGTTATGAGACATCATGTGCCCACACGTGATCGAGCATCACGTGCCCACACATGACCGGGAATCACGTGCCCACACGTGACCATTTACAGGCAAAATCTGTAGGCACTGAATAAAATAAATAATTAAATGGGGACACATGCCAACACGTGATAGGCCTTTAAACCCACTAAAAGGGATTGAAAGATATAATAAAACAACAAGGAAAAACCCCAATGGGGCATCACGTGCTGACACGTGATAATTCCTGAGTTCTTCAAAACAACAGAATTAAATTCTGGTTAAAAACTTAATCAGTGGGTCACGTGCCACCACGTGATAAGCTCTCAAAAATTCTCTGAGTTAAAGGAAAGAAAACCCTAAACGGGGGATCACGTGCCCACACGTGACAGGGGGTCACGTGCAGACACGTGATGGGTTCCTAAGCTCTCTGATTAATAGAATTAAATTCTAATTAAAAATGGGGTCACGTGCCAACACGTGATAGACTTTTAAACATTCTGAACTAATAGAATCAAATTCTAATTAACGGAAATCAAAAACCCTAATACTTCTCTAGATCTTTCCAAACAAAAAGATTGCGCTCTGTAAAGTGGAGCACCGTTGGATTAAAAATCTAATGGTGATTAAAAATCACCAATTCATAGAAAGATTCTATACGAGGAAAAATTTCCCTAAAATTTGCTAGGAATAACAGATAAAATATCTTTTGGATTAAAAATCCAAAGGTGAATAAAATTCACTGGATGATCTAGAAGATCATGTTGGTTACAAAAACAACCAAAATCTTTCAATGAAAAATTCACTAAACAAATTGATTCTTTTCTTTCTCCTATAAATATAAGCCAAGAAGAGAAGAGAAAGGGATCGACTTTTTTTTGGAGAGATACAAGAACAGAGAGAAGAAAAAGAGAGGAGAATTTAATTCTCAAGAGAGAAAAAGAAGATCTCTTCAGAGAAAAACTCTAGGTAAGAAAAAAGAAGTTCATTCTACAATCTCTCACAAAATAAAAGGAGAATTTAATTCTCAATCTAAGAGTTTAACTCTTCTGAATAAGAACTTAGTTCTTCCTTTGGTTGAAGATCTGCAAAAGCAGATCTCCCCACAAGTTGAGAATTTAATTCTTATCGGGAAGATTCTGCCATGCAGATCCAAAACTTAGAGGGAGGACTGAGTTTAGGGAATTTAATTCCTCCAAATACTTAGGAATTTAATTCCTCCAACCAGAAACAGGGTTTAACCCTTAAAACAAGAACTTGGTTCTTCTTCATGGTTGAAGATCTGCAGAAGCAGATCTCCCCACAAGTTGAGAATTTAATTCTCATCGGGGAGATTCTGCCATGTAGATCTAAAACTTAAAGGGAGAGTTGGGTTTAAAGAATTTAATTCTTCCATATACATAGGAATTTAATTCCTCCAAATAAAATTAGGGTTTAACCTTATATAGGAATTTAATTCTCAAACAAAGGACTTAAACTCTCCATGCACGTAAACCTGATCACGTGGCAACACGTGACCCTCCCTGCAATAATCAGAAAAGAACGATCAAGACCAGGTCACGTGCCCCCACGTGACCCTTAAACAGACTCCTCAAAATAAGAAAGAAAAAGCTTGTAGGCAATGCCCCACGTGCTCACGCGTGACCCTCAAAACTAAAGGGAATAAAGCCAAAGGCAATACCAATTTAGGGCACCTCACATGTTCCCACGTGACCCCTGACAAAACACCTTTTTCAAAAAAGGGCAAATAAGGGAAAGCAGAGGGATTAGTACCCAATACATTGGCATTATCATGTGTCCCTACGTGACGATTGCAAAAATCAAGTGTTTAACACTTATATATTCTAGGAGTAAAATAAGAAGATGTTTTGGCCCAATCCTCAGGCGCCTCACGTGATCCCACGTGACCACCTTATTTTTAATGTTTAACGCTATTTTGAGCGTTTCCCTCCTAGTGTTTAACACTATTCTGAGCGCATCACGTGGGAGCATGTGATGGCTGAATCTACTTTAGTGTTTAACACTATATCCAAGCCAATCTTAGCTTGAACTAGCTAAGTTTTTCCAGAGGAAGACTCCCATTTGACTGAGCTTCAAATACACCCTTGTCTTCAAAAATTGGTCATCTCATATGGCATTTGAATGTTCAGCATTCAGTAAAAGACAAGATATGGTCAGAACCCCTATTTAAGCATTGCTAAATAATGGGGGGCTGAACCCAGACAAATGTTCAACAGTCCAAACAAAGGCCCAACATTTCAAACCTAATTGGACTTAGCCCAAGTTGCCATAAGTCCTCAATTCAAATTTAACTGGGCCCATGTGCTCATAATCTAATTAATTGATCTTAGTCCTAAATTGGACTATAGACTTCCCAATCAACTTTGGTTCAAGGGTACATATCTTCACTCCTCTGATATTTGTCGTTGTAATCCTTCAACGTCTTAAGAGAGGTGACGGGTCCCGATAACCAATCATTCCATAGATTGTGGGGTCCTTAAACCTACGGACTATGATGTCCTTAATCTCGGACTGTGGGGTCCCTTTAAACCCACGGACTATGATGTCGTTAACCTTGGACCGTAATGTCCTTAAACTAATATTGGACCGTAATGTCCTTAAACTAACGATGGAATACCATGTCCTTAAACTAGTAATCAACCGCAATGTCCCTAAACTAAACAATAGAGCCCAAATGCTCTTTTGTTGGATCTAAACGATCCCGTTAAGTTGATCTTAGTCTGAAATTAGACTAACGTATCCTTAACATACGTTTAAGTTGATCTTAGTCTCAAATGATACTACTGTATCCTTAAACCCAATCCCAAACCCAAATCTAAGAAGATACGGATTTGGACTAATCCACGCCCTACGGGCGACAACATAAATTAGTCTCCGTATACAATCCACGGGCAACCAAAAACAAAACAAACACACACGACACGAAGTGACCATCTGGAAAAGGAGAAAGTGGTTACCGCGATGCGGTAGCGTAATTAACTGCAGGGGCTTGCGCCTGCAGGGAAGAGCGTCCTCACAATCAAAAACCCCTCAATGAGGGGGAATCTGACGAAGTCTGCTACATCGGCCGCATCCGTTTAAACCTTCGATACACGGTGTCATAAATCAACTTGGTATCTTCGGAGAGGTGGGCGGATAGAACCAATTAGCATCTGCCCCGAATTCAGGCAAGACGGGCCTGCGCGGTCGCGTCCCCGTGTTTCGGAGGGGAACAAAGAGCTTTCAGCAGTTGAAGACTCGTTTGATTACGGCGCCAGTATTATCTTTTCCTTTAGGATCAGGCGGTTTTGTTAGTTATTGCGATGCTTCTCGGCAGTTGAAGAAGAACGAGCAGAATTATTCCACGCATGACTTAGAAATGGCTGTGGTGATTTTTACACTTAAGATTTGGAGACACTACTTATACGGCGAGTCGTGCAAGATATTCACGGACCATAAGAATTTAAAGTACATTTTTTTCAGCAGCAAGATCTGAATTTTAGACAGCACAGATGGATGGAGCTAGTGAAAGGCTATGACTGCGATGAGAATTACAACCTTTGCCCATTCCGGAGTGGAAATGGGAACAAATTTCTATGGATTGTATCGTGAGTCTACCTAGGACCAGTCGAGAGTATGGCTATATTTGAGTGATCGTAGACCGATTGATGAAAGAAGCTCACTTTCTGCCAGTAAAGACCACTTTCGGATTCGTTCAGTATGCTCAGACATATGTTGATGAGATTGTGCGACTACATGGAGTTTCGACTTGTATTGCGTCCGACAGAAGCACCCAGTTCACCAGCCGACTATTATAGAAGCTTTAAGAGACTTTGGACACCCGATTGAGTTCAGTACAGTTTTCTATCCACAGACCGACGGTCAGTCAGAGCGGACCATTCAGACTCTTAAGAATATGCTCCGAGCTTGCGTTCTAGATTTTTATGGTAATTGGGATCGCCACTTGCCTTTGATAGAGTTTTCCTATAATAACAGCTTCCAGGAGAAGATTCAGATGGCACCCTTCGAGGCATTATATAAGAGGGAATGTCGATCACCAGTTGATTGGACAGAGCTCTGTGAGAGCAGTATTTTAAGACCACAGATTGTGCAGGAGACGACCGAAAAGATTCAGTTGATTTAGGATAGGATGAGAGCACCCAAAGAAGGAAGAAATCTTATGCAGACCGATGTCGGCGCAGACTTGAGTTCGTCGTTGTAGATCATGTTTTCTTGAAGGTTTCTTCGATGAAGGGCATGTCGAGATTCGGTAAGAAAAGGAAGGCTTAGTTCCAGATATGTGGGTTCTTTGAGACTCTCAAGCGAGTCGGCGCAGTTGCTTATCGTTTGGATCTTCCACCCAGCTTTCCAGATATTCACCCCGTGTTTCATGTATCAATACTTCGCAAGTACCTTCATGACCACTCTCGCGCGACACAGCATCCGACGATCCAACTGGAGCGCGATCTTTCTTTCACCGAGCAGCCGATAGTCATTCTAGATCGGCAGGTGAAGAAACTGAGGTCCGATGTCATACCGTCCGTATAGGTTCTTTGATGTGGCCCGAACGGCGAAAAAGGTCACGTGGGAAACCGAGGACGAGATGCGGAAGAAATATTCACATCTCTTTGAGGGTACGCGTAGTTAATATTTTAAATTCGGGGCCCGAATTTCTTTAAGGGAGGAAGATTGTAATGTTCTGAAAAATTGTTTAGGTGAAATTTCCGATAATCGGTAAAATAACTGGTGTTTTCCGTAAAAACCAAGATATAATTATTTTTTAATATAGACTTAAATATACATATTCTAGCAATGTAATGGCTGGTATTGATATTTAATTAGTCACTTATAAATTGTTGGTTTACTTAAATATTTTCCTTAATTATTTATTTTTAAATATTATTTTAAGCCTTCACTTATACATTTAATTAGTGATTTTTACAAATTAGAATGGGTTAATACAAGTTTTGTGCATCATGACACATTAAACCAAAATGTAACATGTTATTTTTGAAATGAAATGAAATTGTCAAGAGAATTCTAGGATAAAATAAATTGGAAAATAAAATAAGGTAATTAGAAAATAAGATAATTAAAATATAAGTTAATGGGTGTAATAATTGGGGGGATGTTTCTACCCACACCCGCACACCTCACTCTCTCTCTCTCCCCTCTCTTTGAACTGGCCGAGCCTTGGGCTGCCCCCACACACACACCTCACACTTCAAAGTTTAAATTGAAATGAAATTAAAAAGAAAACAATAAAGAAAAGAAGTTTGGTGTTAGATAATTGAAGTATGGGATTTTCTTGACTTGCACACACAAACCCACATCCTCTCTCTCCCCTCTCCCCATTGCAGCCAAGCCCCAAGGCAGCAGCTCCCCCATTTTTCCCCACCTCATTCTCTTCAAAAAAAATTCTCCTAAATTCATCAAAAATCAAAACAAAGTCTCGCAAATCCTTCATTTAACCATTAACCAATTTTTCTTTGGCCAAACTAGTTTGGATCTTGGAGAAAAGTTAGCATTTTGGAGACCAAGATTTTGCAAGATAGATCTACAAAATTATGAGGTATAAATCCTAATCTTATTTATGATTAATTTGTTAGTTAATTACATTAATCTAATTTAATTTAGTTTAAATATGGTTCTAATGGTAGAAATTAGTTTGTAAAGAGAGGGTTTTGAATTAAAGTTAGGGTTTCTCATCACTTGATCGTGTTACAATGTGTAGTCTCACATCTTAGGACATGCAAAAATCTAAGCTAGTTCCTAGTTTTCTAATTGTTACTTTAAAATTTTCCAAATTATATAATTTTGCAAACTAGATTTTTAGGATTAATGTAAAGAGGTGAGATTAAATTTTAGTAAATATTGGTGTGACCTAATTAAGATATTAAGTGAGCTATGTGGCCGTTAGAATTGCTAAAACATCTAGATTAGTATTAAAACGGTTAATGGTTGCTTACTAGGTTTTTGGAATAAATCGATTTGATTTAAGTTTAAGGTTTTGTTCGTTTGCTACCTATTTCATATAATATTTAGTGTGTTGTGAACGCGCGATTGGGTTTTAGGTTTGGTAGTTGCCACGTATAGCGACCCTAGTTGTGGTCTGTGGCATTGTCGCAAGCGCGTTTTGTGCACCAGGTGCGTGCACGTTTAGTTAGTGCGCGTGGTTTACTTGTATTGTTTGTGTCCGTGACTATTTATATATTTATTCTCTTATTTACTTGTGTATGTTTCTAGGATCGGGTGCAGAGCCGTCGGATGTGGCGCGGAAATGGCAGAGCTGAAATCGGATCAGATTAGCCGAGGCGTCCCGGTGAATAGATGTACACATCTACGGGGGGATCGTCTGGATGGCGCGAGGCGCCCGATAGTCCGGATTACTAGTAGTGCTTGTAATTATATGCGTAGTCTCCTAGTCATTCATCTCATTGCATTGCATCGTCATAAATATATATGATATTATCTCATAGGACACTTGCACCATTACCATTGGTTCATGCCACGTGCACTATTCATGCGAACACACACGCCTTTGATAATTGCTATGTCACGAACACTATAAAACTTGCTTAAAATCGGTATCTGTGCATTGCATCATATATGATCTGTAAACTTGTACCTGTATAGTCATTTCATCAGGATGGATACGTAGGATTGTTAGTCATATATACATACATCATTGCATCATGATTCATGCATAGCTTCTGGCCGTACTTCGCATGGTATATACTATCGTATCATATACATCCATCATCACCGACATATTTACATATTGTGATTCTTCTCGAGGATTTCAGTATTTATGAGATTTATGGATTTTGGAGAAACCGTAAGGATTTTAAGAACGTATTACCATTTAAAAATGTAAGTTGCGGTTTTCTCGTGATATGATGTGCATGGTGTCCACCATGGGTTTTCTCGGTTCTTGAGATGTATCATACACCTAATTCGAGGAGGAGGATGAACCGTCTGCGGGTGCATGGTGTACCCGGTACGGTGCCTCGGGGCAAGATGGTCGCAGATGATGGCGCTAAGCCCGGTAGGGGAGCACTACCGATAGGTTATTTGTGACGCGGTGGATATCCGGAGGATATCGACGTAGTTGTGAGATTTGATGATATGGGCCGATCCGGACTGACGGAGCCCGAGATATTGAGATATTGAGACATTGAGATATTGGGATATATATTGTGTGTCGATGCTTGAGACAGATTTTCTGTTGATTTCATTGATGATACTTCAGTTATTACACAGAGGATTTTCTAAGATAAGAAAAAAGATTTTCTCATACCAGACTTGTTCAGATTTTGTTTTGATTATGCATTCATGTTGCGTTCAGGTTAGTACATCGTATCATATCGATATATGTAGGTTGAGACGCATTTGCGTGCATGCTTACGATAGCCTTATTAGATATTACTTACTACTCACGAGTTGGAAACTCATCCCCATTGTGCCACAGTATCTTGCAAGTCCGAACCATCAGCACAGTAGCGGCGGGTGCATATCCTCATTTTGTTCCTTTTGCTTGGACTTGCGGCATTGCTCGTAGGTGGGTTGCGAGGATATGTTATCCCATCATGTATTTTATTTATATCTAGTATACTCTATCTACCCTTGTATATTTGACTAGACAGTGAGACTCGTGAGACGAGTATTTTTGGTGTTTGGTGTCGATGCTCACTCGAGCCGACGTAGTATTTGCTTATTTCTTGCTTTCAGATACTTATTGTGAATTTTTGATATACTTATTGCATGTGGTTGTGATTCCGCCATTGGTGAAGAGATAGCTCCCGCTTGGAGATGCCTTATTCATTATTTATATGTATTTCATGTGTTGTACCCGTTTGGAGGCCAGTATTTACAAAGGAGACTCTGCCGAAATTTTCGGGAAAATCTGATGTTGCTTTTAAATGTTTAATGCCACTTATTTTGTTAAAACCACTTGCTTTAAAACAAGTTTTCCTTCACTCTAATTGTTAAACGGTTTAGTTTTCTGGGCTTTGGCTTACTTAGATGACGTTGCGCCTTGAGACGTTTCGTAGTTTAAGTGCCAGTCACGTTCTGTACCTTCGGGTCGTGACAGGAGGTCTGGACGGATGCAGCCGTTGTAGCAGACTTCGTCAGATTCCCCCTCGTTTGTGAGGGGGTTTTGATTGTGGGGATGCTCTTCCATGCAGGCGCAAGCCCTTGCAATTAATTACATTACCGCGTAGCGATAACCACTTTCTCCTGCTCCAGAAGGTCACTTCGTGTCGTTTGTGTTTGTTTTATTTTTTGGTTGCCCATGGATTGTATTCAGAGACTAATTTATGTGGTCGCCCATAGGGCATGGATTAGTCCAAATCTGTATATTCTTAGATTTGGGTTTAGGTTGATTTAACGATCGTTAATCTTGTTTGAGATTAAGATCAACTTAAATTTTTACTGAGGATACGTTGGTCTAATTTTAGACTAAGATCTATTCAATAGGATTTTAGGATCATTCAGACCCAACAAGAAAGCATTTGAGCTCTATTGCTTTAGTTTAAGGACGTTGCGGTCCGTAGATCACCATTTTTTTGGGTGAGGGTTTAGTTTAAAGACGTTGCGGTCCATAGCTAGTTTAAGGACATTGCGGTCCATGGGAATGTGCTCATGGGTTTATGAGTGCACCTAAGAGCTGTTGGTTGTCGGGACCCTCCATCTCTCTAAAGACATTGAAGAATTACAACGACATGTATTAGAAGTGTGGAGAGATGTACCCTTGAACTGAACTCCAGATTGAAGGGAGAGATCATGGTGGAACGAACATCATTTTAGATGCCATGTGTCAGGAGATCATTGGTCATCTGATCGATTTGGGGAGACCTGAGTATAGAAGGGCTCGGTTGATTGATGGTCAAAAGGTTTTTGGCCTCAAGAGACTTGGCTAATTTGGGCTAAGGTTGGCCCCTCATAGTATTAAACACTGATATTGGTTTGGCGCTCACGTGCTCCCACGTGAGGCTCTTAAGAAGTGTTAAATGTTCATATCAGATTTTTGCATTTTCATACCGTCCAATTTTTATCACATTGCTTATCGGTATATACTCTTGAGCCTTGTTTGCTAGTAAAATGCAGGATACAGGTTCTCGGTTCTAAAACGGTGAAATTCATGGAAAACACGACAAAATCCGGGTTCCTGCCAACCACTGAGAAAACACGGTCTCCGCTCTTCATCCGTATGTTGCCAGATACCAGTTTAAGAGACAAAATGTCAAATCAATGTCGTTTTCATGCACAAGGCTCAATGGCAGCACAAGATCCAAGAAATCTACGCGGAGCTCGAGGCAATCATGACAAAAACATCCACAACAAGTCCACCTTTCCCTCAACAGAAATTCTGGAAAAATCGTGAAGACAATTTGAGAAAATACATATGCCAGAATAAAGTACACAGCAAACCAGGGAAGCACCAAAAATCCCATGCCCTAACTCCACCAGAGTGCGGCGGATCCGCGGCATAGGGAGGCTTAGGCCGCGGATCCGCGGCCACTCTGTGGAGTCAGAGCATGGGATTTGGGGGGTATTTGGGTCTTTTCATATGTGTTCTGGTGGTTACCCTAGATTTCCATTCTCCAGCCTATAAATAGCCCAGAATTTTGAGAAGGAAAGGGTCCATAATCTTGTATTTTTCTTTTCTAGGTTTAGTGTGTTTCTTCTTCCTCTTCTCATCTCTTCTCCATTAAAACTTGTAGTGAGCTTGTGAGTGAAGAATGATGAATAAAGAAGACTCTTTCATTATCATGCTTGTCTTATTATCTTGTTAATTGTTGTAATTTTAATTTGTTAACTAGTTGTTGTTATTTCTTGTTGTTTCTTTCTTCTCTCTTTTTCTTTATCCTTAACACAACCATGATGCTTACGCTTGATCCTTGCCAAGGTGAGGTCGCAAATAGCTAGTTGTTATCTTCTAATCTTTTTCTTTCTATCTTCCTCTTTTGTTTTGTTTTATTTTTCCGTATCATGATGTGTGAGTAGTTTCATACTTGTTAGGGTAGGATAAGGGAAGTTTGAGAGAAGGAAATCTCTCTCACTCTTTCCTTGCCCAACAGCTTAATTCGACTCCCGTTAATTGAACCACAATCCGCTCCTTACGGCACCCTATCCTACATGATAGCGGTGATTCCGTAGTGAGACCGGTTGTGGTTGAATTAACCGGAGGTTATGGCTAAGAGCCAAGAACGGACGGACAAGCACCAAAAGGAAGAACTTATGCGTTGGAAAGCCTAGCTTATACTCGCAAGTTCCTTCCTAGTCGTGCTAATCCCCGTTGTTGCCGATTACCGTAACACCGATATTAAGAGGGGCAACGAAAGATGTGGAGACTCCTAACTCAAACTAACCTAATCCTAACCCTAACAAGCTCTCTTTACATATCATTTTACCGCTTAACTAATCACAACAAAATCTGAAAAACTGGACTTAACTCGTTAAAACACATAGAAAAAGACTCCCATCTCCCTGCGGACGACCCGTACTCAACCGGCTAGCTACAAGCGAAACCGTCTTGATTGCGGTAATTAACTAAAACTTGAACACGCGGAATCGCTAACAATCAAATGGCGCCGTTGCCGGGGAGACGGTAGTTTATTTCCTTGTGTAATTTCGGGTTAACTTGTGAATATAACGGAAAAACAAAACAAAAAAATATACTTTGTACAAAAAAATCATCTTGTTATTTTTGATTAGCTTTTGTGCAAGTGTGCAGGAAAATACGAAGTTCAAGATCGGCGCCAAAGACGTCGGATAATACGGAGTTCAAGTTCAGTGCCAAAGACGTGGGAAGATAGACCCACATTTCGCGGCTACACCGCGACGGAACAAAACGAACCAAACGGTCTACTGTCAAAATCTGGAGCAGGTACAGTGAGCAAATAAAAATTCAGAAAATCCAAACAAGCAGAGGACACCAACAGGAGCTCACACCAGAAAAACGGAGCCCCAACTCCACTACATTGCCGCGGTTCCGCGGCATAAGTTGGTTTAGGCCGCGGATCCGCGGCCACTTGGTGGCTTTAGAGCCCCAAAATCTCTCTGTAAGTCCTTGTTCTCCTCTCCACTCCTCTGAACTCCAATAAATTGTGTTTTCTGCAGATTTCTTTGCGCAAACTCTTCTCCCCCTTCTAATAAACTGTTCTTGTGCAGGATTCTTTGCGCCGCAAATAAAAATTGTTTGCAGTTGATTTGTTACCGCTTTGCATTCTTTAATACGGACTTAAGGGGCTTGAAACCAATCCAGATTGGGTGGGGATTTCATCACCCTTCCCGGGACCCCAAAAATCACAAAAGCATATGCATTGTCCATTGTAAATTAAAAAATACTAGACTTCAGCCCTAAGGACTTCGCGCTCATTAGGAGAAGATAAACCGTGTTTAGAACCTCGCTTAAATGTATATTGTTTACGGGGTGTCTAGGAAAGTGTTAACGGCGCAACCGCCAAAAGAGAAAGGGTTATTTAATTAAGGAACTTCGCGAAAGCGTTGGACAACCTCCCCTTATCTCTGCACTTACCTGGCCTCGTGATCAGTGTATTTTTAAGCCCGTTTCTCGACACTGTTTAACTTCGACAATCAAGTTCAGGAGCAGGTCTAGTAGACCTAGGTGACCTTAGATCTAGGTTTGATTGTGCATATCTTGTTTGTGATTACTTAAGCCGTATATCCGTACATATTTCTGTAAATCTCTTTCTAAAAAAAGAAAAAAAGAAAAAAATCAAAAACTTTTATAAAAACTTGCCCTTTGTCGCCAAATCCATTTTTTCACCCACCACCCATCGCCTTTCTCCATTGACGTTTTCGTACCACCTTCTCCTCTTTGACTATACTAAACTCGTTTAGTGTATGTCCGCTTGGACTCAGGACACTAGCGCCCGTCTAGTCCGCGTTACGTTAGTCGCTACCGACTACGCGATCGACTCCGAAGTCGATACTCCGTCCACTCCTCTTTCACCCCTTCCTTTACCGGCCAACTCCGACGTTGACCGGAATTCTGTTCATACATCTTCACCTTCACCTTCACTAACCTCTTCTTCCGCGATGTCGGGATTTAATCCGAACATCTCTTTGACCACCCCTGGATTGGCTCCACCTCCTACGGAGACCAATATCCCACCACCACCGCCTGTTGTAGCGCCGCAGCGAATCGCGCTCCAGGATCGTTTCTATCTCACCCGTTCTGCACATCCCACCTGCCTTTCTCTTCCTCCGGCCAATGGGGACAACTTTGAAATTAAGCCCCACTTCATCAACATGCTTCCACGTTTTCATGGGCTTGAATCTGAAGATGCCTATATCTTCATCAACAAATTTCAAAACGTCTGTGCCATGATGAAAACCACCCAGCTGTCGGACGATACTATACGTCTACGGGTCATTCCGTTCACTTTATGCGATCTTGCTGAAAAATGGCTGTATAGCACCGCTTCCCACTCAATCACCAGCTGGGACGAGTTTGTTAAAGCGTTCCTAAAAAAATTCTATCCGAATCATAAGACCGTAAGGATTCGAAATGAAATCAACCAATTCTCCCAGCTTCCTTCTGAACCCTTCTGGAAGTGCTTTGACCGGTACAAAGACCTTCTTGTTCAGTGTCCTCACCACGGTATAGAGAAATGGCAACTTTGCCAAACCTTATACGAGGGCCTGAACCCAGCAACGAAGCAGTTGTTGGAGACCATCTGTCAGGGCCACTTCCTATTGAAATCTGACGAGGAAGCGTGGCAGTTCTTTGACGACCTTGCGGAGCAAACGCTACAATGGGAGAGCACCAGACCAACTTCTTCTTCTTCTACCTCCACTTCTACCGGTCAGTCTAGGGTAGGAATTCACCAACTTGATGTCTCTATTGCGATGAAAACTGAAATGGCTGCAATAACAAGAAAGCTTGAAGCGATAGAGAGCAAATTTTCTTCTCCTGCCCCTGCCCCTGTTCTCCCCCTTCGTACCATCTGCGCTTGTTGTTCCGATCCTTCTCACTTGACCGAAGAGTGTCCTTACAATCCACCCTCGCAAGGACAGGATCAGGTCAATGCTGCATTTCAGCAAAGACCGAGGAATGATCCATACTCTTCCACCTACAATCCCGGTTGGAGGAACCATCCCAATTTCGCCTGGAATCAGAATCAGAATCAATTCCAAGGCAACAATTTCCAAAGGGCCCCTCCACCGCAACAACAAGCACAACAACAAACTCAACATCAATATCAGCAGCCCTTCCAACCCCAACCTTTCCAAAATCAGACGAACAACTTTGCACCAAACAATTCTTTTCCACCAAACAACTTTGTTCCGTCAAACAACGATAAGGTTTCCTCGCTCGAACGAAGTCTGGAGGCGTTCGTTAAACAATCGACCCAATCCACTGCCAACATCCAGTCTTCCATTCAGTCCTTAGTGCAACACACTGCCGCACACGGGCAAAGCATCAAGACCATCGAGGCCCAGATTGCACAGCTGAACGCGGCCTTAAGCGAGCGAGAGAAGGGGAAGCTTCCGTCCCAGCCACTCCCAAATCCCGGTCACCCACATAATGCACATGTTGCTTTTGAACAACAGAACCATAATGTGAGTGCCGTGACCACACTGAGATCGGGAAGGATGCTGCAAAACAACATTGGCAAACGAATCAACGATGACACCCCGGCCGCTTCTTCTTCTTCTTCTTCTTCTTCTTCTTCTTCTTCTTCTTCGTCTTCTGAGCCTATTCTCCGTTCTTCACAAGGCTCACCTTCCTCTTCTTCTGCTCCGAATGGACCCACTTCTCACTCCACGAAAACACCTGTTCTGGGATCCATTCCGACTCCACAATCTCCTCCTCCAGCATTAGACTCAACCAATTTTCAAAATGTTCCATTTCCAAACTGGTTGAGGTCTAACAAACAAAATCCACAAATGGAGAAGATTCTGGAGTTATTTAAGCAAGTTAACATTAACATTCCTCTTTTAGATGCTGTCCAACAAGTCCCGTCTTACGCGAAAATCTTAAAGGACATGTGCACGAAAAAGAGGAAGTCTCAGGTACCAAAGAAAGTTTTCTTGGCTAGTGCTGTGAGTGATGCTCCTACCCAATCTTTACCACAAAAACGGAAGGACTCTGGCTGTCCTACGATTTCAATTACCATTGGGGATAAGAACATCAACCGCGCACTATTAGATCTTGGTGCCAGTGTTAACTTGCTTCCGTATTCAGTATACGAGCAATTAGGCGTCGGAGAGCTGAAACCCACGCACTGCACTCTTCAAATGGCCGACCGATCGATCACTCATCCTAGGGGTGAGCTAGAGGATGTGTTAATAAAAGTCGGGGACTTCATATTCCCCGTTGACTTCATTATATTAGATACACAGCCTGTAGCTAACCCCCGGAATCAAATTCCGGTGATACTCGGTCGCCCATTTCTCGCAACCTCAAATGCTGTGATCAATTGTCGCAATGGTTCGATGAACCTCTCTTTTGGAAATATGACGATTGAACTCAACATTTTTAGGTTAGGGAATCAGCCCGCCGAACCTAATGCTCATATACTGGACGTCTGCTCGATCCAGGAGATCACCCCAGAAGAGTGTGAATTCGAGGAGTTTCTGTTTGATCACGATAATCTTGACGCCACTAGTGCGTTTCTCTTCGAACCTGCTGCTGTTTCTGCGCCCGACAACGACTACGAGTGTTTCACGTTCTTGAACGATCTTAGCCGCGCACAACCCGAGTTTGAATCCTTCGACTTTCCAGATGAGTTACCTGAACCATCCAACTCGGTTGCCTACACTCGTTTTGAACCTTTGCTGGAGTCCTTTGAGTTCGAGACCTTTGCACCAATCTTGCCTTCCATCGTTTCACCTCCAACGCTCGAACTCAAGCCTTTGCCGTCTCACCTTAAGTACGCTTACTTAGGTGAGAACGAGACCTTCCCTGTCATCATCTCGGCTTCTCTAGTCCCCGAGCAAGAGAAAGCCCTTCTCTCGGTCTTACACAGCAACAGGCAAGCTTTTGGCTGGTCCATGGCGGACATCAAGGGGATTAGTCCCCTGATCGTTGAGCATCACATTCATCTGATGGATGATGCCAAACCAGCCCGGGATCCACAAAGACGTCTCAATCCAGTCATGAAGGAGGCTGTGAAGAAGGAGATCGTAAAATGTCTAGATAGTGGTATCGTTTACCCTATCTCTGATAGCCAGTGGGTTAGCCCCATTCATGTTGTCCCTAAGAAGTCGGGCATCACGGTCATAACCAACGAGGCGAATGAGTTAATCCCTACTCGCACCCAAACTGGGTGGCGAGTTTGCATTGATTACAGAAAACTCAACGCCGCAACGCGGAAAGACCACTTTCCGCTACCTTTCATTGACCAGATGCTTGAACGATTGGCCGGACACGAGTACTACTGCTTTCTTGATGGCTACTCCGGCTATAATCAAATTACCATCGCCGAAAAAGACCAGGACAAGACCACATTCACTTGTCCTTTCGGCACGTTTGCATATCGTCGCATGCCCTTTGGATTATGCAATGCGCCCGCTACCTTTCAGCGGTGTATGATGGGAATTTTCTCAGACATGGTGGAAAAATTTCTGGAGATTTTCATGGATGACTTCTCCATCTTCGGCGATTCCTTCAACGAGTGTTTGCTGCATCTTGACGCTGTCCTTACCCGATGTAAGGACAAGAATCTCACTTTGAACTGGGAGAAATGCCACTTCATGGTGCGCGAAGGTATTGTCTTAGGACAAATCATCTCGCAAAATGGCATAGAGGTTGACAAAGCAAAGATTGAGGTCATTTCCAATCTGCCTCCTCCCCGATGTGTCAGAGATATCCGAGCCTTCCTTTGCCATGCCGGTTTCTATTGACGGTTCATCAAGGACTTTAGCAAGATTGCTAGGCCCTTGACTCTTTTGCTGGCCAAGGACACGCCATTTGACTTCAACTCGAGCTGTGTGACTGCATTCGAGTCATTGAAAAGCTCACTCACTTCTGCTCCCGTTCTTTCTTCACCTGACTGGACGCACCCATTCGAGATTATGTGCGATGCATCCGAGTTTGCCATTGGTGCTGTCCTTGGACAACACATCAATAAGATGCCGCACGTAATCTATTACGCGAGCCGAACCCTGAACGACGCCCAACTCAACTATACAACAACTGAGAAGGAATTCTTAGCTGTTGTATTTGCCTTAGAAAAGTTCAGGCCCTACCTCATCGGCTCTCCAGTCATTGTCTACACTGACCATTCTGCTCTGCGCCATCTTTTTGCGAAGAAAGATGCAAAATCTCGGTTAATACGTTGGATCCTCTTGCTTCAAGAGTTTGACCTTGTCATTAAGGACAAACGAGGATGTGAAAACGTAGTTGCCGACCATCTCTCACGACTTCCTTCTTCGCCTTCGCTTCCAATTCCGATCAACGACGTTTTCCCTGATGAACAGCTCTTGACAGTATCTTGCAAACCCTGGTTCGCAGATATTGTGAACTATTTGGCCACAGGATTACTACCGACTGAATGGTCAAGTCAGGACAGACTTCGCTTCTTATCCCAAGTAAAAAACTTCTACTGGGACGAACCCTATCTGTTCAAGTACTGTCCCGACCAGATTATTCGTCGGTGTGTCCCTGACGAGGAATTCAAGAGTGTGCTGTCGTTTTGCCACGATCAAGCGTGTGGCGGGCATTTTGGGCCCAGAAAGACAGCTGAGAAGATCTTGCAATGTGGTTTCTACTGGCCACAACTTTTCAAAGACGCTCATGACTATTGCAAGACTTGCTCCCGGTGCCAACACATGGACCGGATATCCCGGAGGAACGAGATGCCGCTCCAACCAATCTTGGTTGTGGAGATTTTCGATGTTTGGGGGATAGATTTCATGGGGCCGTTTCCCAGCTCTTTCGGGAACTTGTACATCCTTCTCGCTGTTGATTACGTCTCTAAATGGGTCGAGGCTATGCCCAGCCGAACTAACGAGGTTCCTTAAAGAAAACATTTTCTCTCGTTTTGGGCACCCCGAGCGATCATTAGCGACAATGGGAGTCATTTCTGCAACAAGACTTTCGAGGCCTTGATGCGGAAATACTCCATTAATCATAAGCTCTCTACGCCCTACCACCCCCAAACCTGCGGGCAGGCCGAAGTTTCAAATCGGCAAATCAAGCAGATACTGGAGAAGACGGTTTCAAAGAACCGTAAGGATTGGTCGCTGAAACTCACTGATGCCCTTTGGGCATTTCGAACCGCTTATAAGACCGACCTTGGCATGTCTCCCTATCGGCTTGTGTACGGAAAAGCCTGCCACCTACCTGTCGAAATAGAGCATCGCCCATTTTGGGCGATAAAGGAGCTGAATCTGTCTCTCGAGGATGCGGGCAGCCATCGGAAGCTGCAGTTGAACGAACTGAGCGAGCTTAGGGATGAGGCTTACGATAACGCGGTTGTCGTTAAGAACCGAACGAAGGTGTTTCACGATAAACACCTTTTGCGCAAAACCTTCGTACCTGGTCAGCAGGTACTGCTTTACGACACCCGACTTCACTTCCATCCAGGAAAGCTCAGATCTCGCTGGAAAGGGCCGTATTTTGTGCGGAATGTGTATCCGCAGGGCGCTGTGGATTTGGAAAATCCAAAGGACGGTTCATTTTTCAAAGTGAACGGACACCGATGCAAACCGTACCTTAGCGCCGAACCAACAGAGGAGCTCCTGTTCTTACAGGAGCCGGTTTACCCTGAATGATCTTCCTCTGCCTACCTCCAAACTTCGGTTATACAGCCAAGAACAGTGGACATTGTTCCAAATAATTTTGGGGGTATGTACAAACCATTTTGTATATATTTGTGTATATTCTTTTTCTTTTTCTTTAAAAACAAAAACAAAAAATTTGTGTATCGCTAACCGACAGTTTTGACCCCTCAAATGATCTCTTCATGCAACGACAGTGAGGACACTGTCCAGTTTAAGTTTGGGGGTACGCTCGGTACGCATTTCTTACCTTCGCATTCATGTGTATATTTTACATCTGCATATTAAAATCCATAAAATCCATAAAAATCTGAAAATTTTCTAAAAAATATAAAAACTTTTTTGTCAAGTTAGCTTGTGGAAAAACTCTGATTCAACATTTCAACGGTTTTTGTTTGAAAAAATAAGAATAACTAAATCTTATGTTTAGATTCTGAAAACCTGAAAGATAACTCTCCTTTGAAGTTAACTATAGCTGATATATGTCTTTACATCACACTACACGTGTCGTGAGTTTTTGGGAATTAGATGACAAGTCTGTTATGTTTAAAAACTTTTAAACGGATAAATGATTTTCTGAGGATCAAATAGGTTTGTTCGGAAATAAGTAATATCAAGAATAGTTTATGAAGTAAGTGAATATGAAGGAATGTTATTGATGTCGTAATTGGAGCTAAGTCTGAAAAATAACCCATCTGAAACTTGATTGGAATGTTACACACCGAACCCACTAAACACGTCTTTTATCCAAAAAAAAAAATAATAATTGAACTGCCGGTTATATCTCCGTTCGTATTAAATCATCTGATTTTCACGCCAAACTGTCTTTTGTTTTTGGACCTAGGTAACTTGAGTAATTAAGTCCGCTGGGGTGTTTCTACACCTAATGCCCTAAAACCAACTGGTTTGGGTGCATTGGCCCAAAGCTCGCTAAGAAGCCTAGAAAGTCCAGATTAAAACAAAGTCAAGCAAGTGTTCTCTCCGAGTTAAAATTCCTAACAGTTCTTTGTGTGAGAATAATCTTGATAAAAGACAGACTTTTATAAAAAAAAATTTAGCGGAGATATGAAGGTTTTACTCTATGATAAAGACTATTGCACGTTCACAGAGGTGTGTATGAAATGAAAACAAGAAAAAGGTGGAGTGAAGAATAAGACCTAGTTTCCTGTTAGGGAAGATAGAAATTCTGAAGTTGAAACTTTACTGGAAAACGAAACTTGAAAAATGCTTAACTCTTTATAAAACTTATGTGATCCTTTTAAAATTATTATCTAGGCTTTAGTGTGCGACATGATGACTTTAATCGATCCTTCTGGAACTTAGCTACACTATTTGCACTGCACGTAAAGACATATAAAATCTGTAGTTAAATAAGAAGTGAGGTGTGAAAAATAAAGGTTCGATGATCTAGACTTAGGATTATAGAATTGTTATTTTCTAAAACACAACTTTAGGGTTTGAATCTTAGTTATTTTACAAAACCAACATGACCGGATTTTGTGGGTAGTATCCGCTGAAAACCCTCAGGAGACAACACTCCTCCTACTAGGGACACCTAGAGGTTTAACGGCTTGTTGCACATGCTCAGTGCAATCGCGTTCCCTGCGAAAGTGAGGTTAGGAAATTTTTTGTGAATAAATTGGCTTTGCTCGGGACGAGTAAATAATAAGTTTGGGGGTATTTGTTCATATCAGATTTTTGCATTTTCATACCGCCTAATTTTTATCACATTTCTTATCGGTAGATACTCTTGAGCCGTGTTTGCTAATAAAATGCAGGATACAGGTTCTCGGTTCTAAAACGGTGAAATTCATGGAAAACACGACAAAATCCGGGTTCCTGCCAACCACTGAGAAAACACGGTCTCTGCTCTTCATCCGTATGTTGCCAGATACCAGTTTAAGAGACAAAATGTCAAATCAATGTCGTTTTCATGCACAAGGCTCAATGGCAGCACAAGATCCAAGAAATCTACGCGGAGCTCGAGGCAATCATGACAAAAACATCCACAAAAAGTCCACCTTTCCCTCAACAGAAATTCTGGAAAAATCGTGAAGACAATTTGAGAAAACACATATGCCAGAATAAAGTACACAACAAACCAGGGAAGCACCAAAAATCCCATGCCCTAACTCCACCAGAGTGCGGCGGATCCGCGGCATAGGGAGGCTTAGGCCGCGGATCCGCGGCCACTCTGTGGAGTCAGAGCATGGGCTTTGGGGGGTATTTGGGTCTTTTCATATGTGTTCTGGTGGTTGCCCTAGATTTCCATTCTCCAGCCTATAAATAGCCCAGAACTTTGAGAAGGAAAGGGTCCATAATCTTGTATTTTTCTTTTCTAGGTTTAGTGTGTTTCTTCTTCCTCTTCTCATCTCTTCTCCATTAAAACTTGTAGTGAGCTTGTGAGTGAAGAATGATGAATAAAGAAGACTCTTTCATTATCATGTTTGTCTTATTATCTTGTTAATTGTTGTAATTTTAATTTGTTAACTAGTTGTTGTTATTTCTTGTTGTTTCTTTCTTCTCTCTTTTTCTTTATCCTTAACACAACCATGATGCTTACGCTTGATCCTTGCCAAGGTGAGGTCGCAAATAGCTAGTTGTTATCTTCTAATCTTTTTCTTTCTATCTTCCTCTTTTGTTTTGTTTTATTTTTCCGTATCATGATGTGTGAGTAGTTTCATACTTGTTAGGGTAGGATAAGGGAAGTTTGAGAGAAGGAAATCTCTCTCACTCTTTCCTTGCCCAACAGCTTAATTCGACTCCCGTTAATTGAACCACAATCCGCTCCTTACGGCACCCTATCCTACATGATAGCGGTGATTCCGTAGTGAGACCGGTTGTGGTTGAATTAACCGGAGGTTATGGCTAAGAGACAAGAACGGACGGACAAGCACCAAAAGGAAGAACTTATGCGTTGGAAAGCCTAGCTTATACTCGCAAGTTCCTTCCTAATCGTGCTAATCCCCGTTGTTGCCGATTACCGTAACACCGATATTAAGAGGGGAAACGAAAGATGTGGAGACTCCTAACTCAAACTAACCTAATCCTAACCCTAACAAGCTCTCTTTACGTATCATTTTACCGCTTAACTAATCATAACAAAATCTGAAAAACTGGACTTAACTCGTTAAAACACATAGAAAAAGACTCCCATCTTCCTGCGGACGACCCGTACTCAACCGGCTAGCTACAAGCGAAACCGTCTTGATTGCGGTAATTAACTAAAACTTGAACACGCAGAATCACTAACAATCATTAAACACTTAAATTTGGAGCGCTCACGTGTGGCACGTGAGGCGCCTGAAAATTGGTCTTTGCTTCTTTGGGTTTATTCACTTCTTCTTTTATAAGTGATAAGCACTATTGGGGGTCACGTGGGAACACGTGAGGCGCCCCAAAATGGGAACTGTTTTTGGTTTATTCTCCTTTTTCCTTTTATAAGTGCTAACCACTATTGAGGGGGTCACGTGGGAACACGTGACGCGCCCCAAAATGAGAACTGTCTCTGGATTTGTTCCCTTTTCCATGTAATTGTTGAGCGCTCGTTTTAAGGGGTCACGTGGGAACACGTGATTTGATCTCAGTCTTTCCTTTTCGTTCTTCAGGGGTGCTCATGTGGGAACACGTGATCTGTTGTTATAGCGTTGAACGCTAATCATTTCTTTTACGTGCATGGAAATCTTGATATGAGTTTTGAGTATTTCAAGTCCCTTATTTTGATAAGAATTAAATTCTTATATAGGTTTAAACCCTAGTTTTATCAGAGGATTTAAATTCCTATATCTTTTGGAAGAATTAAATTCTTCAAACTTAGTTCTTTCCTCTAAGTTTTGGGACTGCATGACAGAATCCCCCCGATGAAAATTAAATTCTCAACTTGCGGAGAGATCTGCTTCTGGAGACTTCAACCAGAGGAAGAACTAAGTTCTTGTTTGGAAGAATTAAACTCTTGTAAGAGGAGATAAAATGATCTCATGGTCTCTTTTTTTTAACCTAGGGTTTCTTTTCTTCAAAGAAAACTCTCCTTCTTTCTTTGTTTCTCAAATCTTATAGGGGGGTCTCCTCTCTCCGTATGTATCTCTCTCTCCTTCCTTTTTCTTTTTCTTTTCTGAAGCCTTAGGCTCCTTATATAGTAGAAGCACATCTGTTGATTTAGTTAAAGAAATCTCTCGTTGAGAGATCCTGATTAATTTGAGGATTTTATCCACTGTTGGACCTTTGATCCAAGGACTTCTGTTTTAAAGAAGATATTTTTCTTGTTTTAACAAGATTGGGAAAATATTACCCCATACAGAGCTTATTCTGTAGCCTGGTGATTTTTATCCACCATCGGATTTTTAATCCAACGGTGCTCTGTTTTATAGAGAGCAATCTTTCTTGTTTAGAAAGACTCAAAGAAATATTTTCCAAATAGGGTTTTGATCTTTTTACTTAGAATTTAATTCTATTGGCTCAGAAGACACTCAAGCCCACTCACGTGTAGCACGTGACCCCCATGAAATTAAGCTTGTTTGCTTATATGCAACAGCCTAACAAAGGGAAGGCATCACGTGTTAGCACGTGAGCTTTTTTGGCCTGTTATTTGTTTTAGGAAGGCGCCTATATACTTTGTATATAGATGCTCACATGTTTGCATGTGAGGCTCAATTTCAGCCTTAATTGTTAAACACGATGTCTATAATCTTTTGCTTCAAGGCGCATCACGTGTGGACACGTGATGTTCCATTATGGGAATTTTTCCCATCTCTTTTCATCTTTCTGTTTCTCCCTCCACTTTTTTTTTACTTTTATAAGGGAACATAGTCTGCAGTGCTTTTCCTGTTCTATCATTGATCAATATTTTTACTTTGAATTTGATAATTGTTTGGGTGCAGTAGATTGGTCAGTAATACCATTTTTCTCACTCAAAAGTTTTGATTTTTCGATTTTTAGAACTTGACGAGTTAGCGAGCGGCAAACTTACGTAGAAGATTTGGACTTGAAGAACACGGAGAATTTGAATAAGTACCAAAGACCCGGGTAGATGTGCCCTAACAAGTGAACATTCCAAGCATTCGGGATCGACTCAACGAGGGTTTCTTAACCCAAAACATTTGGTAAGTATTTTTATAACTCCTTCTCTCTCGATTCCGACGCCTTCCACTATTTCAATCTTTTGCAGGATTCTTCGCAAATTTGCCTCAAGAAGCAAAGAGAACTAACCTGTATTTGGTGCAGCACCTAAACTTAATTAATAAAGAATTTTTTGATAATTTGAACAACTTTTTATTGATTTATGCATTGCATTCTTTAATACAGTCTTTAAGGGCAAGAGAACCTTAAATAAGATACGGTGAGGGATTTCATCACCCTTTTCGTGGCCCACAAATCACAAAATCGAGCATTCTTGTATCCCTACATTAAATTAAAATCAATTAGAACTTAGCCTCTAACGATTCACGCTCACTGGGGCAAGTTGATTGTGTTTAGAATCTTACTTAACAGTACATTGTTCAAGAGGTGTCTAGGCAAGTGTGAAAGGCGCAACGGCCGAAAAGAGTGAGGGTTACTCCAAATTAAAGAACTTCACGAAAGCGTTGAAAAACCTACCCGATCTCTGTACTTACCTATCTTATTGATCAGTATATCTTGAGTCTTACTCTCGACACAATTTTACTTCAAAAATAAAGTTCTTGAACAAGTCTAGTTGACATAGGGTAACCTAAATTGATTAGAGGTGTGATATTCTTTTCTTTTGTGATTTTTGTGATACTAGTAGATATGGGTGACACACATTGCAATCTGATTTTTTAGGATCAATATTCTTTTTTTAATATACATCCACAATTCTTTTGTTCCAATTGTCAAGATTCTTCCCATATTCGCGAAAACTATTCTTACTTTAGGTGTAACCAACCGTGCCAGAATTTTGATATCAATCTACCACTTAAGACTCTTGAACCCAATCCCACTTCAAATTTAGAGCAATTGATTGAGAACTTAGAGAAAGAGGTTCAACAGATGTCTGTTTTTGCATCGTCACCATCACAACCCTCCTTTCCTGAAACAACTTTCACATCTATAGGATTTGATAGTGAGATGGATGTTAGGTTGACCACTTTAGAGAAAAGTTTAGAAGTGATGATTGCAGTCGAGGATCAAACGGCTTCGATGCTAGCCATGTTCATACAACAATCTGATCAATTGTTTCACGCTCGATCGCAATCATTAGCTAGAATCGATGAACAAGTGCAACAATTAGCTGTACAGATTCTCGGGAGTGAACACAGTCAAATTGAAACCAATAATGGTGAAATCTTTCAGCTAGGAAGTCAACTGAGTGAGATACATGATCAAACATTTTTTGATGATTTCATAGATGATGATGAAGATACAATGATTGATTTTACTGAGTGTTATAAGGACGAGCAAGAAATTCCTCCGAGTCGATCTAACACTAACCTTCAGGTACCAATTTGGCCTCCAATGACTTGTGGTCTCGAGAATGATTTAACTGATGAAGTACTTGAAGACGAGATTCTTGAACCGACTGATTGTAGCGAGAAAATTTTTGAGGAGAATACTTATGAATTTGATGGGTACAGTTTCGATATATTATTCGAGAAAATTAATGATCAAGAACCCACGAATTTAGTTTTACCGATTGATACAGTTTTTGACAAAACTTTAGAGTAGGAACCTACATTCTTAGATGAAATAAACCTACCCATAAGTCAATATGATGAGGAAGAACTTGAATTGAGAGATGAGAGCTATGGTGATATTAATGAGAATATGATTGTAGAGGAGTATAGGGAGAAAGTTAACTTTGACAAATATAGAGTTTGATAGTGAGATGGATGCTAGGTTGACCACTTTAGAGAAAAATTTAGAAGTGATGATGCAGTCGAGGATCAAACGGCTTCAATGCTAGCCATGTTCATACAACAATCTGATCAATTTTTTCACGCTCAATCGCAATCATTGGCTAGAATCGACGAACAAGTGAAATAATTAGCTCTACAGATTTTTGGGAGTGAACACGGTCAAATTGAAACCAATATTGGAGAAATCTTTCAGCTAGGAAGTCAACGGAGTGAGATACATGATCAAACATTTTTTGATGATTTCATAGATGATGATGAAGATACAATGATTGATTTGACTGAGTGTTATAAGGACGAGCAAGAAATTCTTCCGAGTCATTCTAACACTAACCTTTAGATACCAATTTGGCCTTCAATGACTTGTGGTCTCGATGATGATTTAACTAATGAAGCACTTGAAGACGAGATTCTTGAACCGATTGATTGTAGCGAGAAAATTTTTGAGGAGAAGACTTATGAATTTGATGGGTACGATTCGATATATTATTCAAGGAAATTAATGATCAGAAACCCACGAATTTAGTATTACCGGTTGATACAGTTTTTGACGAACTTTAGAATGGGATCCTACATTCCTAGATAAAATAGACCTACCCATAAGTCAATATGATGAGGAAGAACTTGAATTGAGAGATGAGGGCTATGGTGATATTAATGAGAATATGATTGTAGAGGAGTATATGGAGAAAGTTGACTTTGACAAATCACGCCGAGTTTTGAGGAGATTTATGCGGATAAGCTTGATATTCTTGATGAGTTTGAGTCATAATTACTGTGGGAACATCCTAAGGACCTCTCCTTTGATGAACTTTTTGAGGATGAAGTTTTTAGATGAACTTGACTACGAAACTCGGCATATGATTATTGAAAAAAAATTCATCCGGGCAACATTTCTTTGACTCCTTCTAAATTTCGTCTTCATTTTCAACGTTTTCTGATCCCTCCATTCATGTACCCATGCCCAACACTAACATCTAACCATAACACTTTTTCTATATAATATTTGTTTTACCAACCCTGGTCTTACATTGACAAAAAATTTGAATGACTGATACTAATTTGTGGACTAACACAATCTCCTAACTATTAACTACTATAATTATCTTGCATTTTTTCTTACTTCTTAGGTTTTTTATGAATAAAAGCTCACCCTATTATCTAAGTCTAGCAACCGAAGACAAGGGAAATGATGAGGACATCGTCAATTTTATGTTTGGGGGTGAGCACTCCGTTTACTTTGTATATATCATGTAGCTGCATTTGCATATTTCCTGTGTTTCAGTACTTCCATTCCTGTATTTTTTCCTTTATTTTTCATGTTTAATTTCCGCAGTGCATCATGTTTAAATTTCGCAGTGCATTGATATATAAAAATTCACAAAACCTTAAAACCCAAAAAAATTTAAAAAAAATTTCAAAAACTTTGTCGTCAAGTTAGCTAGTAGGGAAACTTAGACTCAAAATCCGATGGTTGAAATTGATAAGTTGGAAACAACTAAATATTAGGATTAAAAATTGAAAACCCGAAAAATAACCCTCCTTGAGTTTAATGGTAGCAAATATACGTTTTTGCATTACACTGCACATATCGTGAGTTTAAAGAATTAGATGATAAATTTGAAATGTCTCCAAAAACACAATAAAAGATGTGCATAGTAGATAGTCTAAACTATGGTACCAAAAAAATCGCAAAAAGATGTGCATAGTAAGTAGTCTAAACTACCAAAGGGTGCTAACAAAACAAAAGAAAAAATATATGCGAATAAGTCTTGGTTGCGCGAACATGAGCCTTCGGGGTATTTTCTCACCCGATACCATAATATTATCTGGTTTGGGAGTCATCGGCCAAATGTTTGTTACGAAGTGACCAAGGCACCTTAATAATATGTTATCAAATAAAATGGATGCATGAAGACTTTAATTCAAAAATTTTGAGACAAAACGACCCTATTACACGAGCACATAAAGACGTATAGGAGCTAAAGTTAAATGAAGAGTGAGATGTGAAAATAAAGGTTGGATGTTTCTAATTTAGGATGATAGAATTTATAACTTAATTGAAGCTTAGGATTAGAGTTGACAGTTAACTAACGAAACTAGCTTGACAGGATTTTGTGGATGTAATCCGCTGAAAACCCTCAGAAGACAAAACTTCTCCTCTAGGGTAACCTAGAGATTTAACGGCTTATTGCACATGCTCAGTACAATCGCGTTTCCTGTGAAAGTGAGATTAGGATTTTGAAAATATGTTTTGCTTGAGAATGAGCAGAAGATAAGTTTGGGAGAATTTGTTCATCACGAATAATTGCATTTAATACCGGCCATTCTGTATCATTTTGTTAATAAACAAGCGCTATTAATCTATGAATGCTACATAAGTACAAGTTCCAAGTTTTCAAGGCAATAAAGTTAAAATTTTGCACATTCGGTACAATTACATCAATTTTAGGCTAAAACACAACTGACCATGAGACGGATACCCGCAACAGAATTTATCATTTGTGTGCAACACATGTGCAAGTAGAAAGCCAATGAGAAGCCAAGAGGGCAGCACAAGTCTTTTTATTGGAACACAATGATTAGAATGAAAAAGTGTTGATGTGATATGAGAAAATAATTGAAAAAATAAAGTCACAATCTGGACTTTAAACACCAGAGTGCATACAGGGTAATTTAGAAGAAAAGAAATATACCAAATATCAAGTTTTAATGACAGAAGATCAAGGAAAGAATCAAAAGCTCCAACTCATCAATTGGGCCGCCTAAACTGGCCCTAGGTCGGCCCCAACTTGGCCAAATTGGCTCGAGATTTTTCTGTGCTTCCACCACCGTCTAATCAAGCCACTTGAATATGACATTTTTTCTTTTGCAAAACCTATAAATAGAAGATCTCTGGATAGCATTAGGGGTTGGTTTTTGAGTGGTTTTTGGAGTGTGTAATGTATGATTGCTTCTTCTTCTTCCTTTTTGAAGCTCACATTTGAGAGCTCCATTAAGGAGGTTGAATAATCTAATCTTGTAGCTCAAATTCCTCCATGTGTTAATAATACTTGAACTCTTTGTTTTAGCTTATTTGTTTATTTTTCTTTGCTCATTCTTTATGTCATGCTCTTTATTCCTCCTTTGTTATTTTGTTATGCTGATTGAGTAGTTCTTGGCTATAGTGAAGGTTAAGGAATGGTGATGAATGGTAAAGCCTTTCTTTATTCTCTTTTGGTTATGTTTTGTGCTCAATTTGATTGTAATTTTAAGATTATTTGATGGTTATTGTTTGATAGTGTATGTAGCCTTCACTGGTTACTTGGTAACCTTTAGCATATACCCTATTCTTTTAATACATCCATTAAATAATGTTAAAGTTAGAATCAACACTTAGGGTTAAACTTGCTAAGTTCTTTAGATAGGGTATGTTGCTTGATGGTTGCATTGACACCCTTCCTTAAACATATATCCTATACTATCATCACTCACTTAACAAGTTTAATGTTAAGCCACTTGCTAGATGCGTCATTTTATTCATGCGTTGTGATTTCATTGTCTTGATAGTTTATGCTTCGAGATCCGTTTGATAAGTTATGCTTCATAATCAGATATAACAAGAGGAGGAAACACCCATGATCAAAAGAGAGAAGAAGATATTGCCACGATTTACTCATCCGAACTGGAGCCACGGCCACTTTTACCTTTCCTATAATTTCATATTTTCTAATTAGTGACACAACAAACCAAACCGATATTCTTTTCTTTGAACTTTTAATAACACTTAATCACCAATTCCCCGTGGATCGACTCGTATTTACCGGTTAGCTACAATGAGTCGTGCACTTGCGGTATTTTATAACTTGAGAATCGATTGTGCAATGCCAATCCATGAACTCTGAATATGACTTGAACTATTGATTTGCACGATAGGATTTTCTCGAACACTCGTCTTGATGATATGCTAAATAATCTTTTATGTTCATGTATTTTCTCAAGGATCAACTTGAGAAGTGGGTATCACCAAGTCAGGATTCGGCGAGGAGATGAGTGGAAGACAGCCTTTAAAATGAAGAATTGGTTATATGAGTGGCTTGCTATGCCGTTTGGGTTGTTTAATGCGCCGAGTACCTTTATGCAACTTATGAACCAAGTGTTTCGATCTTTTATTGAAAAGTTTGTGGTGCTCTATTTCGATGACAGTTTATAGTCGATGTTTAGAGCAACATATTGAACATCTTCAGCAAATTTTATATACCCTAAGAGAGCATAGATTTTTTGTGAATCTTAATAAGTACGAGTTTGTTACCGACAGTTTGGTTTTCTTCGATAACATAGTTTCAGCCGAAGGGGTGAAAATCAATCCAATGAATGTAGAAGCTATCACTTTATGGCCAAACCGACTTCTATTCATGAAGTGCATAGTTTTCATAGTTTGGCATCGTTTTATCAGCGGTTCATAAAGAATTTCAGTACGATGATGGTGCCGATGACTGAATACTTAAAGGGAAAGACTTTCGAGTGGACGAAGAAGGTCGATGAGAGTTTTGAGTTGATTAAGAAGAAAATCACCGAAACTCCGGTGCTTGCACTTCCTGACTTCGGTAAGCTATTTGAAATTGATTGTGATGCATCTAAATTAGAAATTAGTGGAGTATTAAGCCAGGAAGGTCGGCCTATTGCATTCTTTAGTGAGAAATTGAGCACCTCAAGAAGTAATCACTTAACTTATGATGTCGAATTATATGTTATTGTTCAATCTGTTCGACTTTGGGAGAATTATCTACTTCATCAGGAGTTTGTGTCAAATTCAGATCATTTGGCGTTGAAATATATCAATGGTAATCATAAGTTGAATAGTCGGCATGGAAAGTGGGTTGCTTATATATAGAGATTTGTACCGTATGTCATTCGGCATAAAGAAGGCCGACAGAAGAAACTAGCTGATGCGTTAAGCCGACGAGCTTCATTTTTGTTGACTTTACAATTCAAAGTTATCGGTTTTGAGCAGTTGAAAGAATTGTAATAAAAAGATGAATATTTCGGTGAAGATTGGACGAAATGTCTATCAGAAAATTTTGAAGACTATATACTTGTTGATTACTCTCTTTTCAAAGGAAACCGATTATGTGTGCCGCATTCCTCACTTCAAGATGCCATTATTTTAGAGAGCCATAATGGAGGTCTAGCAGGATATTTCGGTCGAGACAAGACAATTTCTTTGGTGGAGGAGAATTTTATATGGCCGAAATTAGCAAGATATGTGACGAAGCATGTGAAAAGATGTCGAATTTGTATCTTGGCCAAAAACCGATTGCAGAACACTGGTCTTTATACACTATTACCAGTGCCCGAAGCTCTGTAGGATGACATTAGCCCAGACTTTTCCTTAGGTTTGCGGAGAACACAAAATGGTATGGATTCAATATTAGTTGTTGTCAACCAATTTTCAAAAATGACGCATTTTCTTCCATGTAACAGAACATTTGATGCCTCTTAAGTGGCTGAATTGTATTTTAAAGAGATTGTTAGGTTACATGGAATTTCAAAAACGGTGACATTAGATCGGGATAAAAAGTTCGTTGGAGATTTTTGGAGAACCTTATGGCGAAAGATGGGGACACGGTTGCAGTTCAGTATTTCACATCATCCATAGACTGATGGACAGATTGAAGTGGTGAACCGAACATTAGGAAATTTGCTAAGAAGTTATGTGAGCGATCACAAGAAAAGTTGGGAGTCTATATTATCACAAGCTGAGTTCGTATACAACTGATCAATTTCAAGGTCAACGGGGAAGAGTCCTTTTGAAATAGTGTATGAGAGAAATCCGACTACTTCTCTTGATCTTGTACCAATTCCCATCACTACGAAGATTAGTAGAGATGCCGACAACATGGCCGAACATATCAAGAAACTTCATTAACAAGTTCGTGCCATGATAGAAATGACGAACGAGAAGTATAAAGTGGCTGCGAACAAATATCGAAGATCGGCCGAATTTGCGGTAGGAGATTTTGTGTGGATCAATTTTCGGCCCGAACGATTTCCACAAGGTAAATTTGGAAAGCTGAAGGACCGAGCCGATGGACTATTCAGAGTGTTAGAAAGAATCGGTGAGAACGCATATAAGATCAAGCTACTAGACAATTATAGAGTTTCGGCTACTTTCAATGTTGCCGATCTAAAGCGCTACATAGAGGATCAGGGAGAGTCGAACTCGAGGTCGAGTTCTTTCCAATCCGGAGAGTCTGATGCAGGAGCATAAGTCGGGATCTATTAGCTATGATTCGCTGGAGTTATGATTGAGATTTGGAAAAATTCGGCAAAAGATTATTAACAATTTAAATTAAGATTTGTTGCAATTTAAATTGTTTAGATCTTATTAGTTTATTTTAACTTCCCCTTCAACTGCCGGATCTTATGTTATGAATTTTATTAAAAGGGATATTTCACAAACACATTTTAGGGGGGATCGCATGTAACGGAGAAAACTTCAGGGGGATTCTATGCACAAAATTGATGCCAAGATGGTTTCAAGAACAAAGTCAATAGTATACGGTGGTTTTGGTGAAATATCCTTTTTAATATAATATTTAGGTTTCACTTTTTAACAAAAGCTTATTTTATTTGGTGCCCTCTCGAGTGAAACTTTCCGGGTCCATCCCTGGTTTGCATCATATTAGAAGTAAAACATAAACATACAAAAATATTGTCCATGCAAAGTGTACCCCTTGGACATTTGCAGCTCCTAATATACCATATCATTGTCGCAAAAAAAAGGTAGTTTCCACTACCATTTGATACAAATGCAAAGAAAACCGAAAACCATATAATCTTGGTTACATCTATTCTTTTGGTCATACAAACCAAGATAGACAATGCAGCTCATCCGAAAGAATAACAAAAGAGCTTATTGTTGATCGCCGTAGAACTTGACGAGTCGTTCGTTCGTGTCACGTCGTATTCATTTCGTCTGGCAATGTCCAAGATTTGAGGCAGCATCCAATTCAATATCGACCTGTCTGTTGCAATGGGATTATTCATCCAGCAATGCACCATGCATTTAATACCAGTCTTTTGCTTACATATATTCTTCCCCTTTTCTCATAACCTATCAAGAAACAGTATCAAGGAAATAGTTTTACTGAGCCCTTGCTTGCAAAAGGTTTATTCAATCAAGCAACATCAATGTTGGATTGCATTCGACATCGCCATATAAGTCTTCTTCAACAGAAATGAAATGGGACCGCTATGAAGCAAACTTCATGAAAGCGTAAATAAATTATTCCTGCGGACAGAAATCCTCGAAATTGGTGTCAAATCATTGATTGAGAAAACTATGATAAAAAAAACGAACTGTCATAATCCTAAATGATCGGTTTTCACATATCCATATTGCTTATATCTGTCGTTATTCTTCTATCTAAAAAAAAGGCAGGCAAACGATTGTTTACTCCATTTCTTTATGCGCAAGAGGGGGAGAGAGAAGACCAAAAATGTAGTTTAGTTTAATAGGGCCATAGAAAGAGATTTGTGGCTTATGAAACTAATAAAAGCTAACAATGATGCTAACTAAAACTCTTTATCATAGCCACTACTTTCTCCTTCAACAAAAAGTTTTTCTTAATCTCTAATGGAGGAAGTTGAAGAACTAGATACCGACTGGCTCGATTCATCGTACGACGAACTCATCAAGGAGCTCCTCGACGAAAGCACTCCCTTCATAATCTCACCCAACGCAGCAGAAACAGAACCAGCCGACACCAATATTCTTCGCTCTTCGCCCTATTTGGGTCCTACCATTAGCGATATCGAGCGTGCGCTGCCCACATATTTCAAAAAAATCCGTGGAAACTTCGAAAAAACGTAAGATTTTTTCTATGATATGTAGGTTTTTCATTCTGGTGCCTTCAAGCAATTGTTCTTGCATGAAACTGTTTGGTTCTAAATAATTAAACAGAGTTCCGATTATGGCGAAAGAAATGGAGAAGGAGAACAAGCATACGGTAACAGCGAAGAGTTGTGAGAATGGGCCTGCAGATGATGGTTATAAGTGGAGGAAGTATGGGCAGAAATCAATAAAGAACAATCGAAATCCGAGGTCCTTTCTTCTACCGTTATAGCAAAATGCTCTGATATCCCCCCCCCCCCCCCCCCCCAATTAATTCCAGCATGAATTTTTGTTTCTTTAGGGATTTAGATTTAGTAATTCAGTTACAATCACAATCTATAATTTTGAAGGAGCTTCTATGTGTGCTTCTGGACTTGACCATTGATATATGCATCAAAAGTAGTGCGGGATTTTGACCCATTTGAGACCAACCGGAAATCATTAGGGTATGGGTCATAAACGGGCCAGCATATCTAACCCAATCTATAAGCGGGTCTTCACCTAAATAACCCGATTAAGTATAACCTTTTGCTCTTATTAGAAAATTGAGATTTGAACTTTGCCCAATTCAGTCCCCAACTCAACTATTTGACAACTTTACTAAGTCTTGAACGAGTTTTACAGTATTTAGAGAACGCGCGCGTGCGCACCCACCACGCACCCACCCACATCCACACACACAAATCAAAAACAAAACAAAACAAAAAACCATGTTTGTGCGTGCGTGTAGAGAAGAGAAGACAGTGAGGATCCATTGAGCCTGGGTTCTTAGCCATTTCATGCACCAACTTCTGAATGAAGGATAATAACTACATCTTAGTTTTTGAATAGGTGTGTTTACCCAAAATCACCCTGTGTTTCCACCCTTTCACTTGAAACCATTGTGTGGTTTTTCTACTGGCGAAAAACCATCTCCTAAAGCATACATCAATTAGTGAAAACCATCCTGATGTTAAGTGTATAATCAAATGACATTTAAACCCTTTGTCCGTAACTACCAAAACAAGAATATTCACCAAAGAATACCATGTAATTTGATAACTTCGGTGAAAAACCACCCTGATTTTCACTTTTGTCAATATTTTCACAATTTCTAATGTCTCTTGAACCATAAAGTTGTCTTTACATGTTTCAACTCATTTTTTTTCTATTTTCTAATAGAATTTAGTCCGATTACGGCCACAAAACTGATTTTTCCAATTTAGGTTTATTTCCTTGAATCTGTTCCTTGATTGCACTAGGTTTTGCTGAAAAATATCATTCTTTAAACATTTATTACATCTAAAACTCCAAGTTATGGAGATCTCTCAATTTTCTGGTTTTAAATTTTCGTGTATAAGGAAAAAATAAATAGGGCATCACCCCAACCGTACTTGAAAATCAAGAACACAAGGGAAAGAAATTATGTAAAAATTTGTCTTTTCTTCTAATATCTAACATAAAGCAAGAGAAATGACCATTTGATTTGATCACGGACACCTCTATTTACAGAAGATGGCAGGCCCCACATATAAGACTTAGCAAATCTATGCATTAAATTCATGTCTTCTTTTTGTGTTGTCAAAAGAAGAAGAAGGCAGCTAGGTAGAATGATTGCATGAATGGAAGAAAACACCTAGGCCAAAGAGGATCCTATTCATATATATGGCACGAAAAATAGAGTGCCGCTTTAAGAAATTTTTTAAATGACGGTAAAAAATGCTATCCATCAATCTTCTGGATAATAGACAACATCCGTCTTGATGTCTAAACACAAATTTTCATATGATTTGGATAAGCTTCATATATTCTCAAAGGCCGTAACATGTTCTATTGTCGAAAATCTTTAATTTTCAATCTTTTGATGGAAGAAAAACGGTCTTCATATTGTGTAAAAGTTTGTGTATAAGTGAATTTAGAACATAAAGATCAAGATGGATGATATCATTCAAAAAAAGGGCATGTTGTTGACCATTTGATCTTCCAAGAATGCAACTCTATTATTTTCTTACGTAAGGGCGGACTCATGAATCTTGGTTAGCAGGGACGCAAAAAGATTACAATATTCAGTCATAAAGTCCAACTAAAGGATATACAAAAATCACTTATTATTTAAAAAAGACAATAAAATTTAAATTAAGTAAATTGTAGATAAAAAGAATAAACAATGTTCATAATAACATTTTCATAGGATTTATATATTCCAGTAAATCATACAAAAAATTGGACTTCTGTGAAACTCAGATGAATCTATGAAACATTGTTCTATTAAAATAAAATTCTACATCTTAATTTTCAAAGTGAGACTAATCTATTTGTTTACAAAAATATAAAAGTTAAATATTTATTCTTTCAGAATAAAATCAAAAATTAATTGTATGGGTAGTAAGACTACTTGTTGTATTGTTCAAAATTTTTGTGGGGCTTGTGCCCCCAAACCCTACGGCTTTAGGTCCACCTCATGCCCACCCCCGTCTCACCCGCCCTCTCTCTCACAAACTCAGATTAAAACTATGGATCAGATTTGAAAACAAATCCTATTATAAATTAGATCAACATTGGGATGCATGCTAAGAATGATGAAAAGAACTTTTTATTCTTTTCAATAAAGGCATAGTTGTTCCCACACACTTCCTAATAAAATCTAATGGATAAAAAGTTGGCATGAATTGTTTTCCAATACTATTGATAGGATTATCGTCTAATTTAAAATTGCAATGAGGTAGCCGATCCCTTTTTTTTGAAGAAGGGGCCCACTTCAAAACACATATTTCCCATGTTTTTATCAATCCAAACCGATCATCATAATCTATATATCTTGCGTAGCTTATGTATAAAAATAACAATATTTAATGCCCTTAAACCATGCATTGGACTATTTATTCTTCATGTATCCGATAGTCGCTCTTTTTTGTCCTCTTGATTGATGTGTTAAAGGTCCTCGTTCTCTTGATCTTTTAAGTTAAATAACACATATAGGTAAGGATAACTGGTTTGGATTGATAAAAAAACTCTCAAAGTGGGCCTTTTAGATAAAGGGGCCGCCCCCATCTCTTCTCTCTCTCCGCGCGCGCATGTGTGAAACGGAACATACACTGTCACTATAGAAATTTTATACATTAATGGGACGCGTGGCAACACCATTCATCAATATATATGCATATTTATTTCGACACCACAAGGATTTATTTCATAAGAATCAAAAAGGTATAAACAAGATGGATCAATGAATGAGGCATTGCAATGTCCCGACACGGGAGGAAATTGCTATAGTGACATTGTATATTTGTTTGGTTATAACTTGGTGGTATATGTTGGAACGGTATGGTTGCTAGACGTCGGTTGTAATTTCTATGTTTCCTATCGTTAAAGAAACTTCACGGTATACCACATCTGATGGAGATCGGAATCTCCCTCAGATATTGTCCTCCGTCGATCTTGTGGCCAGCGGGACTGAACGGTTGAGATTGGTGGTCAAGCTTGGATGTGGATCTCAATGCATTGTTGATTGTTGTTAACGCCGAGCTATCTGCAAAGGATGTCCCGGTGTGGAAAACCATCGTAGGACCCTCCGACGATCAAGTAAGTACTGAGGAATAGATTGACAGAGTAGCGGTGTATTTGATTCAATTCGAGTTACCTGAATCGTCTGGAAGAGAGGTTTATATAGCGGTCGTATGGAGCGAGCCGATGCGAGATTCTCGCCATCCGTTACGCCCCTGCGTTACGTTCGTGTTGATGGCGGGATACGTCCGTTAATGGTGAGATAGGCTCATTAACGGCGAGATACGTTAGCGTGAGATGCGGGACATGGAGCAGCAGGGATCTCATCGTGACGAGATATACGGAGCCGTTATGGGGGCATTCGTGCTCCATGCTACCAGCCAAACAGGCGGCGCTAAAGGCCCTTGGCTATAGGATAGCTCAGAGACGAGAAAGTGAGCTGAGAAGTCTCAACTATCGGATAGCTCGGAGACGAGCTATTGGCTGGCTGGCAGCCGAAGGGGGAACGTACTCCGGGGAGGTCTTCTAAAAGGTCGGGTGTAACCTCGGAGGTAAGGCGCCGAGAAATGTCCCCAATGCATCATACTTATTCCATCTCCATAGCCCTCAGGAATCTACCGGGCTTACGTGGATGACACGTCATCTGCTACGTGTCATGATCTGGGGAATTCTCATATATGAGTATCATCATTAGCCCCCCACTCTCGTTCCGACCTATTTATGAGTCGGGTTCGAGAGTGGTCTACTCGGTTTTCTCTGTTCAGCTTGGTGTCGAGGACCCTCCGTGGTGGTGTGTCCGGGAATGACATGGTGTTCAGCGGTTGTGTCTCTTCGATCTCCGAGTCCACGTGGCGTTTACCGTGCGCCTTAGTTTTCGTGCGTATCCCCGACGACGTCAGCAGATCACTGAAAGGGTGGTGCCATAATGGAGACGTCACTTCGCCTGTTCGGGTCGTCGATTTCGTGCCACGTGGCCGTAATTGGATGGCGGATTGCGAGACGTCGCTTCCACCGGTTGGATCCGCATGAGGGGGAAGCGCCCAATAGTTGGCTATCACGTAGCGCCATCGGGCCCGTGGGGCGCGACGCTTCGTTTTGGCGGGAGAGGATTTGGGCCGTCCGATGGCCTTTGCCAAGTGTATAAATAGGGTGGCATATCCCTAAGAAACACTTTTGCTTCGCTTTCCTTCTGTCGTCTGTGGATTTCTCGGCGCTCCCGCTTTTAGGTCGGATCCCTAGTCCAAATCCTTTTTCAGCTACTCTTCTCTTGAATCAGGTCAGATATCTTACGCTGATCCTATAGTAGATGTAGTTAGGGTAGAGTCAGGTGATGAGGCTTCAACCCGTGAAGTCGAGTCTAGTGGGTCATCTTCATCTTCATCGGCTTCTGATAGCCGAGGAAGTTCTTCTTCCTCCGCATCGGGTTCACCCCCAACGGGTGGCGATTCCCTTATTCCTCGTCGTCGGGGGGCCAAAAAGGCCCCCAAGGTGTGTATCGAGAATACTCATGATGCTGCCTTGATACTGAACAGCTCAGACGAGCTTTCCGATATCCGAGCTCGCTTCCATATTCTCTCTGGCTACTCGCTATGTCTGGCCAGGGACAGTGAATGGGCAGACCAGGTACAAGGTAATGAGATTGCCCGGTACTTGGAAGCGTTCCGAGCAGGGATGCGTCTGCATTTTTCACCCGAGATTTATGCCGTCCTTCATTGCTTCCAACTCGCCCCAGGCCAGCTAGCACCGAATTCGTAGAGGATTCTCCTCGGATTCCTGGTCCGGCTAAAAATTGACCGGATCCCTTTTAGCCTAGATCTTCTTCTTTCCTTTCTTTGTTATAAGAATCACCTGGGTACTCATAAAAATGAGCCGAATTAGGTTTACTTCTCCTTTAAAAAGCATAAGGGTAGGACAGCCGGGCTGGGGTAGTGGTTGTCTCTTCTTCCATCCATGAGTGGAAGAAGTTCGTCTTTGTCGGTCCTCCGAAAGGAGAGGAGTGGTAGGTGCCCACCAAGTAGCATAGGGCAGACTGCCCGAAGGCCAAGCAGTCAATTGCCCCGCAGGCGGGGGTCGTGTCCTGGTGGGAACCGATCCAGCGTGCCGATGACTTGCTTTCCGAGCAGGCCCTGAATTGGGCGGGACTCAGTCCTGCGAGCTTCATAGGTAAGTTAGGTCTTAACTGATCAATTTAGACTTGGTTTATTTTGCTGCTTTTGTCGCTAATCCCTTTTGTTTACTTTCGCAGAGCCCATGGACCGATCAAAGATCACGGTCGCCCTGGCCGCCAAGGTGCAGGGAAGGAAAGGCGGAGGCGACAGCTCATCCAAGCCTGTGCCGAATGTGAAACCCCGCCAAGGTCCTTCCACAAAGGCCACCGTCGCTCTGCCTATCCCGAAAGAGCGCAAGAGTGGAGGGAAAATACATGCACAGGAACATGCTCCCCGGGTGAGACCGGCGGCACCTTCCTTTGCCGAGTCTCCGGCCAAGAGACTCAAGAAGGTGGTTTCCGGGCCGCCTCCAGCTAGGATACACATGCAGAAGGGTGACTTCTGCATCGAGGTGTTGTTGGAGCTTTCCATGGTTGACAGCCTGCTGGCAGACATGGAGAAAGCAGCGGGAGCCAAGATACCTCGGTGCACCATGAAGGCCCAGGTTACAGTGATAGATCATGAGGCTACCCAGGTTGGTGATCTTTCCGCTGATTTCTATGTGATTTCTCTCCTGTCCAATTCCTGACGAATGTTTTTTGCCCCTTTTTCTGCAGGGTCTTCAACACTGCGCCCTTTTAGTAGCCATGGAGGCCAAGGAAGTTGCCCCGGCGATGAAAAAGGCCGGGGAGACATTCTCGCATGAGGAAGAAATCATTTCCAAATTGAAGGAGGACGAGGATAACGCTGCTTCCCTCGAGTCGAGGTGGGTCTCGAAGGGCGTGAAGGCCACGGAGCTAAAGGAGTCTCATTGAGTTCTGACCGAGTCTAACTGGGTTCTCCAGGCCCAGGTCGGTGAGCTTAACGAGCTCTTTAATGCCATGAAGAAGCAACAAGACTCGCTCAAGGGGGATGCCCGGGTGGCCAACGAGGCGGCGAAATAGGTCGAGGAGAGGGCGGAGAAGGCTGTGGAGGATTACAAAATGTTTGACCAGTTCTACGTCGACCTGGTTGATTCCGTGGCCGTTGGGTGGCATAACGCTCTCAATGCCGTCAAGAAGAGGATGCTCGGGTTCGATGACCGGGAGTTTCATGCGAGGTACCCCTTCTAGAGAAAGAGCCAAAGGGCGGAGGCGCTGAGCAGTCGGGTGGAAGCGAACAGGCTGGCAGAGGCACCGAGCAGGCTAGCGGCGAAGAGACCTTTACTGAGAAGATGCCTTGAGGTCGCCGCTATCCCTGCTCTGTGTGTGTGTGTGTAAGTCTATGGGCATTTTGTATCAATTTTGTACAGCTGAGGAGCGTATAATACCTTTTACATAATTTTGGAATTTAATGAAGTATTATTGCTCCTCTTTGATTTGTCTGATTGGAAAGTCTTGCTTTTATTTTTACTTTACTAAGTGTGGATAGGCCGGTGTCTCCTTGTACCCCCGGAAATGAGGTAACATGAGTTGAGCGAAAACTAGGCTTATTCTTCCAAGTGTAGATAAACCGGTGTCCCCTCACCCCGGAGACGAGGTAACGAGAGGCGAGCAAACACAAGGTTCATTCTTCCCAGTGTAGATAGACCGGTGTCCTCTTGGAAACTCTTAGGAACTCAGAATGATCTTAGCAAAGCTTGGTGATATCCCCTCTTCGGGTTCGATGGAAATTAGAGTTGGCCCGGTTATCGACGGTGGGCGAGCTTTCTTTACTTAGGCTACGCAGGTTTTAGGATTCGCCGTTTAGTCCGGGAAGGAAGCTACTCAGCGGGCTCATGAGAGGGCTTTTGATCCATAATTTGGACCGAGCATGAATCTACTCATTGTGAATTGACTGGGCGGGATGCTACCCAGCGGCCTTGTGAGAAGGCTTCCGAGCAGGAGTCTACTCACTGTGAGTTAGCCGGGCAAAAAGCTACATGACGGCCTCGTGAGAGGGATTTTTATCCACGGTTTGGACCGAACATGAATCTGCTCGTTGTGTATTGGCTGGGAAAGAAGCTACCCGGTGGTCTCATGAGAGGCTTCCGAGCAGGAGTCTACTCGCTGTGAGTTGGCCGGGCAGGAAGCTACCCGACGACCTCATGAGAGGGCTTCTGATCCACAGTTTGGGCCGAGCAGGAATCTGCTCGCTGTGAATTGGCTGGGTGGAAAGCTACCCTGCGGCCTCGTGAGAAGGCTTCCGAGCAGGAGTTTACTTACTGTGAGTTACCCGGGCAGGAAGCTACCCGACGGTCTCGTGGGAGGGCTTCTGATCCACAGTTTGGATCGAGTAGGAATCTGCTCGTTATGAATTGGTTGGGTAGGAAGCTACCCAGCGGTCTCGTGATAGGGCTTCCGAGCAGGAGTCTACTCACTGTGAGTTGGCCGGGCAGGAAGCTACCCAATAACCTCGTGAGAGAGCTTCTAATCTACAGTTTGGGCTGAGCAAGAATCTACTCGCTGTGATTTGGCCGGGCAGGAATCTACCCAGCGGCCTCATGAGAGGGCTTCCGAGAAGGAGTCTAATCGCTATGAGTTGGCCGGGCAGGAAGCTACCCGACGGCCTCGTAAGAGGGCTTCTAATCAACAGTTTGAGCCTAGCAGGATCTGCTTGCTGTGAATTTACCGGGCAAGAAACTACCTAGCGACCTCATGAGAAGGCTTCCGAGCAGGAATCTACTCGTGCTGAATTAGCCGGGAGGAAACTACCTGGTGATCTCGTGAGAGAACTTCCGAGCAGGAATCTACTTGTGTTGAATTGGTCAACGGAAGGTTGGATTGCCATGACGTCAATACTTGAGCCTCCTTGATTCTTGATGCCACATGGCATATGATGGGTATCTCGAGATCCGCGTGAATCTCTAAAAGACATCGTTAAATCTTCCTTGATCCATGTAAAAGGGAGGTGGCCAATAGCTTGGCGCTGCGTAGCGGCGCCATATCATGTGGATGTGATGCTCCATAATTCATGCCTTGGCGGGAGAGGATCTCGATCGTTAGGGGATCTTTGTTGAGCCTATAAATAGTGGTGCCTTGGCCCCCTCTTAGTCACTCTTGTCGATTTTCTTATTGTCTTCGTCTCCTCCCCTTTTTCTTTGCCCTATCTTCGTAATTCATCATTTCTTGATGGCCGGCAATACATACAATAGCCAAGATATCGTAACACGCAATGACGTCTATCACTATGATTTTGATAGTTCCGAGACGACATACGAGGTTATGATAGGTCGTCTAGAGCGTCGTTGCGGGAGTTTACTCCCGCGCCGATCTTCTCTCCAGGTGCTCATTTACGCGATATGAAGGTCCTTCCCCGACCTTTTCAGGACGTTGTCGTAACAAGCACTGGAGGAGGCCGTCGACAAGATGCGCATGACCTATGGGTTGGGTCTGATCTCGAAGAGCAGGCGAGACCGCTCGATAGATATCCTTCGCCGATCTTTCCAACAACGACTGATCATAGCTTCATGCTCGGCAGCTGGAGTCCCTGATGGAACCGTAGCTGCTCGGGTCCACGGGCATAGGCAAAGGGAGCGATGGGATGCTACCTGGGCTCGGCTGTCGGATCTCTGCTTTGATTACCACGATCAATACTTTCAAGACACCCTTCCCCCTTTGCTGTAATCGTTAAGAAGTATTTTTTTCTTTTTCTTTTGAGAGCCTCTGGGCATTTTTGTAGGCTGAAGAGCCGAAAATACCTCTTATCAATTAAATTTATCTTTTGCTTATGAATTTCTCTTTGCTCAGAGTGTCGAACGTTGAAAATCCCCGTTTCCCTTTGCAAGTGCATGTAGATTGGTGCTCCTACATTTCTCATTCCCCCTGGAGTCGAGGTAAGACAGGCGAAACGGTATTTAGATCGGCTACCTATAGGCGTGCCCATGTTTTATTTATCTTAGTAAAGGGGTAGTCTGAGGTACTTCGCTTGCCTCCAAGCTGGGCTGGAGAGAGATAACATGTTGGCTTGTGAGAGGGCTTAGGATTCATGGGTTTGGACGGGCAGGATTCTACCTGCCGTGAATGAATGCGACTAGCAGAAGGCTGTCCACCGGCCTCAAAGCCGAGCAGGAATCTACTCGGGTGAGGGCTTAGCTCGAAAAAAACAAATTTTAAATAAAAAAGGAATCTCATTATTCAAGAGAGTACAAGTTCATATATACAATTTAAGCTTTTTGGCGTTATACGGCCGCGGAAAGTTACGCCCTTGGGAATCTTGGAGGCGGTAGGCTTTTCTGGGCAATGTCTCAATCACGAGTAAGGGACCATATTACTACAGGGAGAACTTGTGCAGCTTCCCTTGGTTCTCAAATTCATTGCATCGTAGGACTAATTCTCCTGTTTTGAATGCTCAGTGTTTGACCCGGGTATTGTAGTATTGAGTGATCTGTTGTTGATATGTGGCCATCCTTATTTGTGCTCGGTCTCTTTTTTCCAATAGGATGTCCAAGTTGCTTCGAAGGGCTAAGACATTGGCCTCGTCGTCGAAGTGTTCGACTCGATAACTGGGTAGGCCGATTTCCGTGGGGACCATCGCCTTGGTGCCATAACAGAGACTGAACGGGGTTTCCCCCGTGGGTGTCTTCTTCGACGTACGCAATGCCCACAACACCCGTGGCGGTTCTTCGACCCATCCGCCCTGTCTTCCTTCCAGGCGGGCTCTGAGGCCTCAGATGACACCTCGATTCGCTATCTCGGCTTACCCGTTGCGGTGGGGATGTGTGGCCGTGGAGAACTTCATTAATATATGGTAGTCGCTGCAGAATTCTCTGACTTTGTTGTTTTCAAAGTTGGTTCCGTGGTCAGTGATGATGCACTTTGGAATTCCAAATCGGGTGATTACGTTGTTTTGCAAGAACTTCACCGTGGAGGCGGCATCCAGTTTCCTGATCGGCATGGGTTTGACCCATTTCATAAAGTAGTCCACGGCGACAAAGATGTATTTGTCCCCCTTGTGCCGGTAGCGAGTTGGCCAATCATGTCCATTCCCCTCTGTGAGAATAGTCAAGTGGAACTCAGCGGTGTTAACTCAGAGGCTGGTACCGAGGAGTGCTGCTGAAGAGTTGACATGCCTTGCACCTTCATACTAGATTTTCCTTGCACCTTCGTACTAGATTTTTCACGTCGTTGTGGATAGTCGACTAATAATACCCCTGTAGCAGCGTCTTTTGAATTAGACTACGGGCCCCCTTATGTGCACCTCCAACTCCTTCGTGTATCTGTTGGAGAACGTACTCAGTTTCGTTGGAATCGACGCATCTGAGTAGAGGTTGGGTGTACGACTTTTTGTACAACTTTTTTTGCTCCATATGAAGTGGTGAGCTTTCATGCGGAGCCGTTGTGCTTCCATTCGGTCTTCGGGGAGTACTCCATCCTTGAGGAACTCCACTATGGGCTTTCTCCAATTCGGGGTACTCCCTTGAGTGGTGTGGATCCAGTGTATCACTTCTTTATCTTTGATGTCGGGTCATGACAGGACTTTGAAGAGAATGTTCTTATTGTGATTGGCCGAATAGGAGGAGGCGATCTTGCTCAAGGCATCTGCTTCGACGTTCATGCTTCGGGGAACCTGTTCCACTTGAACCTCGTCGAAACTTTTTCGTATCCTTTTCACCTCGGCGAAGAATTTCATCATTAGAGGTTCTCAGGCTTCGAATCGTCTGGTCACTTGGCCGACAACCAATGTGGAGTCACTGTGAATTCTAATTTTCTTTAGCCCTACCCCCAAAGTGATTCGTAGGCTGGCCAATACGGCTTCATATTCTGTGGCGTTATTTGAGGCCTTGAAGTCGAATCGCAGAGAGTATTCCATCTCGGTTTCATTGGGGCCGCAGATGACTAGCCCGGCCCCACTTCCTTCCTCTGTAGAGGAACCGTCCATATAGAGTACCCAGTTCGGAATTGGACCGAGCTTTTCTTCAACTGAGTGTTGTGGGTTTGGATCTCGCGTCAGCGCTTCTTCTCTATTAGGAATGGTGCATTCAACCATGAAATCAGCGAGGGCTTGGGCCTTGATGCTTGCCTTGGTCGGTATTAGATGTCAAATTATGACAACTCTCATTTCCACTTCTCCAAGCGGCTCGACGACTTGAGGGAACCAAGGATGTTTCCTAAGGGTCGATCGTTGAGAACGATGATGGTATGAGCCTGGCAATAGTGCCGAAGATTCCTAGATGCAATGACGAGCGCCAGGACTATCTTTTCGATGGTCGGATGCCTGGTCTCCGCATCTTTGAAAATGTGGCTGACATAGTAAACCAGCCTCTATATTCCCTCGGATTCTCTGATGAGCATGGAGTCGGCTGCCTGGTCAGAGATGGCCAGGTACAGCAGCAGCTCTTCACCTTCACCTGGTCGGGTGAGAAGCGGTGGCGTTATCAGATGAGTCTTAAGCTGCTCGAAGGCGATTTAACACTCCTCGGACTACTCGAACTCAGGGATTTTCTTTAAGGCTTTGAAGAAAGGTAGGAACTTTTCGCCGGATTTGGACATGAATTTACTCAGAGCGGTCACCCTGCCAGTGAGCTACATGATTTCTACGTTGCTCTTGGGCGCCACCATGTCAATGATGGCCCTGATCTTCTCCGGGTTTGCTTCAATTCCTCAGTGTGTAACCATGAATCCAAGGAACTTTCCGCCCGTAACGCCGAAAGCACACTTGACTGAATTCAACTTCATTTTGTACTTTCACAGGACCTCAAAGGTCTCGCCGAGGTCCACGATATGCCTGGCTGACAGGGTGGATTTCATGAGCATGTCATCGACGTAAACTTCTATATTCTTCCCGATCTGTAGCTTGAATAGCTTATTGACCAGCCGTTGGTATGTTGCCCCAGCGTTTTTGAGGCCGAAAGGCATTACCTTATAGCAGTAGGCTCCTTGATTGGTGGTGAAGGAGGTAAGCTCTTCGTCGGCCGGGTTCATCCATATTTAACTATAACGGAAGAAAGCATCCATGAAGCTCAGCATCTCGTGACCGGCCGAGCTGTCAACCAGCAGATCTATCCGAGAGAGTGGGTAGTTGTCTTTAGGGCATGCCTTATTCAGATCGCTAAAATTAAGGCACATGCGCCACTTCCGATTCGCTATGTTGACCATGACTATGTTGGCTAGCCAAGACGAATAGTCTAAATTCCTGATGAAGCCAGCCGCGAGTAGTCGGTCCACTTCCTCCTCGATCGCCTTCTGTTTATAGGCGCGAAACTTCTTTTCTTTTGTCAAATCGGCCGGGCTTTTGAGTCAATTTCGAGCTTATGGGATATCACCTTAGGGTCGATCCCGAATATGTCCGCGAGTGTCCAAGCAAACACGTCGGAGTTGTTTTGGCGGAACTGGATAAGGTTGTCCCAAATTTGCCCGATCAAGAGGGAGTCAATCTGTACAGTTCGGCTGTTATCTCCTTCCTTGAAGAGGACTTCGGACAAGGCCTCTACTGGGGAACCCCGGATCTCCTTCTCGAAATCACGTATATCCAGCGATTCCCGAAGGCCACACGGTCCCTCGGATAGAGCAACTTCTTTGTTCTCAGGCACCATCATAGCGAGGCATACCCTAGCGATTTGCTGATCTCCATAAGCCTGGCCTATCCCCCCATCGCCTAGAGGAAATTTGAGTGTGTGGTGGTAGGTCATGATTTGAACCTGAAGGGCGTTTAAAGTAGGGCAACCCAAGAGGATGTTATAAGATGAAGGAACCCGGGCGACGAGGAAACACATCGATATGGTTCGGGTTCCTCCGGCCTCACCAATGTTGAAAGGGAGAGTGATCGTTCCCTCGGCTTGGATGGAGTGGTTAGTAAACCTGGAGAGAACGTGCAAGATCGGTTGGAGATCGGATGGGTTTAACTCCATACGCTGGAAACGGTCGTAAAATATGATATCCACCGAGCTTCCCGAGTCAACGAGAATTCTCCGGACTTCTTACCGATTTACCTGGGCCGTGATCACCAGGGGGTTATTGTATGTGACGGATATGCAATGAAGGTCTTTCTCGGTGAAGGTGATGGGAGCAACTTTCTTGCACTTCTTGGAGGGTGGAGCACCTAAGGTCATCACCGGCAGGATACGACGAGTGTCCTTGTTGCTCGGAGCCAATAGAGACGACCATGATATGCCCGACCGTCAACTTTCTAGTTGGAGGTTGGTCTGCTTGCTCCCGATCTGCTTGACGTTTGTCTCGTAGGCACTTTACTTGGTGACCGGAGCGAATTAGCTCCTCGATATAATCACGGAGCTGTTTGCAGTTCTCGGTCGGGTGCCCCTATGATCAATGAAAGGCACAGTATGGCCCGCGGAGTAGCTTACCCGGCCTTTGTATCATCGGCGGGAGTTTGAAGAATCTATAGCTCTTTGCCTCCTTTAGCAGCTCGACCTGAGAGACATTCAGAGGAGTGTACTCGTGAAACCTTGGAGAATAAGATTTTGGAGGATTGGTCTTTTTCTCCTCCTCTCAGTCCCGTTTCTTTCGGTCCATCCGGTCTCCGCAGGGAAGGTTGGCGTTCACTTCAGATTCAAGTTAGATTTTTTGCTTGGTCCAGAGTTTTACCCGTCCACGGTCTTAGGTTACGCTAATGCAAAAGAGCGGAGCCACTCTTTGTGCCTAAGACCGGATCTCAAGGCGGTGATGACGGTCTTGTCTCGATGCTTGGGTACCTCCAGGAGGGCATTGTAGAACCGGGTGATAGTACCCTTGAAAGATTCCTTGTCCTCGCTCTTGATGGTGAACAGGTAGTCAACCGTCCTCTTCTGTAATCGGTTGCCGAAAAAATGACCGAGGAACTGATTAGCCAGCTTGTCAAAGGTTGAGATTGAACGCGGAGTCAGGCCGCGGAACCAATCTCGGCCGACCCGGATGACAGTGGTGGGGAAGGCTCGGCACTGAGCCACTTCCGAGTTATCTTAGAAGCTCATGCCCGCTGTAAATGCATCTAAGTGGTCTTTTGGGTTGAACTTCCCATAAAAAAGGGCCACCTTGGATGGTATATTCCGAGATGAGACCCGCACACCCAGCAACAGCTTCATGAAGGGCCTCGTGAGGGAATCCGCGGAGTATTTTGCCGATCCTCCGGGCGAAGGGGTGGCGAGCTGCATGTTCTCGATCTTATTCTTGAGGACCTCAATTCACTGTAGGAACCCCGAGGATTCTCTATAATCGAAGTACCTGCTGTCTCTGCTTCGGACCTGCGCGATGGAGCGGCTTCGGCTCCTTTCTATTATGTTCCTCAGATCCTCGGGGTGAACCCTTCGTGGTTCGCCCTAACATGTACCATGTGCGCGACCTCGATGAGCATGGTGACATCGGTCTTCCCTGGAATCAGGAAACCTGACCGACGTCTCTTCGAAGGACGGGGGAGCGTGGTGAGCATTGAAGCGATAATTTGGTTAGTACCAAGACCTCGGCGTTGGACTGTCCGGCGCCCAGTGAGTCATGGAGTCATTCCTCATACATGGGTTATGACTGCCGGAATTGGCATATCGGTGTACTGTGATGTCGAGATTGGCACAAGCGAGGCCGAGGACATAAACGCACCCGTCCGCCACCTTATGAACGCCGTCGTTCTGGGGAGCAGGAGTGGCTATTTGGCAGGCGTGGCCGGCAGTTTGGACACGAGCGAGCATGTCCACCATCGTCGTAAGTCTGTCGATCCATGCAGATAAGGCTTCGACGATGTCAGGAGGCAGAGTAGAACCGCCTCCGTTGCAGAGGACGGGATGGCTCGTGCTTTGATCTTCGTTGTGATGATCACTGGCTATTGAATCAAAGGCGGGAGATCAACTTTTTGGGTGGAAAAGAGTTCCACAGATGGTGCCAACTGATGGAGGTCGGAATCTCCCTCAAATGTTGTCCTCCGTCGATTTTGTGGCCAGCGGGGCTGAACAATTGAGATCGGTGGTGAAGGTCGGGTATGGATCTCAATAGGTTGTTGGTTGTTGTTAATGCCGACCTACCTCCAAAGGAAGTACCGGGGTGGGAAACCACCGTAGGACCCTCCGACGATCAAGTAATTACCGAGAAATAGATGAGCAGAGTAGCGGCGTATTGGATTCAATTCGAGTTACCTGAGTCGTCTGGAAAGGGGTTTATCTAACGGTCGCATGGAGCAAGCCAATGCGAGATTCTCGCCGTCCGTACACCCTTGCGTTACGTTCGTGTTGATGTCGGGATACGCCCGTTAATGGCAAGATAGACTCAATAACGGCGAGATATGCTAGCGTGAGATGCGGGACATGGAGTGGCGGGGATGTCATCGTAGTGAGATATACGGAGCCGTTACAAGGGCATTCGTGCTCCGTGCTACCAGCCAAACAGGGGGCACTAAGGAACCTCGGCTATAGGATGGCTCGGAGACGAGCAAGTGAGCTGAGGAGTCTCAGCTATAGGATAGCTCGGAGATGAGCTATTGGCTGGCTGGCAGCCGTAAGGGGAATGTACTCCGGGATGGTCTTCTAAAAGGTCAGGTATAATCTCGGAGGAGAGGCTCCGAGGAATGTCCTCAATGCATCATACTTATTCCAGCTCCGTAGCCCCCAGGAATCTAGCGGGCTTACGTGGATAACACGTCATCCACTACGTGTCGTGATATGGGGAATTCTCGCATATGAGTATCATCAACATCTATCAAAAAAATTGCTCAGTCATAGACATTCTATTAGTAATTCTACCCTACATAAAACTCAAAATAATTTGCCTAGTTAGACCAATTAAAGAATAGGAGCCAAAAGATCCTTTTTCAAGATCAATAAATGATGGAGTGGGAAATCTTTATGATATACTCTAGCATCGACATGTAATTGATAAAGATATAAGAATTTGGAGTCCCGTCCACACTACTACAAAGTATGGATTTGGTCACGGTTATAACCATGACCAAACATACTTATGGTCACTGTTAAAACTGTGACATACCCGTTGCCTAAAAGCCCGTCACGAGAATCCTAGTCACACCTTAGACCATGATCATATCCTTTTATAGTCGCGGTTAAGACCGTGACCATATACGTGGCGTTACCAAAAAAGGTTCAAACAACTACATCAAATTTGTGTTGGGTCCATATATATGGTCACGGTTTAAACCTTGACTATATATATTCTATGGTCACGGTTTAAACCATGACCAAAAGGTTAAACCGTAATGTAGGATACCTGCTATAGCAGGTAACCGTGACTGTATATACCCTATGGTCACGGTTTAAACCATGATCTTAAGGGGAAACCATAGTGAAGGATACCATCTACTAGCAGGTAACTGTGGCTACATCCTATGGTCACCGTTAAAATCGTAACCATGTAATATTTGGTTACGGTTACAACCGTGAACAAATATATTATCATTTTTTAAAAAATCAGAAATCTGCGTGCCCCACGCACGGTGCTTTCAATTACAACCAGCAATAAATAATAATAATATGATCAAATTTCATGTAATTATAACAATTAAGAAGTAATTGATTAGAATCAAATACAATTATAAACAAAATATATACACCAAACAGCACAATCAATAAACCAATAAAACAAATTTTTGTATCGACAATCAAATGTTTGTATCAAAAAATCAATAATCTATGATCGTTGGAACGATCCAGCTCCATCATCCCTTGACCTGAACATACTCCCAAACTAGTCTCGTATGGCCTGCTGGATGGACTCTGCGTTCGACCGCTTCAGCTCCTCGATCTGCACCTCAAGCGTATCCATCCGTACATTCTGCTGCTCTACCCAATCTTGGAGCCGACGAATTTCCTCCTGTGATGCAGAGGCCGCATATGTCCACGTCTGGGCCACAACATACTCATGGATAGACGAACGCTTGGTAAAGTGTCGATGGGACCGGGGCCCAACCCCGCGCTCATAGCCACCGTGATGTCTACCGGATATCGAATCCAGAACAGGGAGAATGGCGGTAATCAAGTCGTTGGTGCCAAGTCCTAAGGCGTCCGTCCTCTCTTGGAACTGGGTCTGTAAAGAATATATATATATATATATATATATATATATATATATATATATATATATAAACGTGTTAACTTAAATACAGTATCGACTGGATTATATGAAACTTACCATGTACTCGCCCGTGCCCCTGTGTAATGCGGACCATCCCTTGGCAGCAATGTAGTTGGCGGGGTCTTTCTTTTTTTGCGATAAAATTAGGATTTATTTTAATAAGTAATTTGAGACAAAGAAAACATATATTCTTAAATGTCGAAATACTCACGAGGTAGTGCTGAGGGCTAGCATGCGACCGCTTCCCTTGGATCGTGATAGCGCATTCTCTGACGCCGTTGTTTCGGTTCTCCCTGTTGCGAACCAACACCGCCTTGGAAATATAAAAAAGATAATATTATATATCACAGAATATGATTTCATGTTATATTATTATAATCATAAAAATTAAATTTATACCTGAACATCATCGCACACATAATACGCGACTAACGGCGGCCGGTCCTCTTTCGAGACATCCTGAAAAATGGCTTCCATCATTGCCTCCTGCTCCTCCTCAGTTGCCGTAGCCTAAGGAATATAATGATGCTTCCTTACTTCATATCAGTGTCTCCTCTTGATAGCTTGGCACTCGGATATAACCCATTCTATGGCTCGATAGGCATCGAACGGCATAGGAACGCCATCCTCACCGATGACGCCGATAAATCTATAATGTCCCTGAGTCAGAAATTACAAAAATTTATATATATATATATATATATATATATAACGAAAATTAAATTTGAATGTATAAAAGAGTATGTGATACCGTGGCCGCTGCAAAAAACTACCGAATATAGTCGGTTTGGCATGGGCTCCACCTAATATGGAACGGGTACCTATAGTAGGTACAGATCTCCGCTCCCATGTAATTCCCCCACTTGGTCGAGTAATCACCAACGGGCATACCTGATGCGGCCCACTCCAGCGTCTATGGAGCAGCGCTTAGAGCTGGCTTGGAGGAAGAGGGCCCAGTAGGACCCCTCGTCCTAACACTGGTGGAGCCTGCAAAAAATTGATATACAGACACAATATTATAATATTCATAGTATGTATATAGAATTTGACAAATTTAAATTACAATCATTATTTAAAAGCTTTAATCAATAATGATTATACCTGACGTCTCTAGCATGGCGCTAGAACTGACGCCAGACCCCATCCCGTCAATACCATGCATGACTGCAAATAGTAAACTGTTAGATGATTTGATAGAATTATTTTAATAAAAAAACTAAAAAATGAATAGATAACCATAACATGTGCATGAGGAGTGACTGGGGTAGAAAGATCTGCTACCCCGCTAATAGGGATAGGCAGCGGGTCCTGTGGCACTGCGGCTGCTGGGGGTGGTGGGGGTCCTGCAGGAGAGGCGCCTGTAGGAGGAGCCATGGTAGGAGGGACGGTAGGAGGGTCGCCGATAGGAAAGGCAGTAGGAGGGTCGCTAGTAGGTGGGGCGCTAGTACGGGGGGCATGGGTAGGTATAGACGCTGCTGCTGCTGGAGCTACTGATATCCCACCAATCTCGTCTAGATGTCGTTTCCTATGACGTCTAGATCTGAATCCACAGCCTCCCATCAGACCCTACATATTTATTCAAATATTAAAATTTTACTTATAATCATTATACAATTTAAAACATTTAGTTCAATTTCATTACCTAACATATTTGTTCGGTGCATTAGCTGAAAATTCGTTGGGTGGATTATCGAAATCTTGATATGTAACAATCACTTGGTCGATGTCACATCTTACTAACATATTGATGGAGCGCACAAAATAGTTTGAATCGTTGGTACGTTCAATAAAAGAACTGAAACGTGTTATCTCATCTTTCTCGTCACTCTCATCTTCAGAGTCATTCAACGTCGACATATTATAATAATATCTTGGTTTCCAATGAAAAATAACACTCCAGTCAGTCTTCTTCAGGTCCCGAGAATAATATATTTATGTTGCCATCGATGGAAAGATAAAGTTATCGTATTCGTAAGCTATCCGTTTGATGTTTACCATCATAAATTTGTATTCATCGACCTTCATACCCCATTCAGACTTGGTATCGTACCTCTCCATTGTTGCAATATATCATTACCGGACAATGGTTTAGGAGGCCTACCGGTCTCCGTCTTGCCGTCGATCAATTCTTTATTCTTTTTGAATCAGTGAGTTATAGGCAAGAAATGTCGGTGACCCATAAACGACTCTTTCCTACTAAACTTCAAGCGTACGACGCTCGTATGAATATGACAACTGGGACATGCAAACTTACCTTGAGTTGCCACCCTGAAAGCATGCCGTAGGCTGAAAAATCATTAATAGTCCACAACAAAACAGCCCGTATCTGAAAAAATTGTTTACCATCTGCGTCATAGGTTCTCACACCAAGTTCCCACAGTAATTTTAACTCATCGATCAAGGGTTGAAGGTACACATCGATATTTTTCCAAGAAGACGAGGGACCGTCGATTAAAAGCGCCAACGTAAAATAAGACTGCATCATAGCCCTCCATGGCGGCAGGTTGTATATAGTCACTACAACGGCCCAAGTACTGTGAGTACGAACACCGCGAACCATCCTAAATGGACTGAAACCGCCGCTCTCAATTCCCAGCCTCACGTTATGAGGGTCTGCGCTGAATGAAGGATATTTTTCATCTAAAACTTTCCACGATATCGAATCTCTGGGATGGCTCATTCCCTCTTCACGAGAGGCTTTATGGTGCCACTGCATTTCGGACGCCGTCTCCTCACACATAAATAATTGTTGAAGTCTCGGTATTAATGGAAAATGACAAAGAATCTTCACGGGCACATCACTCAACTAAGGGTCTTTCTTAGGCTTGAATCGGCTAGTCCCGCACACGGAGCAGTTTCTAAGTGTAGCGTGTTCATTTCAGAACAAAACACAATCATTCTCACATTCATATATCTTATGATAATTCAAGTCGATATTTGTGATTATATTTTGTGCCTTGTACCAGCTCGGTGGAACTTCATTTCCGTTGGGGAAAAACTTTCTTCAGCAATTCTAAGAGACCGGTAAAAGACCAGTCACTCCATCTATTTTTGCGCTTGATCTGGAAGAGAGGTACGAAAAAGGACAGTTTTGAAAACCCATTGCAATTTGAATATAGAGAGATCCTAGAGTTAGCCTTATATTTCTCCAATAACGAGGGTCCAGTACTTTCCATATCATAAGGAGGTCCAGCGGTATTTATAAGCTCATCCATGTCATCGATCGGCGTGAATACAACATCATCTACTTCGACAGCCTCGTCTTCTTCAAACTGTCATTCCGCTTCTTCCTCTTCTTCTACTATCCTTTGCCACTCGGCGGTTTCCGTTTCGATGAATTAGTTTTCTGTCTCTTGTACCCATGGCTCGTCTTCCGTTATAATGAATTTTTCTCCGTGAAGTTCCCACATAGTGTAATCTCTAACGAAACCGTATCTCACGATGTGTAACTCAACTTTCGACTTCTTGAATAATTGCTTGTTCATACACTTAGAGTAAGGACAAAAGATTTCGTGCTCTTTTGGTAACCCAAGATGTGCGTAGGGAAAATCGGCGAAAAAGCTAACACCATCAACAAAAAAGTGGTTGCATTTCGAGAGAGTATCGACGTATATCCAACTCTTGTCATGGAGATACGGGAATGCCATATTGGAACAGTCCGGACGAAGCAAGGTTCCTCTAGACAAGACGCATCAGATTAAAATTTCTTGACAGATACGCGATAGAAGAGATACTAAGAAGTATTAGTGTTAGGTTTAATTGACGACTTGGTTAATTTACGTTTTAATTGACGATTTAGCTATAAATATTATCAAGGACCGAGAGTAAATGCTCATGACTGGGGAGTTAGATTCTTCTTCTAAAAAAAATGATGATGATATTAAACGTTCTATATTATATGTCGAGGGTAGCGGCTGTCGGGGGTAAGACACCTATCCCATTAAAACTGTATAAAGCATATACCCATTCACTTGAGCTTTCATCCATTTCGAGAAAATTTCGACAACACCTTCCCGCTGTTCTCTGAATACACTGTAATAGAAAATATGATCGTTTCAATACTGTCAAACAGGATTGAAATGAATATCTAATGTATCATTTTATATAGAGAACCGGAGGAAATGTATCGACGAAATATCTCGAAATGAATGAAATACATAAGTGAATGCAGGTGTCTGCTTTATACATTCCTAATTTTTCCACGTATGAAAAATCTATCGATTATCATACGATTGAATATTAATTCTCATCAAATAGACTACACGACGGTTGCTAGAAACTAAACGATACCGTCCAATATTTAATAACTTTCGTGTAGTTTTATGTCACGACGAATATCGCACGTATGTTAACCAATAGACGGGAACTAAGTCGCGTTTTGATTTTCACATATGATTAATTATCATAAAAATATGAAAATTTCATATTATCATTGAAAATCATACACGAAAGTTTAATATTTAATTTGAATTAGTTTAAATTTACGTTTCAATTTCAATTTCAAGATATCGAAGGTTTTAGTTTAGGGTACATATTTTAAAGTTAATGGTTTTCTAAATTGAGTTTAAGATTTTAGATTTAGGGTTGGGGTTAGAGTGGGATTTGATAAGAGTTCAATATAGAGAATAATGATGATGAATTAAGGTTTGACCTTGTTCATGTGTGTGTGTATGCTTGCTTGTGTGTGTGTGTATGCGCATATGTGTGTGTGTATGCTTGTATATGTGTATGAATGTGTATGTCTATACTTGTGTGTACTATAAAATACCTAAACAAATTCTCCATAAACTACCTTTTGCTATTGTTGTTTTTCACTAAACTACTTTAAAAATTTTACCCAAGCAACTTATTTATTCAATTTCACTAAATTACACTAAAATACCCTAAACTATTGGTGGTTTTTCACTAAACTATTTTAACAAATTTAAATAAACAACTCATTTTCTTAAATTAACTAAGTCTATATAAAATTCACTAAAATACCCTTAATCATTGTTGTTTTTCACTAAACTATGATTAAGTTTTTTAGTACAACATCCCTTTTCAACTTTATTTTTTTACACTAAAATATCATTAACTTTTGTAGTCATTTCACTAAACTACCTAACCCTAACCCCAACCCCAACCCTAACCCCAACTCTAACCCTAACTCAATCGCTAATACTATACCTACCCCAAAACCCTAATCATAACACCTAACTACCGTAGCCCTTGTCCAAAAAATTTAAAAATTAAAACACTAACCAACCTAATACTAGCAATAATAACAGTAACAACAAATTTAAACAATTAATTCCTAAATTTAAACATGAAATTAATCAACAACAAAAAAAAAATCAAATTATCAAAAATCAACATAGTTTAAAAAGTAAAACACTAACCCAGGTTGGAAGAGAGGAGGCACGATGAAGAGACAGGCATGGAAGTGAGGCAGCTCGAGGAGGCTGACGACAACATGAGCTAGGGCAAAAATTAAATAAATTTATTGAATCGAGCAAAAAATTATAAATTAAACGATAAAAATAAAATTAACTAAACAAACTTACCTCTTAACCACTATGAAGCTATGGCTGACGGCGGCGGCGAGCTTGTCGAGCTCGATCGATCACCGAAGTGAGATTCGACTTAGGTTTCGACAGGAGAGGCTGCGGCGACCCTGGAGGACAGACAGCGGCGGCGAGTTGAACGAATCAGGAGAGGCCACGGCGGCGAGCTGGAAGCGGCGGCGAGTTGAACGAATCAGGAGAGAAGGCGGTGACGAGAAGGCGAGAAGGAGAATTTTTAGGGGCAAAATTTTTGGGGGGGGGCAAAATGAAGGCTCGGAGAAAAAAGAAAGTAGGAATTGGATTTTAATCACGAGTGGGATGTGAGGCCCGCCATATTTTTTTATTCGCAGCGGTCTCATCCATGACCAAATATTTTATAACCGTGACCATAAGTTGATCACGGGTCAAAGCATGATCAAATGCCCATTACTATCGGGCACATCTGTAGTAGTGCCAGGAAAAAGACCCAAGTTCTAGTAACCTGCTAATTAAGTGATGATTTAACATAGATTCTACATTTTGAAATCAAGTTAATTTTGGAGCGGCTTTGTGATAATGGAACCAAACTGGGAAAAAAAAAACATGAACCATGCAAAAAACAATGCACCAAATGCGGTACAATAGAGTTTGTATTTCACGAGACATTCCATATTGCTCGCCAAATATGGAGGGGGGAAACAGAGGTTATGCGTGCTTGTGTCTACATTCATATCAGCGGCGTGTGTATTCACACAAACCATGAGTTCATTAATCAACTTATTTATATTGGGTTTGACCAAGAACTTCTGCCCGATTATCAATTAGGTAGGGTCAAAGCCGGCCTGACCCAACCCAGTTGCCACCCTAAATCAGAAATTTGAAATTTCAGCCCTAGCAATACTTTCAAGATGACTGCATGTAGGAATTTTGTAGTTTCTTTAATCAAGTATTACGTCAAGCACATCTCGGTGTAACAAGGACAAAGTTTAGTAAACATTTTCTCATATATATATATTTTTTAATCTATGATAGGAGTTATTATCGGTGCACCAACCCTAGATGCAATGCCAAGAAGAAAGTAGAGAGATCAATGGAGGATCCAGAGAAGCTCATCATCACATATGAAGGCATCCATCTACATTATGCCTACTCCAATTTCATAATGCCTAAGGCTCAGCAAACATGAATCCGAATATTTACTTATATTTTTACTTTCTAGCATTTCTCAGTATATTTAGCGAATCAAATTGTAAATTGTTCGGTATTTACTAAATGTACAAGGAATGTATAAGATAGTGAATATGTATTACAATAATGTTCGGATACACCCAAACAGTTGCTAAGGCTTATGGTATTGTTGCATGGCATATAATTTTCAGCCTGCACCTGAGCATGTATGTAATTATTTGTTGATGAATCAAGAAACAAAAAATTATAGAAAAAAAACTTGTTTCCTTACTTTTGCTAGAGAGACTGTTTATACTATGCCCCAGCACAAAAGTTGAGCTCTTTTCATAATTAATATATATACACTTCGATAAATTAAGGTCAGTGCTTACATGTAACCAAGCGAGTTACTTGATCCACAATGAGTATTTTCCTCTTGGAAATTTTACCGGATCGTAGTGAAATTGTTGGTCCAGCATTTTTGTATGAGCAATTCGCTATATCCACGACACCAAAATACCATGTTTCAGAACTCGGACAATCGATGAAACTGCATAAGAAATGAAATCTCAAGTAAACCAACAGACAATAAGTTAGGATAATACGTACTATGCAAGTATTATGCATGCTCTCAGAATTACATATATAACATGTTTAAACCAAAGTCAGGTTTGGCGATGAATTGATGCTTGGGTCTACATATATCTTCTAGTTTTAAATTTAGACTTCTGATGTGATCCTGCAGACACATGAACATGAAAGTGGCACTTATAATTTATTCCAAATCATAGTGCGTTCATTAGGAAATCGTTGAATGGTACAATATGATCGTAATATAGCGTAAACATGAAATTGAGTATTCCGATTTAATGTCTATATGGTTGTTATGGTCTTGCATCACCCCTACTCGTGAACTTATCTTGTGACTTCGATTTAATTGTGGCGCGCATGAACGGATTATGAACAAAATTTCCTAACACAAAAAGGCTTCATTACAGGAGTGAGCAAAATTTTATTCCTGGATTGTTTTGGTGTGAGAATCATCATCAAGAAATCAGTAGTTTGTTCTATTAAGCCAAATGCGACCAGGGAAACGAGCATGCACTAACATTAACCATTTATCCGGGTCTTTATGGTTGTTTGGAACAATTTTTGGTCCCTTTTATATTTTTCTTTTTGGAAAAAAAGGGAGAACACTTAAAAGGTAGTAATCCACCTTGCTTTACTAAGGATATAGCAATGAAACAATAGTACATGAACATTGTAGGGCGTTTTTCGTCACCCCGTTAACATGGGAATGCGTGCGCTTGACAGATATGTACAGATTCCCCCTGCCTGGGGTAGGCCGGGGTTTATTGATTGTGTGGATCCGAATCTCCGGCAGCCGCGGACTAAACCGTCGTTAATTACCCATCGCTTTTGAAGCGAGAGAACTTTCGATTGACGGGTCAAACTGGTCATGCGAACTCAATATGTTGTATGCTTGTGTTGTGTTTTGAAGGATATTTGGACGTATCGGAGATCTCGCAGAGTACACGGGGGCCCCGCTATCCGGATAGCGGGCTGAGGGACAAGAGAGCTAACAGCCCCTTGCGGGGTACGGGACAGCGTCCCGTTGGAAATTGTTTATTAACAAGAGAGGTATTTTTAGTGGGAAGTGTATGGAAAAAAAGAGGGATGAGTAGCGTCCAAAAAACGCGTGGGCGTCAGCGTCTCACGCGTCTTGCACATGGACGCTGGGCGCCCGCAGGCCACGTGTAAGGCGGGTGCTGGGCATCGGGCGTCGGCCTCACACGCCCGGCACCCGCGGGCCACGTGCGAGGCACATGGGTGATGGGCACCCGACGCTAGCACCTCACGTGCCTGGCACATAGTCGCTGGGTGCCCGCCGTCCACATGCAAGACGCATGGGCGCTGGGCGCCCAACGCCAGCCTCACGCGTCCGGCACATGGACGCTGCGCGTTCGCGGGCCACGTGTAAAGCGCATGGGCGCTGGACGCCAGTGCCTCAAGCGTCCGGTACATGGGCGCCTATAGAAAAAATGGCTTAGCTCCGAAATCTGAAGTTAAGCTCTCAAAATAATTTTTATTTTATTTTATTTTTATTGTGGAGTTCAACTCCAAAAGAGTTTTTATTATGGAGCTAAACTCCAAAAGATTTTAAATAGAGCTAAACTCTGAAAAACCCCAAAAAATTTTGACAAATGGAGTTGAACTCCTAAAAATCTTCGGAGATTATCAAAGGGGACTCATTTCTTCTCTCCTTTAGCCCTGCATCTTCTTCTGAGCCTTGAATCTTCCCAAAATGGGATTTTTGGAGATGAGTCTCCTTCTTCCTTCTTTCTGTTGGCTGGATTTTGGAGAAAAAAGAGAGTGAGACTTAAAAATCTCCTCTTTTGGAGATTTAATAGAAGATCCGAGGTCCCCTTCAATGGTTTTATAGTGAAAAACTATTGTTTTTTGGAAAAGAAAGAGTTAAAGTCTTGATTTAATTCAGAAAAGAGAAGAGAAGAAGGTTTAGAACCTTGATGAAGGAGAAGGAGGCACGGAACCCTAATTTTTGGAGAGAATGAAAAGTTCTTCTTGATTTTTCTATCATGTTTGCCTTTATAGGCTACACACTTTACATATAGCCCCTTGGGCTTCGCCAAATGGCACTTGTGCCATCGCATACCTTATGTGCTTATTTTTTTTTGCACATAAGGCATAGGGTTTACAAAATTTTGGCTTTCTGCCCATTTTTCATACATTTATTTCTAAAAAAATCCATTGAACAAATTTATTGCTTCATTCTTGGTATAGAGTCGGCCCCTTCCATTCTTGGTCTTGACTTGGGCTTGGTCCCACTTTGCTTGAGCTTGGACCCGTTTAGCTGAGGATTGACTGATTTTGACTTGGTCAACCGGGATGTAATTTTTGACTCCAACAAAGTACCTCCCATCAATAAATGCATACCACATATATGGGTCGTGTGCATGAAATTGATGGATCTTTTTTCGCGTGGATGTTAACTTGATTTGGTTCCCGTTTTGACGACGTGGAGGTCGATGCTGCCCTTTTCGCGACGTGGACGGTCGATATTTCCCTTTTAGTGACGTGGACGGTCGGTGCTTCCCTTTTCGCGACGTGGACGGTCGGTGCAGCCATTTTTGCGACGTGGACGGTCATTGGTGACATTTTAGCTATGTGGACGGTCGGTGCAGCCCTTTTTGCTACTTGGACGGTCGGTGCTGCCATTTTAGGGACGTGGACGGTCGGTGCTGCCCTTTTTGCGACTTGGACGGTCAGTGCTGCCCTTTTTACGACTTGGACGGTTGATAGTGCCATTTTAGCGACGTAGACGGTCGGTGCTGCCCTTTTTATGATGTGGACGGTCAGTACTGCCCTTTTCGCGACGTGGACGGTCGATACTTCCATTTTTACGACTTGGATGGTCGATGCTGCCCTTTTTGCGACTTGGACAGTCGTTACTGCCATTTTTGCGACTTGGACGGTCGGTGTTGCTCTTTTTGCGACTTGGATGGTCGATATGCCCTTTTTTCGACATGGACGGTCGATACTTGATTTGACTTGCTCCGCTTCTTGTGATGTTGGGATTGAAGTTTACCTGCTCCGCTTTTTGCGGTGTCAGGATTGATTTGTTTCTGAGATGGAGTTTGATTCCACCGATGAGGTGATTGGTTGACTTGTTTGATTTGATTTGTTTTGGGAGTTCCCTACCCGCTCAGCGGGACTTTTGAGCTTAGAAGTGCTGCCGGGTGGGATGTTGATTTGATTTGTTTGATTTCTATCTTATTTGGCGGGACATTTGAATTTGAGAGGAATTTGGAATTTGTTTAGCATCAGCATTGTTGTCCTGGAATAATACCAAGAGCAACTCATCATTTTCCCTGGGATGACTTGCGATTTGGTTTTGGGTCGATATCAGCACTGCTAACAATGAAGCGTAGTGCCATGAGCAACTCATCATTTCCCGTTGTGAAAACTTGGGATTTGGGTTTTGGGTCGGCATCAGCGCTGCTAACACTGAAACGTAATACCAGGAGCGACTCATCATTTACCGTTGCCAGTTGGGCAACGATAGCTTAAGAGACAGGTTTAGATCCCTATCACCTAATGCTTTTCAATTTTATGAGCCGTAAGGGTCTCATAAAAGAATTTTCTCCCCATAAGTCGAGAGGATCTTGCAGGTGTATTTTCTCCCTAGGAATCATGGGGATTCCTAAGTGTGTTGGTCTTTTGTGAGTCGTAAGGATCTCATGCAGGGATTTTCTCCTCACAAGGTCGAGAGGACTTTGCGAGTGTATTTTCTCTCTTTTCACGAGTTTACGCCCTTTCGGGTTTTCACAAACTCGTCGGCAGTCCTGCTGTTTTTTACTCACGAATCCCTTCCAGGTTTTCATCCGTGCCCGTTTTTCATGTGGACATACCCTTTTTTTCTTTCTTTTTTTTTACATTGGTGGAGCTTCATCGCTGGTAGGACTTTAAATATAGTCTCACCGGTAGGACTTGGGAGAGATAGGGATCGTTTATGCCTGTGGATTGTATACGGTTTTACAGGATGTATGATCCGGACCGTAGGGCCGGTGTGCTCAATTCGTCTACGACTGAGAGCATTCATGCATAGTATTTCTTGAGATATCGGCCATTGATGGGTGGCATGGGTCTTTCTCTCTCGGCATTTATTAGTTAGTAGGATCCTCCGTCGAACACTTTCTCGATGACGTATGGCCCTTCCTAATTTGGCTCGAATTTTCCCTTGGCATATCGATAGGGGATGATCGCTCTTTTGAGAACCAACACCAATTCGCCTTTCTTGAAAGCACGTAAGCGGGTCGTCTTCTCATAGGTCCGTGACATTTGGGCTCGGTACAGCTCCAGATTTTACTATACTGTGAGCCTCTTTTCTTTGAGGGTGTCAAGTTCTTTAAGCCGAAGGAGAACATTTTCCTCCTCCGTCAAATTTTGCTAGACGGCCATCCTGAGGCTTGGAACTTCGATTTTGAAGGAGAAGATCACCTCCACTCCAAAGAGTAATGAGTATGGAGTGGACTGAGTTGGAGTGCAGTGCATAGTACGATATGCCCACAATGCCTCGTGAAGTTTGAGATTCCAGTCTCTATTTTTGGCTGAAGCATTTTTCCTCAGGAGCTTATATAGAGTTTTATTGAAGGCTTTGGTTAGCCCATTGGCCCATGGATTATAGATCGAAGAATATCTCCAGTCTATTTTATACTGAGTAGCGAACCTCGAGACTTTGAAGCTCTTGAAAGAAGGCCCGTTGTCCGAAATGATTCTTCTAGGTGTACTGAAGCGGTATAGAATATTATGCCGGAAGAATGTCAGAATATCTTCTGTCTTAACTTCTTTTAGCGGGACAGTTTCAGCCTATCTAGCGAAGTAGTCACTTGCGGCCAATATGAACCGATGGCCTTTAGATGACGGAGGATCAATTGGACCAACTATGTCGGTGCCCCAAACTTCGAAGAGCCGTGACGCCACCGTTGGATGCAACGAATTGGGGTGCTTGTGAATGAAGTCACCGTGAATTTGGCAGAGATAATATTTCTTCGCATGCTCTTTGCAATCCCTTATCATGGTAGGCTAGTAATACCCAAGCCATTTGATTTGAAGCCGCATTTTAGGGCCAGATTGGTGAGCTCCACAAACGCCCGAGTGAACTTCTTTTATGACTTTTTGGGCTTCGGCCGATGACAGACACCTAAGCTAGAGTTGTTCCTATGATCTGCGGTATAGCGTATTATTTACAAACACATATCGGAGGGCTCTTTTCTTCAACTGAACCCTTATAGATTTTTCTTCGGGCAGTTTGTTGTATCGGAGGTACTCTATGAAGAGTTCTCTCCAATCGGGCTCGCCTTGAATGATTAGAGCTTCTTCGGCAGGATTGCTCTTTTGTTCCGCACTTTCCTCTTCTCGTATAGAGACTGGAGGAAGAATTTGCCGGCTCCTGACTGTGATAAGAATTTCATCCATGTAGGGATCATCCAGCTCTTTGGCTAGGCGAGTGAGTACGTCGGATTTTCCGTTCAACGCCCTAAGGACTCTCATTAGCTCAATGTGAGTGAACTATTTTGTGAGTTCCACCACTCAACTTCTGTATCGAGCTAATTCGAGCTTATATATCTTGTAGTCGTCGCTCACCTGGTTGACGATAAGCTAAGAGTCACCATAAACCCGTAGCCGAAGAATTTTCATTTCTATGGCGAGCTCCAGACCAGTTATCAGAGGTTCGTACTCAGCTTCGTTGTTTGTGCGAGTTTCGGTAAGAGCAAAGGAACGTCGTAGGGTTCCTCCTGTTGGCATGACGAATACCAATCCTATCCCTGCTTTTATCTCCGGGACGCTTGATTTGCTGGTAGTCCTTATTGATAAGGCTCCATCGAAGTAAAGCTCCCAACATGGCTCGTCATTCTCGAGGTGCAGCACTTGTTCGTCGGGTAACTCGCAATTGAGCGGTGACCCTTCTGGTATGGGATAAGCAGCAAGGAAGTCAGCAAGGACTTGCACTTTTACTGCTTTCTGAGGAGTATAGATTATGTCGAATTCAAGCAGCATGACAGCCCATCTCGCCATTCTACCGGCTAGGCTTGCTTTGGTCATTAAGTGTTTGAGCGGGTCGACCTTGGAGATCATCATAACCTGATGAGCGAGGAGATAATGCCTCAGCTTCTTCACAGCGAATATCAGAGCAATGCATTGCTTTTTGATCGGTGAATAGTTGTGTTCCGCTCCGACTAAAGTTTGACTGAGATAGTAAAGGGCATTTTCTTTTCCCTCCTCGTTATTCTAGGCAAGGAGCGCACCGAGTGACTCATCTAGTGCGGCAGTATAGGGAATCAACGGTTTATTTGGAATAGGAGCAGCAAGCACTGGAGGGTGCTACAGGTACTGTTTGATACTTTCGAACGTTTCTTGACATTCGACATCCCAGACAAAGGGAGCTCCCTTCTTCATGAGCTTTGAGAAAGGCCGACATCTTCCTGATAGGTTCAAGATGAATCTTCGTATGTAAGCGAGTTTGCCTTGAAAGGATCTTAGCTGCGTCAAATTATTCGGAGGAGACATCTCCATGATAGCCTTTATCTTTGATGGGTCAATTTCGATCCCCCGATGTCGGACTATGAAGCCCAAGAATTTTCCCGACGACACGCCAAAAGCGCATTTCAGAGGATTCATCTTCAGATCCTATTCCCCCATTCAGGTGAAAGCGTTCCTGAGATCTCGAATGCGATCATCCTTGGCTTTTGTCTTGACGACCAAATCATCAACATAATATTAGACAACCTTATGGATTAAGTCATCAAAGATTTTGGTTATTGCCATTTGATATGTGGCACCCGCATTCTTCAGTCCGAACATCATCACCTTGTAGCAGTATATCCCGATCGGGGTTCGAAACAATGTGTGTTTCTCATCCTCGGGCGACATGTTGATCTGATTATATCCAGATGAGCCATCTATGAAGGTGAACAGCTCATAATTTGAGGTATCGTCGACCATCATTTTCATGACCGGTAGTGGGAAATCATCTTTAGGACATGCCTTGTTAAGGTCTCTGAAATCGACGCAGACTCGGATCTGCCAATTCTTCTTTTTCACTGGGATACATGCGATCCAATCCATATATTTCTCTTCTCTGATGAAACCGGCATCGATGAGTTTCTTAGTTTTCTCGATGACCTTTTCTTCCAGTTCTCTTCTCATTCTTCGAGGAGCTTTTTTGACTGGCTTGGCATCAGGAGATATAGCCAGCTTATGCACGACCACATCCAGGGAGAGGCCAGGCATTTTTTTGCACATCCACGCGAAGCAGTCGACGAACTCATGCAGTAGGGCAATTATCTACTCTTTCATTTCATCTGACAAGTGTGAGCTGATGTAGGTCGGCCTTAGATTATCGGGCGTTCCCAAATCAACCTCGGTTAGCTCATCGAACGTTGCTTGTCCTCTATCTTCGAACTCTTGAGGGGCTTCTTCTAACTCGGCTAGCTCATCTTCATCATTTGACTCTTCGCTGGATTCACCAATATGGATCATGTAGCATGCCTTGATGTTAGGTTGAATGAAAACTATACCCTATCTATCCGGGATTTGTCCATTGATGAGTGCTCGGACCTGAGGCGGGTGCCACAACCCCTTATAAAACTTCACTTCGGAGTCCGTTTGATATATCCCACATCCGCACTTTTTAAAATATTCCCGCATCTCGGGCGCATAATATTTAGGGTTTAGGACGGCTCTTATGCCTCTTTCATAGGGAAAGCACGTGATAAACAAATCGTCTCGATGCACGACAGTATTTCACCCATAAAACAGGATGCTCTTCTGTCCACTCTTTCTTCCGGGAATGTAGAAAGTCTTTGGCTGGTCCACGGTGGAGACTGACAATGCATCGAGCTCTTTTCACATCTGCTCCGACACCCTTGTGATGGCTAGGGACCCTTCCATAACTTCGAATGTCTCTCTTAGCTTCGCTTTTTGCACGACAGCCCGATTTGCACAGCTGTTGCAAGACCGATCCTCTTCTTATGATTCTTTAGTGTCACTGCCTAAACGAGGGCGAATTTTGCTACCGGATGAGCTTTCAATATCAGATTCGTCCGTATCGCTACCGAAATGAAGGCGAGTTTTACGGAAGGACAGACTTCCAGCGTCGGACTCATCGGTGTCACTTCCGAAATGCGGACGCACATTGGGGTTTTTGCTTTTGAAAGTGACATCCAGCTCAGATTTTCTTTTGAGTTTCGGGGCCGTTCAATCTTTGGTCAGTTGCGGCTCAGCACTTTGGAGGTTCACAAAGTACCGAGAATCTTCGTACCATACTTCATACACACCGAATGGCTGGATGTCCCCGTCAATGCGTCTTTCTTTGCCGTTTTAGGTATACTTCATGCACTGATGGAGAGTTGACGGAACGATGCCATAATCTTGAAGCCACGATCTTCCCAGGAGGATCTTATAGGACGTGTCGGCGTCGATTACGTATATCTTAGCTTCAGTTTGCAAGTCTCTAAACCTGATTGGCAAAGCTATGGATCCCAGAACTTGCTGGCAGTTTTGATTGAAGCCCTAGATGATAATCCTCTCCCTTGACAGGTGTCGGATGTCCATTGATAAACTTTTTAAAGTCCGCAAGTTCATGATGTCACTGAGGACCCCGGATCAATCAACATGCAATTAATCCGATCTCTGTCGTTGTACCCTATCACGTAAAGCGATCGGTTGTGCTCAGCTATTCCCAGTAACAGGTCTTCATCCTTAAATGTGATTGCGGCTGTATGCAGAGTGTATTCGGCCTCTTTCATATTAATTTCCGCAAAGCGAGTCTGGTAATGCTCAGGGTTTTGTAGAGCATGAATGAGAATATCTCTGAGATCCTTAGACAGGACCAGAGGATCATAGATGCTTAAGAGAGACGGAAGCTTCCGGAGATGAGCCAAGACATTATAGTTTACTGGGGAAGGACTCGAGTCTTCATGAGCAAGCTCTCAGCCATCTTCTTCATTAGTGACTTGTTTTTCCTTCCCTTTTGGAGCGTTACCTTGATTTGGCGGTAGAGCTTTGCCGCTTCTGAGCTTGATTTTTTTGGTCTTCGTGGCGAGCTCCTCGTCCTCTTCAGAAAAACAAAGTTCTTCCTCAGAGTCGCTACCAAGGTGGACGACATAGCATGTCATTATAGGGATCTCTTCATCGGAGTCTTCTTCTGACTACTCCAGAATCTCAACCGCTTCTACGGGGAAGTACTCTTTCAATTGAATTAGAGTTCTTTCCTTTTATTCATAGTCTTCAAGGGAACCAATATATTTTTGAATGGTCGATCTCCCTGCAGACTCTTTTTCACGTCGAGCTGCACTTTTCTTCTTCTTGAGCTTTTTAGATTTTTAGCCTAATTGAGCCGAAGTGGTAGTGGGAACGGTGGGTTCCTTCTACCCCTCCCATTCTATTCTAGGCTCTTTCTGAAGTAGCTTTAGTATCTTCTTCATCTTTTTGGACATGTGCATGGTCCATGGAGGTTGCGGTGAGTCGGATTCATTTCTCTGGGCAGCGGATTCAATTATCTGCTCGCAAAAGGCTTCAGTTTCTATCTGTATAAAGATGGTGGTTGCAGCTTGGTTGTTCACTAACATATTCTTGGATAGCTCGATCTCTCCGGTATTATATTGCTTTTCGAACCAATCTTTGAAAATGTAGCAATCCTCGATCGCATGACTCACTACTTTGTGGTACGGGCAATATAGAGGATTGTCGATCATTTTTGCTTCGTGAGGTTTCTTCGGCTCCGGAAATTATAGACCGTTGTTCAGGGTATCCTTAAATATCTTGTGGACCTTGTCCCTCGTGAAAGAGTAGACTTTGTTTTTTTTCTCTTCTAGGGAAGGCCCTTCTCCTCCTAGCACTGGCTTTTGGGCCCGGTATGTTTTTGACCCGCCCACCATTCTCTTATCTTCACTGTCAGGCGCATTGAATGTGTTGGTCTTATTAGAGCTTCCACTTTTACAGTTGTCGTCTTTTCTGCTCTTCCAAGACTTGTCATTCTGAGAGTTCACGGTAGACTCTTTCTTAGAGCGTTCCAACATTTGCACTCTCTTGATCAGCTCTTGAAATGTCTTGAGGCCTGCTATACATAAGAACGGGACCATCCAATTGCTGAGGTTCCTAATGAGAAGGTTGACGGACTGGTCCTGCTCTAGCGGTGGTTCGCACTTGACAGTGAGGTTGCGCCATCGGGCAATAAAGTCCGTTTTGCTTTCGTTTTTCCCCGGCTTAGTTCTCATGAGGTCAACAATGGAGATTTTGTCACTAACGCTCATGAATCTTTGCCGAAACAGAGACTCAATTTGGGCGAAAATAGTGACGGACCCGTTTGGTATACTTGCGTACCAATCAAAAGCGACACCAATCAGGCTGTTGACAAACTGACGAAGAAGGAGTGCATCATTGCCCTCTGTATTTCCTCACGATGCTTTAAAGTGGGCGACGTGCTGATTTGCGTTTCCCGTCCCGTTAAATCTTTCGAACTTGAGAATGACGTAGCCGCTCGGGAACTTGATCAGATCGTACTGTGTGAGATATGGCCGCCCACTACTGCCAATTTCTTCCTGAGCTTCGGCTTCGACCACCAATGTTTTAACCTTATTGGTGATCAAATCCATTATCCGATCTTTTGTTAGCGGGATAGTGCTATCTAGGGCTAAGGCGTCCCTAGAAGAAGAATGTGGCCGGCTTTCGTGTGGCTCACCCAATCTTGGACCTAAAAAGACAGGCATCGGTTGCTTCGGGTTGTCATTACCTAGCTCATGAGTTGAGACATGTGCCTAATTGGAAGGTGCCCGAACAATTTGAACCGTGAGCTGCATCACAACATTCATCAGGTCATCAATTTTTGAGTAGAGCTTGGCCATCTCTTTATCTTTGCTCCTGAGCTATTTTTGAAGCACTTGATGCAGCTCTTGCTCTGTGGTCCTGGGGTGAAAAGTCGGCTCTTTCTCGCTGTCCGAGCTTGAATCCACATGGACTGAGGGATCCTTCTGCCTATCGGCCTCATCGAGAGGGTTTTCATCGTCCAGCAGAGGTGATTGATCTTGGGAAATAGCAACCACATTCAAGCCATATTGGATTTGGGATGTGGTGGCCCCATTCTTGCTTTTGCTACGTAAGTTGTCGCTGGGACGCGCGCCCGCCATATAGACCATATGGATAACATACCTAGCAGTGTTTTCATTATTGGCAGCTGATTTTGCGGACTGATGTCGTGGCCCTTCTTTTTCGATAACAGCCAAACGACTAAAGGCGGCTGGCCTGACCGGGTTCTTAAATGGTGCTGGTGCTTCCTTTTTGGCTTTGCCCCGCTGTTTTCGCGCGGCACGGAGTGCCTGATAGACTCTTGAAGAGACGGTGTCATGCTTTCTCTGTTGGGGCTGGGATACGCCTCTTTGCAGCATCATTCGGACAGTTGTCTTCCTGATTCTGGCGGTCATGGCATTTTTCTGAACCCACTTCAGAGGTTCAAAAGAATTGCTGACTTTTACGGCCGACTTAGCCATCGTTGCAGGGTGACCTTGCGCTTGGAACCTCACAAGATTCCATTTTGCCGGAGTCCTGGCCCTCTTATTGGCTTGATACCTGAGCCGCTTCTTTCTCAACCTTTCTGTTTTGAGCACTTGGCTGGCTACAGCTCTTTGGGACGCCACCGTAGACCGGGCAATGGAGGGCTTTGGAGATACGCCTGATTGTGCACTTGTTGGAGTTGTTACCTGAGCTCGTCCGCAACATTTGATGATATCCTTTGTACCGAAAGTCTTGCCCCCAGCTGGAGCACCAGAGAGTCGTTCGGACACCGTCTTAAGTTTGGGTTGTGGTGCCTTAGCGATCACAACGTTCGGCCTCTTTCCCCTTAAGATCGACTTGGCCACCTGGTTTTCCGGGATTTCTGCCAGATGAGCGCTTTAGGCAGGGTAGATGATGAAGGAACCAAATTGGCGGGGTGACTCCTCCCATTGCCAGCTGAGACTTGCAGGGAGAACCACGCGGGCATTGATTTTGACCACGTAGGGAATCAAATTTGCGTCAGAAAAGAAGCTCGTCTTGGGAGACATGATTGCTGAGTTCAAGATTATGACTGAAAACTTTTTAACCTGTACACACAAAAAATGACTTTAGTACTGGCATTCGATATATATGTTGATTGAGTTTGTATGAACATTTAACTCGAAATATAGGAGGAGAGTAAAGGTCCCACCGGGCGTGTCACAATCTGTAGGGCGTTTTTCGTCACCGCATTGAGATGGGAATGCTCGTGCTTTTCAGGCATGTACAGATTCCCCCGCTTGGGGAAGGACGGGGTTTATTGATTGTGGGGATCTGAATCTCTGGCAGTCGTGAACTAAGCTGTCGTTGATTACTACTCGCTTTTGAAGCGAGGGAACCTCCGATTGACGGGTCAAACTGGTCATGCGAACTTAATATGCCATGTGCGTGTGTTGTGTTTTCTAACAAGAGATGTACTTTTAGTGGGAAGTGTATGGAAAAATGAGGGGTGAGTAGCGATCTAAAGACATGTGGGTACTGGGCGCCCGCGGGCCACATGCAAGACGCATGGGTACTGGACGCCCGCGAGCCACGTGCAAGACGCATGGGTGCTGGGCGCCTGTACCTCACACGCCCAGCATGTGGGCGCTAGGGCCAGCGCCTCACACGCCTGGTGCGTGGGCGCTGGGCGTCCGCGGGCCATGTGCAAGGCGCATGAGCGCTGGGCGCCAGCGCCTCACGCGTCCGACATGTGGGCGCCTGCAGAAAAAGGAGCTTACCTCCGGAATTTGGAGTTAAACTCCCAAAAGAATTTTTATTTATTTATTTTATTTTTATTATGGAGTTCAACTCTAAAAGAATTTTTATTATGGAGTTAAACTCCAAAAAGTTTTAATAAATGGAGTTGAACTCCCAAAAATTTTCAGAGATGATCAAAAGGGACCCCTTTCTTCTCCTTTTTAGTCCTGGATCTTCTTCTGAGTCCTGGTTATTCCTAAAATGGGATTTTTGGATATGGGTCTCATTCTTTCTTCTCTCTGTTGGCTGGATCTTGGAGAAAAAAGGGGATGAGACTTAAAAATCTCCCATTTTAGAGATTTAATGAAAGATCCGAGTTCCCCTTCAAATGGTTTTATGGTGAAAAACTATTTCTTTTTGGAAAAGAAAGAGTTAAACTCTTAATTTAATTCAGAAAATAGAAGAAGGTTTAGAACCTTGAGGAAGGAGAAAGAGGCACAGAACCCGAACTTTTTGAGAGAATGAAAAGTTCTTCTTGATTTTTCCATCATGTTTGTCTTTATAGGCTACACATTTTAGATACAGCCCCTTGGGTTTCGCCAAATAGCACTTGTGCCACCCTATGTCTTATGTGCTTATTTTTTTTTGCACATAAGCCTTGGCGTTTGCAAATTTTGGCTTTGTGCCCATTTTTCATACATTTATTTCTAAAAAATTGCATTGAACTAATTTATTACTTCATTCTTGGCATGGAGCCAGCCCCTTCCATTCTTGAACTTGACTTGGGTTTTGGCCCACTTCGCTTGAGCTTAGGTCCACTTGGCTGGGGGTTGACTGGTTTTGATTTGGTCTACCGGTGTGTAATTTTTGACCCCAACAAACATATCACATGTTGTTACATCTCCCAAGCTCCTAGGACATGAGAACTACACGAGAAGTACAGAGAGAAGAAATGCACAAGAGTAAAGAGCACCATCAATATTGGGTTATTATTTCGAACACAACTTAGGTCTTTCTTAATTTACAATGTTCATTTATCATTAATGCGCCAGAAGTAATATTGGCCAAAACAAATCAGCATTTTCAAAAACAATTCACCAACACCTAACAAGAATATACGATTTCCCAAGCTCATACTGGAATAATTTTGTAGTATGTCAGAATCTTGTCATTTACAATTTCTTAGTGCACTTCACCTCGCAAGCCTCAGCTTTTCAGTAGCAATAATAAACTCTAAAATGCAATTTCTTATTTGTGTGGGCAACACAAATTTCCTCAACCTCCACCTCACCACGTTCTGATGTCCCTCTTGTTGAGTTTATCTCGTATTATCGATCTCTAGAAATTGAGCCGGTTCATGCTTGTTATAAGCCGTCTCATACATTCAGAGAAGAAATATAATTTCCAGGCACCTTATGAGCCGTCTCATCTAAGTGTTGAGCCGTCTCTTGGAGAAAGAGAAGAATTCATTATTCTAGGTAAGCTGTGAACCGGCTCAATAAGATGGTGAGCCGGCTCAAGAAGACGGTCAATGCTCGGGCCGAATTCTGGACTGTTTTAGGAAATCCTATTTCTATTCTATTTACCTTATACCATATATATTATTTTGTAACTCTAATTTGGAGAACCCTTTTGTTAATTAGAGAGAGAGAGAGAGAGAGAGAAAGAGGAGGCTAGGGTTTTGTGATGGATCTTGTGACAGTTTCATCCGCCATTGTAATCCTCCATATTTGTTCGATTAGTAAAATACTTCTCTTTCGCCCATGGTTTTTCCCTTAAGGGTTTTTGATTGTTAGAGATTTCGCGTGCCGTATTAAGTTTAAAGTTAACCGTAATCAAAACGGCGTCGCGTGTAGCTAGCCTTGATGAGTACGGGTCGTCCGCAGGGTGATGAAGCATTTTAAATTCTTGTTCTCACGAGCCGAAGGTCGTAACGGATCGATTCTAGCCTAAGTATTTGTATATGCAAAATATAAGCTTGTTAGGGATATAGATAGTGTCGTGTAAATTAGGCAAATCCGTATTCATTCTTTTGTGCTGAACTTGACTATTGAAACTAGAGTAATCGGCAACAACGTGGATTAGAATGCTTAAACACGGTATTAGTGAAATCCGGCTTATTGATCATTGTCTGTCCGTTCTTATCTCTTGACTTTAGCCTCCTGCCAAACCAAACGCAACCAGTCACGGCTAGGAATCACTGATACCTTGATAGGATAGGATGCCTAACGGAGCGCTTGCGTGAGAGTTGAGTAGAGATCAATTAGCAAATATCGGGCAAAAGAAATGAGCAAAAAAACCTTAACTTACATAACCAATCTCTTTCCCTAACAATATCACTATTCACAAACCATCAAAACAACAAAAGAAAGTGCAAAAGAGATGACATAAAAGGAATAACACAACATTGCAGGTAAGTAAATGTCATGAAATTAAATTATAAGGAAAGAAATAGAAATACTAAGAACCCAAGAGCACAAATGAAAGCTTCATTAATTTCAAATTGATAATGCAGATCATGAGTTCAATAACCAAAACCTAAATTTGCAAGCTCAATGAAAATATTGCAAGATCAAGAGAAGGAAAGGAACTCAAGGTAAACTAACTATTATGTATAAGAACTAAAATAAAATTACAAAATGGAATGAAGTATCAAAGTATTGCCCAAAGTATATCCCTTTCCTTGCTCTCTGTTCTGGTTTATATAGGCATATCATCAGAATAAACAAATAATAAAATAAGGATGATGTGACAACATTTAATAACCATAAGAAAGATGGGGCATTTTGGACAAGGTGGGGCCGGCGACGCCGACATATTTGAATATCTCGCCGGCTAAGTGTTGAACTTTGGGTCTCGTATTTGTGTGGTGATCCTATGTGCTCTCCATGGTGTCACTGGTAATATTTGATTTCTCTATATAAGCTTGGGTTTCACTCAGTAGATTTTGGAGGGAAAATATAAATTTAAATCACATTACAACTTTTCATTCACTCATGACCCATGCCCACTTGCCTCTCCACTTGCACAAGTCATAATTTATATATGCCCACTTGTGCTAGGCAGCCCACCGAGGTTCATGCATCACAATTTGTTCACAATTTGAATTGTTGCATTTGTCTTGATAAAAATGTGTACACTTGCATGTTGCAAAAAAGTAACTATTTGAATATAGATAGGTTTTCTGTTCCGGCTGTAGTGTCGGCTCACAAATATCGTATCCGTGCATTTGAGTGTGTTTCCAGTATTTTTTCACGAATACTTGTAATCTGTATTTATTAAGCAGACACGGGTTAATAGTACCGATATATTAAAAAAATGATAATGAATGAGCGGTATTGAAATGCAGTTTTTCGTGATGAACAAATACCCCCAAACTTATCTTTTGCTCTTCCCAAGCAAAACAAAATCCTAACCTCACTTTCACAGGGAACGCGATTGCACTGAGCCCGTGCAACAATCCGTTAAACCTCTAGGTGTCCCTAGTAGGAGGAGTTTTGTCTCCTGAGGGATTTTCAGCGGATTACACCCACAAAATCACGTCAAGTTAGTTTTGCGAAATAACCGTTGATTCTAACCCTAGGATTTAATATGAAAGATAGAAATTTTATTATTCTAAGTTAGAAATATCGAACCATAATTTTTTACACCTCACTTCTTATTTAACTTAAAATTCTATACGTCTTTACGTGCGGTCCAAAAAAAGTTCGATAAAAGTCAGCATGTCACGAAATAAAGACCAGATAAAACTTTAAAAGGATCACACAAGTTTATAAAGAGTTAAGTTTTTCTCAAGTTTCGTTTTCCAGCTAAGTTTCAAATTCATAATTTCTATTTTCCTTAACAGGAAACTAGGTCTTATTCTTCACTCCACCCTTTTCTTGTTTTAGTATCATACACACCTTCATGAACGTGGAATAGTCTTTATCATAGGATAAAACCTTCATATCTCCGTTAAAAATATATTTTTTATAAAAACTTGTTTTATGTCAAGATTATTCTCACACAAAGAACCGTTAGGAATTTTAACTTGGAGAGAACACTTGCTTGACTTTGTTTTAATATGTACTTTCTAGGTTTCATAGCAAACTTTGGGCCAATGCACCCAAACCAGTCGGTTTTAGGGTATTAGATGTGGAGACACCCCGACGGACTTAATTACCCAAGTTACCCAGGCCCTAAAATAAAAAGACTTATTTTGGCATAAAAATCATAAAAATTCAATGCGAACGGAGATATAACCGATTGTTCAATTTTTTTCAGGATATAAGACGTGTTTGTGTGGATCAAATGTGTAATCACTCCAATCAAGTTCCAGATGGGTTATTTTTTAGACTTGGTTCCTATTAAAACTTCAATAATATCCTTTCATATCTACTTCACTTTATAAACTATTCTTGATATTACTTATTTCAGAACAAACTTACTTGATCCTCGAAAAATAGTTTATCAATTTTAAAAGTTTTAAGACATATCAGACTTGTCGTCTTATTTTCAAAACTCACGATATTTATAGTGTGATGCAAAGACGTATATTAGCTACGGTTAAACTCAAAGGAGGGTTATCTTTCAGGTTTTCAAAATCTAAAAATAGAATTTAGTTGTTCCTATCTCATTAAACAAAACCGTCGGAATATCGAATCTAAGTTCTCCCACTAGTTAACTTGACAACAAAGCTTTTATGTATTTTGGAAAATTTTCTGATTTTTATGAGTTTTCGAATATGTAAGCAAATGCAGAATATACAAATGAATGCGAAAGATAGAAATGCTTACCGAGCATACCCAAAACTTAAACTTGACAGTGTCCTTACTGTCATGCTTCACCAAAGGGGTCAAAATTGTCGGTGCTCCCTATTTTTTTTTGTATAAAAGAAAAAGCAAACAAAATATATATACACAAAATGCCCCCCCTAAAACTTAAGTGAAACAATATTTCCACTGTTTAATCGTTAAAGTTCAGAGTTAGGGGGGAAGAACAGTATCAATCTATATAAGGCCTTACACAGACCAAAAGTTAACACCAACCATTCAAAAATTTTATCGTGATAATGCCCAGGTTGGTGGAACAATACGTAGAGGAAGGAAATGAAGAATACACCAGACCGTGTGTGGATGGAAGCAGGATATGGTCTCGGTATAGAAGATGAACGGCGGAGAGGAAAAAGAAATGGAATACGAACTTGAGGGTGGAAATGGAGTGAATAAATTAGTACAATTTGTAATGATCGAAGTGAAAAAATGGATTGTACTAATCTATCAACATGTCGAGAAATTGGGTCAAACCTCTCAAGATTCGTGAGAAAACATGGGTCGACCGAACTTAGTGAACCAGACGTAGGAAATGATGATGATACGATGGCTTGCAAAGTGGGAATGACGGAAAGGATAGAGGAAAGTGATTGAGAAACGGTATCGGTTAAACGTTCAGGAAGATGTACACAGTCAATGAAAGGAACGGGATGAATTAGAAAATCTGACTCATCTAATAAAACTGGTTCATCCTCAATGCTTTTCTCAAGATTCTCCTCAAAATTCAGCCCATCCATGCATTTATCATCCTCAATATCTAGACGCATATGGAGTTCGGGAAAGACAGTTAATGGTTCGGGATGATGCCCACATGAAAGTGAAAGGACTTGATGAATTGGTGAGAAAAACTAATCCAAAACTGTGGGTTCAACATCTAAGATATTCCCAGCGTCGATATCCTAAATCAAGTGAAAGTTAAATTTCTCAGATACCTCATCAAAAGCATGGATTTCAATCAATTGTGGTTCTAGAGTGGAGGTGTAGAGATCAACGGGATTGACATTGGTTTCACTTGTAATGGACCCTTCACAATCGGGTAAATCAAATATTACAAAGTCATACAACTCATCAAATATTCTATCTTCAATTGGGACACTTGATAGACTTTCGAAACCGGAGTTGTGGAATTCAATTTGGAACGGGTAGGTTTGATTTGGAAGGGTGTACTGCTCACTCTCACCACGCAAATTCTCAATTTGTCCTATCATCTCATCATACATTGGAAAATTCGGAGCCAGTTGGAAACTAGCTGCCTGTTCGTTAGATTGTATGAGGGCGACCATGGACGTATTCAAATCCATCATCTATTGGCACGACGCTACCCGAAATTCTTCTAATGACTGTTCAAGACTAGACATGGGTTGTGAAGGGGTTTCAGTAAATGATTCAAACTCGTTTGGATACGTGAAACTCCCAAATGGTTGTTCAGAAGAAATGTCTAGAGAAGGTGTAAAAGTCGGGTAGAATTGATAGGAATCGAATGATTGGATAGGATTAGGATCAACATTATAATAAAAAGGTGATTAGAATCGTTGATCAAAAGAATTCGAAGTAGTGAAAGGAGTGAAAAATTAGTTACGGAATTGTTCAATTCCATCAGCAATGGACATGGGTTTCGGAGTCGCAACATGACTCTTAGAAGGGGTATCAACATGAGAAGGTGGGAGAGATTGAAACGGTTGATACGAAGTGGATTGCGGAGTCCAATTGTTTGTCCTAGACGCGTCTATCTGATCTCTCAATGAAATTTTGGGCATGGATGGATAGTTCGAAGTTCAGCTAAAATAAGAACCGTATGAAGTAATATCTGGTTGAGGGTACCAAAGTTCGGCAAGAGTTGGTCGATGTGGGGTACCCATGATATGAAAGAAGAAGAAAGAATGAAAGAGGTTGTGAGGTTTTTTTTTATGTTAGTTATTAACAAAAAAATGAAATATACATACAAAAGGTAAAGAAAAACAATCACGACACAAATACCACACACCTAATCGGTTTAGGGTTTACCTAGGTCAACTAGACCTGCTCAAGAAGTTGATTGTCAAAGTAAAACTGTGTCGAGAAATGGGACCAAGATATACTGATCACGAGGCCAGGTAAGTGCAGAGATAAGGGGAGTTTTTCCAACGTTTTCACGAAATTCCTTAATTAGAATAACCCTTTCTCTTTTGGTGGTTTCGCCGTGAACACTTTCCCAGAAATTCCGTGAACGATATACCGTTAAGCGGTGTTCTAAGTACAGTTAACTTCTCCTAATGAGAGCGAAGTCCTTAAAGGTTTAAAGTCTAGTTTCTTTTTAAAATTTGTGCGGGTAAACGTTATGCTCAATTTCGTGATTTGTGGGCCACGGAAAAAAGTGATGAAATCCTTTACCGTATGTTGTGGGGTTTGCTAGCCCTTAAGTCCGTATTAAAGAATGCAATGTGCAATTCAATGAAAAAGTTGCTCAAAATATCAAACAATTGTTTTTTTTTATATTTAAGCGCGGCGCTGCAATAAATACGGGTTAGTTCCTTTAGCGTTTAGTAGCGAATCTTGCAAAGAATCCTGCAAAAATAAAATAGTGGACGCGTCGGATTTGAGAAAGAAGGTGTTAGGAAATATGTACTGATGTGTTTTGGGTTAAGAAAACCCGTTGAATTGATTCCGATTAGCTTGAAAAGTTCACATACGCGGGTCAAACTACCCGGATCTTTGGCACTGTATTTCGCTATCACCCTAGCTTTGAATGTACATTTTGCTCCGCACGATCGCAGTTCGCAATTCCTTAAAATCTGCAAATGTCGGAAAAACGAATATTTAGTACAAAAAAATGATATGAGTGCCCAAACTCCTGCACACACAAAATTATAAAAATCAAACAATAAAATTGGGATGATAATAATAGAACATTAGAGTCTAGAACAAAATTTTGGAGCAAACGGAATTATAATGACCGGCGGCGCCGAGTATATGGAAGAAACCGCCGGTCCAAGTTTTGAATTGGGGCTCCAGTTGTCTTCTGTGCTCTTAGTGTTCTACTAGTGTCTTGATTTTATAGTTTAATTTTTTTTAATTAGTTTCAGAGTGCTAGCAGGTCAAATTTCCAAAGAACAAAAAGTTAGAAATGTCAATTTTCTTTGTTTTGGTTTTTTGATTTTTTTTTATTTTTAGTTTTGTTTTTAGAATAGTGTTAGTGATATAAACAAAATATACAGAGATTAACCCAAAATAACAAGAATAAAAACGTTATCGTCTCCCCGGCAACGGCGCCATTTTATTGTTAGAGATTTCGCGTGTCATATTAAGTTTAAAGTTAACCGCAATCAAGACGGCGTTGCGTGTAGCTAGCCGTGATGAGTACGGGTCGTCCGCAGGGAGATGGAGTGTTTTAAGTTCTTGTTCTCATGAGTTAAGTCGAAGGTCAGAACTGGTCGATTCTAGCCTAAGTGTTTGTATATGCAAAATATAAGCTTGTTAAGGATAGAGATAGGTTCGTGTAAGTTAAGGAAATCCTTACTCATTCGTTTGTGCCGAACTTGATTATTGAAGTTAGAGTAATTGGAAACAATGTGGATTATGGTGCTTAAGCACGGTATTAGTGAAATCCGGCTTATTGACCCTTGTCCGTCCGTTCTTATCTCTTGACTTTCGTCTCCTACCAAACCAAAAGCAACCGGTCACGGCTAGGGATCACCGATATCTTGGTAGGGTTGGGTGCCTAACGGAGCGCTTGCGTGAGGGTTGGGTGGAGTTCAATTAGCAAATATTGGGCAAAGAAAATAAGCAAAGAAAACCTTAGCTTACATGATCACTCTCTTTCCCTAACAATATCACTATTCGCAAACCATCAAAACAACAAAAGAAAGTGATAAAGAGATGACATAAAAGGAATAACACAACATTGCAAGTAAGTAAATGGCATGAAATTAAATTGCAAGTAAGGAAAGAAATAGAAATACTAAGAACCCAAAAGCACAAATGAAAGCTTCATTAATTTCAAATTGATGATAAAAAGCCATAAGTTCAATAACCAAAATCTAAACTTGCAAGCTTAATAAAGAGGTTGGAAGATCAGGAGAAGGTAAGGAACTCAAGGTAAACTAACTACTATGTACAAGAACTAAAACAAAATTACAAAATGGAAATGGAATGAAGTATCAAAGTATTGCCCAAAGTATATCCCTTTCCTTGCTCTCTGTTCTGGTTTATATAAGAATATCATCAGAATAAACAAACAATAAAATAAGGATGATGTGACAATATTTAATGACCAGAAGAAAGATGAGGCATTTTGGACAAGGTGGGGCCGGCGGCGCCGGCATATTTGAATATCTAGCCGACCAAGTGTTGAACTTTGGGGCTCGTATTTGTGTGGTGATCCTGTGTGCTCTCCATGGTCTCACTGGTAATATTTGATTTCTCTATATAAGCTTGGGTTTCACTCAGTAGATTTTGGAGGGGAAATATAAATTTAAATCACATCACAACTTTTCATTCACTCATGACTCATGCCCACTTGTCTCTCCACTTGCACAAGTCATGATTTATATGTGCTCACTTGTTGTAACACCCGAGCCCAATAATACTATGTATATTACTAGTTGAGGGTTGTGGTTTGCTCATTTCCAATTTTCCTGATTTTCTGGTGTTTATTGCTAAATTTTACCCGGTTAAGTCATTTTTGGCACATAACAAATTTTAACTCCGAAAGTGAAATTTGAGATGTCCATGTTGGCCTACTCGTCGCCACTAGTCGCGTGTTAGCATCCGCATGTCGAGATTCCGTTCCGTTTGGCCGAACGGGCAAGTTTGGGCGACTACGCGCGCGTGCAAGTGTCCGACTTGGGGGCATGCATTTTAATCATTAAACACCTATTTTCAAAATTTGGAACCCGCTTAAAATCTTATAATTTGAATTTGGAACTTTTGGGCGCAACCCGGGCGCGATTTGGAAATGTTTCATTTCGCGCCAAAAAGGGCCCGTTTCAATTTAATTTATATAACTAAATATATCTACGAATATTTTCCCAACTGTTGATTACTAAAATCCTCATCCTAATATTTTTCCCCACCTCGTGATCAGCCAATCACGAGGGCTGATTTGTGCGTGGGCCCCACCTATCCCATTTCCCTATCTCTCTCTCTCTCTTCCCTCAATCTATCTCAAATCTCTCTCTCTTTCCCTCAGTCTCTCTCTCTCATCCTCACGAATCTCTTTCTCTCTCTCTCTCTATCTCAACAACTCCCCCTCTCTCTTACTCTCTATATATTATCGCATGCACAGCCGCCTTCACCCCACGCGACCACGAGAAACCCCACGTTAACCCAAACCCTAGCATCGAGACCTCACCGACGACTCCCCGCGACTTCGCCGTCGCCGCCACCATCCCGTCGATCTCACAGCACCCTCCTCCTCTCGCTCTCCCGCTCTTCCCCGCACCTGCGCGCAGCCCGGCCTCGTCTCCATCCCCTCGCAACCTCACCGCCGACGTCGCCCATCGTCGTCGACGACCCCACGACCCCCTCTCACCCTACTCGACCCGACCTCATCGTCATTCCCTCCTCCCCTCGCCGGAAAAGCAAACCCGACCCTTCACCCAACGCCTGCACCTTCCCTGTTCGCTGAAAAAATGCGCCGGCGACCTCGTCGACGCCACCTCCGACCACCTCCCTTCCCTCTCGACCACCAGAGGCGACCACCACCCTCGCACTCGCTGCAGCACCCCTTTCCAGCGAACTCAAGATTGTTCCAGCCACCGTCTTCGCCGTCGCTGCCTCGCCGGCGATCCAGTGCCGTCGAGCCATCGTGTTTGCACCTTGTTTCTTCCCTCGAAGTCCCCTGGTCCGTGTGATCCTGCTGATCTCTGTTGGGACTCGATCCGTGGCCCGTGCTTCCGTATCACAGTTTCTGCCGACATCGCATCCGTGTTTCGGTTTGCGGAACCGCCGAGGCAAGTATCTGAATACTTGCTTAACATGCTACAACTTAACCATCATATTATAACCACACAACTAATATAATATCGATACCTGTTATAACTTAGAATTGCTAGCCACGATTATTCGTAACTTTAAATCAATGGAAACATTGCTCGCTTTAACCGGTCTGCTATTAATTCATACTTAACTAATCAAACCAAGTAGATCATCCCCACTTCATTGGTTAAAATCACTCCTGAGACAATTATTATGCTTAGTTCAAATTCATATAACTCCATTGTGTATACTATCGATATTGTTTCATCTTGTGGCTCTTGCACCTCAAAGGTGCGTGAACCGGATTATTATGAAAATACAAACATCACTGTGTTCTCATAGAATAATATTTGCTATTTACTGTTTCCTGCTACTGTTCATTATTTGTTACTATACCTGTCATCATCATATACCTGATTGCATTCCATATTGACCGATCTTGATACACCTGACTCATGTACTGATACAATGGACACAACACCCTGTACATATCGACTCTACCTGTTGAAAGTAACCTGATCTGTTACCTGATCTCATGCCTAATGCCGACAAACCTAACCATTCCTGCTGTCGATCCAGACAGACCTACCTTTACTTGACTTGCGTTGGCATTAGTCCTTGACTACTGAATACCTGACCTGACATACATAGCTTGGGGGTATGGGGAAATCAAAGGTGAAACCGACTTGTAACTCAACAGTTCGACACATTGTTCTGATCAGTCTTACGGGCTTGGCCAGCTCCGGAGTGTTAATGCTGACATCACTCATCTATCCTACTACCTTTTACTGCTTAGCGGCACGTCTCGGATTCAGCCCCGAGAATCATGACCGTGGTCCCGGGCACGCACGGGATACTATTGAGTTACATCGACGATTCATCAATTGGTTTCAAAGACTGTAGAGTAGAAAACCTGATAGGGCAGTTTAGTCACCTTTGCACTTTACCCTGCTTGTTACTTCTTATTACTGCTTATTTCATGTTCATGCTTGCATTGTTTATTACCATGTTTTTACTGTATACTTGATATCATGACGCGCTGACGTCTGGGTTTTGCATGGCCCAGATTCCGTGCCCTTGACGTCGACCAAGCAGGAGTACTTCAGCCAGCAGGCTGAACTGTGAGTTCTTGAGAGTTTAGTTTATTTATGTCATTTCATTTCCAGATGTGAGCCCGCATTATGGGACGTACTGTTTATTCATTGTATTGGATCATTAGCTTCCGCACTTATTGTTTATTGATTCTTGTTATATTGGATTTGGACATGTATTAGTTTAGTTTATTTTACTGTTCTTGATATCTTTACAACCGTAATGTGACTGTGGATGGATACTTCCTACCCACAGGTAGCATGGTTGGCTATGTCACGTGCCCAAATCTTGCGTACTCTGGGAAGCGGGGCGTGACACTTGTACTAGGCAGCCCACCAAGGTTCATGCATCACAATGCGTTCACACATTAAATTGTTGCATTTGTCTTGATAAAATCTGTACACTTGCATGTTGCAAAAATAAAACTCTTTGAATATAGATCGGTTTTTTGTTCCGGTTGCAGTGTCGGCTCACAAATGGCGTACCTGTGCATTTAAGTGTGTTTCCAATGTTTTGTCATGAATAGTTGTAATATGTATTTATTGAGCTGACACGGGTTAATAGTACCGATATATTGCAAAAATGATAATGAATGAGTGGTATTGAAATCCAGTTTTTCGTGATGAACAGTTTTCCACGTAAATCTTGTGTTTTTTGGTTTTTGCTCTATTTCTATTTCCTGTGGTTATTTGTTTGATTCTCTTTATCGTTTATTTATTACTTCGTGATCGTATTTGCCGCAATAAATTGGTATCAAAACTTTGTTGTGATTATTTGGGAGATTTGGTGTTTAGGGTTTTGTTTGCTTGAACCGTTAGGTCTTTTGATCTTACGATCTAGGTTTACGGTGGGTGATGATGCTTGTGTCCTCTCTCCATCTTCTTAGATTAACTGTCACACCTCGCTTCCTAAAATACGGAATACGAGGGTGACTAGCTCAGCCATGCTCCTACGATCAAGGAAAAATATTGCCACAATCACTCTTCAGCTTCTAGCATTATATTGTAATCAGTAAAACACAACACCGATGAAGAGAATGCGGTCACTAGAACTATCAGATGTATAAGAAACTGAGTACAATGGAAGTATACAAAAGGGCAACTAACCAGAGATATCAAAAGAAAAATACAACTGGTTCACTGGTCTGGATTTCCGCGGTCTTCTCGAGATTAGAAGGACCCACTTCTATCACTAAACATGTATACTCAGGTCGTCAGGACGATATAATAGCAATATTATGTTAATAATAATGAGACAAGAAATAAAGTTATAATGGTGGAGACAATAAATGCAGGTAATCGATATGTCAATAAACAATGCAATGTATGACTTGTGTCCCTATCGGTCTCTAAGTAAATTTTTTTGAAATCGAGTTTGTGCAAAGGAGTGATCATGTTTAACAAGGGTCCCGTATATACCCGAGACTACGGCCCACTGTTTCCCAGGACATAACCCTGTCAGCCAGACCGCTAGGTCCAAACCTAATATATATATATATATATATATATATATATATATATATATATATATATATATATAAGTCGCTGTTCGAATGATCATCCTCTAAATTGCTAGCCTCGCTAAATATAAGTTCCTTTCTATTGCGATTTTCCTTTTCCCCCCAGGTTTCACTATCTGTAAGTATGGGCTAGTTGTGTACAAATACGCACCAATAACACTGCTTTATTCAATATTCACTGTGTTGTTCACTATCACAAATCATTCACTTTTTATTGGCGTACTCGACACATCTAAACCGACACCATTCACGTTCGATAATGCATTATACACTGAGAATTAATCAGTGCACTCACTATTGTTAGAGGTATCGCAGTCAGTTAAATATGTGAATTATGCCGCTAAACAAATCATATGCAATACAAGTCATTACGCGTCTTAGGAGCTTAGAAAAATCACATTAAATTGTACGACCAGAATTAAGCAAAATGATACAAAATGGGTAAAAATTAAACTTGATCATAAATTCAACGAAATTGGTTTCAAGTCAATCGGGTTTCGGGTTTACGAATTACAGTCATTTCTTTTTAAGTGTTCTCTGCTGGAAATTCAGTTTCTGAACTGAAAGTGCATTTCGTAACACATTTTTCACCCTGTTGGGATCATAATTAGGCGATGATACAGTTGGATAATATTTAGGTTTATCATTTAGGTTTCTAACTCATCATACAGATCGATAATATCCGCTGTGTGCTGGGAGTTATGCATTATTTAAAATCGAGCGTTTTGTCCCTACTTGGGACTGCAGTATGTATTGATGTTTTAAAATATGATTAAAATAGCAAACGATGGTAAAACGAATGAAACTATCTCTAATAGTTAGCTAACTGTTCACACCATAATATTGCATTATTATATTCCCCATTCTTATTCGCTTTATAAATAAACAGGTGTTTTTGACGTATGTCTGCTACATATTACAGGTTACAGGTTCTTGGAGCGAAAACAGTGAAAAAAACAAAAGACGACACAAAAAAGGGACTTTGACCAACAAATAGAAGGATCTTAATCAAGCCTACACAAAAGATCAGTACAAGGCAACGCAAAGTCCAAGATTACAAAGCAAATGGTTAAAAGTCCACTGCAATTGTTCACTGGAGATCTGGAAGAAATAGAGAAGCCAAATTGAATAAATATCCAAAGAACCAAAAAGCCCAAGAAGCCCGGAATCAGTTCCAAAATTTCCAGACATAAAATTTTACCAAAACTTGGAGTCTACTTTGACTAGGTCTTCCTAAGGATATTTTGGTAAATGCAGACGTGCGAATCAATTGTAACCTAGGGTTTCTATGTCTTATAAATAGAAGCCCAAATCATTGTATTCTTTTCATGCCTCCCTATGCCTCTTTTTATCAATAAAATTTAGATTTCTTTTGGAGAGCATCGATGCCTCTTTTCATTTCAGAAATTCAGATCTGACAAGTCTTGTGTTGATATTTGGAGAGAGCCATCTGTAAAGTAAGTAGGTAATTTAAATTCTTACCCTACTTAATCTTTTATTCTCTACCCTAGGTAAATGTATTTTAATTCTCTAATGAGCGAGTAGTCTCCTCGCTTGTTAGGGTTAGATCTGGGGAAGGTTTGAGAGACGAAAATCTCTCATCCCCTTTCTTGCCCGTCATATATTTTCATAGGACTTCATGCATACATGCACATACCGCTCCCTACGGCACCCTATCCATCGAGGTAGCGGTGATACCGTAGTATAAAGGCCCGGTTGTGATGGTTTTCCAAGGAGGTTAGGGTAAGGATTTCTAAAGGAAGGACAAAAACCTAGAGGAAGAAATATCTTTCCAAATGGCTCTAATCCCTTTTATTAATAATTACCATAACACCTAATTAGATCTTCATATGGGTATAGAAAGCGGTGAGATTTATTGACTTTCCAAACTTAACCTAGACCTAACCCTAGCAAGACTTAGATATAGATTAATTCAGTTTTTAGATTAAATCAATCCGGCTCCCATCAGAATTAACTCGTTTGAGCGACTAGGAGATTCACAACATCCTTGTGGACCGACCCGTACTCACCGGCTAGCTACCAAGCGCCGCCGTTCTTGATTGCGGTTAATAGATAGTTTTTGAGATCCCAATCAAATGGCGCCGTTGCCGGGGATGGCGTAGTAATTTCCTTTTTGCAATTTCGGGTTAATCAAAATTCAAAAAATCATAAAAATCTGAAAAATCACAAAAAAATATAAAAATTCATCATTTTGTTATTTTGTGAAGGGTATCTTTGTTTGAATTTTGCAGGATCAACAATCACGTTCGGATCTGGAAATCTCCAGAGATCAAAACAGAAAATATCAAATCTGAACAAACAGAAGATCATAACAACTGAGGAATAGAAGAACTTTGGAGGACCGAGTTTACAAGGCAACCGCGGCGATCTGGTGCAAAAAAAAAAAAAGCGCCGGCGGCCCCATTCCGGCCGCGGAACCGCCGCGGGACACCCTTTCTGGCCGCGGCCTGGTCGATTCAGAGCGGAAAAAAAAGGGGCAGAAGCGCAGTTAAAAAAACTGTAAGTATTCTGATCTTCTCTTCTGCAAATCTCTGATATCTCTTCTGAAAAATCTCCTGCAGGATTTCTTTGCGCTTAAAAACCTTCCCCCTTCCAAATAACAAATCTTGTGCAGGATTCTTTGTGCGCGCTTAAAATAATAATTGATTGCAAGTGATCTTTTCTGATTTGCATATCCTTAATCTTTTTGCTAAAAATATCTTTCCAAATAAAGAGCAAGCGGAAAAAGGAAAATTTTAATTAGAAAACTTGCAAACCTTGAAATTCACAAAAAAGATTTGATTCCAAGTGATTTACTATTTTGCATATCTTTAATCGGATTTTAAGGGGCTTTTGACCAATTCAGATTGGGTGGGGATTTCATCACCCTTCCCAGGACCCCAGAAATCACATAAAGCATTTGCATTGACCAATCTTTAATTAAAAAATACTAGACTCAGCCCTAAGGACTTCGAGCTCAATAGGACAGAGGACTAGTTATAGGCATCGACCGTTTATCCTAACCTGATTTTGCGGTGTCTAGGCAAGTGTGTCTAAGGCAAGTGGTTACTTAATTAGGACCGCTACTTGTAGCGGGGAGCCTCCCACTTACCTGGCGCTTACCTGGCCGCAATTGGCGGTGAAGAGGCGGTTTGAGGTCCTATTTCTAGCCCTTTGGAACAGTTAGGAGCTGTCTAGCTGACCTAGGTGACCCTAGATCTAGGACTGATTGTGCATTTCTGGTTATTTGCATTTGTGTCTTAGCCCTTTATCGAAAATTTTTTGCAAAACAAATAAAAAAGAATAATAAGAAGTTTTTTAATAAAAAGACTTGCAACTTTTGTCGCTGAGAAATCCTTGCACCACCTACCTTCTTCATCTTCTCTTTCTTCTATCATGGGTACCCCACATCATAAATCTCTTGCCGAACTTTGGTATCCCGAATCTAATTTTGCGTCGTACGTTAATGTGTTCGGTCAATTTAAAGACGATCCCTCCGTGCCAAAAATTTCTTTGAAAGATCAAATAGAAGCGTCTAGAAGAAACAGTTCGACTTTGCAACCCACTTTGTGTCGACCAAGTAAACCTTTACCACCTTCATATGTTGATACCACTTTTTCAAGTCCTGCTGTAACTCCTAAACCAATGTCCATTGCTGAGCATATTGCTCAATCTCGTACCCGATCTTTCACCCCTTTCCACTCATCTAGTTCTAGGGATCCACAAGACTATTCACCTTTTTATCCACATGTTGATCCTATCCCTGTCCAACCACCCACTTCCTACCAGTCCTACCCGACTTTCCCACCGTCACTAGACACTGTTTCTACACAGCCTTTTGGGAGTTTCACATATCCAAACAATTTCGAATCTTTTACCGAAACCCCCTTACCACCCAAGTCTAGTTTGGAACAGTCGTTGGAGGCTTATATCTTAGCAACAAACAAAATGACTAGGAATGTGGAAGCGTCCGTGGCCGTCCTTATGCAACCTAGTGAAACGGTAGCTAGTTTCCCGCTAACTCCAAAATTTTCAATGTATAAGGAGGCAGTTGGACAGAGTGAGAATGTGAGAGGATTTCTGAATCATACCTACCCTTACCCAATTGAAGCCCACAACTCCGGTTTTCCATCGATTGTCCCAAATGATTCATCAGTTAAGGATAAAAATGAGTTGTGTGATTTTGTAGTGCTTGATTTGCTAAATTGTGAAGAATCCCTTTCGAGTGAAACCACACTTAATCATTTCGATCTTTACACCTCCACTCTAGAACCTAAATCGATAAATATCCATGCTTTTGATGAGGTGTCAGAAAAAATTGATTTTCACTTGATTGAGGATATAGACGCCGGGAATATTTCGGATGATGAACCTATCGATTTGATTGAACTTTTATGTCCAATTCATCATCCTGAGTCATTAGATGTTTCTCCCGAACCTCATATGCGTCTTGATTTTGATGATAATGGCATGGATAAGTTAAATATTGAGGAGAATTATGAGGATAGTATTGAGGAGAGTATTGAAGATAATATTGAGGTTGAACCATTTTTGTTTAATGTGTTGGATTTTCCAATTCATCCTCTTGCACCTTTGACTAAATCACCCTCCCTCCTTTCCATCATTCCGACCACGCAAAATATCACGCTTGAAGACTGTGAGCTTGAAAAATTTCTTTTTGAATCTGACACAGTTCTTACAGACGATTATGATTACGAGTGTTTCACTTTTTCGGACGATGTTGATGACTCACCGCCCGAGTTTGAGTCCTTTACATTTTCAGATGAGTTAGTTGAAACATCAGACTCGGTTGCTTACAGTCAGTTCGAACCATTGATGGAATCCTTCAAGTTCGAGACAGATTACTTAGGTGAGATTACGACTATCCCTAAATCACTCCTTTTCGTCCTTCCTATCATTCCGACCGTACAAGAGACCGTTACGCTTTCATCTCCTATACCAAGTTCGGCGTACCCATGCTTTCTTGCGAATCTTGAGGGATTTGACCCCATTTCTCGACGGGTTGATAGGTTAGCACAATCGCTTTTAACACATCGATCGTCACAAATTGTGCTAATTTATTCATTCGATTTACACCCTCAAGATCGTACTCCACTTCTTTCTCTTTTCCGCCATTCTTCTCCCCCACCGAGACCATATTCTACCTTTCTTCCCACACGGTCTAGGGTGCTTATCATTTCCTTTCTTTCCACTCCATTCTTTCACCAACTCGACCATTACAACGATAAGATTTTTGAATGGTTGGTGCTAACCTTTGGCTTGTGTAAGGCCAAGCTTAAGTTTGGGGGGAACCTTGTTGTATATATGTATATATATTTTTTGTTTTCTTTTTCTATAAAATTTTTTTTTTCAAAATATTAAAAAAATATTTTGTAAATAAATAAACATGAGAGTGCCGACATTTTGACCCTCTTGGTGTAGCATAATAGTGAGGACACTGTCAAGTTTAAGTTTGGGGGTATGCTCGGTACGTCTTTTTCCTTCACATTCATATGTATATTTTTGCATTTGCATATTTATTTGAAAACCCATAAAAATTGAAAAATTTTCAAAAATTATAAAAATTATTGTATTCAATTTTGGCTTATTTGACTAGAGTTTGACAGATAGGTTAACTAGCTAGGAACAACTAGATCTTAGACTTAGTAAATTAAAAACCCTAAAAATAACCTTCCTTAAAGTTTAACGGTAGAAAGTATATGTCTTTATAGTTTATTTAGAAATAGGCAAATTTTGAGTTCAGTTCTTGGGCTAAGTTGAAACAAAGGAAAAGTATTGATATTTTTATTAGAGTATGAGTTTGAAAAATAATTCCTAGCTTTAGTCTAGATTCTGAAAATGTATACCCTACAAATTGCACAATCACGCACCTTGAAACTTGAAATAGTAGAAGAGACCTTGAAATGCTCTTGTCTAAAGTCCTTAGTACGAAGAAAATAAAACTAGAAATACAAGTGTGAATAAAGAAAAAAAATGAAAACTGGTTTTTGTGATTACTTAAGGCTGTAAAAATAGAAAAATATTTAGCGAGGGTGCTTTATCACCTAGTGCCTTAGACCAATTGGTTTGGGAGTCACTGCTAAAGTCTTGGATGTTGCAAGACTAGGAATTACGCTTTAAAGTGCAAACGCATCTTGTAATCGGCTGTTGGTACCTCAAGAAATATTAACGGTCGCATGAAGGATGTGTAAGCAAAATTCAATTAAAAATTCACCAATTAAAAAGTTCTTTGGACAACGGACAAGAGTATGATTGCTTGATTTGAATTTCCAAGTGTAGGGGTGATATATACACACACGTGAGGATATTTGATTGGAGTTTAGATAAGAGATAGGAGTGAAGAATAGAACTTGTATCTTTAGTAAGAGTTGATAAAAATTCCTAAGTGGAAATGGAACCCTAGAAGGAAAACTTAAGAAATGCCGAAAGCTAAGTAAGTCTATAGAACATATATAATCTTAAGTTAAATGATGAGGAAGTGTGAAGAATATGAGTGGATAATTTACGAGTCGACAATAATAGAATTCCTTGTTAGAAAACCTAATTGGAGAACAAAAGTCGATAGGCCGAATTGATAGGATTTTATGGGTAGTATCCGCTGAAAACCCTCAGGAGACAACACTCCTCCTACTAGGGACACCTAGAGGTTTAACGGCTTGTTGCACGTGCTCAGTGCAATCGCGTTTCCCTGTGAAAGTGCGGTTAGGTTTTTGTAGAGAAAAAAATAAGCTTGCTCGAGGACGGGCAAAAGATAAGTTTGGGGGTATTTGCTCACACCATAATATTGCATTATTATATTCCCCATTCTTATTCGCGTTATAAATAAATAGGTGTTTTTGACGCATGTCTGCTACATATTACAGGTTACAGGTTCTTGGAGCGAAAACAGTGAAAAAGACAAAAGACGACACAAAAAAAGGACTTTGACCAACAAATAGAAGGATCTTAATCAAGCCTACACAAAAGATCAGTACAAGGCAACGCAAAGTCCAAGATTACAAAGCAAATGGTTAAAAGTCCACTGCAATTGTTCACTGGAGATCTGAAAGAAATAGAGAAGCCAAATTGAATAAATATCCAAAGAAATAAAAAGCCCAAGAAGCCCAGAATCAGTTCCAAAATTTCCAGACATAAAATTTTACCAAAGCTTGGAGTCTACTTTGACTAGGTCTTCCTAAGGATATTTTGGTAAATGCAGACGTGCGAATCAATTGTAACCTAGGGTTTCTATGTCTTATAAATAGAAGCCCAAATCATTGTATTCTTTTCATGCCTCCCTATGCCTCTTTTTATCAATAAAATTTAGATTTCTTTTGGAGAGTATCGATGCTTCTTTTCATTTCAGAAATTCAGATCTGACAAGTCTTGTGTTGATGCTTGGAGAGAGCCATCTGTAAAGTAAGTAGGTAATTTAAATTCTTGCCCTAGATAATTTTTCATTCTCTGCCCTAGTATAAATTTAATTCCTTGCCCTAGTTAGATAGTTAGATCTTTAATTCAATTGCCCTAGATTAATTTAGTTTTTTTAGATTTAATTAATCCATTCACACCGTTTGGAATTAACTCGTAAGAGCGATTAGGAAATTCACAACATCCCTGTGGACCGACCCGTATTCATCGGCTAGCTGCAAAGCGACGCCGTTCTTGATTGCGGTTAATAGATAGTTTTTGAGACAAATCACTAACAGATTAGTATTCGCAACGGTATAGGGTTCCGCATAATACCATTTTCACACAAAGTTGTAAAAGCATTTTATTTCAAGTGTCGACAAGCAGTGCTGCTCTGGACTGCAATCCAGAGCCGCATTCCCGAACAATTTTTGTCACCTCTTTAAAATAGAAACAAAATATAAATTATATAGGGTTCTAGGTTGTCGAGTAGGCTTCGATAAGAGCCCTCAAACACAACATTCCAGTATGTATCCAAATTTCTCTGATTTTCACAAGTTAGGTGTACGGGAAATTTCAGTTTTGGTGGATTTAAGTGGGAGTGACATTTCATGGTGTTAGGGTCCGTATTTTCGACTCAACTTATTTCATGTTATCCATTATCGCTAAAGTAATCCAGTAGACATAAGTTCCTCCATAATTGATTTGGTTTTCACATTGAGCACTTGACCGGTGTACACAAGTGACGATCTAACCCGATTAATTCATGAAAAACCTAAATTATATTCATATGATCATAAACGTAAGGTGGGTTCGATCCAATATGACTAAACATGATGACTCGAGGGATATGTGTTCAATTAAACTTATCGCTATAACGGAATTAATATATCTATGCACGATAACACACGTACGTATATACCTCTAATTATATAATATTATGATATAATTTATATAAACTATAGTAGCATGATTTACAAGTGAAGGGGCTTCCACTTGCCTTCGGTCGCTGATATATAAGCGACAAACGGTAGGGTTCGCCTCGACGCACGAGACGGTGACACGGAGCTAAGCACGGTGGCGACATGGTACTGGACACAGTGGCGGTGCGTTCGTGGTGTGATGGCGACATGGTACTAGATACGGAACGGGCACGAGTCGGGGCACGTAGTGGCACTGGTGCGAGCAAGGTACTGGACATGAAACGGGCTCGAGTCGGGGCACGTAGTGACACGCGGAGCAGTGGAGGAGGCGCTCAGGGCCAGCGGGTGATGGCGGAGGTCGGCGTTGAGCGGGAAAAGAGAGGAGGTCCGGTAGTGGCACGGCAGGGATGGCTACGACGCGGCGGCGAGTGGTGGTTGGGTGCAGAGCTGATGGTGGTGGGGATGATGGCGGGTGAGGAGCTTCGACTTGCTCGAAGGGATGAAAATGATGTGGTCAGTGATGAGGAGATGCTGGCGGGGTCACGGTTGAGGGGAGCTCGGGCGTTCGTTAACAACGAGAGGGGGCCCGATGGTGTGAGGAGGTCATGGGGGTGGCAATCAGCAAGGTTCGTCAGAGTTGTTGAGGTCGGTGGCGAGTGTCGCTGCACGGAGATGAGGGCGATGGTGATGGAGAAAGAAGGAGGTGCCGGTGAAGGAGGCAAGGCGCTGGTGGCTCAGTTGCGGGTGATGGAGTCGATGTAGAGGTGGTCGTGGCGGTGCTCAGGAGGCGCTGAGGTGAGCCGACGGTGGTGCTTGGGGACAAGGGGCTTGGCTTTGGAGGTAAGGTTCGCCGAGGCTAAGGGGCACAGTGGTCGGAAAGGTGCTCACAGCGGCAAGGGGGTCGAGCTTGGGGCTGTAGGGATGATGGTGGAATTGGTGGTGGTGTAGGAGCTCGCGGCAGTGCTGATGGGGGTTGCGGCTTGGAAGCTAGTAGTGAAGTGAGGGTGGTGAAGGGAGGAGCTCGTCGTGGCTAGAGGGGTTGTGATGTGGGGTCGGGAATGGAGTTGTGAGGGATGAAGAGTGAGAACAAGAGAAAGAGAGAGAGGCTGTGATTGAGAGATAGGGAGAGATGGGGAATTATTAGGATTAAGGGTAATTAATAGGATATAATGAGGAGATTGATTATGATTAATAAGGAATAAATGAGAGTAATGGGGAATCACTTGGGGGTTAATTGGAGTTGAGGGGATTTTCAGTTCGATTTGTGGGAATTGAAGTTTGAATTTTAAAAAAACATTAAAGGAGGAAGAGAGGGAGAGGCCGGCCAGAGGGTTTTTCTTGGGTATAGGTATTGTGGGCTGGGCCTAGAAAAAAAAGATGGGAAAGAATTGGGGAGTTTTATTTAGGGTTTAAATAGGTTAGGGGTAAAATTATTATAATTAGGTAAAATAATTATAGAAATTGGTTATAATAAAAGGTTAGGCTTAGGAAATTAATAAGTATGTTTTTAAAATGCAATATAATAACAATTTGTGATAAATCAACTTTATTAATAACAAGTAATAAAAATAACACAATTTGGCCAATGTGAGGAAATATAAAATGTATGTAAAATACAAAGAAATAAATTAGAATAAATAAAGTTTATTTAAATTCATATTTGACTATATAATAGGTACTGGGTATTGCATTAACTTTTTAGTTTGTATGTACTTAAGGTGTTTGTGGAAATTCTAATAGGTACTGGGTATTGCATTAACTTTTTAGTTTGTAAGTACTTAAGGTGTTTGTGGAAATTCCTAAGTGAATTTCAACTGGTTCTTTTGATCCCGCAACATGTCTTCAACGATTATGAAGTTCGATTGGATTATAAGGTTTTGTTTATGGAAAGTTCGTATGATTGTCATATTGACATAAAATAATTTGAAGAAGACGATTCTTGGAAAGGATTCAAGACCTTTCACTATGATGGAGGAAGCATGGGAGGAGTTGGATGAAAAGGTTTTCACGGCTATCCAATTGTGTTTGACAAACTAAGTTTTGCAAGAAGATCTAGCGAAGAAAAGGGCGGCTAGTTTGTGGTTGAAGTTAGAGGAGTTATATTCGAAAAATTCTCTCACAAATCGACTATTTTTGAAGCAGCGTCTCTACACATATCGTATTTCAGAAGGCTCTTTTATCAAATCTCACATTGATGAGTTTAATTTGATCATTACAGATCTGGATAAGATCGATATTAAGATTGATGATGAACATCAAGCACTTTTATTATTATGTTCTTTACCACCCTCTTATAAGAACTTTCGTGACACCATGGTCTATATATGAGATACTATCTCGATCAAGGATGTCAAAGAAAATTTGATAAAAAAAGGAGAAGATCAATAAGAAGCTAACTTCAAGCAAAGGCGATTTTCAATCTTCAGGATTATTTGTTCGAGGTTGAGCGAAGAAGAGAGATCTAGAAGGTAGAAAGAAGAATTCAAGGTCGAAGTTCAAGCATAAGAACTTGACCAGCAACTATTGCAAGAAGAAGGGGCACTTCAAACTCGATTGTTACAAATTGCAGAACAATCAGAAGCAGGAAGACAATCAGAAGGAGTTTTCAGCTGAAACTAGTATTACCAAAGGAGAAGGAGATCTACTTGGTTCTTGACAACGCACATCGTTCCAAGAATGAATAGATTATGGATTCAGATTGTTCCTACCACATGTGTCTCAATAGAGATTTACTCTCCACCTATGAGTCTGATAATGGTGGAGTGGTTTTGATGGGCAACAATAGTTTGTGTCAAGCTATTGGCAAGGGGACAATTAAAATCAAGATATTTGATGGCGTTGTGAGAATATTAGCGGAAGTTAGGCATGTCCCTGACTTGAAAAAAAATCTTATCTCATTGGGTACACTCGATATTAATGGCTATAAGTTCTCCGCTGAAAGTGGAGTTTTAAAAATTAGTAAAGGTGCTCTTGTCGTTATGAAGGACTTGAAAACAGGTCCTTATATGTGTTGCGGGATTCGACAACTACCGGATCAGAGGCAATTTCATCATCTAAATCCATGTAACCAGATTATGACACATGAAGCTCGGGCATATGAGTGAGAGAGGTATGACCGAGTTATCGAAGCAAGGTTTACTATGTGGTCAAAATAAATCGAAGATGGAATTTTATGAGTATTGCAATTTTAGGAAGCAGAAACGAGTTAGCTTTGGCACAGCGGTGCACAACACAAAAGATACTCTTGACTATATCCATTCAGATTTTTGGGGACCTTCTCAGTGTAAGGTTTGTCTAGCACCCTATGAAGAGTTTTGAAGTATCACATGCCTTAAAGTTTTAATTTTGATGGTGCTAAACAAGCATGCAAAGGAATCGATCCTAGAAAATTAGGGTATCGAAATTTAAAGCGAACAAAACTAGGGTTTCGAGACTACAACCTTTGTAGCTCCCTTTCGCTGGACTCCTTGGTCTCTAGGGTGTTGAATGGAGGTCCTCTTGAAGTCCTCTTGCGTCTACGACGATCCACCCGAAGTTCCCCGTCCAAGCTCGCAACTTCGTAAAACCGAAGAGAACACTCTAAACAAGTTGGCTAAACTTGCATAGAATGATGTTGTGGTTTGGAATCTCACTTCAAAAACCTTTCTTTAAGTGTGCTTAACTCACTAGAAAAACCTAGAGAGCAAGTGGTGAAAGAAGATGAAGATTGTGGCTTTTTCTTTTAGCAAGTGTAAAAGATAAAGATGACCATTCAAAAAAGAAATGAAATATAACCTTTTATATTTTATTCCTTCTTACATCCAACCATGGTTAAGTGATGGAGAGTTTATTTAACTTGAGTTTTAAATGATAAAGAGAAGGATAACCCAAGGTTAGAGGTAGGTGAGCTTGGTTAGGTTAGAAGAAGAATGTAGAAGCTAGTAAAGATTATCCTTTTCTTTTCAATTTTGTTTTAAATACAAAATCAAATAAAAATCCATTACTTAATCCATGGTGTGAGTCTTATATTGCCACCATTTCCATGTGCTAACAACCATGATAGATGGGTGTATGTATGTATGCATGTATGCACATCCATATGTGCATGAAACTAGAATGAAAGAAAGAAACACATGCATGCATGCATACATCCATCATATCCTAGAAAGGTTTCAAGTGAGAAAACTAATGGTTAGATGATAAATCAACACTTGATTTATCAATCCGGTCATATCTCATATGACCCCACCAAAAGCAGGCCACCCGATCAATGTTCGGTATCATATACGCACATTTTAATCGGATGCATGCGCATATCGCATACGCGCACCACAACGTTTCACCTGGGCTGGGTAACTCCTTTGTGGGACTCTAAGACTCGTCAATACTCCGGCAGAGGGCGATGATCATATCAGGTACCCCCAAGCCGCAAGCGGTCAGCTAAACGTAACGGTCACCCGGGTATTGAGCGATCAGAAGAAAACAAGCGAACCTGCTACAACTCCCGTCGAGCCAACCGGCAACACTACCGTACAGTCCGGTCTCTTCGTCAGATATGCCGCATATCGAGCCTAGGGATGGTAACGTCGACCCTAATAACTCAATAAGTCGTGCCGGTGAATGGTCTATAACAGATCGAGAAACTACTGATAACACTTATCAGCAATTCTTAGCAGCCCTAGCCAGGGACTTACTGATATAACCAGTCGGGCACAGTACAGCATCAACTCCCAATACCGGGAGAGACAAAACCCCTCCTATCGCTCATTGCCTTCGTGTGTCTCGGGACTGTACCCAACGGCCACCTGTTTGCACGACTCAGTAGAGCCGTGGTAGGGTGGCAATCAAAGTACAGTGGGAGAACACACAAGACTCCATGACGATCTCGGGTCTACAGACTAACCTGTACCAGTGTCACCTGAGAACTGCTATCCGACGATAGATATAATTCCATATAGGAGTTCTCGGTGAGTCCGTCCAGTGTACCCAGTCAGCACTGAGCACCCGTATATGATCTTGATGTCAAACATCAATGAATGTGGGAACATCCATCGTCCATCATATGGTTCTAGTATCATATACGCTAGTCTACTCTGGTATATCAATGCCCCGTCTCGATATACCTACGACTAGGGACTTTCCAGGATATGCTTATAGACTACAGATGTCCCACTAGTATGATCTCCATCATAATCAGAGCAGTCAAGCCAATATCCTCAGAGCTTTATCAGCATGTATGAGTGAATAATAAGCATGATGAAATCAACATGTCAGATAAAGAAGAACCAGATAGCATACTATCATGTCGAGCAAGAATGCATACTGAATATATATACATGTATAAATACATCCACTATCACATAATGGCCTCTAGGGCATACATATATCCAACAATCTCCCACTTGCACTAAGGCCAGTTATTGGCGTATCTCATACCCAACATCTCAAAAAGTCGCTTATGCTGCGGCTGAGGGAGGGCCTTGGTGAATGGATCCGCGGCGTTATTCTTTGTGTCTACCCTCCTAATCTCGATCTCGCGGCGATCTACAATCTCCCGGATCAAATGAAAACGCCTCAGGATGTGTCTGGACCGCTGATGGGATCTGGGCTCCTTGGCTAACGCCATAGCCCCATTATTGTCACAATACAAAGGTATTGGATCAATAATTGTTGGAACTACTCCTAGCTCCGAGACGAACTTCTTCATCCAGACGGCTTCCTTGGCGGCATCATTTGCAGCAATGTACTTAGCTTCCATCGTAGAGTCTGCAACGGTATCTTGTTTGGAACTCTTCCAACTCACCGCCCCTCCATTGAGGGTAAATACAAACCCAGAGATAGATTTGCTGTCGTCCTTATCGCTTTGGAAGCTCGAATCGGTAAAGGCCTCCATTTGGAGGTCTCCATTACCATACACCAAGAATAATTCTTTAGTCCTACGCAAGTACTTAAGAATGTTCTTCACAGCTGTCCAGTGATTCTCCCCTGGGTTGGATTGATACCTGCTTACAACACTAAGTGCATAAGCTACATCTGGGCGTGTACATAACGTCGCATACATTATAGATCCTACTGCCGAAGCATAGGGTATAATACTCATGCGAGCTCTCTTTTCATCGGTCTTTGGGCAAGAATCCTTGGAGAGAGTGACCCCATGGCAAGCGGGTAAGGCACCCCGTTTGGAGTCTTCCATACTAAACCTTTTTAGGATGGTGTCAATGTACCTGGTTTGGGACAATCCCAATAATCTTTTGGATCTATCCCTATAGATCCTTATGCCCAGGATGTATGTGGCATCACCCAGGTCCTTCATGGAGAACCTCAGTGATAAGAAAGATTTGACCGACTGTAGCATAGGAATATCATTTCCTATCAGAAGAATGTCATCTACGTACAATACAAGGAATGTGACAGCTCTCCCTACAGCCTTCTTATAAACACAAGGTTCATCTGGATTTTTGATGAAATCAAACTCTTTGATGACATCTTCGAAACAGATGTTTCAACTCCGTGATGCCTGCTTTAACCCATATATGAATTTAAGCAATTTACATGCTTTCCCGCTGCTCCCACTGTCAATGAAGCCCTCTGGCTGATCCATATAAACGCATTCTTCTAAATTTCCATTCAGAAATGCGGTTTTAACGTCCATCTGCCAGATTTTATAGTCGTAGTGAGCAGCAATAGCAAGTAGGATCCGAATGGATTTAAGCATGGCTACGGGAGAAAATGTCTCGTCATAGTCCAAACCTGGTCTTTGACGAAAACCCTTCGCCACAAGTCTTGCCTTATAGGTCTCCACCTGCCCATCTACACCAATCTTTCTTTTAAAGATCCATTTGCACCCCACAGGTTTTACCCCAGGGGGTACAACGTCCAAAGTCCACACTTTGTTGGTGTACATAGACTCCATTTCGGATCTCATGGCATCCAGCCACTTCACAGAGTCTTTATTCGTGATAGCTTGCTGAAAACTGGTAGGATCATCATCATCCATGATGCAATCTTCTCCGTTACCATCAATGAGGAAACCGTAGTACCTCTCCGGTGGGCGAGAAGTCCTACCAGACCTACGGAGTGGCCGAGGTTCTTCAGTTTCTGCTGCAACAGTCGGTTCAACCAAATCGTCATTTGTAGTTTGTGTCTCTAGAACCTCTTCTAGATCCACCACCTTGCCATCATCTTTGTCTGTGAAAAACTCTTTTTCCAAGAATGTGGCATGTTGAGAAACGAACACTTTTTGTTCCTCTTTGTGGTAGAATAGATATCCATAAGAATTCTTTGGATATCCTACAAAGTTACACATGACTGACCGTGTCTTGAGTTTGTCCGGATTCTGCTTTTTAACATAGGCCGGGCAACCCCAAATCTTAATTCTCTTAAGAGATGGTCTCTTCCCATGCCATATCTTATATGGCGTGGTAGACACGGTTTTGGTTGGAACCCTGTTTAGCAGAAATGCTGCAGTTTCCAATGCATGCCCCCAAAACGAGACTGGTAACTCAGCGTCACTCATCATGGACCGGACCATATCTAATAGGGTCCTATTCCGTCGTTCTGACACACCGTTGTGCTGTGGTGTGTAAGGAGGAGTGAGTTGAGAGAGAATCCCATTCTCTTTTAAGAAGTTTGCAAATTCTGCACTGAGATACTCACCACCTCGATCTGATCGAAGCATCTTGATACTCAAGCCGGTTTGTTTTTCTACTTCTTGTTTATATTCAATGAATTTCTCAAAAGCTTCGGACTTGTGTTTTAATAAAAATACATGACCGAATCTCGAGAAATCGTCAGTGAATGTAATGAAGTATGAAAAACCACCTCTAACCTGTGTAGACATAGGTCCACATACATCACTATGTATGAGGCCAAGGAGCTGAGTAGCTCTTTCTCCGTGTCCGGTAAACGGAGTTTTGGTCATTTTACCTTTGATACAAGACTGGCAAGTCGCATAAGATTTATATTCAAAAGAATTTAAATATCCATCTTTGTGTAACTTGTTTAGTCTTGTTTCGTTAATATGACCAAGTCTACAGTGCCAAAGAAAAGCTTCATTTAATTCTGAAAGTTTTCTTTTATTAGTGTGTTGTATACTGAAAACTGTGTGTTGATTTAGGACATATATTCCGTTGTTAAGCGTACCATACCCAACCAACATTTGATTCAGGTTAATGTTCATAACATTGTTCTGCAATACAAAATTATACCCTTCATTGTCCAACAAAGAAACGGATATTATATTACAAAGCATACTTGGTACAAAATAACATAGATTCAAAACCAAAATACATCCAGATGGCAACCCCAAGTGATACTCTCCCACTGCGACTGTATGTACATTGGAACCATTTCCAACGCGGAGAGTATGGTCACCTGTCTTCAAAACCTTGCTATTTCTCAGCCCCTGCATAGAATTGAAAATGTGAGAACCTGAACCGGTATCTAATACCCAGGAAGCAGAGTTTATTGAAAAACAGTTTTCAGTGACAAACGCACCTGAAGCAGAAGCATCACCATGCTTCTTCTTGAGACTTAAATACTCCGTGCAATTGCGCTTCCAATGTCCTGTCTTGTGGCAATGAAAACATTCGCCCTTCCCTGAGTCTCCAGCCTTGGTCTTTCCCTTTCCCTTCGCCTTTTTAACTCCGCCTTTAGGATTAGTGGGTTTCTTCTTTTTCTTTCCCTTGGCCTTGGCTTTCGGGCGAGAAGAGGAAGACTGTCCAATAGTCATAACGGGAGTTTTTGCTAACTTCATAGTGCTCTCTGCACTCCTTAATATATTAAGGAGTTCAGGGAGGTCCTTCTCCATGCCATGCATGTTGAAGTTCACTATGAACTGAGCAAAGGTGGAGGGGAGGGACTGCAGAATAATATCTATATATTGTTCATTGTCCATCGTCCATCCAAGGTCCTCAAGCTCTTCTATAAGAGCTATCATCTTCAGAACATGGTCTCCTACTGGTGTGCCAGGGGCCATTCGCATCTGAAACAATTTCTTTGATGCTTCGTATCGTAATACGCGGGATTGCTCCCCATACAACTCCTTTGTATGGAGCAATATACCGTGAATGTCCATGTCCTCGTGCTGCTTTTGATGTGTGTTATCCATCGATGCAAGCGCGAGGCATGTGGCCGTGGCACAGTCAGCGTCCCATGTCTTGCGGACTTCAATGTCCGCAACAGAGGATTTTGGACCAAGGACGGGTGGGGCTGAAGCCGTGAGGACATATGATACTTTATCATAAGTCAAGGCGATTTTCAGATTCCTCAGCCAGTCTTTATAGTTGGTCCCATTCAGTTTGTTTTTATCTAGTAGAAGCTTGAGTCCAGTCATGGGTATCTGCCATTAAGAGAGAGAAAAGAATACACTCAGCGAAAGCTCTTGCAAAGATCAGATTGGTTATTATCTTGTTTAATCGATGTTTCCCACTGCTTTTATCGAGTTTTTCTTTCAAACCTTAAAAAGAAAAACTAGCCAGGATTAATTACAGTCTATAACTTCGCTAATCGTTCAGCCAGGCCAGTGTCGGTACTTGAGGGAGGTTCCCCGTGCTTTCGCACGGACCTAATTAGAGTAAACCTCGTTTTCCCAGAGGCGGAGCCCCGTTAACACCTTTCTAGACACCTAATGAGTTAGCTAATTGTAAACTGTAAAACTCTCCTAGGAGCAACTATTGCCTACAGTGGGATCGGGATCCAACCATCACATGGAAGGTATGCAATCACATTGCAAATTTCAACTATTGAAATTCCCGATGTGGTTTTTACCCCTAATACTCGTGACCTTGGCTAAGGTCAACAAATCACGAGCACTAGTCAAGCTCAACCCATCATTTCTTGATTGATTAGACCCGTTCATATGACCCTTGCCTAAGGTCAACAAAGTCATATGCCCGTCCTAATTAATCTGCATCATATGCGTTTGTAGGAAGACATCACTTAGCTACCGTACACTATGCCTTGGCTAAGGTCAACAAACGTAGCACGAATACTAAGTACTCTACTTCCTAAAATGATGGAGGGTTGCGGATGATTTTTAAGAAAATCTTTAACTCTTTGAGCTTGATATCGTTGTAGAATCAAGTGGTTTTTAAAAGGAGTGGCTTAAGCTCCGCAGTTTTGAAATATAGCTTTTTCATAAATAGCCGAGTAGTTTTCAAATCCGATTCTACAACATCTTTTAGGTTTATTTTCTTTACATTAATCACATTAATGTAATCCCATCATTTAAGTCCTTAAGCCAATCACAGAAAAAGAAACGAAAATAACACGTACGCTTATGCCATCCGCATTCGCCGCAATGTTCCGTTATGCACCGTTAGGTTACTTAACTAACGTCATACCGGGACGGGACTAGCGCGGGTGTAAAACATAAGCAACGTCCACTATATATCATATACATATATAATATGTCATTCGTCTCAGATATCACAGAACACAGGCAGCAGAAATATAGATATAACGTGGGATATACTAGGACGTCCGTATTTAGTATTTAGCGAGAATAGAAAATACGGATTCCACAGTCGCGATGAATAGCCAAGCCCACACCCTGGACCCCTACGAGAGCGGCAAGTGACCCTGCCAATTCTAGAGTTTAGGAGACCCGGTCTCGACTCCTCGAGATGGCCTCCCACTGAACCCCAGAACCCGGTCACCTGTGCTCCCCTCCTTGGGTCCATCCTAATGCGGAAAAGTAAATAATATACAACACTGGTGGCAGCAACCTCAACCCGGAAGTGCCCCAAATAAAAGAATATTACATTACATTTGAATTTACATGAATGAAAATATAAAAACTCTCATCTCACATAAAAACCCCCCGGCTATTCAATCGCGACAATCCTGCACATCATATCTCAGCAACACATAATATCCCATATCATCAACGTAAGTAAGTATGCATAAACCGATTGTCGTCAACATATAGCAACGACAATCGGCAACACCACTACATACTACACTTACGGTCACAGAAAAGAAAGTGTCAAACTGCAATATCTGGAATCCACATTCGCTTTAGACATCACAAATGCGAAATATCACATATTCCGTATTTCATGTCTAGTAATATGAATTCCACACATTGCATCACATTCCGGATAAACAGACAGTATTGAAGTTTTCGAACGAACGATCAAATACCCAGGATTCACTAAAACCCAACACTTGAGCGGAGTTCAAACACCTGGAGTGTGACACAGTAGTAGCGGTCCAGCCGTAGAAGGGTCAAACCAACGCATCACATGTGGCACGCCGTACTGCCCCAAACCCTAAGGTTCAAAGGGCAGTTCAAGACGGTCACATAATCGAGTTAAGGTTTGTTGTCTTCTAGAGGGACCACCACAAAAAGACTTGCACGTATCTCCAAAGCATTTAAACCCCGTGTATAGTGAGCAAATAATTCTCGTTCAAACACTTCAATACTTTCTAATTTACCCGGAAAAGCTACGAAATGAAAATACCGATCAAAACTACGCGTCCAAAACCATCTCCAGAAAATACAGTACTATATTCAGATTAAACATACCTAAAACAGTATACTAGCAGACCTAGGAATTATGGTGCAATTTTCATAGCACGATGCCACTGTACGGCCGCGGATCCGCGACCTAAGCAAGGAATTGCCGCGGTTCCGCGGTTATATGAACAGTACACTGCATCTTTTTCACCATTATTCTTAGTTTTCCCTGCTGTATTTTTTAAGTATTTTTAATTCTGAAAAATGTCAGATTTTAAAATTTGTCCAGAGAGGGTCCAAAAAATCGTATTTTTTTTGTCCGATCGGGATTTTTACTTCGTAAAAGCGTCGCCTAATATTCTAGGTCGGCTCTGATACCAATGTAAGGTTTGTCTAGCACCCTATGAAGAGTTTTGAAGCATCACATGCCTTAAAGTTTTAATTTTGATGGTGCTAAACAAGCATGCAAAGGAATCGATCCTAGAAAATTAGGGTTTCGAAATTTAAAGCGAACAAAACTAGGGTTTCGAGACTACAACCTTTGTAGCTCCCTTTCGCTGGACTCCTTGGTCTCTAGGGTGTTGAATGGAGGTCCTCTTGAAGTCTTCTTGCGTCTACGAGGATCCACCCGAAGTTCCCCGTCCAAGCTCGCAACTTCGTAAAACCGAAGAGAACACTCTAAACAAGTTGGCTAAACTTGCATAGAATGATGTTGTGGTTTGGAATCTCACTTCAAAAACCTTTCTTTAGTGTGTTTAACTCACTAGAAAAACTTAGAGAGCAAGTGGTGAAAGAAGATGAAGATGGTGGCTTTTTCTTTTAGCAAGTGTAAAAGATAAAGATGACCATTCAAAAAAGAAATGAAATATAACCTTTTATATTTTATTCCTTCTTACATCCAACCATGGTTAAGTGATGGAGAGTTTATTTAACTTGAGTTTTAAATGATAAAGAGAAGGATAACCCAAGGTTAGAGGTAGGTGAGCTTGGTTAGGTTAGAAGAAGAATGTAGAAGCTAGTAAAGATTATCCTTTTCTTATCAATTTTGTTTTAAATAAAAAATCAAATAAAAATCCATTACTTAATCCATGGTGTGAGTCTTATATTGCCACCATTTCCATGTGCTAACAACCATGATAGATGGGTGTATGTATGTATGCATGTATGCACATCCACATGTGCATGAAACTAGAATGAAAGAAAGAAACACATGCATGCATGCATACATCCATCATATCCTAGAAAGGTTTCAAGTGAGAAAACTAATGGTTAGATGATAAATCAACACTTGATTTATCAATCCGGTCATATCTCATATGACCCCACCAAAAGCAGGCCACCCGATCAATGTTCGGTATCATATACGCACATTTTAATCGGGTGCATGCGCATATCACATACGCGCACCACAACGTTTCGCCTGGGCTGAGTAACTCCTTTGTGGGACTCTAAGACTCGTCAATACGCCGGCAGAGGGCGATGATCATATCAGGTACCCCCAAGCCGCAAGCGGTCAGCTAAACGTAACGGCCACCCGGGTATTGAGCGATCAGAAGAAAACAAGCGAACCTGCTACAACTCCCGTCGAGCCAACCGGAAACACTACCGTACAGTCCGGTCTCTTCGTCAGATATGCCGCATATCGAGCCTAGGGATGGTAACGTCGACCCTAATAACTTAATAAGTCGTGCCGGTGAATGGTCTATAACAGATCGAGAAACTACCGATAACACTTATCAGCAATTCTCAGCAGCCCTGGCCAGGGACTTACTGATATAACCAGTCGGGCACAGTACAGCATCAACTCCCAATACCGGGAGAGACGAAACCCCTCCTATCGCTCATTGCCTTCGTGTGTCTCGGGACTGTACCTAACGGCCACCTGTTTGCACGACTCAGTAGAGCCGTGGTAGGGTGGCAATCAAAGTACAGTGGGAGAACACACAAGACTCCATGACGATCTCGGGTCTACAGACTAACCTGTACCAGTGTCACCTGAGAACTGCTATCCGACGATAGATATAATTCCATATAGGAGTTCTCGGTGAGTCCGTCTAGTGTACCCAGTCAGCACTGAGCACCCGTATATGATCTTGATGTCAAACATCAATGAATATGGGAACATCCAGCGCCCATCATATGGTTCTAGTATCATATACGCTAGTCTACTCTGGTATATCAATGCCCCGTCTCGATATACCTACGACTAGGGACTTTCCAGGATATGCTTATAGACTACAGATGTCCCACTAGTATGATCTCCATCATAATCAGAGCAGTCAAGCCAATATCCTCAGGGCTTTATCAGCATGTATGAGTGAATAATAAGCATGATGAAATCAACATGTCAGATAAAGAAGAACCAGATAGCATATTATCATGTCGAGCAAGAATGCATACTGAATATATATACATGTATAGATACATCCATTATCACATAATGGCCTCTAGGGCATACATATATCCAACACTCAGGTTGATTCCAAAGAAAGCGTTGCAAAATATCTGCTTATCATCGACGATTATTCGAGAAAGATGTGGGTTTACTTATTGAAGCTAAAAATCGATGTATTTAATACATTCAAATAATGGAATATATTGATTGAGAAGCAGACAGGAAAGAAGATTAAGAGGCTAAGGACGGACAACGGATTAGAATTTTTTGGTGTATATTTCAATGAATTCTGCAAAAATGAAGGTATCGTTCGGCATCATACCGTTGTCCACACACCACAGCAAAATGGAGTCGCGGAGCGCATGAATCAGACACTTTTGGAGAAAACTCAGTGGATGTTATCTAATGCAATGCCCGGTAAGGAGTTTTGGGCAGAGGCGGTGAACACGACATGCTGCGTTGTGAATCGATCATACAGCATTTGGTAGTAAAACACTGAAGGAGTTATGGTCTGAGAAGCACGCCAATTATTCTACACTTAGAGTGTTTGGTTGTCTCGCATATGCACATTATCTTGAAGATAAGTTAAATTCTCGAGCGAAGAAATGCATTCTTCTTGGTTATGCTACTGGGGTCAAAGGTTATAGATTGTGGTGTCCGGATCCTAAGTCGCCAAAGATTATGAATAGTAGAGATCTCACTTTTGACAAGTCTGCTATGTTGAAGCCGAAAAATGTGGAATCTCCAACTCAAGATGATACACGGAAGGTCGAGCCGAGCGTTGAATTCGAGGTTGGTGAAAGCTCAGGTTCGTGGGAGATCTCTCCTTCACCATCGTCTAATGAAGATCAGTACCAAGATAAGCAGTATCTACTCGCTCAAGACCGACAATGAAGGAACATTAGACCACCACAAAGATATGGCTACGATGATCTAGTGGCGTCTGCGATGTCCGTTGCAGAAACAGTTGATAGTAGCGAGCCTACAAGTTATCAAGAAGCTTTCTTTTCCGATGAGTCAGCTCGTTGGTTAGTCGTTATGAATGAAAAAATTGAGTCTCTTCACAAGAACCAAATATGGAAGCTCGTTAAGCCCAAAGGAAGAAAAAAGCAGTTAGCTACAAGTGGGATTTCAAAAAGAAGGAAGGAGATCAAGGGGTTGCAGATACTTGATACAAGACACGGTTGGTAGGTAAAGGCTTTTCACAGGTTAAGAGAGTAGACTTCAATGAAGTATTTTCTTCGGTTGTAAAACACACCTCTATTCATGTCTTGCTCGGTTTGGTAGCTATGCAAGATTTGGAGCTCGAGCAGCTCAATGTTAAGACCGTTTTCTTGCATGATGATTTGGTAGAAAAGATCTACATACAACAACCCGAAAGTTTTGAAATTGAAAGCAAGAAAGAACACGTTTGTTTTTTTAGAGAAGTCTCTCTATGGTTTGAAGCAGTGACGTTGGTACAAGAAATTTGATTCCTTCATATTGGGTTTACAAGAAACAAGGGCGACGATTGTGTTTATTACAAGAAGCTTGCCGATAGTTCTTTTATATACTTGTTGCTTTATATTGATGATATGTTGATAGCATAAAGGTATATTATTGATATTCAGAAGTTTAAGGAATAGTTGAAAGGCAAATTCGAGACCAAAGATTTAGGAGCGACCAAGAAAATTCTCAGTATGGAAATTAGACGCGATCGCAAGGGAGGTAAACTTTACTTGTTTCAATAATGATACGTTAAGAAAGTTTTGGAGCGTTTTGGCATGGCAGATGCTAAATCTGTAAGTACACTTTTGGCAGCTTATTTTAAACTTTCAGCTCGTTTATCACCGCAGACTGAGAAAAAAATTAAGTATATGTCGCATGTTCCTTACTTAAGTGCGGTGGGTAGTATCATGTATGCCATGGTATGTACTCAACCCGACATTTCACATGCAGTTAGTGTTGTTATTCGTTATATGGCATCTTCTGGAAAAGGTCATTGGCAAGAAGTGAAATGAATTTTACGATACTTACGAAGTAAATCTGATGCGGGGTAGGAGTTTGGAAGGAACAGTGACAGTTTGGTTGGTTTCAGCGATTCTGACTATGCAGGTGATCTCGACAGGCGAAGGTCGATCACCGGCTTTTTATTCTCTTTAGGAGAATGTGCCATTAGTTGCCATGCTTCATTACAGCCTACGGTAGCATTATCTACGACGGAGGCGAAGTATATAGCCGTTGTTAAAATAGTTAAGGAAACAATCTGGTTGAATGGACTATTTTCGGAACTTAGTATTCAAAAGGATATCATAATAATCTATTTTGATAGCCAAAGCGTGATTCATTTGACAAAGAACCAGATGCATCATGGCAGAACGAAACACATCGACGTTCGGTATTGATTTGTTCAGGATGCCGTTAAAAGGGAAGAGATAATCGTAAAAAAGGTTGACACAGCGGATAATCCGGCCGACATGTTGACTAAGTCTTTTTCGTTTGTTAAGTTTGAGTATTATTTGAACTTAATCGGAGTGTGTCACTCATTGTGCCTTTAGGGGTTTTGTGGAGAATGTGGAGCTATTACTAATATTATGAAATTTTTTGTAGAGAATGTGAGGCAAAGTGGAGATTTTTTGAATTCACCTCGTATTCTCGATCCTTAGAGGTTGAGCCGACTCATTTTTGTCATGAGCCGTCTCAACATCCAGAGAAGAAATATGATTTTCAGGCAACTTATGAGCCGTCCCATATAAGTATTAATACTTATTGAGCCATCTCTTGGAGACAGAAAAAAATTCATTATTCTAAACAAGTTGTGAGCCGGCTCAAGAAGATGGTGAGCCGGCTGTCGAAGTCGGTCGACGTTTGGGCCGAATTTTGGACTGTTTTGGGAAATTCTATTTCTACTCTATTTTCCTCATACTATATATAGTATTTTGTAACCCTAATTTGTAGAACCCTTTTGTTAATTAGAGAGAGGATGCTAGGGTTTTGAGAGAGATCTTGTGAGAGTTCCATCCATCATTGTAATCTTCCGTATTTGTTCGATTAGTAAAGTGCTTCCCTTTCGCCTATGGTTTTTCCTGCAAAGGTTTTCCATATAAATCATGTGTCTTTTGGTTTGTACTCTATTTCTATTGTTTGTGGTTATTTGTTTGCTTCTCTTTATCATTTGTTTATTGCTTCATGATCGTAATTGCCGCAACATCTCTTCTTCCTTTGAATCACCACTCTGCTCCTTTTTTTTCTCGTCTCAACAAATCGCATCAAGCTGATTGACTTACGTCGGCTTAAAATTCAACAATTTTGCTGCCCATTGAAGTTAATTACTCCAAATCCATCAAAGCAAACATTAAAAAAAATATTTCGGCTTGTACTGAAAATTCAAACTCAGGTTAAACTTTGCTAACTATAAGAGATGCAGCCATGGTGGGTCCTTCACTTCCTAATACAATAATTAATTCTAAGCTTGATACTTAATTTTTCCTTCTTTCAATATGGACATATTTAATGTTAATGAGATTGACGTGTTCAGTTCTTAGGGAGAGAATGATGATATTTTGACGAAGTTAGGTTCAAGAATTAAGATTAAAATAATGATGGTCTACTAGATAGGCTTATAGTGTTTAAAAGGAATGGGTTCAAGAAAACTGGAGACGTTTGAAGCTTTCATACGGTGAATCATATAGTGGAATATTATTCCATTTGCCGGCCATATATACCTGTGCAAGAGATAAAAGAAATAGAAGTATGAAACTCACACGCTGTCCAAGTGTTGGGACTTCACGCGCGCACGTCTTGAGTTTAAAAGAACGGTTTATGTCGGAAATCAGCGCACGCGAGCTCGGTTTCGTTTAAAAATTTACAACCGTAAATGCATGGCTCGTTGTAACTAGCCGGCAAGTACAAATCGATACACAGAGAATTGGTGATTAAGAGTTTTTATTGAAAGTTCAAGAAAAGAATTTGGTTTGTTGTGTCACTTCATTAGAAAATACGGAATTATAAGAAAAGTAATGTTGTCGTGGCTCCGGTTCAGGTGAATGACTCATGGCGATGTCTTCTCCTCTCTTTTGATCACAAGAATGTTTCCTCCTCTTGTTGTATCCTAATGTGAAGCATGGCTTATCAAGAGATGCTCGAAGTATAAACCATCAAGACGACGAGGTCACAATGCGGGGATGAACATATGAATCCATTACATTCTCACTTACCGTTTCATATGTCCAAGCATGTGGTATCAAAGCACTCACTAAGAAGTAAAATTAGCGTTAAACTTGCTAGGTGGTCTCAAAGCACTTACCGTTTGATCACAAAACATACAACATCAACAAACACCATTAGCAAATAAGAAGTAAAGTTAGTATTAAATTTGCTAAGTGTTTGGATGATGGTATAAGGTATATACTTAATGAAGGGTGTCAAATAACAATGAAGTAATATATCCTATCTAAATTACCTAACAAGCTTAACACTAATTTTGATTCTAAATTTAACATTACAAAATGGAGATATGGAAAGAATAAGGCGAAAGTGTGTCTTAGCATCTCTACTAGATTTCCACATGCATCAAGTATGCAATTTTAAAAAATCTAGAGTTCTAAACTACACTAATCTAGAATTGAACTAGAGAATTAGGGTTTATAAGCAAGAAAACAAGTTCTATACTAAAGTGAAGAGGGTTACAAGACCAACTCCTTAACTTCAATAGCTCCAAGTAGTTGTCCCTAAACTCCAAATAGTAGTCTCTAGAACTCTTTTTAGGCTTTACTTGGTGAAAAAAACGAGCTTACTTCGTCGTCTTCAAGGACGAAAATGATCCACCTTGAAATTTCTCTAACTCAAGCTATCGCTTTACTAATCAAGAAATTAGTGAAGCAAGCAGCATATACTAAAGAGCTAGTAAAGTATAGATTGATGAAATAGAAATTTTGCTCACTTTAGAAATCTATTTCTCTTTTTTTATTTTCTAACTCAAGAAAATTTAAAGAGGAAGAAGATGAACTTGGGTGAAGAAAAATCTTAAGTGATCATAGTGAGAGTTAACCATGGGCTAAAGATATATGGTTGGGTGAGAAAATATCTAGAGTAAAACAAAATTAATGGAATGAGTCATGCCGTCTACATGCTTCTACAAGCATCTAAGCTATGCTCATTATCCACTAATTTTTATTTCACTTTAAAATAAACCACCCAATATTATCCTTGGTTCTAGTGTAAGTCTCATATACCCATGTTCAATTTATCATCAAGCATGATACAAAAGTTAAATACATATATTAATATATATCACATATATATTAAATATATTAGAAGAGAATAAAATTTTTAGTGAGCATTATATTAGTTAATAAATATTAATATATCAAATATAAAAATATATATTAAATTATTAAATCAACACTTGATTCAATAATCCGGTCATATCATATATAACCGACTAATATCATTTATATGTATATCACATTATTAAATTAACACTTGATTCAATAATCCGGTTATATCACATATAACCATCTAATATTCAATACTAGTTAATACACACACACACACACACACAAACACACACACACATATATAAAATTATTAAATCAATACTTGATTCAATAATCCGGGTATATCAAATATAATCTAGCTAATATCATATATACAAATATATATTAACCGCATATACATATACCATTGAATCAACACTTGATTCAATAATCCGGTTATATCACATATTACCTAACCGATATCAAATATCGCGAAATTAGAATACGGTATCACATACTCGTATTTAATCAATCTCCCGCATATATCAGCATATGTGCCCTAATTCGTTTCGCTTAAGCTAGGAAATCTCTGTGTGGGACTCTAAAGACTCGTCAATACGCCAGCAGTAGATAATGATCATATCAGTCACTCACAAGCCGTCAGCGGTACTACCTGGACGTAATAGTTACCCAGGTATTGAGCGAATAAAAGATCAACAAGCAAGCTTGTCCAAACTCCCGCAAAACCTATAAACAATACTTACCGTACGGTCCGGTCTCTTCATCTGATATGTCGCATATCGAGTTTAGTGGTGGAATCGTCATACCCTAATAACCTGATAAGTCATGCCGATGTGTGGCCTATAACCGTTCGAGAAACTACCGATAATATTTACCAATAAATCTCATCAGCCCTGGCCAGAGACTTGCTGTTATAAACCAATTGAGCATAGTGCAACATCAACTCCCTATACCGGGAGAGACGATACCCTTCCTATCGCTCATTACCTCAATGTGACTCGGGACTGTACCCAAAATCAACCTGTTTGCACGACTCCTTTGAGCCGTGGTTAGGAGGAAATCAAAGCACAGTGGGAACCATACAAGACTCTATGATGATCTCGGGTCTACATGTTAGTTATATGTATGCCCTAGAGGCCATTACTGTACATACGATGTGTAAGTCTACGGTAGCGCCCCGGCCGTCTGTCCGAGGCCAAAATGCAGAAACAAAAACTTTTTCTTAAACAAGAAACCGGCGCTATCGTATGCTTAAATCCCGGAACGAACCATTAACTTACAACTAGCTAACAAGAGAAGGGTTGGAAAAGCTATACCGATCGATCCGTGTCCTTCGGTCTTGGCCACCATCCCAAGCTCCTCGCGGCATCTCCGGTCTCGATCTCCTCGTCGGAAAGGGCACCACATCTTCAAGTCTTTTTACGGGCTCCCGCTTCATCCGAAGCAACTCGGGTACGAAGTTCGCTAGCCGACGTGTCTAAGCTGAAGTAGAGAATGTGTGTCATCACTTCTTCTCTTAAGGATTTAGTGGATGCCATTAGTGAGGAGATAATGAGCTCAAGAAAGAGGAGGAAGAAGAAGAAGCTTTCCTCTCTTGTTCTTTTTTATTGAGATCAAATGAGAGTGAGAGTTAGAATAGAAATTACAAGAGCTAACTTCACAATACATGGCTGCCCTTTCTCTCTCTTTCTCATTTCACCTCACAAATCAATCACTAAACATGACATGGATCAAAGAATAAGACCATGAGTCACCACCCTTGTCCATGTCATAATTAATGCACCTAATCATGGTTTTGAGCTCATTATTTTTATATGCAAACATTAATCCAAATGTTTGCAACAATAAAAAGAGAATGACATCTACTAAAGTAAACTCGTGACGGATCACAAGAGTACCCCTCACCAGTATATACATACCTTCATCCGCATTCCGACTGAATGCGGATGCGATGAGACTAAAGTAATCCAAAAAATCTAATACTAGGATCCGGCTAAAACCAAAGCCCACTAGTATGATCCGTCCGATCATGATCCGTGTACTACTGCACGTATATGATCGAACCCTGCCATATATCATACGGCCTCTACAACGTTTCGCCCGAAACTTGAGAAACTGTCTGTGGGGGACTCTAAAGACTCGTCAATACTTTGGCTGTGGATTTAACCACCAGCACGTCAGTGGTACTAGCCGTACGTAACGGGCTACCAGGTATTGACCAAAAGGGAGGTCGATGAGCGAACTCATCCTGACACCCTACTGAGCTTGTCAGTGACAATATCCGTACAGTCCGGTCTGTTCGTCTATGAGCATCGCATGGCGGGCCTGGTGGGTTGGTAAAAGTCAGACCCCCAAAAGCGGTACAAGTCGTGTTGGAGTGTAGCCCAGAACACCCTGAGATACTACTAGAATACCTACCAGTAAATCTCCTGCCTTGGCCAAGGACTTCGTGTAATGGCTCTCCTAGACACAGCGCGATCTCACCCCCAATACCGGGAGAGACGAAACCTCTGCCGATCCGCTCACTGCCTCCATGTGGCTCGGGACTGTACCCAACTAAAACCTGTTTGCACGACTCTGAGCCATGGTAGGGTAGTAATCGAAGCACAGTGGGAACTCACACGAGATAAATAAAGATCTCAGGTCGATGAACTAACCTGTACACATGCCACCAGGGAACTGCTATCTGACGTCAGGTATAATACCAACTAGCATGTTCCCGGCGAGTCCTGTCCGGTGTATTCATAACCAAATGAGCACCTGTATACATCTTAGGTAAACCAATTGACACCAATGGCTTATGAGACCGGCCACCGCCCCTCGTCGGGGTCTCGACTGTATACACTAGTCTACTAATGGAGTATTGATGCCCAGTCTCGAAACTCCCACGACTAGGGACCTTTTTAAGGATGTGCTTATATACCCCAGCTCCTACGTATATGATCGCCATCATACTGTTGGTAGTCAAGCAAAAATCCTAAGAGCTCTACCAACGTGCAATAGTGACCTGTAATGTCACCTAAAGCTGTACACGATGATGAAGATAAACCAGATAGCATACTATCATCTTGAGTAAGACTGTCCTACCGGCATAGGTCCTCCTTCAATCATTGCAATCACGTGCCTGTGATCCAATAATTGACTTTGAGGGCAGTATATCCAACAATCTCCCACTTGCACTCAAGGCTAATTATTGCGATGTCTCATACTCACAGCCCGTGTGATACCGAACACCCAACTCCTCTACTAATCAGTCTCACAAAGCCCGTTTGCGAAACTATTGCGTTCGAGAAATAGCCTCAGTGAGTGGATCCGCCCTGATGCTTCTTTCTATTTCTCTCTTTATCTCAAGTTTGCGGAGAAAGCCATCTCCCGAAATGAGCAATACCCGTCTTAGAATATGTTTGGATATCTGATGGGACCTAGTTCATAAATGAACTCCAAACTTCTTAGACTGTATCGTCAACTGAACTTAATCAGTATCCTGCGCCACACCTCCCTTAGTATCCGCTTGGACCATCTGTCCAAAATACTGCCTCTTGTCAAAGGAAAAACTATAACTCTGACAGTCACTCTATCATCCAGGTCACCTTGGAAGCCTGGAATGATAACTGTCTCTTAAAGAGGCTGTTGTTATCATATCCCTAGAACATCTACTTATGTTCTAAAACTGCTTCCTAACGTTTCTCCAGGATTGGATTAATATCAATTTATTTCATCTCGTGCAAAAACAACATCTGGTGTGGTACTTGACATCTCATGATCAACTCAATTGCCTAAGAAAGTGGTCTGCCATTCATGCACATCCCTCTCCCCTTTAGTCTGTAAGACACCTTTAGAGAGGGTAACTCCATCACCTGCAGGTACACTACCGTGCCAGGAGTCGTCCATTCTAAAACACCTTTAGAATGCTGTCTAAGTACCCAGATTGGAAAACTACCCAAATCTGGATCTAAAACCATAGATCTAGTAATCAGAATGCCTGATATAATATCCAAATCCTTTGTGGAGAAACCACTGTGTGACAACCAAAGTATAACCGATCGTAGTATAGGAATTTCATTTCCTACACTGTGTATGTTATCTAAATACCAGGACATCATACCCTACTACCTTCTTAACAGATCCAACCTCTATTCTGATGAAGTCAAACCTATGACTGTCACATCAGAAATAGATGATCTATCTTCGTTATATTTGCTTTAGTCTATAAATAGACATAAACCACTTGTCCACTATGCTTCCGCTGCTCCTACTGACTACGACAACCCTCTGGCAGAATAATATATACGTGCACTTCTAAAGCTAATTTCGAACGACGCTATATTTGTCCTCCTGCCGGGTCTCATAGCCTGGAACAACAGTAGTGTCAAGTCTGGATAAACAAGAACCTCCTTATCACCGTCTTTGAGCATACCGAAGTACCTCTCGAGCGCTTGAGGTTACCCACCATATCCGCGGAGTGGCCAATGGAATGTCAAAATCCAGATTGAATCTTTAGGTTCTTATCAAATTTTCAGTAATCGTTTGCGGTTCTGGAATCACTTCCAGTTCTACCATACTCCCACTACTGTTTTCTGAAAAAATATATTTTTATTAAAACTATGGCGAGTTAAGAACAATATCACTATTGATATTCCAGATGGTAGAAAGTCAACCCTCGTCATAGCCCGGGTCAACCCACAAACATCCATTACAGAAACGTGCCTTGAGTTATCCAGAGTCTGGTTTTAAGCATAAACCAGACAACTCCATATACCTTAATATCGTTAAGATATGAGACATTCTGTATCTAATATAGAAACAGAGGCACAGATTTAATTGGAACCAGATTCAAATCATGCAGCTGTCTCCAGTGCATGTCAACTAAATGGAGAGAGGCCGTTCAGCATTACTCAACTTAGGAATACCTCCAGATATGAGTAACCTGAGAGAGAAGCAAGTTCTCATAATCATTACTATCAACTGAATACCATACACAAGTATCTGCATCTTCGATCACCTTGAAGAATCCTGATACTTGCAACGCCTGGTTCTCTACTTTATTCTTATACCTATAACTTTTCAAAACTTGGACCTTGTGTTTTCTACGAAACACATGTCTAAGAACTAGAGAAGTCATAAGTAAACAGAATATAGTACGAGTACCAACTCCTCTGTCCTCATGGACACTGGACAACATACAATACTCTTTATAAGTCCCTTGAGTCTAATAACTCATTTCTTGTGTGTCGTAGGTTGAAAACTGTACTTATGGTTAAGAAGAATTACACCGCTGTTTAATACTCCTTACATAACCATCTACTGATATAGGTAAATGTCATGGACATAATTTCAAAAAGTTATATCTCACTTTATAAAAATAAACGTATAGATATATTAATTTGAAATTGATGCATAACAACGGATATTCAAAACCAAATATTTGCCGTCCGGCAAACAACCCAGGTGATTTCCTCAAATATCACCAATTACAACGAATCCCGATATAATGAGGATGATCACCTAATTCCCAATAACTTACTCCCACTCATCATCTGTAAAACCATACAGATGTGAGAATCATACCTGGTAAATACATACCCTGGAGTGAGTACTAATTGGGAAATCAGTTTTCTATTAACAATACACAGTGAAACTGAAACATGAATATGTTTCGAAGGGGTATCCGGGTATTCCTAGCATTGCCTCTTCCATTATCCGATTCACAACTGTAATCGTATATTTCTTTTCCATCTCTCCAAATCCCTTTATATGTCTTTAGTCATTACCTTCTGTACACCCCTTTAGGCTAAATGGTTTTCTTCCTTCCTTACCGTTCGGCACCAGTCTATGGTTTGGAAGAAGACTATCTAATAAGCATAATGAGTGTACTCTCCTAAACCTAGGAGCACTCATAACCTGAGAGAAGGTGATGATAAAAGACAACTGAATAAATCTTATTCCTATTTCTCCTGAACCAGAATCCATCCCCGAACTGGAACAAGTTCCTTCGAGTTCGTATATAACCATACGATGGAATATCCAAATAACTGTGGATCTTCGTAGTGATACTGAGTGTTCTGGAGAAATACAAAGGTGAAGCAGGAGTGGTAATGAAATACTTGGTTTGATCGTGAATAGCAGTCGCAGTTTACTTTGCCCTCTTTCTAATCCCTTTATTTGTCTTAACTTATTACCTTCTGTACACTATCGCTAGGCTAATTGGTTTTCTTTATTCCCCACTGTTCGGCACCTGCCTATGGTTTGGAAGAAGACTATCCAATTAGCGTAATAGGTGCACCGTCCTAATCCAAGAAGCACTCGCAACCTGAGAGAAGGTAAAAGGAAAAGACAACTGAATAGTCCTATTCATTTTCTCATGGTTTTATCTAATGGAAGTGGATGTTCGTAGTAATACGGGGTGTTCTGGAGAAAAAGGGTAAAAGTAGGAGTGGCAATGAGGTATGCAACTCTGACAATCCAAAAGCCAGTGTTTAAGAAGGTTCGGTCAACTCGGTCACCGAGTAATAGTCAAGGGTCGGGCCATGGTCGCTTCCAAAGAGAGAGAGAAAAGAAACACTCTGTGTGCACTCTAACCTAGATCAGAATGGTTATCACTTTATCTAATCAGGAAACCTCCCACTGTATCGTCAAATTCTCCTCCAAACCTGAAAGAAAAATTAGTCGGGATCACCCGAGAAGTAAACCAACTCATCAGTAGGAATCGGGATCCAACTATCATCGCATGATAACGCGATGGAATCCACTCACATTATCACACTTCAGAAGGTATGCGCATATCTGGAAAGTTTCAGTTTCTTTAGAAAATCCCGATGTGATTTTTACCCCATGCACTTATGACCTTGACTTTGGTCAACAAATCATAAGTCACATGTCAAGTTCTACCCGTCATTATCCAGGTTAATTTGAACCCACCCATACCTACCTTTGACTTTGGCCAACAAAGCAGTACGACTGTCCCAAACCCACGCATCTATCTATGCAACAGAAAAGTAACAAATAGCTACCATATACTATGCCTTGACTTTGGCCAATAAACATAGCATGAATACTAAGTGCTACCTGTCTGAAATGACGGAGGGTTACGAATGGTTTTTGGTGAAAACCTTTAACGTAATGAACTTGATATCGTTGAAGGAACCAGATAGCTTTTTATAAAAATATAGTGGCGAAAACCTTTGCTAAAGAGGTCACTCCCGGTGAAGGGATCTCGGCTCTTTCCCCGTAGAATGAGGTGCAGGATATTCCAGCTGAATACCACGATGCAAAGCAAAAAGGCAATCGGCTATAGTGAAGTTATTACCCTGAAGCAAACTTCTGTCCAAGGGGTCACTCCCGGTGAAGGGATCTCGGCCCTTGCCTCGTCTATTGAGGTGCTGGATATTCATAACTGAATACCACTGTGCAAAACAAAAGAGAACGTCCTTGCAATAACAGCTTTTTGAAAAATGTTCCAACAACATCAGAATAGGTTTGTTTAGTTTGCATTGATCCGAATCAATGCAGTCCCATCAATTAATCACACCACAAAAGAACGAAAATATGATGTACGTATATGCCATCCGCATTCGCCACTGGGTCCCGTCATCACCCGTTAGGTTACTTAACTAACGACAGAGCGGGGACTGGACTAGCGCGGGTGTAAAACATATACAACATCTACTAGTATATATATCAATATATAATATTCGCTCATGGCGTGATAAAATGCAACATCATAGAAATGTAATAAGCATCACAGAACAATACAGATAATCTGGGATCCCCGGGTTTCATAGTGCCACTAATGAAACCCGACGTTCCCCTGGTCGTGTGGATAGCCTGTGCAATGAAATCCTAGACCCCTACGGGCGCGACAAGTTACCCGCCAAAACCTAAAGCGTGGCAGCCCCCTTCAACAAAGTGAATGGACCACCCAGCACTTCACGGAATCCGGTAAATTGAGCACCCCTCCTTGGGTCAACCTGTACCCCCTACGAGTGCGGCGAATAGCCCGCCAATTCTAGAGTGAAGTCCCCTCCGTCTCAAAGCCATGAAATGCAGGCCCGTTTCCCTCTAGAACCCGGCTATCCGTGCACCCCACCGTGGGGTAATCCTAATACAGAAAGTAAAATATATATACAACGGATACATCGACCTCAGCCCGGTCGTGCCCCAAAAGAATAATATATAAACAGGCATTGACGGCAGTCCACATGTCGGACGCTCGCCCCGCAATATCAAATGTACAAATAATACCAAACTGTACTACCATTGCATCCAGGCTATCCACCACGACAAATCCGCAACATCATAGCACAACACAGAACATCAACGTGAATGTCACGTTCGCAAATCCGTCTAAAGGGGCTATAGCGATTAGACAAGATTTGCCGATCAAATGATATTCACGGTCGCAGATATAAAGTAAGCACTGTGAACTAACATATATAAAATTTTCGATCGACAAAATTTCCCGAAGTGGGCTCCAAGCACAATTTCCAGTACTCTAAATAATCTGGGCCAAAACTGAAAATACTAGAAACCCCAATTCCAACTCAGAGGCTACTGTAGAAAATTTGTTGGACTGATGCTACAGTAGTGCGGCGGAACCGCGGCCAAAACAAGGGTAATGCCGCGGTTCCGCGGCGCTACAGTGCGATCAATGTACCAAATTTTCTCATATTGCTTAAAAAAATCTGCCTGATTTTCTGCAACACTCTAAATAATTTTTTGACGATAAAAGAAATTCGACAGAAACTGTTAAATTGGAATCGCGGTTTTGGAAATTTCGTTCGATCGAAGTTCTAAACACGTTAAAGCAAGCTAGTAAAGGTTAATGGCGTGGCTATGATACCATGTAAGTCTATGGTAGCGCCCCGGCCGTCTGTCCGAGGCCAAAATGCGGAAACGAAAACTTTTCATAAACTAGAAACCGGCGCTATCGTATACTTAAATCCCGGATCGAACCATTAACCTACAACTAGCTAACAAGAGAAGGGTTCGAAAAGCTATACCGATCGATCCGTGTCCTTCGATCTTGGCCACCATCCCAAGCTCCTCGCGGCATCTCCGGTCTCGATCTCCTCGTCGGAAAGGGCACCGTATCTTCGAGTCTTTTTAAGGGCTCCCGCTTCATCCGAAGCAACTCGGGCACGAAGTTCGCTAGCCGATGTATCCAAGGTGAAGTAGAGAATGTGTGTCATCACTTTGTCTCTTGAGGATTTAGTGGATGCCATTAGTGAGGAGATAATGAGCTCAAGAAAGAGGAGGAGGAAGAAGAAGCTTTCCTCTCTTTTTCTTTTTTGTTGAGATCAAATGAGAGTGAGAGTTAGAATAGAAATTACAAGAGCTAACCTCACAATACATGGCTGCCCTTTCTTTCTCTCTCTCTCATTTCACCTCACAAATCAATCACTAAACATAACATGGTTCAAAGAATAAGACCATGAGTCACCATCCTTGTCCATGTCATAATTAATGCACCTAATCATGGTTTTGAGCTCATTATTTCCATATGCAAACATTAATCCAAATGTTTGCAACAATGAAAAGAGAATGGCATCTACTAAAGTAAACTCGTGACGGATCACAAGAGTACCCCTCACCTGTATATACATACCTGCATCCGCATTCCGATTGAATGCGAATGTGATGAGACTAAAATAATCCAACAAATCTAATACTAGGATCCGGCTTAAACCAAAGCCCACTAGTATGATCCGTCCGATTATGATCCGTGCACTACTGCACGTATATGATCAAACCCTACCATGTATCATACGGCCTCTACAACGTTTCACCCGAAACTTGAGAAACTGTCTGGGGAGGACTCTAAAGACTCGTCAATACTTTGGCTGTGGATTTAACCACCAGCACGTCAGGGGTACTAGCAGTACGTAACGGGCTACCAGGTATTGACCAAAAGGGAGGTCGATGAGCGAACCCATCCTGACACCCTACTGAGCTTGTCAGTGACAATATCCGTACAGTCCGGTCCGTTCGTCTATGAGCATCGCATGGCGGGCCTGGTGGGTTGGTAAAAGTCAGACCCCCAAAAGCGGTACAAGTCGTGTTGGAGTGTAGCCCAGAACACCCTGAGATACTACTAGAATACCTACCAGTAAATCTCCTGCCTTGGCCAAGGACTTCGTGTAATGGCTCTCCTAAACACAGCGCGATCTCACCCCCAATACTGGAAGAGAGTAAACCCCTGCCGATCCGCTCACTGCCTCCATTTGGCTCGGGACTGTACCCAACTAAAACCTATTTGCACGACTCCTTTGAGCCCTGGTAGGGTAGTAATCAAAGCACAGTGGGAACTCACACGAGACAAATGACAATCTCAGGTCTATGAATTAACCTGTACACATGTCACCAGGGAACTACTATCTGACGTCAGGTATAATACCAACTAGCATGTTCCCGGTGAGTCCTGTCCGGTGTACTCATAACCCAATGTGCACCTGTATACATTTTAGGTGAACCAACTGACACCAATGGCTTATGAGACCGGCCACCGCCCCTCGTCGGGGTCTCGACTGTATACACTAGTCTACTAATGGAGTATCGATGCCCAGTCTCGAAACTCCCACGACTAAGGACCTTTTTAAGGATATGCTTATATACCCTATCTCCCACGTATATGATCGCCATCATACTGCTGCTAGTCAAGCAAGAATCCTAAGGGCTCTACCAACGTGCAATAGTGACCTGTAATGTCACCTAAAATTGTACACGATGATAAAGATAAACCAGATAGTATACTATCATCTTGAGTAAGACTGTCCTACCGGCATAGGTCCTCCCTCAATCATTGCAATCACGTGCTTGTGATCCAATAATTGACTTTGAGGGCACTATATCCAACACGATGTATATTGTATTGGATGCTTAGACATATAAAGTGAGGACTTTCTTGCTCGACATGATAGTATGCTGTCTGGTTGCTCTTTATCTTAACGTGTACACTGATTGTCTCTATGTTACATGTTGATAAAGCCCTTAGGATGAGTACTTGACTACCAGGATTATGATGCAGATCATACTAGTGGGGACAGTGTAGTCGCTAAGTACATCCTTCAAATGTTCCTAGTCGAGGGTGTATCGAGACAGGGTATCGATATACCAGAGTAGACTAGCGTATAGCTTCTCGACCCATGTAGATGGGCGATGGATGATCCCATATCCATTGGTGTTTGACATCAGAGACAGTATACGGGTGCTCAGTGGAGACTGGGTACACTGGACAGACTCGCCGAGAACTCCCAGATGGTATTATACCTAACGTCAGATGGCAGTTCTCTGGTGACACTGGTACAGGTTAGTTTGTAGACCCGAGATCGTCATAGAGTCTTATGTGATTCCCATTATGCTTTGATTTTCACCTTACCACGTTCAAGAGAACGTGCAAAACGGTAGATTTTGGGTACAGTCCCGAATCACATGGAGGCAATGAGCGATAGGAGGGGTTTTGCCTCTCCCGATATTGGGGATTGATGTTGCGCTGTGCTCGATTGGCTGTAACAGGAAGTCCCTGGCCAGGGCTGCCTCAGAGTTATACTGGTAAGTGTTATCAGTAGTTTCTCGACCCGTTATGAGCCTCACATCGGCACAACTTATCGAGTTACTGGGGTCTGACGTTCACCACCCCTAGAAGAGATATGCGACATATCAGATGAAGAGACCGGACTGCACGGTAGTGTTACTGATTGGATTAGCAGGAGTGTGAACATGCTTTCTTGTTGCTCTTCTGATCGCTCAATACTCAGGTGGCCGTTATGTTTAGCAGACCGCTTGCGGCTTGTGGGTGTTTGATACGATCATCACCTACTGCCGGTGTATTGATGAGTCTTTAGAGTCCTACACAGGGGTTTCCTGGCTCAAGTGAAATGGAGTAGGAGCGCATATGTGATATGTGCGGGACCGAGATTGATACGATATGAGATACCGTATTCTATTCTCGTGATTTGTGATATTGGTCGGTTATATGCGATATTGCCGGGTTATCGGATCAAGTGTTGATTCGATAAGTTGTTATATATGATATTAGTGGGTTATATGTGATATAACCGGATTATTAAATCAAGAGTTCATTTAATGATTTAATGTATAATTGTATATTTGATATATTATATTATATTAACTAATATTAAGCTCACTTATGATTTCTTTTTCTCATTTTGTGCATAAGTATATATATGATATATAAAAGTGTACATTATTTTGTATCATGCTTGATGATACATGCAACAAAGGTGGGTGTATGAATTACACCATGCTTGGTTTAATTTCTAGGGTTTTATTTATTTTGGTAATTACAAAAGGTGGCATTTTGTCATGGATGAAAGCTTGTAGAAGCTTGTAGTCTTCATTGACCAAGTCCACTCTTTTGTTTTGGCTAAGATATTTGTTAACCCAACCAATTAAACCTAGCCATGGTTAACTCTCTACAAAGATTAATATATGATATTAAATCACCATGGTTTCCATTATCTTTTGGATAATTATCATATGAGATATTTTTTTCATCTTCTTCTTCCTCCTCAAAAGCTTACTAGCTTCAATAGAGATGTGAGAAAATGAGTGAGATAATCAAATCTAAAGTTAGCCTACTTCCTACTTCATCATCATCTACTACTGGAAATTTAATATAGGGTGTTTGCTTCACTAATTCTGTAATTAGTGAAGAGATAGCTTAGGTTAGTGTCTCCTCGACGTAGATCATCTTCGGCCTCGAAGACTTCGAAGCAAGCATGTTCGTTTCTTCAAAAGAGCCTCTTTAGAGTCCGGAGTTCACGATCGCAGCGAAGGGAATACTACATGGAGCTAATGAAGTGAAGGACCGGTCTACAAAGGTTGTATTCCTTGCTCTCTTTACTTGCAAAGTGTTTGCATTTTCATTCCGTCGGATTTCTAGTTAACGATTTTTAGCTAGGGTTATCTAGAACGGCAAATTTTTGAATTTTGCATGGACAATACCTCCCGAAACCTTGCTGCCGTCCTAAGTAACCCTGCAGTGGTATTAGAGCCATGCTAGAAATTTAGACGGATTTTTATAAGATTACGAAACCGAAATACTTCGAAACGTGAAACGGAAAATTGATTATTCTGTCGATTTTAAAAGTTGTTCAAAATTTTTTTTAAACAAGTACATAATGATGTATGAGATATATTAAGAACACCATGAAAATTTCAGTAAAATCCAAGATTTTTTGGCCGGCCACCACCTAGCTCATCTTGGCCCAAATCCAAGCCCCCCTAAATTTTTTGTGTGTTCCAGTGACTTGGTTTTGATGTTTCGAGTGTTGTTTGTTTTTGCTAATTTTTCATGTGATGTGATTTTACACTATAAGCAATTCGGAGTGTTCCGTATTCGTAGTTTTAACATTGTTTCGGGTTATACGCATGTTGTCTAGGCGAAGTTAAAAGTTCGATCGAATGTCAAAAACCTATTTTTCTAAGTTTAACGTATTCAGAAAAACATGCAAGTAATTCTATGAACTCTCTAGAAGATTGAAACCCTAACTCGACTTTTTGGATCGCGGAACCGCGGTCATACCCTAGGGTTTGCCGCAGTTCCGTGGCAACATGAGTGAGGCTTGGGTTTGCCCTTCTACGGCTGGTGCATAGGTACTGTGGTATATTCTGGGTATTATTAAAACTGTGCTCAAGTGTTGAGCTGTTGGGAAATTGTGGGACTTTGATGAATCGATCGAAAAGCTTAACGTTCGTCCGGATATTATGTGATGGGATACAATATTTGGAATCCACAAATGGAGTTATGAGATAACTAATTTGAATGTTATAAATCTAACAATTTACTTTCATTTGATCGGTTGCCACGGGATTTTGATGTGATCAAAAGTCCGTCCCAATCACGTAGCGTACGCGGATACTCGCCGGGTAACATTATTAGATAGCCATGCCCCATAGCCCCGACCAAGTGACTGTAGGAGAACTCCGTCGCCAAAAGCATCCGTTCGGGTGCTCACGGCAGCGGTGTTCCGCCTTAGTGCACTTCATCGACAGCATCGGGGGTGTGGCCATCTACTAAAGTTTCCGACGAGCATTCGATCAGGTTGTCGGGAATCTTGTTGAATTGCCCGATTAGATATTGAAAAGTGTTTTCGAGATCGAGACTAAAATGCGGGGTTTATAATTGTTAGGCATGCGATGTCTAAGGAATTCATTTGGTTGGGCATGAAATCCAAAGTATGAGATATGTTGGGTTTATGATGTCTAAGGTGGTTGCGGATTTCAACTGTTGTAGTTTTTCACTTTCTTTTCTGCGGCCGTAAGTGTAATATGTGGTGTATCGCCGGTTTCGGTGCTATATGTCAACGACAATTGGGATACGCATATTTGCTTACGTTGATGACATATGATGTAATGTGTTGCTGTGATATGTTATATTGGATCGTCGTGTTTTGAATACCCGGGGGTTTTATGAGAGATGGGAGTTTTTATTTTCAATCATGTAAACTTCATTGTATGTAATATTCTTTTATTTAGGCATTTCCGGGTTGAGGATGATGTCACCATTGTATATTATTTATTTTTCCGCATTAGGATAGACCCAAGGCGGGGAGCACAAGTAACCGGGTTCTTGGGTCCAGTGGGAGACCATCTTGAGGAGTCGAGACCGGGTCTCCTAATTCTAGAATTGGTAAGGTTGCTTGTCGCTCTCGTAGGGGTCTAAGGATGTGGGTTTGGCTATTCATCACGACCGTGGAATCCATGTTTTATACAGGCTTAATTTAAAACCCGGAAATCTTAGTATATCCAATATTTCATATATTGTTTTCTGCTGCGATATTCTGTGATGTGATCACTGTATATGTTGAGATAGATACTGGATATAGTATATGTGATATATTATATAGATATTGCTTATGTTTTACACCCACGCTAGCACTGCCCCGCTCTGCCGTTAGTTACCTAACCTAACGGTGCATGGGAGACATCGAGACGAATGTGGATGGCATAAGCGTACGATGTATTTATCTGTGATGTTTAGGTAATTTAAAATGATTGGACTGTTGGCTATAGTTTCCTCAAGGCAATTATCATAGTGGCGGACTTGTGATTATGATGATTGAGTGAGGACCTATACTGATAGAACAGTCTTACGTAAGATGATAGTATGCTATCTGCTTTGTCTTTATCATCATGTACATGTTGATAGAGCCCATAGGATTCTTGCTTGAATGCCAGCATTATGATGGCGATCATATATGTGGGAGATGGGGTTTATAAGCACATCCTTAAATGTCCCTAGTCGTAGGAGTATCAAGACCAGGCATCGATACTCCAGTAAAGACTAGTGTATACTGATCAAGACCCCGACGAGGGGCGGTGGCTAGGTCTCACAATCCATTGGTGTTAGTTTGTTCACCTAAGATAGTATGCAGGTGCTCATTGGGTTATGAGGACACTGGACGGACTCGCCGGGAACCTGCTAGTTGGTATTATACCTATTGTCAGATAGCAGTTCTCAGGTGACATGTGTACAGGTTAGTCAGTCGACCTGAGATCATCATTTTTCTCGTGTGAGTTCCTACTGTGCTTTGATTACTACCCTACCACGGCTCAAAGGAGTTGTGCAAACAGGTTTTAGTTGGGTACAGTCCCGAGTCATATGGAGGCAGTGATCGAATCGTCGGGGATTCTTCTCTCCCGGTATTGGGGGTTGACGTCGCGTTGTGTACGGATGGCCATCACCATAAATCCGTGGCCATGGTGGACGAGAATTATCGATCCAGGATCGATAGTTTCTCAGGTGGTGAGGGGTTTCATACCGACACTAAATATCGCGTTGTTGGGGGTCTGACTTTATCCACCTCTTAGACTCGATATGCGATACTCTTAGACGAACAGATCGGACTGTACGGATATTATCACTGTCCGGCTCAGTAGGGGTTCTGCATGAGTTTGCTCGTCGGCCTCCCTTTCGCTCAATACCTGGGTAGCTATTACGTACATCTAGTGCCGCTGACGTGCTTGTGGTTAAACCCACTGCCAGCGTATTGACGAGTCTTTAGAGTCCCACACAGAGGGTTTTCACGGTTCAGGTGATATGGTGTACATGAGGTTTGTTGGTACATACAGGTGTCCGATTAAATATGTGCACTTGCTGCGCAGACTTTAATCGGACGGTTGATAATACTAGCGGCTTAGGATTAATCCAGATTATTAAATCAGGTTTTGATTTAATAATTTACATATGTATTTATATATATGTATTCTAGTATTATTGTTCACTATTCGTTTTCTCTCTCGGCTATTCGTATTTTGGTACGAATACGCGTATATGTATTTCGATACATGTACCGGGAAGTATTCCGTATTTTATATGGATTGGCTTCTAGAAGATGCCACCTCATTTATATGATTTTCCATTTATGGAAATTCATTTGTTTTTTATAAATGAGGTGGAAAAGGAGGCATGGTCATGGACATGTTGAGTGGCATGGGTCAAAGCATGGTTGCACATTGTTTATTTGTAAAGAAGGAAATGACAATTTTGTGTGGAGGAGAGAGGGGGGGCCGGCCACTTCATGGGATGGGGGTTCATTTCATTTGGGCTTATGACATTTTACACACAACTCTCTAGCTCTCTCTCACTCTCTCATGCTTCAAAAATGACTTAGCAAATTTCCTTAGTTCATGCCAAAGCTTCATCACCTCTTTCATCTTCTTCTTGCATTGCTCTTTGAGCATATGGGTTGAGAGAAAATTGTAGTGACACTTTCATACACCCCCACTCTCCACCGCTAGCGACTTTAGAGCGTCGGTTGCCGCGTTCGACGAGGTTGGAGCTTGCGCCGTTTCCCTTGGGTGGATCATCGGAGATGGAGGAAAACCGGCAACCAAATATCATCAAAGGATCACCAGGAGCTTGGAATGAAGACTGAAGGACACTGATCAACTCGGTATAACGATTCTAACCTCTTCTTAGTTTGCTAGTTTAGGGTTTAAGGTCAATCCGTAAATTGGGTAATGGTAGCGCCGGTTTTAGAAATTTTTGTTCCGCATTTTGGCTGCGTTTTGATGGCCGGGGCGCTGCCGTAACCCTTCATGGTATCAGAGCCACCTTTTTAACCCTACTAGCAAGTTTACACAAGCTTAAAATCTCGATGGACAAATTTTTCGAATCGTTTTTCCAAATTGATATGTTTGCTGTCGATTTTTAAAAGTGGTTAAAAAATATTTTCAGGCATCTTAAAAATACATGCAGGCAAAACTAAAGCTACAGAAAAAATTTGGTGACCTAACTCTAAAATTCCACCGCAAAACCGCCGTGAAATGTCACATTTGGCGGCGCTTTCGCGGCCCTTTTTGGGCTACAGTGACTAAAATTTTTCTGAAGCTCTAGTTGGTGGAAAAATGATTTTTGTGATATATAGTTTTGGCCCAGATTCATTTGAGTACTGGTTTTGCACTTGGGGTCAATTTGGGAAAATTTAATCGATCGAAATTTTAAGTGTGTGTGATTATCAGTACTTACATTACTATCTGCGACCGTGATTGTCACTCGATCGGTAAACCCGTCTAACTGCTATATGTTCTTTTAGACGAGTTTGCGAACGTGACATTCACGTTGATGTTCTGTGTTGTGCTGTGATGTTGGTTGGATCGTTGTGGTGGATAGCTATGGTACAATGTTAGTACAGTTTAATTTCATTTATACATTTGATATTGCGGGGTGAGCGTCCGACATGTGTACTGCCATCACTGCCAGTTTATATATTATTCTTTTGAGGCACGACCAGGCTGAGGTCGATGTCGCCCTTGTATATTATTTTATTTTCTGTACCGGGATTACCCCACGGAAGAGTGCACGAATAGCCGAGTTCTAGAGGGAAGTGGGTCCGCATCTCATGGCGTTGGGACGGAGGGGACCTTACTCTAGAATTGGCGGGCTATTCGCTACACTCGTAGGTTGACCCACGGAGGGGCGCTCAAGTTACCGGATTCCGTGAAGTGCCGGGTGGCCCATTCACGTTGTTGAAGGGGGCTTCCTCACTTCTGGTTTTGGCGGGTAACTTGCCGCTCTCGTAGGGTGTAAGTGCACGGCGGTGCCCCGGCCGTCAGTCTGACGCCGGAATGTGGAAGCGGTGATTTACTTTGATTTGTCAAACCGGCACCACCGTGCACTATAAACCCGGATCGCGCCATTAAACTAGTCCTAGCTAACTACAAGATAGGGAAGAGAGATATACCGAGCGATCCGTGTCCTCCGGTCTTCTCGCCGTCGTCCCGATCTCCCGCGGAATGTCCGGTCTCCACCAAGTCGCCGGAAGGGCACCACGTCGCCTGCTTCTTTTACGGGCTCCCACCTCTATACCGAGGCAACTTGGGCATGAAGTTGGCGAGCCGACGTGCCCAAGGTTTGCTGTAGAATGTGTCTAGAACTCATGTCTCATTTTGGGGTAGTGGAGGTTGCCATTTGGTGGAGGAAAAGAATAGACTTTTGAGATGAACTAGAGAGCTTTTTTCTTAGCACAATTAGAAAACCAAATGCCACACATAAAAAATGAATCCCTCATCTACTACAATAGTGGCCGGCCCCTCTTCAATGTGTGAATGGAGAGAGAGAGCAAAGTTAAGGGGTGGGTGGAATGCAATGATGCAAGCAAGTGATGATGAGAGAATCCAATGATCACAACCAAAAACCCACACTTCAAAACAACCATCATCATATCCAAAGTCAAGCAATCATGAAAACTATCATGAAGCAAAAAGTCAAGTGATGATGGATAAATCAAGTCAATGGATGGTGCACCCATCATGAAAGCCATCATGATGCAACAAAATGCAAAGAACACCCTCCAGAAATGCTTATTTGCACTAATGCAAATAAGCCCTCCTCCACCAATCTTCGGCCATTGAAAGATACAAAGAAATATTGCCGAAACGGAAAGCAAACTGGCAACTCCAGAAAACTGGTCCCGTAATAAATTACACGAAAACCCCGATACTGTGCATACACACCCGCATCTGTATTCCGACCGAATATAAATGCAATGAGACAAAATCTACACTGTACTATACTAGGATCCGGCTTCAACCAAAGCCGGCTAGTATTATCCGTCCGATCCTGATCCGTGCAATACCGCACATATCTGATCGAACCCTGCCATATCTCCATACGGCCTCTACAGTGTTTCGCCCGAAAACTTGAGCAACTGAATGTGGGGGACTCTAAAAACTCGACAATACAATGGCTGTGGATTTAACCACTAGTACGTCAGAGGTATTAGCCATACGTGACGAGCCACCAGCTATTGACCAAAATGGACGTCTGTGAGTGAACTCATCCTGACACCCTACTGAGCCTGTCAGTGACAATATCCGTACAGTCCAGTCCGTTCGTCTATGAGCATCGCATGGCGGGCCTAGGGGGTTGGTAAAAGTCAGACCCCCAAAAGCGGTACAAGTCGTGTCGGAGTGTAGCCCAGAACACCCTGAGATACAACTGGAATACCTACCAGTAAATCTCCTGCCTCGGCCGAGGGCTTTGTGTAATGGCTCTCCTAGACACAGCGCGACCTCACCCCCAATACCGGGAGAGACGAACCCCTGAAGATCCGCTCACTGCCTCCATGTGGCTCGGGACTGTACCCAACTAAAACCTGTTTGCACGTCTCCTTTGAGCGTGGTAGGGTAGTAATCAAAGTACAGTGGGAACTCACACGAGACAAATGACGATCCTCAGGTCGATGAACTAACCTGTACACATGTCACCAGGGAACTGCTATCTGACGTCTGGTATAATCCCAACTAGCAGGTTCCCGGCGAGTCCTGTCCGGTGTACTTATAACCCAATGAGCACCTGTATACATCTTAGGTGAACCAACTGACACCAGTGGCTTGTGAGACTGGCCACCGCCCCTCGTCGTGGTCTCGACTGTATACACTAGTCTACTCTGGAGTATCGATGCCCTGTCTCGAAACTCCCACGACTAGGGACCTTTTAAGGATGTGCTTATAGACTACCAGCTCCCATGTATATGATCGCCCTCATACTGCTGGCAGTCAAGCAAGAATCCTAGGGGCTCTATCAACGTGTAATAGCGACATGTCTGGTCACCTAAAGCAGTACACGATGATAAAGATAAACCAAATAGCATACTATCATCTCGAGTAAGATTGTCCTACCGGGATAGGTCCTCCCTCAATCATTGCAATCACGTGCCTGTGATCCAATAATTGACTCTGAGGGCACTATCTCCAACAATCTCCCACTTGCACTCAAGGCTAATTATTGCGATGTCGCATACTCACAGCCCTTGTGATACCGAACACCCAACTCCTCTACTAGTCAGTCTCACAAAGCTTGTTTGCGAAACTATTGCGTTCGAGGAATAGCCTTAGTGAGTGGATTCGCCTTGAAGTTTCTTTCTTTGTCTCTCTATATCTCAAGTTCGCGGAGAAAGCCATCTCCCGAAATGAGCAATACCTGTCTTAGAATGTGTCTGGATGTCTGATGGGACCTAGCTCATAAATGAACTCCAAATCCAAACTTCTTAGACTGTATCGTCAACTGAACTTAATCAGTATCCTGCGCCATGCCTCCCTCAGTATTGCCTTGGACCACCTGTCCAAAATACTGCCCCTCATCAGAAGGAAAACTATAACTCTGACAACCTCCTTGTCGTCTAGGTCACCTTGGAAGCCTGGAATGATAACTGTCTCCCGAATAAGGCTGTCGTTATCATATCCCTAGAACATCCACTTATGTTCTAAAACTGCTTCCGACTGTTTCTCCAGGATTGGATCAATGTCAACTTATTGCATCTAGTGCAAGAACAACATCTGGTGCGGTACTTGACATCTCATGATTGACTCAATTGCCTGAGCAAGTGATCTGCCAATCATGCACATCCCTCTCCCCTTTAGTCTGTAAGACAACTTTAGAGTGGGTGACTCCATCACCTGCAGGTACACTACCGTGCCAGGAGTCGTCCATTCTAAATACTCTTAGAATGCTGTCTAAGTACCCAGATTGGGAAACTACCCAAATCTAGATCTAAAACCATAGATCCAGTAACCAGAATGTTTGATATGAAATCCATTTCCTTTGTGGAGAAACCACTGTGTGACGACCAAAGTATAACCGATCGTAGTATAGGAATATCACTTCCTACTCTGTGTATGTCATCAAAATACCATGACAACACACCCTACTACCTTCTCAACAGATCCATCCCCTATTTTGATGAAGTCAAACCTATGACTGTCACATCAGAAATAGATGATCTATCTCCGCTACATCTGCTTTAGTCTATAAATAGACATAAGCCACCTGTCCACCAATGCTTCCGCTGCTCCTACTGACTATGACAACCCTCTGGCAGAGTCATATAAACGTACACTTCTAAAGCAAGTTTAGAACGACGCTATACTCATCCTCCTGCTGGGTCTCACAGTCTGGAACAACAACAATGACAAGTGTGGGTAAACAAGAACTTCCCTGTCACCGTCCTTGAGGTTACCGGAGTACCTCTCGGGTGCCTGAAGTTACCCACCTTATTTGCGGAGTGGCCAATGGAATGTCAAACCAGATTGAATCTTTAGGATCCTATCAAATCTCCAGTAATCGTTTGTGGTTCTGGAATCACTTCCAGTTCTACCATACTCCCACTACTGTTTTCTGAAAAAATCCATTTTTATTAAAACTGTGGCGAGTTTAGAACAATATCACTATTGATCTTCCAGATGGTAGAAAGTCAACCCTCGTCATAGCCTGGGTTAACCCACAAACAGCCATTACAGAAACGTGCCTTGAGTTGTCCAGTGTCTGGTTTTAATCATAAGCCGGACAACTTCCCGTACCTTAACATCGTTAAGATACGAACTGTTCTATATCCAATATAGGACCAGAGGCACTGATTTAATTGAACCAGATTCAAATCATGCAGCTGTCCCCAGTGCATGTCAACTAAAATGGAAAGAGGCCGATCAGCGTTACTCAACTTAGGAATGCTTCTAATTATGAGTAACCTGAAAGAGAAGCAAGTTCTCTTAGTCATTACTATCAACTGAATACCGCACACAAGTATCTACATCTTCGATCACTTTGAAGAATCCCAATACTTGCATCACCTGGTTCTCTACTTTATTCAAATACCTATAACTTCTCAAAATTCGGACCCTGTGTTTCCACGAAACACCTGTCTAAAAACTAGAGAAGTCATAAGTAAACTGAATATAGTACGAGGACCATCCCCTCTGTCCTGATGGACCCTGGATAACATACAATACTCTGTATAAGTCCCTGGATAACATACAATATTCTGTATAAGTCCCTTGAGTCTGATAACTCATTCACTGTGTGTCGTAGGTTGAAAACTGTACTTATGGTTAAGAAGAATTACACTACTGTTTAATGCTCCTTACCTAACCATCCACTGATATAGGTAAATGTCACAGACATAATTTCAAAAAGATATGTCTCGCTCTATAAAAATAGACGTACAGATATATCAATTTGAAATTGGTGCATAACAGCGGATATTCATAACCAAATATTTGCCGTCCGGCAAACAACCCAGGTGACTTCCTCAAATATCACCGATTACAACGAATCCCGATATAATGAGGATGATCACCCAATTCCCAACAACTCACTCCCACTCATTATCTGTAAAACCATACGGATGTGAGAATCATATCTGGTAAATACATACCCTGGAGCAAGTGTCTAGTTGGGAAATCAGTTTTCTTTTAACAGTACATAGCGAAACTGAAACATTGAAATGTTTCGATGGGGTATCCTGGTATTCTTAGTAATGCCTCTTCCATTATCCAGATTTACGACTGTAACTGTATAATTCTTTGCCACCTCTCCAAATCCCTTTATATGTCTTTAGTCATTACCTTCTGCACACCCCTTTAGGCCAAATGGTTTTCTTCCTTCCCTACCGTTCGGCACCAGCCTATGGTTTGGAAGAAAACTATCCAATAAGCATAATGGGTGTACTGTCCTAATCCTAGGAGCACTCGCAATGTGAGAGAAGGTGAAGATAAAAGACAACCGAATAAACCTTATTCCTATTTCTCCTGAACCAGAATCCATCCCCGAACTGGAACAAGTTCCTTTCGAGTTCGTATATAACCATACGATGGAGTATCAAATAAACTGTGGATCTTCGTAGTGATACGGAGTGTCCTGAAGAAATACAAAGGTGATTTAGGATTGGCGAAGAAATACTTGGTCTGGTCTTGAATATCAGTCGCAATTTACTTTGCCCTCTTACTAATCCCTTTCTTTGTCTTTACTTAATACCTTCTGCATACCATCGTTATGCTAATTGGTTTTCTTCATTCCCCACCGTTCGGCACCAGCCTAAGGTTTGGAAGAAGACTATCCAATTTGCGTAATAGGTGTACTATCCCCTAATCTAAAGGGTACTCGCAACCTGAGAGAAGGTAAAAGGAAAAGACAACTGAATAGTCCTATCCGTTTTCTCCAGAACCGGAAACCATCCTCGAATAAATTCCTTCGAGTTCGTATATAACCATATAATGGTTTTGTCCAATGGAAGTGGACGTTCGTAGTAATACGGGGTGTCCTGGAGAAAAGGGTAAAAGTAGGAGTGGCAATGAGGTCTGCAACTCTGACAATCCAAAAGCCAGTGTTAAGAAGGTTCGGTCAACTTGGTCACTGAGTCATAGTCTAGGGTCGGGTCAATGGTCGCTGCCAAAGAGAGAGAGAAAAGAAACACTCAGTGTGCACTCTAACCTAGATCAGAATGGTTATCACTTTATCTAATCTGGAAACCTCCCACTGTAACGTCAAATTCATCCCCAAACCTGAAAGAAGAATTAGCCGGGATCACCCGAGGAGTAAACCAACTCATCAGTGGGAATCGGGATCCAACTCTCATCGCATGATAACGTGACGGAATCCGCTCATGCTATCACACTCCAGAAGGTATGCGCATATCTGGCAAGTTTCACTTCTTTTGAAACTCCCGATGTGGATTTTTGCCCCATGCTCTTATGACCTTGACGAAGGCCAACATATCATAAGTCACATGTCAAGTTCTACCCGTCATTATCCAGATTAATTTGAACCCACCCTTACATACCCTTGACGAAGGCCAAAATAGTAGTACGACTGTCCCAAACCAACGCATCTATCTATGCTGCAGAAAAGTAACAAATAGCTACCATACACTATGTCTTGACGAAGGCCAACATACATAGCATGAATACTAAGTGCTACCGTTCTGAAATGACAGAGGGCTACGAATGGTTTCTGGCGAAAACCTTTAACGTAATGAACTTGATATCGTTGAAGGAACTGATAGCTTTTTAAAAAAATATAGTGATGAAAACCTTTGCTAAAGAGGTCACTCCCGGTGAAGGGATCTCGGCTCTTTCCCCGTAGAATGAGGTGCAGGATATTCCAACTGAATACCACGATGCAAAGCAAAAGTAATAGGCTATAGTGAAGTTATTGCCCTGACGCAAACTTTTGTCCAAGGGGTCACTCCCGGTGAAGGGATCTCGGCCCTTGCCTCCTCGACTGAGAAGCAGGATATTCCAACTGAATACCACTGTGCAAAACAAAAGAGAACGCCCTTGCAATAACAGCTTTTTGAAAAAGTGTTCCAACAACATCAGAATAGGTTTGTTTAACTTGCATTGATCCGAATCAATGCAGTCCCATCAATTGATCACACCACAAAGAACGAAAATATACTGATGTACGTATATGCCATCCGCATTCGCCACTGGGTCCCATCATTACCCATTAGGTTAGCTAACTAATGACAGAGCGGGGACTGGACTAGCGCGGATGCAAAACATATACAACATCTACAAGTATATATATCAATATAAATATTTCGCTCAAGGTGTGATAAAATGCAACATCACAGAAATGTACAGCATCACAGAACAATACAGATATCTGGGATCCCCAGGTTTCACAGAGCTACTACTGAAACCCGACGTTCCCCTGGTCGTGTGGATAGCCTGTGCAATGAAATCCCTAGACCCCTACGGGCGCGGCAAGTTACCCGCCAAAACCTGAAGCGAGGCAGCCTCCTTCAGCACCGTGAATGGACCACCCAACACTTCACGGAATCCGGTAACTTGGGCACCCTTCCTGGGTCAACCTGTACCCCCTACGAGTGCGGCGAATAGCCCGCCAATTCTAGAGTAAAGCCCCCTCCATCTCAATGCCATGAGATGCGGGCTTGTTGCCCTCTAGAACCCGGCTATCCGTGCACCCCTCCGTGGGGTAATCCTAGTACAGAAAGTAAAATATACAAACAACGGGTTCATCGACCGCAACCTGGTCGTGCCCAAAATAATAATACAAACAAGCAGTGACGGCAGTTCACATGTCGGACGCTCACCCTGCAATATCAAATGTACATAATACAACAAAAACTATACTAGCATTGCATCCAGGCTATCCTCCACGACCAATCCGCAACATCACAGCAATACACAGAACATCAACGTGAATGTCACGTTCGCAAATCCGTCTAACCGGGCTATAGCAGTTAGATAGAATTTACCGATCAAGTGACATTCACGGTCGCAGATATAATGTAAATACTGTGAAATAATGTGTTTAAAATATTTGATTGATCAAATTTTACCAAGTGGGCCCCAAGCATTACTGTAGCACTTAAAGAAATTCTGGGCCCAAAAATAATATTCTAAAACCCCTATTTCCCTGTAAAAAGATCACTGTGAAAAATTGGTCTAGTGAACACACTGAACCGCGGTGGAACCGTGGCGTAAAGGGGGGTTTGGCCGCGGTTCCGCGGCGGTTCTACAGTAACACTCAACCAAATTTTCACAGATGTCTTATAATTTCCTGCACAGTATTCTGAGACAACCTAAAAAATTTTTGGACTCCAAAAAATTTCGACAGAAACTGATGTGAAGAAAACGCGGGTTTTTGGAATTTTGTTCGATCGGAAATGTAAAGCACATTAGACAAAGCTAGACTATATTAATGGCGAGGCTCTGATACCACTGTAAGTGCACGGCGGCGCCCCGGCCGTCAATCCGACACCGGAATGCGGAAGCTGTGATTTACTTTGATTTGTCAAACCGGCACCACCGCGCACTATAAACCCGGATTGTGCCATTAAACTAGTCCTAGCTAACTACAAGATGGGGAAGAGAGATATACCGAGCGATCCGTGTCCTCTGGTCTTCTCGCCGTCGTCCCGATCTCCCGCGGAATGTCCGGTCTCCACCAAGTCGCCGAAAGGGCACCACGTTGCCTACTTCTTTTACGGGCTCCCACCTCTATACCGAAGCAACTCGGGCACGAAGTTGGCGAGCCGACGTGCCCAAGGTTTGCTGTAGAATGTGTGTAGAACTCATGTTTCATTTTGGGGTAGTGGAGGTTGCCATTTGGTGGAGGAAAAGAATAGACTTTTGAGATGAACTAGAGAGCTTTTTTCTTAGCACAATTAGAAAAACAAATGCCAAACATAAAAAATGAATCCCTCATCCACTACAATAGTGGTCGGCCCCTCTTCATTGTGTGAATGGAGAGAGAGAGAGCAAAGTCAAGGGGTGGGTGGAATGCAATGATGCAAGCAAGTGATGATGAGAGAATCCAATGATCACAACCAAAAACCCACACTCCAAAACAACCATCATCATATCCAAAGTCAAGCAATCATGAAAACTATCATGAAGCAAAAAGTCAAGTGATGATGGATAAATCAAGTCAATGGACGGTGCACCCATCATGAAAGCCATCATGATGCAACAAAATGCAAAGAACACCCTCCACAAATGCTTATTTGCACTAATGCAAATAAGCCCTCCTCCACCAATTTTCGGCCATTGAAAGATACAAAGAAATATGGCCGAAACGGAAAGCAAACTGGCAACTCAAGAAAACTGGTCCCATAATAAATTACAAGAAAACCCCGATACTGTGCATACACACCCGCATCTGTATTCCGACCGAATACAAATGCAATGAGACAAAATCTACACTGTACTGTACTAGGATCCGGCTTAAACCAAAGCTGGCTAGTATTATCCGTCCGATCCTGATCCGTGTAATACCGCACGTATCTGATCGAACCCTGCTATATTTCCATATGGCCTCTATAGCGTTTCGCCCGAAAACTTGAGCAACTGAATGTGGGGGACTCTAAAGACTCGTCAATACAATTGCTGTGGATTTAACCACTAGCACGTCAGAGGTATTAGCCATATGTGACGGGCCACCAGCTATTGACCAAAAGGGACGTCTGTGAGTGAACTCATCCTGACACCCTACTGAGCCTGTCAGTGACAATATCCGTACAGTTCGGTCCGTTCGTCTATGAGCATCGCATGGCGGGCCTAGGGGGTTGGTAAAAGTCAGACCCCCAAAAGCGGTACAAGTCGTGTCGGAGTGTAGCCCAGAACACCCTGAGATACAACTGGAATACCTACCAGTAAATCTCCTGCCTCGGCCGAGGGCTTTGTGTAATGGCTCTCCTAGACACAGCGCGACCTCACCCCCAATACTGGGAGAGACGAACCCCTGAAGATCCATTCACTGACTCCATGTGGCTCGGGACTGTACCCAACTAAAACCTGTTTGCACGTATCTTTTGAGCATGGTAAGGTAGTAATCAAAGTACAGTGGGAACTCACACGAGACAAATGACGATCCTCAGGTCGATGAACTAACCTGTACACATGTCACCAGGGAACTGCTATCTGACGTCTGGTATAATCCCAACTAGCAGGTTCCCTGCGAGTCCTGTCCGGTGTACTCATAACCCAATGAGCACCTGTATACATCTTAGGTGAACCAACTGACACCAGTGGCTTGTGAGACCGGCCACCGCCCTTTGTCGGGGTCTCGACTATATACACTAGTCTACTCTGGAGTATCGATGCCCTGTCTCGAAACTCCCATGACTAGGGACCTTTTAAGGATGTGCTTATAGACTACCAGCTCCCACGTATATGATCGCCCTCATACTGCTGGCAGTCAAGCAAGAATCCTAGGGGCTCTATCAATGTGTAATAGCGACATGTCTGGTCACCTAAAGCAGTACACGATGATAAAGATAAACCAGATAGCATACTATCATCTCGAGTAAGACTGTCCTACCGGGATAGGTCCTCCCTCAATCATTGCAATCACGTGCCTGTGATCCAATAATTGACTCTGAGGGCACTATCTCCAACATAGGGGTCTAGGTTTCATTGCACAGGCTATCCACACGACAGGGAACGTCGGGTTTCATTTGCGGCTCAAGTGAAACCCGGGGCTCCAGATTATCCACCTTTTTATGTTGCTTCTGTGATGTTGCTTTATATCATGCCTGGGACGATTGTTATATATTTATTTATATATACTAGTAGATGTTGTATATGTTTTGTACCCGTGCTAGTCCAATCCCCACTCTGTCGTTAGTTAAGTAACCTAACGGGTGATGATGGGACCCAGTGGCGAATGCGGATGGCATATACGTACATTTTATTTTCGTTCTTTTCTGGTGTGATTAATTGATGGGACTGCATTGATTCATATCAATACAAAGGATAAAACAAACCTATATATGATATTGTTGGAACCAAGTTTTTAAAAAACTGACATTACAGACGTTCTCTTTTGCTTTGCACAGTGGTATTCGATTGGGAATATCCTGCACCTCATTCGACGAGGCAAGAGCCGAGATCCCTTCATAGGGAGTGACCCCTTGGGTAAAAATTTGCGTCAACATAATAACTTTACTATAGTTGATTATTTTTGCTTTGCATCATGGTATTCAGTTTGGAATATCTTGCATCTCATTCTACGAGGAAAGAGCCGAGATCCCTTCACCGGGAGTGACCTCTTTACCAAAAGTTTTCTCCACTATATATTTGTAAAACCACTTGGATTCCTTCAACGATATCAAGTTCATTACGTTAAAGGTTTTTCGCCAAAAACCAGCCGTAGCCCTTCGTCATTTCAGATTAGTATTGCTTATTATTCGTGCTACGTATGTCGTGCATTGCCGAGGCGTAGTGTTCGGTAGCTCTGTAATGCTTTTCTGTCGCATGGATATGTGGATTAGTTAGCACAGTCGTACGGTTATGTTGGCATTGTCAAGGACTCGTATGGGTGGGTCTAACGTAGTCAAGATAATGACGGGTTGAACTTGACTGGGACTCTTTGATATGTTGGCATTGTCAAGGTCATTTGGGTCCTAGGGGTAAAAACACACATCGGGAGTTTCAAACATACATGAAACTTACCAGGCATGCGCATACCTTCTAGAGTGTGGTGACTTGAGTGGCTTCAATCAAGTTATCATGCAATGATAGTTGGATCCCGATTCCCACTGATGAGTAGGATTACTCCTCGGGTAATTCCGACTAATTCTTCTTTTGGGTTTGGAGGAGAATTCGAGAAAACAGTGGGAGCCATCCAGATTAGATAAAGATTAACCATTCTGATCTAGATTAGAGTGCACGCTGAGTGTTTCTTTTCTCTCCCTCTCTCTCTGGCTGCGACTATGACCCGACCTTTGACTAAAACTCATGAAACTAAGTTAACCGAACCTTCTTAAAACACTCTGACTTTTGGAATGTCACGGTGTCGCATACATCATTGCCACTTCTATATCACCTTTACATTTCTCCAGAACACCTCGTATCACTACGAACATCCACTTCCATTGGATAAATCTATCGTATAGTTACATACGAACTCGAAGGAACTTTTTCGAGGATGGATTCTGGTTCTGGAGAGATTGAATAGGATTATTCGGTTGTCTTTTCTCTTTACCATCTGTCAGGTTATGAGGGCTCCTAGGATTAGGAGTGGGTACACCTATTGAGCTTATTGGATAGACTTCTTCCAAACCATGGGCAGGTGTCGGACGGTTGGGAAGGAAGAAAAACAATTAAGCTTAAGTGTGGTGTACAGAAGGTAATAAGTAAAGACATATAAAGTGATTAGAATAATGGCAAAGGAAATTGCGGCCACCATCATTCACGACAAAGACCGGGTATACCCCTGCCACTCCTACATCCACTTTGCATTTCTCTATAACACTCCGTATCGCTATGGATATCCACTTCCATTGGATAAATCCATCATATAGTTACATACGAACTTGAAGGAACTTTTTCGAGGATGGATTCTGGTTCAGGAGAAATAGAATAGGATTATTCAGATGTCTTTTCGCATTACCTTCTCTCAGGTTGTGAGGGTTCCTAGGATTAGGAGAGTATACTTATTACGCTTATTGGATAGTCTTCTTCCATACCTTAGGCTGGTGCAGAATGGTAGGGAAGGAAGAAAGCCAATTAGCCTAAAGAATGTATGCAGAAGGTAATAAGTAAAGACATAATAAAGGGATTGGAGTGAGGGCAGGTAAGTATATGGTTACTATCATGAATCAGGATAGTGGAAGAGGCGTTACTAGGAATACCAGTTAACCCTTTTTGAAACATTTTTCATGTTTCAGTTTCACTGTGCAATGTTAATTGAAAAACTGTTTTCCCAATTGGAATCTAACTCCACGGTATGTATTTACCAGATCTGTTTCTCACATCTGTATGTTATTACAGATGGTGAGTAGGAGTAAGATATTGGGAATTGGGTAATTAGATCCTCATTATATCAGAATTCGTTATGATTGGTGATATTTGAAGAAATCATCTGGATTTTGCCGGATGGCAAATATTTGGTTTTGAATATCCGTTGTTATGCACCAATTTCAAACTGATATATCTGTATATTTATTTTATAAAGTGAGATATAACTTTTTGATATTATGTCTGCGACATTTACCTAAATCAGCTGGTGATTAGGTAAGGTATATTCAACAGCGGTGTAATTCTTCTTAACCATAGTACAGTTTTTCAACCTATGACGCACAGAGTTTGAGTTATTGAACTCAGGCGACTTATACAAAGTATTGTATATTGTCCAGTTTCCATTAGGACAAAGGGGTTGATACTCGCACTGTATTCTGTTTATTCATAACTTCTCTGATATACAAAGTATTGTATATTGTCCAGTTTCCATTAGGACAAAGGGGTTGATACTCGCACTGTATTCTGTTTACTCATAACTTCTCTGATTCTAGATATGTATTTCATTGAAATACAAGGTTCAGATTTTGAGAATTTATAGGTATAAGAATAAAGTAGAGAACCATTTGTTGGAAGTATCAGAATTCTTCGAGGAAGTCGAAGATGTAAATACTTGTGTTTGGTATTCCATTGATAATAATGGTTTTGAGAACTTGCTTCTCTTTCGGGTTACTCATATATGGATGCACTCCTAGATGAGTAATGCTGAATGGCCTTTTTTCCATTTGGTTGATATGCATTGGAGACAGCTGCATGATTTGAATCTGGTTCCAATTAAATTAGTCTATATGAGATATATATAGAATCAATTTATATCTTGACGATGTTAAGGTATAGGGAGTTGTCCGGCTGATGCTTAACACCAGAATTCGGATAAACTCAAGGCACGTTTCAGTAATGGTTGTTTGTGGGTTATCCCGGGTTTCAACGAGGGTTAACTTTCTACCATCAGGAAGGTCAATATTTATATTATTCTTGACTCGCCACAGTTTTAGTAAAATGGATTTTTTCAGAAAAACAAAAGTAAGAGTATGGTAGAACTGGAAGTGATTCCAGAACCACAAACGATCACTGATGATTTAATAGAACCTAAGGATTCAATTAGTTTCGACGTTCCATTAGCCACTCCGCAGATTTGGTGGGTAACCTCAGGCACCCGAGAGGTACCTCGGCCTTCTTAGAGACGGTGACAGGGAGGTTCTTGTTTACCCAGACTTGCCATTTGCTGCTGTCCTAGACTATAAGACCCGGAAGGAGGATGAGTATAGCGTCGTTCTAAACTAGTTTTGGAAGTGCACGTGTATATGACTTTGCCAGAAGGTTATTGTAGTCAGTGGGAGCAGCGGAAGCATAGTGGGCAAGTGGCTTATGTCTATTTATTGACTAAAGCAGGTATAGCGGAAATAGATTATCTATTTTGATGTGACAGTCATAGGCTTTGACTTCATCAGAATAGGAGATGGATCTGCTAAGAAGGCAGTAGGGTGTGATGTCCAGGTATTAGGATGACATGCACTTGATAGGAAGAGATATTCCTATACTACGACCGGTTATACTGTGGTTGTCACAAAGTTGTTTCTCCACATAGGATATGGAAAAAATATCAGGATTTTTCTGGTTACTAGATCTATATTTTAGATCTAGATTTGGGAAGTATCCCAATTTGGGTACTTTGACATTATTCTATAGATATTTTAGAATGGACGACTCCTGGCATGGTGGTGTACCTACAGGTGATGGAGTCACCCTCTCTAAAGGTGTCTTACAGACTAACGGAGAGATGGATCTGCATGATTAGCATATCACTTGCTTAGGCAGTTGAGTTAATCATGAAATGTCAAGTACCACACCAGATGTTGTTTTTGCACTAGCTGCAATAAACATATATTAATCTAATCCTGGAGAAACATTGGGAAGCAGTTTATGAACATAAGTGAATGTTCTTGGGATATGGTAACGGCAGCCTCCTTCAGGAGACGGTTATCATTTCAGGCTTCCAAGGTGACCTGGATGACAGAGTGACTGTCAGAGTTATAGTTTTTCCTCTTCTGAGGGACGGTATGTTGGACAGGTGGTCCAAGCGGATACTGAGGAAGGCATGGCGCATGTTACTGATTAAATTTAGTGGATGATACAGTCTAGGAGGTTTGCTGGATTTGGAGTTCGTTTATGAAATGGGTCCCATCAGATATCCAGACAAATTCTAAGACAGGTATTGCTCATTTCGGAAGATAGTTTTCTCCGCGAAGTTGAGATACATAGAGATACAGAAAGAAACATTGGAGTGGATCCACTCACTGAGGCTATTTCTCGAACGCAATCATTTTTGCAAACGGGCTTTGCGAAACTGATTAGTAGAGAAGTTGGGTGTTCGGTATCACACGGGCTGTGAGTATGCCACATCGTAATAATTAGCCTTAAGTGCAAGTGGGAGATTGTTGGCTATAGTGCCCTCAAGGCAATTATCATAGTCGCGGACTTGTGATTATGATGATTGAGTGAGGACCTGTACTGATAGAACAGTCTTACGTAAGATGATAGTATGCTATCCGGTTTTTCTTTATTATCAAGTACATGTTGATAGAGCCGATAGGATTCTTGCTTGACTGCCAGCATTATGTTGGCGATCATATATGTAGGATCTGGGGTATATAAGCACATCCTTAAATGTCCCTAGTCGTAGGAGTATCGAGAGCGGGCATCGATACTCCAATGTAGACTAGTGTATACTGATCGAGACTCCGACGAGGGGCGGTGGCCAGGTCGCACAAGCCATTAGTGTTAGTTTGTTCACCTAAGATAGTATGCAGGTGCTCATTGGGTTATGAGTACACTGGACGGACTCGCCGGGAACCTGCTAGTTGGTATTATAGCTATTGTCAGATAGCAGTTCCCAGGTGACATGTGTACAGGTTAGTCTGTCGACCTGAGATCGTCATTTGTCTCGTGTGAGTTCCCACTGTGCTTTGATTACTACCCTACCACGGCTCAAAGGAGTCATGCAAACAGGTTTTAGTTGGGTACAGTCCCGAGCCACATAGAGGCAGTGATCGGATCGTCGGGGATTCGTCTCTTTCGATATTGGGGGTTGATGACGCGTTGTGTACGGATGGCCATCACCATAAATCCGTGGCCACGGTGGACGAGAATTATCGATCCAGGATCGATAGTTTCTCAGGTGGTGAGGGGTTTCATATCGACACTAAATATTGCGTTGTTGAGGGTCTGACTTTATCCACCTCCTAGACTCGATATGCGATACTCTTAGACGAACAGACCGGACTGTACGGATATTGTCACTGTCAGGCTCAGTAGGGGTTCTGCATGTGTTTGCTCGTCGGCCTCCCTTTCGCTCAATACCTGGGTAGCCGTTACGTACAGCTAGTGCCGCTGACGTGCTTGTGGTTAAACCCACTGCCAGCGTATTGATGAGTCTTTAGAGTCCCACACAAAGGGTTTTCACGGTTCAGGCGATATGGTGTACATGAGGTATGTTGGTACATACAGCTGTCCGATTAAATATGTGCACTTGCTGTACAGACTTTAATCGGACGGTTGATAATACTAACGGCTTAGGATTAAGCCAGATTATTAAATTAGGTTTTGATTTAATAATTTACATATGTATTTATGTATATGTATTCTAGTATTATTGTTCACTATTCGTTTTCTCTCTCGGCTATTCGTATTTTGGTACGAATACGCGTATATGTATTTCGATACATGTACTGGAAAATATTCCGTATTTTATACGGAATGGCTTCTAGAAGATGCCACCTCATTTATATGATTTTCCATTTATGGAAATTCATTTGTTTTTTATAAATGAGGTGGAAAAGGAGGCATGGTCATGGACATGTTGAGTGGCATGGGTCAAAGCATTGTTGCACATTGTTTATTTGTAAAAAAGGAAAAGACATTTTTGTGTGGAGGAGAGAGGGGGGCCGGCCACTTCATGGGATGGGGGTTCATTTCATTTGGGCTTATGACATTTTACACACAACTCTCTAGCTCTCTCTCACTCTCTCATGCTTCAAAAATAACTTAGCAAATTTCTTTAGTTCATGCCAAAGCTTCATCACCTCTTTCATCTTCTTCTTGCATTGCTCATTGAGCATATGGGTTGAGAGAAAATTGTAGTGACACTTTCATACACCTCCACTCTCCATCGCTAGCGACTTTGGAGCGTCGGTTGCCTCGTTCGACGAGGTTGGAGCTTGCGCCGTTTCCCTCGGGTGGATCATCGGAGATGGAGGAAGACCAGCAACCAAACATCATCAAAGGATCGCTAGAAGCTTGGAATGAAGACCGAAGGACATGGATCAACTCGGTATAACGATTCTAACCTCTTCTTAGTTTGCTAGTTTAGGGTTTAAGGTCGATCCGTTAATTGGGTAACGGTAGCGCCGGTTTTAGAAATTTTTGTTTCGCATTATGGCCGCGTTTTGATGGCCGGGGAGCTGCCATAATCCTTCAGGGACTTCATTAATGAGATTAATGAATTAAAAGAAACCTAAAAGATGTTGCAGAAACTTGTCTCCAAAATTGGTAGCTCTAGTTCATGCTTTGCATAGCGGTATTCCTTATAGAATAATCAGCACCTTATTCGATAAGGAAAGAGACGAGATCCCTTCACCGGGAGTGACCTCTTTAGAAATAACTGGCAGATGCTACAACCCTCGGTTTGACTTTTAATTTCTTCTATAGTTTTTGCTTTGCATAGTGGTATTTGTGAAATATCCCGCACCTCATTCGACGAGGAAAGAGACGAGATCCCTTCACAAGGAGTGACCTCTTTAGCAAAACTAGTAAAAGCCTCAAAAACACTCCATTTAAAATCACTCGATTCTATGACGATATCAAGTTCATTACGCAAAAGGTTTTCTTAAAAACCTGTCATAGCCCTCCGCCATTTCAGATAAGTACTTCATAGTATCCGTGCTACGTTTGTTGGCTTTAGTCAAGGCGTAGTGTGCAGTAGCTATTTATACTTATCTGCTTAAGCATATGATGCGATTGGGTTTGGGTAGTCGTGCAACTTTGTTGGCTTTCGTCAAGGGTCGTGCGGGTGAGTTTAATTCAATCAGAAAATGTACGGGTTGAACTTGACTAGCAGCCTATGGTTTATTGGCTTCCGTCAAGGTCATAGGATGCTAGGGGTAAAATATTATCCGGAATTTCAAGTATTGAAATTTACAATGAGATTGCATACCTTCTATGAGATAGTTGAATCTCGATACCCATTGCGAGTAAGAGTTACTCCTGTGAGAGTTTTACACATTACAATTAGCCGATCAAGTAGTTGTCTAGAAATATGTTAACGGGGTTATGCCCCTGGGAAATTGAGGTTTATTTTAATTAGGTTCGTGCGAAAGCATGGGGAACCTCCCTCAAAGTACCGACATTGGCCAGGCTGAAAGATTGACGAACTTGTAGAGTGTAATTAATCCCGGCTAATCTTTCCTTTTAGGGTTTGAAAGAAGATTTGACTTAAACAGTGGGAGTGTCACGACCCAAAGTTTGGATGTGACCGGCATTTAGATTGTATAATATCTAAAGATATCTACACAACCCGAGTAAGCCAAAAACCAAGATCAAAAACCTTTTTGCGGAATTTTTAAAAAAAATTAGTTTTTTAGGTAAAAATCACAGTTTTAGGTAATTAAGATCTTAATAGTAACTATATATTGAATTCAAAATAAAAACAGTTATAAAGTGTTTAATTTGGTTGCATCCCTAGTTGGGATCAACAATGTCAACAGCAGAAATAAATATACAACTTTATACGACATCAGTAAGAATCTCAGATATAAGTAAAAGAAATATCATTTAACATAACTAAACGATCTCATCTGTCAAATAATATACATATAACCACTTCTTGTTCTAAGTCATAATACAGGGTCTGATGGAGATGTTCTAGATTCAATATACAATATCAAAAGAGAAGGTTACTATATATGTAACCCACCTAGCAAAAAGATGCGATAAAATCTGATAAGTGGATCTGCAATGCTGCTAACCGTCCACTCGACTCCTGCAAGGAACTGTGGCACAACGGAGGTGAGTTGCCGACTCAGTGAATAGAACTAACATATAACAGCTGATAATTTAAATATGACGAACTATAACTAAGTATAATGTAGATAAGTATGATGTATGATAGCATGTGGAAAAAATGAATTTGTACTACTAATCATATAAACCCAAAAACTGAAATCTCATCACTTTTCCAAATAAAGTTTATTTTTCCGTGTCCAATATCGACACAAATCTTCTGTTTCTCTCAGGCATCATTCCTCGAATGATCCTGTAATCAATAACACCGGTCGATATCATCTAGATATCCGCCGTGTTCATAACTGTCTCCGGTATCGAGTATTCTCGTTAGGCTCCTCGCCTAAAGTGCGGCTATCCTGCCCCTCGGTCTCGACCGGGTCCACCATGTATCCAACTGTATGCCCACCGACTCAGTCTGGATAAAATTGTAAATCAATAACCGTATGACCCCCAACTCGGTCCGGAATAAAACCAAATCATAAAAACAACACCTCATGTTGGACGTGACACATAATCATGAAATTCACTGATTTTCCGTAATAGTATATGAAAACTTAAAACCATAAATCCTCAATAATACAATTGCCTCTTATATCAACTACTAAAACTTGAATACGAAATATAATGTCATATATGCTAATTACTACGACTATTGATTCTTAAGGTATGATAAGAATCATTTTTAACGGAATAATTTCTAAGTGTGAAGTGACATGTTAATACCGACGAGGTGTAGTGTAACATGTAGATATGTGCATGTACGGCATAATTCGTCGATAATGGTGCAGTGTTCTAACAAGTATTAATCATGGAGGTATATATATAGATTTAAGAATGCATATGATAAATTTAACATACAAAAGCAAACTTGTATTTAAACCTAACTACGGGCGTATCACGCCATCTTTACAAGATCTCCCGGTAGTTGTTTAGTATACTCACCGGAATACGTCGTAAACTACTCAGAAATTGCCAATCATTTTCCTTTCCTTGCGGCCTCCGAAGTTCCCGTATTTGAATCTAACATCGAAATTAACTTGTATAAGGAAACGGCTAACTCCGATACGTCGAATATGAAAATACAAGTTCTTACATACTAATTATATTACATACGACTATGTTAAACTATCAAACCCTTATAATAACTAGATTTTAAACCCCTCGTTGTTTGCAACAGAAAACTTAAACGCGTTACGAATTTACCTTGTCGTATTTTAGAATTTTGATCTCTTTTCCGATATTAGTTTCCAGATTTTACATACTGTTAAATTAACTTATTTAAACAATACCAAAATATCCAACACCTATACAGAGCCCTATCCAAAAACCTAAAACACCAAACTCCTTTAAAAATCCGGCGACGCCGGAATTTTCACATAGCTCGCCGGCCAAAATCCAAGCTCATGGGTTCGTACTCCTAGGATTTGTTCTAGGTCCAACATACAATATTTAGGCATTGTTTGGTTAAGTTGATTTTTCTCTGAATAATAGCAGATTACTACAGAGTTAAGTTTTACTAATTATACGATATTCGATATCTAAATTTTACAATTACAAAACTATAATCTACTGAGTTAAGGATTTTACCTACTGAGGATGGTTGAAAAGCTTCCTCCAAGACATCCAAATCCTTAGCTCCTGGCTTGAAAGTGGAAATCCTTAGCCTAGTTCTTCTTCTTCACTTCTCTTTTCTTTTAATTCTCTTTGTGAGTTCTAAGTGGTTTCTTTCTTTTAGGTTTTGAAATTTCAGAAGTTTAATTTGATTAATTGATCTGAACATCTAATATATATGGTAAAGGGAAGAGTGAGGTGTAGGAGGAGGTGTCACCAACAAGGGTGTGCCATTCTCATGCAAGGAGGAGGTGTTGTGTATGTATTGTGCATGCAAGTAGGATGCGTCCTTATATTATCTCTTCAAATTGTTTTAACTTGTGATAAAATTCTAAGCTAAAATATTATCTACCCCTTTTCCACTTACACCCTCACAACTTCAAGTTTGCACATTTTCCTAAATTTACAAAAAGACCATTCACTACCTATGTTATTATATAAACACCACTTTCTTAAAATGAAGCTAAATTTATCACTAAAACCCTTGTAATTGATTAATGTTATATACTAAAATTTCAATTTAATTTGTTTCATATACTACTTATGAAAATGTCCTATTTTGTTTTAATAACTTTTTAAATTAGAATTTTATTATTTAATTCATTAATTTTATTTATTTCTAAATTTTCAAAATATTACAATATTCTCCCCTTAAGAAAATTCGGTCCCCGAATTTAAAACTTAACTAGACATACCTTCAAAAAATGTGGAAATTTCCTTCGCATCGCATCCTCGGTCTCCCAAGTAATCTCCTCGCAATTCGTTCTTCGCCTAAGAACCTTTACAGATGGAAGTATCCTTGATCTCAGTTTCTTTGCTTGCCGGTCAAGAATTGCTACTGACTGCACTGTGTAGAATAAATCCGGCTCAAGCTGTAAGGTCTGATGCTGGATCGCGTGAGAAGGATCGTGAAGATACTTGCTAAGCATAGATACGTGAAATACCGGATGCACATCGGAAAAACTGGGTGGAAGTGCTAAACGATAAGCTACAACACCCAATCTTTCCAGAATCTCGTAAGGTCCGACATATCTAGGGCTGAGCTTCCCCATTTTCCTGAAACGCATCACACCCTTCATCGGAGATACACGAAGGAACACATGATCTCCCACCTCAAACTCGAGTCTACGATGTTGTCGATTTGCATATAATTTCTTTCTGCACTGGACCGCTCTCATTCTGTCCTGTATCAACTGAATCTTTTCCGTAGTCTCCTGTACTATCTGCAGTCCCAAAATGCTACTCTTGCTCAGTTCCGTCCAGCAAACGGGTGATCGATATTTCCTACCATACAAAGCTTCAAAGGGTGCCATCTGGATCGTCTCCTGAAAACTGTTATTGTACGAGAATTCTATCAAAGGTAAGTGACGATCCCAACTATCACCGAAATCAAGGCTGCACGCTCGAAGCATATTCTCTAGAGTCTGAATAGTCCGCTCTGACTGACCATCTGTCTGTGGGTGGAAAGCTGTACCAAAACTCAATCGTGTACCAAGAGCTTCTTGAAGTTTCTGCCATAGCCTGCTGGTAAACTGGGTGCCCCTATCGGATACTATGCACGTCGGAATTCCATGCAATCGTACAATCTCGTCGATATAAATCTGAGCATACTGCTCAAACCCATACGTCGTCTTCACCGGAAGAAAGTGAGCTGCCTTTGTCAATCTATCTACAATCACCCAGATGGAATCATACCCTCTGCTAGTCCTGGGTAGACCCACAACGAAATCCATGGAAATATGTTCCCATTTCCACTCCGGAATGGGCAAGGGCTGCAACTCTCCTGCCGGCCTCTGGTGCTCGGCCTTGACTTGCTGACAAGTCAAGCATTTCGAAACAAACTCTGCAACATCCCTCTTCATTTCTTCCCACCAATAAACATCCTTCAAGTCATGATACATCTTAGTGGAACCAGGATGAATTATGTATGCTGATCGATGGGCCTCCTCTAAGATCTCACGTCTCAGTCCATCCGAATCTGGCACACAAAGATGAGTCCCAAAACGTAATACTCCATGGTCATCTATCACGAACTCCGACTTTCTGCCCTGCCTAACCTGATCCATAATCTTCGATATTCGAGCATATGCGGGCTGTGTCTATCGAATACGATCCAATAACTGAGGACGGGTGCAAACATGTGCTAACTGTCCTCCTGTCGATGTGAACTCAAACTGTACACGGCTATCATATAGAATCTGCCAGTCTGTAGAAGACTGTCTCTGTAAGGTGTACAAATGAGATAAGCTACATCCAGGCCTCCGACTCAAAGCATCTTCTACCACATTCGCTTTGCCTGGATGATATAAGATCTCACAATCGTAATCCTTCACGAGTTCCATCCATTTACACTGCCTTAGATTCAGATCCCTTTGCTGAAAAATATACTTCAAGCTCTTATGACCTGTAAAAATCTGGCACGATACAAGTAATGCCTCCAAATCTTCAGTGCGAAAACTACAGTAGCCATCTCCAAATCATGAGTGGAATAGTTCTGCTCGTGCCTCTTCAACTGTCAAGAAGTATAAGCTACAACCCTGCCGTGCTGCATCAACACACAGCCTAAACCCCACTCTAGAGGCATCACAATTCGAAGCCACCTGACCCAGAAGGTAAAGATAAGACTGGTGCAGTCGTCAAGCGAGTCTTCAACTGCTGGAAACTCTGCTCACATCCATCTTTCCAAAGAAATGGAACTTCCTTCCTAGTCAATCCGGTCAACGGTGCAGCGATCCGAGAAAAATCCTGCACAAAGCGTCGGTAATAACTTGCCAGACCTAAGAAACTACGAACCTCAGTAACTGAGACAGGTCTGGGCTAGTGCTGTACCGCTTCAATCTTCTTTGGGTCCACACGTATCCTATCTCTCGTAACTACGTGACCCAAGAAATCTACAATATTCGGCCAGAAAGCACACTTGGAGAATTTAGCGAACAGCTGATGGTCCTTCAAGGTCTGCAATGTGATGCGCAAATGCTGCTCGTGCTCCTCCAGACTCCGGGAATAAACAAGAATATCATCAATGAATACTATAATGAACTGATCAAGGAATGACCTGAAGATACAGTTCATCATATCCATGAAAGCTGCTGGGGCGTTGGTGAGTCCGAACGACATCACCAGAAACTCGTAATGCCCATATCATGTGCGAAAAGCAGTCTTCGGAATGTCATCCTTCCGAACCCTCAACTAGTGATACCCTGACCGCAAATCAATCTTTGAGAAGTAGCTAGCTCCTTGCAGCTGATCGAACAAGTCATTGATACGAGGTAGTGGATACCTATTTCGCACAGTAACTCGATTCAGCTGTCTGTAGTCTATGCACAGTCTCATGCTACCATCCTTCTTCTTAACAAACAAGACAGGAGCTCCCTACGGCGATACACTTGGACGAACAAGTCCTCTATCTAACAACTCTTGCAACTGGCTTTTGAGTTCCTTCAACTCCGTCGGGGCCATTCGATAGGGTGGTACTGAAATAGGCCCCGCACCCGGAATTAAGTCAATGCAAATTTCGATATCGTGATCGGGCGGTAATCCTGGTAATCCAGCAGGAAACACATCCGGAAATTCTCGTGCGATCGGAACCTAGTCCAACGGAACTTCAGCGGCTCCTAAGTCCTGAACAAAATGCTAAGAACCCATGAAAACTTTTCTTCAAGAGTCGTTCCGCATAAAGAGCAGAAATCATGTTGGCAGGAGTTACATTACGGTCTCCCTGCACAACAAAGATCGGTTCACCTGGAAAACAAAATCTGGCCTCTTTCCCCCGACAATCTACATAAGCATGACAAGAGGCCAACCAATCCATAGCAAGAAGTATATCAAAATCTAATATATCCAGGAGAATCAGATCAACTAAAGAATCCCTATCACCAATACGTACTGAACATGACCTGAATACATATCGAGCTATAAAAGAATCTCCCACCGGAGTAATCATAACTAGCAGTAACTCTAACAACGATGACTCTCTCCCCAAAGAAAGTGCAAAGTGTGCAGATATATAAGAATGCATAGAACCAGGATCAAATAAAATATGTGCATCTAAAGAACATACTGCACGAGTACCTGTCACAACTGCATTGGATGTCTGGACATCCTGTGGAGTTAGCGCAAAAACTCATGCCTGGACCCTGCCCGCATCCTTTCGTCCTCAACCTCTATCTCCTTGACCTCTCTGGAAGCGTCCTGCATAACCTCGGCCTCATGGTGCAACTGTCTGGCGCATAGTGCTAACTGGGGGAGGAAGTAAGGCCATCGGAGTAGAAGGTGGAGGGGGTAAAGCAGCCTGCGGAGTAACAGTCCCGCCATGGCATGTACACTCTCTAGCCATATGTCCTGGAAGTCCGCAACTATAACATGTAAATGGGGTCCTTTGATCATCGGGTATGAACTGAACATCTGTCCCTGAGTCTAACCTCGTCCGATACTGCGGCCTGGAGCGTACCTTCCTCTACCTCTGCCAAACTGCCTAGTCATTGACCCAATCGGTCTAATCCTCTTTGGCTCCGGAACAATCACTGCCTCGTTCAAACGCTCCTCTACTCGCATAGCTGCATCCATGTCTTGCGCATAAGTATCGAAATGCTGGGAGCCTATAGCGAGAAACAACTGCTTATCCAAACTCCTTATGAACCTCTTCACCCGAATCTCCTCCGTAGGAACTAAGCATGGAGTATAGCGCGACAACTGGGTGAATCGTAAATCATAATCTGCCACCGACATACTCGTACATTTCCGCAACGCTTCAAAACTGCTAGCTCTGGAGTCCCTCACACTCTGTGGAAGAAACCAAACAAGGAAAACCTCAGAGAACTCGGTCCACGGCATCGGAGGAAGACCAGTGGCTCACCCTCTCTCCATCGACTCACACCAATCTTGTGCGAGTCCCTCCAATCGAAAGCTAGTCAGCTCAACTGACATCACATCAGAACATCGCAATGATCTGTCGATCCTCGCCATCCTATTAAGAAAGGACCGAGGATCCTCTGCTGCATCGGTCCCTGTAAATACCGGAGGTCTCAATCTCATAAACTCTGGAAGCGACACCTCTATCACCCTCGTGTCTACAAGCACGACCGTCTGCATGGGCTGTGCATCAGACTCTGCCATGGTCAGTGTCGGATCCTATCTCTGTACTCGAGTGGCCTCAGCTAGCTGTCCTACCACATGCTGCAATCCTAACATACCCTCCTTTATCCTAGTCAGTCGGTCTGGAGGAGGATCAACATGCTCATGCACTGCCGGAATATCCAGTGTAACAGTCATCGCCACAGGTGGATTCGCTCTAGCTGCATCTCTGGCTGCGGCTCGCCTAGCTCGCGTAGCTATAACAACTGGAATAAGAAACGAGAGTTGATAAGGCTTACGAATAGGGAAAATCAATATCAGAGAGTCAAGGGAAGAATAAATCAAGATATACATCCTAAGATTAGTTAGGCTGAGTATTGTAACGTAAATATGCCGCGGAACATACGTACGGTACTGCACTCATCCTAATTCACCTACTCCATCAAACCAAAGGTCATCCTACGTAATGAACTCAAGTCGACTTAGCTTAACTCACCACTCGATTCCGTAAGATTAATCCTAAGCTCTGATACCAACTTTGTCACGACCCAAAGTTTGGATGTGACCGGCACTTAGATTGTATAATATCTAAAGATATCTACACAACCCGAGTAAGCCAAAAACCAAGATCAAAACCTTTTTTGCGGAATTTTTAAAAAATTTAGTTTTTTAGGTAAAAATCAGAGTTTTAGGTAATTAAGATCTTAATAGTAACTCTATATTGAATTCAAAATAAAAAAAGTTATAAAGTGTTTAATTTGGTTGCATCCCTAGTTGGGATCAACAATGTCAACAACAGAAATAAATATACAACTTTATACGACATCAGTAAGAATCTCAGACATAAGTAAAAGAAATATCAAGTAACATAACTAAACGATTTCATCTGTCAAATAATATACATATAACCACTTCTCGTTCTAAGTCATAATATAGGGTCTGATGGAGATGTTCTAGATTCAATATAAAATACCAAAAGAGAAGGTTACTATATATGTAACCCACCTAGCAAAAACATGCGATAAAATCTGATAAGTGGATCTGCAATACTGCTAACTGTCCACTCGACTCCTGCAAGGAACTGTGGCACAACGGGGGTGAGTTGCCGACTCAGTGAATAGAACTAACATATAACGGATGATAATGTAAATATGACGAACTATAACTAACTGTAATGTGGATAAGTATGATGCATGATAGCATGTGGAAAACATGAATTTGTACTACTAATCATATAAACCCAAAAACTGAAATCTCATCACTTTTTCCAAATAAAGTTTATCTTTCCGTGTCCAACATCGACACAAATCTTCTGTTTCTCTTAGGCTTCATTCCTCGAATGATCCTGTAATCAATAACACCGGTCAGTATCATCTAGATATCTGCCGTGTTCATAACTTTCTCCGGTATCGAGTATCCTCGTTAGGCTCCGCGCCTAAAGTGCGGCCATCCCGTCCCTCGGTCTCGACCGGGTCCACCATGTATCCAACTGTATGCCCACCGACTCAGTCTGGATAAAATTGTAAATCCGTAACCGTATGACCCCCAACTCGGTCCGGGATAAAACCAAATCATAAAAACGACATCTCATGACGGACGTGACACATAATCATGAAATTCACTGATTTTTCGTAATAGTATATGAAGACTTAAAACCATAAATCCTCAATAATACAATTGCCTTTTATATCAACTACTAATACTTGAATACGAAATATAATGTCATATATGCTAATTACTACGACTATTGATACTTAAGGTATGATAAGAATCACCCCCTTAGACTTGATATGTGACACTCTTAGACGAACAGATCGAACTGTATGAAAATTGTCACTGTCAGGCTCAGTAGGGGTTCAGGATGAGTTTGCTCGTTGGTTTCCTTTTCTCTCAATGCCTGGATAGCCGTTACATACAGCTAGTGTTGCTGACATGCTTGTGGTTAAACCTACTGCTAGTGTATTGACGCGTCTTTAGAGTCCCACACAGAGGGTTTTCACGGTTCAGGTGATATGGTGTAGATGACGTATGTTGGTATATACAGGTGTCCGATTAAATATGTGTATATGCTGCGCAGTCTTTAATTGGACGGTTGATAATACTAGCGGCTTAGGATTAAACCGGATTATTAAATCAGGTTTTGATTTAATAATTTATATATATGTATTTATATATATGTATTCTAGTATTATTGTTCACTATTCATTTTCTCTCTTGGCAATTCGTATTTTTGTACGAATACGTATATATGTATTTTGATGCGTGTACCGGGTTGCATTTCGTATTTATACGGAATGGCTTCTTGATGTGGACACCTCATTTGTATGATTTTCCTTTTTTCGAAATTCATTTGTTTCACAAATGATGTGGAGGAGTGAGGTGGCATGAGCATGGGCTTGGATATATAGAGAGACATGGGTCTTAATTGTTTATTGGAAAATTGTGAATGGGATATTTTTCTTTGGTTGCATGAGAAAGAGAGAGGGGGCATCCAGACTTCTTCCATGGGCTTGGCTCATTTTCTTCACTTGAGGATTTCTCTCTTGCTTCTTCACTTGCTTCACTTGATCACTCACTCATTCTCACTCACTTGGAAAAAACACTTAGCACATTTCTTGAGTTGCTTATGCCACATGTTTCCTCACCTCCTTTATCTTCTTGAGTTCCTCTATTGAGCATTGTGATGAGAGAAAAAGATAGTGACACATTCCTACACCTTCACTATCTATTGCTATCAACCTTGGAGCGTTGGTTGTCTCGCTCGACAAGGCTGAAGCTTGCGCTGTTTCCCTCAGGTGGATCATCGTAGAAGGAGGAAGACTAGCAACCAAACTCGATCAAGGAGCCACTAGGAGCTTGGGGATGATGGTTGACGACCGAAGGAAATGGATCAACTCGGTATAACCATTCTAACTTCTTTTTATAGCTTGCTAGTATAGGGTTTAGGATAGATCCGGGCATCGGGTAATGGTAGCACCAGTTTAGAAAAATTTTGTTCCGCATTTGGCCACGGTTTGATGGCCAGGGCGCTGCCTTAACCCAACATGGTATCAAAGCCGGCCTTTAAACCCTTATCTAGCTTGTTTAGACAATATTAAAGTATCAAAACCGAAACAACTCCAAAACAGTGCACTCACATTCCAGTCTCTGTTGATTTTTAAAGTCTTCAAATTTTTTTAAGCAACTGCAGAAGACTACTTAGGTGACCACTAAAACATACCCCAAATACGAACCCATTCCACCCGTTTTGACCCAAGCACATGCTCACTTTTTCTGAGCTGTCCGGCCATAGTAAGGATTTTGGGCTTCGTATTTTGGGTATTGTCTGGTCTCTGGAATGTTGGTTCAGTGGTATTGCTTGTTTTGCCCAGTTTGGATATAGTGTTGTCTTTTGTTCAGGGGCAATTCGGGGCGTTTCAAAGTCGACAATTTAGCACTGTTTAAATGTTTATCAGTACATACATTACTATCTACGACCGTGAATGTGATTAGAGCGATACAACTCGTCTAATTGCTATATGTTCTTTTAGATGAGTTTGCGAACATGACATTCACTTTGATATTCTGTGTTGTGCTGTGTTGTGGTTGGATCGCCGTAGTGGATAGTTTGGGTGCAATGTTAGTACAGTTTAGTTTCATTCATACATTTGATATTGCGGGGCGAGCGACCGATATGTGGACTGCCGTCACTGCCAGTTTGTATATTATTTGTTTGGGGCACGACCGGGTTGAGGTCGATGTCATCCTTGTATATTATTTTCTTTTCTATACTAGGATTACCCCGCGGTGGAGTGCATAAATAGCCGGGTTCTAGAGAGCAACAGGTCCACATCTCATGGCGTTGAGATGGAGGGGACCTTACTCTAGAATTGGCGGGCTATTCACCGCACTCGTAGGGGTATAGGTTGACCCACTGAGGGGTGCTCAAGTTACCGGATTCCATGAAGTGTTGGGTGGCCTATTCACTTTGTTAAAGGGGTTACCTCACTTCTGGTTTTGGCGGGTAACTTGCCGCTCTCGTAGGGGTCTAGGTTTCATTGCACAGACTATCCACACGACAGGGAATGTCGGGTCTCATTTTCAGCTCAAGTGAAACCCGAGGCTCCAAGATTATCCATCATTCTGTGTTGCTTCTGTGATATTGATGCGTAGGACGATTGTTATATATATTTATATATATACTAGTAGAAGTTGTATATGTTTTGCACCCGCGCTAGTCCAGTCCCCACTCTGTCGTTAGTTAAGTAACCTAACGGGTGATGACGGGACCCAGTGACGAATGCGGATGGCATATACGTACATCATATTTTCGTTCTTTTCTGGTGTGATTAATTGATGGGACTGCATTGATTCTTATCAATGCAAGGATAAAACAAACCTATATGATGTTGTTGGAACCATGTTTTTTAAAAACTGATATTACAGACGTTCTCTTTTATCATGCCCCACCCCCAATACAGAGAGTATTGTCCGCTCTGTCCGAAGCTGCACGGTTTTGTCCTTCGGGGCAAACTGGACCGGACCAGGGGCCACATCCCAGGAGGTCACCCATCCTAGGACTTCCCTGGCCCGAGCACGCTTAACTACGGAGTTCTCAAACTCCTGTAGTGCCAGTTCACTTAAAAGGCGCCTCTGTATTGAAGATCGGTATCATTCCATTTATAGTACAGATCTGTCCTCTTTCGGAATAAATTTCGAAGATTCCCCATTGTTTTATAGTGGGTCCCTATGCTTATCTGGTTTAAATGGGTATACCGGATAATACCTGGGGTATTACATTCTCCCCCGGTTAGAACAATGGTTCGTCCTCGAACCACATACCTACTATTGAGGAACCAGCTCTGATACCATTCTGTCATGCCTCACCCCCAATACAGAGAGTATTGTTCGCTCTGCCTGAAGCAGCACGGTTTTGTCCTTCGGGGCGAATTGGACCCGACCAGGGGCCACTTCTCAGGAGGTCACCCATCCCGGGACTTCCCTAGCCCGAGCACGCTTAACTACAGAGTTCTCAAACTCCTGTAGTGCCAGTTCACTTAAAAGGCGTCTCTGTATTGAAGAGCGGTATCATTCCTTTTATAGTACATATTTGTCCTCTTTCGGAATGTATTTCGAAGATTCCCTATTGTTTTATAGTGGGTACCCATGCTTATCTGGTATAAATGGGTATATCGGATAATACCTGGGGTATTATATCTTTTGCTTTGCACAGTGGTATTCGGTTATGAATATCCAGCACCTCACTCGACGAGGCAAGGGCCGAGATCCCTTCATCGGGAGTGACCCTTTGAGTAAAAGTTTGCATAACATAATAACTTTACTATAGTCAATTCTATTGCTTTGTATCGTGGTATTCGGTTTGGAATATCCTGCACCTCATTCGACGAGGAAAGAGCCGAGATCCCTTCACCGGGAGTGACCTCTTTAGCAAAAGTTTTTGCCACTATATATTTGTAAAACCACTTGGATTCCTTCAACGAGATCAAGTTTATTACGATAAAGGTTTTTCGCCAAAAACCAGCCGTAGCCCTCCGTCATTTCAGATTAGTATTGCTTAGTATTCGTGCTGCGTTTGTTGACCTCGTCATGGCGTAGTGTGCGGTAGCTCAATAATAATTTTTTGTCGCATGAATATGTGCATTGGTTAGGACAGTCGTTCGACCTTGTAGACCACGTCAAGGGTCTGTGTGGGTGGGTCTAATGCAATCAGGATAATGACAGGTTAAACTTGACTAGGACCTTTTGACTTGTTGACCTCGTCAAGGTCACTTGGGTCCTAGGGGTAAAAGCTCATATTGGGGATTTCAAACATACAGGAAACTTGCCAGGCATGTGCATACATTCTGGAGTGTGGTGACGTGAGTGGCTTCTATCATGTTATCATGCGATGATAGTTGGATCCCGATTCCCACTGATGAGTAGGATTACTTTTCGGATGATTCCGACTAATTCTCCTTTTGGGTTTGGAGGAGAATTCGAGGAAACAATGGGAGCTAGCCTGATTAGATAAAGTAATTAACCATTCTGATCTAGGTTAGAGTGCACGTTGAGTGTTTCTTTTCTCTCTCTCTTTGGCAGCAACAATGGCCTGACCCTTGACTAAAACTCATGAACCAAGTTAACCGAACCTTCTTAAAACACTTTGGCTTTTAGAATGTCACGGTGTCGCATATATCATTTCCACTTCTATATCACCTTTGCATTTCTCTAGAACACCCCGTATCACTACGAACATCCACTTCTATTAGATAAATCCATCATATAGTTACATACGAATTCGAAGGAACTTGTTCCAGATTCGAGGATTAATTCTGGTTTTGGAGAGATTGAATAGGATTATTCGGTTGTCTTTTCCCTTTACCTTCTCTCAGGTTGTGAAGGCTCCTAGAATTAGGAGAGGGTACACTTATTGAGCTTATTAGATTGTCTTCCTCCAGACCATAGGCAGGTGCCGAAGGGTAAGGTAGGAAGAAAACCAATTAAGCCTAAGTGTGGTGTACAGAAGGTAATAAGTAAAGACATATAAAGGGACTAGAATAACGACAAAGAAAATTGCGACTACTTTCATTCACGTCAAAAACCGTGTATACCCCTGCCACTCCTACATCCACTTTGCATTTCTCCAGAACACTCCGTATCACTACGGATATCCACTCCTATTGGATATGCCATCGTATAGTTATATACGAACTCGAAGGAATTCGATCCAGATTCGAGGATGGTTTCCGGTTGAGGAGAAATAGAATAAGTTTATTCAGATGTCTTTTCCCATTACCTTCTCTCAGATTGCGAGGGCTCCTGGCATAAGGAGTGTACACTTATTAAGCTTATTGGATAGTCTTCTTCCAAATCTTAGGCTGGTGCCGAAGGGTAGGGAGGGAAGAAAACCAATTAGCCTAAACGTGGTGTACATAAGGTAATAAGTAAAGACATAATAATAGGGATTAGAGTGAGGGCAGGTAAGTATAGGGTTACTGTCATAAATCAGGATAGTGGAAGAGGCGTTACTAGGAATACCAGTTAACCCCTTTTGAAACATTTTCATGTTTCAGTTTCACTGTGCGATATTAATTGAAAAATGTTTTCCCAATTGGAATCTAACTCCAGGGTATGTGTTTACCAGATCAGTTTCTCACATCTGTATGTTATTACGGATGGTAAGTAGGAGTAAGATATTGGGAATTGGGTGATTAGATCCTCATTATATCGGATTCATTGTAATTGGTGATATTTAAGGAAATCATCTGGATTTTGCTGGATGGCAAATATTTGGTTTTTGAATATCCGTTATTATGTACCAATTTCAAACTAATATATCTGTATGTTTATTTTATAAAGTGAGATATAAATTTTTGATATTATGTCTGTGACATTTACCTATATCAGTGGTGATTAGGTAAGGTGCATTCAACAGCGGTGTAATTCTTCTTAACCATAGTACAGTTTTTCAACCTACGACGCACATGTTTTGAGTTATTGAACTCAGGGGGCTTATACAAATAATTGTATGCTGTCCAGTGTCCATTAGGACAATGGGATTGGTACTTGTACTATATTCTGTTTACTCATAACTTCTCTAGTTCTAAACAAGTATTTCGTAGAAATACAAGGTTCAGATTTTGAGAAGTTATAGGTATAAGAATAAAGTAGAGAACCATTTGTTGGAAGTATCAGGATTCTTCGAGGAAGTCGAAGATATAGATACTTGTGTTTGGTATTCTGTTGATAGTAATGGTTTTGAGAACTTCCTTCTCTTTCAGGTTACTCATATATGGACGCACTCCTAGATGAGTAATGCTGATTGGCCTTTTTCCATTTGGTTGACATGCACTGGAGACAGCTGCATGATTTTGAATCTGATTCCAATAAATTAGTGCTTTTGTTTCTATATTGGATATATATAGAATCAATTTATATCTTGACGATGTTAAGGTATAGGGAGTTGTCCGGCTGATGCTTAAAACCAGAATCCAGATAAATTCAAGGCACGTTTCAGTACTAGCTGTTTGTGGGTTATCCCGGGCTTTGACGAGGGTTAACTTTATACCATCAGGAAGACTAATATTTATATTGTTCATGACTCGCCACAGTTTTAGTAAAATATATTTTTTCAGAAAACAGAACTGGGAATATGGTAGAACTGGAAGTGATTCCAGAACCACAAACGATTACTGAAGATTTAATAGAACATGAGGATTCAATTGGTTTCGACGTTCCATTAGCCACTCCACAGATTTGGTGGGTAATCTCAAGCACCCGAAAGGTACTTCGGTCTTCTCAGAGACGGTGATAGGGAGGTTCTTGTTTACCCAGACTTTCTATTACTGCTGTTCTAGACTATAAGACCCGACAGGAGGATGAGTATAACGTCGTAATAAACTAGATTTAAAAGTGCACATGTATATGACGCTGCCAGAGGGTTGTTGTAGTCAGTGGGAGCAACGGAAGCACAGTGGGTATGTAGCTTATGTCTATTTATATATTAAAGCAGGTATAGCGAAAATAGATCATCTATTTTTAATGTGACAGTCATAGGCTTTGACTTCATCAGAATAGGAGATGGTTATGCTAAGAAGGTAGTAGAGAGTGATGTCCAGGTATTAGGATGACATGTACTTGATAGGTAGAGGTATTCCTATACTACGATCAGTTATACTGTGGTTGTCACTCCACATAGGATATGGATATAATTTCAGGGTTTCTGGTTACTAGATCTATGATTTGGGAAGTATCCTAATCTGGGTACTTTGACATTATTCTAAAGGTATTTTAGAATGGACGACTCCTGACATGGTGGTGTACCTGCAGGTGATGAAGTCACCCTCTCTAAAAGGTGTCTTACATACATAAGAGGAGAGGGATCTGCATGATTAGCATATCACTTGCTTAAGCAATTGAGTTAATCATGAAATGTTAAGTACCACATCAGATGTTGTTTGTGCACTAGCTGCAATAAGCAGATATATTAATCTAATCCTAGAGAAACACTGGGAAGCAGTTATTGAACATAAATGGATGTTCTTGGGATATGATTACAGCAGCCTCCTTCGGGAGACGATTATCATTTTAGGCTTCTAAGGTGACCTGGATAACAGAGTAACTGTCAGACTTATAGTTTTCCCTCTTTTAAAGGACAGTATGTTGGACAGGTAGTCCAAGCGGATACTGAGGAATGGCATGGCGCATGATACTGATTAAATTTAGTGGATGATACAGTCTAGGAAGTTTGCTGGATTTGGAGTTCGTTTGTGAACTGGGTCCCATCAGATATCCAGACAAATTCTAAGACAGGTCTTGCTCATTTCGGGAGATAGCTTTCTCCGCGAAGTTGAGATATAGAGAGATACAAAAAGAAACATTAGAGCGGATCCACTCACTGAGGCTGTTTCTCGAACGCAATAGTTTCGCAAACGGGTTTTACGAAGCTGATTAGTAGAGAAGTTCGGTGTTCGGTATCACACGGGCTGTGAGTATGCGACATCGCAATAATTGGCCTCAAGTGCAAGTGGGAGATTGTTGGCTATAGTGCCCTCAAGGCAATTATCGTAATCGCAGGCAGGTGATTATTATGATTGAGGGAGGACCTATACCGGAAGAACAGTCTTACTCGAGATGATAATATGCTATCTGGTTTGTCTTTATCATCATGTAAATGTTGATAGAGCCCATAGGATTCTTGCCTGACTACCAGCACTATGATGGCGATCATATACGTAGGAGCCGGGGGTCTATAAGCACATCCTTAAATGTCCCTAGTCATATGAGATCAAGACTGGGCATCAATACTTCAGTGTAGACTAGTGTATACTGATCGAGACCCCGACGAGGGGTGGTGGCTAAGTCCCACAAGCCATTGGTGTTAGTTTGTTCACCTAAGATAGTATACATGTGCTCATTGGGTTATGAGTACATTGGACGGACTCGCCGGGAACCTCCTGGTTGGTATTATACCTATTGTCAGATAGCAGTTCCCAGGTGACATGTGTACAGGTTAGTCTGTCGACCTGAGATCATCGTTTTTCTCGTGTGAGTTCCCACAGTGCTTTGATTACTACCCTACCACGGCTCAAAGGAGTCGTGCAAACAGGTTTTAGTTGGGTACAGTCCCGAGCCATATGGAGGCAGTGATCGAATCGTCGGGAAATCGTCTCTCCCGGTATTGGGGGTTGATGTCGCGTTGTGCACGGGTGGCCATCACCAGAAATCCAAGGCCACGGTGGAAGAGAATTACCGATCCAGTATCGATTGTTTCTCAGGTGGTGATGGGTTTCATGCTGACACTAAATGTCGCGTTGTTAGGGGTCTGACTTTATCCATCCCCTAGACTTGATATGCGATACTCTTAGACGAACAGACCGAATTATACGGATATTGTTACTGTCAGGCTCAGAAGGGGTTCAGGATGAATTTGCTCATCGGCCCCCCTTTCGCTCAATACCTGGGTAGCCGTTACATACAGCTAATGTCGCTGACATGCTTGTAGTTAAACCAACTGCCAATGTATTGACGAGTCTTTAGAGTCCCACATAGAGGGTTTTTACGGTTCAGGCGATATGGTGTAAATGACGTATGTTTGTACATACAGGTGTCCGATTTAATATATGTACATGCTGTGCAGACTTTAATCGGACGGTTGATAATACTAGCGGCTTAGGATTAAACCGGATTATTAAATCGGGTTTTGATTTAATAATTTATATTTTTGTATTCTAGTATTATTGTTCACTATTTATTTTCTTTCTTAGCAATTCGTATTTTTGTACGAATACACGTATAGGTATTTCGATACGTGTACCGGGTTGCATTCCTTATTTATACGGAATGCCATCTAGAAGTGGACACCTCATTTGTATGATTTTCCTTTTTCGGAAATTCATTTGTTTCACAAATGAGGTGGAGGAGTGAGGTGGCATGAGCATGGGCTTGGACATGTAGAGAGGCATGGGTCTTAATTGTTTATTGGAAAATTGTGAATGAGATATTTTTCTTTGGTTGCATAAGAGAGGGGGGGCAGCCACACTTCTTGCATGGGCTCGGCTCATTTTCTTCACTTGATGATTTCTCACTTGCTTCTTCACTTGCTTCACTTGATCGCTCACTCATTCTCACTCACTTGGAGAAAACACTTAGCACATTAGAGTTGCTCATGCCATATGTTTCCTCACCTCCTTCATCTTCTTGAGTTGCTCTATTGAGCATTGTGATGAGAAAAAAAGATAGTGACACATTCCTTCACCTCCACTCTCCATTGCTAGCAAACTTGGAGCGTCGGTTGCCTCGCTCGACGAGGCTGAAGCTTGTTTCGTTTCCCTCAGGTGGATCATCTTAGATGGAGGAAGACCGGCAACCAAACTCGATCAAGAAGCCACTAGGAGCTTGGGAATGATGGTTGAAGACAGAAGGACACAGATCAACTCAGTATAACCATTCTAACTTCTTTTAATAGCTTGCTAGTATAGGGTTTTAGGGTAGATCCGGGCATTAGGTAATGATAGCGCCAGTTTAGAAAATTTTTGTTCCGCATTTGACACGGTTTGATGGCCGGGGCGCAGCCTTAACCCAACACTACGTCAAGGAGACTCTAACTCAAGCTACCACTTCACTAATTAGGGATTAATGAAGGTAACACCCTAAACTAAATGGCTAGTCTAGTAGAGGATGATGAAGTAGGAATTTTGCTCACTTTAGAATTAATTTTCTCACTTGTTTTCTTCACCTCTCCAAAACCTAGAGAGCTCTCTCTTTATGAAGAAGATGATGAAGAGGATAACAGAATGAGTGAATTTAGCAAGCATGAGTAAGAAAATATCATATACTAACTCATGTAGAGACATAACCATGGATAATTACAATGGTTGGGTTAATAAATATCTTAAGTAAAACAAAATTAGTGGACTAAATCAATGGTTCCACAAGCTTCCACAAGCGTCAACCATGAGCAAATTTCCAACTAATTTTTAATTTACTTTAAATAAATAAACCCTACATTATATTGAGCATGGTGTGAGTCTCATACACCCATGTAGCATGTATCATCAAGCATGACACAAAAAGAAACACAATTAATATATATCACATATATATTAAATGCATAAGTGAGAAATAGAAATGCTTAAGTGAGCAAATATTAGTTAATGTAAACTAATATATCAATTATATAATTATACATTAAATTATTAAATCAACACTTGATTTAATAATCCGGTTATATCACATATAACCGACTAATATCATTTGTATCAACTTATCGAATCAACACTTGATTCGATAACCCGGCTATATATCACATATAACCAACCAATATCATATTTCGCGAGAATAGAATACGGTATCACATACACATATTAATCTCGGTCCCGCACATATCACATATGTGCTCCTACTTCGTTTCGCCCGAGCCAGGAAAGCTCTGTGTAGGACTCTAAAGACTCGTCAATATGCCGGTAGTAGGTATAATCATATCAACAATCCACAAGCCGTCAGCGGTACTAGCTGGACGTAACGACTACCCAGGTATTGAGCGATCAGAAGATCAACAAGCAAGCATGCTCATACTCCTGCAAAGCCTGTCAGTAAAACTATCGTACAATCTGGTCTCTTCATCCGATATGTCGCATACCTACTCAAGTGGTGGTAAATGTCAGACCCCAGTGATCGATAAGTCGTGCCGATCTAAGGCTCATAACGGATCGAGAAACTACTGATAACACTTACCAGTAGATCTCCGTATCAGCCCTGGCTAGAGACTTCCTGTTATAGCCAATCGAGCATAGCGCTACATCAACCCTTAATACCGGGAGAGACGAATCCCCTCCTATCGCTCATTGCCTCTATGTGACTCGGGACTGTACCCAAAAACCACCGTTTTGAACATTCTCTTGAACGTAGTAAGGTGGAAATCAAAGCACAGTGGGAATCACACAAGACTCTATGACGATCTCGGGTCTACAGACTAACCTGTATCAGTGTCACCAGAGAACTGCTATGTGACGATAGGTATAATACCAACTAGGAGTTCTCGGCGAGTCCGTTCAGTGTACCCAGTCTCCACTGACCGCCCGTATACCATCTTTGATGTCAAACACCAATGGATGTAGGATCATCCATCGCCCATCATATGGGTCAAGAAGCGTATACGCTAGTCTACTCTGGAATATCGATGCTCTGTCTCGATACACCCTCGACTAGGAACAATTAAATGATGTACTTGTGTACTACACTGACCCCACTAGTATGATCTCCATCATAGTCCTGGTAGTCAAGTATACATCCTAAGATCTTTATCAATATGTGAGAGCAAGACAATATCACAATACAAGTCTACATGTTAAGACAAAGAGAAACCAGATAGTATACTATCATGTTGAGCAAGAAAGTTCTCTCTATATATGTCCAAGTATCCACTATAATATACATCATATGTACAATAATGGCCTCTATGTCATACATATAACTACTAATCTCCCCTTTGCACTAAGGCCAGTTGTTGTAGTATCTCATACCCAACATCCCGAAGAGTCTCTCAAATTGTATCTGGGGTATGGCCTTCGTGAGTGGATCCGTCGTGCTGTTCTTCGTGTCAACTCTCCTGACCTCGATCTCCCGGCGATCAACTATCTCCCGGATCAGGTGATACCACCTCAGAATATGCATGGATCGCTGATGGGACCTGGATTCCTAGGCCAAAGCCACAGCTCCATTGTTATCACAATACAAAGATATTGGATGCTCGATGGACGGAACCACACCAAGTTTGTTTATGAACTTCTTCATCCAGACAGCCTCTTTGGCAGCATCGTTGGCAGCGATGTATTCAGCCTCTATCGTCGAGTCTGCCATGGTTTCCTGCTTGGAACTCTTCCAACAAACCACCCCTCCATTGAGGGTAAAGACAAATCCCGAGACCGACTTAGAGTCATCTTTATCACTTTGGAAGCTCGAATCAGTAAAGGACTCCACTTGGAATTCACCGTTACCATACACCAAGAATATCTCCTTAGTCCTTCTCAAGTACTTGAGAATGTTCCTCACAGCTGTCCAGTGATTCTCTCCTAGATCTGCTTAATACCTACTCACTACACTTAGTGAGTATGCTACATCGGGTCTGGTACATAATATAGCGTACATGATAGAGCCTACTGCCGAAGCATAGGGTATCCCTTGCATGCGAGCTCTCTCCAAATCAGTCTTTGGAGACATCTCTTTGGAGAGAGTGAGTCCTGAGATCGTGGGTAAATTCCTATGCTTGGAATCTTCCATACTAAATCTTTTTAGTATGGTGTCAATGTACCTGGATTGGGACAATCACAGTATCCGTTTAGATCTATCTTTATAGATCTTAATCCGCAAGATGTATGAGGCATCACCTAGATCTTTCATTGAGAATCTTTGTGATAAGAAGAGCTTGACCGAGTGCAGCATAGGAACATCATTTCCTATCAAGAGTATGTTATCCATGTACAATACGAGGAAGACAACCTTACTCTCTGCCACCTTCTTGTATATATAAGGTTCATCTACATTTTTGATGAAGTCAAACTCTTTGACTACCACATCAAATCAGATGTTCCAACTCCGCGATGCCTGCTTTAACCCGTAGATGGATTTAAGAAGCTGGCACACCTTTCCGCTGCTCCCACTGTCTACGAAGCCCTCTGGCTGAGTCATGTACACGCTCTCTTCTAAATCACCATTTAGAAAGGTGGTCTTAACTTCCATCTGCTAGATTTCGTAGTCATGGTAAGCAGCAATGGCAAGTAGGATCCAGATGGACTTAAGCATAGCCACTGGAGAAAAGGTATTATCATAATCCACATCTGGTCGTTGACGAAAACCTTTTGCAATAAGTCTAGCTTTGAAAGTCTCAACTTTTCAATCTACACCAAGTTTCTTCTTAAAGATCCATTTGCTCCCAATAGGTTTTTCCCCTTCGGGAGCAACTTCCAAAGTCCATACAATGTTGGTGTACATGGATTCCATCTCAAATCATATTGCATCCAGCTATTTCACAGAGTCCCCACTCGTGATGGCCTGCTCGAAGCTAGTTGGGTCATCATCTTCCATGATGCAATCCTCGCTTCCACCATCAATAAGAAAACTATAGTATCTCTCAGGTGGATGAGGAACCCTACTGGATCTGCAGGGAGGATGAGGTTCGTCGGGTACTATCGAATCCTCTCGTTCCACCAAATCATCTGTTGTAGTTTGTGCTGCTGGAACCTCTTCCAGTTCTACCTCAAGGCCATTAATTTCTTTTGTAAGAAATTCCTTTTCTAAAAAGGTGGCATGCCGAGAAACAAACACCTTTTGCTCCTTGGTGTGATAGAAGATATACCCTTGTGAGTTTTTGGGATATCTTACAAACTTGCACAAAACAGACCTTGCCTCGAGATTGTTCGGATTGTGCCTTTTGACATAGGCTGGACAACCACATATCTTAACATAATTATGACATGGTCTCTTCCCCTTCCATATCTCATATGAAGTGGTCGGCACTGATTTGGTAGGGACCATATTCAATAGGTGCATGGCTGTCTCAAGCGCATAACACCAAAAGGAAATGGGTAACTCAGCGGTGCTCATCACAGAGCGCACCATATCCAATAGGGTACGATTCCTCCGTTCCGTTACACCGTTGTGCTTTGGTGTACACGGAGGAGTAAGCTGAGAGAGAATCCCATTCTCTTTTAGATAGTCACGGAATTCCGTGCTTAAGTATTCTCCTTTCCGATCGGATCGAAGGATTTTAATACTTTTACCCGTCTGGTTCTCGACTTCATGCTTATATTCTTTGAATTTCTCAAAAGCTTCAGACATGTGTTTCAACAGGAACACATGTCCGTATCTTGAGAGATCGTCAGTGAATGTAATGAAGTATGAGGAACCATCCCTGGCATGTAAAGACATGGGACCGCATACATCACTATGTATCAGTCCCAAGAGTTCCGTAACTCTTTCTCCGTGTCCAGTAAACGGAGTTTTGGTCATCTTTCCTTTGAGACATGACTAGAAAGTTTCATAAGATGATAATTCGAACGGATTCAAATATCCATCCTTATGTAACTTAGCTAGTCGTGTTGCATTGATATGACCTATCTACAATACCACAATAAGGATTCGTTCATTTTTGAACTCTTCCTCTTATGTGTGTTTTGTATGTTAAGAACCGTGGTTTGATTTAGAACGTATATGCCATTATTTAACGAGCATGATCCAATCAACTTTTGATTCAGGAAAATGTTCATAATATTATCTGTACTACAAAATTATATCCTTCTTTACTTAATAAAGAAACTGATATAAGATTGCATATCAGGTTCGGTATGTAGTAGCATTCGTTCAGAATCAATGTATTACCATTTGGTAATACAAGTTGATGTTCGCCAACTGCTTTGGCCGCAACGTTTGCACCATTCCCTACTCTTGCAGAATGATTACCCATTTCCAGTTATCTACCTTTCCTTAGCCCATGCAACATATTACATATGTGATATCCCGATCCGCTATCTAATACCCATGACGTAGAGTGTACTGATAAACAGTTCTCGGTAACTAACACACCCGAGAAGATGCATCAACATGCTTATTCTTCGTTTGGGTGGCGTGGGAATCCAGATATTTCCCTATTTCCGGCTCAGTCTTATAACAATTATAAGAAAGAATGGAACCAACGTTCCCCTGCTCAGTAAAACAAGTAGGTTCGGTCAATACATCCATATTATTATCTTGATTAAGGCCTGACATGGTCACTACTAGGAGAGAGAGAGAAGAAAACACTTAGCGTATGCTCTTGCAAGATTAGATTAATTATTATCTTATCTAATCAGGATAGCTCCCACTGTTTTTATCAAATCTTCCTTCAAACCCTAAAATGTATGACTAGCCGGGATTAATTACACCTTTACAAGTTTGCCAATCTTTCCGCCAGGCCAGTGTCGGTACTTTGAGGGAGGTTCCCCGTGCTTTCGCACGGACCTAGTTAAAATAAACCTCATTTTCCCAAGGGCGTAACCCCGTTAACACATTTCTAGACACCTACTTTATCGTCTAATTGTGATGTGTAAAACTCTCCCATGAGTAACTCTTACTCGCAGTGGGTATCATGATCCAACTATCTCATAGAAGATATGTAATCTCATTGCAAATTTCAACACTTGAAATTCCCGATAATATTTTGCCCCTAGTGTCATATGACCTTGCCGAAAGCCAACAAACCATAGTCCGCTAGTCAAGTCAACCGGTACATTTCATGATTGAATTAAATCCATCCGCACGACCCTTGACGAAAGCCAACAAAGTTGTACGACTACCCTAATCCAATCGCATCATATGCAGCAGATAAGCAGTAAGTAGCTACCGCACACTACGCCTTGACGAAATCCAACAAACGTAACACGAATACTAAAGTACTACTTATCTGAAATGGCGGAGGGCTACGACAGTTTTTTAAGAAAACTTTTTGCGTAATGAATTTGATATCGTTGTAGAATCGAGTGATTTTGAAAAAGAGTGTTTTTGAGGCTTTTACTAGTCTCGCTAAATAGGTCACTCCCGGTGAAGGGATCTCGGGTCTTTCCTTATTGAATGAGGTGCTGGATATTCTATAAGGAATACTGCTATGCAAAGAAAAACTAGAGCTACTCTTTTTGAAAATTTGATTCCACAACATCTTTTTAGGTTTCTTTCTTTTTCATTAATCTCATTAATGAAGTCCCATCATATATTCTTCCTAAGCATCATAGAAGAAACGAAAAAACAACGTACGCTTATACCATCCGCATTCGCCACAGTATCCCGTTATGCACCATTGGGTTACTTAACTAACGGCATAGCGGGGCGGGACTAGCGCGGGTGCAAAACATAAGCAACGTTTATTATATATTATATATATAATAATAAAGTATTCGTCTCACGCATATAAAGTGATCACATCATAGAATATCAGCAGCAGAAGTCCACATACGAAATATTAGATATACTAGGAGGTCCGTGTTTTATATTAAGCCTGTAAAAAACACGGATTCCACGGTCGCGATGAATAGCTAAACCCACATCCTTAGACCCCTACGAGAGCGGCAAGCAACCCTACCAATTCTATAGTTAGGTGATCCGATCTCGACTCCTCGAGATGGTCTCCTACTGGAATCTAGAACCCGGTTACTTGTGTTCCCCGCCTTCGGTGTATCCTAATGTGGAAAAGTAAATAATATACAATAAGGGTGACATCATCCTCAAACCGGAAGTTTCCCAATAAAAGAATATTACATACAAGTTTTTACATGAAAGGAAATGAAAAACTCTCATCTCACATAAAAACCCCCGGCTATTCAAAACACGACGATCCAATATAATATATCCCAGCAACACATAATATCACATATCATCAACGTAAGTAAATATGTGTATCCCAATTATCGTTGACAAATAGCAACGAAACCGGCGGTACACCACATATTACACTTACAGTCGCAGAAAAGAAAATGTCAAACTACAACATTTGGATTCCGCAACCTTCTTAGACATCATAAACCTGAAATATCGCATACTTCGGATTTCATGCCTAACCATATGAATTTCAAATATTGTATCACATTCCATAGAAAGCTAGACAATGTTAAACATTCTGATCGAATCAACAAACACCCAAAATTTCCCGAAGAGCTCAACACTTGAGCACAGTTTAAAAATACTCATAACATGCCACAGTACCTATGGACCAACCGTAGAAGGGCCAACCCTTGACTCATCTATGGCGCTACGAAACTACCGCAAATCCTAGGGTTTGGTGGCGGTTCCGACGGTCATAGAATCGAGTTAGGGTTTCATTCTTCTAGAGGGTCCATAGAATCACTTGCATGTTTTTTGAATAACTTTAACTTGGAAAATTCCAACTTTTGGAAAATTTCCAGCGAGGGAGAAAATGGGTTATTGATATTTTTTCAAACTTTTTAACGCCGTCTAAAATACCCGAAACAATGTTAGAATTACGACTATGAAACACTCTGAATTGCCTTTATAGAAAAATAATATCACATGCAATTTCAGTAAAAACAAGCAACACCTGAAACACCAAAACTCAGAGACCAGGACACCAAACCAAAACGAACCCAAAATAAGATAACAGAACTGTCCAGGCCAGAATTTTTGAGCTTCTCGCCGGGTCAAATCTACCGGATGGGGTTCGTGTTATTCTGGTGTTCATATTACATCTCATGTAACATTTTGCAGTTTCTTAAAAAAATTTAGACGACTTAAAAATTTCGGCAAAAACTAGATTTTTGTTTCGAGTATTTCGGAGTTGTTTCGGTTTCGTAATTCTACAAATATCGTCTAATTCCCTAGTTTGGCTATGATACCACTGTAGGATTACCTAGCACGACAACAAGGTTTAAGGAGGAATCGCCCATGCCATTTTCAAAATTTTGCCATGCTACATAACCCTAACCCTAGAATCTTAACTAGAGAATTAAACAAAAGAACATGTAAAAACTTTACATCTATGTGAACAACGAATACAACCTTTGTAGATCGGTCCTTCACTTCAATAGCTCCGTGTAGAAGTCCCTTCGCTATAAGTAGTGATCTCCCGGACTCTAGTTGGACTCCATAAGGTGAAAGGAACAAGCTTGCTTGAAGTTTTCGAGGCCGAATATGATCTACGTGGAGGAGACTCTAACTCAAGCTACCTCTTCACTAATTATGGATTAATGAAACTAACACCCTAAACTAAATGGCTAGTCTAGTAGAGGATGATGAAGTAGGAATTTTGCTCACTTTAAAACTAATTTTATTGCTTATTTTCTTCACCTCTCCAAAACCTAGAGAGCTCTCTCTTGATGAAGAAGAAAATGAAGAGAATAATAGAATGAGTGAATTTAGCAACCATGGGTGAGAAAATATCATATACTAACTCATGTATAGACATAACCATGGCTAATTACAATGGTTGGGTTAATAAATATCTTAAGTGGACTAAGTCAATGGTTCTACAAGCTTCCACAAACTTCAACCATGAGCAAATTTCCAACTAATTTTTGATTTACTTTAAATAAATAAACCCTACATTATAATGATCATGGTGTGAGTCTCATACACCCATGTAGCATGTATTATCAAGCATGACACAAAAAGAAACACAATTAATATATATTACATATATATTAAATGCATAAGTGAGAAATAGAAATGCTTAAGTGAGCAAATATTAGTTAATGTAAACTAATACATCAAATATATAATTATACATTAAATTATTAAATCAACTCTAGATTTAATAATCCGGCTATATTACATATAACCGGCTAATATCATTTGTATCAACTTATCAAATCAACACTTGATTCGATAACCCGGCTATATCATATATAACCGACCAATATCATATATCGCGAGAATAGAATACGGTATCACATACACGTATTAATCTTGGTCCCGCGCATATCACATATGTGCTCCTACTTCGTTTCGCCTGAGCCAGGAAATCTCTGTGTAGGACTCTAAAGACTCGTCAATACGCCGGCAGTAGGTGATGATCATATAAAGCACCCACAAGCCGTCAGCGGTACTAGCAGGACATAACGGCTACCCGGATATTGAGCGATCAGAAGATCAACAAGCAAGCCTGCTCATACTCCTGCAAAGCCTGTCAGTAACACTACCGTACGGTCCGGTCTCTTCGTCTGATATGTCGCATATCTAGTCTAGGGGTGGTAAACATCAGACCACAGTAACCGATAAGTCGTAACTATCTGAGGCTCATAACGGGTCGAGAAACTACTAATAACACTTACCAGTAGATCTCCGTATCAGCCCTGGCCATGGACTTCCTGTTATATCCAATCGAGCACAGCGCAACATCAACCCCTAATACCGGGAGAGTCGAATCCCCTCCTATCGCTCATAGCCTCTATGTGAATCGGGACTTTACCCAATAACCATCGTTTTGCACGTTCTCTTGAATGTGGTAATGTGGAAATCAAAGTACAGTAGGAATCACACAAGACTCTATGACAATCTTGGGTCTACAGACTAACCTGTACCAGTGTCACCAGAGAACTGCTATCTGAAGATACGTATAATACCAAACAGGAGTTCTCGGCGAGTCCGTTCTGTGTACCTAGTCACCTGTGAGCACCCGTATACCATCTTTGATGTCAAACACCAATGGATGTGGGATCATCCATCGCTCATCATATGGGTCAAGAAGCGTATACGCTAGTCTACTCTGGAATATCGATGCCCTGTCTCGATACACCCTCGACTAGGAACAATTAAAGGATGTACTTGTGGACTACCCTAGCCCCACTAGTATGATCTCCATCATAGTCCTCGTAGTCAAGTACACATCTTAAGGGCTATATCAACATGTGAGAGCAAGACTGTATCACAATGCAACTCTACATGTTAAGACAAAGAGCAACCAGATAGCATACTATCTTGTCGAGCAAGAAAGTCGTCTCTATATATGTCCAAGCATCCTCTATAATATACATCATATGTATAATAATGGCCTCTAGGGCATACATATAACTAACATTAACTTGATAAACAAACTGATGTAATGTTGTATATCAGGTTCGGTATCTAATAACATTTGTTCAGAATTAATGTATTTACTATTTGGTTAATACAAAGTGATATTTGCCAACTGATTTGGCTGCAACAATTGCACCATTTTCTAGCACTTAAAGAAATATCACCCAATCCAAGTTCTTTACCTTACTGTCGCCCATACAACAGATTACATATGTAGGATTCTAATCCGGTATCTCATACTTAGGACGTAGAGGATACTGAGAAATGGTTCTTGGTAACGAACACACCCGAAGAATATGCATCAACATGCTCATTCCTCGATTGGGTCGCGTAGGAATGCGGATATTCCCCTATTTCCTGCTCGAACTTATAACAATTATTAGATAGAGTGGAACCAATGTTCCCCAGCTCAGTATAATAAGCAGGTTCGGTCAAAACATCCATATTATTATCTTGATTAAGGCATGACATGGTCGCTACCTGGAGAGAGAGAGAAGAAAATACTCTGCGTGCGCTCTTGCAAGATCATATTGGTTATCATTTCATCTAATCAGGATGGCACCCACTATTTTTATCAAATATTCCTTCAAATCCTAAAAGGTTAGACTAGCCGGGATAAATTACACACTATAAGTTCGCCAATCTTTCGGCCAGGCCAGTGTCGGTACTTTGAGGGAGGTTCCTCGTGCTTTCGCGCGGACCAAATTAAAATAAACCTCGTTTTCCCAGAGGCGTAACCCCGTTAACACCTTTCTAGACACCTACTTGATCGGCTAATTGTAATGTTTAAAACTCTCCCAGGAGTAACTCTTACTCGCAGTGGGTATCGGGATCCAACTATCTCATAAAAGGTATGCAATCTTATTGCAAATTTCAACACTTGAAATTCCCAATAATAATTTGCCCCTAGCAACCTATGACCTTGACGAAGGCCAACAAACCATAGGCTTCTAGTCAAGTTCAACCCGTACATTTCATGATTGAATTAAGCCCACCCGCACGACCCTTGACGGAGGCCAACAAAGTCGCACGACTACCCTAATCCAATATCATCTTATGTTGCAGATAAGTGTTCACACCATAATATTGTATTTTATATTCCCCATTCTTATGCATTTTACAATAAAAACAGGTGCTTTTGACCCATGTCTGCTACATGTTACAGGTTACAGGTTGTTGGAGCAAAAACAGTGAAAAACACAAAAGAAGACACAAAAGAAGGATTTTGACCAACAAATAGGAAGATCTTAGTAAAGCTCAGCAGAAGAACGGTTCACCATCAACAAGACAACAAAAGATCCAAATTTACAAGAAAGACGGTTACAAGATCCATTGCAAAGTGTTCGTTGAAAATCTGGTATCACTGTAGAAGCCCAAATGATAACCTGAATACAGAACCAGGAAGACCAGAAGAACCCCAAGAAGCCCAAGAAAAATCCAAAGATGACCTCATCATTGGGCCGCGCTTCCGCGGCCCAAAGCGCATCTACGCGGCGCTTCCGCGGCTGTAAGAAGCCCTAGTGCGCAGGAAAATTTTCCATATTTCTTTGGCGGCTGTTGAAAGATTTTCTAGGGGTATATTTGTAACTTTAGACATGCGGTGCAATTGTAAACCCTAGGGTTTCTATTTCCTATAAATAGAACCCAAGACCTTGTAATTTCTCATGCCTCTTTTCAATCAATAAAATTCAGAATTTCTGAGATAAAAATTCAGATCTGTTCTTCTTGTTTGGAGGGAGCCGTCAACTAGTAAGTATTTTTATCTCTTTTAATTTAATGTCTTCTCATCCCCTAATGAGCGAGTAGTCTCCTCGCTTGTTAGGGTTAGCCTTAGGGAAAGGGTTGAGAGATGAAATCTCTCGCCCCTTTCAATGCCACCTTCACCTAATGAATAAGAACTTCACGCATACGAGCACAACCGCTCCCTGCGGCATCCTACCCTTCAAGGTAACGATGAACCGTAGTATAAAGGGCCGGTTCCGCGCGTTTTCCGTGAGGGTTAGGATAATTATCAACAAAGGTAGGGTACAAATCTAGAGGAAGAAACATCTTCCCAAAAGATTTGTATCCACTTTATTGATAATTAACTTAACATCTAAGAGATCTAAAAAAGGAAGGTATTGAAAGCGGTGAGGAAAAATCTTTAATTTCCAAAACTTCCCCTAATCCTAACCCTAGCAAGATTCTTAATTAAATTAATTAGATCTAGTCTTTAGATTTTTATAAACCTACCAAAACTACAAAAAGAATCAACTCGTTAAAACACTTTAAAGAAATTTACCCGTCTCTGTGGATCGACCCGTACTCACCGGCTAGCTGCGAAGCGTCGCCGTTTCTGATTGCGGTAAACTCAAATTTTTGGACTAATCAAATGGCGCCGTTGCTGGGGACGGCGTAATCTTTCTTTTTTGTGAATTTTCGGGTTGATAGAAATTTTAAAAAATCATAAAAATTTGAAAAAATCAAAAAATATAAAAAAAAACATATCATCTTTTATTGTTTGAAGGGTACTCTTTGTGAATCTTTGCAGGTTTGACGGATCTGAAACAATACAGGAGGGGAAACAGAGAACAATACATCATAACAGGAGTATATTGGAAGTCCAGAGCAGCTGAAGAAAGTTGGAGACCTGAAGCCCCCAAAGCGCCGCCCTTCCGCCGCATAACCCTACCTCGCGCCGCGCTTCCGCCGCAACTTGGAGCCTTCTCTGCGAAATTTTTGCACTGTTTGTTTCCTTATTCTTCCCCTCTTCAAATCTCCATATATCTCTGTCAAATCTTCTGCAGGATTCTTCGCGCTAAAAAATCTTCTTCCCCCTTCCAATAATTGATTTTTTGCAGGATTCTTTGCGCCGCGCTTAAAAGCAAATTGATTGCAAGTGATTTACTGCTTTGCATACTTTAATCTGACTTTAAGGGGCTATTGACCAATTCAGATTGGGTGGGGATTTCATTACCCTTCCCAGGACCCCAGAAATCACTTAAAGCATCTGCATTGACCACTTTTAATCTAAAAAATATTAGACTCAGCCCTAAGGACGTCGAGCTCAATAGGACAGAGGACTAGTATAGGCATCGGCCGTTTATCCTAACCGACTTTGCGGTGACTAGGCTAGTGGTTTTTAATTAGGCCCACTGTAGTGGTGGTTCCTTCCCACTTACCTGGCCGTACTTGTCCGTGAAGAGGCGGTTTGAGGTTCTATCTCTAGCCCTTTGGAACAGTTAGGAGCTGTCTAGCTGACCTAGGTGACCCTAGACTTAGGTCTGATTGTGCATGTGTGGTTAATTGCAGTTGTGTCACTAGTCTCTTTTCAAAATCTTTTTGCAAAAGCACACTTAAAAAGAAAGAAAAAAAAAGGGGAAAATCTTTTAAAAACTTGCAACTTGTCGCTAAAGAATCTTTGCACTCACTTACACCACTTCTTCTCAAAGTCGTTTTCTTCCCCTCACATTCTGTTTTCTGACTGCACTACCCTTTAGTGTATGTCATCTTGGACTAGGGATACTAACGCCCGATTAGTCCGTGTTTCGTTGGTACCGACCAACGAACCCTTCGACGAACCCTTCGTCAACGTTCCCTCCTTCTCCTTACCTCCATCTTCAAATTCTTCTTTCGAAGGTATGTCGGGACACGACCCCAACTATACCTTGCCGACGGGAATGATTCCGCCTCCGTTAGGTGCGAATAACCCGTCTCTGTGGATCGACCCGTACTCACCGGCTAGCTGCGAAGCGACGCCGTTTCTGATTGCGGTAAACTCATATTTTTGACTAAATCAACCCGAATCTCCCGCCTGTTGAAGCGCCCGCACGAGTCGCGCTCCAGGATCTCTTCTACCCCGTCCGCACCGCCCTTCCCACTTGTCTTTCCCTCCCACCGGCTAATGGGGACAACTTTGAGATAAAACCACACTTCATCAATATGCTGCCTAAGTTTCATGGTTTGGAATCCGAAGATGCATATATTTTTATTAATAAATTCCAAAACGTTTGCGGCATGATGAAGACAACCCAATTAAGTGATGACGCAATAAGGCTAAGGGTCATTCCTTTTACCTTATGTGACCTAGCCGAGAAGTGGCTATACAGCACCGCATCACACTCCATTAGAAATTGGGACGAGTTTGTGAGAGCTTTCCTGAAAAAGTTCTACCCTCATCATAAAACTGCTAGAATCCGAAACGAAATTATGCAATTTTCACAGCTTCCGTCCGAACCATTCTGGAAGTGCTTCGAGAGATTTAAAGACCTACTTGTTCAATGCCCTCATCATGGGATAGAAAAGTGGCAACTTTGCCAAACATTATACGAGGGATTGAACGCAGCAACGAAGCAGTTGCTAGAAACAATTTGTCAAGGTCATTTTCTCTCCAAGTCTAGCGACGAAGCTTGGCAGTTTCTTGAGGACCTAAGTGAGCAAACAATTCAGTGGGAGAGTACCAAGACCACATCATCTTCTTCAGTTGGTCAATCTAGGGCAGGCATACATCAAATAGATATGTCGATAGCTATGAAGGCCGAGATGGCCTCACTTATGAAAAAGCTAGAAGCGATTGAGACCAAAATCTCATCGACTTCTCCTGCCCCTACTCTACCCACACGAACTGTTTGTGCTTGTTGTTCTAATCCATCACATCTCACCGAAGAGTGCCCTTATAATGCACCCATTCAAGGGCAGGATCAAGTCAATGCTGCATTCCAGCAAAGACCAAGAAACGATCCTTACTCTTCGACTTACAATCAGGGGTGGAGGAGTCACCCAAATTTCGCTTGGAACCAAAATCAACAAGTCCAAGGGAATAACAATTTTCAAAGAGCTCCTCCACAACAACAACAAGCACCCTTACAAACTCAAAACCAGCAACCTTTCCAACAACAACCTTATACAAATCAAACGAACAATTTGGTTCAACCTAATGATGATAAGGTTAGCTCGCTCGAGAAAAGTCTTGAAGCATTTCTCAAACAAACTACAGATTCCGCAGCAAGATTTGAAAGTTATGTGCAATCTTTAATGAATAACGATGCCTCACACGATCAAAGTATCAAATCTATTGAGGCACAAATTGCACAATTAACTGCTGCATTGAGCGAGAGAGAAAAGGGAAAGCTTCCATCTCAACCATTGCCCAATCCCGGTCACCCACAAAACGCATATCACAATGTAAATGCGGTGACCACGTTGAGATCCGGAAGAGAGTTGCAAAATAATGTGGAAACTAGTGATGACATCCCCGCCGGTGGTTCTTCTTCCCCTTCTTCATTTTCTTCACTTCCTTCTTCACCTTTTTCTTTAGAGCCTATTCTCCACCCTTCACACGGCTCTACTTCTTCTGACTCGAACGGACCCATTTCTAACAACACGAACACATCCACACTGGGATCCGTTCCTATACCACATTCTACTCCACAGACTTGTGACTCAACAAATTTTCAAAATGCACCATTCCCAAACAGGTTGAGTCCTAATAAACCAAATGCACAAGTGGAGAAGAATGTGGAGATCTTTAAGCAGGTTAGCATAAATATACCTCTCTTGGATGCTATCCAACAAGTCCCTTCATACGCGAAAATCTTAAAGGGCTTGTGCACCTCGAAGAGAAAGGCATCTCAAGTACCCAAGAAAGTGCTAGTGGCTAGTGCAGTGAGCAATGCTATTAACCACCATCAAACCTTACCCCAAAAACGAAAGGACCCCGGCTGTCCTACTATTTCAATCACAATTGGGGATAAGCAAATTAATCGTGCACTTTTAGATCTTGGGTCTAGTGTTAACCTGATTCCTTACTCCGTGTACGAACAATTAGGGGTTGGAGAGTTGAAACCCACTCGTTGCACTCTCCAAATGGCTGATCGATCAATCACCTATCCTAGGGGTCAACTAGAGGATGTGTTAATCAAAGTCGGGGAATTCATATTCCCCGTTGACTTTATCGTTATGGATACACAACCTGTTGTTAACCCAAGAAACCAAATTCCGGTGATTCTTGGTCGACCATTTTTGGCCACTTCCAATGCCATAATAAATTGTCGCAATGGCTCCATGACTCTATCCTTCGGAAAGAGGTCTAGTGAGTTCAATATTTATAAGATGGGAAGTCTGCCCCCCGTGCCTAAAACTAGTACACGAGAAGTTTGCTCTATTCACGAAATCACGCAAGAGGATTGCGAGCTTGAAAGATTTCTATTTGATGAAAACAGTTTTGACGCCACTAGTGCGTCCCTCCTTGAGCCCACTACTGTTGACACAACCGATGCTGATTATCAATGTTTCACTTTTTCGAATGACGACGACACACAGCCCGAATATGAGTCGTTTGAATTTTTGGATGAGTCAGTCGAACCATCCGAATCGGTTGTTTGCAGTGATTTCGAACCTGTGTTAGAGTCCTTTGAGTTCGAGGTAGATTCCGCAATGGTTCTTTCGCCTCAGAAATTCGAACTCATGCCCTTGCCGTCTCACCGTAGATATGCTTATATAGGTGAGAATGAGACTTTTCCCATTATCATATCAGCCTCTCTAGCCTTCGAGCAAGAGAACGCTATTTTAAAAGTCTTACAAGATGGGCGGCAAGTTTTCGGTAGGACTATGGCGGACATCGAGGAGATCAGTTCCCTCCTAAATAAATATCATACACATTTGATGGATGATGCCATGTCAATAGAGAACACACGGGAACATCTTGGGGGTATTGTGGTGAGCCAACTTCCTCCCGTAGAAGTTGAAATACCCCCATTTCTTTTAATACGGTACGAGAATGCCAACACTCCACTGATTGCTGATCACTTACATTCTCGTATCGATGCATCACCATCACCGGTATATTCACCTCCACACCTCCCATTCCACTACTTCTATCTTCCCCAATTCTTTGCGGACCACCACTACTTATTTTTTCACCCACCAATATTCTTTACTGATAAATTTTTCGAATGGTTGGTGTTGACTTTTGGCCTATGCAAAGTTGGGCAGTATTGTCTAACATAGTTTAATTGAAGTTTGGGGGAGGGTCTTTTTGTATATATTTTTGTTTTCTTTTTCTCTAAAAAATAAAAAATAAAAATTTCAAAACATTAAAAATATCAAAAAAATTGTAAATAAATAAACAGGAGAGTATCGGCATTTTGACCCTCTTTGTTTAGCATGACAGTGAGGACACTGTCAAAGTTCAAGTTTGGGGGTATGCTCGGTACGTCTTCTTCCTTCGCATTCGTTTGTACATATTTTTGCATTTGCATACTTATTTGAAAACCTATAAAAATTTGAAAAATTTCAAAAAATTATAAATAAATGTATTCAATTTTGGCTAATTGACTAGAGTTTGACAAATAGGTTAACTAGCTAGGAAAAACTAGATCTTAGACTTAGTAAATTAAAAACCCTAAAGATAACCTTCCTTAAAGTTTAACGGTAGAAAGTATATGCCTTGTAGTTTATTTAGAAATAGGCAAATCTTGGGTTCACTTTTTGGGCTAAGTCGAAACAAGGGAAGAGTATTGATGTTCTTATTAGAGTATAAGTTTGAAAAATAGTTCCTAGCTTAAGTCTAGATTCTGAAAACGTATACCCTACAATTTGCACAATCACGCACCTTGAAACTTGGAATAGTAGAGGAGACCTTGAAATGCTCTTGTCTAAAGTCCTTAGTACAATGAAAAAGAAAAAAAAAAGTGGATAAAAAAAAAATGGACACTGGTTTTTGTGATTACTTAAGGCTGTAAAAATAGAAAAATATTTAGCGAGGGTGCTTCATCACCTAGTGCCTTAGATCAACTGGTTTGGGAGTCACTGCTAAAGCCTTGGGTGTTGCAAGGACTAGGAAGTACGCTTTAAAGTGCAAACGCATTTTGTAATCGGTCGTTGGTACCTCAAGAAGTATTAACGGTCGCATGAAGGATGTGTAAGCAAATTTCATTCACCAACTAATTAGTACTTTGGACAATGGACAAGGGCATGATTGCTTGAATTGAATTTCCAAGTGTAGGGGTGATCTATACATACACGTAGGGGTACGTGATTGGAATTTAGATAAGAGAGAGGAATGAAAGATAAAATTTGTATCTTTAATAGAGTTGATAGAAATTCCTGAGTGGAGATGTAACCCTAGAAGGAAAACTTAAGAAATGCCGAAAGCTAAGTAGATCTGCAGGACATATATAATCTTAAGTTAAATAATGAGGAAGTGTGAAGAATATGGGTGGATAATTTGCGGGTCGACGATAATAGAATTCCTTGTTAGAAAACCTAATTGGAGAACAAAAGTCGAAAAGCCAAATTGATAGGATTTTGTGGGTGTAATCCGCTGAAAACCCTCAGGAGACAACACTCCTCCTACTAGGGACACCTAGAGGTTTAACGGCTTGTTGCACGAGCTCAGTGCAATCGTGTTCCCCGCGAAAGTGCGGTTAGGATTTTTTGTAGAGAATAAAACAATAAGTTTGCTCGAGGACGAGCAAAAGATAAGTTTGGGAGTATTTGTTCACACCATAATATTGTATTTTATATTCCCCATTCTTATGCATTTTACAATAAAAACAGGTGCTTTTGACCCATGTCTGCTACATGTTACAGGTTACAGGTTGTTGGAGCAAAAACAGTGAAAAACACAAAAGAAGACACAAAAGAAGGATTTTGACCAACAAATAGGAAGATCTTAGTAAAGCTCAGCAGAAGAACGGTTCACCATCAACAAGACAACAAAAGATCCAAATTTACAAGAAAGACGGTTACAAGATCCATTGCAAAGTGTTCGTTGAAAATCTGGTATCACTGTAGAAGCCCAAATGATAACCTGAATACAGAACCAGGAAGACCAGAAGAACCCCAAGAAGCCCAAGAAAAATCCAAAGATGACCTCATCATTGGGCCGCGCTTCCGCGGCCCAAAGCGCATCTACGCGGCGCTTCCGCGGCTGTAAGAAGCCCTAGTGCGCAGGAAAATTTTCCATATTTCTTTGGCGGCTGTTGAAAGATTTTCTAGGGGTATATTTGTAACTTTAGACATGCGGTGCAATTGTAAACCCTAGGGTTTCTATTTCCTATAAATAGAACCCAAGACCTTGTAATTTCTCATGCCTCTTTTCAATCAATAAAATTCAGAATTTCTGAGATAAAAATTCAGATCTGTTCTTCTTGTTTGGAGGGAGCCGTCAACTAGTAAGTATTTTTATCTCTTTTAATTTAATGTCTTCTCATCCCCTAATGAGCGAGTAGTCTCCTCGCTTGTTAGGGTTAGCCTTAGGGAAAGGGTTGAGAGATGAAATCTCTCGCCCCTTTCAATGCCACCTTCACCTAATGAATAAGAACTTCACGCATACGAGCACAACCGCTCCCTGCGGCATCCTACCCTTCGAGGTAACGATGAACCGTAGTATAAAGGGCCGGTTCCGCGCGTTTTCCGTGAGGGTTAGGATAATTATCAACAAAGGTAGGGTACAAATCTAGAGGAAGAAACATCTTCCCAAAAGATTTGTATCCACTGTATTGATAATTAACTTAACATCTAAGAGATCTAAAAAAGGAAGGTATTGAAAGCGGTGAGGAAAAATCTTTAATTTCCAAAACTTCCCCTAATCCTAACCCTAGCAAGATTCTTAATTAAATTAATTAGATCTAGTCTTTAGATTTTTATAAACCTACCAAAACTACAAAAAGAATCAACTCGTTAAAACACTTTAAAGAAATTTACCCGTCTCTGTGGATCGACCCGTACTCACCGGCTAGCTGCGAAGCGACGCCGTTTCTGATTGCGGTAAACTCAAATTTTTGGACTAATCAATAAGCACTAGTTCGCTACCGCACACTACGCCTTGACGGAGGCCAACAAACGTAGCACGAATACTAAGTAGTACTTATCTGAAATGACGAAGGGCTACGACAGGTTTTTATGAAAACCTTTTGCGTAATGAACTTGATATCGTTGCAGAATCGAGTGATTTTAAAAAGGAGTGTTTTTTTAGGCTTTTAATAGTTTCGCTAAAGAGGTCACTCCCGGTGAAGAGATCTCGGCTATTTCCTCATCGAATGAGGTGTTGGATATTTCACAAATACCATTATGAAAAGCATGAACAAAAAAAACAATCAAAAGACAAAACCGAGTGGGTTGTAGCATCTGCCAGTTTCGCTAAAGAGGTCACTCCCGATGAAGGGATCTCGGCTCTTTCCTTATCGAATAAGGTGCTGGATATTCTATAAGGAATATCGCTATGCAAAGCAAGAACTAGAGCTACCAGTTTTTAAAACAAGATTCTACAATATCTTCAGGTTTCATTTATTTCATTAATCTCATTAATGAAGTCCCATAATTTATGCTTCCTAAGTATCACAGAAGAAACGAAAGCTGCAATATTTATTATATATCATATATATAATATAAGCATTCATCTCATCATATAAAGTGATCACATCACAGAATATCAGCTGCAGAAGAACACATATGAAATATTGGATGTACTAAGAATTCCGTGTTTTAAATTAAGCCAGTAAAAATGTGGATTCCACGGTCGTGATGAATAGCTAAACCCACATCCTTAGACCCCTACGAGAGCGGCAAGCAACCCTACCAATTCTATAGTTAGGGGTCCTGGTCTCGACTCCTCAAGATTGTCTCCCACTGGACCCTAGAACCCGGTTACTTGTGCTCTCCTCCTTGGGTCTATCCTAATGCGAAAAAGTAAATAATATACAACAATGATGACATCATCCTCAACCCGGAAGTGCCCCAATAAAAGAATATTACATACAAGTTTTTACATGAATGAAAATGAAAAACTCTCATCTCACATAAAAAAACCCAGTTATTCAAAACACGACGATCCAATATAACATATCACAGCAACACATAACATCACATGTCATCAACGTAAGTAAATATGCGTATCCCAATTGTCATTGATATATAGCAATGAAACCGGCGATACACCACATATTACACTTATGGTCGCAGAAAAGAAAGTGAAAAATGACAACAATTGGAATCCGCAACCACCTTAGACATCACAAACCCAATGTATCACATACTTTGGATTTCATGCCTAACCAAATGAATTCCTTAGACATCACATGCCTAACAATTATAAAGCCCGTATTTTAGTCTCGATATTGAAAACTGAAGGGTTACCTAGTACAGCAGCAAGGTTTCGGGAGGCACCATCCATGACAAATTAAAAAATTTGTCGTTCTAGCTAACCCTAACTAAGAATCATTAACTAGAAATCCGACGGAATATTATGCATACAACTTCGCATATGAAAAGTGAGCAAGGAATACAACCTTTGTAGACCGGTCCTTTACTTCATTAGCTCCGTTTAGTCATCCCCTCGCTGCGATCGTGAACTACGGACTCTAGAGAGGCTCCCTAAAGAAACGAATATGCTTGCTTCGAAGACTTCGAGGCCGAAGGCGATCTACGTCAAGAAAATACTAACCCAAGCTATCTCTTCACTAATTATGGAATTAGTGAAGCAAACACCCTATAATAAATGGCATGTTATGATGAAGTAGGAAGTGAGCCCATTTTAGATTTGATTTTCTCACTCATTTTCTCACATCTCCATTGAAGCTAGAAAGCTTTGAGGAAGAAGAAGAAGATAACTCTCATGATGAATGAATAAAATCATGAGATTAGAAAATAAACCATGGTGAGTATATACCATCCCTTAACCCTTGTAGAGAGTTAACCATGGCTAGCTATGATGGTTGGGTTTGTAAATATCTTAAGCTAAACAAAACTAGAAGACTAAGTCAATGCAACCACAAGCTTCTCAAAGCTTCTTGCCATGACAAAGTCTAACTTATTTTTGAATAACTTTAGATAAATAAAACCCTAGATAATCCCTAGCATGGTGTAAGTCATACACACACCCATGTCCATGTATCATCAAGCATGACACAAAATAATGTACACTTGCATATATCACATATATACAATGTGCACAAACCAAGTGAGAAAAGAAATCTTAAGTGAGCTAATACTTGTTAATGTAATGTAATATATCAAATATATAATTATACATTAGATTATCAAATCAACTCTTGATTTAATAATCCGGCTATATCACATATAATCGACTAATATCATACGTAACAACTTATCGAATCAACACTTGATCCGATAACCCGGCTATATCGCATATAACCGACCAATGTCACAAATCGCGAGAATAGAATACGGTGTCTCATATCGTATCAATCTCGGTCTCGCACATATCACATATGTGCTCCTACTCCGTTTCGCTTGAGCCAGGAAACCCCTGTGTAGGACTCTAAAGACTCGTCAATACGCCGGCAGTAGGTGATGATCATATCAAACACCCAAAAGCCGCAAGCGGTATGCTAAACGTAACGGCCACCCGGGTATTGAGCGATCAGAAGATCAACAAGTAAGCCTGCTTTCACTCCTGTGTATCCAATCAGTAACACTACAGTACAGTCCGGTCTCTTCGTCTGTTATGTTGCATATCTCGTCTAGGTGTGGTAAACGTCAGACCCTAGTAACTCGATAAGTCGTGTCGATATGAGGCTCATAACGGGTCGAGAAACTACTGATAACACTTACCAGTATATCTCTGAAGCAGCCCTGGCCAGGGACTTCCTGTTATAGGTAATCGAGCACAGCGCAACATCAACCCCCAATACCGGGAGAGACGAAACCCTTCCTATCGCTCATTGTCTCCATGTGATTCGGGACTCTACCCAAAAGCCACCGTTTTGTTCGTTCTCTTGAATGTGGTAAGGTGGAAATCAAAGCACAGTGGGAATCACACAAGACTCTATTACTATCTCGGGTCTACAGACTAACCTGTACCAGTGTCACCAGAGAACTGCCATTTGACGTGAGGTATAATACCATCTGGGAGTTCTCGCCGAGTCCGTCCAGTGTACCTGGTCTCCACTGAGCATCCGTATACTGTCTCTGATCTCAAACACCAATGGATATAGGATCATCCATCGCCCATCTACATGGGTCGAGAAGCTATACGCTGGTCTACTCTGGTATATCGATGCCCTGTCTCGATACACCCATGACTAGGAACATTTGAAGGATGTATTTAACGACTACTCTGTGCCCACTAGTATGATCTGCATCATAGTCTTGGTAGTCAAGTACTCATCCTAATGGGTTTATCAATATGTAACATAGAGACAATCAGAGTACATGTTAAGATAAAGAGCAATCAGATAGCATACTATCATGTCGAGCAAGAAAGTCCTCCATGTATATGTCCAAGCATCCACTACAATATACATCGTATGTACAGTAATGACTCTAGGGCACACATATAACTAACAATCTCCCACTTGGACTAGGGCCATCTGTTGTAGTATCCTATACCCAACAATCAGCAGTGGTTGAAGTATCTCATACTCAACCATCCCATAAAAAACTCTCCTGGGAATAGGCCTTTGTGAGAGGATCCACCTTGTTCTCCTCTGTATCTACTCTCCTAACCTCGATCTCCCTGGAGATCATCCATTTCCATGATCAGGTGATACTGCCTAAGAATATGTCTGGATCTCTGATGGGACGGGGGATCCTAGGCTCAAGCCATAACTCCATTGTCACACAATGGTAGGAACGAAGTTCATCTCATGAACTAATATACATCCAGACAACGTTTTGGTAGTATCCTTTGTAGCAATGTATCCAGCCTTTATCGTCTAATTTGTCACGGTATCTATCTTGGAACTCTTCCAACATACCGTCCCTCCACTGAGAGTAAAGACAATGCTTGTGACTGACATTCAGTCGACCTTATCACCCTGGAAGCTATCCAGTGATTCTCTCCAGGATCGATTGATACAATCTCACTACACCTAGTGAGAATCATAACATCCACTTAGATCTATCTCATAGATCCATAACCCAGGATTTAGGAGGTATCACCTTGATCCTTTATGGAGAATCCTTGTGATAAGAGGAGATTGACCGAGTGTAGCATAGGAAACTCCTTTTCTATCAAGAGTATGTCATCTACGTACAATATGAGGATCATCACCATACTCCCTACTACCTTTTTGTATATACAAGGTTCATCTACCATTTTGATGAAGTCAAGCTCTTTGACTACCACATCAAAGCAGACGTTCCAACTCCGCGATGCCTGCTTTAACCCATAAAGCAACTTGCACACGTTTCCGCTGCTCCCACTGTCTATGAAGCCTTCTGGCTGTGTACTTATAGACGCTCTCTTCTAAATCACTATTTAGAAAAGCAGTCATGACACCCAACCGCCGGATATCGTAGTCATGGTATGTAGCAATGGCAAGTAAGATCCAGATGGACTTAAGCATAGGGACTAGAAAAGGTTTCATCATTATCCACACCTGGTCGATGAAGAGAACCTTTTGCAACAAGTCTAGCTTTAAAAGTCTCAACTTTTCCATGTACACCAAGTAATCTTCTCAAGATATACTTGCTCTTGATGGGGATTTAACTCTTCAGATAAAGCAACCAAAGTCCATACTTTGTTGGTGTATAAGGATTCCTTCTCAGATCGCTTAGCATCCAAACATTCTCACAGAGTCCCCACTCTTGATGGCCTGCTCGAAAATAGTTGGGTCATCATCTCATGATGCAATCCTCGCTCCCACTGTCATAGAGAAAACCGAATTATCTATCAAGTTGATGAGGATCCCTACTAGATCGGCGGAGAGGCTGAGGTTCGTCGGGAGCTATTGAATCCTCCGGTTTTACCAAATCGTCAGCTGTAGTTTGTATAGCTGGAACTCCTTCCAGTTCTACCTCATGACCATAAATTTCTTCATAAGAAAATCCTTTTCTAAAAAAGGTGGCATGTCGAGAAATAAAACACCTATTGTTCCTCGGTACGGTAGAAGATATTCCCTTGCAAATGCTTGGGATATCCAACAAACTTCCACAGAACCGACCTTGCCTCGAGCTTGTCCGGATTTTGCTTTTGACATAGGTCGGACAACCCCAAATCTTAACTTACTTAAGACACGGACTCTTCCCATACCATATCACATATGGAGTGGTAGGCACCTGATTTGGTTGGAACCTTATTCAATAGGTATGCAGATTCACAAGTGCATAACTCCCCAAAAGGAAATAGGCAACTCAGTAGTACTCGTCATAGAGCACACCATATCACATAGGGTGCGATTGCTCCTCCCGATACACCATCGTGCTGTGGTGTATACGGATGAGTAATGCAGAGAGAATCTCATTCTCCTTTAGAATAGTCCAGGATCTCCGTGCTTATGTATTCTCCTCCCTGATCTCATCATAGGACATAATACTTATACCCGTTTTGGTTCTCTATTTCTGATTTATATTCTTTGAATTTCTCAAAAGCTTCAGACTTGTGTTTCAACAGGAACATATGTCCGAATCTTGAGAGATGATCAGTGAATGTGATGAAGTATAAAGAACCAGTCCTGGCATATGTAGACAGGGGACCTACATACATCATCATGTATCAATCCCAAGAGTTCACTAACTCTTTCTCTGTTTCCAATAAACGGAGCTATGGTCATCTTATCTTTGTGACATGACCGGCAAGTTTTACAAGATGTAAATTCAAACTAATTTAAATATGCATCTTTATGTAACTTAGCTAGTCGGGTCGCATTGATATGACCTAGTCTATAATGCCTCAAGAAGGATTCGTTCATTTCTGAACTCTTCCTCTTGTGTGTGTTCTGTACGTTAAGAACTGTGGTTTGATTTAGAACGTATATGCTTTTAGATAACGTGCTTGAACCGATCAACTCTTGATGTAGGAAATGTTCAAAACATTATCCAACAATACAGAATTATATCCTTCTTTACTAAATAAAAGACTGATATGATATTGTATATCAGGTTCAGTATCTAATAACATTTGTTCAGAATCAATGTATTCTGGTAATACAGGGTGATAACTGCCAACAACTTGGCTGCAACACTTGCACCATTTCCAACTCCGGAAACTTATCACCCGTTCCAAGTTCTCTACCTTTCTGTAGCCCATGTAACATATTAAATATACGGGATCCTGATCCGGTATCACATACCCAGGACGTAAAGAATACTGAAAAACAGTTCTCGGTAATGAACACACCCGAAGAAGATGCATCAGCATGCAATTTTCTCGTTTGGGCGGCACGGGAATTCTGGTATTCCCCTATTTCTTGCTCGGTCTTATAACAATTATAAGTTGGAGCGGGACCAATGTTCCCTAGCTCAGTATAACAAGCGGGTTCGGTCAATACATCTATATTATTATTTTGATTAAGACGTGACAGGGTCGCTACTTGGAGAGAGAGAAAAGAAAACACTCAGCGTATGCTCTTGCAAGATTAGATTGGTTATTAATTTATCTAATCAGGATGGCTCCTACTGTTTTAGTCAAATCTTCCTTCAAACCCTTAAAGGAAAGACTAGCTGGATTAATTACACCCTACAAGTTCGCCAATCTTTCAGCCAGGCCAGTGCCGGTACTTTGAGGGAGTTTCCCCGTGCTTTCGCACGGACCTAATTAAAATAAACCTCGTTTTCCCAGGGGCGTAACCCCGTTGACACCTTTCTAGACACCAACTTGATCGGCTAATTGTAATGTATAAAACTCTCCCAGGAGTAACTCTTACTCGCAGTGGGTATCGGGATCCAACTATCTCATACGAGGTATGCAATCTCATTGCAAATTTCAACACTTGAAATTCCAGATAATATTTTGCCCCTAGCATCCTATGACCTTGACACAGGCCAACAAACCATAGTCTGCTAGTCAAGTTCAACCCGTACATTTTCCGATTGAATTAAACCCACCCGCACAACCCTTGACGCAGGCCAACAAAGTCGCATGACTACCCTAACTCAATCGCATCATATGCTTTAGCAGATAAGCATAAATAGCTACCGCACACTACGCCTTGACGCAGGCCAACAAACGTAGCATGAATACTATGAAGTACTTATCTGAAATGAAGGAAGGCTACGACAGGTTTTTAAGAAAACCCTTTGCGTAATGAACTTGATATCGTCGTAGAATCGAGTGATTTTGAAAAGGAGTGTTTTTGAGGCTTTTACTAGTTTTGCTAAAGAGGACACTCCCGGTGAAGGGATCTCGGCTCTTTCCTTATCGAATAAGGAGCAGTATATTTCACAAATACCACTATGCAAAGCAAAAACTATAGAATCCATCAAAAAACAAACCGTGGATTGTAGCATATACCAGTTATTGCTAAAGAGGTCACTCCCGGTGAAGGGATCTCGGTTCTTTCCTTATCGAATAAGGTGCTGGATATTCTACAAGGAATATCGCTATGCAAAGCAAGAACTAGAGCTACCAGTTTTTTAAACAAGTTTCTACAATATCTTTAGATTTATTTTCTTTGATTAATCTCATTAATGAAGTCCCATCATTTTAAGTTACCTAAACATCACAGATAAATACAACGTACGCTTATACCATCAGCATTGGCCTCGACGTCCCCTCGTGCACCGTTAGGTTAGGTAACTAAAGGCAGAGCGGGGCAGGGCTAGCGCGGGTGTAAAGCATAAGCAACGTCTATATAATATATCACATATACTATATCCTGTATTCATCTCATCAATATATCAAATGATCACATCACAGATATCGCAGCAGAAAACAACATATGAAATATTGGATATACTAGGATTTCCGTGTTTTAAATTTAGCCTGTATAAAACACGGATTCCACGGTCGTGATGAATAGACAAACCCACATCCCTAGACCCCTACTAGAGCGGCAAGCAACCCTACCAATTTTAGAGTTAGGAGATCCGGTCTCGACTCCTCGAGATGGTCTCCCACTGGACCCTAGAACCCAGTTACTTGTACTCCCCGCCTTGGGTCTATCCTAATACAGAAAAGTAAATAATATACAATGGTGACATCATCCTCAACCCGGAAGTGCCCCAATAAAAGAATATTACATACATTGAATTTTACATGAATAAAAATGAAAAACTCTCATCTCACATAAAACCCCGGGCTATTCAAAACACGACGATCCCATATAACATATCCCATCAATGCATAACATCACATGTCATCAACGTAAGTAAATATGCTTATCCCAATTGTCGTTAATGTATACCAATGAAACCGGCGATACACCATATATTACACTTACGGTCGCAGAAAAGAAAGTGAAAAACTACAATAGTTGGAATTCGCAACCACCTTAGAAATCACATGCCTAACCAAATGAATTCCTTAGACATCACATGAGTAACAATTATAAACCCCGTATTTTAGTCTCGATATTGAAAACACTTTTCAATATCAAGTCGGGAAATTCAACAAGATTCCCGACAACCTGATCGAATGCTCGTCGGAAACTTTAGTAGACTGCCGCACCCCCGATGCCGTCGACGAAGTGCACTAAGGCGGAACACCGCTGCCGCGAGCACCCGAACGAATGTTTTTGGCGACGGGGTTCTCCTACAGTCACTTGGTCGGGGCTATGAGGCATGGCTATCTAATAATGTTACCCGGCGAGTATCCGCGTACGTTACGTGATTGCGACGGACTTTTGATCACATCAAAATCCCATGGCAACCGATCAAATGAGACTAAATTTCTAGATTTATAACATTCAAATTAGTTATCCCATAACTATATTTGTGGATTCCAAATATTGTATTCCATCACATGATACCCGGACGACGTTAAACATTTCGATCGATTCATCAAAGTCCCACAATTTCTCGACAGCTCAACACTTGAGCACAGTTTCAGTAATATCCAGAATATGCCACAATACCTATGCACCAACCGTAGAAGGGCAAACCCAAGCCTCACTCATGTCACCACGGAACTATGACAAACCCTAGGGTATGATCGCGGTTCCGCGATCCAAAAAAGTCGAGTTAGGGTTTCATTCTTCTAGAGGGTTCATAGACATACTTGCATGTTTTTCCGAATACATTAAATTTGGAAAAATGGGTTTTTGACATTCGATCGAACTTTTTAACTTCGCCTAGACACCATGCGAATAATCTGGAACAATGTTAAAACTACGAATACGAAACACTCCGAATTGCTTATAGTGTAAGATCACATCACATGCAAAATTAGCAAAAACAAACAACACCTGGAACATCAAAACCAAGTCATTGGAACAACAAAAAATTTCAGGGGGGAGCTCAGATTTGGGCCGAGATCAGGGGGGGTAGTGGCCGGCCAAAAAGTTTCAGAAATGCCTTAAATTTCTTCCGTGTTCATGTCATATCCCATATAACACTCTGCACTTGTTTAAAAAAATTTTTGACAATTTTTTAAAATCGACAGAAACTTCAATTTCCCGTTTCAAGTTTCAGAGTATTTTGGTTTCGTAATCTAAACAAAATCCGTCTAATTTTCTAGCATGGTACCCATACCACTAGAGGGTTATCTAGCACGGCAACAAGGTTTCGGGAGGTATCGTCCATGCCAAATTAAATTTTTTTCCGTTCTAGCCAACCCTAACTAAGAATCGTTAACTAGAAATCCGACGGAATATTATGCAAACAACTTCTCATATGAAAAGTGAGCAAGGAATACAACCTTTGTAGACCGGTCCTTCATTTCATTAGCTCCGTGTAGTCGTACCTTCGCTGCGATAGTGAACTCCAGACTCTAGAGAGGCTCCTTTGAAGAAATGAACATGCTTGCTTCGAAGACTTCAGGCCGAAGACGATCTACGTCGAGGAGACACTAACCCAAGTTATCTCTTCACTAATTACGGAATTAGTGAAGCAAACACCCTATACTAAATGACATGTAGTATAGGATGATGAAGTAGGAACTGGGCTCACTTTAGATTTGATTTTCTCACTCATTTTCTCACATCTCCATTGAAGCTAGAAAGCTTTGAGGAAGAAGAAGAAGACAACTCTCATGATGAATGAATAAAATCATGAGATTAGAAAATAAACCATGGTGAGTATATGCCATCCCTTAACCCTTGTAGAGAGTTAACCATGGCTAGCTATGATGGTTGGGTTTGTAAATATCTTAAACAAAACAAAACTAGAAGACTAAGTCAATGCAACCACAAGCTTCTCAAAGCTTTTTGCCATGACAAAGTCTTACTTATTCTTGAATAACTTTAGATAAATAAAACCCTAGATAATCCCTAGCATGGTGTAAGTCATACACACACCCATGTCCAAGTATCATCAAGCATGACACAACATAATGTACAGTTGCATATATCACATATACACAATGTGCACAAACCAAGCGAGAAAAGAAATCTTAAGTGAGCTAACACTAGTTAAGGTAATGTAATATATCAAATATATAATTATACATTATATTATCAAATCAACTCTTGATTTAATAATCCGGCTATATCACATATAACCGACTAATATCATATGTAACAACATATCGAATCAACACTTGATCCGATAACCCGGCTATATTGTATATAACCGACCAATGTTACAAATCGCGAGAATAGAATATGGTATCTCATATCGTATCAATCTCGGTCCCGCACATATCACATATGTGCTCCTACTCCGTTCCGCTTGAGCCAGGAAATCCCTGTGTAGGACTCTAAAGACTCGTCAATACGCCGGCAGTAGGTGATGATCGTATCAAACACCCCAAAAGCCGCAAGCGGTCTACTAAATGTAACGGCCACCCGGGTATTGAGCGATCAGAAGATCAATAAGCAAGCATGCTCTCACTTCTGTGAATCCAATCAGTAACACTACCATACAGTCCGGTCTTTTCGTCTGATATGTCGCATATCTCGTCTAGGGGTGGTAAACGTCAGACCCTAGTAACTCGATAAGTCGTGTCGATATGCGGCTCATAATGGGTCGAGAAACTACTGATAACACTTACCAGTATATCTCTGAAGCATCCCTGGCCAGGTACTTCCTGTTATAGCCAATCGAGCACAGCGCAACATCAACCCCCAATACCGGGAGAGACGAAACCTCTCCTATCGCTCATTGCCTTCATGTGATTCGGGACTGTACCCAAAAGCCACCGTTTTGCACGTTCTCTTGAACGTGCTAAGGTGGAAATCAAAGCACAGTGGGAATCACACAAGACTCTATGATGATCTCGGGTCTACAGACTAACCTGTACTGGTGTCACCAGAGAACTTCCATCTGACGTGAGGTATAATACCATCTGGGAGTTCTCGGCGGGTCCGTCCAGTGTACCCAGTCTCCACTAAGCACCCGCATACTGTCTCTGATGTCAAACACCAATGGATATAGGATCATCCATCGCCCATCTACATGGGTCGAGAAGCTATACTCTAGTCTACTCTGGTATATCGATGCCCTGTCTCGATACACCCACAACTAGGAACATTTGAAGGATGTACTTAACGACTACTCTGTCCCCACAAGTATGATCTGCATCATAGTCCTGGTAGTCAAGTACTCATCCTAAGGGCTTTATCAACATGTAACATAGAGACAATCAGAGTACATGTTAAGATAAAGAGCAACCAGATAGCATACTATCATGTCCAGAAAGAAAGTCATCCATGTATATGTCCAAGCATCCACTACAATATACATCGTATATACAGTAATGGACTCTAGGGCATACATATAACTAACCGAAACACTTTTCAATAACCGGTCGGATAATTCAACAAGATTCCCGACAACCAGATCGAATGCTCGTCGAAAACTTTAGTAGACGGCCGCACCCCCGATGCCATCGACGAAGTGAACTTAGGCAGAATACCATGGCCGCGAGCACCCGAACGGATTCTTTTGGTGATGGGATTCTCCTACAGTCACTTGGTTGGGGCTATGGGGCATGGCTATCTAGTAAGGTTACCCGGCGAGTATCCGCTTACACCACGTGATTGCGATGGACTTTTGATCTACATTAAAATCCCGTGGCAACTGATCAAATGAGACTGAATTGCTAGATTTATAAAATTCAAATTAGTTTTCATAAAACTAAATATTGTGGATTCCAAATATTGTATCACAATCACAGATAGCTAGACGTTGTTAAACTTTTTGATCGAATCAACAAACACCCAAAATTTCCCAAAGAGCTCAACACTTGAGCGGAGTTTAAAAAATCACCCACAACATGCCACAACACCTATGGACCAACTGTAGAAGGGTCATCCCTTGCCTCACCTATGGCACCGCGGAACTACCATAAACCCTAGGGTTTGGTAGTTGTTCCGACGGTCAAATAATCGAGTTAGGGTTTCGTTCTTCTAGAGCGTCCATAGAAAACACCTGCAAGATTTTCTGAAGATTTTAAACGTAGAAAAATCCAACTCTTGAAAAATTTCGAGCGAGGAAGAAAATGGGTTATTGATATCCATTCAAACTTTTTAACATCATCTAAATAACCCGAAATGATGTTAGAATTACGACTACGAAACACTTTGAATTGCCTTTGCACAAAGATAACATCACATGCAATTTTAGCAAAAACAAGCAACACCTGAAATACCAAAACCCAGAGACTAGAACACCATACGAAAATAAAGGCATAAGCCCACTAAAAAACTGGCTACCTCGGATTTTTAAGACATGTCGCCGGCCAAAATCTGGCGAGGGGTGCTCAAATTTCTGTGGTGTTCACGTGACATCTCATATAATATTATGCAATTGCTTAAAAAAAATTTGGACACCTTAAAAATTTCGACAGAAACATGGTTTTTGTTTCGAGTGTTTCGGAGTTGTTTCGGTTTCATAATTCTAAAAACATCGTCTAATTCTTTAGCATGACTCTGATACCACTGTTGGATTCCATAGGGTCACCGCTAGGTTTCAGGAGGCTTCGTCTATGCCATTTTAAAAAATTTGGCGTGCTAAAGAACCCTAACCTAGAATCTTAACTAGAGAATTAGACGAAACTAGAATGTAAACATCTTTATATCTAAGTGAACAAGGAATACAACCTTTGTAGACCGGTCCTTTACTTCAATAGCTCCATATAGTAGTCCTTTCACTCCAAGTAGTGAACTCCTGGACTCTAGAAAGGGTACACAAGAAGAAGGGAACAAGCTTGCTTGAAGTCTTCGAGGCCGAAGATGATCTACGTCTAGAAGACACCAATTCAAGCTACATCTTCACTAATAGTGAAGAATTAGTGAAGAAACAACCCAATCTAAATGTCTAGTCCAGAAGAGATTGATGAAGTACGAATTTTGCTCACTTTAGAAATTATTTTCTTACTCATTTTCTTCACCTCCCAAAAATCTAGAGAGCTTAAGGAAGGAGATGAAGAAGAGCAATCATGGAGAGAAGCAAGTGAAGAATGGCAAACATGGGTGAGTTAATATCATATACTAACTCATGTAGAGAATAAACCATGGCTAATCTTAATGGTTGGGTTCATAAATAAAGTAAAACAAAATTAGTGGACTTGGTCAATAGTTCTACAAGCTTCCAAAGCTTCAACCATGTGACTAATTTCCATTTAATTTTGATTTCATTTAGATAAATAAACCCTTCATTATGTTAAGCATGGTGTGAGTCTTATTCACCCATGCCTTATGTATCATCTTGCATGACACAAAAGAGTGTACATTAATATATATCACATATATACTAAATGCACAAGTGAGAAAAAGAAATAATTAAGTGAGAAAATATTAGTTAATGTAAATCAATATATCATATATATAATTATATATCAAATTATTAAATCAACACTTGATTTAATAATCCGGCTATATCACATATAACTGACTAATATCATATGTATCAACTTATCGAATCAACACTTGATTCGATAACCCGGCTATATCACATATAACCGACTGATATAACATATCGTGAGAATAGAATGCGGTATCACATACGCGCATTAATCTCGGTCCTGCACATATCACATATGTGCTCCTACTTTGTTTCGCCTGAGCCAGGAAACCTCTGTGTAGGACTCTAAAGACTCGTCAATACGCCGGCAGTAGGTGGTGATCATATCAGTCACCTGTTAGTAATATGTATGCCCTATAGGCCATTACTGTACATACGATGTATATTGTAGTGGATACTTGGACATATATAGGGAGGACATTCTTGCTCGACATGATAGTATGCTATCTGGTTGCAATTTATCTTAACATGTACACTGATTGTCTCTATATTACATATTGATAAAGTACTTAGGATGTTTACTTGACTACCAGGACTATGATGCAGATCATACTAGTGGGGACAGAGTAGTCGTTAAGTACATCCTTCAAATGTTCCTAGTCGAAAGTAGATCGAGATAGGGCATCGATATATCAGAGTAGACTAGCGTATATGCTTCTCGACCCATATGATGGGTGATGGATGATCCCATATCCATTGGTGTTTGACATCAGAGAAGGTATGCAGGTGCTCAGTGGAGACTGGGTTCACTGAACGGACTCGCCGAGAACTCCAAGATGGTATTGTACCTCACGTCAGATGGCAGTTCTTTGGTGACACTGGTACATGTTAGTCTGTAGACCCGAGATCGTCATAGAGTCTTGTGTGATTCCAACTGTGTTTTGATTTCCACATTACCATGTTCAAGAGAACGTGCAAAACGGTGGCTTTTGGGTACAATCCCGAGTAACATGGAGGCAATGAGCGATAGGAGGGGTTTCTTCTCTCCCGGTATAGGGAGTTGATGTTGCGCTGTGCTCGATTGGCTATAACTGGAAATCCGTGGCCAGGGTTGCTGAGATCTACTGGTAAGAGTTATCAGTAGATTCTCGAACCGTTATGGACCTTGCATCGGCATGACTTATCCGGCTATTGGGGTCTGACGTTATAACACCCCTAGGCTGTGATATGTATCAGACGAAGAGACCGGACTGTACGGTAGTGTTACTGATTGGATTCACAGGAGTACGAACAGGCTTGCTTGTTGATCTTCTGATCGCTCAATACCCGGGTGGCCGTTATGTTTAGCAGACCGCTTGCGGCTTGTGGATGTTTGATATGATCATCACCTACTGCCGGCTTATTGACGATTCTTTAGAGTCCTACACAGACGTTTCCTGGCTCAGGCAAAACGGAGTAGGAGCACATATGTGATATGTGCAGGACCGAGAATAATACGTGTATGCGATACCGTATTAGATTCTCGCGATATGTGATATCGGCCGGGTATATGTGATATAGCCGGGTCATCGGATCAAGTGTTGATTCGATGAACTGATACAGATTATATTAGTCGGTTATTTGTGAAATAGCCGGATTATCGGATCAAGTGTTGATTCGATAATTTAATGTATAATTATATATTTGATATATTAAATTACATTAACTAATATAAGCTCACTTGAAGATTCTTTTTCTCACTCGGATAATACATTGATATATATGTGATATGTGTTAATTGTATTATTTTATTTTGTTATAATAAATATTGTATATGTGATATATAATATTGTAACATGTTATGGTTATAAATGCAACATGTTTTGTGGAGTTTGAATATGGTTAGGGTTTGGATTAGGGTTAAGATTTCATGAAGTTTTCAAGAAGCTTCTTGAAACTTTGACTTTGACATTGATATTTTGTATAGATATTTCTTTAACACAATCCAACCCTTTACCATAGTTAGTTCTCTATATAAGTTAAGTTTTCATTCTTAACCCATGGTTGCATTTCTAACCTCACACTTGATTTCATTATTCATCAAAAATGGTTTTGTTCTTCTTCTTCCTTCTTCTTTCTTGAAAAAGCTTTCTAGCTTTTTATGAAGTGATGAAAATGAGTGAGAAATCGAAAACAAATGAGAGCTAAATTCCTACTTCATCATCCTCATCTATTCTAGCCGCTTAGATTACGATGTTTGCTTTGCTAATACTTGATTAGCAAAGTAAGAGCTTGGGTTTGAGTTTCTTCAATGTAGATTATCTTAGTTATCGAAGATCGGAAGCAAGCTTGCATCTTTCTCTTCATGGAGCCTCTCTAGAGTCCGGGTACATAATGATCAGGACGAAGGGACCTCAACATGGAGCTTATGAAGTGAAGGAACGGACTACAAAGGTTGTAATCCCAAACTCTTAGAAGTAAAGTTGTTTACTTGCTTATTGTTTCGCCTAATCTCTAGTCTAAGATCTTGGTTAGGGTTGTTCGGCATTTGAAAAAATTTGATTTTGGCATGGTTGATGCCTTGTAGAACCTTGTTATAGTGCCTAGTAACCCTACAGTGGTATCAAAGCCAAGCTAGAGCTTTAGGCGAAGTCTAGACAAAGTTTAAAGTCCGATCGAACCCCGAAACATCGCATTTTACCCCCTCTCTGGAAATTTTTTAAAATGTTGATTTTTTTCTATATTAAAAGTACTCAGAAAAATAAGCAGGGAATTCTAAGAATTACTGTGAAGTACGAACCCATAACTCCCTCAAGGGAATGCGGAACCGCGGCCAAACCATGCGTTTAGCGGCGGTTCCACGGCCACTCTTGGGAGTTAGGGGCCAATGCTTCTAGGGTTTATTCTTGGTTAATTTTGCATGCTTCTGGGAATTTTTAATTCTACTCATGTGTTGAGTTTTCTAGAGATCTTTTGTATTCGTTGATTCGATCGGAAGTTTAACTTCGTTTAATTTTTTCTGGGTAATTTAGAACGTGTTAAAAACTTCGAACGGATATCAATAACTCATTTTTTCCCCTGATGGAAAATTTTCAAGTGTTGGATTTTTTCACGAGTTTGAAACTTTCGGAAAATCATGCAAGTGTATCTGTGGACCCTTTAGAAGAACATAACCTTAACTCGATTATGTGACCGTCAAAACGACCACTTGAACCCTAGGATTTGTGGTAGTTTAGCGTTGCCACATGTGAGGCGTTGGTTTGACCCTTCTACGGCTGGTTCATTGGGGCTGTGACATGTTCTGGAATTTTTGAATTCCGCTCAAGTGCTGAGCTATTTGGGAAATCATGGATGTTTGATTATTCGATCGGAAAGTTTAACATTGTCTATTTATCTGGAATGTGATACAATATTTGGAATCCACAAGTAGTTATGAGATAACTAATTTGAATGTTATAAATCTAGTAGTTTAGTCTCAGATGATCGGTTGCCACTGGATTTTGATGCGATCAAAAGTCCGTCGCAATCACGTAGCATACGCGGATACTCGCTGGGTAAACTTAATAGATAGCTATGCCCCATAGCCCCGACCAAGTGACTGTAGGAGAACCCCGCCGCCAAAAGCATCCGTTCGGGTGCTCGCGGCAGCGTTATTCCGCCTTAGTTCACTTCGTCGACGGCATCGGGGGTGCGACCGTCTACTAAAGTTTTCGACGAGCATTCGATCAGGATGTCGAGAATCTTGTTGAATTGCCCGACTAGATATTGAAAAGTGTTTTCGATATTGAGACTAAAATGCGGGGTTTATAATAGTTAGGCATGAGATGTCTAAGGAATTCATTTGGTTAGGCATGCGATATCTAAGGAGGTTGCGGATTCCAACTGTTTTAGTTTTACACTTTATTTTCTGCGACCGTAAGTGTAATATGTGGTGTATCACCAGTTTCGTTGCTATACATCAACGATAATTGGGATACGCATATTTACTTACGTTGATGATATGTGATATTATGTGTTGCTGTAATATGTTATATTGCATCGTCGTGTTTTGAATAGCCGGGGATTTTATGTGAGATGAGAGTTTTTCTTTTTCATTCATGTAAAATTCAAATGTATATAATATTCATTTATTGGGGCACTTCCGGGCTGAGGATGATGTCGCTATTGTATATTATTTACTTTTCCGCATTTGGTTAGACCCAAGGCGGGGAGCACAAGTAACCGGGTTCTAGGGTCCAGTGGGAGACCATCTCGAGGAGTCGAGACCGGGTCAACTCTAGAAATGGCAGGGTTACTTGCCGCTCTCGTATGGGTCTCGAGATGTGGGTTTGACTATTCATCGCGACCGTGGAATCCGTGTTTTATACAAGCTCGTATTAAAACACGGACGCCCTAGTATATCCAATATTTCATATATGTTTTTCTGCTGCAATGTTCTGTGATGAGATCATATTACTGCTTGAGACGAATGTTTATATTATATATATGAGATATATGTTATATTGCAGATTTCGTTTCAAATGTGATGCTTGTGAAGCATAATAAAATGGGACTTCATTAATGAGATTAATGAAATAAAAGAAACCTAAAGATGTTGTAGAAACTTTTTTAAAAACTGGTAGCTCTAGTTCTTGCTTTGCGTAGCGGTATTCCTTATAGAATATCCAGCACCTTATTTGATAAAGAAAGAGCCGAGATCCCTTCACCGGGAGTGGCCTCTTTAGCGAAACTAGCAGATGCTACACATTCGGTTTATCTTTTGATTGCTTCTATAGTTTTTGCTTTTCATAGTGGTATTTGTGAAATATCCTGCACCTTATTCGATAAGGAAAGAGCCGACGATCCCTTCACCGGGAGTGACCTCTTTAGCAAAACTAGTAAAAGCCTCAAAACCACTCCTTTTCAAAAATCACTCGATTCTACAACGATATCAAGTTCATTACGCAAAAGGTTTTCTTAAAAACCTGTCGTAACCCTCCGTCATTTTAGGAAATAGAGTACTTAGTATTCGTGCTGCGTATGTCGACTATAGTTGAGGCGTAGTGTACGGTAGCTAAGTGATGTCTTCCTACACAGCATATAATGCGATTAATTAGGACAGTCATGTGATTATGTTGACCATAGTTGAGGGTCATGTGGGCGGGTCTAATTAATCATGAAATGACGGTTAGAACTTGACTAGTGCTTATGATCTGTTGACCATAGTTAAGGTCATAAGTACTAGGGGCAAATTATTATCGGGAATTTCAAGTGTTGAAATTTGCAATGAGATTGCATACCTTCTATGAGATAGTTGGATCCCGATACCCACTGCGAGTAAGAGTTACTCCTGGGAGAGTTTTACACATTACAATTATTCGATCAAGTAGGTGTCTAGAAATGTGTCAACAGGGTTACGCCCCTGGGAAAACGAGGTTTACTTTAATTAGGTCCGTGCGAAAGCACGGAGAACCTCCCTCAAAGTAACGGCACTGGCCTGGCTGAAAGATTGACGAACTTATAGCGTGTAATTAATCCCTGCTAGTCTTTCCTTTTAGGGTTTGAAGGAAGATTTGACTAAAACAGTAGGAGACATCCTGATTAGATATATTAATAACCAATTTAATCTTGCAAGAGCATACGTTGAGTGTTTTCTTCTCTCTCTCTCAGGTAGCGACCATGTCACTCCTTAATCAAAATAATAATACGGATGTATTAACCGAACCCGCTTGTTATACTGCGCTAGGGAACGTTGGTCCCGCTCCAACTTATAAATGTTATAAGACCGAGCAGGATATAGGGGATTACCAGAATTCCCGTGCCGTCCAAATGAAGAAAGTGCATGCTGATGCATCTTCTTCGGGTGTGTTCATTACAGAGAACTGAGAACGGGTGATAAGTTTCAAGAGTTGGAAATGATGTAAGTGTTGCAGCCAAGTCTGTTGGCAGTTATCACCCTGTATGACCAGAATACATTGATTCTGAACGAATTTATTAGATACTGAACCTGATATACAACATCATATCAGTTTCTTTATTAGTAAAGAAGGATATAATTTTGTATTGTTGGATAATGTTTTGAACATTTCCTATATCAAGAGTTGATCAGTTCAGGCACGTTCTAAATCAAATTACAGTTCTTAGTATATAGAACACACACAAGAGGAAGAATTCAGAAATGAACGAATCCTTCTTGAGGCATTGTAGACTAGGTTATATCAATGCGACCCGATTAGCCAAGTTACATTTAGATGCATAATTAAATCTGTTTGAATTTACATCTTGTGAAATATGCCGGTCATGTCACAAACATAAGATGACCACAGCTCTGTTTATTGGAAACAGAGAAAGAGTTAGTGAACTCTTGGGATTGATACATAATGATGTATGGAAGGTCCCCTGTCTACACATGCCAGGACTGGTTCTTTTTATTTCATTACATTCACTGATTATCTCTCATGGTTCGGACATATGTTCCTGTTGAAACACAAGTCTGAACCTTTTGAGAAATTCAATGAATATGAGTTAGAAGTAGAGAACCAAAACGGGTATAAGTATTATGTCCTTTGATGTGATCAGGGAGGAGAATACTTGAGCACAGGATTCCTGGACTATTCTAAAGGAGAATAATATTTTCTCTCAGCATTACTCCTCCGTATACACTACAGCACGTCGGTGTATTGGGGCGGAGCAATCACACCCTATTTGATATGGTGCGCTCTATGATGCGTACTACTTAGTTTCCTATTTCCTTTTAGGAGTTATGCACTTGTGAAGCTGCATACCTATTGAATATGGTTCCAATCAAATCAAGTGCCTACCACTCCATATGTGATATGGTGTTGGAAGAGCCCATCTCTTAAGAAAGTTAAGATTTGGGGCTATCCGGCCTATGCCTAAAAGCAAAATCCGGACAAGCTCGAGGCAAAGTTAGTTATGTAGAAGTTTGTTGGATATCCTAAGCATTCACAAGGGAATATCTTCTACCAAACTGGGGAACAAAAGTTGTTTTTGTTTCTCAGCATGCCACCTTTGTGAAAGGGAATTTCTTGTGAAGAAACTAGTGGTCATGAGGTAGAATTGGAAAGGTTCCAGCTATACAAACTGCAGCTGATGATTTGGTAAACTCGAAGGATTCAATAGTTTCCAACGAACCTCAGCCTCTCCACCGATCTAGTAGGGTTCCTCACCCACCTGAGAGATACTTCGGTTTTTTTTTATGACAGTGGGAGCGAGGATTGCATCATGAGATGATGACCCAACTTGTTTCGAGCAGGCCATCAGGAGTGGGACTCTGTAAGAATAGCAGGATGCTAATGCGATCTGACATGGAATCCTTATACACTAACAAAGTATGGACTTTGGTTGCTTTATCTGAAGGGTTAAATCCCCATCAGGAGCAAGTATATCTTGAGAAGATTACTTGGTGTACATGGAAAAGTTGAGACTTTCAAAGCTATGCTTAAGTCCATCCAGATCCTACTTACCATTGCTACATACCATGACTACGATATCTGGCGGTTGGATGTCATAACTGCTTTTCTAAATGATGATTTAGAAGAGAGGTTCTATAAGTACACAGCCAGAGGGCTTCGTAGACAGTGGGAGCAGCGGAAACGTGTGCAAGGTGCTTTATGGGATAAAGCAGGCATCGCGGAGTTGGAACGTCTGTTTTGACGTGATAGTCAAAGAGTTTGACTTCATCAAAATGGTAAATAAACCTTGTATTCACAAAAAGGTAGTAGAGAGTATGGTGATGATCCTCGTATTATACGTGGATGACATACTCTTAATAGGGAAGGAGTTTTCGATGCTACGCTCGGTCAATCTCCTCTTATCACATAGATTCTCCATATAGGATCAAAGTGATACCTCCAAAATCCTAGGTTTTATATCTATGAGATAGATCTAATTGGATGTTAGGATTCTCACTAGGTGTAGCGAGATGGTATCAATCGATCCTGGGGTGAATCACTGGAAAGGTTCTAGGGTGATAAGAACGACTGAATGTCGGTCACAGGCATTGTCTTTACCCTCAGTGGAGGGACGGTATGTTGGAAGAGTTCCAAGCCAGATACCGTGACATACTAGATGATAAAGGAAGGATAAATCACTACCATGGATGCTACCAAAGAAATAGTCTGGATGTATACTAGTTCATGAGATGAACTTCTTTCCTACCATTGTGTGACAATGGAGTTGTGGCTTATGCCTAGGAACCCCCGTCCCATCAGAAATCCAGATATATTCTTAGGCAATATCGCCTGATCATGGAGATGGTTGTTCTCCAGGGAGATCGAGGTTAGGAGAGTAGACACAGAGGACAATAGCGCGGATCCACTCACAAAGGCCTATTTCCCAGTAGAGACTTTTATAGGATGGTTGAGTATGAGATACTTCAACCACAGCTGATTGTTGGGTATGCGATACCACAACAGATGGATCTAGTGCAAGTGGGAGATTGTTAGTTATATGTATGCCCTAGAGGCCATTATTGTACATACGATGTATATTGTAGTGGATGCTTAGACATATAGGTAGGACTTTCTTGCTCGACATGATAGTATGCTATCTGGTTGCTCTTTATCTTAACATGTACTCTGATTGTCTCTATGTTACATGTTGATAAAGCCCTTAGGATGAGTACTTGACTACCAGGACTATGATGCAGATCATACTAGTGGGGACAGTGTAGTCGTTAAGTACATCCTTCAAATGTTCCTAGTCGTGGGAGTACCGAGACAGGGCATCGATACTCCAGAGTAGACTAGCGTATACGCTTCTTGACCCATATGATGAGCGATGGATGATCCTATATCCATTGGTGTTTGACATCAGAGAAGGTATACGGGTGCTCAGTGGAGACTGGGTACACTGGACGGACTCGCCGAGAACTCCCAGATGGTATTATACCTCACGTCAGATGGCAGTTCTCTGGTGACACTGGTACAGGTTAGTCTGTAGACCCGAGATCGTCATAGAGTCTTGTGTGATTCCCACTGTGCTTTGATTTCCATCATGCCACGTCTAAAAGGGCGTGCAAAACGGTGGCATTTGGGTACAGTCCCGAATCACATGGAGGCAATGAGCGATAGGAGGGGATTCGTCTCTCCCGGTATAGGGAGTTAATGTTGCGCTGTGTTCGATTGGTTATAACTGGAAATCCCTGGCCAGGGTTGCTGAGATTTACTGGTAAGTGTTACCAGTAGTTTCTCGAACTGTTATGGACCTCATATCGACACGACTTATCAAGCTACTGGGGTCTGACGTTTACCACCCCTAGGCAAGATATGCGACATATCAGACGAAGAGACCCGACTGTACGGGAGTGTTACTGATTGGATTCACAGGAGAATGTACAGGCTTTCTTGTTGATCTTCTGATCGCTCAATACTTGGATGGCTGTTACGTTTAGCTGACCGCTTGCATCTTGTGGGTGTTTGATATGATCATCACCTACTGCCGGCGTATTGATGATTCTTTAGAGTCCTACACAGAGGTTTCTTGGCTCAGGCAAAACGGAGTAGGAGCACATATGTGATATGTGCGGGACCGAGAATAATACGTGTATGCGATACCGTATTACAATCTCGCGATATGTGATGTCGGCCGGGTATATGTGATATAGCCGGGTCATTGGATCAAGTGTTGATTTGATGAACTGATACAGATTATATTAGTCGGTTATTTGTGAAATAGCCGCATTATCGGATCAAGTGTTGATTCGATAATTTAATTTATAATTATATATTTGATATATTAAATTACATTAACTAATATAAGCTCACTTAAAGATTTTTTTTCTCACTCGGGTAATATATTGATATATATGTGATATATGTTAATTGTATTATTTTATTTTGTTAAAATAAATATTGTATATGTGATATATAATATTATAACATGTTATGGTTATAAATGCAACATGTTTTGTGGAGTTTAAATATGGTTAGGGTTTGGATTAGGGTTAAGCTTTCATGAAGCTTTCAAGAAGCTTTTTGAAGCTTTGACTTTGACCTTGATATTTTACATAGATATTTCTTTAACCCAATCCAACCTTTTACCATAGTTAGTTCTCTACATGGGTTATGTTTTCATTTCTAACCCATGGTTGCATTTTTAACCTCACACTTGATTTCATTATTCATCAAAAATGGTTTTGTTCTTCTTCTTCCTTCTTCTCTCTTGAAAAAGCTTTCTAGCTTTTTATGAAGTGATGAAAATGAGTGAGAAATCGAAAACAAATGAGAGCTAAATTCCTACTTCATCATCCTCATCTATTCTAGCCGCTTAGATTTGGGTGTTTGTTTTGCTAATACTTGATTAGCAAAGCAAGAGCTTGGGTTTGAGTTTCTTCAAGGTAGATCATCTTAGTTATCGAAGATCGGAAGCAAGCTTGCATCTTTCTCTTCATGGAGCCTCTTTAGAGTCCGGACACATGATGATCGCGGCAAAGGGTCCTCAACACGGAGTATATGAAGTGAAGGAACGGACTACAAAGGTTGTAATCCCAAAATCTTAGAAGTAAAATTGTTTACTTGCTTATTGTTTCGCCTAATCTCTAGTCTAAGATCTTGGTTAGGGTTGTTCGGCACTTGAAAAAATTTGATTTTGGCATGGTTGATTCCTTGTAGAACCTTGTTCTAGTGCCTAGTAACCCTACATGATCTGCATTATAATCCTGGTAGTCAAGTACTCATCCTAAGGGCTTTATCAACATATAATAGAGAGGCAATAAGTGTACGCGTTAAAATAAAGAGCAACCAGATAGCATACTATCATGTCGAGCAAGAAAGTCCTCCCTATATATGTCCAAGCATCCACTACAATATACATCACATATATAATAATGGCCTATAGGACATACATATAACTAACACACATATGTATACATGATTACCCTAGATACCATAGTATTACCTTCATGTTACAGTGTGACCTAGGGATCGTTGTTCACTTGATTTATTCTCGCTGATATTTTCTACTCACGAGTTGGCAACTCACCACCGTTGTGCCATAGTTTTCTTGCAGGTTCTAACGCTTGGATCAGTAGCGGCTTCGCTGGCACACAGTTTCCTTCAGAGTGTTTTTCTTTGGTAGGTAGAATACACATTTGGATCATGACCACCCTTATACCTACTATTTTCTATTGTATCTAGTTAATGCTCCATGAACCAGACTTTGTATATTGGTAGACCTAGACAGAGACTATTATATTTGCGAGACTTAGAATGAGATGGGTGTATGTTTGGTATTTGAGCTGGATGATGTCTTGGTTTTACTTATTTTCTTTCTATGATTGATCTTCGCCGTAGGGCGTCATATATATGTGTGTTTTATTGCGTGGTTGTGATTCCGCCAATTGGCAAAGAGCTAGCTCCCGTTTGGGGATGCCTATATTTTGCATGTATGTGGTTTTGGATCAAAATATACAAGGGAGGTGCTGCCCAAATTTCAAGGACGAAAATGTTTTCAAGTTAGTATATATTCATTGCATTTTCATATGATATTACTTATACTTTTAAAAGAAAGGCTTGAATTTCTTATGCCGATGTTTCAAAACTGCACCTCGACTTTTTTCCGCAAAAAGTTTTAGATTTCTGGGCTTCGGCTTACTGGAATTACGGAGGGGTCTTGTAGACTTCACGTAATTCTCGTGCCTGTCACATGCCAAATTTCCGGGTCGTGACAAAATTGGTATCAGAGCGTTAGGTTTAACCTTGGTTCGAGTTTATAATTAACCTTACGAAACTTAGATTTGACTAAGGGGTTTTTTGGGACCTGAGTTTTCTCCTCATAGGTTGACCTTGATTGATGGAGTAGGTAACTTGAGTAGAGTGGCGTACCGTGTGTATGTTCCACGACAAACTTACGACACGTTGCTCTGCTTAAGTGGCCTTAGGACGTACATTTCCTGAGATCCGTCCTTTTATTCGTTCCTATGATCATATTCATATTGATTCCATTCTTTCCTATGATCATATTTCCATTTCAGACCTATCAATTCCACCCGTTCCATTGACCTATCTTCATCGATTTTGCTTGAGGTTCCTGTCACTATGGCTACGAGAGCAGAGAGAGCTGCTGCTAGAGATGTGGTCAGAGCGAGCTCGTCACAGATGAGGGATGACCATGATATTCTTCTGGTGGCATAGGAACGTATCGGTGTATTGTTTGTGTTGAGATCTTTCATTTGAGGCGAGTGTTAGAATCTGTACTAAATCATCGGACCATTGATATAGGCTGCTGGATTGAGAGGACTGTTGATGTACGGCCTATCCTAGAGATCGAGATATTGTCTACCGTGCAGACAGATGACCGAGCTATTGCTGAGATTGACGGGATGTCGCCTCCAGAGTTTATAAGCTGAAACCATATGAGCTTACAGGTAGAGATGTGACAGAAGATAGATAGTCTATCTTGAATAGAGTGACTAAGATGATTCGTCTAACTGGATACACCGACGCAGGCTCAGTTGAGTTGAAGAATTCCAGTTGAAAGATCTTACTCAGATCTAGGGTAAATCGATCAAGAGAGGACATTGTTCATGGGATGCTCCGATGCGAGATCGGTAAGTTGACCAGCTTCAGATAGAAGGACCTCACCCAGACGTGTTGTGAGTGATCGAGAACAGACGAATGAAGCGTATTCCTCCGATATTTTGGACGAGTTCCCGTGTATGTAATCGGACAGATATCTTACACAGAGTTGTAAAGATACCCGAGTTCGTAACTTCGAGTCCTTGTGAGAGACTCTGATTTGACAGTAGCCGAGAACGAATTGCAATACGCAGCCAGCAAGATATGACATCAAAGTGGATGATAATGAAGACAGGTGGAACAAAAGGTTCGTGTGAGATATTAACGAGCTGTTGTTACTCCCCGTTTATACCAGAAGATTGGTATGAATGCAGAGCCGTTGGATACGGCCAAAAGTCCAGAAGAAAGTCACGATGAGTTTGCAACTGTCTGGAAAGGAGAAAAGGATTGAGTAATGAGTGCCGACCTCGGTATAATTCGGCATAGGTGAGATCAGAAGAGACCTAAGAAGGTTCTTTCCTAGATGCCATAGCGATAAGGATTTGCACCCAGGATCAGTTGTATCGCGCATAATTAGATGGACAGATGCGGCCATCAATAACGTGCTACCTTACGAGTGGTCATGTTAATAACCAAGAGATGATCAGAGGAGTGCCAGAGTGGAACTGTTCCGTCATTACACCTAACTGGACCGACGAGCAGGAAGATTGTGGAATTGGTGATCCACAGAGAAGATAAGGACCCAGAGACAGAAGACGTCAGACCATGAACAGGAGGCAAATGGATGCTCCTGTTCTGCAAGTTTTGGGCACACCGGTATTTTTCGACATTGAAGGAGATATACCTCAATGTCAATTATTTCGATTTGCATTTTGTGATCTGAGTATCATACTTTTATCGCTTGGACTTTGAGTTTCGATGATTGGGTTTTATGATATTTGTTATCGTGCACCATGGCTGCACCAGCTAGACATTTTCCTATTTGCACAGTTATTGTACTTGATTTATATTTGTTACATTTATGACATTGGTTTATGATTTGTTGATTGATCTGTTTGAAAAGAAAAAGTTTGTTGTAAATAACCGCAATCAGGACGGTGCCACTAGTAGATAGCCGTGATGAGTACGGGTCGTCCGCGGGAAAACGTGAACCTTTTTTTGCTTTAGACGAGTTGATAGATGAAGGGTGATTGTTTGTCGTTACAGATATAGAAGATTTATAAATAAAAGGTTTGTAGGGTTCATAGGACTTAGTAGTATTGGATGAATAATTAAAAATGACTCCTTTTATCTTTTAATAATTTAAAACAAGATCGATAGAGATGAATGTAGATTAGGGTTCTTTGGAAGAAAGTAGGGTTTTCCCACTCTTAACCCTTGTCCTTGCATTGATCTCTATTCATGTCTAGCCCTTAACAAAATAAGTGTTAAACCAATCTCAAATCGCGGTCATGACTAGCAATAAATTGGTAGCGCGCCCGATAAGGATGTTAACATTTATTTTGCTAAAATTTTTAGACTTTAAAATGTATAAAAGAAGTTAAATGATTTTATCATCCATTGATCTACCCTAGCCTATGAACCCTAGCAAGTTAGAAATTACTCACTCATGGTTTGAGATTTAGAAGAAAGATTGAAAATGAAAACATGATTAAGATGCAGAAATTAAATGCAGAAAGTAAGTGCAAAATGAATTAAATAATAAAAACCCTATCATTATTAATCAACTATTGCATACAACTTATGAAAGTAGAGTACAAGAACCCTAGTTGCTCTTAGATCTCTATCTTATTGGAAGTAGATGGCTAGTTGATAATCACTCGGATGCGTAGATCGCTTTAGAACTTTTGATCTCTTCGGTGATGATCTTTAATGTGATGCTCTCGGTCTTATTTATAGTCACAGAAACTAGAAACCCTAGATTCCATATAATAATATATGTTGTTAAAATCCTAGCTACCAAATTTAAAATCGTACGGCACTAGAACCGCCGTGAATAGCATACTTTGGCCACCCAACTACGGCATCTTAGTGGCATCAGGACTTGAGATTTTTTTTGCTCATTCTTGTTGACATGTGGAGATCCCTTCGATATCTGGATTCTTAGAATAATGCTCTGAGTTTCTGCCGTTGCTAAATCTTACGATTTGCTTCCATATTTCGGCAGATTTGATTCCAACATCTCGGATCTCTTAGATTCCAGACCTGAGATAATGTGCACAATATCTCAAATCAATGTGTGAGCAGTATTTGGTATTTTTGAGATATTATCCTAACCATTTTATATGATATTATATGTTAAGAATATTGATTAGAAATATTTGATTTGATATACATATTTTAATTAATAATATTTCATATAAATATTATATATCTATATTTTCCCTCATTATGTTAATTATAATATAGAAACATATGATAATAAACTTTTTACACATAAGCCCTCATATGTTCTATAATTACAATAAACTCCTTTTAGTACTTAACAATAATAGGGAAAATAATCATTCAAATGTGCAATATTTTAAACTAATCATTTGTGCATATCTATTGCACTTGATATTGATTTTGTGCATTTGTTGCACGTATTTATGACTCTATGCATTTCGATACAATCGGTTTGATTTCATGCATGTTGTATGCACTCGATATGACTTATGCACTCGGTATAGTTCACATGTGCTTGCAGTACATTGATATGGGTTTTGTGCATTCAGTTGCACACGTTTATGATTTTATACACCTTGATATACTCGATGTCATTTTTTAATGCACATTTGGGACATCGACGAGTTTTCGGGCACCTAGTGCACCTGGTATTCACTTTCGTGCACTTTATTGCACCAGATATTTTTGTGCGGACCTGATGCTCTTGATTTGAATTTTTGCGTGCATTTGGCACAATGGATGTGATTTTGTGTACACTGGATGCACTTGATCGAGATTTTTATTCGTGCATGTTAGTTGCGCTTGGTTGAGATTTTCATGCACTCTAGATGCACATGATATTATTATCGTGCACACCCGTTGCACTTGACAGATGCTTTCACGCGCATCCGTTACAATTAGTTTTGCTTTTGTACATATTCGTGGCACTTGAATTTGGCTTTGATTTCCGTGCGCAACAGACGCACGTGATATTGGATACACCTTTGAGGTTGATTTTACTCATGAGCAATATATTTTTATGATAAGTACTATATTATATAGTAGTCGAGCAGGACTGGTCTGAAAACAGTACCTGAGTATTTTTACATGCATCAGTATTTACCAAGAGGTTTTCAAAAAGGAGCTATAGTCTTTCTATTTCTTACGTGTCCGTCAGTAACACGAATTTTTACCAGGAAAACATTTGGGATATTTCAAAAAGGTGGGACATATATTTTGAGCAAAACATATGTAGACATATACCTAATTCTTTACAAAATGACTGTCCGCCACTTGTACCATGAGTTATGCATCAAACGGCGGTTTGGAAAGAATTTTGCATATGTTTATTTAGATTTTAAAAGGGTTTTACAAGGATGAGTGCTATATATGTATTATGATCTTGACAATACTATATTCGAATTTTAGCAGTGGATTTCGAGATTTGCAGCTCCATTATAGCTCTGATAATTGAGTGACGCTTGACGGAGTTCGATTTTGAGTTTCGCATTCGTTTTCATGCTCACTCGTTGCGTTGTGTTATATTTGAGTATTCCGTAATTTCGGGGCCCTGTTGATTTGAGCTGGTTATTGAAATGTTTTAGTATTTGGGGGTTTAAATTTAAATTCGGAGACCGAATTTATTTAAAGGGGAAGATTGTAACATTTCAGAAATATAAAATATTATTTTTTGAATTTAAATAATAAAATAATATATTTCACGAAAACTATTCGAGTATGAATTTGGGGTTTTCGTAAAATGGTATAATTAAATACCAATATTTGGAAAATATTTAGAGATTAATATGAATTATTAATTATAAAGGTATTTATTGGATTTGGATATTTTATAAATAATTATGCAATTATTTATATGCAAGTTTATATTAAACGTGATTAGTGCACTACTAATCATGATTAAAGCAAATCTACTTATGTATCAGCCATGGCTAATGCACCATGACACTTTTGTGTTGATTCATGCATGGCTTCCTGTATTTGTGAACTTTGGTTTTTTTATATGAGAGAGGAAAAAAGAAAACAAAAAAAGAAAGAAAGGGGGGCAAAGGTGACATGGAAAGAAGGACATAGAGGCATGGGCTCAAAAGAGAGAGAGAGAGAGGATGGCTCCTACAACCATCACCCTTCCTTATCTCATCCTTCATACTTTCTTTCATCCTTCATCTTCATCTTCTTCTCCAAGCTCCTTCACCTCCACTACCACCCCAAAACACCTCAAAACCCACCTTAAAATCTCACCTCACCTTCACAAAAAAATGACCACCACCCCATCCTACACCCCATCGGAAGCTCAAGTTTGGATTTTATGTATTTTCAGCCATCTTGGAATTTTCTTCAGTTGCTCAAAGAGGTATAACCATCACTTTTCTTCTTGTTATTTTGTTTCTTCATCTCCTAGTTAAGTTTAGAGTTCAATTAAGCAAGTTTAGCGACTTTGGAAATTCTTAGAATGTTTTAGTTTATGAATGGACTTGTAGAGATGTAATTGAGGTTTAGTTAGAGACCCCCAAGCCATTAATGATGATATTCTGGCTAAACTTGAGACTAGAACCCCAAAACACGAACTTAGAATTTTCCCGATGTCGGTTTTTGGTGATTTTTGATGACCTTATAGGATATGTTATCACCCAAGAGCACTATAAAATAAGTTCCCAAAACAGTGAGACGTGCAGGCTACCAAGAATTTTCCCTAGAAACCCGAGCCCCTACCTTCACTGTTCGGCCGCAGATTTATTCCCCCAGGCCGCAATTTTCAGCCTGGTCTTAGTGATTTTGATTGATTCTTGGCCCATAGCTTTGTTATCTGATATCTAGACCTACTCTATATGCAGAATCTCTAAATTTTACTTAAGGTAGAATCTGGGAGTGTTTTCCCATGTTGCTGATTTTGAATGCCCGAATCTTGAAAACTTGGTTTTGGTATTTGAGTTTGGACTTGGTTGTTGGATGTTCGTACGTCAACGCTGAGGGTTATTTGGTTGTTCTTGCATGCGTAGGCTATAGGTTCTAACCTATGAGCACTTCGTGTGCCGTATCTGTTTCGGACTTGATTTTGATATCATTACGATGTGCATTGATTTGTAAGTACCTTCACGTGGACTTTCAAGACGACGAAGGAGATCAAGATGTTCATCGACTTCGGATAAGCAAGGATATTGCAGGTGAGTAGATTTATATCTACTGGAGAAGTCGAGTGGATGGCGTATAGCACCCTCGCAATCATAGTAATGGAAAATCGATATATATAGAATATATTTTTGGAGAAACCTATGCTATGAACTTACGGATATGATCAAAAGAGTTAATATGAGATTACACAATGAAAAGATGACATGAGTGGATATGTTGACTTGAGGACACAGGGAAAATACATAATTATATTCATATGCCAAGATATGATATGAGATTGGGATGTTGATATGATGAAATGAGGATATGATAAATACAAGATGACTTGAATTGAGATGTTGATATGATGAAATAAGAATATGATAAATACAAAGATGATTTGAATTGGGATGTTGATATGATGAAATGAGAATATGATGAAACAAGATAACTTGGATTGATATGTTGATATACGGATGCTAGGCGATATATATATATATATATATATATATATATATATACTTATGCCGAGGCATATAAATGAGAATAAAGGATGATATGATGTACGAGACTATAGATCCATACCCTTGTTTATGTATAAGACGATAGATCCTTAATCTATTTGATGACACCGTACGATGGATTACTGTACGCGATAAGATATACCAGATGATTATTCCGCACTTGTGACTTGAGGATGATGTTTGATGATAGTGCCACTGTCACGTCCCGAAATAGTACGTGGCTGACACTTGAATCATATGAAGTCTATAGGACCCCATCTAATCCAAGTAAACCAAAAGCCCAGAATCTAAAACCATTTTAAATAGCAAATGAAGGTAAAATAGTTTTTAGAAGCAAAGAAAACATGTTTCAAAAGTAAAGTTTTTAAATACATAAGCCGAATATGCAGTTTTAAAATGTATAATCTTTTTAAAAAATTTCGGCAGAGTTTCCCTTGTAAATACTGGCCCCGAACGGGGTACAACAAGAATAATATATATGCAATGATAAAAGGCATCCCCAAGCGGGAGCTAGCTCTTCGTCAATCGACGGTCACAACCACGCAAGCAATATAATATACAACGCCGAAGGGCGAGGATCAAAACTCAGAAAGAAACTTAAAAAGCATGAAAACCGTAATACTACAACGCGCGACTCTAAGGTCAAAATAATACATCACTAGTGTCTAAGTCTGAAATAATATACAAGTTTTGGTTTATGGAATTTCTAGATACAACTGAATAATACATGTACAAAGGTGGTTCTGATGCAAAAGAACCCACCTACCAAAGCAAGTCACCCGTAAGGGAAGCAATGTGCCAGAAAAGTCGCAATGAAACCTGTACGGAAAAACCTGCAAGAAACTGTGGCATAACTGGGGTGAGTTGCCAACTCGTGAATAGAAAACATCACAGAGCAGAAATCGTATGTATGACTTATCCTAGGTCAATACGATAAGATATATATAAACCTCAATATGAATAAGTCTGAAGCATGCTAAAGTGGCAATATAACCTCTATACATGAGTGTAGTGCCAAGTGCTTGTGTCAGTGCCTCAGGTAATAACATGTCATAAATATGAGGTATGATCAATGTAATCAAATCTGTATGTATGTGGATCCCTTCCACTCGTCACCCAATGACAATAACCATCATGCATGTAAATATCATAAAGCATATGCATGGAAATATGAGGATATAAACCATCTGTGTCCCTCACGACACGTCAAATCATGGAACCGGAGTGTCCAGCATCGACACTCGAAAACATCATGAAAGCTGTGCCCAGCATCGGCACGTAAATCCTTATATATCGGGCTCCGTCAATCCGGATCAGCTCACGGGCTCCGTCTGCGGAATCGGGCCTCGGCCCCAGCAGTACGTCCATATCCATCTATCGACTCTGGTCAGTATCCTCCGGATAACCTCCAGGTCCAACTAATCACCGGTAGGTACTCGCCACCCTGCCAGGCTCATCGTCTGCTCCACGAAAAACATTTCTTGCCCCTGGGAACCATACCGGGTCCACCATGTACCCGTAATCGGCCCCATCCGCCTCCTCGAATCAGGTTTCACATATCGCTCTCAGCACCGAGAAAACACATGGTGGACGCACTAAAATATCATATCAAGGGTAACCAGGTTTTTAAAACAATTACATACTCTCTTTTGAAATACCCACGGTTTCCAAATCCAGAAATATCATCGAAACAACATATCTCAATGCGTATAATCAGAAAGCATGATGTATGCGACATGTAAAAGAAATGTAAGCATATTAGTATGTCATGCAACCCGGAATAGTAATATGCACATATTTAGGGAAGACCGCTTCTTTAAAAATGAATCAGCTTTTAAAAAGTATCTTGCGGTTCCCAAATCTCTAATCAAGCCAGAATCATCAATGTATGTGCAAATACGTATGCATGCACGTATGAGTGTACAATAGGAACACACAGTATATAGGTACACAAGTATGCCATGCAAGGGTCATATCCTGAATGCAACAGTACTACAGTGTAGTGGCATGACAATTATCGATGATGAACTGTATGAGCCGGCAAGCAGTGTACATGGAACATACGCATTATCGATAATGGTGCTGGTGTCCTAACAGCATGGTTGTAATATAGTAATAAACACAAGCAATGCAATGCAAATAGCATGAATATGCGGAATTGAATAATCAACGCAACAGTGAAGAATCTTCCTCAATAAATATATCATGCAGCTTTGCCATTTGAAATAAGATGAATCGAGGTTTTTGGTAAAATAAGGGCTACGGTGTTTTAAGAAAAGATGCGCCGATTGATAATATCTGTAGAATCCCTTTTTCCTATCTTTAAAATTTCCCCGATTCGTTAGTTTTGAAAATGGTATGACTCGGGTATAGTCTAATGCCTACTAAGTAATCTACATCCAACTATCAAGTCAATCGGGAGGGGTATGTGAACCACCTACATCTGAGTCGATATACATATAAATATAATAGTCGGTGATCCCACCTCAATAGTATCATATACGATACAATATACATCATATAATATCCTCGAGTCATGAGCGCGGATCTATCATCAATATATAGCTCGTACGTAAATCCGTTGTATGGCAAATCCCAAATCTGGGTACGGGTTAATATCACATTCATCTCATCAATATCTGGAATCCTTATCATCATATCACATGATCTGGGTTACTGATCTAAGTCTAGTACAATCGATACCATCTAAACAAATATAAGCGCGTGTGTAAAACACACGTCCAAAGGCCCGCTAAAAATCTCGTATCGTATCCCAAATACGAAGCACATCATATCGTCGATCCCACGGCACCATGCCCAAACTCATCAACTCATCTCCAGTATCATACACTATCTTCATGATCACGATATAGGTATAGCAATAAGCATGTGTGTGCGTGTGGGTGCAAATCTGTTCTAGGGTTCGCAACTAGGAAATACACTAGTTCACTTCTAACCCTAAATATCCATAGTACACCTTACATATCTATGATCTCCAATATCCACAACACACTGTAACTATCATAAATTGCATATGTATAAATACTATACTAACATCGAACTGCGGGGGTGCTATACGCCATCCACCCGACTTCCCCCGTAGATATAATCTACTCACCTTGTATATTGCGTGTCGGTGTCGATATTGCCACGATCATCTTCATTGCCTCGGATCACCGTGGGGTACCTACATATCACACATATCGTATCGCATTAACATCAAATTGAACTAAAACGACACGCAAAAACCAACACGATACGCTAAAAGGCCTATAGGTTAGAACCTATGGGTACGTTTTCAAAACCATCAATCAATCCTCGATATCGTCGTATAAACGCCAAGTATTCGAGGTAAAACACTGATATATAAATCCAGAATTCAAAATATGGAATACAGAAATATGAATCAAAACAGCAACAAGAGAAAAGGGTCCCAGATTTCACCCTAGGTCCAATTGGACAATTTTGCACATGCTAGGGGTCTAATCTACTGATAAGGGGGCACCAAAACCGAAACGAGCCAATTCCTCACAGGTCTGGCCGCAGTTTGCAGCTAGAATGGATAAATTTGCGGCCGGGGTTGGGAGTTAGGGGCTAGGGTTCTGGTGGTGGCTTTCTGGGTGCCTGCACATGTCACTGTCCAACCAAAAATATTTTCAGTGACTCGGGGTGATAGCAGATTCAATATAACCTTCACAGATTGCACAAAACTTCCGATATCGGTTTCTAAATCCGTATTCCGGGTTTCAAGTCTCAGGTTTGGGTCTCAAATCTAGCACTAAGTGTAAGTCTACGGTAGCGCCCCGGCCGTCTTTCAGACGCCAAAATGCGGAACAAAACTTTTACAACTGGCGCTATCGTATACTATATCTCAGGATCTGCCATTAACGCTAAACTAACAAACTACAAAGTGGGTAAAATGTTATACCGAACGATCCGAGTCCTTCGGTCTTCAACCATCATCCCACGCTTTGTTGCAGCAGATCCGAACTCGCTTGATCTCCGGTCTCGTTGTCCAGGTGGCACCATGTCGATGGATCTTTAAACGGGCTCCCGCCTATGAACCGAGGCAACTCGATCGTCAAGTTTGTTAAAAGTGACGACCAAGATTGATGTAGAGATTGAGTAGAACACTTTGTCTCATTACGTCCAAAGCTATGGACAAACGGTTAATGAAGTTGCCAATTTGGAATCGGGTAAATGGAAATTGAGCTATATGAAATTTCCATGAACTAAACTATAATAATCTTTTCCAAAGAAATCAATCATACTTCCCACAAGAGGGGCCGGCCAATATATGAAGCAAGGGGTGAGTGTAGGAGAGAGGAGGGGGTGACCACAACATGAAACCTTATCATCACACTTAATGAAAAAGGATGACACACTTATAGTAATAAATGCAAACCAATGAACATAAACCTAGTCACCTTAACACATCATCACATCATTAAATGCACTAATGAGTCACTAAGCCTTGTCACCAAGTCTAGAACCTTCTAGAACCACGACTCACCCTCAAGAAGAAAAGATAAATCCGTATTTAACCGAATGTTAAATACGGGTGATAGAAAATGGAAAACTGGCAACTTCCAAAAGCGATCCCGAAACGAATTTCAGGATAACCCCGTATCAGTATAAACATACCCGCATTTGTATTACGACCGAATACAAATACAACTGAGACAAAGATATTATATCTATACAGTATAATATTCGGATCCGGCTTAAACCAAAGCCCACCAGTATTATCTGCCCGAAAAATGACACATGCGTAAACGCACGTGCATTTTCCGAACCCTGCCATAATACCATACGGCATCTACAACGTTTTGCCCGAACTTGGGAAACTGTCTGTGGGGGACTCTAATGACTCATCAACACATTGGCACTGGGTATAATCTCTAGCACGTCAGAGGTACAAGCTGTACGTAACGGTTGCCTATGTATTGATCGGAAGGGAAGCCGACGAGCGAACTCATCTATAAACCCTACTGAGCCTGACAGTGACAATATCCATACAGTCCGGTCCGTTCGTCTATGAGTATCGCATATAGGGCCTAGGAGGCTGGTCAACGTCAGACCCCCAATAGCTGTATAAGTCGTGTCAGAGAGAAGCCCAGAACACCCTGAGATACTACTGGAAATACCTTCCAGTAAATCTCGATTATCCTGGCCAGAGATTTCGTGTAATGGCTCTCCTAAACACAGCGCGATCTCATCCCTCAATACCGGGAGAGACGAATCCCTGACGATCCGCTCACTGCCTCCATGTGGCTCGGGACTATACCCAAAATATACCTGTTTGCACGACTCCTTTGACCCGTGGTAGGGTATAAATCAAAGCACAGTAGGAACTCACACGAGACAAATGACGATCCCAGGTCGACAGACTAACCTGTACAAATGTCACCAGGGAACTGCTATCTGACGATATGTATAATACTAACTAGCATGTTCCCGGCGAGTCATGTCCGGTGTACTCATAACCCAATGAGCACCTGTCTACATCTTAGGTGAACCAACTAACACCAATGGCTTGTGAGACCGGCCACAGCCCCTCGTCGGGGTCTCGAATGTATACACTAGTCTACTTTGGAGTATCGATGCCCAGTCTCGAAACTCCCACGACTAGGGACACTTTAAGGATGTGCTTATAGACTCCAGCTCCCACATATATGATCGCCATCATACTGTTGGTAGTCAAGCAAGATCCTAAGGGCTTTATCAACATTTACATGATGATAAAGACAAACCAGATAGCATACTATCATCTCGAGTAAGACTGTTTTATCGGTATAGGTCCTCCCTCAATCATTGCAATCACGTACCTGCGATCCAATAATTGACTTAGAGGGCACTATATCCAAGAATCTCCCACTTGTACTTAAGGCTATTATTGCAATGTCGCGTACTCACAGCTCGTGTGATACCGAACATCCAACTCCTCTACTAATCAGTTTCACAAAGCTCATTTGCAAAAACTATTGTGTTCGAGAAATAGCCTCAGTGAGCGGATCTGCCCTGATGTTTCTTTTTATGTCTCTCTTAATCTCAAGTTCGTGGAAAAAGCCATCTCCCGAATCGAGTAATAGGTGTCTTAGAATATATCTGGATATCTGATGGGACCTAGTTCATAAATGAACTATAAATCCAGACTTCATAGACTGTATTGATAACTGAACCTAATCAGTATCGCGCACCATGCCTCCCACAGTATCCTCTTGGACCACCTGTCCATATTACTGTCCCTCGTCAGAGGGAAAACTATAACTCTGACAATCACTCTGTCATCCATGTCATTTTTGAAGTCTGGAATGATAACCGTCTCTCGAAAGAGGCCGCCATCATCAAATCCGTAGAACATGCACTTATGTTCTAAAATTGTTTCCTTATGTTTCTTCAGTATTGGATTACATATCGCATCTAGTGCAAAACCGACGTCTGGTGTGGTACTTGACATCTTACGATTGACTCAATTGCCTAAGCAAGTGATCTGCCAATCATGCATGTCCCTCTCCCCTTTGGTCTGTAAGACACCTTTAGAGAGGGTGACTCCATCACCTGCAGGTACACCATCTTGCCAGGAGTCATCTATTCCAAAATACTATTAGAATATTGTCAAATTACCCACATTGGGAATCTACCTAAATCTAGATCTAAAACCATAGATCTAGTAACCAGAATGTCAGATATTATATCCATATCCTCTATGGAGAAACAACTGTGTGACGACCAAAGTACAACCGATTGTAGTATAGGAATTTTACTTCCTACTCTGTGTATGTCATCCAAATACCAGGACATTACACCCTACTACCTTCTTAACAGATCCATCCCCTATTCTGATGAAGTCAAACCCATGACTGTCACATCAAAAATCAGATGATCAATCTCCGCTATATCTGCTCTAGTCTAAAAATAGACTTAAGCTACTTGCCCACTATGCTTCCGCTGCTCCCACTTACTACGACAACCCTCTGGCAGAATAATATATACGTACACTTCAAAAGCTAGTTTAGAATGACGCTATACTTATCCTCCTGCCGGGTCTCATAGTCTGGAACAACAGTAGTGTCAAGCCAGGGGAAACAAGAACCTCCCTGTCACCTTCCTTGAGGCTACCGAAGTACCTCTCGGGTATCTGAGGTTACCCACCATATCTGCGGAGTGGCTATTGGAATGTCAAACCTGATTGAATATATAGGTCCTATTAAATTTTCCGTAATCGTTTGCGGTTCTGGAATCACTTCCAGTTCTACCATACTCCCACTACCTTTTTCTGGAAAAAATCCATTTTACTAAAACTGTGGCGAGTCAAGAGCAATATCACTATTGATCTTCCAGATGGTAGAAAATCAACCCTCGTCAAAACCAGGGTCAACCCACAAACTGCCATTACAGAAACGTGCCTTGAGTTATCCAGTGTCTGGTTTTAAGCATAAGCTGGACAACTCCCCGTACCTTAATATCGTTAAGATATGAACCATTCTATATCCAATATAGAAACTTTGGCACTAATTTAATTTGGAACCAGATTCTAATCAAGCAGCTGTCTCCAGTGCATATCAACTTAATGGAGAAAGGCTAATCGGCATTACTCAATCTTAGGAATCCATCCAATTATGAGTAATCTGAAAGAGAAACTAGTTTCTCAATACCGTTACTATCAACTGAATACCAATCACAAGAATCTACATCTTCGATTTCTTTGAAAAATCCCGATACTTGCGACACCTGGTTCTCTACTTTATTCCTATACCCATAACTTCTTAAAACATAGACATTATATTTTTACGAAACACTTGTCTAAAAGTTAGAGAAGTCTCAAGTAAACAGAATAGAGTACGAGGACCAACCCCTTTATCCTGATAGACACTGGACTACATACAATACTCTGTATAAGTCCGCTGAGTTGAATAACTCAAAACCCGTGCATCGTAGGTTGAAAACTGTACCCAGGCGATTTCCTCAAATATCACCAATTACAAGGAATTCCGATATAATGAGGATGATCACCTAATTCCCAATAACTCACTCCCACTCATCATCTGCAAAACCATTCAGATATGAGAATCATACCTGGTAAATACATACCGTGGAGTAAGTATCCAATCGGGAAATCAGTTTTCTATTAACAATGCACAGTGAATATGAAACATAAATATGTTTCGTAGGGATATCCTGGTATTCCTAGTAATGCTTCTTCCATAATCCAAATCAAGACTTTAACCGTATATTTCCCTGCCATCTTTCCAATTCCCTTTATTTGTCTTTAGTCGTTACCTTCTGTACACCATCATTAGGCTAAATGGTTTTCTTCCTTCCCTACCGTTCGGCACCAGCCTATGGTTTGGAAGAAAAATATCCAGTAAGCATAATAGGTGGACCCTCCTAAACCTAGGAGTACTCGCAACTTAAGAGAAGGTGATGATAAAAGACAACTGAATAAAACTTATTCCTATTTCTCCTAAACCAGAATCCATCCTCGAAAAAATATCCTTTGAGTTCGTATATAACCATACTATGGATTTATCCAATGGAAGTGGATATCCGTAGTAATACGGGGTGTTATGAGAAATACAAAGGGTAAAGGAAGGAGCGGGTTTGACTTATGCAACTTTAGACAATCAAAAATCCAGCATTTAAAAAAGGTTCGGTCAACTTGGTCTCTGAGTCATAGTCTAGGGTCGGTCAAAGGTCGCTGTCAAAGAGAGAAAGAAAAGAAACACTCTGCGTGCACTCTAACCTAGATCAGAATGGTTATCACTTTATCTAATTAGGAAACCTCCCACTGTTATCTCAAATTCTCCTCCAAACCTGAAAGAAGAATTAGTCGGGATCACCCGAAGAGTAAACTAACTCATCATTGGAAATCGGGATCCAACTCTCATCGCATTATAACGTGACGGTATCCACTCACGTTATCATACTCCAGAAGGTATGCTCATATTTTGCAAGTTTCCTGTATGTTTGAAACCCCCGATATAATTTTTATCCCATGCTCTTATGACCTTGACGTAGGCCAACAAATCATAAGCCACATGTCAAGTTCTACCCGTCGTTGTCCTGATTAATTTAGGTCATCGTACATGCCCTTGACGTAAGCCAACAAGGCTGTACGTATGTCCTAAACTAATGCATCTATCTATGCAACAAATGAATACCCCAGCAGCTACCAAACACTATGCCTTGACGTAGGCCAACAAACATAGCTTGAATACTACTGACCATCCATAAGAAATGACGGAGGATTACGGCTGGTTTTTGGCGAAAAACCTTTAACGTAATGAACTTGATCTCGTTGAAGGAACCTGATAGCTTTTTATAAAAATATAGTGGCGAAAACCTTTGCTAAAGAGATCACTCCCGGGGATCTCCCGGTGAAGGGATCTCGGCTCTTTCCTCGTGGAATGAGGTGCAGGATATTCCAACTGAATACCGCGACGCAAAGCAACTTGTGATCGACTATACTGAAGTTATTACCCTGACGTAAACTTCTGCCCAAGGGGTCACTCCCGGTGAAGGGATCTCGGCCCTTGCCTCGTCGAATGAGGTGCAGAATATTCTAACTGAATACCGCTATGCATAACAAAAGGAAATGTCTTTGTAATAACTCTTTTTAAAATTTGTTCCAACAACATCAAATATAAGTTTGTTTTATCCTTGCATTGATTCTATGCAATCCCATCAATTAAACACATCAGAAAAGAACAAAAATAAGATGTACGTATATGCCATCCGCATCCGTCACTGGGTCCCGTCATCACCCGTTAGGTTACTTAACTAACGACAGAGCGGGGACTGGACTAGCGCGGGTGTAAAACATATACAACATCTAATAGTATATATACTAATATACATTAATCGCTCCAGGCGTGATAATATGCAATATTACAGAAAAGTAATAAGCATCACAGAATAATACAGATAATCTGGAATCCCCGGGTTTCACAGAGCCGCTACTGAAACCCGACGTTCCCCTGGTCGTGTGGATAGCCTGTGCAATGAAACCTAGACCCCTATGGGTGCGGCAAATTACCCGCCAAAAGCTGAAGCGAGGCAGCCCCCTACAGCATAGTGAATGGACCACCCGGTACTTCACGGAATCCGGTAACTTGAGCACCCCTCCTTGGGTCAACCTGTACCCCCTACGAGTGCGGCGAATAGTCTGCCAATTCTAGAGTGAGGCCCCTTTTCCTCTCAAAGCCATGAGATACGGACCCGTTGCCCTCCAGAACCCGGCTATCCGTGCACTCCATCGCGGGATAATCCTAGTACAGAAAAGAAAAATATATACAACGGGTACATCGACCTCAGCCCGGTCGTGTCCCAAAAGAATATTATACAAACAGGCAGTGACGGCAGTCCACAAGTCGGACGCTCACCCCGCAATATCAAATGTACAAATAAATCCAAACAACACTACCATTGCACACTGCTATCCACCACGACATATCCGCAACATCACAACACGACACAGAACATCAACGCGAATGTCACGTTCGCAAACCCGTCTAAAAGAACTATAGCAATTAGACGCGGTTTACCGCTCAAATGACATTCTCGGTCGGAGATATAATATAAGTACTGTAAACTAACAAGTTTAAAATTTCGATCGACAAAATTTGCCGAAGTGGGCCCCACAAACATCTGCTGTACAGTAACAAAAAATGGGCCCAAAAGAAATATACCAAAAACCACATTTTCCTGTAAAGAAGCCACTGTACAAATTTGGAGCACTGTTCCCACAAAATGGCCGCGGATGCTCGGTCAAACCCTAGGTTTGACCGTGGATCCGCGGCGCTTCTGTAGGATCACGTGACCAAATTTTAACAGTCAGCTTAAAAAACCTGCTCAGTTTTCTGTGACATGTAAACTAATTTTTAGGCTTGATTTAAAATCGACAGAAACCATGTACAGAAAAAATGAAGTTTTTGAAAATCTGTTCGATCGATATTTTAAACGTGTTAGCACAAGTTAGTAAAACTTAATGGCATGGCTCTGATACCATTGTAAGTCTACGGTAGCGCCCCGGCCGTCTTTCAGACGCCAAAATACGGAACAAAAACTTTTACAACTGGTGCTATCGTATACTATATCCCAGGATCTGCCATTAACGCTAAACTAACAAACTACAAAGTGGGTAAAAATGTTATACCGAACGATCCGGGTCCTTCGGTCTTCAACCATCATCCCACGCTTTGTTGCAGCTGATCCGAACTCGCTTAATCTCCGGTCTCATCGTCCAGGTGGCACCACGTCGACGGATCTTTAAACGGGCTCCCGCCTCTGAACCGAGGCAACTCGATCGTCAAGTTTGCTAAAAGAGACGACTAAGATTGATGTAGAGAATGAGTAGAACACTTTGTCTCGTTACGTCCAAAGTTATGGACGAACGGTTAGTGAAGTTGCCAATTTGGAATCGGGTAAATGGAAATTGAGCTATATGAAATTTCCATGAACTAAACCATCATAATCTTTTCCAAAGAAATCAATCATACTTCCCACAAGAGGGGCCGGCCAATATATGAAGCAAGGGGGTGAGTGTAGGAGAGAGGAGGGGGTGACCAAAACATGAATCCTTATCATCACACTTAATGAAAAAGGATGACACACTTATAGTAATAAATGCAAACCAATGAACATAAACCTAGTCACCTTAACACATCATCACATCATTAAATGCACTAATGAGTCACTAAGCCTTGTCACCAAGTCTAGAACCTTCTAGAACCACGACTCACCTCAAGAAGAAAAGATAAATCCGTATTTAACCGAATGTTAAATACGGGTGATAGAAAACGGAAAACTGGCAACTTCCAAAAGCGATCCCGAAACAAATTTCAGGATAACCCCATATCAGTATAAACATACCCGCATTTGTATTACGACCGAATACAAATGCAACTGAGACAAAGATATTATATCTATACAGTATAATACTCGGATCCGGCTTAAACCAAAGCCCACCAGTATTATCTGCCCGAAAAATGACACGTGCGTAAACGCACGTGCATTTTCCGAACCCTGCCATAATACCATACGGCATTTACAACGTTTCGCTCGAACTTGGGAAACTGTCTGTGGGGGACTCTAATGACTCATCAACACATTGGTACTGGGTATAACCTCTAGCATGTCAGAGATACAAGCTGTACGTAACGGTTGCCTATGTATTGATCGGAAGGGAAGCTGACGAGCGAACTCATCCATAAACCAACTGAGCTTGACAGTGACAATATCCATACAGTCCGGTCCGTTAATCTATGAGTATCGCATATAGGGCCTAGGGGGGTGGTCAACGTCAGACCTCTAATATCTGTATAAGTCGTGTCAAAGAGAAGCCCAGAACACCCTGAGATACTACTGGAAATACCTTCCAGTAAATCTCGATTACCCTGGCTAGGGATTTCATGTAATGGCTCTCCTAAACACAGCGTGATCTCACCCCCCAATACCGGGAGAGACGAATCCCTGACGATCCGCTCACTGCCTCCATGTGGCTCGGGACTGTACCCAAAATATACCTGTTTGCACGACTCCTTTGACCCGTGGTAGGGTATAAATCAAAGCATAGTGGGAACTCACACGAGACAAATGACGATCCCAGGTCGACAAACTAACCTGTACACATGTCACCAGGGAACTGCTATCTGACGATATGTATAATACCAACTAGCATGTTCCCGGCGAGTCCTATCCGGTGTACTCATAACCCAATGAGCACCTGTATACATCGTAGGTGAACCAACTAACACCAATGGCTTGTGAGACCGGCCACAGCCCCTCGTCGGGGTCTCGAATGTATACACTAGTCTACTTTGGAGTATCGATGTCCTGTCTTGAAACTCCCACGACTAGGGACACTTTAAGGATGTGCTTATAGACTCCAGCTCCCACATATATGATCGCCATCATACTGTTGGTAGTCAAGTAAGATCCTAAGGGCTTTATCAACATTTACATGATGATAAAGACAAACCAGATAGTATACTATCATCTCGAGTAGGTATGGGTCCTCCGTCCATCATTGCAATCACGTACCTGCGATCCAATAATTGACTTAGAGGGCACTATATCCAACACTAAGGTGTTTGTATAACCTCTACTGAGCTCAATTTCACATCATAACCCAAATTCCCTCAAACCCTAACTAGGTTTTCCTTAAGTCCACCAAATCAAACAATATCGGTTCTAAACTAGCATAGGGGTACAAGTAGTGCTAAAACTAAGCTAATGGTCCAGAAAAATACCTCATTTGGCAACTCAAGAAAATTCTTGAGTTGCCCCAAGTGGCCAAAATCCTTGCTTTCTTGGTCCAAATGGCTTCTCTTGAGCTTGTGCACACATTTTGTGAAATGGAGATAGGGTTTTAGAGTGATATTCATGGAGTAATGGGGATTTGAAGGTGGAGGAAGAGGAGGACAGCAGTAGCAGCAGCAGCAAATGGAAGTGGGGGAAAAATGAGAGGAGGAAACAAGAAGGAATGGCCAAGTCAAACACCCTCACCCACTCTCTCTCTCTCACCATACCTATTTCTTTATTCCCTTTTCCTTTTCTTTTCTTTTTCTTTTCCCTCTAAATGCTTCTCACTCAAGTAGTAAATCCAAAGTGATATGGTAGAAATGCACAAGTGTAAAGCACAAAAAATGATATGTGCATGTTTTGCACAAAAATACCAAAAATTCGATTAGCGATTTTTAATCGCGATTAGCACTAAATTAGTGTCAAACTAATCATAAAAACTTAAAAATGGCATAATTCCATAAAATACCCTATTTTAGAATTTACCATAATTTTTCCAAATTTTTTTCCATTTATTTGTATTTAATTATACCGAAATGTTAAAATATTTATTAAAATAATATTAAATTATAAAATTTCCCAAAAATATATATTTTTTGAAATGTTATAATCTTCTCCCCTTAAAGAAATTCGGTCCCCGAATTTAAATTTAAACCCCCAAATTCTAAAACATTTCAGTAAAAATCCAAGTCGTCGGGGCTCCGAAATCATCATTACATAAAACGCATCGTAGCACAACGCATGCGCATGAGTAATGAGCAGATAGCTCAAAATCAAAACTCCGTCAAGCATCTCGCAATCATCGGTGTCATGGTAAAGACACAAATGTCAAATCCAATACAAAACCAACACGATATAAATCAGAACTATACATGTAAATATCAAATCTATACATGTAAATAGCTGAAGTAGTCGCTGTGTGATGTGCATAACACTGTACAGTGGCGGAAGTCTTTCATAAGAAATTAACTATTTTTATATATATATCTTTTGTTTAATAATTCCGCCGTTTTGAAAATAATTTAGAAGGGTTCCCTTATTTAAACGTTTCGTGTCATATCGGACATGTAGGCAAATATTAAGACTATAGATCGCTTTTTGGAAATCCCTTTGATAACTATCAATGCATGCAAAATATATTCAGGTACTGTCCTCTGACTAGGCCTGCTCAGTAAGAAAACACATAGCGAATATCATAAAAACGTACTGCTCCATAAGAATCAATCCCCAAATATGCATATGAATACTACGTGCGTCTGGTGCGCACGGAAATCAAAATTCCATATATATTCCATATAGGTGCACAAAAACAACATCTAGGTGCAACGGGTGTGCACGAAACATCTGTCATAGGCAACGTATGTGCCTGACAGCAGAATCAGGTGCATCTGACATGCACGAAGAATCCCGATTTAGTGCATCTGGTGTGCACCAAAATCGTATCTCAAAACATGCGCCCAACATGCGCGAAAGTCCAAATCGGTGCATCCATCATGCACGAATAAAAGCTAAATCCTGCGCACTCAACATGCACGAAATCACGAACTCCAATAGCAAGCGTCGAGCATGCGCAAGTCCAAATCAAATGCACGGAGTGCAAGAAATCAACATCAATATCAGAATCAAAATCGACATATCGAATGACATCAAATCGAAGTCAGGTGCAACCGTAGTGCACAAAATATAAATCCAGTGCAACCAAGGCACGAAATACAAATCTGGTGCGATAAACACAAGAAACATAAAACTGGTGCGACAAACGCACGAAGTATAGAACTGGTGCATCCCATGAACAAATACCCAGCAATAACCCAATGCGAAAGCAGCAACACCAAGTGTACCCAGGTGTAAAGAAAATCATAAACGTGTGCAACTGCATGCGCAAAACACATATCAATGCACTACAAGCACATATATGCTATACCGAGTGCAAAAATCAAATCGTGTGCGTAACATATGCACAACATCAAATCAACCGTATGAAATCCATGAAGTCATAAACAGGTGCAGCCAAGGCACGAAAACGATATCAGGTGCAATAACTGTGCACAAATCATAAATCAACACAACGGTGTAAAAAGCACATCTCAAGTGTAATAACTATGCGCAAGATATATATATACCCAGTAGGTGCAACCATGGTGCAAGAAAAGAAATACCATGAAACTCAGTCATCAAGACTAAATCATGCGAATAGATCGCCCAAAATACCGAAATCCAAAGTGACGGATACGTGATAATCAAATCACCAAATCACAAATCATAAATACCGTCGTCGGTATATCCTTCTTCAAATTCAAGAAGGTGACGGTACATCCAATGCTAGCAGCGCAAGATATCTACTTGCCTCTTGCTCATGGTCTGGCGTCCTCTGTCTCTGGGTTCTTATCTTCTCTGTGGATTACCAATCTCGCAATCCATCGGCTTATCGGCCCTGTCAGGTGTGCTAACGGAAACGATTCCGTCCTGGCACATTTCTGGTCATCTCTTGGTCAATCCTCACGACCACTCGTAAAGCAGCACGTCACTGGCGCCGACCTCTGGTCCTCTGAATACACATCACACATCCGATCCTGGGTGCAATCTTATTGCAGCAGTGTCCTGGAAGGAATCCTGCTTAAGGTCTCTTCCAATCTTGCCTAAGCCGAACTGTACGGAGGCTGGTGCTCTTACACAATCTCTTCTCGCTCTCTGGACATATGTGTTCTCAGTACAGCATTTACTCGAAAACTGGCAGCATCCCAACGCCTCTGTAGACATATCCGACCATAGTCTCAACGGGGAGTAACAACAGCTCATCAGTGTCTCGCACGAACCCCTGGTTCCACTTGTCTTTATCACCCTCCACTACGACGTCACGCCATACTATCTACGCACTGCAACTGTTCTTGGCCACGGTCAATCCGAAGTCTCTCGCACGGACTCAAAATCGCGTACTCTGTGGCTTCATCACTCTGTAGAAGATATCTGGCCGAACAGGTCCTCGGGAACTCGTCCCAACCATCGGAGGAATACACAATACTCGTCCGTCCTCATTCAACTCACAACGCATCTGGGTGAGGTCCTTTATCCGAACCTGGTCAACTATCTCGTCGACGATGCCGAACTCTGGCCTGCTGAGGGTGCGTAATATGACCACTCCTGGGTCCAAGCCTTCTCGTAGTATTCCAGAAAGGTCCTGTCGAGGTCTCTCTCAAATCTCGTTTCTGCCAAATTGCCCAGAAGTTACCATCCTTTACTATATCTGTTTCTTGTTCCGGAACGGCTGCATACTCGTCACGACTCCTTCTGGAAGGTATATCCATAATTGACGCCTCTGCATGCGTACCGCATTTCTGATGTCAGCGGAGTGGAACGTCATCTCGTCAAAATCTCGTGCGAACTCTTTACTCCACTTTGTTCCAATGTCGACTGATTCGGACTCATCTCATCGTGGCTGCATGGACTACGCTCCAATGGCTATACTCGTATCTGGAGTCTCCCATGCAATGTGTCCCATCACTCACTATCCGAACCATGCCGAACCATCCGATCGATTTGTCAAAACCTTATAATCCCTAAAGAGATCAACATCTTGGGTACAGTTTAATGGTATCGAGTACATACCACAGCATCAGCGGTCCAGCCGTAGAAGGGCAAACCCAAGCCTCACTAATGGCGCCGCGGAACTGCCGCAAACCCTAAGGTTCAAAGGCTTTCACACGGTCATTATGTCGAGTTAGGGTTTCATTCTTCTAGAGGGTCCATAGACTCGCTTGCATGTCTTTCCGAAGACTTTAAACTTGGAATATGGTTTCCTGACATTCGATCGTCTCTATCGACTCTCAACGAACCTGCGTGAAGTCGTCTCTAGCTGCAATCAATCTACCTGATGACCTCGCATCGGGGTAAGCGAACGAACCACATGTCCTAGTCATTCATCCTCGAGTGACTAGCGACCTTCCAACTTACCTCTAAGTATATACTCACGCTACAGTAGCTCCAATCATCTCGGTGATATCTCGTCATTTGTAGCAACAACTGGCTCATTCGTCCGTATGCTGAACAGCGCCTCAATCATCATGAATAAGCGATATATCAAAGGTCATCACATCCTGGCTGGCCTCTATCAGTGGCTCAATCCTCTGGTACCGATCGTCACGTCCGAGAAATCTCGTAAAAGCGATCTGTCAAACGCTCATGGCGCGAAAACACAATAAGACGACGCCTCTCAATGCAATCGTATGTCTCTGGAATCACGCCCTGGTCAGTCCTCGTCCACGACGAGCTCATGCTGACGCAACTCGAGCCGTAGCTCACTCTGCCCGTGCAATCGTCGAAGCAAAATCATAACCAGTATCGATGAGGATAGATCATATGAATGAATATAATACTGTGCAAGGAATGTACATCCTAAGCTTTCTTAAGCGGAGTAGCGTATCGTTAATATGCCGCGGAACATACGTACGGTACGTCACTCTACTCAAGCTACCTACTCCATCAACCAAGGGTCATCCTATGCGACGAAAGTTAGGGTATAATACCCCCTCGACTAAGTCTAAGTTCCATAAGGTCAAAGCCTAAGTTCCGTATATATATAAACGCCCTAGGCTCCACATAGTCAAACTTAGACTCGAACCAAGGTTAACCTAGCGCTTTGATACCAACTTTGTCACGACCCGAAATAGTACGTGACTGGCACTTGAATCATATAAAGTCTATAGGACCCCATCTAATCCAAGTAAACCAAAAGCCCAGAATCTAAAACCATTTTTAATAGTAAATGAAGGTAAAATAGTTTTTAGAAGCAAAGAAAACATGTTTCAAAAGTAAAGTTTTTAAATACATAAGCCGAATATGAAGTTTTAAAATGTATAATCTTTTCTGAAAATTTCGGCAGAGTTTCCCTTGTAAATACTGACCCCGAACGGGGTACAACAAGAATAATATATATGTAATGATAAAAGGCATCCCCAAGCGGGAGCTAGCTCTTCGTCAATCGACGGTCACAACCACGCAAGCAATATAATATACAACGCCGAATGGCGAGGATCAAAACTCAGAAAGAAACTCAAAAAGCATGAAAACCGTAATACTACAACGCGCGACTCTAAGGTCGAAATAATACATCACTAGTGTCTAAGTCTGAAATAATATACAAGTTTTGGTTGATGGAATTTCTAGATACAACTGAATAATACATGTACAATGGTGGTTCTGATGCAAAAGAACCCACCTACCAAAGCAAGTCACCCGTAAGGGAAGCAATGTGCCAGAAAAGCCGCAATGAAACCTGTACGGCAAAATCTGCAAGAAACTGTGGCACAACGGGGGTGAGTTGCCAACTCGTGAATAGAAAACATCACAGAGCAGAAATCATATGCATGACTCATCCTAGGTCAATATGATCAGATATATATAAACCTCAATATGAATAACTCTGAAGCATGCTAAAGTGGTAATATAACCTCTATACATGAGTGTAGTGCCAAGTGCTCGTGCCAGTGCCTCAGATAATAACATGTCATAAATATGAGGTATGATCAATGTAATCAAATCTGTATGTATGTGGATCCCGTCAACTCGTCACCCAATGACAATAACCATCATGCATGTAAATATCATAAAGCATATGCATGGAAATATGAGGATATAAACCATCTGCGTCCCTCGCGACACGTCAAATCATGGAACCGGAGTGTCCAGCATCGACACTCGAAAACATCATGAAAGCTGTGCCCAGCATTGGCACGTAAATCCTCATATATCGGGCTCCGTCAGTCCAGATCAGCCCACGGGCTCCGTCTGCGAAATCGGGCCACGACCCCAGAAGGACGCCCATATCCATCTATCGACTCTGGTCAGTATCCTCCGGATAACCGCCAGGTCCAACCAATCACCGGTCGGTACTCGCCACCCTGCCAGGCTCATCGTCTGCTCCACGAAAAACATTTCTTGCCTCGGGGAACCATACCGGGTCCACCATGTACCCGCAATCGACCCCATCCGCCTCCTCGAATCGGGTTTCATATGTCGCTCTCAGCAACGAGAAAACACATGGTGGACGCACTGAAATGTCATATCAAGGGTAATCGGGTTTTTAAAACAATTACATACTCTCTTTTGAATTACCCACGGTTCCCAAATCCAGAAATATCATGGAAACAACATATCTCAATGCGTATAATCAGAGAGCATGATGTATGTGACATGTAAAAGAAATGTAAGCATATCAGTATGCCATGCAACCCGGAATAGTAATATGCATATATTTAGGGAAGACCGCTTCTTTAAAATGAATCAGCTTTTAAAAAGTATCTTGCGGTTCCCAAATCTCTAATCAAGCCAGAATCATCAATGTATGTGCAAATACGTATGCATGCACGCATGGGTGTACAATAGGAACACACAGTATATAGGTACACAAGTATGCCATGCAAGGGTCATATCCTGAATGCAACAGTACTACAGTATAGTGGCATGGCAATTATCGATGATGAAGTGTGTGAGCCGGCAAGCAGTGTACGTGGAACATACGCATCATCGATAATGGTACTGGTGTCCTAACAGCATGGTTGTAATATAGTAATAAACACAAGCAATGCATTGCACTAGCATGAATATGCGGAATCGAATAATCAACGTAACAGTGAAGAATCTACCTCAATAAATATATCATGCAGCTTTGCCATTTGAAATAAGACGAATCGGGGTTTTTGGTAAAATAAGGGCTACGGTGTTTTAAGAAAAGACGCGTCGTTTGATAATATCCGTAGAATCCCTTTTTCCTATCTTTAAAATATCCCTGATTCGTTAGTTTTGAAAATGGTATGACTCGGGTATAGTCTAATGTCTACTAAGTAATTTAAATCCAACTATCAAGTCAATCGGGAGGGGTATGTGAACCACCTACATCTGAGTCGATATACGTATATAAATATAATAGTCGGTGATCTCGCCTCAATAGTATCACATATGATATGATATACATCATATAATATACTCGAGTCATGAGCGCGGATCTATCATCAATATATAGCTCGTACGTAAATCCGTTGTACGGTAAATCCCAAATCTGGGTATGAGTCAATATCACATTCATCTCATCAATATCTGGCATCCTTATCATCATATCACATGATATGGGGTACTGATCTAAGTCTAGTACAATCGATACCATCTAAACAAATATAAGCGCATGTGTAAAACACACGTCCAAAGGCCCGCTAAAAATCTCGTATCGTATCCCAAATACGAATCATATCATATCGCTGATCCCACGGCACCATGCCCAAACTCATCAACACATCTCCAGTATCATACACTATCCTCATGATCATGATATAGGTATAGCAATAAGCATGTGTGTGCGTGTGGGTGTAAACCTGTTCTAGGGTTCGCAACTAGGAAATACACTAGTTCACTTCTAACCCTAAATATCCATAGTACACCTAACACATCTATGATCTCCAATATCCACAACACACTGTAATTATCATAAATAGCATATGTATAAATACTATACTAACATCGAACTGCAGGGGTGCTATACGCCATCCACCCGACTTCCCCCGTAGATATAATCTACTCACCTTGTATCTTGGGTGTCGGTGTCGATATTTCCACGATCATCTTCATTTCCTCGGATCACCGTGGGGTACCTACATATCACACGTATCGCATTGCATTAAAACCAAATAGAATTAAAACGACAAGCAAAAACCAATACGATACGCTAAAAGGCCTATAGGTTAGAACCTATGGGTACGCTTTCAAAACCATCAATCAATTCTCGATATCGTCGTATAAACGCCAAGTATTCGAGGTAAAACACTGATATATAAATCCAGAATTCAAAATAAGGAATACAGAAACATGAATCAAAACAGCAATAAGAGAAAAGGGTCCCAGATTTCACCCTAGGTCCAATTGGACAATTTTGCACATGCCAGCGGTCTAATCTACTGATAAGGGGGCACCAAAACCAAAACGAGCCAATTCCTTACAGGTCTGGCCGCAATTTGCGGCCAAAATCGATATATTTATGGCCGGGGTTGGGAGTTAGGGGCTAGGGTTCTGGTGGTGGCTTCCTGGGTGCCTGCACATGTCACTGTCCAACAAAAAATATTTTCAGGTGATAGCAGATTCAATATAACCTTCACAGATTGCACAAAACTTTCGATATCGATTTCTAAATCCGTATTCCGAGTTTCAAGTCTCAGGTTTGGGTCTCAAATCTAGCACTAAGGTGTTTGTATAACCTCTACTGAGCTCAATTTCACATCATAACCCAAATTCCCTCAAACCCTAACTAGATTTTCCTTAAATCCACCAAATCAAACAATATCGGTTCTAAACTAGCATAGGGGTACAAGTAGTGCTAAAACTAAGCTAATGGTCCAGAAAAATACCTCATTTGGCTACTCAAGAAAATTCTTGAGTTGCCCCAAGTGGCCAAAATCCTTGCTTTCTTGGTCCAAATGGCTTCTCTTGAGCTTGTGCACACATTTTTTGAAATGGAGATAGGGTTTTGGAGTGATATTCATGGAGTAATGGGGGTTTGAAGGTGGAGGAAGAGGAGGGCAGCAGTAACAGCAGCAGCAAATGGAAGAGGGTGAAAAATGCGAGGAGGAAACAAGAGGGAATAGCCAAGTCAAACACCCTCACCCACTCATTCTCTCTTACCGTACCTATTTCTTTATTCCCTTTTCCTTTTCTTTTCTTTTTCTTTTCCCTCTAAATCCTTCTCACTCAAATAGTAAACCCAAAGTGATATGGTAGAAATGCACAAGTGTAGAGCACAAAAAATGATATGTGCATGTTTTGCACAAAAATGCCAAAAATTCGATTAGCGATTTTTAATCGCGATTAGCACTAAATTAGTGTTAAACTAATCATAAAAACTTAAAAATGGCATAATTCCATAAAATACACTATTTTAGAATTTTCCATAATTTTTCCAAATTTTTTCCCATTTATTTGTATTTAATTATACCGAAATGTTAAAATATTTATTAAAATAATATTAAATTATAAAAGTTCCCAAAAATAATATTTTTTTTGAAATGTTACAGACACATCCGATACTATGAGGCGGGATGGCCAACTTTTGGGATTGTCTTGATTCAGAAAATCAGTGATTTCTAAACTCTTTGATAGATATGGTTTATATTGATGAATCTAGGTGTAGTTTTATACCTTATACCGTTCATACTTAGATTGCATCTTTTCCGTGCGACATACGTACTATGCTTCCAGCACTTACCTGTATATGGATTCGTCTTCTAGTACACCTACACTATTACCGATGATACGCATATTACACATACTCAGATTTGCCGGCTCACACACTCCTCATCGGTAATTGCCATGCCGGTTACACAGTAGAACTGCTATATCACGGTATTGCTCTTGACTGAAAAGTACAATCATTGTTCAATAATTATCACATGACATGCATACATGATAATACTTGAGATGCTTACAGTACAGTTCTATGCTTGCATATACTGCACTTTATGGTTACGTGCATTGAGATACTGTTTTCATGAGATCTCTGGATTTGAGAACCTCGGTTATATTTCAAAGAAAATTATGAATTGTTTTAAAAACGCAGTTTCTCGTGCTGTGATATTTCGTGTCCACCATGAGTTTTCTCGGTTCTGAGCTATGTGATACCCGATTCGAGGAGTGAGGAAGAACCGTCTACAGGTACATGGTGGACCCGATAAGGTATCCCGGGGCAAGAAGATCGTAGAGTAGATGATGAGACTGGCAGGGGATGCACTACCTACCGGTGATAATTTAGGCTCGGCGGTTATCCGGAGGATACCGACCGGAGTCGTGAGATCAGATGGATATGAGGGTCGATCCGATGATGCGGCGTCCGAGATATAAGGATTTACGTGTCGATATTGGACACGGGTTTTTTGATATTTCAAGTGTCGATACTGGACACTCATGTTTTATGGTGTTGATGTGTTGTTGATGGACACATGTTGGATATTCAAATACATACATGATTCAGATGACTTGACACATATACTGATACTGGCATGACATCATTATTGTACACATATGTATACATGATTGCCTTAGATACCATAGTATTACCTTCATGTTACAGTGTGACCTAGGGATCGTTTTTCACTTGATTTCTACCCTTTGATATTTTCTACTCACGAGTTGGCAACTCACCCCTGTTGTGCCACTGTTTTCTTGCAAGTTCAACCGCTTGGATAAGTAGCAGCATCGCTGGCACACAGTTTCTTTCACGGTATTTTGCTTTGGTAGGTAGAATACACATTTGGATCGTAACCACCCTTGTACCTACTATTTTCTATTGTATCTAGTTAAATCTCCATGAACCAGACTTTGTATATTGGTAGACCTAGTCACAGACTTGTATATTTGCAAGATTTAGAGCGAGATGGGTGTATGTTCACTATTTGAGCTGAATGATGTCTTGGTTTTACTTATTTCTTTCTGTGATTGATCTTCGCCATAGGGCGTCGTATATATATGTACTTTATTGCGTAGTTGTGATTCAGCTAATTGGCGAAAAGCTAGCTCCCTCTTCGAGATGCTAATATTTTGCATGTATGTTGTTTTGGATCAAACTATACAAGGGATGTGCTGCCAAAAAAATGTTTTCAAGTTAGTATACAATCATTGCATTTTCATATGATATGACTTATACTTTTAAAAGAAAGGCCTGAATTTTTTATGCCGATGTTTCAAAACTGTTCCTCCACTTTTTTTCCGGAAAAAGGTTAGATTTCTGGGCTTCGGCTTACTTGAATTACGGCGGGGTCCTGTAGACTTCATGTAATTCTCGTGTCGGTCATGTGCCAAATTTCCGGGTCGTGAAAAATTTGGTATCGGAGTGTTAGGTTTAACCTTGGTTCGAGTTTAGACTTGACCTTACGGAACTTAGATTTGACTAAGGGTTTTTTGGGACTCGAGTTTTCGCCTCATAGGTTGACCTTGGTTGATGGAGTAGCTAACTTGAGTAGAGTGACGTACCGTGTGTTTTTTCCATGGCCTACTTATGACACGTTGCTCCGCTTAAGTGACCTTAGGATGTACATTTCCTGAGATTCGTGCTTCTATTCATTCCTATGATCATATTCCCATTGTTTCCATTCTTTCCTACGATCGTATTTCCATTTCAGACCTATCAATTCCACTCATTCCAATGATCTATCTTCATCGATTTTGCTTGAGGTTCTTGTTACCATGGCTACGAGAGCAGAGAGAGCTGCTACTAGAGATGCGGTCAGAGCGAGTTAACCATGATATTATTCTGGTGACATAAGAACGTATCGGTGTATTGTTTGTGTTGAGATCTCTCGTTTGAGGCAAGTGTTCGGATCTGTACTGGATGATCGGGGCATTGATAGAGACTGCCGGATTGACAGGACTGTTGATATACGGCCTAACCTAGAGATCGCGATGTTGTATACCGTGCAGATAGATAACCTAGTTGTTGCTAAGATTGACGGGATGCCGCCTCCAGAGTTTATAAACTGAAACCACAGGAGCTTGCAGGCAGAGATGTGAGAGAAGATCGCTAGTACATCTTGAATAGAGTGACTAAATTGATTCATCTAACTTGACGCGCCGACGCAAGCTCAGTTGAGTTGAAAAATTCCAGTTGAAGGATCTTACTCAGATTTAGAATAAATCGATCAAGAGAGGACATTGTTCATGGGACGCTCCGATGCGAGATCGGTTAGTTGACCAGCTTTAGATAGAAGGACCTCACTCAGACGTGTTGTGAGTGATCGAGAATGGACGAATGAAGCGTATTCCTCCAATGTTTTGGAAGAGTTCCCAAGGATGTAATCGGATAGATATCATCCACAGAGTGGTGAAGATACCCAAGTTCGTAATTTCGAGTCCTTGTGAGAGACTCCGATTTGACAGTAGCCGAGAACGAATTGCAGTACGCAGCCAGCAAGATATGACATCGAAGTGGACGATAATGAAGACAGGTGGAATTAGAGGTTCGTGTGAGATATTAACGAACTGTTGTTACTCCCCATTGATACCAAAGAATTGGTATGAATGCAGAGGCGTTGGATATGGCCAAAAGTCCAGAGGAAAGTCGTGATTGGTTGCAACTGTCTGGAAAAGAGAAAAGGATTAAGTAAGGAGTGCCAACCTCGGTATAGTTCGGCATAAGTGAGATCAGAAGAGACCTAAGAAGGTTCTTTCTAGGATACCATAGCGATAAGAATTTGCACCTAGGATCAATTGTATCGCGCATAATCAGAGAGCCAGATGCCGCCATCAGTAATGTGCTACCTTGTGAGTAGACTTGTTAATTGGCCAAGAGATGATCAAAGGAGTGCCAGAGAGAAACTGTTCCGTCATTACACCTAACTGGACCGACGAGCGGGAAGATTGTGGGATTAGTAATCCACAGAGAAGATAAGAACCCAGAGACAGAGTACGCCAGACTGTGAGAAAGAGGCAAGTGGACGCTCTTGCTCTGCAAACTTTAGGCGCACCGGCATTTTTCGATATTGAAGGAGATGTACCTCAATGTCAGTTATTGTGATTTGCGTTTGTAATCCGAGTATCACACTTTTATCGCTTGGACTTTGAGTTTCGATGATTGGGTTTCATGATATTTGTTTTCGTGCACCATGGTTGCACCTACTGGACATATTCCTATGTGCACAGTTGTCGAACTTGATTTATGTTTAATACATTTATGACATCAGTTTCTAATTTATGCATATCCAGTGCACTTGATATTGATTTTGTGCATTTGTTGCACGTATTTATGACTCTATGTATTTCGATACAGTTGATTTGATTTCATGCATGTTGTATACACTCGACTTGACTCATGCACTCGGTATAGTTCACATGTGCTTGCAGTGCATTGTTATGGGTTTTTTTTAAGCAGTTGCATACGTTTATGATTTTTTTACACCTTAATATACTCGATATCGTTTTTTATACGCATTTGGGACATCGATGAGTTTTCGGGCACCTAATGCCCCTGGTATTCACTTTCATGCACTCTATTGCACCAGATGTTTTTGTGCAGACCTGACGCAATTGATTTGGATTTTCACGCCCATTTGGTGGACTGTATGTGATTTTGTGCACACCGGATGCACTTGATCGAGATTTTTATTCGTGCATGTTAGTAGCACTTGGTTGAGATTTTCGTGCACTCTAGATGCACTTGATGTTATTGTCGTGCACTTCCGTTGCACTTGATAGATGCTTTCGTGCACACCCGTTGCACTTCGTTTTTCTTTTGTACACATTCGTGGCATTTGTATTTGGCTTTGATTTCCGTGCGCACCAGACGCACGTGATATTGGATACACCTTTGAGGTTGATTTTACTCATGAGCAATATATTTTTATGATAGGTACCATATTATATAGTAGCCAAGAAGGACTGGTCTGTAGACAATACCTGAGTATTTTTGCATGCATCAATATTTACCAAGAGTTTTTCAAAAAGGAGCTATAGTCTCTCTATTTTCTACATGTCCGTGAGTGACAAGAATTTTTACCAGGAAAACTTTTGGGATATTTCAAAAAGGTGGGACGTATATTTTGAGCAAAACATATATAGACATATACCCAATTCTTTTCAAAATGATTGTCTGCCACTTGTACCATGAGTTACGCATTACACGGCAGTTTGGAAAGAATTTTGCATATGTTTATTCAGCTTTTAAAAGGGTTTTACAAGAATGCGTGCTATATACGTATTATGCTCTTGACTATAGTATATTCGGAATTTATCAGTGGATTTTGAGATTTGCAGCTCCATTAGAACTCTCGTGATTGCGTGACGTTTGACGGAGTTCGATTTTTGAGTTTCACACTCATTTTCATGCGCACTCGATGCACTGTGTTATATTTGAGTATTCCGTGATTTCGGAGCCCCGTTGATTTGAGCTGATTATTGAAATATTTTAGTATTTGGGGGTTTAAATTTAAATTCGGGGACTTATTTAAGGGGGAAGATTGTAACATTTCAGAAATATAAAATATTGTTTTTGGAATTTAAATAATTTCATGAAAACTATTTAAGTATGAATTTGGGGTTTTCGTAAAATTGTATAATTAAATACCAATTTTTGAAAAATATTTAGAGATTAATATGAATTATTAATTGTAAAGGTATTTTTTTATTTGGATATTTTATAAATAATTATGCAATTATTTATATGCAAGTTTATATTAAACGTGATTAGTGCACTACTAATTATGATTAAGCCAAATCCACTTTTGTGTTAGCCATGGCTAGTGCACTATAACACTTTGTGTTGATTCATGCATGGCTTCTTGTATTTGTGAACTTTGGTTTTTTTATATGAGAGAGAAAAAAGAACACAAAAAAAAAAAGAAATAGGGGACAAAGGTGACATGCAGAGGGGATATTGAGGCATGGGCAAAAGAGAGAGAGAGAGGATGGCTCCTACAACCATGAACCTTCCTTATCTCATCCTTCATTCTTTCTTTCATCATCCTTCATCTTCTTCTCCAAGCTCTTTCCTCTACCACCCCAAAACACCTCAAAATCTCTCCTCACTTTCACAAAAAATGACCACCACCTTATCCTACACCCCATAGCAAGCTCAAGTTTGGATTTTGAGCATTTTCAACCATCTTGAAATTTTCTCCAGTTGCTCTAAGAGGTATAACCTTCACTTTTCTTATTGTTATTTTGTTTCTTAACCTCCTAATTAAGTTTAGAGTTCGATTAAGCAAGTTTAGCGACTTTAGAAATTCCTAGAATATTTTAGTGGATGAATGGACTTGTAGAGATGTAATTGAGATTTAGTTAGTGACCCCCAAGCCATTAGTGATGATATTCTGACTAATCTTGAGACTAGAACCCCAAAACACGAACTTAGAATTTTCCCGATGTCGATTTTTGGCCATTTGTGAGGACCTTATAGGATCTGCAATCACCCGAGAGTACTATAAAATATGTTCCCAACACAGTGAGACGTGCAGGTTACTAAGAATTTTCCCTAGAAACTTAAGCCCCTACCTCCACTGTTCGGCCGCAGATTTATTCCCCTAGGCCGCAATTTGCAGCCTGGTATTGGTATTTTGGTTGATTCTTGGCCCATAGCATTGTTATCTGATATCTAGACCTACCCTATTGTTCCCGCCAAAAAAAATGGCTCAGAGCTTGCTATTCCCTTATAAAAATAAAGAGAAAGCTCCACGTATTAAACATGTGTACCCACATGCAAAGCATGTAACTATCATCTCATATAGGATTAAATCCTTGAGTGCCCCACATGTTTCCCATGTGAGTGCCAGTGCCAACCTCTGTTAAGATTAAATTCTATAGTGGCGCCTCACATGGAACATACGTGAGCCTCGGCGTGCAAAGCACGAGAGTGAATACTTATAAAAGAATTAAATTCTTAGGCGGCGCCCTCATGCATAGCACATTAGCGTCAGGGCCCAAATTAAAGAGGGTAGAATTAAATTCTACATGGAGAATATTTCCCTAAAATCTGTGATATTCTCTGTTAAACATAGTCGTTGGATCAAAAATTCAATGGTGATAATAAATCACTAAAATGATAGAATTAAATTCTATTAGGGAAAAAATATCTCCCTGATCAAATATTCTCTGTTAAACAGAGAGTCCTTGGATCAAAGATCCAACGGTGATTTAAAATTATCAAATGATAGAATTAAATTCTATTTAGGAAATATTTTCCTTAATCTTTCTAATATGGAAAGATCTTTTCCTAACAGAGAATTTTGGATTTAAAATCCAATGGTGATAAAATATCACCAATTAAATCATCTGATAGAATAAAATTCTATCTTAGGAAAATATTTTCCTAGTCTTGTTAAACTAACAAGATATTCATACAACAGAATTAAATTCTATGTTAGGAAAATATATTCCTAATCTTATTAAACTAACAAGACAACAAGATATTCATATGATAGAATAAATTCTAATCTTGTTAAACTAACAAAATATCTATATGATAGAATAAAATTCTAATCTTGTTAAACTAACAAGATATTCATATGATAGAATAAAATTTTATCTTAGGAAATATTTCCTAATCTTGTTAACCAAACAAGAAATCTTCTCTGTTAAACAGAGAGCCTTTGGATTAAAAATCCAACGATGAATAAAATTCACCGATTGATCTAAAAAACCATTTTGATTGATCATGAAATCAATCATGATCTCTCAATGAGAGATTTTCTCAACAAACTGATTTTTCTCTTCTCATATAAATAGGAGTAAAGAGATTAATCAAAAGGGAAGAGGAGGAAAAAAGGAGACCCCCCTATAAACTTCTGTAAAAATACAGAAGGCTATCAAAACAACATAAAATTTAATTCTCTCAAAGAAGAAGATTTTCCTCCTAAAAACCCTAGGTAAAGAAAAAAGATGAAATCAAAATATCTCATTTACCTAACATACCATATCTAAGGGTTTAACCCTTCTCAAAGAAGTTAATTTTTTCTCTGGATCTGAGATCCACAAGACAAGTCTCAAACAAGTTGAGAATTTAATTCTCATCGGGAAGATTTTGTTCTTGAGAATCAAAAATTCAGGGAAAAACAAAATTGAAAATAAAGAAGATGGAGTTCATAATACACCAGGAATTTAGTTCCTTCAAATCAAGAACTTAGTTCTTTAAAGAACCCAATCCAAGATCCTCAAAATAGTGATCTTGGTGATCCTTCATGGTTAAAACACCATTAAAAGAGGTTTAACCTCTCTGAAAACATGAACATGGAAAACATGGAGTTCATAATACTCTAGGAACTTAGTTTCTTCAAATCAAGAATTTAGTTCTTAAAGAACATGATCCCAGATCCTTAAAATAATGATCTTGGTGATCGTTAATGGTCAAAATACCATTAACAGAGATTTAAATTCTCTAAAAGTATCAACATAGATTAAATCTCCAAAAACATAGCGTCTCACATGAAAAGCACGTGAGTGCCCAAAGCTAGAAACCCAGCACCTCACGTGAAAAGCACGTGAGCGCAAGAAAAGATTAGTGCTTAGCACTATGTCAGCGTCTCACACGAAACACACATGAGCGCTGTATATCTTAGTGCTTAACACTGCTGGGTAGTATAAAAACACAATCTCAGCCCAAATTGGCTAAGTTTCCTGAGGTTAAACCTCGTTGATTTTAAAATCAACCGAGCCCATATTGCTCATGATCTCCCAAACTGATTTGAGTCTCATACATGACTAAAGATCTCTTATTGATGATATCCAAAACGATATTCACCCTAAATCTCCTAAGCTAATCATAGTCTCAAATACGACTAAAGATTCTTAGGTCCGCCATAACCCCTTTTCCCCTCAAATACGGGATTTAGTTCAAGAGTACATCCTTCTACACATCTGATATATTTCGTTGTAATTCCTCAACATCTTCAGAGAGGTGGTGGGTCCCGACAACCAACAACTCCTTTCGTTATACATTGATGCACTTCCAAATTGATGTGCACCCCTCAGAGCCTTGCCTCAAACATGGTGATAATGGACCGAAACGTCCCTAAACTAACACGTTTCCCTAAAATGGGAATCTTGGACCGAAATGTCCCTAAACTAATATTCGCCCCAAACACGGCGGTAATGGACCTCGATGTCCTTAAACTAAAATAATTGGGCCCAAATGTTCATATGTTTAAGTCGATCTTAATCTCAAACTAGATTAACGGTCCTTAAATAAATCAAACCCAAATCTAAAATATACGGATTCGGACTGATCCGCGCCCTACGGGCGATGACATAAACTAGTCTCCATATACAATCCACGGGCAACCAAAACAAACAAAAAACGCACACGACATAAAGTGAACTGTTGGAGAAGGGGAAAGTGGTTATCAAAAAGCGGTAACGTAATTAACAGCAAGGGCTTACGCCTGCAGGAAAGAGCGTCCCCACAATTAAAAAAAACCCTCATAAAATGAGGGAGAATCTGATGAAGTCTGGTACAACGGTCGCATCTGTCCAAACCTTCAATATACGATACCATAAATCAACTTTGTATCTTCGGAGAAGTAGACGGATAAATCCAAATAGCATCTGCCCCCAAACTCAGGTAAGACGATCAATCCCAGTTCGTCTCCGTTTTCGCTGATGAACACCTATATGCATAATCTCCAAATTTGAATTAGGGTAGAATTGTAAGTCGATGTCGCGCACCCCACGTGTTCACGGGAAAGCGGAAATTGCAAAAAATGATTTTTACGGGCTTCGCAACACCAACTTGAACCAAGGATCGAACATAAACCCTAGATAGAAAACTACATGAGGTTTAACTACTCGGATGAATGTTATACCTCATAGTATCGTGACCTTTGGGTCTTCTCGCTGTCCTCCTCGTCATCATAGGCTCCGAGGATCGAAACGGATCGAATCTTCCTCGTCGGCTTCCTCGAGTCAAAGACGATCCACTCGAGAGTCTATAGTCCGAGCTCCAACCTCAACTCCGAGGTAACTAAGGCAAGTAGCTTGCTAGACTATATGGCTTAGGTGATGTAGAGAGCGAAGATGGAATACTTGGTCTCTTGGAACCCTAGGTTTTTCAACTCATGAGACAATTAGAGTTTTATATAAGAGAAGAAGAAGACTTGAGAAAATGACAATAAACTTGTGAGCTCTTGAAAAAAGCTTGGCTGTCCAAAAGATAAAGAATGAAGTAAATAAGATATTTTGGAGATAAATATCTCACCACAAAATATTTCACAAGCTTCACAAATATCTATTTTGTCAAGTGAGTGAGTCACCAAGCAGCCATGCTAGATTCAATGCTCAATTCCACCTCATTTCTCCACCCATATTGTTTAATCCATAAAAGAATCAAAACCCTAATAGGTGACCCCTTTTAGAAACTTTCTCGAACTAATGAACTAATTATGAGAATACCCCTCATCCGTATATACATACCCGCATCCGCATTCCGAAGAATATGAATACAAAGAGATGAAACAAATCCATCAGTACAATACTAGGATCCGGCTTAAACAAAAGCTGACTAGTATTATCCGCCCGAACATCATACGCGCACAAGTGCACGTAAGTGTTCGAAGCCCTGTCGTAAAACCATACGACCTCTACATCTTTCGCTCGATGCAGGGAAACTCTTTGTGTGGGACTCTAAAGACTCGACAATACGCTGACAGTGGGTTTAACCACAAGCCGCAAGCGGTACTAGCAGCATGTAACGGCTATCCAGGTATCTGTCGATAAGAAGGCCGATGAGCAAACCCATCCGAACTCATACTGAGCCTGCATGTGACAATCCCCGTACAGTCCGGTCTGTTCATCTATGAGTATCGCATATCGGGCCTAGGGGCGGTAATCGTCAGACCCCTAATAGCGCAATAAGTCGTGCCGGAGTATAGCCAAAAACACCCTGAGAAACTACTGGAATACCTACCAGTAAATCTTGCTTTCTCTGGCCAGGGATTTTGTGTAATGACTCTCCAAACACAGCACGGTATCAACCCCCAATACCGGGAGAGATGGGTCCTGTCTAACCGCCACTGCCACCAAGTGCTTCTGGATTGCACCCAACTACTACTTGTTTGCACGACTCCTTTGAGCCATGGTAGAGTAGTATTCAAAGTACAGTGGGAACACACTCGAGACGAAGTAGCAGTGTCAAGTCGACGGACTAAGCTGTACTCATGTCACCTGGGAACTGCTACCCGACGATAGGTATATACCAACCAACAGTTCCCGATGAGTCATGTCCAGTGTACTCGTAACCTAACGAGCATCTGTATACTATCTCAAGTATGACGTACTAATAGCTGTGGGACAGACCATCTCCCCTGCTGGGATGATAAGCGTATGCACTAATCTACTCCAGAGTATCGATGCCCCGTCTCGATAATCCTATGACTAGGGACCTGTATAAGGATGTGCTTCTAGACTACCCAGCCACCACTAGTGTTACTGCCATCACAGCACTGGTAATCAAGCAAAGATCTTAAGGGCTCTACCAATATATGTAAGCGATATGCTAAAAGAAACATATGCACATATTGAAGTAGAAACAAACCAAGTAGCATACTACCATTTTGAGCAAGACTGTCAATACAACTGTGAATATCCCAAGCTTCCATTAAGTAATATACAAACCTGTATGATACAATAATGGCCTCTAGGGCATACATCATTAACAATCTACCACTTGCACTAGGGCCATGTTCTGGCATATCACAGACCTATCATCTTGATCAGCCACTCGAACTGTGTCTGAGGGATGGCCTTCATGAGTGGATCTGCAGTATTATTCTCCGTATCTACTCTCCTCACCTCTATCTCCCAGTGATCTACGATCTCCCTGATCAGATGGTACCGCCTCAAAATATGTCTGGACTTCTGATGGGACCTGGGTTCCTTCGCTAAAGCTATAGCGTCGTTGTTGTCGCAATACAGCGGTATTGGATCAACGATGGTCGGAACCACCTGAAGATCTGTGAGGAACTTCTTTATCCAGACAACTTCTTTTGCATCATCGTAAGCATCTTTGTACTCCGCTTCCATCGTCGAGTCAACAACGGTGTCCTGCTTGGAGCTCTTCCAACAGACCGCCCCTCCATTGAGGGTAAAGACATAACCTGACATGGACTTTGAGTCATCCTTATCACTGTGGAAGCTGGAGTCAGCAAAGGCCTCGATCTGGAGGCCTTTTCCGCCATACACCAAGAAAATTTCCTTAGTCCTTCTTAGGTACTTGAGAATGTTCTTTACTGCTATCCAGTGCTTCTTCCCTGGGTTTGACTGATACCGTCTTACAACGCTCAATGCGTAGGCTATATCTGGTCTGGTACACAACATCGCATACATTATAGAGCCTACCGCAGAAGCGTAGTGTATAGATGACATGCGAGCTCTTTCCAAATCAGTCTTTGGAGACATCTCTTTGGAAAGGGTGATTCCGTGACAAGCCGGTAGATTGCCGCGCTTTGAATTTTCCTTACTGAATCTTTTCAGTATGGTGTCGATATACCTGGACTGCTGATCGCAAGCTTTTGGCGTGTCGCGTATTCAAAATTCTAAAGTTAACTGCGATCAAGGACGGTGTCGCTTTGTAGCTAGCCGGTTGAGCACGGGTCGATCCGCCAAGAGATGGTTGTATGTCCGTTTGAGTCTTAGACGAGTCAATGAAGAATGTATATGTGTATGTTCAATTCTATCCTAAGTGTTCATATTTTATATTCAAGTAAACTTGTTAAGATTAAGGTTTGTTGGTAGAGTTAGGATTAGTCTTGTGCTTATCTCTACCATTCTTAAAACGATATTGGGATAATCGAAAGTAGCGGAGATTAGGAGGACATAGGAATGGGATTTGCGAGTTTAAGCAAGCTTTCCAACGCTAAATCCATTCCTAGTGTCTCTTTTCTGTCTGCTAAATACGCTTATTTCCAACCCTCGGCCAAACACCCGCAACCATGTATCCAATTAAGTCACAACTACATGTCACGTTGTATTGTGCTTAAAGGACTTCTCGACTTAGGTCGCGGCTATATGTCACGTATAGCGCGCCTAAGTGGGGGCGTTGTGTTTGTTTGGTCGGGTTCATTTCAAGATGTTTGGTGGAGAGCACAAGAGATTTTTCCGTCCCTCATACCACCTTCCTTAGCCTTAACAAGTGAGGAATTATTCACATATTATAAAAGAAAATAAAACAAAACAAGTAGGAAGAAAAGAAAGAAAAGGAAAAATACGGTTTTACAAATGATGCAAGCTAACTACTTGGGTCCTCACCTAAGCAAGAAACTCCGTCGAGTATCATCACTTGAAAATAATACGGAAAAGAGAAGAGAAGGAAAATAAAATAAGCAAAGAAATAACAACAACTAATTAACAACAAATAATAAAACTTAAACTAGAATTAAAATTACAATGCAAGAATTAAAAGATACAAAATAACAAACCCTCATCTTCATTTCATCATCCACTCAAAGCTCTCACTACATTTTAATAGAGGAATACATGAAAAAGAAGAAGAAGAAGAACTAAACCTAAACTAAATCCTAACAAAAATAAGCATCCTTAGCTTGGCACAAAACTGGGATATTTATAGGCTAAGTGCTGAAACCCTAGGGCAAGATTCTGAGCCCATATGAAGTTACCAAACTAACCCCAAAATCCTAGTTGACACTGAGTCAACTCGGCCGCGGCTCCGCCGCCGAGTTGCCACTTGGGCCACAGATCCGCGGCACTTTGGTAGAATTGGCATGTCGTTTTTTCTGGGGTTTCTTGTGTTGCTTTCTTCAGTTGTTCTACATGTTCCAAATTGCAAATTGCTTTCATAATTTCTTCAGATCTGCAACAGTCCAAATTTGCATCAAAAATAATTCTTTCGACCCCATCCCCTTCGAGCTCTGCGCACCCATTGATTCTTGGGATGCCCCTCTCATGCTCTGTGCTTGTCCGAGACACGAATGACCACTGTCGTTTTCCTTTTCTCATAAAATGGTACGCGGCACTGGACGGATACAGATAACCAGAACCCGGCTTTTATCTGTTGGCAACAAATGTTCTGGATTTTAGCCTAACAGCGGAGATTTTGTATCATTTGCGTTATTTTGGACTAGGAACCTATAGCCTGTAAATATGTAGCAAACACAGATTAAAAGCACATTCCTATAAACAAACGAGCATAAGAATATGCTGTATTAAATGCAATATTCTGTTATGAACAAATACCCCTAAACTTAACTTTTGCTCATCCCGAGCAAAACCAATTATTCACAAAAAGTCCTAACCTCACTTTCGCAGGGAACGCGATTACACTGAGCTCGTGCAACAAGCCGTGAAACCTCTAGGTGTCCCTAATAGGAGGAGTGTTATCTCCTGAGGGTTTTCAGCGGATATAACCCACAAAATCCCGTCAAGCTAGTTTCATAAGTTAACATCGATTCTATTCTTACAGTTTAGTATCTAGGTTAGAAATTCTATCATCCTAAGTTAGAAATATTCAACCCTTATATTTCACACCTCCTATTTGTTCAACCCCAGATCCTATATGTTTTACAGTTTAGAAAGATCTTGGTCTCTCCTGAGTTTTCCTTCTAAAGTGCGGTCTCCAATCAGGGATTTTTATCATCTTTACAGAAAACATAAGTCTTATTCTTTATTTCTATCTTTCCTCCAAACATCGATTGTATACCCCTACGTGTGTGTATTATTTCTCCCTTACACTTGACAATTCAATTCAAGCTATAGTATCCTTGTCCTAATACCTAATACTACTTCTTTTCGTTAATGATGGACGGTATTGCTCACACACCTTTCATGCGACTATTAATGCTTCTTGAGGCACTAACCAGCCGATTACTGAATGTGTGAGCTTAAAGTGTAAATGGCAATTTCCAGGTCTTGACTTTATTTATTTATTTTTCTTTTTCAAGACCGGATATATTTTTTAATGATGCTCTTTCGTGGTTAGCGTTAAATACTGTTTTTTCTTTCATACTAGGTTTTCGGGAAAGAGTATTTCTAGGTATCCTCTACTATCCCAATTTTCAAGTTGCGTGTATGTGCAGTTTGTAGGATATATACTTTCTGAATTTGGACTTAAGAATAGAAATTATTTTTCAGACTTGTCTTTCAGTAAAGCTTCAATACTTTCCCTTCATTTCGACTTAACTCAAGAACTTAACTCAAGATTACCTATTTCTCAAAAAAATTGCAAGGACGTATAATTATCAAGGTTAAACAGAATGAGGGTTATTTTTAAGGTTTTCAATTCCTAAGCCTAGGATTTAGTTATTTCTAATGTATCAACTAAACTTTCGGAATAAAACATCTAAGTTACCCTATTAGCTAACTTGACGACAAAGTTTTTATATTTTTGTAAAATTTTTGATTTTTATGGGTTTTTTTTATAAGTATGCAAATGCAAAATATACAAATGAATGCGAAGAAAGAAAACTTACCGAGCACACCCCCAAACTTAAACTTAACAGTGCCCTCACTGTCAGGCTACACCAAGAGGGTCAAAATTGTCGGCGCTCCATAAATTTTTTTTATACAAAACAAAAAACAAAACAAAAATATATACATAAAAAGGTCCTTCCCCAACTTAAGTGAAACAGTGTTTCCACTGTTTAAACGGTGAAGTTCAGAATTAGGGGGGAAAGAGAACAGTTTCAAACTATATAAGGCCTTACACAGGCCAAAAGTGAGCACTAACCATTCAAAAAATTTATCGGGATACGGCCCGGGCTAGTGAAAGAATACAGAGAGGTAAGAAATGGAGAATACGCGAGACCGTATGCGGATAAAAGTGGGATACGGTTTCGGTACAGGAGAAGAATGGCGGAAGGGAGAAAGAAGTGGAATACGAGCTTGAGGGTTGAAATGGATTGAATAAATTAGTACAATCTATAATGATCGATGTGAAAAGATGGATTGTACTAATCTATAAATATGGCGAGAAATTGAGTCAAATCCCTCAAGATTCGTGAGAAACCATGGGTAAGCTGAACTTGGTAAACCAGACACAAGAAATGAAAGAGATACAGTGTCTTGTAAGGTCGGAACGATGGAAATGATGGAGGGCAGTGATCGAGGAGGGGTATCAGGTAAAGGTTTAGAAGGGTGTACACAGTCAATGGAAGGGATAGGATGAATTGGAAAATCCGACTCATCAAGCAAAACTGGTTCATCCTCAAAAATATCCTCAAAATTCTCCTCAATGTTAAGCTCATCCATGCATTTATCATCAATATTAAGAAGCATATGAAATTCGGAAAAAACAGTTAATGACTCGGGATGATGAATTGGAGAGAAAAATGCATCCAATCCTGCGGGTTCATCATCCAAAATATCCCCAGCATCAATATCCTCAATCAAGTGAAAATCAATATTCTCAGACACCTCATCAAAAGCATGGATTTCAATCAATTCAGGTTCTAGAGTGGAGGTGTAGAGGTCAAAAGTGTTGGGTGTGGTTTTACTCGAAATGAACCCTTCATAATCAAGTAAATCAAATACTACAAAATCGCACAACTCATTAAACATGCTATCTTGAATTGGTAAATCATTTGGGACACTTGATAGACATTCAAAACCAGAGTTATGGGATTCAATTTGCAATGGGTAGGTTTGATTTGGAAGGGTGTACAGCTCACTCTCTCCACTCAAATTCTCAACATGTCCTACCGTCTCATCATACATTGGAAAATTTGGAGCTAGTTAGAAACTAGCTACCGGGTCACTAGGTTGTATGAGAGCGTCTATGGACGCATTCAAATCCATCATCTCTTGGTACGACGCTACCCGAAAGTCTTCTAATGACTGTTCCAGACTAGACATGGGTTGTGAAGGGGTTTAAGTAAAATATTCAATGTTATCTGGATATGTGAAACCCCCTAATGGATATGTAGAAGCAATGTCTAAGGAAGGTGCAATGGTTGGGTAGGATGGATAGGAATTGAATGGTTGGACATGAGTAAGATCAATATTTGGATAAGAAGGTGAATGGAATTGTTGATCCCAAGAACTAGAAGTGTTGAAAGGAGTGAAAGATCGTCTATGAGATTGTTCAATACGTTCAACAATAGACATGGGTTTCGGAGTTACAACCGGACTCTCAAAAGGGGTATCAACGTAAGCAGGGGTGAATGTTTGAAATGATTGATACAAAGTGGAGTGCGATGTCCAATTGCTAGCCCTAGACACGTCTATCCGATCTCTTAAAGAAATTGTGGGCATTGATGGATCGTTCGAAATTCGGCCAAAGCAAGAACCGTAAGAAGTAATGTCTGGTTGTGTGTACCAAAGTTCGGCAAGAGTTTTTCGAGGTGGGGTACCAATGTTATGAAAAAGTAGGGAGGGTGGAATTTTTTTTTATTCTTTTTTATTTTTGAAGTTTTAGAAAATGTTTGTTTTGAAAGAATACGGAATTATGGGACTAAACTATATATAAGCACAATCACTATCACAATATGCACAAACAATACCTAGAGCTAGGGTCTTCAAAGTCCAACTAGACCGCTCCTAGAATTTCAAGCAACAAGTTGCAGGATAACCCTTGAATCTCCTCTTTACTGCCAATTATGTCCAGGTAAGCACAAGTGAGGTAAGGAGGGTTCCGCTCACGAATCACCGTGAGATGGGCCTTTTAAAATTACCTCCTCACTTGTCTAGCCTAGGCACCACAAAGTCAAGTTTAGATAAACGACCGATTCCCCGCAACCCTTACTTGTCCTAAATGAGCGCGACAAATCCTTATAGGTTTGGCCTAGATATTTTTTAGTAACTCCAGGTAATGCGTGTGCCTTTTTTGTGATTTGTGGGGTCTTAGGAAGGGTGATGAAATCCCCACCCAATCTGAATTGGTGTTATATCCTCTTAATATCCGTATTATTATATGTAAAGCGGTAAATAAACAAAATCTAAAACAACAAAAATTTTATTTGGCGGCGGAGCAATCTGTGGAAAGAAACCTGCAGAAAATGCAATTCAGTGGAGTTCACAGAGAGGTGTAGAGGAATGAGAAGAAGCAGAAAAAATTGGGACTGAGAAGCCTCAATAGGACCGCGGAACCACCGCAAAATCAACCCTTTGACCACAGTTCCGCGGTCGAATTGTTGACTTAGGACTTTTTGTTTAGGTCACTGCACACCTCTTCTTCTGTACAATAGAATAAAAACCTCTATCTCTTGATTATATTACTGTACTTGCTCCAGATCGCCTGCACACTTGCACACAAAAAATATCAAAAATAACAAAATGATTTTTTTATTGTTATATTTATAATTATATATATATATATAAAGAATATTAACCCGAATAACAAGAAAGAAAATACATTACCGTCTCCCCGGCAACGGCGCCATTTGATCGCATGCTTTTGGCGTGTCGCGTATTCAAAATTCTAAAGTTAACTGCGATCAAGGACGGTGTCACTTTGCAGCTAGCCGGTTGAGCACGGGTCGATCCGCAGAGAGATGGTTGTATGTCGGTTCGAGTCTTAGACGAGTCAATGAAGAATGTATATGTGTATATTCAATTCTATCCTAAGTGTTCGTATTTTATATTCAAGTAAACTTGTTAAGGTTAAGGTTTGTTAGTAGAGTTAGGATTAGTCTTGTGCTTATCTCAGCCATTCTTAAAACGATGTTGGGATAATCGAAAGTAGCGGGGATTAGGAGGACATAGGAATGAGATTTGTGAGTTTAAGCAAACTTTCCAACGCTAAATCCATTCCTAGTGTCACTTGTCCGTCCGCTAAATACGCTTATTTCCAACCCTCGGCCAAACACCCGCAACCATTTATCCAATTAAGTCACAACTACAGTCACGTTGTAGTGCGCTTAAAGGACTTCTCGACTTAGGTCGCGGCTATATGTCACGTATAGCGCGCCTAAGTGAGGAGGTTGTGTTTGTTTGGTCGGGTTCGTTTCAAGATGTTTGGTGAAGAGAGCACAAGAGACTTTTTCGTCCCTCATTCCACCTTCCATAGCCTTAACAAGTGTGGAATTATTCACACATTATAAAAGAAAATAAAACAAAACAAGAAGGAAGAAAAGAAGGAAAAGGAAAAATACGGTTTTACAAATGATGCAAGCTAACTACTTGGGCCCTCACCTAAGTAAGGAACTTCATTGAGTATCATTGCTTGAAAATAATACGGAAAAGAGAAGAGAAGGAAAATAAAATAACCAAAGAAATAACAACAACTAGTTAACAACAAATAATAAAAGTTAAACTAGAATTAAAATTACAACGCAAGAATTAAAAGATACAAAATAACAAACCCTCATCTTCATTTCATCATCCACTCAATACTCTCACTACATTTTAATGGAGGAATACATGAAGAAGAAGAAGAAGAAAAAGAAGAAGTAGAAGAACTAAACCTAAACTAAATCCTAACAAAAAGAAGCATCCTTAGCTTGGCACAAAACTTGGCTATTTATAGGCTGAGTGCTAAAACCCTAGGGCCAGATTCTGAGCCCATATGAAGTTACCAAACTAACCCCAAAATCCTAGTTGATACTGAGTCAACTCGGCCACGGATCCGTCGCCGAGTTGCCACTTGGGCTGCGAATCCGCGGCTCTTTGGTGGAATTGGAATGTCGTTTTTTCTGGGGTTTCTTGTATTGCTTTCATCAGCTGTTCTACATGTTCCAAATTGAAATTACTTCCACAATTTCTTTAGATCTGCAACAGTCCAAATTGGCATAAAAAATAATTCTTTTGACCTCATATCCCTCGAGCTCCGCTCACCTATTGATTGTTGGGCTGTCCCTCTCGTGCTCTGTGCTTGTCCGAGACACGAATGACCACTGTCATTTGTCTTGTATCATGAACTGGTACGCGGCACTGGACGGATACGGATGACCGAAACCCGGCTTTTATCTGTTGGCAACAGATATTCTGGATTTTGGCGTAACAGTGGAGATTTTGTATCATTTGCGTTATTTTGGACTAGGAACCTGTAGCCTGTAAATATGTAGCAAACACGGATTAAAAGCACCTTCCTATAAACAAACGAGCATAAGAATGAGAGGTATTAAATGTAATATTCTGGTATGAACAACTGCGAAAGTCTCAACATCCGTTTAGATCTATCACGATAGATCTAGATCCCCAAAATGTAGGAGGCATCACCCAGGTCCTTCATAGAGAACCTCTGTGACAAGAATCCTTTGACTGATTGCAGCATAAGAATATCATTTCCTATCAAGAGAATGTCATCCACGTACAAGACGAGGAATACCACATTTGTCCCTACAATCTTACTATATATGTATGGTTCATCTGGATTTTTGATAAAGTCGAATTTTTTGACAGTATCATCAAAACAGATGTTCCAACTCCGCGATACCTGCTTTAGTCCATAAATGGACTTAAGCAACTTGCACACTTTACTGCTTCTCCCACTCTGAATGAAACCCTCTGGCTGATCCATATACACACACTCTTCCAAATTTCCATTTGGAAAAGCCGTTTTTACGTCCATCTGCCAGATCTCATAATTGTGGAAGACAGCAATGGCAAGAAGGATCCGAATGGATTTAAGCATAGCCACTGGAGAAAAGGATTCATCATAGTCCAAACCAGGTCTTTGACGAAAACCCTTTGCAACAAGTCTAGCTTTATAGGTTTCAACCTGTCCATCTACACCAATCTTCTTTCTGAAGATCCATTTGCAGCCTACGTGTTTTACCCCTTCTGGAGCAATGTCCAAAGTCCATACTTTGTTGGTGTATATTGACTCTATTTCGGTCCCAATTGCATCTAGCCATTTTACCGAGTCGTTGCTCTGAATGGCTTGCTGGAAGCTAGTAGGCTCATTATTATCAATGATGCAATCTTCTCGATCCCCGTCTATGGAAAAACTGCATTATCTCTCGGACGGATGAGACTGCCTACTACTTCTGCGGAGTGGCGCGGGGATGTTCGGTTCTTCTGTAACCTCTGGTTCTACCAAGCTTTCAGTAATAGCTTGTGGTTCTGGAATTTCTTCCAGTTCTATTGTGCTCCCACTTTTCTGATTTTCTAAAAATTCAGCTTCCAGGAAGTGGGGATGTTGAGAAACAAAAATCTTTTGTTCCTCTGCGTAATAGAAAAGATACCGCCTTGAGTTCTTAGGGTATCTCACAAACTTACACAGTACTGAGCGTGCCTCGAGCTTATCCGTATGCTGCTTTTTTACAAAAGCTGGACATCACTATCTCTTAAGGTACTTAAGATAGGGTTTCTTCCCACTCCATATCTGATATGGTGTGGTAGGCACTGACTTAGTAGGAACCTTGTTCAAAAGATATGCAGCTGATTCTAGTGCATAACCCCAGAAGGATCGCGGTAACTCAGCTTTACTCATCATGCAACGAACCATATCCAATAGGGTTCGATTCCGCCTTTCCGATACACCGTTGTGTTGTGGTGTGTATGGAGGAGTAAGCTGAAAGAGAATTACATTCTCTTTTATGTAGTCCAGGAACTCGGCACTTAGGTATTCACCACCTCGATCAGATCTCAGTGTCTTGATACTTTTTCCTGTTTGATTTTCCACTTCATTCTTGTATTCCCGGAATTTCGCAAAGGCTTCGGATTTATGCTTCATCAAGAAGACATGTCCATACCTAGAGAAATCATCCGTAAAAGTAATGAAATAGGAATAACCACTTCGTGCATGTATAGACATTGGACCACACACATCGCTGTGTATGAGTCCCAAGAGCTCGCTCGCTCTTACTCCGTGTCCAGTGAACGGAGTCTTTGCCATCTTTCCCATGAGACAAGATTAACAAGTTGCATAAGACTGATATTCGAATGGATCCAAATATCCCTCTCTATGCAACTTCGTTAACTGTGTTCTGGACACTGAAAACTGGAGCTTGATTTAATACGTGTATACCGTTATCTAATGTACCTGACCCAATCAAAGCTTGATTTAGGTGGATGTGGACCACATTGCTTACAAATGTAAAATCATATCCTTCCTTAGAAAGTAAGGATACAGATATGATATTATAAGCTAGACTAGGTACATATAAACAGTTACGTAGAATCAATATCTGCCCACTTGTCAATCGAAGGTGATATTCCCCTACGGATTCAGCATCTACGCTTATTCCGTTAGCAACCCTGAGAGTCATATCACCTACCTTGATAACTCTACGGTTTCTCAAAGCCTGTAACGAATTACAGATATGAGATCCTGATCCGGTATCTAGTACCCAGGAAGTAGAGTTAATTGACATACAATTTTCTATTACAAACACAACCAAAGTTAAAGCCACAACATGCTTCGGATCCTGGATTCTGGCTTTCAAAGCCCTGCAATCCCTCTGCCAATACCATTTCCCGTGAAAATAAGAACATCCCTACTTCCTTACTGTTAGCCCAGAAACTTTGCCCTTCTCTGTCCTTCTACCTTACTGACACAGCATATCGGCTTTGTGGAAGTCTTCTTCTTCTCACTCTTTGCTTTCACCTTGGATGCAGAAGAGGAAGATTCCCCAATAAGCTGAATGGGTGTCACCCTGGTTTCCTTCAGGGAGCCCTCAACTGGAAGTATAACTTTCTTCCTCAGGGCAAAAGTAGATGGTAGGGGCTGTAGAAATAAGTCAACATATGACCCATTTCCTAACATGGTCTCCAGGTCCGTGAGCTCATCAATGTAGCTAGTCATTGTAAGGACGTTGTCCCCTACCGATGACCCGATAGCCAACCTCGCTTGAAAGAATTCCTTTGAGGTCTCATATCTTACGATACGAGATTGCTCTCCATATAAATCTTTGTTATGGAGGAAGATAGAAGCTAAGTCCAACTTCTCGTGCTGCCTCTGGTTTACACCATCTACTGAGGCCAGCACGAGGCACTTGGCATTCGCACAGTCTTTTTCCGATGTCTTACGGATATCAATATCCGCGACGGTGGAAACTAGACCTGGGACGGCAGGGGTTCGAGTAGTAAAGAGGTGTCCCAGCTTGTCATAGGCAATGGATATCTGGACAGACCTTTGCTAGTCATTATAGTCAGATTCGGTCATTTTATTATCTAGATGTAACCTATGTCCGGTCACGGGATCGTTGCAATTAAGAGAGAGAGAGAGAGAAAACACTTAGCATGATGCTCTTGCAAGTTTAGATTGGTTTTCAATTTATCTAAACAGGATGGCTCCCACTGTCTCTCGAATCCTTCCTCAAACCATAAAAGAAGAATTAGTCAGGATTAATCTCACCATACAATTCTTTCTTAACCGTTCGGCCAGGCTAGTGTTGGTACTTCGAGGGAGGTTTTACGACGCTTTCGCGAAGTTCCTTAATTAAATAACCTCTCTTCCATGGAGGCATAGCCCCGCTAACACCGTTCTAGATATCTACTTGGTTTATAGCATTGATCGTTAAGTGAAAAAAACTCCCGAGGAGTAGCGGATACTCACGATAGGATCGGGATCCAAATATCATTGTGTGATAATGCTGAAGGAATCCTACCAACATTATCAAACTCCAAATGGTATGCAGCACTAGCAAGTTTCAGTTTCTTTAGAAACTCCCGATGTGGATTTTTGCCCCATACTCTTATGACCTTGATGAAGGTCAACAAATCATAAGTCACATGTGAAGTTTTAACCATCATTGTCCAGGTTAATTTGAACCCACCCGTATTTACCTTTGACGAAGGTCAATAAGGTAATACGACCGTCCCAAACCAACGCATCTATCTATGCTACACATGAACACCCAGCAGCTACCAATCACTATGCCTTGACGAAGGTCAACAAACATAGCTTCAATACTATTGAATATTCATATGAAATGATGAAGGGCTACGGCTGGTTTTGGCGAAACCGTGAACGTAGTAAACTTGATATAATCGAAGGAACCTGATAGCTTTTTAAGAGTGGTTTAAGCTCCGCATTTAAAAGTCTGATGTTTTGAAAAAACCAAGTGGTTTTAAAATTGTTCCAATGATTCAGCTTTGGTTTGTCTGCTTTGCATTAATTTAATGCAGTCCTATCATATACATCTATCATCACAGAAAGAAACGAAAATACCACGTCCACATATGCCATCCGCATTCGCTACTGGGCCCCGTCATCACCCGTTAGGTTACTTAACTAACGACAGAGCGGGGGCTGGACTAGCACTGATGCAAAACATAAGCAACGCCTATTATATATTATTTATATAATAACCATTCGTCTCACGAAATAATAGGCATTTCATATCACAGATTAACATATTGGATATACTGGGAATTCCGCGTTTCGTTTGAGCCAGTAACGAAAAATGGATTCCATGGTCGTGATGAATAACCAAACCCCACCCTAGATCCCTACGGGAGCGGCAAACTACCCGCCAAATACCCGAAGTGAAGGAACCTCCCTCATCTAAATGAGTAGGCCACTCGGCACTTCAAAGTACCCGATAGTTTGTGCACCCCACCTTGGGTCTATCTTAGGAGCAAAAAACAGTAAAAGAAATAATACAACGGTGGCTACAACCTCAATCCGGATGTGCCCCGCAAAATAATATTACATCACTTTACAAATTTTACATCAAATGAAAGAATGAAAACCCTCATCTCGCATCCCCGGCTATCCATCCACGACGATTCAACAAGTTCATATACACAAACCAACATAACATCATCACAGATATGTGCAACCCTGACTAATCGAATTAGTCGACGTTTCCAAACACATATACACATCACAAAGCTTATAAAATAACTACGACATTAGAATTCTGCACACAATTAGCAAACTACACCAATTTTCCAAAGCTTGAAAATCCAGAGAGCTAAAGTTCCAAAACCGATCATTTTAAGCCAATCCGGGAGTCGAAACGAACTCGAAACCCGCCCGAATCTTTATGGAGAGTTATATCATGAAATTAACTTTGAGTTGGGGGGCCTAGAGGGGGTACCCCACCCCCGATGCCACCACGAGGTGACCAAGGGGTGAGGCAGACCCGAAACTGCCTATGGTGGGGCAGTTTCGGGTCCCCACCGCCAAGACCAACTTGTGGTGGTCTTGGGTAGTGGGCCTAGCCATTCGGTCCCCCTACGGGGTCCCCGTGGTGCACACGCTCTACCCTGTGACTTCTTAGTTCAAACCGTGAGCCCGCGGGGTGTGCAAACAACTTAAAACTTCAATTTTGGAAACTGTTTTTGTCGGCAGTTTTTGCACAATAAAAATGGTGGATTTCTAACGTCGCTACAAGCTATCTAAGGTTTATAAGAGGATATGATACCACTGCAAGTCGATTTCGCGCACCCCACGTGTTCTCGGGGAGGCGGAAATTGCAAAAAATGATTTTTACAGGCTTCGCAACACCGACTTGAACTAAGGATCGAACATAAACCCTAGCTAGCAAACTACATGAGGTTTAACTACTCGGATGAATGTTATACCACGTAGTATTGTGTCCTTCAGGTCTTCTCGTTATCTTCCTCATCATCATAGGCTCCGAGGATCTAAACGGATCGAAGCTTCTTCGTCGGCTTCCTTGAGTCAAAGACGATCCATCCGAGAGTCTATAGTCCGAGCTCCAACCTCAATTCCGAAGTAACTAGGGCATGTAGCCTGCTAGACTAAATGGCCTAGGTGATGTAGAGAGTGAAGATGGAATACTTGGTCTCTTGGAACCCTAGGTTTCTCAACCCATGAGACAATTAAGGTTTCATATGAGAGAAGAATAAGACTTGAGAAAATGAGAATGAACATATGAGCTCTTGAAAAAAGCTTGGCTGTACAAAAGATAAAGAATGAAGTAAATAAGATATTTTGGAGATAAATATCTCACCACAAAATATATCACAAGCTTTACAAATATCTATTTTGTCAAGTGAGTGAGTCACCAAGTGGTCATGCTAGATTCAATGCTCAATTCCACCTCATTTCTCCACCCATATGGTTTAATCCATAAAAGAATCAAAACCCTAATAGGTGTCCCTTTCTAGAATCTTTCCCGAACTAATTACAAAAATGCCCCTCATTCGTATATACATACCCGCATCCGCATTATGAAGAATATGAATACAAAAAGATGAAACAAATCCATCGGTACAGTACTAGGATCCGGCTTAAACTAACGTCCACTAGTATTATCCGCCCGAACATCATATACACGTAAGTGTTTGAAGCCCTGTCGTAAAACCATACGACCTCTACACCTTTCGCCTGATGCAGGGAAACTCTCTGTGTGGGACTCTAAAGACTCGATAGTAAGCTGGCAGTGGGTTTAACCACAAGTTGCAAGCGGTACTAGCTGCACGTAACGGCTACCCAGGTATCTGTTGATAAGAAGGCCGATGAGGAAACCCATCCGAACTCTTACTAAGCCTGCATGTGACAATCTCCGTACAGTCCGATCTGTTCGTCTAAGAGTATCGTATATCGGGCCTAGGAGGGCGGTAATCGTCAGACCCCTAATAGCACAATAAGTCGTGCCGGAGTGTAGCCCAAAACACCGTGAGAAACTACTGGAATATCCACCAGTAAATCTCGCTTGCCCTAAACAGGAACTTTGTGTAATGTCTCTCCAAACATAGCATGGTATCAACCCCCAATACTGGAAGAGACGAATCCTGTCTAACCACCACTGCCTCCAAGTGCTTCGGGACTGCACCCAACTACTACCTGTTTGCACGACACCTTTGAGCCGTGGTAAGGTAGTAATCAAAGTACAGTGGGAACACACTCGAGGCGAACTAGCAGTGTCAAGTCGACGGACTAAGCTGTACTCATGTCACTTAGGAACTGATACCCGACGATAGGTATAATACCAACCAACAGTTCCCAACGAGTCCTGTCCAGTGTACTCTTAACCTAACGAGCATCTGCATACTATCTCCAGTACGACGTACTAATAGCTGTGGGACAGACCATCTCCTCTGCTGGGATGAGAAGCGTATACACTAGTCTACTCCAAAGTATTGATGCCCCGTCTCGATAATCCCACGACTAGGGACCTGTATAAGGATGTGCTTCTAGACTATCCAGCCCCCACTAGTGTGACTGCCATCACAACGCTGGTAATCAAACAAAAATCCTAAGGGCTCTACCAATATGTGTAAGCGATATGCTAAAAGAAATATATGCACATATTGAAGTAGAAACAAACCAAGTAGCATACTACCATTTTGAGCATGACTGTCAATACAACTGTGAATATCCCAAGCTTCCATTAAGTAATATACAAACCAGTATGATACAATAATGTCCTCTAGGGCATACATCACTAACAAGAATCTGGGAGTGTTTTCCCATGTTGCTGATTTTGAATGCCCGATTCGTGAAAACTTGGTTTTGGTATTTGAGTTTGGACTTGGTCATTGGAAGTTTGTACGTCAACGCTGAGGGTTATTTGGTTGTTCTTGAATGCATAAGCTATAGGTTATAACCTATGAGCACTTCGCGTGCCGTATCGGTTTCGGACTTGGTTTTGATATCGTTACAATGTGCATTGATTTGTAGGTACATTCGCATGGACTTCCGAGACGACGAAGGAGATCAAGATGTTCATCGATTTCGGATAAGCAAGGATATTGCAGGTGAGTAGATCTATATCTACCGGGGAAGTCGGGTGGATGGCGTATAGCACCCCCGCAATCATAGTAATAGAAAATCGATATATATAGAATATATTTCTGGAGAAACCTATGCTATGAACTTATGGATATGATCAAAAGAGTTAGTATGATATGACATGATGAAAAGATGACATAAGTGGATATGTTGACTTGAGGACGCAGGGAAAAATACATAATTATATTCATATGCCAAGATATGATATGAGATTGAGATGTTGATATGATGAAATGAGGATATGAAAAATATAAGATGACTTGAATTGAGATGTTGATATGATGAAATAAGAATATGATAAATACAAGATGATTTGAATTGGGATGTTGATATGATGAAATAAGAATATGATGAAATAAGATGACTTCGATTGATTTGTTGATATAGGGATGCTAGGCGATATATATACACATATACTTATGCCGAGGCATATAAATGAGAATAAAGGATGATATGATGCACGAGACCATAGATCCGTACATTTGTTTATGTATAGGACGATAGATCCTTAATCTATTTGATGACACCGTATGATGGATTACCATACGCGATAAGATATACCGGATGATTAATCCGCACTCGTGACTTGTGGATGGTGTTCGATGATAGTGCCACATCCGATACTATGAGGTGGGATCACCGACTTTTGGGATTGTCTTGATTTAGAAAATTATCGATTTCTAAACTTCTTGATAAATACGATTTATATCGATTAATCTAGGTGTAGTTGTGTACCTTATACCGTTCATACTTAGATTGCATCTTTTCCGTGCGACATACGTACTGTGCTTCTAGCACTTACCTGTATATGGCTTCGTCTGCTAGTACACCTGCACTATTACCGATGATGAGCATGTTACGCATACACAGATTGCCGGCTCAGACACTCATCATCTGGAATTGACATGCTACTTAAACAGTAGAACTACTATATCACGGTATTGCTCTTGACTGATAAGTACAATCATTGTTCAGTAATTATCACATGACATGCTTACATGAAAATACTTGAGATGCTTACGGTACTTTTCTATACTTACATATACTGCACTTTATGTTACATGCATTGAGATATGTTTTCATGAGATCTCTGGATTTGAGAACCGCGGTTATATTTCAAAGGAAATTATAAATTGTTTTAAAAATGCGGTTTCTCATGATGTGATATTTTATGTCCACCATGAGTTTTCTCGGTTTTGAACTATGTGATACCCGATTCGAGGAGTGAGGAGGAATCGTCTACGGGTACATGGTGGACTAGGTAAGGTACCCAGGGGAAAGAAGATCATGGAGTAGACAATGAGCCTGTAGGGGATGCACTACCTACCGGTGATAGTTTGGGCTCGGCGATTATCCGGAGGATACCGACCGAAGTCGTGAGATCAGATGGATATGAGGGCCGATCCGAAGATGCGGCGCCTGAGATATAAGGATTTACGAGTCGACGTTGGACATGGATTTTATGATATTTGGAGTTTCAATGCTGGACACTCATGTTTTATGATGTTGATGCGTTGTTGATGGACACACGTTGGATATTCATATACATACATGATTCAGATGACTTGATACATATACTGATACTGCCATGACATCATTATTGTACACATATGTATACATGATTACCCTAGATACCATAATATTACTTTCATGTTATAGTGTGACCTAGGGATCGTTGTTCACTTGATTTCTACCCGCTGATATTTTCTACTCACGAGTTGGCAACTCATCCCGTTGTGCCACAATTTTCTTACAGGTTCTACTGTTCGGATAAGTAGCGGCATCGCTGGCACACAGTTTCTTTCAAGGTGTTTTGCTTTGGTAGATGGAATACACATTTGGATTGTGACCACCCTTGTACCTACTATTTTCTATTGTATCCAGTTAAAGCTCCATGAACCAAAATTTGTATATTGGTAGACCTAGACAAAGACTTGTATATTTGCGAATCTTAAAGCGAGATGGGTGTATGTTCGCTATTTGAGCTAGATGATGTCTTGGTTTTACTTATTTTCTTTCTGTGATTGATCTTCACCGTAGGGTGTCGTATATATATATATATATATATATATATATATATATATATATATATATGTATGTATTTTATTGTGTGCTTGTGATTCCGCCAATTAGCAAAGAGCTAACTCCCGCTTGGGGATGCCTATATTTTGCATGTATATGGTTTTGGATCAAAATATATAAGGGAGGTGCTGCCAAAATTTCAAGGATGAAAATGTTTTCAAGTTAGTATACAATCATTGCATTTTCATTTGATATGACTTGTACTTTTAAAAGAAAGGCTTGAATTTCTTATGCTGATATTTCAAAACTGCACCTCCACTTTTTTCGCAAAAAGGTTTAGATTTTTGGGCTTCGGCTTACTCGAATTGCGGCGGGGTCCTGTAGACTTCACGTAATTCTCGTGTCGGTCACGTTCTAAATTTCTGGCTCGTGACACTCTTCTAGACTTAATTGACCAAGTTCCTACCTATGCAAAGTTTCTTAAAGACCTATGAATAAGAGGCAAACAAACGTGCCTAAGAAGATTTTTCTAGCCAGTAATATTCGTAACATCTTACGGAATGCTATGCCCATAAAGTATAAGAACACAGGCTGTTCTACTATTTCATGCATTATTAGAGATGAGCTAATCTAGCATGCTTTGCTAGACTTAGGTATGGGTGTCAACTTGCTGCCATACTCAGTTTTTAAAAAATTAAGGATAGGTGAGCTTGAACCCACAAAAGTCACCTTACAGTTAGTAGATCATTTTATTAAGAATCCAAAGGGAGAAATCAATGATGTGCCGATCAAAGTAGGAGAATTTATATTTCATGTATACTTCATTGTTTTAGAAACACAATCGGTATCTAACCCTGTTTACCGCCGAAAACAGAGATGAACCTGGGATGGATTATCTTACCTGAATTTAGGGGCAGATACTATTTGGATTTATCCTTCCAATTCTCCGAAGATACCAAGTTTATTTATGGCACCATATATCGGAGGTTTGGATGGATGGGGCCGTTGTAGCAGATTTCATCAGATTCTCCCTCGTTTTATGAGGAGGCTTTGATTGTGGGGACGCTCTTCCCTGCAGGCGCAAGTCCCTGCGGTTAGTTACGTTACCGCATTGCAATAACCACTTTCTCCTGCTCCGGCAGTTCACTTCGTGTCGTGTGTATGTTTTGTTTTGGTTTTGGTTGCCCGTGGATTGTATACAGAGACTAATTTATGTCGTTGCCCGTAGGGCGCGAGTTAGTTCAAATCCGTATATTTTATAATTGGGCTTGGTTTCATTTAAGGACCGTTAATCTAGTTTGAGATTAAGATCAACTTAAATATATATGAGCATTTGGGGCTTAATTTGATTTTAACTAAGCTTACGTTAGTCCAATTTGAGACTAAGATCAACTTAGCGGAATTTCAAGGATCATTTTTATCTCGGATCTTAAATATATATGAGTATTTAGGGTTCAATTTGTTTTTGACTAAGAATACGTTAGTCCAATTTGAGACTAAAATCAACTTAGCGGAATTTCAAGGATCATTTTTATCTCGGATCCAACAACAGAGCATTTGGGCTCAGCTGCAGGAAAAACTTCAGAGACCTAGCCAATTTGGGGGCTTGGCCTGCTTAGTCTTTTTTTACTCAAAAGTGCTAGGCATTTATTTAGGCTCTGTTTGTTCAGCCCTTTTCTTTTATGCTAAAGTGCTGAGCACTTATTTGACCTCTGACACTCACATATATGACATGTGAAGTATTCAGTCATGGGCGCCGCTCAATGAGCGCTGATCACTCAGCCATTTTGGCTGTTTGTGGAGTGTTATGCACTTTTGTTCAGCGCCCACGTGATGAGCATAAGCGGCGCCAGCCTTCTGTTTTGGGCGTCCGCGTGTCTTTCACGTGAGGCGCTAGGCGTTGTTACAAGGGGCACCCACGTAGGAAGCACGTGAGGCGCTAGTCTTTTTCCTTTTATCATTTTAAGATTTAAATCTCTATTGATATTTTCAGAGAGGTTAAACCTCTATCACTGGTTCTTTGACAATTAACGCTCGCAAAAATCATTATACTTGAGGATTTTAGATTGAGTTTTTTTAAAGAACTAAGTTCTCGATTTGAAGGAACCGAGTTCTTGGAGCATCATGGACTTCGTTTAAAATTTGTTCTTTCCTGAATCTTTGATACTCAAGAACAAGCTCTTCCCGATGAGAATTAAATTCTCAACTTGTGGAAGATTTTCCTTGTGGATCTTATATCCAGAGAAATAGCTAAGTTCTTTGAAAAGGGTTAAACCCTTAGATGTGTTAAAGATATTTTTATCTCTTTTCTTTACCTAAGGTTTTGAAGAGGAAAGTATTCTTCCTTTGAGAATTAAATTCTCTGTTCTCTTAAGAGCTCATTGTATTTTGCAGAAGCTTCTCGGGGGTTCGTTCCATCTCCTTCTCTCTGTGTGTATATGTCTCCTCTGTGAGTCTCCTCCTTTTTTTTCCTTTTCCTTTTCTTTTCTTTTTCTCCTTTTGAGACTTGCAGTCTTGGGGTCTTTATATAGTGGAGGCAAATTGTTGATTAGTTTTGAGAAAATCTCTCATTGAGAGATTCCAATTGATTTAATTGGTCTCAAAATTGATTTGGAGAATTTTCCCACCATTGGATCTTTGAACCAAGGACTTCTGTTTTTACACAATATGATTTTTAGTTTTTAACGAGATTTGGGAAATATTTTCCCTATACAGAATTTATTCTGTAAAACGGTGATTTTTAATCACCATTAGATTTTTAATCCAACGGTTCTCTGTTTTACAGAGAGCAATCTTTCTTATTTAGAAAGATTGAGAGAATATATTCAAGAATAGAATTTTATTCTACATTTGGGTCTTTGATCCAACCGAGAGTACCTTTCTTATTTCAGAAAGATTTGGAAAATGTTTTCTCCCAACAGAATTTAATTCTGTATTTTGATGATTTATCGTCACCGTTAGATCTTTGATCAAACAGCTCTGTTTAACAGAGAGTATTGTAGAATTTAATTCTACCTGGGCGCTGCCGCTCACATGTTATGCATGTGGGCACTACTTAAGAATTTAATTCTTAAGATGGGTATTCCTGTGCTTTGCACACTGGCGTCCGTGTGAGGAGCACATGTTTAACGTTTTGAAAATCGTTTTGATGAAATTTCGGAAAAGCGGTAAAATAAGGGGGTTTTCTGTAAAAAGTCAAAATACAAATATTTTCATTATAAAATTAAATATACATATTCTAGCTATGTAATTGCTAGTATTTGATGTTTATTGAGCCACTGGTGAAATTTCAAATTTTCTGAAAATTTTTCCGAAATTAATTATTTTAATATTATTTTAAGCCGTCACTAATACATTTAATTAGGGAAAATTACAAACTGGAATGAGTTAAAACAAATTTTGTTCATCATAACACATTAAGAAAAATTTTAACATTTGGTTTTTGAATCGAAATGAAGTTGTTAAACGATGTTAGAAAATATCGAAGAAAAAAAGGCTTAAATAGTGAATTTAGTGTAAATGGATGTTTGGGGTATAGTACTTATCATTTTCCATCACCCCATACCCATACCCACACCTACACACCCCCATTTATCTTTTCTCTTGGCTGAATTCAGCAGCCCCTCCCTCAATCTTTTCCCCACTTGTGTTGCAAAAGAAAAGAAAAGAAAAGAAAAAGGAAATGTAGAAATGAGTGTGGACTTTGACTAGGTTGACTAGATATCATTTTCCCCACCTCCCTCTCTCTCCTCTTTTCCCCACCTACAGCCGAGCCCACCCCTTCCTGCTGTCCAGAAATTTCCCCCAAAACCCCACCTCATTTCCCCTCAAAAAAATGTCCAAATTCCATCAAAAATCAATCTAAAATCCAAATCCGACTCCTACCCATTTTCCCTCATCTTCTTTAGTATGGATCTTGGTGCAAGGATTTCAAATTGGAGGTCTAGATTTCAAGTTTGATTCATGGTTGTGAGGTATAACTTTTGACCCATTGTTCAATTGTTGGTTTAATTCCTTAATGAAGCTTATTAGGTGCTAATTTATGGTTTAATTGAAAGATGTGGGTTTGCAAGAGAAGGTTTAGATTAGGGCTTGTGAAAAATCTAGTTAGGGTTTTGTGTTGTGAGACTATATTTGTGGGATGTATTTGCCATATCAAGGTTATGCTAAATCAAATTAAGTTGCTAGTTTGCATTTTTGTTGATTTAAATTGTGATAATTATATAAATTGTAAACTAGGTTTTTAAAATAATTATATTTTGGTGAGATAAAATTCCAATTAAGGTTGCATGTCATTATAAATATTATATTGAGTGGTTTAATGCTTTTAGTTCATGAAAATCCAAGCTAAATTGTTGTTTGTGCATTTTTGCTATAAAATTGTTTTTATGACTTATTTAAGATATTTAATAAGTATTATGGTCGCTGGATTTGTTTAAACGTTGAGTTTTGTACTAAAACGGGTAACTTTTGCTTGCTAGATTTTAGGAAAAATGGCTTTTAAGATGAATTTGGGGTTTTTTTTTGTTATGAATTTTAACCTATTTTATATTATAATTAGTGTTCGTGAATGCGCAAATGAGAGTGTTTGGGTTTTTCTCGATGGTTTGACGTTTGTACATCGATATCGAGGGTTGGTTTGGCTATTCTTGCATGTGTAGGCGATAGGTTTTGACCTATGCGTGATACGCGTGCCGATTTGATTTTCGAATGCCGTTTCGATTTCGAATTTGGTTTTAATGCGATACGGTACGTTATGATATGTAGGTGTTGTTGGAGATAGTGCCCTCAAAGTGAATTATTGGATCGCAGGTACGTGATTGCAATGATTGAGGCAGGATCTATACCAATATGACAGTCTTGCTCAAGATGATAGTATGCTATCTGCTTTGTCTTTATCATCGTATACATGCTTTAGTTCGCTATTGCATGCTGATAAAGCCCATAGGATTCTTGCTTGACTACCAGCAGTATGATGGTGATCATATACGTGGGGGCTGGGGTCTGTAAGCACATCCTTAAAGTGTCCCTAGTCGTGGGAGTTTCGAGATAGGGCATCGATACTCCAGAGTAGACTAGTGTATACAGTCGAGACCCCGACGAGGGGCGGTGGCCGGTCTCACAAGCCACTGGTGTCAGTAGGATCACCTAAGATTTATACAGGTGCTCATTGAGTTATGAGTACACCGGACAGGACTCGCCGGGAACCTGCTAATTGGTATTATACATATCGTCATATAGCAGTTCCCTGGTGACATGTGTACAGGTTAGTTCATCGACCTGAGATCGTCATTTGTCTCATGTGAGTTCCCACTGTGCTTAGATTACTACCCTACCACGCTCAAAGGAGTTATGCAAACAAGTTTTAGTTGGGTACAGTCCCGAGCCACATTGGAGGCAAGTGAGCAGATCGACAGGGGATTCGTCTCTCCCGGTATTGGGGGTGAGATCGTGCTGTGTCTAGGAGAGCCATTACACAAAGCCTTCGGCCGAGGCAGGAGATTTACTGCTAGTTACTCCAGTAGTATCTCAGGGTGTTCTGGGCCACTCTTTGACACGACTTATACTGCTATTGGGGATCTGACGTTACCAGCCCCCAGGCAGATATGCGATACTCATAGACGAACGGACCGGACTGTATGTATATTGTCACTGTTAGGCTCAGTAGGGTTTATGGATGAGTTCGCTCATCAGCTTCCCTTTCAATCAATACATAGGCAAACCGTTACGTACAGCTTGTACCTCTGACGTGCTAGGAGTTATACCCAGTGCCAGTGTGTTGATGAGTCATTAGAGTTCCCTACAGACAGTTTCCTAAGTTTGGGCGAAACGTTGTAGAGGCCGTATGGGATTATGGTAGGGTTCGGAAAATGCACGTGCGTTTTCGCACGTGTCATTTTTTCGGGCAGATAATACTAGTCGTCTTTGGTTTAAGCCGGATTCGAGTATTACACTATGTAGATATAATATCTTTGTCTCAGTTGCATTTGTATTCGGTCGTAATACAAATGCAGGTATGTTTATACTGATACGGGGTTATCCTGAAATTCGTTTCAGGATCACTTTTGGAAGTTGCCAGTTTCCAGTTTTCTATCAGCCGTATTTAACATTTGGTTAAAGACGGATTTATCTTTTCTTGTGATGAGTGTGGGAGTTTCTAGAGGCTTCTAGATGAGGTGACTAGGCTTCATGACTCATTAGTGTATTTAATGATTCAATTAATGCATGATGATTTGGTTAGAAGGTTCATTGTATGCATTGATTATGTTCATACTATGTGTCTTGTGACTCATTATCTTCTTTAATCTTAAGGTCACCCTCCTAGCTCCTACACTCACCCCCCTTTCCTATATCTTGGCCGGCCACCCCCTTGAGGAAAGATTATGGTTGTTGCTTGCAAAAAGATTAGGATTTTGGCTTCATGGAAATTAAAGACATTCATTTCTCATTTCAGTTGAATCCAAAAGGCAACTTCATTAACCGTTCGTCCATAGCCTTGGACGTAACGAGACAAAGTGTTCTACTCATTTTCTACATCATCTTGGTCGTCTCTTCTAGCAAACTTGAAGATCGAGTTGTCTCGGTTCAGAGGCGGGAGCCCGTTTAAAGATCCGTCGACATCGTGCCACCTGGACGAGAAGACTGGAGATTCAGGAGATCGGAGCAGCCGCAACAAATCGTGGGATGATGGTTAAAGACCGAAGGACTCGGATCGTTCGGTATAACATTTCTACCCACTTTGTCATTGGTTAGTTTAGCTTTAATGGCAGATCCGGGTTACGGTACACGATAGCGCCAGTTCGTAAAAAGTTTTTGTTCCTCATTTGGCATCTGTTAGACGGCCGGGGCGCTACCGTGGACTTACAGTGGTATCAGAGCCTCACCATTAAGCTATACTAACTTATGCTAACACGTTTTAAACATCGATCGAACCGAATTTCGAAAAACACAATTTTCAAGTGCTAATGTTTCTGTCGATTTTAAACAGTGTCCAAAATTAATTTTACATATTACAGAAATTCATGCAGGCGTTTTTAAGCACACGGGAAAAATTTGATCACGTGAGCCCACAATAGCGCCGCGGATCCGCGGTCAAAGCATGGGTTTGACCGCGGAACCGCGGCCATTATGTGGGAACAGTGAATCAAAATTTTCCAGTGAGCTTTTTATTGGAAATAGTGGTTTTTTGTATAGTTCTTTTAGGCCCAGATTTTGTTACTGTACACCAGTTGTTCGTGGGGCCCACTTCGGGAAATTTTGTCGATCGAAATTTTAAACTTGTTAGTATGCAGTATTTACATTATATCTCCGACCGGGAATGTCATTTGATCGGTAAACCACGTCTGATTGCTATAGTTCTTTTAGACGGGTTTGCGAACGTGACATTCGCGTTGATGTTCTGTGTTGTGCTGTGATGTTGCGGATTTATCGTGGTGGATAACAGGGTGCAATGATAGTGCTATTTGGATTTATTTGTATATTTGATATTGCGGGGCGAGCGTCCAACAAGTGGACTGCCGTTACTGCCTGTTTGTATAATATTCTTTTGGGGCACGACCAGGTTGAGGTCGATGTACCCATTGTACATATTTTTATTTCTGTACTAGGTTTATCCCGTGAAGGAGTGCACGGATAGCCGGGTTCTGGAGGGCAACGGGTCCGTATCTCATCTCTTTGAGAGGAAAAGAGGCCTCACTCTAGAATTGGCAGACTATTCGCCGCACTCGTAGGGGGTACAGGTTGACCCAAGGAGGGGTGCTCAATTTACCGGATTCCGTGAAGTGCCGGGTGTTCCATTCACTATGTTGTAGGGACTACCTCGCTTCAGGTTTTGGCGGGTAACTTGCTGCACCCGTAGGGGTCTAGGTTTCATTGCACAGGCTATCCACACGACAGGGGAACGTCAGGTTTCAGCAGCGGCTCTGTGAAACCTGGGGATCCCAGATATCTGTATTGTTCTGTGATGCTTATTACTTTTCTGTAATGTTGCATATTATCATGCCTGGAGCGATTATTGTATATTGGTATATATACTATTAGATGTTGTATATGTTTTACACCCGCGTTAGTCCAGTCCCCACTCTGTCGTTAGTTAAGTAACCTAACGGGTGATGACGGGACCCAGTGGCGAATGCGGATGGCATATACGTACATTATATTTTCGTTCTTTTCTGGTGTGAATGATTGATGGGACTGCATTGATTCTTATCAATGCAAAGATAAAACAAACCTATATTTGATGTTGTTGGAACAAATTTTAAAAGTGTTATTACAAAAATGTTTCTTTTTGTTTTGCATAGTGATATTCAGTTAGAATATCCTGCACCTCATTCGACGAGGCAAGGGCTGAGATCCCTTCACCGGGAGTGACCCCTTGGGCAGAAGTTTGCGTCAGGGTAATAACTTTGCTATAGTCGATTACAAATTGCTTTGCATCGCGGTATTCTGTTGGAATATCCTGCACCTCATTCCACGAGGAAAGTGCCGAGATCCCTTCACCGGGAGTGACCTCTTTAGCAAAGGTTTTCGTCACTATATTTTATAAAAAGCTATCAGGTTCCTTCAGCGATATCAAGTTCATTACGTTAAAGGTTTTTCGCCAAAAACCAGCCGTAGCCCTCCGTCATTTCTTTTGGGTATTCAGTAGTATTCAAGCTATGTATTTTGACCTAACCCCAAGGCATAGTGTTTGGTAGCTGCTGGGTATTCAATTGTTGCATAGATAGATGAGTTGGTTTGGGACAGTCGTTCTGCCATTTTGACCTAACGCCAAGGGCATGTGCGGGTGGGTTCAAATTAACCTGGATAATGACGGATAGAACTTGACATGTGACTTATGATATTTTGACCTAACGCCAAGGTCATACGAGCATGGGGCAAAAATCACATTGGGAGTTTCAAACATAAAGCAAACTTGCCAGGCATGCGCATACCTTTTGGAGTGTGATAACTTGAGTGGCTTCCATCAAGTTATCATACGATGATAGTTGGATCCCGATTCTCACTGATGAGTTGGTTTACTCTTCGGGTAATCCCGACTAATTCTTCTTTCAGGTTTGGAGGAGAATTTGAGATTACAGTGGGAGGTTTCCTGATTAGATAAAGTGATAACCATTCTGATCTAGGTTAGAGTGCACGCAGAGTGTTTCTTTTCTCTCTCTCTCTTTGGCAGCGACCTTTTGACCGACCCTAGACTATGACTCAGTGACCAAGTTGACCGAACCTTCTTAAAATACTGGCTTTTGGATTATCTATAGTTACGTAAGTCATTACCGCTCCTTCCTTTACCCTTTGTATTTCTCAGAACACCCCATATTACTACGGACATCCACTTCCATTAGATAGATCCATCGTATGGTTATATACGAATTCGAAGGGACTTCTTCGAGGATGGATCCAGATTCAGGAGAAATAGAATTGGTTTATTCAGTTGTCTTTTATTATCACCTTCTCTCAGGTTGGGAGGGCTCCTTAGTTTAGGAGAGTACACCTATTACGCTTATTGGATAGTCTTCTTTCAAACCATAGGCAGGTGCCGAAAGGTAGGGAATGAAGAAAACCAATTAGCCTAAGTAGGGTGTGCAAAAGGTAATATGTAAAGACAAAAATAAAGGGATTAGAAAGAGGGCAAAGTAAATTGCGACTGTTATCATTCACGACCAAACCGCATACTTCATCGCCACTCCTATTTCACCTTTTATAGAATAAGGTATTATTCAGTTGTCTTTTATCATCACCTTCTCTCAAGTTGCGAGTACTCCTAGGTTTAGGAGGGTACACCTATTATGCTTACTGGATAGTCTTCTTCCGAACCATAGGCTGGTGCCAAACGGTAGGGAAGGAAGAAAACCATTTAGCCTAACGATGGTGTACAGAAGGTAATGAATAAAGACAAATAAAGGGATTTGGAAGATGGCAAAGAAATATACGATTATAGTTATGAATTGGATTATGGAAGAGGCATTACTGAGAATACCAGAATACCCCTACGAAACATTTTCATGTTTCAGTTTCACTGTGCATTGTTAATTGTAAACTGATTTCCCAATTAGATACTTACGCCAGGGTATGTATTTACCAGGTTTCATTCTCATATCTGTATGATTTTACAGATGATTAGTGTGAGTAAGTTATTGGGAATTAGGAGATCATCCTCATTATATCAGAATTCGTTGTAATTGGTGATATTTGAGGAAATCACCTGGGTACAGTTTTCAACCTACGATGCACAGGTTTTGAGTTATTCAACTCAATGGACTTATACAGAGTGATGTATGTTGTCCAGTGTCCGTCAGGACAAAGGGGTAGGTCCTCTTACTATGTTCTGTTTACTTATGACTTCTCTAGTTTTTAGACAAGTGTTTCGTAGAAATACTATGTCTAAAGTTTTGAGAAGTTGTGGGTATATGAATAAAGTAGAGAACCAGATGTCGCAAGTATCGGGATTCATCAAAGAGATCGAAGATGTAGATTCCTGTGACAGGTATTCAAGTAATGGTTTTGAGAAACTTGTTTCTCTTTCAGGTTACTCACAATTGGATGGATTCCTAAGTTGAGTAATGCTGATTAGCCTCTCTCCATTAAGTTGATATGCACTAGAGACAGCTGCATGGTTTGAATCTGGTTCCAATTAAATTAGTGCCTCTATTTCTATATTGTATATAGAATGGTTCATATCTTAACGATGTTAAGGTAAGGGGAATTGTCCAGCTTATGCTTAAAAGCGGACACTGGATAACTCAAGGTACATTTCTGTTATATCTGTTTGTGGGTTGACCCTGGCTTTGACGAGGGTTGACATTTCTACCATCTGGAAGATCAATAGTGATATTATTCTTGACTCGCCACAGTTTTAGTAAAATGGATTTTTTCAGATAACAGTAGTGGGAGTATGGTAGAACTGGAAGTAATTCCAGAACCGCAAACGATTACGGAAAATTTAATAGGACCAATATATATTCAATCAGGTTTGACATTCCAATAGCCACTTCGCAGACATGGTGGGTAACCTCAGACGCTCGAGAGGTACTCCGGTAGCCTCAAGGACGGTGACAGGGAGGTTCTTGTTTACCCAGACTTGACACTACGGTTGTTCCAGGCTATGAGACCCGGCAGGAGAATAAGTATAGCGTCGTTCTAAACTAGCTTTAGAAGTTTATATATATATTATTCTGCCAGTGGGTTATCGTAGTCAGTGGGAGCAACGGAAGCATAGTGGGCAAGAAGCTTATGTCCATTTATAGGCTTGAGCAGATATGGCGGAGATAAGATCATCTAATTTTGATGTAACAGTCATGGCTTTGACTTCATCAGAATAGGGGATGGATCTGTTAAGAAGGTAGTAGGGTGTGATGTCCTGGTATTTGGATGACATTCACAGAGAAGGAAGTAAAATTCCTATACTACGATCGGTTGTACTTTGGTCGTCACACAGTTGTTTCTCCACAAAGGATATGGATATAATATTAGACATTCTGGTTTCTAGATCTACGGTTTTAGATCTAGATTTGGATAGTTTCCCAATGTGGGTACTTTGACAGTATTCTAATGGTATTTAGAATAGATGACTCCTGGCATGCTAGTGTACCTGCAGGTGATGGAGTCACCCTCTCTAAACGTGTCTTACAGACTAAAGAAGAGAGGGAAGTGCATGATTGGCAGATTACTTGCTTAGGCAATTGAGTCAATCATGAGATGTCAAGTACCACACCAGATGTTGTTTTTGCACTTGATGCGATAAGTTTATATTAATCCAATCCTGAAGAAACATGAGGAAGCAGTCTTAGAACATAAGTGTATGTTCTAAGGATTTAATGACGGCAGCTTCCTTCGGGAGACGGTTATCATTTCAGGCTTCCAAGGTGACATGGATGACAGAGTGATTGTCAGAGTTATAATTTTCCCTCTGACAAGGGACAGTAATATGGACAGGTGGTCCAAGAGGATACTGTGGGAGGTATGGTGCTAGATACTGATTAGGTTCAGTTATCGATACAGTCTAAGAAGTTTGAATTTGAAGTTCATTAATGAACCAGGTCCCATCAGATATTCAGACATATTCTAAGACAGGTATTACTCAATTCGGGAGATGGCTTTCTCCGCGAATTTGAGATTTAGAGAGATATAGAAAGAAACATCAGGGCGGATCCACTCACTGAGGCTATTTCTCGAACACAAGAGTTTTACAAACTAGCTTTGTGAAACTGATTAGTAGAGAAGTTGGGTATTCGGTATCATACGGGCTGTGAGTATGCGACATCACAATAATTATCCTTGAGTGAAAGTGGGAGATTGTTGGAGATAGTGCCCTCAAAGTCAATTATTGGATCGCAGGTACGTGATTGCAATGATTGAGGCATGACCTATACCAATATGATAGTCTTGCTCAAGATGATAGTATGCTATTTGGTTTGTCTTTATCATCGTATACATGCTTTAGTTCGCTATTGCATGCTGATAAAGCCCATAGGATTCTTGCTTGACTACCAGCAGTATGATGGCGATCATATATGTGGGAGCTGGGGTTTGTAAGCACATCCTTAAAGTGTCCCTAGTTGTGGGAGTTTCGAGACAGGGCATCGATACTCCAGAGTAGACTAGTGTATACAGTCGAGACCCCGACGAGGGACGGTGGCCGATCTCACAAGCCACTGCTGTCAGTAGGATCACCTAAGATGTATACAGGTGCTCATTGAGTTATGAGTACACCGGACAGGACTCGCCGGGAACCTGCTAATTGGTATTATACATATCGTCATATAGCAGTTCCCTGGTGACATGTGTACAGGTTAGTTCATCGACCTGAGATCGTCATTTGTCTCATGTGAGTTCCCACTGTGGTTAGATTACTACCCTACCACGCTCAAAGGCGTTGTGCAAACAGGTTTTAGTTGGGTACAGTCCCGAGCTACATTGGAGGCAAGTGAGCGGATCGACAGGGGATTCATCTCTCCCGGTATTGGGGGTGAGATCGCGCTGTGTCTATAAGAGCTATTACACAAAGCCCTCGGCCGAGGCAGGAGATTTACTGGTAGTTACTCCAGTAGTACCTCAGGGTGTTCTGGGCCACTCTCTAACACGACTTATACTGCTATTGGGGATCTGACGTTACTAGCCCCAAGGCAGATATGCGATACTCATAGACGAACGGACCGGACTGTAAGTATATTGTCACTGTTAGGCTCAGTAGGGTTTATGGATGAGTTTGCTCGTCAGCTTCCCTTCCAATCAATACATAGGCAAACCGTTACGTACAGCTTGTACCTCTGACGTGCTAGGGGTGATACCCAGTGCCAGTGTGTTGATGAGTCATTAGAGTCCCCCACAGACAGTTTCCTATGTTCGGGCGAAACGTTGTAGAGGCCGTATGGGATTATGGCAGGGTTCGGAAAATGCACGTGCGTTTTCGCACGTGTCATTTTTTCGGGCAGATAATACTGGTCGGCTTTGGTTTAAGCCGGATCTGAATATTATACTGTGTAGATATAATATCTTTGTCTCAGTTGCATTTGTATTCGGTCGTAATACAAATGCGGGTATGTTTATACTGATATGGGGTTATCCTGAAATTCGTTTCAGGATCACTTTTGGAAGTTGCCAGTTTCCAGTTTTCTATCAGCCGTATTTAACATTTGGTTAAAGACGGATTTATCTTTTCTTGTGATGAGTGTGGGAGTTTCTAGAGGCTTCTAGATGAGGTGACTAGGCTTCATGACTCAGTATTGCATTTAATGATTCAATTAATACATGATGACTTGGTTAGAAGGTTCATTGTATGCATTGATTATGTTCATACTATGTGTCTTGTGACTCATTATCTTCTTTAATCTTAAGGTCACCCTCCTAGCTCCTACACTCACCCCCCTTTCCTATATCTTGGCCGGCCACCCCCTTGAGGAAAGATTATGGTTGTTGCTTGTAAAAAGATTAGGATTTTGGCTTCATGGAAATTAAAGATATTCATTTCTCATTTCAGTTGAATCCAAAAGGCAACTTCATTAACCGTTCGTCCATAGCCTTGGACGTAACGAGACAAAGTGTTCAACTCATTCTCTACTTCATCTTGGTCATCTCTTCTAGCAAACTTGAAGATCGAGTTGCCTCGGTTCAGAGGCGGGAGCCCATTTAAAGATCCGTCGATGTGGTGCCACCTGGACGAGAAGACTGGAGATTCAGGAGATCGGAGCAGCCGCAACAAAGTGTGGGATGATGGTTAAAGACCGAAGGACTCGGATCGTTCGGTATAACATTTCTACCCACTTTGTAATTAGTTAGTTTAGCTTTAATGGCAGATCCGGGTTACGGTACACGATAGCGCCAGTTCGTAAAAAGTTTTTGTTCCGCATTTGGCGTCTGTTAGACGGCCGGGGCGCTACCTTGGACTTACAGGTACCCCATGTGGACTTCGAGATGACAAGAAAGCGCGTGGCGACGTCGGCACCGGCGAGCGAGGACCAGGTGAGTAGATTTATATCTACGGGGAGAAGTCGGGTGGATGGCGTATAGCACCCCCGCAGTTCGTGGTGATGTATACGAATACGTATACACACATAGTGATTATGTATTGTTTGATGTTATCGATGACATAGATGGTTGATTGATACTTTCTTTGTGTGTCGGTGTTTAGAAAATGAAACTCACAACCAAAGAATTATTTGACCGCAATCAGCTACGGTGTCGGATGTAGATCGTTAGCGAGTGCGGATCGTCCACAGGGATTGTGCGATTCGTTTGTATGTTTGATTTGTTTGAATTGAAAAGTTAATAGAAAAGAAAAGAAAACATGATTCAAGATTTTTATCGATGGGTTTCAAGTGTCACTATTCTAATCAAGAATCAAGAAAATGATAAACAATCGAGAATCGAGTTTCGATAGAATTCCAATCACTTTAGGGTTTCAAGATTTGAAGTAAAGCTCGTAGGAATCGAGTAAATTGTAGATGTGATGAAGATTCAAGATTACGATTTCTTATCTAGTAACAAATTGATGCTAAATCGATGACGAATTCATCGAGGATCAAGGATCTTGCAAGGAATTAGGGTTCCTCATCCTATCCTTTGTCCTTTCGATGAATAACATTCACTAGATAGCTTCTTGAAAGTCGAATGATCAATGGTCGATCTCCAGATCGTGCGAAAGGAATCAAGAACACATTCGCATCGATCTAGATCATCGATCAATCGATTTTCAAGAATTTACAATTATTTTAAGACTTAAGAAAACGTTTAACAATTCATCAACATCATCATTTTACAATTGTTTCGATTCCTCCACGAGCGGAGTTTTATTCAAGCATCATCACAAATTACATATTCAAGAATCGAAATGAATCATAATGCGAGAATTGAAATGTAAACAAGTTAAAGAATCTTCACCTTTATTACAACAACAAGTAGTTACAACTCTCGAGATTTACAAGAGGTAGGAACTTCGCTCGTTGAATCTTGCATCGCTCGGCTTCTTGAGTCTTAGATCGCTTCGATCTCGTGCTCCGTTGAATACCGGCTTTGCTTCTAAAGGTTGCTCGAAGACTTGCTTTGCTTGATCTCCATGGATCTTGAATTGGGTATTTCTAGATTGGATTAGGGTTAGGGTTTTGAGGTGGAAAGAATGTGGGTAGATGAAGAACTAGGGTTTCTAATCAACAACTAACCCACAAACTTGATTTCTAAAATGAGATAGGATCAAGATGATAGATGATTAGAGATCGGATTACAAGTGAGCCTAGGGGTCTATTTATAGGTTTCCCAAACCCTAGGTCTAGGTTTGAATTTGCAATTCCCTCCAAAAGTTTGTTGTAAGTTAGTTAGGAGCTTAGCTTAGGCTTTAAGCTAGGAATGTTTTAGCTTAGAAACCCTAGTTTGCTGAACTGGCAGAAGCTTCTAGAGTATTCTGGAATTTGGTGTATCTTGCTGAAGTGTAGGCACTGAGATAGGAGTTCTGCACTAAAAATGGAGTGATGACGTGGCAACTCCACCGCGGAACCGCGGCTCAAGCCGGCTCCTGCCGCGGTTCCGCGGCTCTGTTGGAGCCTTAGGGCTTAATTTTTGTAGTGTTGCTTCCTTCTATCTTTGGGATTATTCTCTGATATGTTTATTTTCTGAATTCTTCTTAGATCAATACCAGATTCCAAATCCATGAGTTGGCATCTTTTTAACAGTCTTCGTTTGTAAATTTGACCGATCTTCTGGATTTTTCCTGTACAAACTTCGGAACACAAGTTGCGATATACAGGAATGATGCCATGCTATGAAATGCAGTCAATTTCCTTTATAGTGCCAGTTTTAGAGTCTAACACATGCAATCTGATATTTAACGACTGATTTGCTAATATGTGCGATATGAATGCCGAACACTTCTATATGAATGCAAATGATAGGGAAATTGCCGGTTAAAAGATGCAGTATTTTCGACTCATCAAATTCCCCCAAACTTATTTTCGATCGTCTCGAGCGAACTTTTTATTAAAAAGTAGGAGAAAATAAAGAAAGAGAAAAACTAACTAGCACACTTTCGTAGGTAGCACGATTGCACTGAGCACGTGCAACAAGCCTTCAAACCTCTAGGTGTCCCTAGTAGGAGGAGTGTTGTCTCCTGAGGGTTTTCAGCGGATTGCACCTACAAAATCCAATAATAAAAGGAAGATCATGAATATTACATTTAAAGAAAAGAATTGTAAAAGAAAAGCTTAGAAAATTAGGGTTTCCAACTAAGCTAGCTTTTCGGTTGTCATGAGCCTTATCTTAATGGTCATGAAAAGATGTCGGAAATCACGTCCTCCCTCAATAAAACATCGTCTTATTTTTCATTCCTATCTTTCTTCCAAACATCGATCATATAACCTTGCGTGTGTGTAAAGACATCCCTACACCAGGAGAATTCAATTCAAGCTATTATAATGTTGCCCATCAGCCTCAGTACTTTTTAATTAATGAATATTTAGATGAGATTGCTCACACACTTTCATGCGACCGTTAATACTTCTTGAGATACTAACCGACCGATTACTCCTGTGCTTGCTTACTTGGTGTATTTTCCTCGTCTTGCACCACCTCAGGCATAGCAGTGACTCTCAGACCAGTTAGCCTTAGGGCACTAGGTGAAGAGGCACCCTCGCTATATATTTTTTTTATTGCCCTCGGTGATAACAAAATCAGCGTCCATTTTTCTCACCACTTTATATTTTCTTCATTTCAAATTTTTTTTTATTTCCTTCATGCTTTTGGCTTTAAGACAAGAGCATTTCAAGGTATCCTCTACTATCCCAGGCTTTAAGACGTATTTAAGTGTAAATAGCAGGGTATCAACGTTCAACATGTTTGGCTGCCAGAATAAAAATTATTTTTCAGACTTATTTTTATCCTCAGATTAGTGACGTCCTTCATCTTACTAACCCTTGGGACAACGGCTCATAACTACTTATTACTAGTTCGTATAAGAAAACTTCTAATTTTTTTGGTTTTCTTAAATTTTTCTAATCTCATAGATGTAATTTTTCACTATCTAATCTTTCATTATCTTATTTATGTACAAAAAATGTTTAAATGTTTTTATATTTTGAAAATTTTAAATTTATATGGATTTTGAAAATTTTTAAATTTTTATAAGTTTTTAAAGAAATGTTTTGTGCTTGTGCAAATGATATGCAAATGAGGCAAAAATAAGCACAAACCTCCCCCAAACTTGTTTTCAACAGTGTCCTCACTGTTGTCAACAACTATATCTACAAAACCTGTAAGTCTGGGAGGAATTATTAGTGGGGGCAACATATATAAGTGAAGAACCTCCCCCCCCACTACTACAAATAAGGGTTGCCCCTACGGATTTATCGGTAGGGGCAACCCACTGCCCCTACGGATATATCCGTAGGGGCGAAAAAACACCACGTATGTGCAAAGGCCGCAGGTGCAAGTTGAAGCCCTGAACTTGCCCCTACGGGTAAAATCTTGCCCCTACGGAGTTCTGTGTAGGGCCAGTTTTACCTACGGAGTAGGCCGTAGGGTAAAAAAAGTTATATTATTTACGGTTTTTTTAAATATATTAACTGTATCTACGGATATAGCAGTAGGGCCACGTACTATCCCCTACGGATACCCACGTAGGTACTTATCCGTAGGGGCAAAATATCAGAAATCCTGATATGTTGCCCCTACGGATAAGTCCGTAGGGGTGAAGCAATGACCCCTACAGATATGTCCGTAGGGACACTCCCAACCCCGTGGTACTGAGATCAGGGGGGAAATATCGGTTACTGCAGATATTTTGCCCCTACGGATATAGCCGTAGGGGCAACAGGTGTACCTACGGATTAATCCGTAGGTACAAAATATCTGTATTTTTTTTTAAATGGGCTGCCTGATTTTTTCCCGCCCTGTGCACAATAATATATATATCAATCAAATATAAAATTAATCATCACGCAACATATATCGCAGTATTCATAATCACATCTCACGCATATAATATACAAAAGAAACTCAAAATCTGAATATGATATAAATATAAACCAATATCAATATCGTTTCAAAATGTAGTAGAATGTGTATGATATAAATAAATACATGTTTCAAAAAATAAGAACCAAAAAGCTATCCTAGCTCGGTCCAGCTCCACCTCTGAATAACGATAGAATAACGCGCGCCTGCTCCTCGGTCAATAAACTCTGCAATTCGGAGCGAGCGGGAGTCTGAGCGGCCTGTGGAGCTGGCGATGTGGTCTGCGCAGCCGCCGTCGAGGTAGTCGCTTGCGGAGCCGCGGCTGTGGGAGTCTGAGCGGGCGTTGGAGCTATAGGAGCTGTCTGCGGAACCGCAGCCGATGTAGTGGCTTGCGGAGCCGCAGCCGAAAGAGATGCATGTGGAGGCTCGGTCGATGTACCCTGTCGCGTCTGGACCTAACGTGTGTAAGAATCGTGTAAGAACTGTGTATTATTCGAATTCGTATCCTTATTAAGTTATTTCGAAACCCCGTTTGGATATCTAGTTTGGAAAACCGTTGTTTATTTTAATTACATATGTATGTATGATTAATCAAACTTAAGTCTAAAACCAAATAAGCTCAAGCTACGTACTAATTATGGATATGTTGATATCTATATAATATGACATGATATTTTACTATAAAGTAGTATACATACCAGCATCTCCTTCAACTCCTGAACGGTGGCCCTCAAGCTCTCCAGTTCCTGATGGACACGTCGGTCACTGGAGACGCAGGAAGTAACCGTCGGGTGGAGTCCAACCTTATATGGGCCCTGCTAGGGCCCAGTCCCCGGCCTCTCTCCCAACCTCCGTGGTGCCCTCCGTGTGCGGCGTCCAGAACTGGGGTCAGCAGCCTCGGATCGCTCTGTCCGGTAAAATCGATCCCCGAGACCTCGGCCTGCTCAACCACCCGCTCCTACACCGACATTAAGCAGTAAAGTATAAGTATAAAATTTAAACTTGAACCTTCCAAAACTAAAATTTCAAATTTGGGTAGAAAAAATATTAACACTTACGCAATACTCCTGGGTAGCGACGTCGGGATATCGAAGCTCGCCCGTGGCAGGATCTGTCGAGGTGCTGTGGACGGCAAGATATGCAGATAGCACGCTCGGTGTACCACCTGACGCCACGGTCCGAGATGTCTGCAATATTAGAAAGTAACTCTTAATATTAGAAATATTAGAAAATAACTCTTAATATTGCAGAATATCACAAAGGTCGGTCTATTGTAATTTACCGATAACTCCATGGCTCGAGTAATGTTCCTCGAGCTACCTGTGTAAGTAGGGCGACCCCTCTTCGCCGACTTCCTGTTCTCTGTATTCTGAGCGGACTGTTTCTGCACAACGCATTAACATTTAGTTTTCTAATTAAGGAACACAAAAAATAAATTATATCCTAAACAATGAATTACATTTAAAATACATACCTGTTTGTGCTGGGAGTCAAAATATTCGCACAATAGAGGCCATGTCTCTACGTCGACTCTCACAAACGCCGGAGTAGATAGGAGGGCCGCTCTCTCTGCCTCGGGGGTCGCCATCCACAGAGAGTAGCAGTCGACCTTCAGCTCATTCCTGTTGTATCGGACCTTGGCCTGCATGTTCTTCATCAGGCCATTGTACAGAGCATGAGGGTCGAGCACCCTCGCCGGATGATCAGGGTCGGCTACAGGCTGAAAATCGTAATCCAACTGAAAATACAAAAAAAAACATTGTTATTAGATTGCAAGTGTTAATAATAAATATGATAAGCGGATATATCAACTGAAAATATATATTAATACGTACCCGAGCCTGATCAAAGAAGATGGCGAATGAGCGCTGGTGCGGCTCGCCCCACTCAACGTGAAGTGGATAGTTCTTCACGAGCCGGCTCTCATCGCCCATATACCGGCCGAACCTCTCGGCATGAGGACCGGTATAGCGATAGTCAAGGGTAAAAAAAGGGGGAATGCTGCCTCCCCCTAGCTCTGTCAGGCCTCAGCCTATGGGACAGATTCGGGCCTCGAGTCCCCCTTTGGGGATGGAGAGGCCCTGCGCCTGCACGAAATATCAAGACAATTAATATTAAGACAAAGTTGTATTAAGAAATCAAGGTTAAACGAAAATTCAAGTGTGATATATACCTCCGGTGACTATCGCACGAGCCTGGGCCCGGGCAGCCGCACGAGCGGGACGATAGTTCCTCTGGTGAGGAACAACCGGGGTCCCAGATGCTGACGCATCCCCTCCAACTAGAAAATAAATATCGACGCTAAATTTCCTTTAAGTTCATATTTATTCTATAGAGCATATGTAAAATGAATAAATATTTTAAATTTATTCATACTAACCTGCAGACGATGCGGAGGGTATGGAAGCGGCAGGAGTGGCCCCTGCGGAAGATGTGGACAGACAACCTATAATTAGACAATTAAAAATAGATTATATAAGTAATTGCAAAAAGAATGTGTAGATCAATAATATAACGTTCTAAATTAATATGCATGCACTATATGATATATAAACATACCCGCAGGTGCGGTGGTGTCACCACCTACAGCTAGACAATAATAAAAATTGCTATGTAAGAGCAAAAGGAATGTGTGTATTTATGATATAGCATTCTAAATCAATATACATGCACTATATGATATATAAACATACCTGGAGGAGCGGGAGTGGCCTCTGTCCCAGATGTGGACGCATCACCAACAACTAGACAATCAATCATTGACAATATAAGTAATTTTGACATAAACAGGTATGAATATCTGTAATATTACATTCAAAATGGATATGCATGCAGTATACCTGGAGATGTGGCAAAATCCACACGGAAGGAGTCATCCGAAGGGGTCTCCGATCTGGGTGCAAGACCGGCCCTCTGAAGCTCCCTACGGAGCTCTCCGGACGGCAGAACCGCTCTACCTCTGCCTATGCCGCGGCTGGAGCTCCTGCCGCCCCTCGCTGCTCCCGACATCGTCATCAAATCTAGATAAACGGTTCGTGGACGCATTAGACAATCATTAAAAGTATTGACTATATATGTATAGAGCGTAAAATGTGAAGTAATAATATAACATTACTGATAACCTTTTTCGTTTCGTGGGTGCATTATACATATCTACTTAGATTTCATCGTCGATGTTATTTCTAACCCACGTAACTTCATGATCGGTCGAAGACAACCCGTCCTTCGAAACAGACGGTCGGAGCACTTTAAGCCTTCTTTCTTCTTCGTCCTCATCGCTGTCCTCGAATTCTGGGACATTGTAGACATCTCTGGGTTTCAATCGGCATACAACACTCCATCCCGGATGCTTCAAACACTGTGAGTAGTATACTTGGAACGCTTGGTTCGGAAAGATAAACGGATCGTCCTGACGGTAAAATCGAAGTGTGTTCATACTGGTCAATCCATATTCATCTTTCCAAGTCCCAAGATTGCTTCTCCACCTGTCCGTATCAGTTCGCGGATCGTACCAAGTACACTGGAATATATAAAAGGGTACTGATCGTCCGAGATAGTGGATGCCGAGTATACAATTTAAGTACACATAGTAAATCACACCGTCCGATCCTACCGTCGCAATCCCACTATTCTGAGTGGTTCTAGATGTTTCTATGTCCTTAACTTCGAATTTGTATCCAAGGACACCAAATCCTTTGTAATATGCAACCTCCATACTAGGAAATTGAGCTAAACATCTTGAATCACTCTCAAATGATGCAGACAAGTTCGGATCGTGGATCTAACAAAACAAATTTTACGACAAATACATAACGATACAAGTTTAGATTAAAACTGATAGCAATAAAATGTTATTCGAATAACTTACATGATCTGTGGCCCAATCACAAAAATTATCCTGATGGTATTTTTCCAAATGTTCTTCGTTCCAATCAGGATGCCCCTCACGTACCTCGTTAAAATGAATTCTTTTTTCGACAAATAATTATGACATTAATATTATATTATTTCATACACACACAAACACAGATATAACAATTAATCCAAAAAAACTTACTCTCTAATTTGTTCAAGACATGCGCAATTAAGCAAGATAAACCGGTATATCTTGTTGATAAACATAGTGTCTACCCTCTTATACTCGGCTTTACCATATGGCCCGTCTTGAATTCTTCGTGGTCGGTTAAGCCTTGTCTCAATGTTCTCGTCCAGATAGCGGGAACAAAATGTGGTTGCTTCATCAAGAAGATAACCTTGCATGATAGAACCCTCTGGTCGATTTTTATTGTGTATATACTTCTTAAGAGTGTAGAGGTACCTAATGAGAATATGTTGAATAAATAAATACGGGCATACAGGACAACAATAAATTTATAAATTGCGCGAAACGAAAAATTACACGTACCTCTCGACGGGATACATCCATCGATATTGTACCAGTCCGGCTAACTTCACCTCAGTTGCAAGATGAACTGTCAAGTGTATTATGATATTGAAGAATGACGGTGGGAAAATATGCTCGAACTTGCAAAGTATCAACACAATAGAATTTTCTAGTTTTTCCAGCGTCGCAACCTCCAGTGTTTTAGCACACAACTCCCTGAAAAAACAATATAGGTCATTGATTACTAGACCAACCGAGTCGGGGAGAGAAGTCCTGAGGGCTAATGGAAGAAGGTGCTCCACGATAACATGGTGATCATGACTTTTCAGCCCATCGATCTTGCCCTTCACAATTTTTATTTTCTTGCTGAATGATCCTGAGAAACCTGTGGGGACTTTCAAATCATGCAACAGCTGCATGAATCTTTTCTTCTCCGGTTGTGACATATGATAAGCGGCATTGGGAAGTACAAACTTGCCCGGTTTACCCGCTACCGGTCTAGGATGCAATTCACTTCTTATTCCCCACTCTTGTAGATCCATCCGAGTATTCATGTTGTCTTTCGATTTCCCGTCTTTATAAAGAAGTAAGTTAAGTATGTGCTCTGATACTCCCTTCTCTATATGCATGACGTCCAGACAATGACGCATTGAATTTGTAGACCAGTACGGAAGCTCGAAGAAAATGCTTAACTTGTTCCAATATTGTGGTTTGACCTGTTTCGTCGGATCCATCCCGAAGGTCACGTTATTGTAACCATCCCATTTAGAAGTCACGTCCTCTCCGGACAATGTGGAAGGAGGTCCAAGAAGCTCCTGATGACTATCAAAGTGAACCGTGTCTAACCTATAGGGGTGATCTGGAGGCAGGAAACGTCGATGGCCGCAATAACAAACCTTCCTGGTAAAATTCAAGAATTTTGATGTTGTGTGTTCATGGCAATGAGGACATGCTTTGTGACCATGTACGGACCAACCTGATAGCATTCCATACGCAGAAAAGTCATTAATTGTCCACATTAAAGCCGCACGCAGTATGAAGATTGTATTTGTGTTTGAATCATATGTCTCTACACCATCAATGAACAAAGATTTCAACTCCTCGATCAGAGGTCGGAGATAGACGTCGATATTGTTCCCCGGTGAGTTTGGTCCGTCGATAAGAAGAGGCATCATACAGTATGATTGGTCCATAGCCAACCAAGGCGACAGATTATAAATTATCATTACAACGGGCTATGTGCTGTGACTTCCAGCCATATAGTTGAATGGGCAGAAGCCATCAGTAGCCAGTCCGAGCCGAACATTGCGAGGATCGCTACTGAATATTGCGTGCCTCCTATCGAAACCCTTCCATGCCGGTGAATCTCTTGGATGGCTCATTTTTCCATCTTCGCTTGAAGGAGCACGGTGATGCCAAATCATTGCCTCGGCTGTTTTCTTGCACCTGGATAGCCTCTGTAGGTTCTGTGTTATGGGAAAGTATCGTGCTATCTTCATAGGTGTATCTGGCTTCTTATCAGAATCTTTCGGCTTATACCTGGCCTCTCCGCATGTTGGACACTCTTTTAAATCTGAATTCTCTTTCCGGTACAACCCGCAATTTTTAGGACATGCTTGAATCTTCTCGCACTTTAGACCCAAATCAGAAATCATCTTCTGGGCTTCGTACCAGCTGTCGGGCACATTATTTCCCGGAGGCATAGAATCTTTCAAGAACGAAAGAAGTATTGTGAATGACTTGTTGCTCCATCCATTTAGGCACTTAATCTAAAAAAGTTGGACGAACCATGACAGGGTGGAATACTTCGCATTCTCATAAATTGGTTTCCTAACATTATTCATGAAATTTTCATATTTATCCGCACGCGGTCCTTGACCGGAAGGAATGTCATCTTCGGTACGAATAGATTCACCTAGGGCAGCCTCTACCATATCCTCCATTTCTTCTGATGGAAATAAATTTCCGTCTCCTGCCGCATTACCGAATTCTTCTTCTTCTCCTGCCGCATTATCGTGTTCTCCTTCTTCTTCTGCCGCAGTACTACATTCTTCTCCTTCCCCGTGATATTTCCAAGTTGTATAAAGTCTAGTAAACCCATGTTTTACAATATGAAGCTCTGCCAATTCTACCTTCTGCCAGTACTTATTGCCACATCTTTCGCACGGACAGAGAATCTTCTCTATTATGATCTTATTATGTGCGCGTGCAAATTCAAGGAAAGCAGCAACTCCTGCGACAAACTTAGGTTGCATACGTTGTTTCCAATCCACATACATCCAGTCCTTAACTATGACGTACTCATGGGCCATGTTAGACTGTATAACATATAAATTGTAGGTTATGCTGACTATATTGAGAAATATAAGAACGGGATAGTTACCGACAAAGGAGAAAATCCGTGTATATGCTTTGTGTGTGCGTTTTTCGTTGAAAAGAATAAATTATCGCATGTATGTTAACCGATAAACGGGGACTAAGTGGCGCTTTTAGTTTCATATATGAGTATCGATGGGAATATGAAGGTTTCATATTATCATATATTGGTTTTAACCCGAACATCTCGAATCGCTCTCTAATTATGCGTTTGTTGTGTATTCTTGTTGTATGTGTGTTCCGGCTGTCGGGGGTAGGCTTCTATCCTGTTAAGAATGTATAGAGCGAACGCCCATCACTTGTGCTTTCAACCGTTTCGAGTAAATTTTGGCAGCACCTCCCCGCTGTTCTCCGAGTACACTTTAATAGAATAGATAATCATTTCAAAGCTGTGAAACAACGTTGAAATGAACATCTAATCTATCTTTGTACACGGAGAACCAGCGGAAAGGTACCGACGAAATATCTCGAAACGGATGAAAACACAAGTGAATGAAGGCGTTTGCTTTATACATTCTTAACTTGTCCACACGGGACAAATCTATGGGTTACCATACGATTGAATTTTCTCGTCGCGTAGACTATACGACGGTTGTTAGTATCGAGCTATACTGTCCGATATTTAACAACCTTCGTATAGTTCTAGGTCACGACGAGTATCGCACGTATGTTAACCGATAGACGGGGACTAAGTGGCGCTTTTAGTTTCATATATGAGTATCGATGAGAATATGAAGGTTTCATATTATCATATATTGGTTTTAACCCGAACATCTCGAATCGCTCTCTAATTATGCGTTTGTTGTGTATTCTTGTTGTATGTATGTGTTCCGGCTGTCGGGGGTAGGCTTCTATCCCATTAAGAGTGTATAGAGCGAACGCCCATCACTTGTGCTTTCAACCGTTTCGAGTAAATTTCGGCAGCATCTCCCCGCTGTTCTCCGAGTATACTGTAATCGAATAGATAATCATTTTAAAGTTGTGAAACAACGTTGAAATGAATATCTAATCTATCTTTGTACACGGAGAACCAGCGGAAAGGTACCGACGAAATATCTAGAAACGGATGAAAACACAACTGAATGAAGGCGTTTGCTTTATACATTCTTAACTTGTCCACACGGGACAAATCTATGGGTTTCCATACGATTGAATTTTCTCGTCGCGTAGACTATACGACGGTTGTTAGTATCGAGCTATACTGTCCGATATTTAACAACTTTCGTATAGTTCTAAGTCACAACGAGCATCGCACGTATGTTAACCGATAGACGAGGACTAAGTGGCGCTTTTAGTTTCATATATGAGTATCGATGGGAATATGAAGGTTTCATATTATCATCGAGTATCATATATTGGTTTTAACCTGAATATCTCGAATCGCTCTCTAATTATGCATTTGTTGTGCATTCGTGTTGTATGTGTAACATGATTTTAATCTATTGAGATCAAGATTGATAGAACTGATCATCCTACATTGCAATAGCATTCATCAACCAAAAACTATTATTGCAATGGCATTCATCTATAACAATCAACAATTAAAACTACAAATATAGGATACTGATATCATAAAGCGTTATACGCAACATATGAATTCACATGACTGAAACATGCATCAAAATATTGAAATAGGGGGGCAGAAAAAAACCCTATTTGATTATCAAATGCATGGGTTTGTATGATTTATATGTATGTATTTGAGTGCTGCAATTCCGAAATTTTCTTTAACTTGTACGTTGCTTTATGTTGTTAATTTGATCATTTTTAAAATTGTAATTGGTTCTACACATAATTATTTCGTTATTGTAACAGAAAATTTTGTTTCTTTCGACATGAAACAGATACGATACACGATAGGATAAATAAAAAAATGAAACACAAACCGTATCAAGATTTAACAACTTTGATTATGTCATATACGCGGGCCGATATTTTCATATTAGCCAATAGGCAAAAATAGATTGCGGTCTGGATATGGCATATTGGCAGATGTTACCTATATGCATACATGCATGTTGTCTCCCCATTTTTTCATAAATTAAACCAACTTTTCTATGCATGCTAGTAATTACTGGATACATTCAGCTTAAATGCATAGAGCTAGCCGTAATTTCCTCTACGGTAAACTTTCATCAATGCAACACTTTGGTTCGCCTAACTAGATCGCCATTCACGAACACAATCTATTTATATGGCATGATTTTATACACTTAATTTTACCACAATTAATGAAAATGAATCATTCATGATCGTATATACATCGATCCCCAACCCCAACCTAACACTAGCCCCAGCCCCAGCCCCAGCCCAGCCTCGCCCTAAGCTAACCCTAACCCCAGCCCCAGCTAAACCCCAACCCCAACCAAACCCTAGCACCAGCCCCAGCCCAGCCCCAGCCCAGCCCCGCCCCAACATAACCCTAACCCCAGCCCCAGCTAAACCCCAACCCCAACCCTAAGCCAAACCCTAACCCCAGCCCCAGCCCCAGCCGCAGCCGAACCCCAACCCTAACCCTAACCCTAACCCTAACCCTAACCCCAACCCCAACCCCGACCGCAACCCCTGCCGAACCCCAACTCCAACCGCAACCCCAGACCCAGCCATGAACCCTAGCCCTAAATAATAAAAAATTTCTTTAAATTAGTTGAAGATTTACTAACCTGAACGGCGGTGGCGACGACCTGAACGGCGGTGGCGACGACGAGAACGGTGGTGGCGACGAGAACGGCGTGTTAGTTATATGTATGCCCTAGAGGCCATTACTGTACATAGGATGTATATTGTAGTGGATGCTGGGACATATATAGGTATAACTTTCTTGCTCGACATGATAGTATGCTATCTGGTTGCTCTTTATCTTAACATGTATACTTTCAGTCTCTCTGTTACATGTTGATAAAGCCCTTAGGATGTGTACTCGACTTCTAGGACTATGATGTAGATCATACTAGTGGGGCCTGGGTAGTCCATGAGTACATCCTTCAATGTTCCTAGTCGTGGGAATATCGAGACGGGGCATCGATATTCCAGTGTAGACTAGCGTATATCTTGTCGACCCATGTGATGGGCGATGGATGATCGCATATCCATTGGTGTTTGACATCAGAGATGGTATGTGGGTGCTCAGTGGGGACTGGGTACACTGAACGGACTCGCCGAGAACTCCCAGATGGTATTATACCTCACGTCAGATGGCAGTTCTCTGGTGACACTGGTACAGCTTAGTCTGTTGACCCGAGATCGTCATAGAGTCTTGTGTGTCTCCCACTGTGCTTTGATTTCCACACTACCACGGCTCTACTGAGTCGTGCAAACAGGTGGTTTTTGGGCACATTCCCGATTCACATGGAGGCAATGAGCGATAGGAGGGGATCGTCTCTCCCGGTATTGGGGGTTGATGTTGCGCTATGCTCGACTGGCCATAACTGGAAATCCCTGGCCAGGGTTGCAGTGATTTACTGGTAAGAGTTATCAGTAGTTTCACGCTTGTTATGGACCTTATATCGGCATGACTTATCAAGCTACTGGGGTCTGACGTTTACCACCCCTAAGCGAGATATGCGACATATCAGACGAACAGACCGGACTGTACGGTGAGTGTTACTGGTTGGATTCACAGGAGAGTGAGCGGGCTTGCTCGTTGATCTTCTGATCGCTCAATACCTTCTTGACCGTTACGTTTAGCAGACCGCTTGCGGCTTGTGGGTATTTGATATGATCATCACCTGCTGCCGGCGTATTGATGAGTCTTTAGAGTGCTACACAGAGGTTTCCTGGCTCAAGTGAAACGAAATAGGAGCGCATATAAGATATGTGCGAGACCGAGAATAATACCAGTATGTGATACTATATTCTATTCTCGCGATTTGTATCATTAGTCGGTTATATGTGATATAACCGGGTTACCGAATCAAATGTTGATTCGATACATTGATACACTTGATATTAGTCGGTTATATGCAGTATGACCGGATCATTAAATCAAGTGTTGATTTAATGATTTAATGTATAATTATATATTTGATATATTACTTTACATTAACTAGTATTGGTTCGCTTAAGATTATTTTCTCACTTGATTGTGCACATTGTATATATGACATATGTTTGTGCACTAGTTTGTATTATGTTTGATGATACATGCAAACTTGGGTGTGTGTTTACTTTAAACCATGTTTAGTTAATGGTTAGGGTTTCCATTACCTTATTTATTTATTTACTTATTTATTTTGGCAAGAATAAAATGGTGGCTAACTTTGTTTCATTCTTGAAACTTCATGAAGCTTTGAAAGCTTTGACCATTTTTGTTTCTTTCCTTAACCTAACCATTTAACTAAACCCTGGTTTATTCTCTACATGAGTTACACTCACCCATGGTTGCAAAATGATAAGGTTTCACTTGAGTTTCTATTTTAGACAATTCTTTTTCTTTTGCTTCTTCTTCATCTTCTTCATGAAGAAAAAAAACTATTCTAGAAATTTTCAAGTGATGAATCCAAGTGAGAAATCCAAATCCAAAGTGAACCCACTTCCTATTTCTTTATCCTCTACCACTTGCCATGTTGTATAGGGTGTTTTCTTCACAAGGTTGATGACCAAATGAAGATGGAGCTTGATCTTGAGTTGCCTCGACGTAGATCATCTTCGGCATCGAAGTCGACGACCTAGCCCGATCATTTCTTCGACGAAACCATCGCTAGAGTCCGGGATCCGATGATCGCAGCGGAGGGACGTCATCACGGAGCTAAGGAAGTGGAGGACCGGATCTACAAAGGTTGTAGCCCCTTTCACCTTTTAGTTAAGTTGTTAACTTGCTTGCGTGTTTCGCCTTTACCTCTAGTTAACGATCTAGCATTAGGGTTCTTTGGCACATAGAAAATTTTTATTTTGGCATGTTTGATCTGTTGTGGAACCTCATTGGTGTGCTTAGGAACCCTACAGTGGTATCAGAGACTAGCTAGAGCCTTAGGCGATGTGTAGACGAAGTTAGAAACCCGATCGAACCCGAAACCCTAATCCAAAACCCTTCTTTGTACATTTTTTCAAATCGTGGAATTTTGTGAATTAAAAATATGCAGAAAAATCAGCAGGGTTTTCTTGGATTTACTATGCAAAACGAGCTTCTAAATCGATCAAGTCGCCGCAGAACCGCGGCACGAGCATGGCTCGTGCGGAGGTTCCGCGGCTGTACGGTCGCCTCTTTCATCGAATTTTGCACAGTAATTCCTATCTGTTAGTGCTGTATTTTCTGGGAATTTTTAACTTCTACTCAAGAGTTGAGCATTCTGGGTTGTATTGGGAGTTCGTAGATTCGATCGGATTGTCAAACTTTGTCCATGTGTTTTCCGGGTAATTTTAGAATATGTTAAAAAGTTCGACCGGATATAAATACCCACTTTTTCCTCCTGTCGGGAAATTTCCAAATGTTGGATTTTTCCGTGGTTTAAAGACGTTCTAAGTTGTGCAAGTAACGCGATGGTCTCTCTAGAAGACAACAAACCTTAACTCGATTATGTGACCGTCTTGAACTGCCCTTTGAACCTTAGGGTTTGGGGTAGTACGGCGTGCCACATGTGAGGCGTTGGCTTGACCCTTCTACGGCTGGACCGTTGGTACTGAGGCATGAAGTGAATGTTTTTAAACTTATTTCATGTGTTGAGCTGTTTCGGGAAAACTTGGGTGTTTGATTGTTCGATCGGAAAGTTTAACATTTTCTATTTTATCTGGAATGTGATACAATATTTGGAATCCACATGTAGTTATGAGATAACTGATTTGAATGTTATAAACATAGCAGTTTAGTCTCACTTGATCGGTTGCCACGGAATTTTGATGTGATCAAAAGTCCGTCGCAATCTCGTAGCGTACGCGGATACTCGCCGGGTAAACTTAATAGACAGCCTCACCCCATATCCCCGACCAAGTGACTGTAGGAGAACCCCGTCGCCGAAAGCATCCGTTCGGGTGCTCGCGGCAGCGGTGTTCCGCCTTGGTGCACTTCGTCGACGGTATTAGGGATGCGGCCGTCTACTGAAGTTTGCGACGAGCATTCGATCAGGATGTCGGGAATCTTGTTGAATTGCCCGACTTGGTATTGAAAAGTGTTTTCGATTTTGAGACTGAAATGCGGGGTTTATAATTGTTTGGCATGCGATGTCTAAGGAATTCATTTGGTTAAGCATGCGATGTCTAAAGAGTTTGCAGATTCCAACTGTTGTAGTTTTACACTTTCTTTTCTGCGATCGTAAGTGTAATATGTGATATCGCCGGTTTCGTTGCTATATGTCAATGACAATTGGGATGGGCATATTTACTTACGTTGATGACATGTGATGTTATGTGTTGCTGGATATGTTATATTGGATCGTCGTGTTTGAATAGCCGAGGGTTTTTTATGTGAGATGAGTGTTTTTCATTTTCATTCATATAAAAAAAAACTTGTATGTAATATTCTTTTATTGGGGCACTTCCAAGTTGCGGATGATGTCACCATTTGTATATTATTTACTTTTCCGTATTAGGATAGACCCAAGGAGGGGAGCACAAGTAACCGGGTTATAGGGTCCAGTGGGAGACCATCTCGAGGAGTCGAGTCCGGGTCTCCTAACCCTAGAATTGGTAGGGTTGCTTGCCGCTCTCGTAGGGGTCTAGAGGTGTGGGATTGGCTATTCATCACGACCGTGGAATCCGTGTTTTATACTGGCTCGTATTAAAAACACGGACGTCCTAGTATATCCAATATTTCATATGATATTTTTCTGCTGCGTTATCTGTGATGTGATCATTTGATATGTTCAGATAGATATTATATATAGTATATATGATATATTATATAGACGTTGCTTATGTTTTACACCCACGCTAGCCCTGCCCCGCTCTGCCGTTAGTTACCTAACCTAACGGTGCAGACGGAACATCGAGGCGAATGCGGATGGCATAAGCGTACGTTATATTTATCTGTGATGTTTAGGTGGACTTAAATGATGGGACATTCATTAATGAGATTAATGAAAGAAAATAAACCTAAAAGATGTTGTGGAATCGAATTTCAAAATAAAACAGGTAGCTACAGTTCTTGCTTTCCATCGCGGTGTTCCTTGTAGAACATCCTGCACTTTATTCGATAAGGAAAGGACCGAGATCCCTTCACCGGGAGTGACATCTTTAGCAATAACTGGCAGATGCTACAACCCTCGGTTTGTCTTTTGATTACTTCTATAGTTTCTGCTTTGCACAGCGGTATATATGATATATCATGCACCTTATTCGATGAGGAAAAAGCCGACGATCCCTTCACCGGGAGTGACCCCTTTAGCAAAACTAGAAAAGCTTCAAAAACACTCCATTTAAAAAAACATTTGATTCCACAACGAGATCAAGTTCAAAGCGTTAAAGGTTTTATTAAAAACCATCCGCAACCCTCTATCATTTTAGGAAGTAGACTACTTAGTATTCGTGTTGTGTTTGTTGACCATAGTCAAGGCACAGTGTATGGTAGCTAAGTGATGTCTTCCTACACCGCATATGATGCGATTAGTTAGGACAGTCGTCTGACTTTGTTGACATTAGTTAAGGGTCATGTGGGTGGGTCTAATTAATCACGAAATGACAGGTAGAACTTGACCAGTGCTTATGATTTGTTGACCATAGTTAAGGTCATAGGTGCTAGGGGTAAAAACCTTTATCGGGAATTTCAAGTGTTGAAATTTGCAATGAGATTGCATACCTTCTATATGATAGTTGGATCCCGATACCCACTACGAGTAATTGTTACTCCTGGGAGAGTTTTGCAATTAGCCGATCAAGTAGGTGTCTAGAAAGGTGTCAACGGGGTTACGCCCCTGGGAAAACGAGATTTACTGTAATTAGGTCCATGCGAAAGCACGGTGAACCTCCCTCAAAGTACCGACACTGGCCTGGCTGAAAGATTGGCGAATTTGTAGAGTGTAATTAATCCCGGCTAGTCTTTTCTTTTAGGGTTTGAAGAAAGATTCGATAAAATAGTGGGAGCCATCCTGATTAGATAAAATATATAACCAATCTAATCTTGCAAGAGCGCACGCAGAGTGTTTTCTTCTCTCTCTCTCTAGGTAGCGACCATATCACGCCTTAATCAAGATAATAATATGGATGTATTGACCGAACCCGCTTGTTATACTGAGCTGAGGAACGTTGGACCCGCTCCAACATATAATTGTTATAAGACCGAGCAGGAAATAGGGGAATACCAAGATTCCCATGCCGCCCAAACGAAGAAAGTGCATATGATGCATCTTCTTCGGGTGTGTTCGTTACACAGAACTGTTTCTCAGTATCCTCTGCATCCTGGGTATTTGATACCGGATCAGGATCCCAGATATGTAATTGTTAGTTATATGTATGCCCTAGAGGCCATTACTATACATAGGATGTATATTGTAGTGGATGCTTGGACATATATAGGGAGGACTTTCTTGCTCGACATGATAGTATGCTATCTGGTTGATCTTTACCTTAACATGTACACTGATTGTCTCTCTATTACATATTGGTAAAGCCCTTAGGATATGTACTTGACTACCTGGACTATGATGTGGATCATACTAGTGGGGACATGGTAGTCTATAAGTACATCCTTCAAAGTCCCTAGTCGTGGGTATATCGAGACGGGGCATCGATATACCAGAGTAGACTAGCGTATACCTTCTCGACCCATACAGATGGGCGATGGATGATCCCATATCCATTGGTGTTTGACATCAGAGATGATATACGGGTGCTCAGTGGAGACTGGGTACACTGGACGAACTCGCCTAGAACTCCCAGATGGTATTATACCTTACGTCAGATGGCAGTTCTCTGGTGACACTGGTACAGAGTAGTCTGTTGACCCGAGATCGTCATAGAGTCTTGTGTGGTTCCCACTGTGCTTTGATTTCCACCTTACCATGTCCAAGAGGGCATGCAAAACGGTGGTTTTTGGGTACAGTCCCGAATCACATGGAGGCAATGAGCGATAGGAGAGGATTCGTCTCTCCCGGTATAGGGAGTTGATGTTGCGCTGTGTTCGATTGGGTATAACCGGAAATCCCTGGCCAGGGTTGCTGAGATTTACTGGTAAGTGTTACCTGTAGTTTCTCGAACTGTTATAGACCTCATATCGACACGACTTATCGAGCTATTGGGGTCTGACGTTTACCACCCCTAGGCGAGATATGCGACATATCAGACGACGAGACCGGACTGTACGGTAAGTGTTACTGGTTGGATTCACAGGAGTGTGAGCGGGCTTGCTCGTCGATCTTCTGATCGCTCAATTCCCGGGTGGCCGTTACGTTTAGCAGACCGCTAGCGGCTTGTGGGTGTTTTATATGATCATCACCTGCTGCCGGCGTATTGACGAGTCTTTAGAGTCCTACACAGAGGTTTCCTGGCTCAAGCGAAACGAAATAGGAGCGCATATGAGATATGTGCGGGACCGAGAATAATGCGTGTATGTGATACCGTATTTCATTCTCGCGATGAATGTATCGAATGGTTGTATGCGATATAACCTAGTTATCGAATCATGGATTGATTCGATAAGTCGATACATTGGATATTAGTCGGTTATATGCGATATGACCGGATCATTAAATCAAGCGTTGATTTAATGATTTAATGCATAATTATATATTTGATATATTACTTTGCATTAACTAGTATTGGTTCACTTTAAATGGATTTTCTCACTTGGATTGTGCAAGTTGTATATGCGATATACTTTTGTGCACATGATTGTATCATGTTTGATGATACATGCTCACTTGTGTTTATGTAAAGATTAAACCATGGTTATTTAAATGGTTAGGGTTTTGATTATCTTAACTATTTATTTAGGTTATTTCCTTTTAAGGCATGAAAAGAGAAAATGGTTGCATTCATTCATGAAGCTTATTGAAGCTTCATGAAGCTTTGACCAAGTGATCATTCTTTGTCTTCATACCTAACCTAACCATTCACATAACCTTAGTTTAGTCTCTACACTTGACCATGGTTATTATTATGATAAGTGTTCTTTTTCATTTCCTTTTAATTAACTTATCATAATATTCTTTTCATCTTCTTCTTCTTCTTCACATGAAGAAGCTTGCTACCAACAATGGCAAAGTGAGAAAAAGAGTGAGAAATCCAATTCTAAAGTGAACCCACCTCCTATTTCTTCATCCTCTACTTCTTGCCAAGAAGTATAGGGTGTTTTCTTCACAAGTTTCATGACTTGGTGAAGTGCGAGCTTGATCTTGTGATGCCTCAACGTAGATCATCTTCGGCATCGTAGTCGATGACCTAGCCCGCCCATTTCTCCGATGAAGCCGACGCTTGAGCCCGGGATTTGATTTGGACAGCAAGGGGACTTCATCATGGAGCTATGGAGGTAGAGAACCGGATCTACAAAGGTTGTATTTCCGTTCTTTTATTTAAGTTGTTAACTACTTATTGTTTCGCTTAAAATTCTAGTTAACGATCCGTATTAGGGTTTCTCGGCACCCGTAAAATTTAAAATTGGCATGGTTGTTGTCTTGTGAGATCTCATTAGTGTGCCTAGGAACCCTACAGTGGTATCAGAGCCTAGCTAGAGCCTTAGGCGATGCGTAGACGGAGTTTGAAGTCCGATCGAACCAAAACCCTAACCCGAAAACGGCTCTCTGTACATTTTTTAAAAACTGGGTTTTTTCCAAATTAAAAATACGCTGAAAACTCAGCAGGGGATTATAAGAATTACTGTACAAAACGGGACCTATGATTTAACTACAGAGCGGCGGAACCGCGGCACAAGCATGGCTTGTGCGGCGGAACCGCGGCACAAGCATGGCTTGTGCGGCGGTTCCGCGGCAATTTTGTCACATCAATTTATGAATTTTGCACAGTAATTCATGTTTTCAGGTGCTGGATTTTCTGGGAATTTTTAATATTCATTCAAGAGTTGAATATTCTGGGTTGTTTTGGGGATTCGTTTATTCGATCGGATTATCAGAATTTGTCTATGGTGTTTTCCGGATAATTTTAGAATATGTTAAAAAGTTTGACCGGATATAAATACCCAATTTTTCCCCTGTCGGGAAATTTCCAAGTGTTGGATTTTTTCATGGTTTAAAGACGTTCTAAGTAGTGCAAGTAACGCGATGGACCCTCTAGAAGACAACAAAGCTTAACTCGATTATGTGACCGTCTTGAACTGCCCTTTGAACCTTAGGGTTTGGGGCAGTACGGCGTGCCACATGTGAGGCGTTGGCTTGACCCTTCTACGGCTGGACCGTTGGTAGTGAGGCACGAACTGAATGTTTTTTAGACTTATTTCATGTGTTGAGCAGTATCAGGAAAACTTGGGTGTTCGATTGTTCGATCGGAAAGTTTAACATTTTCTATTTACCCGAAATGTGATACAACAATTGGAATTCACAAGAACTTATGAGATAACTGAATGAATGTTATAAATATAGCAGTTTAGTCTCACTTGATCGGTTGCCACGGAATTTTGATGTGATCAAAAGTCCGTCGCAATCACGTAGTGTACGCGGATACTTGCCGGGTAAACTTAATAGACAGCCTCACTCCATAACCCCGACCAAGTGATTGTAGGAGAACCCCGTCGCCGAAAGCGTCCGTTCGGGTGCTCGCGGCAGCGGTGTTCCGCCTTGGTGCACTTCGTCGACGGTATCGGGGGTGCGGCCGTCTACTAAAGTTTGCGACGAGCATTCGATCAGGATGTCGGGAATCTTGTTGAATTGCCCGACTTGATATTGAAAAGTGTTTTCGATTTTGAGACTAAAATACGGGGTTTATAATTGTTAGGCATGTGATGTCTAAGGAATTCATTCGATTAGGCATGCGATGTCTATGCAGGTTGCGGATTCCAACTGTTGTAGTTTTATACTTTCTTTTCTGTGACCGTAAGTGTAATATGTGATATCGCCGGTTTCGTTGCTATATGTCAACGACAATTGGGATGTGCATATTTACTTACGTTGATGACATGTGATGTTATGTGTTGCTGGATATGTTATATTGGATCGTCGTGTTTGAATAGCCGGGGGTTTGTATGTGAGATGAGTGTTTTTCATTTTCATTCATGTAAAAACTTGTATGTAATATTCTTTTATTGGGGCACTTCCAGGTTGCGGAAGATGTCACCCTTTGTATATTATTTACTTTTCCGCACTAGGATAGACCCAAGGAGGAGGGCAAAAGTAACCGGGTTCTAGGGTCCAGTGGGAGACCAACTCGAGGAGTCGAGTCCGGGTCTCCTAACCCTAGAATTGGTAAGGTTGCTTGCCGCTCTCGTAGGGGTCTAGGGTGTGGGTTTGGCTATTCATCGCGACCGTGGAATCCGTGTTTTATACTGGCTCGTATTGAAAACACGGACGTCCTAGTGTATCCAATATTTCATATGTTTCTTCTGCTGCGATATCTATGATGTGATTATGTGATATGTTCTATGATGGATACTTTATATAGTATATATGATATATTATATAGGCGTTACTTATGTTTTACACCCGTGCTAGACCTGCCCCACTCTGCCGTTAGTTACCTAACCTAACGGTGCACGAGGGGACATCGAGGCGAATGCGGATGGCATAAGTGTACGTCGTATTTATCTGTGATGTTTAGGTACTTTAATGATGGGACTTCATTAATGTGATTAATGAAATAAAAGAAACCTAAGATGTTGTAGAATCGAATTTCAAAATAAAACAGGTAGCTACAGTTCTTGCTTTGCACAGCGGTATATATGATATATCCTGCACCTTATTCGATAAGGAAAGGACTGAGATCCCTTCACCGGGAGTGACTCCTTTAGCAATAACTGGCAAATGCTACACACTCGGTTTGTCTTTTGATTGCTTTTAAGTGTTTTGCTTTGCACAGTGATATATATGATATATCCCGCACCTCATTCGACGAGAAAAGGACCGACGATCCCTTCACCGGGAGTGACTCTTTTAGCAAAACTAGAAAAGCCTCAAAAGCACTCCATTTTAAAATCATTTGATTCTACAACGATTTCAAGTTCATTACGCAATAGGTTTTCAGAAAGACCTGTCGTAGCCCTCCGTCATTTCAGATAAGTACTAGTTAGTATTCGTGTTGCGGTTGTTTGGCATGCGTCAAGGCGTAGTGTACGGTAGCTAACTAGTGCTTATCTGCTAGCATACGATACGATTGGATTAGGGTATTCGCACGGCGTTGTTTGGCATGCGTCAAGGGTCGTGCGGGTGGGTTTAATTCAATCAAGAAATGTACGGGTTGAACTTGACTAGCGGACTATGGGTTGTTTGGCATGCGTCAAGGTCATAGCACGCTAGGGGCAAAATATTATCGGGAATTTCAAGTGTTGAAATTTGCAATGAGATTGCATACCTTCTATGAGATAGTTGGATCCCGATACCCGCTGCGAGTAAGAGTTACTCTTGGGAGAATTTTACACATTACAATTAGCCGATCAAGTAGGTGTCTAGAAAGGTGTCAACGGGGTTACGCCTCTGGGAAAACGAGGTTTACATTAATTAGGTTCGTGCGAAAGCACGGGGGACCTCCCTCAAAGTACCGACACTGGCCTGGCTGAAAGATTGGCGAACTTGTAGTGTGTAATTAATCCCGGCTAGTCTTTCCTTTTTGGGTTTGAAGGAAGATTTGATTAAAACAGTGGGAGCCATCCTGATTAGATAAAATAATAACCAATCTATTCTTGCAAGAGCGCACGCTGAGTGTTTTCTTCTCTCTCTCTCCAGGTAGCGACCATATCACGCCTTAATTAAGATAATAATATGGAATATTGACTGAACCCGCTTGTTATACTGAGCTGGGGAACGTTGATCCCGCTCCAACTTATAATTGTTATAAGACAGAGCAGGAAATTGGGGATTACCAGAATTCCCGTGCCGCCCAAACGAAGAGAGTGCATGGTGATGCATCATCTTCGGGTGTGTTCGTTACAAAGAACTGTTTCTCAGTATCCTCTGCATCCTAGGTATATGATACCAGATCAGGATCCCAGATATGTAATCTGTTACATAGGGCTACAGCTAGGTAGAGAACTGAGAACGGGTGATAAGTTTCATGAGGCAGAAAACGGGGCAAGAGTTGCAGCCAAGTCTGTTGGTCACTGTCCACCTGTATTACAAATACATTGATTCTGAACAAATGTTATTAGATACCGAACCTGATATACAAAATCATATCTATCTCTTTATTAGTAAAGAAATGATAAAATTTTGTATAGTTGGACAATGTTTTGAACATTTCCTATATCAAAAGTTGATCGGTTCAGGCACGTTATCTAAAAGCATTGATGTTCTAAATCAAACTACAGTTCTTTAGTATACGGAACACACACACGAGGAAGAGTTCAGAAATGAACGAATCCTTCTTAAGGTATTGTAGACTAGGTCATATCAATGCGACCAGACTAGCTGAAGTTACATATAGATGCATATTTAAATCAGTTTGAATTTACATCTTATGAAACTTGCCAGTCATGTCACAGAGATAAAATGACCATAGCCCTGTTTATTGGAAACAGAGAAAGAGTTAGTGAACTCTTGGGATGATACATGTTGATGTATGTAGGTCCCCTGTCTACACATGCCAAGACCGGTTCTTTGTACTTCATTACATTCTCTGATAATCTCTCGAGATTCAGATCTATGTTCTTGTTGAAACACAAGTCCGAACCTTTTGAGATATTCACGGAATATAAGTTAGAAGTACAGAACCAAAATACGGGTATAAGTATTATGTCCTATGATGAGATCAGGGAGGAGAATACTTGTGCATGGAATTCCTGGACTATTCTAAAGGAGAATAAGATTCTCTCTCAGCACTACTCCTCGGTATACACCATAACACGATGGTATATCGGGGCAGAGCAATCACACCCTATATAATAAGGTGTGCTCTATAATGAGTACTGCTGAGTTTCCTATTTCCTTTTGGGAGTTATGCACTTGAGAAGCTGCATACCAATTGAATTGGGTTCCAATCAAATCAGTTGCCTACCACTTCATATTTGATATGATAAGTGAAGAGCTCATCTCTTAAGTTAGTTAAGATTTGGGGTTGTCCAGCCTATGTCTGAAAAGCAAAATCCAGACAAGCTCGAGGCAAGGTCTGTAATGTAGAACTGGAAAGGTTCCAGCTATACAAACTACAGCAGATGATTTGATAAAACCAAAGGATTCAATAGCTACCAACGAACCTCAGCCTCTCCGACGATCTAGTTGGGTTTCTCACCCACCTGAGAGATACTTCTGTTTCTCTATGACAGTGGGAGCGAGGATTGCATCATGAGATGATGACCCAACTAGTTTCGAGCTGGCCATCAGGAGTGGGACTCTGTAAGAATGGCTGGATGCTTAGTGATCTGAGATGGAATCCATGTACACCAACAAAGTATGGACTTTGGTTGCTATATCTGAAGGGTTAAATCCCCATCAGGAGCAAGTATATCTTGAGAAGATTACTTGGTGTAGATGGAAAAGTTGAGACTTTCAAAGCTAGACTTGTTAAAGCTTTTCGTCATCGACCAGGCGTGGATAATGATGAAACCTTTTCAAGTGGCTATTCTTAATTCCATCCAGATCCTACTTGCTACGGCTACATACCATGACTACGATATCTGGCAGTTGGGTGCCATGACTGCTTTTCTAAATGATGTTTTAGAAGAGAACGTCTATAAGTACACAGCCAGATGGCTTCGTAGACAGTGGGAGCAGCGGAAACGTGTACAAGATGCTTTATATGATAAAGCAGGTATCGCGGAGTTGGAACATCTGTTTTGATGTAGTAGTCAAACAGTTTGACATCATCAAAATGGTAGATGAACCTTGTATATACAAAAAGGTAGTAGGGAGTATGGTGATGATCCTCGTAGAGTACGTGGATGACATACTCTTGATAGGGAAGGAGTTTCCTATGCTACACTCGGTCAATCTCCGCTTATCACAAGGATTCTCCATATAGGATCAAAGTGATACCTCCTAAATCCTGGGTTTTGGATCTATGAAATAGATCTAATTGGATGTTAGGATTCTCACTAGTTGTAGTGAGATGGTATCAATCGATCCTGGGGAGAATCACTGGAAGTGTTCCAGAGTGATAAGGACGACTGAATGTCAGTCACAGGCATTGTCTTTACCCTCAGTAAAGGGACGGTATGTTGGAAGAGTTCTAAGCTAGATACCGTGGCATACTAGACGATAAAGGCTGGATACATCGCTATTTGAGATGCTACCAAAGAGGCAGTCTGGATGTATATTTGTTCATGAGATGAACTTAGTTCCTCCCATTGTGTGACAATGGAGTTGTGGCTTATGCCAAGGAACGTCCGTCCCATCAGTGATCCAGACATATTCTAAGGCAGTATCACCTGATCATGGAGATAGTTGATCTCCAGGATGATCAAGGTTAGGAGAGTTGACTCAGAGGACAACACGGCGGATCCACTCACAAAGGCCTTTTCCCAAAGAGAGACTTTTATGGGATGGTTAAGTATGAGATACTACAACCACTGCTATCAGATGGCCATAGTGCAAGTGGGAGATTGTTAGTTATATGTATGCCCTAGAGGCCATTAATATACATAGGATGTATATTGTAGTGGATGCTTGGACATATATAGGGAGGACTTTCTTGCTCGACATGATAGTATGCTATCTGGTTAATCTTTACCTTAACATGTACACTGATTGTCTCTCTATTATATATTGGTAAAGCCCTTAGGATGTGTACTTGACTACCTGGACTATGATGCGGATCATACTAGTGGGGACATGGTAGTCCATAAGTACATCCTTCAAAGTCCCTAGTCGTGGGTATATCGAGACGGGGCATCGATATACCAGAGTAGACTAGCGTATACCTTCTCGACCCATACAGATGGGAAATGGATGATCCCATATCCATTGGTGTTTGACATCAGAGATGATATACGGGTGCTCAGTGGAGACTGGGTACACTGGACGGACTCGCCGAGAACTCCCAGATGGTCTTATACCTTACGTCAGATGGCAGTTCTCTGGTGACACTGGTACAGAGTAGTCTGTTGACCCGAGATCGTCATATAGTCTTATGTGGTTCCCACTGTGCTTTGATTTCCACCTTACCACGTCCAAGAGGGCGTGCAAAACGGTGGTTTTTGGGTACAGTCCCGAATCACATGGAGGCAATGAGCGATAGGAGGGGATTCGTCTCTCCCGATATAGGGAGTTGATGTTGCGCTGTGTTCGATTGGCTATGACCGGAAATCCCTGGCCAGGGTTACTGAGATTTACTGGTAAGTGTTACCTGTAGTTTCTCGAACTGTTATAGACCTCATATCGACACGACTTATCGAGCTATTGGGGTCTGACGTTTACCACCCCTAGGCGAGATATGCGACATATCAGACGACGAGACCGGACTGTACGGTAAGTGTTACTGGTTGGATTCACAGGAGTGTGAGCGGGCTTGCTCGTCGATCTTCTGATCGTTCAATACCCGGGTGGCCGTTACGTTTAGCAGACCGCTTGCGGCTTGTGGGTGTTGGATATGATCATCACCTGCTGCCGGCGTATTGACGAGTCTTTAGAGTCCTACACAGAGATTTCCTGGCTCAAGCGAAACGAAATAGGAGCGCATATGAGATATGTGCGGGACCGTGAATAATGCGTGTATGTGATACCGTATTTCATTCTCGCGATGAATGTATCGAATGGTTGTATGCGATATAACCTAGTTATCGAATCATGGATTGATTCGATAAGTCGATACATTGGATATTAGTCGGTTATATGCGATATGACCGGATCGTTAAATCAAGCGTTGATTTAATGATTTAATGCATAATTATATATTTGATATATTACTTTGCATTAACTAGTATTGGTTCACTTTAAATGGATTTTCTCACTTGGATTGTGCAAGTTGTATATGTGATATACTTTTGTGCACATGATTGTATCATGTTTGATGATACATGCTCACTTGTGTTTATGTAAAGATTAAACCATGGTTATTTAAATGGTTAGGGTTTTGATTATCTTAACTATTTATTTAGGTTATTTCCTTTTAAGGCATGAAAAGAGAAAATGGTTGCATTCATTCATGAAGCTTGTTGAAGCTTCATGAAGCTTTGACCAAGTGACCATTCTTTGTCTTCATACCTAACCTAACCATTCACTTAATCTTAGTTTAGTCTCTACACTTGACCATGGTTATTATTATGATAAGTGTTCTTTTTCATTTCCTTTTAATTAACTTATCATAATATTCTTTTCATCTTCTTCTTCTTCTTCACATGAAGAAGCTTGCTACCAACAATGGCAAAGTGAGAAAAAGAGTGAGAAATCCAATTCTAAAGTGAACCCACCTCCTATTTCTTCATCCTCTACCTCTTGCCAAGAAGTATAGGGTGTTTTCTTCACAAGTTTCATGACTTGGTGAAGTGGGAGCTTGATCTTGTGATGCCTCGACGTAGATCATCTTCGGCATCGTAGTCGATGACCTAGCCTGCCCATTTCTCCGATGAAGCCGACGCTTGAGCCCGGGATTTGATTTGGACAGCAAGGGGACTTCATCATGGAGCTATGGAGGTGGAGAACCGGATCTACAAAGGTTGTATTTCCGTTCTTTTAGTTAAGTTGTTAACTACTTATTGTTTCGCCTAAAATTCTAGTTAACGATCCGTATTAGGGTTTCTCGGCACCTGTAAAATTTGAAATTGGCATGGTTGATGCCTTGTGAGACCTCATTAGTGTGCCTAGGAACCCTACAGTAATCTGTTACATAGGGCTACAAAAGGCAGAGAACTGAGAACGGGTGATAAGTTTCATGAGACAGAAAACGGGGCAAGTGTTGCAGCCAAGTCTGTTTGTCATTGTCACCCTGTATTACCAGTACATTGATTCTGAACGAATGTTATTAGATACCGAACCTGATATACAAAATCATATCAGTCTCTTTATTAGTAAAGAAGGATATAATTTTGTATTGTTGGATATTGTTTTGAACATTTCCTATATCAAAAGTTGATCGGTTCAGGCACGTTATCTAAAAGCATTGACGTTCTAAATCAAACTATAGTTTCTAGTATACAGAACACACACAAGAGGAAGAGTTCAGAAATGAACGGATCCTTTTTGAGGTATTATAGACTAGGTCATATCAATGTACCCGACTAGCTTAAGTTACATTGAAGATGCATATTTAAATCAGTTTGAATTTACATCTTGTGAAACTTACCAGTCATGTCGCAAAGATTAGATGACCATAGCTCTGTTTATTGGAAACAGAGAAAGAGTTAGTAAACTCTTGGGATGATACATGTTGATGTATGTAGATCCCCTGTCTACACATGCCAGGACCGGTTTTTTGTACTTCATTACATTCTCTGATGATCTCTCAAGGCTCAGTCATATGTTCCTGTTGAAACATAGGTCCGAAACTTTTGAGATAATCACCGAATATAAGTTAGAAGTAGAGAACCAAAAACCGGGTATAAGTATTATGTCCTATGATAAGATCAGGGAGGATAATACTTGTGCAGAGAATTCCTGGATTATTCTAAAGGAGAATAGGATTCTCTCTCGGTGTTATTCCTCTGAATACACCACAGCACAACGGTGTATCGGGGCGGAGCAATAGCACCCTATATGATATGGTGTGCTCTATGATGAGTATTACTGAGTTACCTATTTCCTTTTGGGAGTTATGTATTTGAGAAGCTGCAAACCTATTGAATAGGGTTCGAATCAAATCAGCGCCTACCACTCCATATAAGATATGGTATGGGAAGAGCCTATCTCTTAAGTAAGTTAAGATTTGGGATTGTCCGGCCTATGTCAAAAGCAAAATCCGGACAAGATCGAGGCAAGGTCAGTTCTGTAGAACTGGAAAGGTTCCAGCTATACAAACTACAGCTAATGATTTGACAGAACCAAAGGATTCAATAGTCCCCGACGAACCTCAGCCACTTCGCCGATCTGGTAAGGGTTCCTCATCCGCCTGAGAGATACTTCGGTTTCTCAATGACAGTGGGAGCGAGGAATGCATCATGAGATGATGACCCAACTAGTTTCGAGCAGGCCATCAATAGTAGGGACTTTGTAAGAATGGCTGGATACTTAGCTATCTGAGATGGAATCCATGTACACCAACAAAGTATGGACTTTGGCTGCTATATCTCAAGGGTTAAATCCCCATCAGGAGCAAGTATATCTTGAGAAGATTACTAGATGTAGATGGAAAAGTTGAGACTTTCAAAGCTAGACTTGTTAAAGGTTTTTGTCACATCGAGCAAGTATATCTTGAGCAAGTATATCTTAAGTCCATCCGGATCCTACTTAACATTGCTACATACCATGACTACGATATCTGGTGGTTGGGTGCCATGACTGCTTTTCTAAATAATGATTTAGAGGAGAACGTCTATAAGTACACAGCCAGAGGGCTTCGTAAGCAGTGGGAGCAGCGGAAACGTGTGCAAGTTGCTTTACAGGATAAAGCAGGCATCGCGGAGTTGGAACATCTGTTTTGATGTGGTAGTCAATGAGTTTGACTTCATCAAAATGGTAGATGAACCTTGTATGTACAAAAGGGTAGTATGGAGTATGGTGATGATCCTCGTAGAGTACATGGATGACATACTCTTGATAGGAAAGGAGTTTCCTATGCTACGCTCGGTCAATCTCCTCTTATTACAAGGATTCTCCAAATAAGATAAAGGTGATACCTCCTAAATCCTGGGTTTTGGATCTATGAGATAGATCTAGATGGATGTTAGGATTTTCACTAGTTGTATTGAGATGGTATAGTTGATCCTGGGGAGAATCACTGGAAAGGTTCCAGGGTGATAAGGACGACTGAATGTCAGTCGCAGGCATTGTCTTTACCCTCAGTGGAGGGACGGTATGTTGGAAGAGTTCCAAGTTAGATACCGTGGCAAACTAGACGATAAAGGCTGGTAACATCGCTATTAAAGAAACTACCAAAGAGGCAGTTTGAGTGTATATTGGTTCATAAGATGAACTAGGTTCCTACCATTGTGTGACAATGGAAGTGTGGCTTTGGCCCAGGAACCCTGGTCCCATCAGTGACCCAGACATATTCTGAGGCAGCATCACCTGATCATGAAGATAGTTGATCTCCATGGTGATTTAGGTTGGGAAAGTAGACTCAGAGGACAACACGGCGGATCCACTCACAAAGGCCTTTTCCCATAGAGAGACTTATATAGGATGGTTGAGTATGTGATACTACAACCACTGCTACAGATGGCCCTAGTGCAAGTGGGAGATTGTTAGTTATATGTATGCCCAAGAGGCCATTATTGTACATAGGATGTATATTGTAGTGGATGCTGGGACATATATAGGTATGACTTTCTTGCTCGACATGATAGTATGCTATCTGGTTGCTCTTTATCTTAACATATATACTTTCAGTCTCTGTGTTACATGTTGATAAAGCCCTTAGGATGTGTACTCGACTTCCAGGACTATGATGTAGATCATACTAGTGGGGCCTGGGTAGTCCATGAGTACATTCTTCAATGTTCCTAGTCGTGGGAATATCGAGACAGGGCATCGATATTCCGGTGTAGACTAGCTTATATCTTCTCGACTCATGTGATGGGCGATGGATGATCCCATATCCATTGGTGTTTGACATCAGAAATGGTATGCGGGTGCTCAGTGGGGACTGGGTACACTGAACGGACTCGCCGAGAACTCCCAGATGGTATTATGCTTCACGTCAGATGGCAGTTCTCTGGTGACACTTGTACAGCTTAGTCTGTTAACCCGAGATTGTCATAGAGTCTTGTGTGTCTCCTACTGTACTTTGATTTTCATCCTACCACGGCTCTACTGAGTCATGCAAACAGGTGGTTTTTGGGTACAGTCCCGATTCACATGGAGGCAATGAGCGATAGGAGGGGATTCGTCTCTCCCGGTATTGGGGGTTGATGTTGCGCTATGCTCGACTGGCCATAACTGGAAATCCCTGGCCAGGGTTGCAGTGATTTACTGGTAAGAGTTATCAGTAGTTTCACGCTTGTTATGGACCTTATATCGGCATGACTTATCAAGCTACTGGGGTCTGACGTTTACCACCCCTAGGCGAGATATGCGACATATCAGACGAACAGACCGGACTGTACGGTGAGTGTTACTGGTTGGATTCACAGGAGAGTGAGCGGGCTTGCTCGTTGATCTTCTGATCGCTCAATACCCGGGTGGCCGTTACGTTTAGCAGACCGCTTGCGGCTTATGAGTATTTGATATGATCATCACCTGCTGCCAGCGTATTGACGAGACTTTAGAGTCTTACACAGAGGTTTCCTGGCTCAAGCGAAACGAAATAGGAGCGCATATGAGATATGTGCGGGATCAAGAATAATACCAGTATGTGATACTGTATTCTATTCTCGTGATTTGTATCATTGGTCGGTTATATGTGATATAGCCGGGTTACCGAATCAAATGTTGATTCGATACATTGATACACTTGATATTAGTCGGTTATATGCGGTATGACCGGATCATTAAATCAAGTGTTGATTTAATGATTTAATGTATAATTATATTTTTGATATATTACTTTACATTAACTAGTATTGGTTCACTTAAGATTATTTTCTCACTTGATTGTGCACATTGTATATATGATATATGTTTGTGCACTAGTTTGTATCATGTTTGATGATACATGCAAACTTGGGTGTGTGTTTAATTTAAACCATGTTTAGTTAATGGTTAGGGTTTCCATTACCTTATTTATTTATTTACTTATTTATTTTGGCAAGAATAAAATGGTGGCTAACTTTGTTTCATTCTTGAAACTTCATGAAGCTTTGAAAGCTTTGACCATTTTTGTTTCTTTTCTTAACCTAACCGTTTAACTAAACCCTGGTTTATTCTCTACATGAGTTACACTCACCCATGGTTGCAAAATGATAAGGTTTCACTTGAGTTTCTATTTTAGACAATTCTTTTTCTTTTGCTTCTTCTTCATCTTCTTCATGAAGAAGAAAAACTATTCTAGAAATTTTCAAGTGATGAATCCAAGTGAGAAATCCAAATCCAAAGTGAACCCACTTTCTATTTCTTCATCCTCTACCACTTTCCATGTTGTATAGGGCATTTTCTTCACAAGGTTGATGACCAAGTGAGGATGGAGCTTGATCTTAAGTTGCCCCGACGTAAATCATCTTCGGCATCGAAGTCGACGACCTAGCACGATCATTTCTTCGACGAAACCATCGCTAGAGTCCGGGATCCGATGATCGTAGCGGAGGGACGTCATCACGGAGCTAAGGAAGTGGAGGACCGGATCTACAAAGGTTGTAGCCCCTTTCACCTTTTAGTTAAGTTGTTAACTTGCTTGCATGTTTCGCCTTTACCTCTAGTTAACGATCTAGCATTAGGGTTCTTTGGCACATAGAAAAATTTTATTTTGGCATGTTTGATCTGCTGTGGAACCTCATTGGTGTGCCTAGGAACCCTACACGGCGGTGGCGACGAGAACGGCGGTAGCGACGAGGAGAACGGCGGTGGCGATGACGAGAACAGCGGTGGCGATTTGGGGATTTTGTTTCACGCGCGATCGAGAGAGGAAGAAAGAGATAATGAGCGTAGTTGATCGATCTGTGCCTTTATTAAATCGCTATTTAGTTATCCCTACGGATTTGTCCGTAGGTCCTTGGTTTGCGGCTCCGTAGGGGCAAACACCAAATTAAGAATTAATATTTTTATTCTTAAACGTCTTGGCCCGTAGGGGCAACCTTTTAGCCCTACGGATTAATCCGTAGGGCCAACATAAATCTTCCCCTATGGATTTCAATATCCGTAGGGGCAACCCCCTATTTTAGTGGTGCCCAAACTTACTCTTTTCACTCACCTCCATTCAAAAAGATGATGCAGTGATATACAGGACATGAAGGTGAGACGGAGGAATTTTAATCCAAATAAAATGGCTCCTGTAAGAACAGGAGCTCCTCCGTGGGGTCAGTGGAAAAATACGGCTTTAGTCTATGTCCATTCACTTTGAAAAATGTGCCGTTTTTAACATTTTCTACTTCTACTGCCCCGTGCGGGTATACAGACCGCACAACAAAAGGTCCCTTCCACCGAGATCGGAGCTTACCCGTGTGAAGGTGTAGTCGTGAATCATAAAGAAGGACTTGTTGACCAGGTGAAAATGTTTTCCTCAAAATATTTTTATCATGAAAAACCTTAGTCCTATTCTTTATGATTACAGCGTTATCATAAGCTTCATCGCGGAGTTCGCTTAGCTCATTTATTTGCAGCTTCCGAAAGTTGCAGGCTAGGTTTAAGTCAAAATTTATTTCCTTAATAGCCCATAATGCTTTATGTTCAATCTCGACGGGTAAGTGACATGCCTTCCCAAACACTATCCTATATGGAGACATCCCTAGGTCGGTTTTAAATGCAGTTCGGAATGCCCAAAGAGCATCTGTCAGTTTGGTCGATCAGTTTTTTCTATTCTTAGCAACAGTCTTCTCCAGGATAAGTTTGATTTGTCTGTTTGAGATTTCAGCCTGCCCGCTCGTTTGGGGATGATAGGGTGTAGAAAGTCGGTGGTTGATTGAGTATTTCCGCATCAAAGTCTCGAAAGACCTGTTGCAGAAATGTGTCCCATTATCGCTAATAATAGCGCGTGGGTGTCCAAATCGTGAAAAGATATTCTCTTTCAAGAACTTAATGACAACTTTCCTGTCATTAGTGCGACATGGAATGGCTTCAACCCACTTTGAGACATAATCAACCGCCAGCAGTATGTACAAATTTCCAAAGGAGTTGGGAAAGGGACCCATAAAATCAATGCCCCAAACATCGAATATTTCAACAACCAAGATGGGTTGCTGAGGCATTTCATCTCTCCGGGAGATTCTACCCGTGTACTGACATTGTGTACAGGTTTTGCAATAGTCAAATGCGTCTTTGAATAAGGTCGGCCAATAAAATCCACATTACAAAACCTTCTCCGCCGTCTTTTTAGGACCAAAGTGACCCTCACAGGCCTGATCATGACAAAAAGAAAGAACACTCTTGAACTCTTCTTTCAGGACACACCGGCGAATGATCTGATCAGGACAATACTTAAACAAGTATGGATCATCCCAGTAAAAGTGTTTTACTTGGGATAGAAAACGGTATTTGTCCTGTTTTAACCAATCGCTGGGCATAAGTCCCGTGAAAAGATAGTTCACAATATCCCTGAACCATGGTTCATTGGATATGCTTAAGAGTTGTTCGTCAGGAAACGAATCACAATATCCCTGAACCATGGTTCATTGGATATGCTTAAGAGTTGTTCGTCAGGAAACGAATCATTGATCGGCAGGGTCACATGGGAAGAAGAGATGGTGAAAGATGGTCGGCTACTACGTTTTCGCATCCTTTCTTATCTTTGATAATGTTCCCCTCCGAATGGCGGCGCACAAGACTGCGATGTCTTGGCATTGAGACTCGGGGTAGATGCTAATTGGTGCTATCCGTCCACCTCTCCGAAGATGCCAAGTTGATTTATGGCACCATGTATCGAAGGTTTAGACGGATGCGTCCGATGTAGCAGACTTCGTCAGATTCCCCCTCGTTTGAGGGGTTTTTGATTGTGGGGACGCTCTTCCCTGCAGGCACAAGCCCCTGCAGTTAATTACGCTACCGCATTGCGGTAACAACTTTCTCCTTCTCCAGATGGTCACTTCGTGTCGTGGGTGTTTGTTTTGTATTTTGTTGCCCGTGGATTGTTTACGGAGACTGAGTTATGTCGTCGCCCGTAGGACGTGGACTAGTCCAAATCCGTATTATCTTAGATTTGGGTTTAGGGGTTTGGTTTGAGGATACGTCAGCCATACTTGAGGCTAAGATCAACTCAAACGTTTGTTAAGGATACGTTAGTCTAACTTTGAGACTAAGATCAACTTAACGGGATCGTTTAGATCCGACAAAGGAGCGTTTTAGGCTCCATTGTTCCAGTTTAGGGACATTGTGGTCCATCGTATGTATGGCCGTCGGGACCCGTCATCTCTCTGACGACGTTGAAGGATTACAACGACAGATGTCAGAAGAGTTCAGAGATGTACCCTTGAGCCAGAGTTAATTGGGGGGATTCATAGTCCAGTCTGTTTGAAGGTTTAAGGATACGTTAGCCATCTTTAAGGCTAAGATCAACTTAAACGGGACCGTTTAGATCCGACAAAAGAGCATGCGGGGCTCTATTGTTCTAGTTTAAGGACATTGCGGTCCATGGGTAGTTTAAGGACGTTGCGGTCCATGGGTAGTTTAAGGACATTGCGGTCCATGGGTAGTTTAAGGACATTGCGGTCCACGGGTAGTTTAAGGACGTTGCGGTCCATTGTTAGTTTTAAGACATCTCTGTCGAGGTTAAGGACGTCGTAGTCCATGGGTTTAAGGACTCCATAGTCCGGTATGTGCTCTGGATGCTTCACCCGGGTTCACTGCCGTGCTTGGCGAGGAGTTCAAAGATGTACCCTTGAGCCAGAGTTAATTGGGGGGATTCATAGTCCAGTCTGTTTGAAGGTTTAAGGATACGTTAGCCATCTTTAAGGCTAATATCAACTTAAAAGGGACCGTTTAGATCCGACAAAAGAGCATGCGGGGCTCTATTGTTCTAGTTTAAGGACATTGCGGTCCATGGGTAGTTTAAGGACGTTGCGGTCCATGGGTAGTTTAAGGACATTGCGGTCCATGGGTAGTTTAAGGACATTGCGGTCCACGGGTAGTTTAAGGACGTTGCGGTCCATTGTTAGTTTTAAGACATCTCGGTCGAGGTTAAGGACGACGTAGTCCATGGGTTTAAGGACTCCATAGTCCGGTATGTGCTCTGGATGCTTCACCCGGGTTCACTGCCGTGCTTGGCGAGGACCAGGCTCCGCTCTGGGCGTTTTCCGCGGGGTCAAAGAGTGACGTTATCCGCATTCCACGTAACCAGGAATTTTGCACTAGATGCTTCACACGGGTTCACTGCCGTGCTCGGCGAGGACTAGGCTCCACTCTGGGCGTTTTCCACGGGGTCAAAGAGTGACGTTATCCGCGTTCCACGTAACCAGGAATTTTGCATTAGACACGGGTTTAAGGACCCCACAGTACATATCAATGTGTGGTCGTCGGGACCCATCACCTCTTTGAAGACATTGAGGGATTACAATGCCAAGTATCAAAGGAGTGAAGAGATGTACCCTAGAACCGGAATGGCTTAAATAGTCCTTGACCCAATTTGGGATCAAGACCGATTAATTATGTTGTGAGCCCATTAGCCCAGTTAATTACGAATTGAAGACTCATGGCCTAGCTTGGGCTAAGTCCGATCATGTCTGGAATATTGGCTTCTTGTTGGTCCATTGAAGGAGAGGCTTTGCCTCTATCCATTTAGCCAATTGGGCCAAAGCCTAGTGTTAAACACTACAGAGAAATCAGTGTTGAACACTGGGAATGAGGTTGACAAGTTAGTGTTTAACACTAAAAGATAATTGGTGTTAAACACCAGCAACAAGGCTTTCAAATTATTATAAACACTAAAACAGATCAGTGTTGAACACTGGCAATGGAGATCTCAGATTAGTGTTAAATACTAAGGTAATCAGTGTTGAACACTGCGAATAAAGTTCTTTGATTAGTGTTGAACACTAGGGCCCAGCAGTGTTTCAATACTGGATTCGAGAGTTCCAATTTAGTGTTGAACACTAAGGCAAGAGGGGTCACGTGGCAACCCGTGAGAGCGCCCTCCCTTCATTTATTCTGCGGAGATTATCGCATCATGTGCCCTCACGTGAAGGGCATTTAAATGCTTATATGTTAAAGCTTCTGCCGAGGGTCACGTGGGTCACGTGGGGTGCTGCCTCAAAGGGGCTTTCTGTAGATCTCTTGCGGGGGGGGGGCGGGTCACGTGGTGATACGTGACCCTGCCTCTATGTATGTTGTTTAGAGGATCTGTTAATCTTTTCCAGGAATTAAATTCCTCGTAGGGTTAAACCCTGACAGTAATTTCAGAGGAATTAAATTCCTACTTCCTTTTGAAGATTTATATTCTGAATAGAGTTGGACTCTGAATTTTCTGTAGGAATTAAATTCCTCATACATGTGAAGAACTAAATAGGATTAAACCCTAATAAAAGCTTTTAAGGAATTAAATTCCCACTCTCTGTTAAATTATGATCAAGGGAATTAAATCCCCGCTGTTCCAACAGAACTAGGTTCTTAATTAGGGTTAAACCCTGTTTCTTTTTGTTCTGAAGGAATTAAATTCCCATAACACAGGGTCAAGCCCTAGTTTTATTTTAAAAGAATTAAATTCCTATAGTTCTGTGAGAATTAAATTCTCGCGCTTCCATTCCCTCTCTATGTTTTGGATCTGCATGGCAGGATCTCAACCCATTGAGAATTAAATTCTCAGATTCAAGGGGAGATGTGCACTTTGCAGATCCTCTATCAAAGAGAGAAGAAATATATTCTTCCGTTTTATATATCAGAGTTAAACTCTGTTGAGAATTAAATTCTCCTTTCTTTCAAGGAGCCTTTCCTTTCTTACCTAGGGTTTTCTTTTGCAGAAGATCCAAGTTCCTTGAAGTATCAAGGCTCTCTCTCCCTTTCTTCCCTCTGTGTATATGTCTTTTTTTTGTGTCTCTTGGCTCCTATTTATAGGAGAAGCAGCCGAGTCAATTAGTTTTTTACGAATCTTCATTGAGAGATTTGATTTGCATCTATCATTCGTTCTGGACCTTTGGATTATTAGGTGAATTTTATTCACCATTGGATTTCAAGTCCCAGGATTCTCCTTTGTTATTTCGGTTAGATTTAAAGCGGAAATCTTTCCAAACTCGAGATTTTCCCATAAATAGGTGATATTTAATCACCTCTGAACTTTTAATTTAATTGTTTCTAGATAGTCGCTTTCCTTTGGAAGGATTTGAATCTCCTTCAGAATTTAATTCTGTTAACAAAATGGGCTTTGAAAGCCGGTCACGTGTGACCACGTGACCCATGGTCACGTGTGGGCACGTGACCCCCTTTGGAATGAGCCTTCTTCTTTCTTTCTGCGCTTTGCTTTCTATTCTCTGTTTAGCTGTCACGTGCCACCACGTGACAACTGGTCACGTGTGAGCACGCGACCCTGGCATGGAGCCTTCTTCTCGATTTAACCGGAGAATAAGCCTGATGTTTTGAGTGTCACGTGCCAACACGTGACCCTGGTCACGTAGGAGCACGTGACCGCTTCTGAAGACTTTTTCTTGATTCGATCAGGGAACCGTTGTGTCTTTGCCGCTGCTTTTAAATGTCACGTGCCGACACGTGACCCAGGTCACGTGGGAGCACGTGACCCTTTCTGAAGCCCCTTTCTTTGACGTATTTGGGAAACTGAATTTGCCTTGTCGATACTTTTAGGTGTCGCGTGCCCACACGTGACTGCTGGTCACGTGTAAGCACGTGACCCTTTTCTGAAGCTTTTCCCATAAGCTTTTCTAATTTTAAATCAGGAAACAAATGCCCCCACAGCGTTGTTCTCACGTGTCAGCACGTGAGTGCAACGCTGTCACCTTTTGTGACCGTTGGATTCCTTTAGGGATTTGGGGAGATGAAGCGTTTCCATCGCCTTCTATAAATACCACCATCTCTTCCGAGGAGCCTTCACTTTGCTCATCTTCTTCTTCTGAGAACTTTTTCCTTGAGAATTTAATTCTCGCTTCCAGAGCTTAGTTCTCTGTCTTGAAACAATCTTCAGAATTTAACTCTGTTCGAAAAGAATTCTTTTCCTCAGGTAATATTCTTGGACAAACGATGGACCTTCACATTCCTCTGGATTTTAAATCCAAAACAAGGGTTTTTACCCTTTTTTCTTCATGTTTTTCCATAAGAACATGAAACCGCTTAACCTTCAAACTGTAGATCTTTTAGGGTTTAGATGATCTTTGGGGAGATGATGATGGCGTTTCAACTCCATGGAATTTAATTTCATCCAAAAATGTTTCTGGGAATTTAATTCCCTTTTCTTAGTAAGGAATTTTAATTCCAATGAAGAACTCGATTTCTTCACACGGAGGCTTCCTGGGGTCTCTTGGCCCGAGGTTGTTCTTCTGCAATTAATGAAATGGGGGTTTTGTAATGATTTCTTCTGTGGGAATTTAATTCCTTTGATTTTGTTGGATTCATTGTAGAGCCCGAGACAGATCCCGTTGGGGGAATGTGCATGGTCATCATTCTTTATTAAATGAGGATATTCCCTTTATTTTATTGTAACTATTTGGTTTCATTATTAATGAGCCGTCATCCGGATTCTGTGGGGCCCATGCGTTTTGTAGCCAATGGTCCCAGGAAACTCTGCTGTTGCTTTCTTTGACTAGTCTTCCTGTTCCTGCATGAATATATATTGCTAACTTTTCTTTTAACGGTCTCCCTTTATTGGATTTCAGGTGCGATGGCTTCTGTTCCACGCTTTCCCTTTTCTCGCTCGGAGGCGGCTTTTCCTCAGTCACCATCTGATGAGGAAGCGATGGCGATGATCCGGGCCCATGACCCGAACTGCACCAACCTTCTTCAATGGGGATCTTGGTACAGTCAGATTATTCAAGGTCGCCGGAGTTTTCTTTGCGCGGTGCCGACGGAGCCCACTTTCCCATTTTTACCGATGGATCCTCCGAGGACAGTTTTTGCTGTGGAAATACCCAACTGGACTCCAACGGGGAGGCTGGATCCTTCGACGACCGGCATTCCGAACCATCCGATCCCGGCCATAGACATCTTGGGACGGCGTATCTGCCAGGATGAGGCCTACCCGTGGGGGCAAATTTATAAGATAGGGCTCACTCCTAAGCATCCTACGGGCTACCTTCTCTGGGCTCGCTACATCCTTTCTGCCCATCGGGCGCGGTTGCAGAAAGTCGGGCTTTATCACGCCATATACGCGTCACTATTCCATTATAAGTCCCCGCATGCCTGGTGGGTTAAGGCGTTTTTAAACCAATGGAATCTTCCTACCAACACTTTCATCCTACGAGATCGTGAGGTCTCGATCTCCCTAGCAGAATCTATGATATTTCGGGGTTGCCAATCAGGGGTAGTTTCTATGAGGAGTTGTTGCCTCCTGACGAGTACGTTTTTGAACCCGAGCCCGCCCCGGTTGACGGCCTGTCTGCTGAGAATGCCGTTCGTCATAAACGCCCCAGTTTAATCAAGACGCTAGGCATCTTCGACCGATTATTCACCGAATCCGAAGAGCAGGGCGTTACTTTCAAGAGCTTCATTGCTCGTTTCCTTCGTGAGGACGCCTTATCGAAGACAGCCCCGAAGTTTGCCAACATTGAGGACCCCTTTGGGTTCGGTCCGAAGAAGCTGCCGACCACTGAATCAGATCTACCTCAGTACTACATCCCTATTATATCGCCGATATCTTTTGAATCCATTGCTGTCCCAGGCATGGACGAGGAGACGTTATTTGTTGGGTTCGTTAGTGTTTGGCTCAGTTGGTTCGTTATCCCCATTCATCGCCGCTTCATGAGAGTCTCAGTCATCTACCCGGCCCATCGTATCGCTGAGGGGACGCGGTTGGCCATTGGCATCCCGACCTTGGCGCACCTCTATCATGGATTGGGCACCGCAGCTAATACCTCTACACCCGGCGTGGACATGGTGAACTTTTCGCTTCACTATTTCACGTCCTGGGTCAAAATGTATGTGCTGGGGGCTTTCGCTATGCATCAGAGGCCCGCCTTTTACGATGCCTATCCCTTCCCGCGACTCATGCGACTGGTGGGTGCTTCTGCTGCTGACCCGACTCAATTCGGGGCTATTCGGATGTTGATTTCTCCCCATGCCACTGCCGGCGGGTTGGCTTTCAGTGATCGGGTCTTGTCTACTCCTTCGGGTCCCGTTCAACAACTCTGGGACCAGTCGAAAGACAACGCACCCTCTTTGAAGCCCCGGGAGGCCGCGCATTTGTATACAATTAGACCGGGCTACTTGGTGTTTCGCCAGGACAGTGCAGCCCTTTTTATACGGTACAATCCGCATCGATTCGCCCGGCAGCTCGGATACGACCAGGGTGTTCCTTTCGAGGCTTTTATAGTCGCCCCAATCCCTTCGCTTGATGCTGTTCGCGATGCCGCTCATCATTTCATGAGGCTGAACACCGGCTCCCGTTTCATGGTCCCTGAAGCCGAGTACATGCCTCGATGTGTGGGTGCTTTTACGGGCTGGTATCTTCATCGGATCAGCCCAATTATTCTTGAAGAAAGAAGGGTGCTTCTTGGTCACGACGCCCCTCCTCAGGTTTCGGAAGCTGAGCTACGACCGAGGGTTCCAGTCCGCTTTCCTTTGAGGGAGATTGGCACCGCGCTCATTCCGGGGGAGTCCGGGGTAGAACTTACTCCAATAGCTGGTATGCCCTTGGGTTCTCGATCGAGGGGTAAACGGGCCCCGGTGGTAGCACCCCTTCCGGTGGCGGCACCGCCCCCTGTAGCGTCGACGATGGCGATGTTGTCCTCGGTTGTGGCGCCGAGCGAAAGTAACAGGGATGAGGGCGCTGAGGGCGATATGGGCCAGCGCCGCCCTAAGGCTTCGCGAGGGAGGAAGCGGTCATCCTCAGCGACCGGCTCTGGGTCTAAACGGCGGAGGAAAGCGGCCACCACCCTGCTTGATTCTGTGGCGGAGTCTGAGCCTATCCTTGCAGACGAACCATTGGCCTTGCAAGAGTCAGACGCTGGACTTCTCTTCCCGAGTTCGGCTGATGAGGAGGCCGCACAGTTGGCTGAGGCTATACGGCGTTCAAAAGACGCGTCTCATAACGCCAAGGTTCCGAAGAAGTCTTATCCCGTTGTGATTTTTTATGAAGACCCTTCGTGGATTCGACGGCGATTTATCGGCCCTTTGGAGGAATGGGGGGAAAGGGCTTTGAAGCAGGCCGCTTCAGAAGACGCCGCTGATGCGCTTTCTTTATGGACCGGCGGTCATGAGTCTACCCTTAAACCCCGGCGAGCTCACCTCCTTGAGAAGGAGAAGCGGCTTGAAGAAGCCATATTGAGGGCTTCTTTGCGTATAGGTACGTTGTGCTTCTTTTGTAGTCTTTCCGATTATTTATGCTCGTGGGTATGTATCATTATTCTTATTTGCATCGTGCAGAATCTTCGACGCTGGGGGAGCTCCCTACTGGCCCATTAAAGCTAAAGCCCGCCGAAATTCTCAATGAAGCCTTGCTGGATGTGGAGGGGGCTGATGAGGCTGCTCCTCTCATGGTAGAACCTCCAGCGGCGGTTCTTGATCAGGGAGTGCTTGCCCCTTTGGGGGAGGCTCCCTTGGAGGCCGCCGCCCCAATGACTCTTACTGAGGGCGGCCCAAAGGCTGGAAGCGAGGTAGTCGGGACTACTCTCCTTTTGTTGGAGCCTGAGGTCACGGCGGAGACTGTTGAAGCTGCTATCCCCCCGGCTCAGAATGGGAGGAGTATTGAAGGTATCCCTCTCCGTTTTAATTTAGCAACCCCTTCATAGTCTGAAATCTTTTATCTTTACCAGAATTGCGCGGCTTGGCGGCCACGATCGCGGATCTGTCGCCTCGCCAGTCATTTCAGCGTTTATTGGAGATGGCAGCTCCGCAGGCGATCTCCCCTCAGCATATTGTCCTTTCCTCTGGGCAAGGTTAGTGTCATTCTCCATTTTTTACCATAGCATTGTTACTATTTTGCGAAATGACGTTGATGTCTCTTATAGTTTTGGAAGCCGACGATGAGGTCGAGGCCGTTGAAGGGCCAGGGGAACCTTCAGCTCCTACTTGCATGACTGTCGGTGAGTGACATTTTATTATAGTCCCGTTCATTCTGCGTTTAAAAGTTTTACTAACATTTGCCAAATTTGAACAGCCCTGCCAGTCTCTATGGCTTTGGAATCGCACATTGTGATGCCGCCCGGCCCCTACGCTTTGCGAGCTTCAGAACGCTTGGCCTAATTGAGCCTTGTCTCCCTATCTTCTTTCGTCGAGGAGCTCCGTGCTGGTAGTGCGACCACAGCCGAAGCGTTTGCCGCTGAAGCTAACGGCTCCCTCCCTTTTCTCGCCACCTATTATAGCGAGGAGGTGGTGCGGGTCTGGGTGGAGTTCTGTAGGAAGGTGGAGGCTTGTTTGTATGCTCTTGAATGTTCTCGCCTTTCCTCGGAAGCCGTGGCTGCAAAAGCGGAGTTACGAGGTCTGATAGCATGATGTGCGGCCAACATGACATCGTGCGAGAAGAGGCCTGGCCGCAAGTTCTCGGAGAGGGAGCTAGCCTCCCAGGCGCTGGGCGAGCTTCAAGCCAATCTCACAGCCAAAGCCAACAAAGCGTATGAACTCTGGCGGGTGCTTCAGGAGTCTATTAAGGAGGTGGTGGCTCTCGATAAAGCCGCCACGTTTACTCGCGAGAGGGTTGAGGCTCATAAGGCCACTGAGAAAGAGCTTGAAGCCCGGCTTGCTTCATATCAGGCCCAACAAGCTCAGGCGGAGGCTCGCCTTCTGGAGATCTTGCGTCATGAAGCCGTGGCTCAGCAACAGAACGATGAACTGGTGAAATTATTGCACCGCCCGCCGGCTTGAGGACTTGTATCTTTTCTCCTTTTTTTTGTACATACTAATGGATAAGAGTATCTTTCTTTTTGTTTCTTTCATGACTTGTATTTTGTATCCATTTTGGTTTATGAATAAAAGATACATTTTTCTTCTCAATGGTGTGTCCCCCTTTTTATTGAATGTATTCTGCGGATATTCTATCTTGATCTCCATGCAGGACGGCGATGGCTTAGGATTCAGGGTTAAGATCTGCTTCCTAAGACTTTTGCATCTTATGAGCCACGAGGGTCTCATAAAGAGTTTTTCCCCTACAGGTCGAGAGGATCCCATAAGTGTAAGTTCTTCTTAGAGATCGTAAGGATTCTTAAGCGGGTTTTCCCTTGAGAGTCGTAAGGATCTCACAAGGGAGTTTTTTCTTCCTTACAGGTCGTGAGGACCTGCAAGTGCTGGATGTGGTCATCCTTATCCGTGTTTCACGGGGTCATAGGCTGCTCCAGGTATCGTAGTTTAAAGACGTCGCGGTCAAGGTTAAGGACCTCATAGTCCGTGGATTTAGGGACTCCACCGTCTGCTGTTAGTTTTAAGACATCACGGTCAAGGTTAAGGACCTCATAGTCCATGGATTTAGGGACTCCACATTCCGATGTTAGTTTTAAGACATCGCGGTCAAGATTAAGGACCTCATAGTCCGTGGATTTAGGGACTCCACAGTCCGATGTTTGGTTGCAGGGACCCGTCACCTCTTTGAAGACGTTGAGGAATTACAACGCCAGGTATCAAAGGAGTGAAGAGATGTACCCTTAAACCAAGGCAGAATCCGCAGGGAATCGGGGTGGTTGATCGTTAGTTTTAAGACATCACGGTCGAGATTAAGGACGTCATAGTCCATGGATTTTAAGGACTCCACAGTCCGGTATTTGCTCTGGATGCTTCACACGGGTTCACTGCCGTGCTTGGCGAGGACCAGGCTCCGCTCTGGATGCTTCACACGGGTTCACTGCCGTGCTCTGCGAGGACCAGGATCCGCTCTGGACGTTTTCCACGGGGTCAAAGAGTGACATTATCCGTGTTCCACGTAACCAGGAATTTTGCACTAGATGCTTCACACGGGTTCACTGCCGTGCTCGGCGAGGACTAGGCTCCGCTCTGGACGTTTTCCACGGGGTCAAAGAGTGACATTATCCGTGTTCCACGTGACCAGGAATTTTGCACTAGATGCTTCACACGGGTTCACTGCCGCGCTCGGCGAGGACTAGGCTCCGCTCTGGATGCTTCACACGGGTTCACTGCCGTGCTCTGCGAGGACCAGGATCCGCTCTGGACGTTTTCCATGGGGTCAAAGAGTGACATTATCCGCGTTCCACGTAACCAGGAATTTTGCACTAGATGCTTCACATGGGTTCACTGCCGTGCTCGGCGAGGACTAGGCTCCGCTCTGGACGTTTTCCACGGGGTCAAAGAGTGACATTATCCGCGTTCCACGTGACCAGGAATTTTGCACTAGATGCTTCACACGGGTTCACTGCCGCGCTCGGCGAGGACTAGGCTCCGCTCTGGATGCTTCACACGGGTTCACTGCCGTGCTCTGCGAGGACCAGGATCCGCTCTGGACATTTTCCACGGGGTCAAAGAGTGACATTATCCGCGTTCCACGTAACTAGGAATTTTGCACCAGATGCTTCACACGGGTTCACTGCCGTGCTCGGCGAGGACTAGGCTCCGCTCTAGATGCTTCACACGGGTTCACTGCCGTTCTCTGCGAGGACCAGGATCCGCTCTGGACATTTTCCACGGGGTCAAAGAGTGACATTATCCGCGTTCCACGTAACCAGGAATTTTGCTGATTGTATCCGCATTTCACGGGATGGAGGTTTGACTGTTGGCGATATGTATACCACCGAGCCATGGAACTGGGAGTTGCCGCTGTTCCGGTTAGCTTGAAGTTGTGTTCATTGTTACGAGACGAGTGTTGGGATGATCTCTAGGTCGCTTGTGGCCCGTCGAGATTTAGCTTCTTTCTTTGGTGAAACCTGGGGGAGGGAGGTATGTTCCCTTTTTGTTTATGCCATTGGATTGTATACAGGGTGTGATGGAACATCACCTGTAAGGCATACATTTTATTTTTATTTTATTTCTTTTTCCGCGATGCTCTATCGTTTCAGCTTTTATATCGCGAAGGTCGCGATTGCCCCATCATTTGGGCTATTTTTCGCGGTGCCCAATCATTTCGGCTATTTATTTATTTTCTACTCGCTGCCTTTTATTACGAGTTGCTCCATCGTTTCGGCTATTTTTCATGCATACATTTTTACTTGCTGCTTTTTATTGCAAGTTGCCCCATCATTTCGGCTATTTCGTAGGCATGTGTGGCTTGCTAGCTTTTTCGCCGCAAGCTTAGATTTTAGACACCGATTTCGGCATCAGCACCGCTGCAACTGGGATGTTGCCAGGAGCGAATCATCATTTACCTCTGTCGATATTGAACAAAGGTGGCTTAGTAAACAGGGTTAAGGGTCCTGTCGACCAAGGCTTTTGACTTCATGAGCCGTAAGGGTCTCACAAAGGTATTTCTCCCTACAAGTCGTGAGGATCTTGCAGGTGTATTTTCTCCTTAGGGATCGTGAGGATTCCTAAGTGTATGTTCCTCTGCAAGTCGTAAGGATCCTACAAGAGGGCTTTCTCCTTATGGGTCGAGAGGACCTACAAGGGTTGCTCATCATATGGGCATATCCCTAGTCACGGGTGGGACTTCGCTGGGGAAATGTTTTTTCGCGCCCGTGGATTGTGTACAAGGGTCAGTATTGAGCCTCTTGTAGGGCAATATCGAAGGTTGTGGAGGATTTGCTTAAGAACATGTTTAGGTTTCTGTAACTTAAGACTTTCAAATCTCATGAGCCGTGAGGGTCCCATAAGAGAATTCTCCTTACAAGTCGTGAGGATCTCGTAAGTGTATTTTCTCCTTAGGAATCGTGAGGATCCCTAAGTGTGTTGCTCCTTTGTGAATCGTAAGGATCTCACGCAGGTGGTTTCTCCTTACAAGGTCGAGAGGACCCTACAAGTGTCTTTTAACGAGGTTGCGCCCTTTCGGGTTTTCACAAACACTCGCCGGTAGTCCTGCTGTTTTTACTTACGGAGCCCTTTCGAGTTTTCATCCGTGCCCATTTTGCTTATGGACATACCGTTTTTTTTTATTCTTTTTCACTTTTTTTTACAAGGTCGCGCCCTTTCGGGTTTTCACGAACACTTGCCGGCAGCCCTGCTGTTTTTACTCACGGAGCCCTTTCGGGTTTTCATCCGTGCCCATTTTGCTTATGAACATACCGTTTTCTTTATTCTTTTTCATATATTTTTTTTTATTTTTCTCTTTCTCTCTCCTTTTTTTATCTCGTCAGCCTAAAGATACTGCGGTAGTAGTTTTAGGGACGTTTCGGTCCGTCGTTAGTTTAAGGACGTTTCGGTCCGTCGATAGTTTAAGGACGTTTCGGTCTATCGTTAGTTTAAGGACGTTTCGGTCCGTCGCTATGGGAAGGCCGGCTGCTGCTTGTAAAGTCTGAGCCTAGGAAGATAGTGAGCGGACATAGTCGTCGTCATCTATCATTGACCCAGGCTGTGGCTTATTAAGCGTAGTATTTCTTTAAGAAGCGGCCGTTTATTGGCCTGAAAGGCCTTTCACCGTGCATGTCCGTGAGTAGGTAGGCTCCACCCTGGTAGACCTTGTCTATGATGTACGGGCCTTCATAGTTTGGCTCAAATTTTCCTCGCTTGGCACGATTGGGGATCATAGGTCTTTTGACCACTAGTACGAGTTCGCCTTGGCGGAATGTCCTCGGCCTGGTCAATCTTTCGTACGAGCGCGTCATCTTTGCTTTGTAGGCCTCTAGATGTTGTTGCGCTATGAGCCGGGTTTCGTCGAGGGCATCAAGCTCCTCAAGCCGAAGGTGAGCATTTTCTTCGTTCGTCAGCTCGTGGTGGACTGCTACTCGTAGAGAGGGTAACTCTATCTCGAGGGGAGCACTGCTTCCGTCCCAAATACCAACGCGTACGGCGTTGTGTTCATGGCCGTCTTGAATGTAGTTCGATAAGCCCAAAGGGCTTCTTGCAGCCTTTCGTGCCAGTCTCTCTTATTCCTGGAAACGGTCTTTTTTATGATCTTCGTCAAGGTCTTATTGAAGGCCTCGGCCAGACCGTTAGCTCGTGGATTGTAAACCGAAGAATATCTCCAGTCTATATTGTGCTGCTGTGCGAAGCGGCTAATCTTATGGCTTCGGTAGGCCGGCCCATTATTGGAGATAATCCGCCGTGGAGTTCCGAACCGATAGATGACGTGCGTCTTGAAGAAATGGAGGATATTCTCCGTCTTCACTTCCCTCAGTGGTACTGCTTCTGCCTATTTGGAGAAGTAATCAGTTGTCGCCAGGATAAAACGGTGTCCCCGGGATGATGCTGGCTCAATGGGGCCGACTATGTCAGTCCCCCACATTTCGAACGGCCAGCTAGCCACCGTTGGGTGCAGTGGATTCGGATGTTGGTGGATGAAGTCTCCATGAATCTGGCATGAGTGGCATTGCTTCGCATACTCGAGGCAGTCCTGGATCATCGTGGGCCAGTAGTAACCCATCCGTTTAATTTTTAACTTCATCTTTGGGCCTGCTTGGTGAGAACCGCAAAGTCCATCATGAACTTCCTGAATGACTCTTTCTGCTTCGTCAGGTCCTAAGCATCTCAGCCATAGAGAATCAAACGATCTCTTGTATAGAATATCGTTGACGAAAGCGAAAGATAGAGCTCTTTTCATGAGCTGATGTCTTGAGGATGCTTCTTCGGGCATTCGGTGGGACTTAAAGTAGTCTATGAAGACTTCCTTCCAGTCTTTGTCCTTCTCATTGTCTTTTATTTGTAGGGTCGTCTGCTCAGTCGCTCCCTTCTCTTTATATAATTCCGGAGGTATTTCCGCCGGGGCGAGCACTCGACGGCTTTGTACCACGATTCTGACGTCATCGAGGTTCTCATCAGCCAGTTCTTTAGCAAGTTTAGCCAACACGTCTGCTTTGCTGTTTTCCGCGCGCGGTATGTTCTCCAAAGTATAGGAGGGAATTTGGGTCAATAGTTGTTGCACTTTTTCGCCGTACTTCACCAACTCCGGTTTGCACGTTTGGTAGTCACCTTTTACTTGACTAACGACCAGTTGAGAATCCCCGTATATACGGAGGTCTTCAATTCCCAGGTCGATGGCGATTTCGAGGCCTGCTATCAGAGCTTCGTATTCAGCTTCATTGTTTGTCCTCGGCTCTGTTAAGGAGAAGGCGAAGCGCATTATCCCTCCTTATGGAGTTGCAAAGACGAGGCCTATCCCCGATTTGGTCATTGGGATACCTTGTTTCTGTTTCTTTACGGAGGACGCTCCATCGAAATAGAGTTCCCATCGGGCGCTACCGCCGCCAATCGCATCAAATGCATGCTCGTCCGGCAAATCACAGTTCAGAGGAGAATCGGCCGGTATCGGGTGCTCAGCGAGGAAATCGGCAATGGCCTGGCCTTTCGTTGCCTTGAGAGGTTGATACGTTATCGAGAACTCCATCAAGAGCAGGGCCCACTTAGCGAGTCGTCCCGTCAATATGGCTTTCGACATCAAGTATTTAAGGGGATCCACCTTTGAAATGAGACGGACTTCATGCGCCAACGCATAGTGCTTGAGCTTTGTTATCGCGAAGATTAACGCCAAGCAATGTTTTTCAATGGGAGAGTAGTCGCTTTCTGCCCCCAATAGAACTCGACTTAAGTAGTAGAGTGCCCTCTCTTTCCCCTGATCGTTCTCTTGTGCCCATAATGCGCCCAAGGAACCTTCGAGGGCGGTCGTATAAAGAATGAGGGGTTTTCCCTTGACCGGCGCAGCCAACACCGGAGGGTTCTGCTGGTACTGCTTGATCTCGTCTAGTGCACCTTGACATTTGTGATCCCAAGCGAATGGAGTTCCCTTTTTCATCAGGTGGCTGTAAGGACGGCATTTGCCCGAAAGATTAGCGATAAACCGCCGGATGTATGCGAGCTTCCCTTGGAGAGACCGCAACTGCTTGAGGGTTCTTGGCGGAGGCATTTCCATGATCGCTTTAATCTTTGACGGATCTATTTCAATACCTCGGTGTCGAACGATGAATCCCAGAAATTTGCCCGAGGAGACTCCAAACGCGCATTTGAGGGGATTCATTTTCAAATTATATTGCCGAAGGCATCGAAATACAGTTTCCAGATGCTTTAAATGATCTTCGTATGACATGCTCTTTACTACGAGGTTATCGATATAGCACTCGACGACGTCGTGTATGAGGTCATCAAAGATCTTTGTCATGGCCCTTTGATAGGTAGCGCCAGCATTCTTTAGACCAAAGGGCATAACCCTGTAGCAGAATATACCCAAAGGGGTGCGGAAAGCGGTGTGCTTCTGGTCTTCGGGATGCATCTTTATCTGATTGTATCCTGACGAACCATCCATAAAGGAGAAAACCTCGTGAGTGGACGTGTTATCAATCATTAGCTCGGTTACTGGTACTGGGAAATCATCCTTTGGACAGGCTTTATTGAGATCCCTGAAATCCACGCATATGCGTACCGTCCCATTCTTCTTCATTACCGGGACGATATTGGCGATCCGGTCGGGATATTGGACTTCTTGGATAAATCCAGAATCGATCAGCTTCTTGACTTCGGTGTTGATGCTCATCTCAAGCTCGAGTCGCATCCTCCTTGGCGCCTGCTTGACTGGCTTGATATCTGGGGATATTGCTAATTTATGCACAGCAATCTCCAGATCTAATCCTGGCATCTCGGAGTAGTTCCACGCGAAACAGTCTTTATGCCGTAGAAGCACGTTCTTTAACGCAGCCACCCTTTCTTCGGATAGCAGCTCGCTGACAAATGTCGGTCGCGGGTCGTCTGCCGATCCCAACTCAATCTTCTTGAGGTTATCTGCAGTAGTATGTATACCATCTTCCAGTTCTTTCGGAGCGGGCAGAAATTCTGAGATCACCTCATCATCGCTGTTCTCAAAGCACCGGGGAAGGTCATCTACGTTCTCGGGCTCTTCTCTTAATATCATAATCGTATAACAGGTGCGAACCCGCTCCCTGGACTGAGGTGGACCCGGTTCTGCTCTTGCGGCCTTGGGTTCATGCTTTTGTGGCGGCGTTACCCTCCAGCCGTCGGATAAAGCGAATCTGCCCTGTTGGTATTGGTCCTCGACCCAGTTCTTGAAGGTGAAGCAGTCTTCGGTAGGATGTCCTATGGCTCGGTGATAAGAGCAATAGCTCAGATGAGAAGCCTTGTTAGCTTGCTCAGGATGTCTAGACTCTGGAAGAGCGATCATTTGATGTTTTATAGCGAGCTTGAGTAACTTCTCCGTCTTGTCTCGGGGGAAGGAGTACGCTCGACTCATCTTCTTCATGAGGGACAAATCCGGGCCGTGCAATACCCGACCACGTAACCCTCTAATCCTGCGTCGTTGTCGTCAGCTCCTCTTTCCGCTTCTTGATTTATTTCCGTCTCTGCGTCGGGCCTTTCGTACAACGGATTGACGAGGATGAGCGTCTTTGTCTTTTGCAGCCTGTTGAAATAGACGTTGCGTCCTGGCCTTCTCGTAGATGGCCATTTCACGGTTGTGGTCTTCCCGAGCTTTCTGACCCACTTTCCTGATAGGCTTGCCCATTCGTTCTTCAAACGACGGACTCGGCGCTTCAATCGCGCGGTCTAGTTTTGATGAGGGGTTGGCATCTCCCGACGAGGCGTCCGCTTCTTCATCAAAGGTATATATGGCGTAGCCACTGTAGGCCCGTTCCCGTTTTCCGGCTCTTGCGTATCCAAGCCCGAGTGTTTCCATTTTCCCGTTGGGCAATTTGCGTTGAGTCCCGGGGACATCCCAAATCCTGTTGTAGAACCGAGCCTGCCGAACAGTCTGTTTTAAGGGTACTCCTTGGCGCTTCAATAGCTTCTTTAATCCATTTGTATAATATCTGGGCAGACGGATGGGTTGGAGCCTGTCAAGTGTAGCATCCGCGCCACGCCAGATCTCTTTCTCTATTTTCGACTCTGAGGATCGGTAGAATAGGATCACCTTCTCACCCCTTTGCCTGGGAGGGACGTAAAATGTTTGCAGGTCCTGCACATTGTGAGCCTGAAGCGTGTCGAGATCCTTGTAGTGTTCTCGCGGTACCATGGTGATTTGCAAACTATGGTCATCGCCAGGGGGTGCTTGTATTGACAGCCGATTGGAGAACACAGCACTAACTTCATCTTCTGAATCACTTCCGAAGACTAACATGGGGGCGGGCGTCCCCAGGTTGTTGCGTTGAGATGGCCCTGCATAAACTATCTCTTCCTCTTCTTCGGTATCGCTCCCGAAAACAGGGATGGTGGCGGCGATTTTGTTCTCCGGATTGTGACACCTTTCTGTATCCTCGAAATCTGGCAAAAAGTACTTTGCATCTTCGTATTTGCGGACTTCGTTCACAGAAAATAGGGTTAGCTCTCCTGTTACAGTATACTCGTAACCATCCTTAAAGTATTTCATACACTGATGTTGTGTAGAAGGGATGATGTTGTACTCGTGTAGCCAAGGACGACCGAGTAGGGCGTTATAGCAGGTCTTGGCGTCAATGACATGGAATTTGATGTCTGTGACGAGAAGTCCAAAGCGTAATGTTAGTATCACAGATCCGAGAGTCCGTGACGATTGTGAATCGAAACCGGAGATAGTAATTTTGTCACGAGCGAGGTGTTGCACACTCATGCAGATTTCCTTCAACATCCGAACGTTAAGGAGATTGACGGAGGATCCATTATCCACCAGGATCTTGCCTATCTTGATATCATGGCAGTATCTGGAGACATATAGGGGTCGGTTGTGGTCGCACGTCCCGAGAAGGAGGTCTTCATCACCGAAAGTGATGTCGGCCGTATGCACTTCCTCCAGTTCATCCTTCATCTTTTCAGTGGCGAGGAAGGCTTGGAATTGCTCAGGTTCTTGTAACGCCTTAATTAGTGAGTCTCGCGCTTCTTTTGATAATAGGAGGGCATCAAGAATGCTAAGCTGAGAAGGTAGCTTCCTTAGGTGCGCGAGGATGTTATAGTCCACCTTACCCTTCCTAGGAGGGTCTTTTGCAGCCAGCTCTCTCATGACTTGGTCATCTAAAGTGATATCTTCAGTGACCTTTTCCTTTCCCTTATCCTTTCTACTTACGGGCCCGAGATTCTTTTCTGGGAGTGTGCGATTGCGCAGCTGAATGTTCTCGCAGATCTCCGATTTCTCCTCTTTCCCTAAAACGGATTCTTTGAAGAGAGGGCCCAGAGCCATTTCTTCATCAGAGTCGCTCCCAAAGGTGAGAACTTGTGACCCCCCGGCGTGAGCCATACAATAGTTGCCAGTAGTTCTGTTGTGCCCATCGATAGTACTTTTCGCTCCCGACGGCTCTTGCGTTTCATGCGCTTAACATGTTGCCGACGAGCAACATATCCTTGCCACCATATCTTAAAGGCGTCGCACTCCTCCGTGGGGTGTGATATTTTCCGGTGATATGCGCAATAATCAGGGTGCCTCTCCACCCCATCGTGTGTGTTTCCTTCCGAGGGCGGTAGCTTCATCCTCATTGACATGGCTTTGGCAAACCTTTTTCTCGTCTTGAATATCTTCTTGTCTACCTCGGATGCCTTTCGCTCTGGCAGGGGTAGGTCAACTCTTTCGTTCAGTTGCCCGCATTTGGCTCCTTCCGATATGGCCATCTCACGCTCCTGGTCCGCTTTACTTTTTAGACGAATCTCGTCTAGAAAGGCATTGATCATTTCATTTGTCGGCCATGCACGCTCTGGTCCAGGCTCTGCTTCCAGCTTCTTAGTGCCTGGAGTTTTCTCATCATCGGTAAATGAGTGGGATATTACGTTACAACTCGCCATATACCCTTCAGATTCCTCCGACGAGCTCTCTCCATCGTCTCTCTCTTGAAAGATGTGGTTGAGGAACTCTTGCAATGTGACAGGAGTCCGCGCCTTTTGATTGTACTCTTCCAGTGCGTCGATTTGCTTCTGCAAGTTCGTGTGCTCGTCTCCGAGCTTCACGGCCTTCTTGGATTTCTTCTTCTTTTTCTTCCAAGATTTTGACGGTTGGGCGTGAGTATTTGGGTCCTCATCGCGAGTCTTCGTAGTTGGGCGGCGCCTTAGCATCCCTTCGATAATTTGAGGTTCAAGAGGGTCCTTCCATTCGATCGCAGGGCACGCATGAAGGTCTCTCAGCATTCTTTTGGTTTTAGTTGATAGCACGACCTCCCATGGAGCTTCTTCAATAAAGGAGCAGGTTACCCCCGGTGTATCTGCTTTCTTAGGAGTATGCGGTTGTGGTGGGTTCACCTTCCACTTTTCGGACAGTACAAACTTCCCCTGGAGGTATTGATCTTCAATCCATCCTTTGAAGACGAAGCAATCTTCAATCGGATGGCTCACCGTTTGATGGTAAGGGCAATAGTTAGGGTTATTCACCTCGGTGGGTTGCGGCGGTCGCCTTGGATTTGGTAGGCTTATAAGTCTGTTGCGTATTGCCAGCTCGAATAACCGTTTCGTCTTGTCTCGTGGGAACGAGTAGGGACGCTTCATCTTCTCATTATAATACCGGCGTCTTTCCTCCAGTTGATCTGCCGGTTTCGGGGCGTTAGGTTGCTGTTGGGCATTCGCAACAAAGGTTGCCCTTCCTTTACCCTTGTCATTCCGAGGTTCCGACTTCGGGGGAGGTGGTCTATGACCCATCTGGTCCATCTGAGCCAACTTGTCGATTAAAGCCTGGAATGTGGTTGGCTTAAAGAACATCATAAACTGGGAGATAGTTGCGTGGGGGTCTAGGGTTCCCACGAACATGCCCACTGCGGGTGCCTCTTCAATGCGTTGTTCACATCTCGACCACAAGTTCCGCCAGCGTATAGCATACTGGACCCAGGTTTCGCCTGGTTTTACCCTGGCGTTAATCAGTGCATTATTGGAGTGCGTTCGCTGGCACTTGCGAATCGCTGAGTGAATAACAACTCCATTTCAGCGAACGTTTTGATAGAATCGTTCGGGAGTTCCGAATACCATTCGAACGCAGTTTCTGATAAGCTGCCCACGAACTGGAGGAGCAACAGTTTATCATCACCGCCGGTGTTACCGCAGAGGGCCCGGAACTGGGCGACATGTTGATGGGGGTTGCTGGTCCCCTTGTACACGTGGAATTTTGGTATCGTATAGCCTTGCGGGTATTTGATTTGGTCGTACCAGCTTGGATACGGCCGCCCTGTTTTCATGACTTGACCAGCTGCCTCAGTCGCGTGATGAACCCGGATTTGCTGGGCTATGTAGTCAACCAAGTCAGCCTTAGAGATTGCCTCCTCCTTGGCCGTTGAGAAGGCTGGGGGTGGATTTGACGTTTCTCCTCGGTCCTCTTCAAGAACGATTGGGGGATCCTCGGTGGGTAAGTCCTGCTGGATCATCATTCCTATCATATCTTGGAAGAGAAGGCCCATACGTTGTATGTTGGCCGCTTGTTCAGCAGCCTCTTTGTCCTTTTTCTCCAGTATCCGGCGAAGGAATTCAGCGTCGGTTTCTTCCTCCTGGCGTGCGTCTGAGGACGTTTCTGGGTTTTCTTTTGGCCCGGTAAGTGCGGCCATTGCATTCATCATTTCCTGAAGCTTTTGTTGCTGCTCCTGGGCTTTCGTCACGGATCGGGTTAGCGGTCGGTGGCCCGTAGAAGTGCGGCTTTCCTCCTTTCCAGAGGCCATGTAAACAGTGTGCACCACCATGCCCCCAAACTTAGGGCGTCTGGGCTCAGTGCTTTTAGTTGTCGTTGCATGCTAGGGGGTCTTCTCTGGCCTCCCCTTTTTATGAGCCATGGAGGTTGAGGGGACCGTTGAGGTGGGCGTCCAGACAGCCTTTTGGGGTTTAGCCTGGTGACCAGCTTCCGGTTGGATTTTCAGCTTCTTGTGCTGGCGGGAGAAGTTTGGATCGATGATCGAGTCTCGGTCCTGCCGCCAAACCTTATAGATTTTGGAAGACAGCCGTTGAGGAGATCGGGGCTGTTCTGCTTTTATTTCCACAACCTTTTTTAATGGGGGAGGAGACCTCTTCAGCACTGCAGTAGGAGAATTCCTTCGCACCTTATTTAGCATTTCGAAGCTGTTCCCAGTTGGAACAGCAGCATTAACTTCTGCCACCGGGGCTGATGGAGTCAACCCCGAGGGGGAGTTGCCATCAGCCTTCCTTACTCGGCGCCAATGGCGACGTCGAGCGTGTCGAGCGGACGGCGTAGGGTCAACAGTAAGAATGGTTTCGTCTTGCCCCCTGTTTGGGTGGAGGGTCGCTGTTGGTATTAGCCTGTCAAAGACCGATGTCCTTTGGGCAGCAGGAGCGGGAGCTAAAGCCGTCAATCTTGTAAAGACCGACCTTTTGGCCGGAAAAGCCGCTTTGACGATTTCGGGGGCAGGAGCGGCCACTTTCTTAGAAGCAGCCTTCTCTGAGATTGTAGGCCCCATGATGAGTTCGCAGGATTTCTGGCCCAATCTAGAGAAGACCGAGGCGTTGACGTTGGGCGACTCGTTGAGAGGAGCCGCGGCAGGGGTAAGACGATCAAAGACCGACTTCTTGAGAGCTTCCGTTAACAGCATTGGAGCGGTGAAGCTTGTCGGCGGGAGCATGGTCCCAAAGAACAATCCTGTAGTGGCGTGAGTGACCTGTTCCACGGGCATTGTGAATAGCGAAGCAGCTTGGGGTCCGTAGGCTATACCTCCTGGCGAGGCAGAGCGTTGGTTGCAATTGCAGTCAAAGCAGTTGGAGAATTTCGCAGAAGTAGAAGCCATCGATCCTTTGCTTTCTGCAATAAGCAAGACGCCAAGTTTCAGTATCTTGAAACCTAAGGGCAACCATTAGCGAACCGTGATTGGTTCGCGAGTCACGACACACGAAGTGTGGAGTGGAAAGAGGAAAAGGTCCCACCGGGCGTGCCAGAATCTGTTCCCCTCCGAATGGCGGCGCACAAGACTGCGATGTCTTGGCACTGAGACTCGGGGCAGATGCTAATTGGTTCTATCCGTCCACCTCTCCGAAGATGCCAAGTTGATTTATGGCACCATGTATCGAAGGTTTAGACGGATGCGTCCGATGTAGCAGACTTCGTCAGATTCCCCCTCGTTTGAGGGGTTTTTGATTGTGGGGACGCTCTTCCCTGCAGGCGCAAGCCCCTGCAGTTAATTACGCTACCGCATTGCGGTAACAACTTTCTCCTTCTCCAGATGGTCACTTCGTGTCGTGGGTGTTTGTTTTGTGTTTTGTTGCCCGTGGATTGTTTACGGAGACTGAGTTATGTCGTCGCCCGTAGGGCGTGGACTAGTACAAATCCGTATTATCTTAGATTTGGGTTTGGGGGTTTGGTTTGAGGATACATCAGCCATACTTGAGGCTAAGATCAACTCAAACGTTTGTTAAGGATACGTTAGTCTAACTTTGAGACTAAGATCAACTTAACGGGATCGTTTAGATCCGACAAAGGAGCGTTTTAGGCTCCATTGTTCCAGTTTAGGGACATAGTGGTCCATCATATGTATGGCCGTCGGGACCCGTCACCTCTCTGACGACGTTGAAGGATTACAACGACAGATGTCAGAGGAGTTCAGAGATGTACCCTTGAGCCAGAGTTAATTGGGGGGATTCATAGTCCAGTCTGTTTGAAGGTTTAAGGATACGTTAGCCATCTTTAAGGCTAAGATCAACTTAAACGGGACCGTTTAGATCCGACAAAAGAGCATGCGGGGCTCTATTGTTCTAGTTTAAGGACATTGCGGTCCATGGGTAGTTTAAGGACGTTGCGGTCCATGGGTAGTTTAAGGACATTGTGGTCCGTGGGTAGTTTAAGGACATTGCGGTCCATGGGTAGTTTAAGGACATTGCGGTCCACGGGTAGTTTAAGGACGTTGCGGTCCGTTGTTAGTTTTAAGACATCTCGGTCGAGGTTAAGGACGTCGTAGTCCATGGGTTTAAAGACTCCATAGTCCGATATGTGCTCTGGATGCTTCACACGGGTTCACTGCCGTGCTTGGAGAGGACCAGGCTCCGCTCTGGGCGTTTTCCGCGGGGTCAAAGAGTGACGTTATCCGCATTCCACGTAACCAGGAATTTTGCACTAGATGCTTCACACAGGTTCACTGCCGTGCTCGGCGAGGACTAGGCTCCGCTCTGGGCATTTTCCGCGGGGTCAAAGAGTGACGTTATCCGCGTTCCACGTAACCAGGAATTTTGCATTAGACACGGGTTTAAGGACCCCACAGTCCATATCAATGTGTGGTCGTCGGGACCCGTCACCTCTTTGAAGACATTGAGGGATTACAATGCCAAGTATCAAAGGAGTGAAGAGATGTACCCTAGAACCGGAATGGCTTAAATAGTCCTTGACCCAATTTGGGATCAAGACCGATTAATTATGTTGTGAGCCCATTAGCCCAGTTAATTACGAATTGAAGACTCATGGCCTAGCTTGGGCTAAGTCCGATCATGTCTGGAATATTGGCTTCTTGTTGGTCCATTAAAGGAGAGGCTTTGCCTCTATCCATTTAGCCAATTGGGCCAAAGCCTAGTGTTAAACACTACAGAGCAATCAGTGTTGAACACTGGGAATGAGGTTGACAAGTTAGTGTTTAACACTAAAAGATAATTGGTGTTAAACACCAGCAACAAGGCTTTCAAATTATCATAAACACTAAAACAGATCAGTGTTGAACACTGGCAATGGAGATCTCAAATTAGTGTTAAATACTATGGTAATCAGTGTTGAACACTGCGAATAAAGTTCTTTGATTAGTGTTGAACACTAGGTCCCAGCAGTGTTTCAATACTGGATTCGAGAGTTCCAATTTAGTGTTGAACACTAAGGCAAGAGGGGTCACGTGGCAACCCGTGAGAGCGCCCTCCCTTCATTTATTCTGCTGAGATTATCGCATCGCGTGCCCTCATGTGAAGGGCATTTAAATGCTTATATGTTAAAGCTTCTGCCGAGGGTCACGTGGGTCACGTGGGGTGCTGCCTCAAAGGGGCTTTCTGTAGATCTCTTGGGGGGGTCACGTGGTGACACGTGACCCTGCCTCTATGTATGTTGTTTAGAGGATCTGTTAATCTTTTCCAGGAATTAAATTCCTCGTAGGGTTAAACCCTGACAGTAATTTCAGAGGAATTAAATTCCTACTTCCTTTTGAAGATTTATATTCTGAATAGAGTTGGACTCTGAATTTTATGTAGGAATTAAATTACTCATACATGTGAAGAACTAAATAGGGTTAAACCCTAATAAAAGCTTTTAAGGAATTAAATTCCCACTCTCTGTTAAATTATGATCAAGGGAATTAAATTCCCGCTGTTCCAACAGAACTAGGTTCTTAATTAGGGTTAAACCCTGTTTCTTTTTGTTCTGAAGGAATTAAATTCCCATAACACAGGGTCAAGCCCTAGTTTTATTTTAAAGGAATTAAATTCCTATACTTCTGTGAGAATTAAATTCTCGCACTTCCATTCCCTCTCTATGTTTTGGATCTGCATGGCAGGATCTCAACCCATTGAGAATTAAATTCTCAGATTCAAGGGGAGATGTGCACTTTGCAGATCCTCTATCAAAGAGAAAAGAAATATATTCTTCCGTTTTATATATCAGAGTTAAACTCTGTTGAGAATTAAATTCTCCTTTCTTTCAAAGAGCCTTCCCTTTCTTACCTAGGGTTTTCTTTTGCAGAAGATCCAAGTTCCTCGAAGTATCAAGGCTCTCTCTCCCTTTCTTCCCTCTGCGTATATGTCTTTTTTTTGTGTCTCTTGGCTCCTATTTATAGGAGAAGCAGCCGAGTCAATTAGTTTTTTACGAATCTTCTTTGAGAGATTTGATTTGCATCCATCATTCGTTCTGGACCTTTGGATTATTAGGTGAATTTTATTCACCATTGGATTTCAAGTCCCAGGATTCTCCTTTGTTATTTCGGTTAGATTTAAAGGAGAAATCTTTCCAAACTCGAGATTTTCCCATAAATAGGTGATATTTAATCACCTCTGAACCTTTAATTTAATTGTTTCTAGATAGTCGCTTTCCTTTGGAAGGATTTGAATCTCTTTCAGAATTTAATTCTGTTAATAAAATGGGCTTTGAAAGCCGGTCACGTGTGACCACGTGACCCATGGTCACGTGTGGGCACGTGACCCCCTTTGGAATGAGCCTTCTTCTTTCTTTCTGCGCTTTGCTTTCTGTTCTCTGTTTAGCTGTCACGTGCCACCACGTGACAACTGGTCACGTGTGAGCACGTGACCCTGGCATGGAGCCTTCTTCTCGATTTAACCGGAGAATGAGCCTGATGTTTTGAGTGTCACGTGCCAACACGTGACCCTGGTCACGTGGGAGCACGTGACCTCTTCTGAAGCCTTTTTCTTGATTCGATCAGGGAACCGTTGTGTCTTTGCCGCTGCTTTTAAATGTCACGTGCCGACACGTGACCCAGGTCACGTGGGAGCACGTGACCCTTTCTGAAGCCCCTTTCTTTGACGTGTTTGGGAAACTGAATTTTCCTTGTCGATACTTTTAGGTGTCGCGTGCCCACACGTGACTGCTGGTCACGTGTAAGCACGTGACCCTTTTCTGAAGCTTTTCCCATAAGCTTTTCTGATTTTAAATCAGGAAACAGATAACAAGATCAAATTCTTGTAATAGAAGGATCCAACGTATTAGTCGACCTTTTGCATCTTTCTTCGCCAGAAGATGTTTTAAGGCGGAATGGTCAGTATACACAACTATAGGTGAGCCAATTAAGTAAGGCCTGAATTTTTCTAATACAAATACAACCGCTAAAAGTTCTTTTTCGATGGTTGTATAATTAATTTGTGCATCATTCAAGGTCTTACTTGCATAGTATATCACGTGTGACATCTTTTCAATGTGTTGTCCTAAGACTGCACCTACTGCAAAATCAGATGCGTCACATATTAGCTCAAATGGGTAGTCCCAATTTGGAGACGATAGAACGGGGGCTGAAGTGAGTGAGTGTTTAAGTGAGTCGAAAGCTGTCTCACAGTCCGAGTCAAAATGGAAGGTTGTATCCTTAGCCAGGAGAAGAGTTAAAGGTCTAGCAATTTTGCTAAAGTCCTTAATGAATCTCCTATAAAAACCCGCATGGCCAAGGAAAGATCGAATATCTTTGACGCTTTTGAGATGAGGGAGGTTTTGAATGACATCTATCTTAGCTCTGTCAACCTCAATGCCTTTCTGTGAAATAACATGTCCAAGTACAATTCCTTCTTGGACCATGAAATGGCATTTTTCCCAGTTCAAAGTTAAGTTCTTCTCTTTGCAACGAGTAAGAACAGCGTCAAGATTTGATAGGCAATTAGAAAAAGAGTCTCCAAAAATCGAGAAATCGTCCATAAAGATCTCCAGAAAATTCTCTACCATGTCAGAGAATATCCCATCATACACCGCTGAAAGGTAGCGGGAGCATTGCATAACCCAAAGGGCATGCGACTGTAAGCAAAGGTACCAAAAGGACAAGTAAAAGTGGTTTTATCTTGATCTTTTTTGGCGATGGGGACCTGATTATAGCCTGAGTATCCGTCCATAAAACAATAATACTCTCGTCCCGCAAAGCGTTCCAGCATTTGACCAATGAATGGTAGAGGAAAGTGGTCTTTCCTCATGGCAGCATTGAGTTTTCTATAATCAATACATACTTGCCACCCAGTTTGGGCGCGTGTCTGAATCAACTCATTTGCCTCATTGGTTATAACAGTGATGCCGGATTTCTTAGGAACAACATGTATAGGACTCACCCATTGGCTATCGGAGATGGGGTATATAATACCATTATCTAGGCATTTGACGATCTCTTTCATCACAGCTTCCTTCATGACGGGATTCAACCGTCTCTGTGGTTCTCGGGTTGGTCTGGCATCATCCATCATATGTATATGATGTTCAACTATCAAGGGACTATTCCCTTTGATGTCCGCCATACTCCAACCAAACGCCTCTTTGTTAGATCTCAATACCGTTAAAAGTGCATTCTCTTGCTCTAATGCTAGAGAAGCGGATATTAAAACCGGTAAAGACTTCTTCTCACCTAAATAAGCATAATGAAGATGAGAAGGTAAAATTTTGAGATCTAATTCGGGCGGAGAAATGATAGAAGGTGGGATTATCGAGTGATTTTTGGATTTACAAAGAAGCTCAGAGCCTGTGAAAGATACAGACTCGGGTGGAGAAAAGTCAGGAGTGCAGGACTCAAGTGTAGGAAAAGTGTCCTCACTAAGATCATGTGTAAAGTCAAATAGAGATGTGGTAATGTCGTCGAGATTAGTAAAGCAAAGTTCCTCAGCTGCACAACTATCAGGAGCGATCTCATGGACAGAGCACACATCTAAAATATGAGCATAGGGTTCTGATGGCTGACTTCCAACTTTGTAGATGTTTAGTTCAATGGTCATATTTCCAAATGATAAGTTCATCGAACCATTTCTACAGTTTATAACAGCGTTGGAAGTGGCAAGGAAAGGACGACCCAGAATCACCGGAATTTGGCCCCGGGGGTTTGCTACAGGCTGTGTGTCGAGCACAATGAAGTCTACAGGGAAAACAAATTCCCCGACCTTTATCAACACATCCTCTAGTTCACCCCTTGGTTTGGTGATTGAATGGTCTGCCATTTGGAGTGTGCAGTGAGCAGGTTTCAGCTCTCCAATCCCTAGTTGCTCATATACAGAATATGGAAGTAGGTTAACACTTGCGCCAAGGTCTAAAAGAGCATGATTTATGTTTTTACTCCCAATAGAAATCGATATTGTAGGACATCCTGGGTCCTTTCGTTTCTTTGGTAGCTGGGGAATAAAAGCAGTGCTAATATTATTAGACATGAAGACCTTCTTCGTCACTTGAGTCTTCTTCTTCCTAGTGCACAAGTCCTTAAGAATTTTTGCATAAGCGGGGACTTGTTGAATAGCATCTAGGAGAGGGATGTTGATGTTAACCTGTTTGAACATTTTCATAATTTTCTCCATATGAGGACTCATTCTGTTACCCCTTAACCGGTTCGGGTAAGGAGCTTTCGCAATAAGCACCGGGTCTATCATAGGAGAAGGAAGAGGGGGTAGACGAGATCCCAAAAGAGGAGTGGGGACCGTCTGTGGAGAACTATAAGAGTTGGGCTGAGGTGTCGAGCCTAGTGGGAAATGGAGAATAGGCTCGCGAGAAGGTGGTGGGGGAGAAGAACAAGGATCAGAAGTAGAAGTGTGTGTGTGAGGAAAGGTCTCAGCCGGGGTGTTATTGATAGGATTTTCAATATCATCAATTCCTTCCCCGACATGATTGTTCAGCACTCTTCTTGATCTCAACGTTGTGACGGCATTTACATTGTAATGCCCAGGATTCTGTAGGGGTTAAGAAGGAAGTTTCCTTTTTTCTCTCGCACTCATTTCGGCTTTAAGTCGTGCGATTTCAGCTTCCATCGATCTGATACTCTCAGCTTGAGACGCTGAGTTTTTCTTTATCTCACTGACGGAAGTTCTAACCTCAGCCGAAACCTCTATGAAATTTGACAAAAGTGATTTCATGGTTTGAATGAATTGAGAGAGTTCGTCAGAACCGGTCAACTGCATAGGATTAGACTGTGCAGGAATGTTGACCTGGTTGTGAAAATTTTGTGACTGGTAGGGGTGCTGAGCGAGTTGAAGTGGTTGCTGTTGTGGTGGAAGAGCCCTTTGAAAATTATTTTGGCTTGGAACCGTGTTTTGAGATTGTTGTTGGTTCCAAGCAAAATTCGGGTGATTCCTCCAACCCTGATTGTATATGGAAGAATATAGATCGTTTCTAGGTCTTTGAAATGCGGCATTTGTATGCTCGTGACCTTGAAACGCAGAGTTTAATGGACATTCTTCCGTTAAATGAGACGGATCAGAACAACAGTCACATATAGTTTTGGGGAGCGACATTGGGTTTAGGGAGGCTGCAGAAAACTTTTGTTCCATAGCGTCGAGCTTCTTTTGCATTGCTGCCATCTCAGCTCGAACACCTATGGACACATCTATTTGGTGTACGCTACCCCTATTCAATGGTTGGGTTCCACTCTCCCACTGTAGTGATTTTTCAGCGAACCCTTCTAAAAATTTCCATGCTTCCCCATCGTCCTTAGTCATAAAAGTACCTTGACACATGTTTTTAAGGTTCTGTTTAGTGTTTGGGTTAATGCCCTCATAAATGATTCGGCAAGGATCCCATCTCGGGATGCCGTGATGAGGACATTGAACCAATAGATCCTTGAAACATTCAAAGCATTTAGAGAATGGTTCAGTAGGGAGCTGGGTAAATTGATTCAGTTCGCTACGGATTCGAGCTGTCTTTTGCATTGGGTAAAATTTCTTAAGGAATGCTGCGACGAATTCTTCCCAATTCGTAATAGAGTGTGCGGTATTGTTATATAGCCACTTCTCGGCTATATCGCATAAAGTGAATGGAAGAAGTCGTAGATGCATGGCATCCACTGAAAGTTGTGACGTACCCATCATTGCGCATACGTTTTCAAATTTGGTAATGAAAACGTAAGCGTCCTCTGTCTCGAGTCCGTGGAATTTGGGTAAAAGGTTGATGTATTGGGGTTTAATTTCAAAACTATCCCCGTTGGCTGGTGGAGTGGATAAGCAGGTCGAAAGAGGACCTCGCAGTGGATAGCACCTCTCTTGGAGAGAGATGCGGGGTGGATTCTGAACACCAACGGACGGCGGCAGATTAGGGTTAAAGAAGTTTGATGGAGGTGGATCCATCGATGTGGGTGTGGTGGTGGGTAAAGAAGAAGTAAATGGAGAAATACCGACTTCGGAGTCAATAAAGGGTACGCGGACTAAACGGGCACTAGAATCCCGTGTCCAGCCTATCTTGTACTAAAAAGGGTTAGTACAAGTAGCAGCGTTGACTTATAATTAGGGGTAATGAATGAATGAATGCGGTGTTTGTTTTTGAAAAGAGGACGGATTTTTGAAAAAAAATGATGCAACACAACAAATGCAATACACAAAACCCTAATTCTATCGGTCGCCTAGGTCAGATCTCTAGACCGCTCCTAACTGCCAGAAGACAAGACGCAGGATAAATCCTCCACTGCCTCTTTGTCTATCCTGTGGCCAGGTAAGTGCCAGGTAAGTGGGAGGTTCTCCACTACGTAAGTAATGGGCCTAATTAAGTAACCACTAGCCTTCGACACACTTGTCTAGACACAACAAGAGAAACACGGATAAGCAATGAATTACCCACGGCCTTGTTCTGTCCTAATTGAGCGCGACGGTCCTTAGAGTCATCTCTAGATCTTTTTTAGTTAATTGGGGTAAATGCGGATGCAAGTTTTGCGGTTTTCAAGGCTTAGGAAGGGTAATGAACTCCCCGCCTAATCTGGATTTGGTCTTTGCCCCTTAATGTCCGTATTAATTATGCAAACAACTACAAGAATCAAAACAAGCACAATTTAATTTTGCTATTTTGCGCGCTGCGATTTATTTGCAAAGAAACCTGCAGGAAATGTTAATTGGAGCAGATTTTAGAAGGAGATAAGAAAGTAAGAGGTTACCTGCCAAAATTTGCACAGAGAACCCTTCAGCAAGCCACGGAAACGCCGCAAATCATGGCTCCTACCGCGATTTCGCCACCGTCGGTGATGATCCCTGCACCAAAATTCAACAGCAAGCTGCTGTTTACTCCTTCAGCTCTCTAGAATTTTCCAAAAATTATTTCAATTACACAGCAAGCTCCAGATCTCCTTGCAATGAACCACAACAAATCGTTTAGATTTTGCGCGAATTTTGATCACAAAATTACAATGGAATAAATCTTTCAATTCAAATTTCAATATAAAACGAATTAGAGCGCGATCCCCGGCAACGGCGCCATTTGATTGATACTTTCTTTGTGTGTCGGTATTTAGAAAATGAAACTCACAACCAAGGAATTATTTGACCGCAATCAACTACGGTGTCGGATGTAGATCGTTAGCGAGTGCGGATCGTCCACAGGGATTGTGCGATTCGTTTGTATGTTTGATTTGTTTGAATTGAAAAGTTAATAGAAAAGAAAAGAAAACATGATTCAAGATTTTTATCGATAGGTTTCAAGTGTCACTATTCTAATCAAGAATCAAGAAAATGATAAACAATCGAGAATCGAGTTTCGATAGAATTCCAATCACTTTAGGGTTTCAAGATTTGAAGTAAAGCTCGTAGGAATCGAGTAAATTGTAGATGTGATGAAGATTCAAGATTACGATTTCTTATCTAGTAAAAATTGATGCTAAATCGATGTCGAATTCATCGAGGATCAAGGATCTTGCGAGGAATTAGGGTTCCTCATCCTTTCCTTTGTCCTTTCGATGAATAACATTCACTAGATAGCTTCTTGAAAGTCGAATGATCAATGGTCGATCTTTAGATCGTGCGAAAGGAATCAAGAACACATTCGCATCGATCTAGATCATCGATCAATCGATTTTCAAGAATTTACAATTTTTTTAAGACTTAAGAAAACGTTTAACAATTCATCAACATCATCATTTTACAATTGTTTCGATTCCTCCACGAGCGGAGTTTTATTCAAGCATCATCACAAAGTACATATTCAAGAATCGAAATGAATCATAATGCGAGAATTGAAATGTAAACAAGTTAAAGAATCTTCACCTTTATTACAACAAGTAGTTACAACTCTCGAGATTTACAAGAGGTAGGAACTTCGCTCGTTGAATCTTGCATCGCTCGGCTTCTTGAGTCTTGGATCGCTTCGATCTCGTGCTCCGTTGAATACCGGCTTTGCTTCTAAAGGTTGCTTGAAGACTTGCTTTGCTTGATCTCTATGGATCTTGAATTGGGTATTTCTAGATTGGATTAGGGTTAGAGTTTTGAGGTGGAAAGAATGTGGGTAGATGAAGAACTAGGGTTTCTAATCAACAATTAACCCACAAACTTGATTTCTAAAATGAGATGGGATCTAGATGATAGATGATTAGAGATCGGATTACAAGTGAGCCTAGGGGTCTATTTATAGGTTTCCCAAACCCTAGGTCTAGGTTTGAATATGCAATTCCCTCCAAAAGTTTGTTGTAAGTTAGTTAGGAGCTTAGCTTAGGCTTTAAGCTAGGAATGTTTTAGCTTAGAAACCCTAGTTTGCTGAACTGGCAGAAGCTTCTAGCGTATTCTGGAATTTGATGTATCTTGCTGAAGTGTAGGCACTGAGATAGGAGTTCTGCACTAAAAATGGAGTGATGATGTGGCAACTCCACCGCGGAACCGCGGCTCAAGCCGGCTCCTGCCGCGGTTCCGCGGCTCTGTTGGAGCCTCAGGGCTTAATTCTTGTAGTGTTGCTTCCTTCTATCTTTGGGATTATTCTCTGATATGTTTATTTTCTGAATTCTTCTTAGATCAATAACAGATTCCAAATCCATGAGTTGGCATCTTTTTAACAGTCTTCGTTTGTAAATTTGACCGATCTTCTAGATTTTTCCCGTACAAACTTCGGAACATAAGTTGCGATATATAGGAATGATGCCATGCTATGAAATGCAGTCAATTTCCTTTATAGTGCCGATTTTAGAGTCTAACACATGCAATCTGATATTTAACGACTGATTTGCTAATATGTACGATATGAATGCCGAACACTTCTATATGAATGCAAATGAAAGGAAATTGCCGGTTAAAAGATGCAGTATTTTCGACTGATCAATGGTTTTAGGGTGTGATCGGATTAGTTTAGTGTTGCGAGACCATAGAGTAGAGGTTGCACCACATTTACACAGACACACCATATTTGCATACATTCTTCTTTCATATGTGCTTATCTGGGGTTATATTGTTATGTGTTCACAATGGTATGGGACTATGTGTTCACATACTGGATTTGAGGATAGTATTTGGGATTTGTGATGAGTCGATAAGATTTGATTGAGACCGCGAGAACGGTGATATGGCAGGATTCATACTTGAGATACGTCCTAATGTTATAGAGGATCTTGGGACGACGATACGGGTGAATAGAGTTATAAATAAAATGGTCGACATGTGATCGTGATATGAGATATGATATGCTAGGATATTGATACTAGGCCGTATTAGGCGATGTATACCCCTTGATGATGATATGTGCTGATGATATCGGTCTGTTCGAGACTGTCGATCAGTAGTCAGATCATGAGTATATTGATGATAGTAGTATTGTACTAGACATAGATCAGTAACCGGATTATGATCTTGATAAAGAGGATACCAGGTGAATAATTTGATGAATGTGATATTGACCCGTACCCCGATTTGGGATGCCGTACGACGGATTTACGTACGAGCTATATATTGACGTTTGATCCGCACTCTTGACTTGGGAATATTTGATTATAGATATGGTATCGGAGGCAGGATCACCGACTAATATATATATATACATATATGTATCGACTCAGATGTTAGGCGGTTTCCTTACCTTCAGTAGCCAGTTAGCTTAGGCCTTTAGTTAGTGTAGTTGTTTGACTAAATTGATATTAAATATAGATTGTTATCTTTGTGTCTAGTATTTAGCTTCCGCTCATTATTGTTGTTTGCTCCGCATCGCATGCTTATATTATGTTTCATATTCTATTGTTGATATCCTGCTGTTAGGACACCAGCACCATTACCGATGACGCGTATGTACCACGTACACTTACTTGCCGGCTCACACACATCTTCATCGGTAATTGCCATGTCACGAACACTTTAGAAAATACTATTTCATTTGACATAGGTTGTTAGCTAATAGTTTAGACATGATATTAGTATACTTGCCTTATATGCTAGTTTAGACATTGTAATTATTACTTGCTACTTCATACATACTGTTATTCATTGTTATGCCGCATTCATGGATTCTCATGCCTATATTCATGGTTTTACATGCTATTGATGATTTGGATTTGGATTTCCATGAGATTTTCTGGATTTGGGGGGAAACCGCAAAACTTATATAAACTTCTTTTCCCTCTTTTTAAATAAAAAGTGTGGTTTTCCCATGATGTATGAGTCGTCCACCATGAGTTTGCTGATGGATTTCAAGACCCGAGTTCGAGAAGTGGAGGAACCGTTTTGGGTACATGGTGGACCCGGTGCGGTATCCCGGGGTAAGAGGATCGCAGATGATGGCGTTGAGCCTGGCAGGGGAGCACTACTGACCGGTGATATTACCCGAAGCGTCGGATATCCGGAGGATACCGTCGTGGTCTTGAGATTGATGGTAGGGACCGGTCTGGATTGACGGCGCCCTAGATACTGAGATTGAGATTTTGAGATATTGAAGTACAGAGATTGCGACACAGAGATATCGAGATATTTGGATACTTGTTTTGTATCGTTGCTAGAAACTGTTTATGCTGATTTCGTTTATGTTACCTCGTTTTTAAAAAGATACAGAAATCTCACTAATTTATGAAAGAAGTTTTCTTCAGTACATACATTCTGTCCCATGCATTCATACATCATCCATAAGATATATTGCTACCTGAGGCACTGACACGGGCACATGGGATTACACTTGGGTTAGATATTTACCCAAGCCATTGTTAGGCCGCTGGTTATATATTCAAGGATATATTATGATCTTATGACTTAGGATTGCGTTGTTCATGCGATCTCTGTTCGTAGATGTTTTTCTACTCACGAGTTGGCAACTCACCCCCGTTGTGCCACAGTTTCTTGGAGGTTTTGCCGTACAGGTTTCATTACGGCTTGCTGGAACTGCTTCTTTCGGGTGACTTGCTAGTAGGTAGGTTTATTGGTATCGTACCCATCATATTACTTTGTATAATATTTTTCAGTTGTATCTAGCAAATTCCATCAACCAAACATGTATTATTTTTGAGATAGAGACCAGTGATGTTATTCTTTCGACCTTAGAGTTGCGCGTTATATTTCTGTGGATTTCTTATTGTTTTGAGTTTCCTTTTGAGTTTTGATCCTCGCCCTTGGCGTTGTATAATATATTGCTTGTGTGGTTGTGACCGTTGATTGAAGAAGAGCTAGCTCCCGCTTGGGGATGCCTTTTTATTGATTTTGTATACTATTCATGTTGTATCCTGTTTGGGGGCCTGTATCTACAAAGGAGACTCTGCTGAAATTTTCGGGAAATATTTGATGTTTTTAAAAAAATGCATAATTCGGCTTATGCTATTAAAACTACTTGATTTAAATTGGTTTTCCTTCACTCTACTACTTTTCTTGGTTTGGATTTCTGGGTTTTCGGTTTACTTGGATTACGTGCGCCTCGAGACGTTTCGTAGTCTAAGTGCCGGTCACGTTCCGTACTTTCGGGTCGTGACAAAGTTGGTATCATAGCGTTAGGTTTTACCTTCAGAGCGTAGGATGACCCTTGGTTGATGGAAAGTAGAGTAACGTACCGTTGGTATGTTCCGCGGCATACTTACGATACGCTACTCCACTTAAGAAGCCTTAGGATGTACATTTCTTTGCCCAGTATTATATTCATTCCTTATCTAGCCTCATCGGTACCAGTTATGGTTTTGCTGCCACGATTACTGGCAGGGAGAGATACGGCTAGAGTTGCAGTCAGCACGAGCTCGTCACGAACGAGGACTGACCAGGGCGTAATTCCGGCGACACACGATTGCAGTGATGTGTCTTTTTATTGTGTTTTCACGCCACGAGCATTTGATGGATCGCTGTATGAGATTACTTGGACGTGCAGAGGATTGAGCCAATGATAGAGGCCAACCAGATTTTGATGACCGTTGATGTATTGCTTACTCCTGATGATTGAGGCACTGTTCAGCGTGCAGATGAGTGAGCCAGTCATTGCTGCGAACGACGAGATATCGCCCCAGATGTTGGAGATATTACAGTACGAGTTGTACTAAGAGATGATAGAAGGTCGCTAGTCACCTGAGGATGAATGACTAGGACATGTGGTTCGTTCGCCTACCCCGATGGAAGGTCATTGGATAGATTGATTCCAGCTAGAGACGACTTCACGCGGAGACGTTGAGAGTCGACAGAGACGATCAAATGTCAGAAACCTTTTATTCCAAGTTTAAAGTATTTGGAAGAATGTGCAGGCAATTATATGGACCCTCTAGAAGAATGAAACCCTAACTCGACTTAATGACCGTGTGAAAGCCTTTGAACTTTAGGGTTTGCGGCAGTTCCGCGGCGCCATGAGTGAGGCTTGGGTTTGCCCTTCTACGGCTGGACCATCGATGCTGTGGTATGTACTCGATACTGTTAAACTGCACCCAAGATGTTGAGCTCTTGGGGGATTACGAGGTTTTGACGAATCGATCAAATGGTTCGACTTCATTCGGATGCCAGGTGGTGAGATGCATTTCTTGGGAGACTCCAGATACGAGGATAGCCGTTGGAGCTCAGTCCATGCAGCCATGACGAGACGAGTCCGAAGCAGTCGACATTAGAGAAAGTGGAGTAAGAGGTTCGTACGAGATCTTGATGAGACGACATTCCACTCCGCTGACATCAGAGATGCGATACGCATGCCGAGGCATTGTGCTTGGATATACCTTCCAGAAGGAGTCGCGATGAGTATGCAGCCGTTCCGGAACAAGAAACAGATATAGTAAAGGACGATGACTTCCGGACGGTTCGGTAGAGACGAAATTTGGGAGAGATCTCGACATAACCTTTCTGGAATGAATTACGAGAAGACTAGGACCCATGAGTGGTCATGTTGTGCACATCGGCAGGCCAGAGTTCAGGATCGTCGACGAGACATGCTATGAGTGACCACGACAGTTGGCCAGAGATTCTTGGAGGATGTGCTTGAGCGGAACTATTCCTCCATACTTGATTTCGGTATTTTGGGCGATCTATTCGGATGATTGATTTTGATGATTGAGTTTCATGATAATTGTTTTCATGGACCATAGTTGCACCTGCTGAGTATTTGCGATTTTTGCATAGTTGTTGCACTTGATATCGTTTTCGTGCCTTGGTTTCTCACGTTTATGATTTTATGGGTTTCATACAGTTGAGCTGATTTTGTGCGTATATACGCACACGATTTGGTTTTCACACTCGGTATAGTTCACATATGCTTGCAGTGCAGTGATACACATTTTGTGCACTTAGATGCACTAGACTTCGATTTCGATTGTGATACTCGATATTTGTATTGTGCATCTTGTGCACCTGATTTGGTTTTGCGCATGTTCGGTGCTTGATATTGGATTTCATGATTTCGTGCATGATGCATGCACTTGGTTTTGATTTTCGCGCATGTTTTGAGAAGCGATTTCGGTGCACACCAGATGTACTAAATCGAGATTCTTCGTGCGTGTCAGACGCATCTGTCCTTGCTGTCAGGCACACACGTTGCCTATGACAGATGTTTTGTGCATATCCGATGCACTTAGATGTTGTTTCTATGCGCATATATGGCACATATATGGATTTTGATTTCCGTGCGCACTAGACGCACGTAGTATTCATATGCGTATTTTAGGATTGGTTTCTTATAGAGCAGTACGTTTTTATGATATTTGCTATGTGTTTTCGTACTGAGCAGGACTAGGCAGAGGACAGTACCTGAATGTATTTTGCATGCATTCATAGCTATCGAAGGGAATTCCAAAATCGAGCTATAGTCTCAGTATTTATCTACGTGTCTGATATGACAAGAAACGTTCAAAACAAAGAAACCCTTCTAAATTGTTTCCAAAACGGCGGAACGTACATTTTAAACAAAAGGTATATATGTATATGGTTGTTTTCTTATGATAGACATCCGCCAATGTGCAGTGTTATGCACATTGCATAGCGACTTTAAAAGATTTGGCATGCATTTCCTTCGGATATTTACATATACAGATTTGATGTTTACGCGTATAGTTTCGAGTTATATCATATTGGTTTTGGTATTGGATTTGATATTGTTTCTTCACCATGACTCTGATGATTGCGGGATGCTTGACGGAGTTTTGATATTGAGTTATATGCTCATTGTTCATGGGCATGCGCTGCGCTACGATTAGTTTTATGTATTTACGATTTCGGAGCCCCAACGACTTGATGGTTTTGCTTAGATGTTTTAGTGTATGGGGGGAGTCTTAAATTAAATTCGGGGACCGAATTTCTTTAAGGGGGGAGATTTTAACGTTTTGAAAATCGTTTTGGTGAAATTTCGGAAAATCGGTAAAATAAGCGGGGTTTCTGTAAAAAATTAAAATACAAATATCTTCATTATAAAATTAAATATATATATTCTAGCTATGTAATTTCTAGTATTTGGTGCTTATTGAGCCACTGGTGAAATTTCAAATTTTCTGGAAAATTTTCCGAAATTAATTATTTTAATATTATTTTAAGCCGTCACTAATACATTTAATTAGGGAAAATTACAAACTGGAATGAGTTGAAACAAATTTTGTGCATCATAACACATTAAGAAAAATTTTAACATGTGGTTTTTGAATTGAAATGAAGTTGTTAAACGGTGTTAGAAAATATCGAAGAAAAAAAGGCTTAGATAGTGAATTTAGTGTAAATGGATGTTTGGGGTATAGTACTTATCATTTTCCATCACCCCACAGCCATACCCACACTCACACACCCCCATTTATCTTTTCCCTTGGCTGAATTCAGCAGCCCCTCCCTCAATCTTTTCCCCACTTGTGTTGCAAAAGAAAAGAAAAGAAAAGAAAAAGGAAATGTAGAAATGAGAGTGGACTTTGACTAGATTGACTAGATATCATTTTCCCCACCTCCCTCTCTCTCTTCTTTTCCCCACCTACAGCCGAGCCCTCCCCTTCCTGCCGTCCAGAAATTTCCCCCAAAACCCCACCTCATTTCCCCTCAAAAAAATGTCCAAATTCCATCAAAAATCAAGCTAAAATCCAAATTTGACTCCTACCCATTTTCCCTCATCTTCTTTAGCATGGATCTTGGTACAAGGATTTCAAATTCGAGGTCTAGATTTCAAGTTTGATTCATGGTTGTGAGGTATAACTTTTGACCCATTGTTCAATTGTTGGTTTAATTCCTTAATGAAGCTTATTAGGTGCTAATTTATGGTTTAATTGAAAGATGTGGGTTTGCAAGAGAAGGTTTAGATTAGGATTTGTGAAAAATCTAGTTAGGGTTTTGTGTTGTGAGACTATGGTTGTGGGATGTATTTGCCATATCAAGGTTATGATAAATCAAATTAAGTTGCTAGTTTGCATTTTTGTTGATTTAAATTGTGATAATTATATAAATTGTAAACTAGGTTTTTAAAATAATTATATTTTGGTGAGATAAAATTCCAATTAAGGTTGCACGTCATTATAAATATTATATTGAGTGGTTTAATGCTTTTAGTTCATGAAAATCCAAGCTAAATTATTGTTTGTGCATTTTTGCTATAAAATTGTTTTTATGACTTATTTAAAATATTTAATAAGTATTATGGCCGCTAGATTTGTTTAAACATCGAGTTTTGTACTAAAACGGGTAATTTTTGCTTGCTAGATTTTCGGAAAAATGGCTTTTAAGGTGAATTTAGGGTTTTTTTGTGAATTTTAACCTATTTTATATTATAATTAGTATTCGTGAATGCGCAAATGAGAGTGTTTGGGTTTTTCTCGATGGTTTGACATTTGTACATCGACATCGAGGGTTGGTTTGGCTATTCTTGCATGCGTAGGCGATAGGTATTGACCTATGCGTGATACGCGTGCTGATTTGATTTTCGAATGCCGTTTCGATTTCGAATTTGGTTTTAATGCGATACGGTGCGTTATGATATGTAGGTACTCCATGTGGACTTCGAGACGACAAGCAAGCGCGTGGCGACGTCGGCACCAGCAAGCGAGGACCAGGCGAGTAGATTTATATCTACAGGGAGAAGTCGGGTGGATGGCGTATAGCGCCCCCGCAGTTCGCGTTGATGTATACGAATACGTATACACACATAGTGATTATGTATTGTTTGATGTTATCGATGACATAGATGGTTTTAGGGTGTGATCGGATTAGTTTAGTGTTGCGAGACCCTAGAGTAGAGGTTGCACCATATTTACATACACACACCATACTTGCATACATTCTTCTTTCATATGTGCTTATCTGGGGTTATATTGTTATTTGTTCACATGAGTATGGGACTATGTGTTCACATACTGGATTTGAGGATAGTATTTGGGATTTGAGATGAGTCGATAAGATTTGATTGAGACCGCGAGAACGGTGATATGGCAGGATTCGTACTTGAGATACGTCCTGATGTTATAGCGGATCTTGGGATGACGATATGGGTGAATAGTGTTATAAATAAAATGGTCGACATGTGATCGTGATATGAGATATGATATGTTAGAATATTGATACTAGGCCGTATTGGGCGATGTATACCCCTTGATGATGATATGTGCTGATGATATCGGTCTGTTCGAGACTGTCGATCAGTAGTCAGATCATGAGTATATTGATGATAGTAGTATTGTACTAGACATAGATCAGTAACCGGATTATGATCTTGATAAAGAGGATACCAGGTGAATAATTTGATGAATGTGATATTGACCCGTACCCCGATTTGGGATGCCGTACAACGAATTTACGTACGAGCTATATATTGATGTTTGATCCGCATTCTTGACTTGGGAATATTTGATTATAGATATGGTATCGGATGTGATGTTATCGAGACGGGATCACCTACTAATATATACACACATATATGTATCGACTCAGATGTTAGGCGGTTTCCTTACCTTCAGTAGCCAGTTAGCTTAGCCCTTTAGTTAGTGTAGTCGTTTGACTAGATTGATATTAAATATAGATTGTTATCTTTATGTCTAGTATTTAGCTTCCGCTCATTATTGTTGTTTGCTCCGCATCGCATGCTTATATTATGTTTCATATTCTATTGTTGATATCCTGCTGTTAGGACACCAGCACCATTACCGATGACGCGTATGTACCACGTACACTTATTTGCCGGCTCACACACATCTTCATCGGTAATTACTATGTCACGAACACTTTAGAAAATACTATTTCATTTGACATAGGTTGTTAGCTAATAATTTAGACATGATATTAGTATACTTGCCTTATATGCTAGTTTAGACATTGTAGTTATTATTTGCTATTTCATCCATACTATTATTCATTATTATGCTGCATTCATGGATTCTCATGCCTATATTCATGGTTTTACATGCTATTGATGATTTGGATTCGGATTTCCATGAGATTTTCTGGATTTGGGGGAAAACCGCAAAACTTATATAAACTTTTTTTCCCTCTTTTTAAATAAAAAGTGCGGTTTTCCCATGATGTATGAGTCGTCCACTATGAGTTTGCTGATGGATTTCGAGACCCGAGTTCGAGGAGTGGAGGAACCGTTTCGGGTACATGGTGGACCCGGTGCGGTACCCCGGGGCAAGAGGATCGCAGATGATGGCGTTGAGCCTGGCAGGGGAGCACTACCGACCGGTGATATTACCCGACGCGTCGGATATCCGGAGGATACCGTTGTGGTCTTGAGATTGATGGTAGGGGCCGGTCTGGATTGACGGCGCCCTAGATAATGAGATTGAGATTTTGAGATATTGAGGTACAGAGATTCCGACACAGAGATATCGAGATATTTGGATACTTGTTTTGTGTCGATGCTAGACACTGTTTATGCTGATTTCGTTTATGATACCTCGTTTTAAAAAAGATACAGAACTCTCACTAATTTATGAAAGCAGTTTTTTTCAGTACATACATTCTATCCCATGCATTCATACATCATCTATATGATATATTGCTACCTGAGGCACTGACACGGGCATATGGGATTACACTTGGGTTAGATATTTACCCTAGCCATTGTTAGGCTGCTGGTTATATATTCGAGGATATATTATGATCTTATGACTTAGGATTGCGTTGTTCATGCGATCTCTGTTCGTAGATGTTTTTCTACTCACGAGTTGGCAACTCACCCCCGTTGTGCCACAGTTTCTTGGAGGTTTTGCCGTACAGGTTTCATTACGGCTTGCTGGCACTGCTTCTTTCGGGTGACTTGCTAGTAGGTGGGTTTATTGGTATCGTACCCATCATATTACTTTGTATAATATTATTCAGTTGTATCTAGCAAATTCCATCAACCAAACATGTATTATTTTTGAGATAGAGACCAGTGATGTTATTCTTTTGATCTTAGAGTCGCGCGTTATATTTCTGTGGATTTCTTGTTGTTTTGAGTTTCCTTTTGAGTTTTGTTCCTCGCCCTTGGCGTTGTATATTATATTGCTTGTGTGGTTGTGACCGTCGATTGACGAAGAGCTAGCTCCCGCTTGGGGATGCATTTTTATTGATTTCGTATACTATTCATGTTGTATCCCGTTTGGGGGCCTGTATTTACAAAGGAGACTCTGCCGAAATTTTCGGGAAATATTTGATGTTTTAAAAAAAATGCATAATTCGGCTTATGCTATTAAAACTACTTGATTTAAATTGGTTTTCCTTCACTCTACTACTTTTCTTGGTTTGGATTTCTGGGTTTTCGGTTTACTTGGATTATGTGCGCCTCGAGACGTTTCGTAGTCTATGTGCCGGTCACGTTCCGTACTTTCGGGTCGTGACAACATGCTGCGCCATCTAAGAGTTTAACACTAATATAATGAACCCTTCTGTTCTTTGCACATCGGTGCACGCGTGAGAAGCACGTGAGGCACCACCATAGGTCTTAATCATATGAAATTGGCTCTGGCGTTGGCGCCCTCATGGAGAGCACGTGAGGCGCTGCCTCATTGAATTCAATAGAGTTTTGTCTTTTATTAAGTTAAATATATTGGGAAAACAAATACCCCCGCCGTTGTTCTCACATGGCTTACACGTGGGTGCAACAGTGTCACATTTTCCACCGTTCAATCTCGTGGGGAGTTGAACCGTCCCTTCATGTCATATAAATAGGCTCTTTGGCCCTTGAGATGACTTTTATTTTATCATCATCTTGCTTCTTCTTTTTTGAGAATTTAATTCTCTTTTCAGAGCTTAGATCTAAGTTCAAAGAAACTCTCTCGGAGTTAAACTCTGTCAAAAATTTGGTAAGAAACTCTTAAAACAATATATTCTTGTTTTGGGTTTTTAACCCATTAACAGAGCTTTGCTCTTCTCTCGGAACGATCTCTTAGAGATCTAAAAACTTTTGTTTGGGTAGACCATGGGTCTTAGAGATCTTAAAGTTTTACCCTATTACTGACTTTGATCTTTGAAGGTTGTTTGGAATTTAATTCCATTTCCCGAGCGGATTTCTAGGATTTTATCCCATTATTACAGGAATTTAATTCCGGGTTGTTTTACAGAGCTTAGCTCTGAGAAAATTTCTTTTTTAAGAATTGTTTTGGGAATTTTATTCCTTTTCTTATTTTCTTTTTTAGGGTTCATTTTGTAGATTTGAAATCTGTTGTAGAACACATTTTTCAAGAGAGTTTAACTCCACAGTTCAATGAGATTTTTTATTAAATGAGAATCCTTTTGGATTCTTACAATGAGTGTCTTCCTTATCATTGATGGGGGCGTTACCATGATTTTGTGGAGCCCATTGTCCCTTTTCTTAACTGTGGTGACTTTAATATGCCAGAATGTAGTACAAATTTGGATGTACTGACAATGCTAAGGCTTTTAATTGTAGTTGATTTTATTGCGTCGATGACCAACCCTCTACGGGTTTTTCTTTTCAGGTGCTATGGCTTCCGATTCCTTCTTCCCCTACGTTCGCTCGGAGAGTGATTTCGCCGATGCGTCTACTAATCAGGAAGTCTTTGCACTCATTCGGGGTTATGATCCAAAGAAAAATTCTCTTCATCTGTGGGGGTCATAGTACAGTCACATTATCCAAGGTCGGCGCGGCTTTACTTACGCAACGCCGTCAGAACCGATCCCGTCGATCCATTATGCTGACCCTCCGCAGGTCGCTTACGCAGCAGAAGAGGTCAACTGGACCTCGGAAGGTCGTCTTCAACCTTCCATAGCATCAATACCAGTGCAGCCACCGATGGCCCTAGACATTCTACGGCGCCGCATATGCCAAGGAGAATCACGTCCTTGGGGGCAGGTTTACATGATAGGAATGACTCCCCATCATCCGGCTGGCTATCTGCAGTGGGATCGATACATTTTGTCGGCCAAGAAGTCGCTGCTACTGAAGACCGGACTATATCCCACGATCTATGCATCCCTTTTTCACTACCACACTCCCTATGTGTGCTGGGTCAAATCTTTTCTAGAGCAAGGGAATATCCTGACCCACACATTTCTCTTATCGGATCGGGAGGTCTCAATCTCATTGGAGGAATTCGCAGAGATATCTGGATTATCCGTCAGAGGGGAACATTATGAGGAGATACTTCCCCCTGACGAGTACATCTTTGCTACCAAATCAGTAGTAATGGGTCTTATCCCAGAGAATGCCGTTCAACACCAGTTTCCAAGCTTGATCAAGGTGTTGAACGTATACGAGAGCCTATTCCTGGAGTCTGGTGGGCACGGAGTTAGCATTACAGATTTCGTCGCTCGCTTCCTTCGTCCGGAGGCTTTGTCTAAGCATGATGCAAAGTTTTCCAAACTCGACGACCCGTTTGGATTTGGTTTGGGCAAACAACCGACATCAGAGGCAGATTTAATGAAATTATTTATTCCGGATACTCCAGTCGTCCCCTTCGTAGAGATTGCTGCTCCGGACATTGACGAGGAGACGTTCTTCCTAGGGTTTATCGGCTTATGGCTGAGTTGGTTTGCGGTTCCGATGCACCCCCGCTATATGAGACCACCTGTCTTTTATCCTGCTCATCGCATCATCAGGGGGACGCGCATGGCTATTGGGATTACAGGACTGGCTCATTTATATCATGGCCTGAGTCTAGCAGCCGACATCATTCAGCCGGGCGTAAAGCCTGTAAATCTCATATTGCACTACTTCACCTCATGGATCGAGATATACGTGTTGGATGCTTTTGTTGTGCATTAATGACCCAGATTTTATGAAGGATACAATTTTCCTCGGGTCATGCACCCGGTCGAAGCTTCTGCTCCAGACCCAACACAGCGGGAGGCTCGGCGATTGCTTCTTCGCCCGCGCATAGTTGGGGACAGCATGACCTTTGTCGATAAAGTCCTGACCATCGGCAAAGAATCTTCCAAAGTAATCTAGCCGCTACACGATAATTTCAAGGACGGATCTTCTGTGTTGAGGGCCCGGGAGATCGTCCATTTATACTCTATCAGGCCAGGTTTCTTGGTATTCAGACAGAACGCCTCGGTCTTGTTTATAAGATACAACCTGCACCGTTTCGCCCAACAGTCGGGTTACAACCAGGGTGTTCTCCTCGAGGCGTTCATTGTTGATCCAATTACTACTGAGGAGGGTGTTCGTAATGTGACGCATCATTTCATGCTTCTGAATACGGGGTCACATTTCCTTCTCAGCGAGACGAGTCATATTCCAAGGGCCTCGAATGCCTATGTTGCATGGTATCAACATGCGACGGGCACTGTCATCAGGGAGGAGAAGCGGCTGCTGCTTGACCACAAGGATATTGTCCCAGCCAGTAATCCAGAGGTCCTACTGAAGCGACAAGCGGTTGTGCTCCCTTCTTCGAGAGAGATCGCCACGACCGTAGTCTCACGAGCTTTTCCAGATAAGCTTCGACCAGATGTTCCCGTGACTGCGGTAACCGTGGTGTCTCCGGAATCGGGCATTGGTTCGGAGGTCGGGACCTGCCGTTCAAAGAAGCCTGTTAAGCGAAAACTCTTATCATCGGCTGTTGGTGCCAGTTCACAGAAGAAAAAGAAATCCTTATTCTCAGCTGACGTCGTATTCAGTCAGGAACCTCATGCTCCCTATAGCGAAGGTTTGTTTAAGTATGGCACCAACGTTGGTTTGTTCAAAGCTTCCGCTGCTACTGATCTTCAGGCTTCAATCGAAGCTTCTGAAAGACTAGCTCGTGAGCAAGCAGCATTAGCTTTTCTCGCAGTGTCCGGTATATTTCATTTACATTCTTCTGTATACCCATTTTTTATTACGCTTTATTGGCGCTCTCCTTTTAATAGGAATTCCACTAAAGAGGCTCTCTTGGCGTCCCTCAAGACATTTGAGAGGAGGAGAGGCCCGGCGCTTCCATAGGCCTCGGTATGATTCGCGACACATATACATATCTAATTCATTTCATCCATACCCTGATTCTCTCCCTCTTTTATTATAGGAACCACCGTCACTTCTGCAGTTCCAAACACCATGCTGTCTTTCGGCGGTAGTGTGAAGGAGCCTTCAAAGCCATCGACTACGGTTGAGGCCACCTCAAGGGCATCACGAGAGGGTCTCTAAAGCAGCCGATGATGGATGTTGCTGCAGATCCAGAGGCCGAGCCTGATTTGGATGATGATGTCTCCCTGTCGGAGGTTTTGATGAGATCGGTTCATACAGCCTAGGCTGAGAGGAAGTGTAAAAAGCATGCAGTAAGACAGCATCAGGCTATCTTAGTTGCGGGCACGGGTTCGAGTGATGCTCGACCTTCTGGAGTTCCTATGGTCGACATTCCTTCTACCCTGTCCACCGCTCATAGACAGGTTGCGCGTGCGGCACGGGAAGAGGCCGAACGGTTACTTCAAGGTAGAACAACGCATGATTCCTTTTTAAAACCTAGTAACAGCCTTTTTCTTGAATCATAACACACATTTTTTAATAGGGCCAAGCTTAGGTGGTGACGTGGCAGGTGAAGTGCCGGCGGTTAAAGAGCCTAAAGTGGCAAACCTTCCTTTGGAATCTGGGACTGTTCCGATTGCCGTTTCTTCTCCCTGTGGATCCATGATATCGGCGGGTGATGCAAGCATTACGACGGCCAGACTTTTACACGTTCCCTAGACATTGCTTCTGAACGGCCTTTTAGGAGTTTCACGTATCCAAACAAATTTGAATCTTTTACTGAAACTACCTCACAACCCATGTCTAGTCTTGAACAGTCGTTGGAAGAATTTCGGGTTGCGTCATACCAATAGATGATGGATTTGAATGCATCCATGGCCGCCCTCATACAACCTAACGAACCGGTAGGTAGTTTCCAACTAGTTCCACATTTTCCAATGTATGATGAGACGATTGGACAGATTAAGAATTTGAGTAGTAAGAGTGAGTGGTATACCCTTCCAAATCAAACCTACCCAATGCAAATTGAATTCGACAACTTCGATTTCAAAAGTCTATCGAGTTTCCCACATGAATCGCCAATTGACGATAGAACGTTTGAAGAGCTGTGCAACTTTGTAGTGTTTGATTTACCCGATTGTGAAGAGACCCTGTCAAGTGAAACGACACCCAATCCCTTTGACCTCTACACCTCCATCCTAGAACCTGAATTGATGGAAATCCATGCTTTTTATGAGGTGTCTGAGAAATTTGATTTTCACTTGATTGAGAATAACGACTCTGGGAATATTTTTGATGATGAACCCACAGTTTTGGATGAGTTTTTCTCACCAATTCATCATGTCCTTTCACTTCCGTGTGGGCATCATCCCGAACCATTAATTATTTTTCCCGAACTCCATATGCGTCTGGAAATTGTTAATGATGAATGCATGGATGAGCTAAATTTTGAGGTGAATTTTGAGGACAGTGTTGAGGATGAAACGGTTTTAGTAGATCAATCGGATTTTCCAATTCCTCAATCACTTCCCTCCATGCTTTCCATCGTTCCTACTTTGTAAGACACTGTATCACATTCATTTCTTATGTTTGGCTCACCAAGTTCGGTCTACCCATGTTTTCTCACGAATCTTAAGGGGTTTGACCCCATTTCTCAATGGGTTGATAGATTAGTACAATCGCTTTTTTCACATCGGTCAATACAAATTGTACTAATTTAGTTACTCCATTTTCACCCTCAAGTTCGTATTCCATTTTTTCCCCTCCGCTATTCTTCTCCTCCACTGAGACCATACGCCGTTTCCATCCACACACAATCTCGTGTATTCTCCATTTCTTTTCTCTACGCCTTCTTTCACCAACCGCTGCATTATCACGATAAATTTTTTGAATGTTTGGTGTTAACTTTTGGCCTGTGTAAGGCCTTGTATAGATTAATACTGTTCCTTTCCCCCTAACTCTGAACATTAACGCTTAAACACTGGAAACACTGTTTTACTTAAGTTTGGGGGGAACCTTTTTGTGTACATATATTTTGTTTACTTTTTCTATTGTAAAAAAAAAACAGGGAAGCACCGACAATTTTGACCCTCTTGGTGTAGCATGACAGTGAGGGCACTGTCAAGTTTAAGTTTGGGGGTGTGCTCGGTAAGCTTTCAACATTCGCATTCATGTGTATATTTTGCATTTGCATACTTATTTAAAAACCCATAAAAATCGAAAAATTTTACAAAAATATAAAAACTTTGTCGTTAAGTTAGCTAGTAGGGTAACTTAGACTTTTATGCCGAAAATTTAGTTGATAGGTTAGAAATAACTAAATCATAGGCTTAGCAATTGAAAACCCTAAAAATAACCCTCCTTCTGTTTAACCTTGGTAATTATAAATCCATGCAGTTTTTTTAGAAGTAGGTAATCTTGAGTTCAGTTCTTGAGTTCAGCCGAGATGAAGGGAAATCATTGAAAGCTTTTTTGAAGGATAAGTCTGAAAAATAGTTCTTATTCTTAAATCTAAATTTAGAAAGTATATACCCTACAAACTGCACATACACACACCTTGAAACTTGGGATAGTAGAGAATACCTAGAAATACTCTTGCCTGAAAACCTAGTATGAAAGAAAAAACGAAATTTAAAGCTAACCACCAAAAGAGCATCATTGAAAAATATATCCGGTCTTGAAAAAGAAAAAAAAGAATAAATTACAAGACAACTGCTATTTACGATTTAAGCTCACACATTCAGTAATCGGCTGGTTAGTGCCTCAAGAAGCATTAATAGTCGCATGAAAGGTGTGTGTGCAAAACCGTCCATCATTAACGAAAAGAAGTATTATTAGGTATTAAGGCAAGGGTAATATAGCTTCAATTGAATTCTTAAGTATACGGGTGAAATTTTACACACACGTACGGGTATACGATCGATATTTGGAGGAAAGATAGGAATAAAGAATAAAACTTATATTTTCCGTAAAGATGATAAAAATCCCGGATTGGAGACTGCACTTTAGAAGGAAAACTCAAGAGAAACCGAGATCTTTCTAAACTGTAAAACGTATAGGATCTTGGGTTGAATAAATAGGAGGCGTGAAACATAAGGGTTAAATATTTCTAACTTAGGATGATAGAATTTCTAACTTAGATGCTAAACCGCAGGAGTAGAATCAAGGTTATCTTATGAAACTAGCTTGACGGGATTTTGTGTGTAGTATTCGCTGAAAACTTCAGGAGACAACACTCCTCCTACTATGGACACCTAGATGTCTAACGGCTTGTTGCACGAGCTCAGTGCAATCGTGTTCCCTGCGAAAATAAGCTTAAGACTTTTTTGTGAATAATTAGTTTTGCTCGGGACGAGCAAAAAGTTAAGTTTGGGGGTATTTGTTCAAACCAGAATCTTGCATTTAATACTGCCCATTCTTCTGCTCGTTTGTTTATACGCAGGTGCTTTTGATCTGTGTTTGCTACATATTTACAGGTTACAAGTTCTTAGTCCAAAATGATGCAAATCATACCAAATCTCTACAGTTTCGCCAAAATCCAGAACATCTGTTACAGACAGATAAAAGTCTGGTTCCGGTCATCCATATCCGTCTAGTGTTGCTTACCAGTTCAAGAGATAAGATAAATAAAAGTGGTCATTCATGTCTCGGACAAGCACAGAGCATGAGAAGGGCAGCACAAGATTCAATGGGTGCGCTGAGCTCGAGAGAGATAAAGATCAAATGAATTAAAAGTGAAGCCATTTTGGACTGTTACAAATCTGAAGAAATTTTCGAAGCAATTTGTAATTTGGGACATGTAGAACAACATAAGAAAGCAACAAAGGAAACCTCACAAAAAACGACAAATCAATCCCTCAAACCCACCGTGAAACCGCGGCCAATGTGGCTTTTACGCTGCGGTTCCGCGACCGAGTTAACTCGACGCTAGAAGATATTTTTGGGGTATATTTGTAATTGTAGTGGGGCTGAGAATCTGGTCCTAGGGTTTCTGCTCTCTACCTATAAATAGCCCAGTTTTGTGCCCAAGCAGGGATGCTTCTTCTTTGTTAAGATTTAGTGTAGATTAGTTTGTATTTCTTCTTCTTCATCTATTCTCCATGAAATTGTAGTGAGAGCTCTTGAGTGGAAATTCAATGAAGATGAGGGTTTTTATTTAACTTTTATCTTTATTATCTTGTCTTGTAATTTTAATTCTTAGTGTAGATTTATTATTGTTGTTAAGTAGTTGTTGTTATTTCATTTCTTGTTGCCTTTTTTCTTTTCTTTTTATCCGCATTTTCAAGCCATGATACTCGACGGAGTCCCTTGCTAAGATGAGGGCCCAAATAGTTAGCTTGCTACCATTTTGTAAAACCGTTATTTTCCTTTCTTTCTTTTCTTCTTTTCTTTCTTTCATTTCCTTTTCAATGTGTGAATAATTTCCACACTTGTTAGGGCAAAGGAAGGTTGGTATAAGGGACAGAAAAATCCCTTGTGCTTCTCTTCGCCAAACATCCTAAAACGAGCCTAGACCAAACAAACATAACCCCCTCACTTAGGCATGATATACGTGACATATAGCCGCGACCTAAGTTGAGAAGTCATTTAAGCGCACGACAACGTGATATGTAGTTGTGACTTAATTGGATACATAGTTGCGGGTGTGTCACGACCCGTAATTTACCATGTGACCGGCATTTAAATTACGCAATGTCTAAAGGCGTAACGTAAATCAAGTAAGCCGAAGCCCAGTAAATCTAAACCTTTTTGCGGAAAATAGTGGGGGTGCAGTTTTGAAATAAAGGTATAATGAATCATGTTTTTCTTTGAATGCATAGCTAATGAAACATGAAAATGCAAGTGGATTATACTACAGTTGAAAACATGTTTCGTCTTTAAAAATTTGGGCAACACCTCCCTTGTATATTTTGATCCAAAATCATATACGTAACAATAAAGGCCTCCCCAAGCGGGATCTAGCTCTTCGCCAACTGGCGGAATCACAACCACGCAATAACATATATACGATGCCCAACAGCGAAGATCAACCCAGAAGGAACAATAAATAAGCAAGACATCAAAACTCAAGATAGCGAACATAAACCCATCGCTCTAAGTCTCGCACAATACCCAAGTCTGACTAGGTCTACAAATATACAATTTCTAGTTCTGATTTAATTTGATGCAGTTTATCTATATACAATGGAATATAAAGTACGATAGTAGGCACAATCCAATGCGTGTCCCACCTACCGAAGCAAAGCACCCTGGATGAAACTGTGTGCAAGCAATACCACAACTGATCCCAAATGGTCAAACCTGCAAGAACTGTGGCACAACGGGGGTGAGTTGCCAACTTGTGAGTAGAAAACATCAGCAAGTAGAAATCGAATAAAACAATGATTTCCTAGGTCACTATATCCTGAAGGTAATATTATGATATCTAGGGTGACCATATACGCATATATGTCAACAATCGAATCAATGCAGACATATATAAAAAACATCCGACATCATATGCCTGTATGCATGTGGATATCATCCACGCGTTCATCAATGACACAAACAATATCATGGAACCTGAATGTCCCACACTGACACTCGAACATCATGAAAACATATGCCTTTATATATATATATATATATATATATATATATATATATATATAAATATATATATGAGGATATCAACCACGTGTGTCCATTAACGACACATCAAAATCATGGAACCTGAGTATCCAACACCGACACTCGAAACATCATGAAACCCGTGTCCATCATCGATACGTAAATCCTCATATCTCAGGCTCCGTCAGTCCGAATCGGCCCATACTATCTCATGACTCCGATCGGTATCCTCCAGATATGCGCCGAGCCTAAAACTATCACCGGTAGGTAGTGCTCCCTCTGCCAGGCTCATCGTCTACACCATAAAAATCATTTCTTGCCCAGGGGTACCATACTGGGTCCACCATGTACCCGCAGACGGTGCTTCCCGCTCCTCGAATCGGGTGTACTCACTGCTCAGAACTGTGAAAACTCATGGTGCACACCTCGAAATATCATATCAAGAGAAACCGTGTTTTAAAGACATACATAATTCCCTTTGAAATATTACCGCGGTTCCCAAATCCAGAGATCTCATGAAAACACATCTCAAGCATATTACCATAAAGTACGATGTATGCGACATATAGTAGTAATATGAGCATATCGAGTATATCATGCAAGCCTGTCAAGCGATAGTACTGAACAATGAATGTACTTTTACGTTAAGATTAATCTCATGATATGGCTGTTAGAGATATGTATGCCCAGAGGCCATTACTGTACATACGATGTATATTGTATTGGATGCTTGGACATATATAGTGAGGACTTTCTTGCTCGACATGATAGTATGCTATCTGGTTGCACTTTATCTTAACATATACTCTAATTGTCTCTATGTTACATGTTGATAAAGCCCTAAGGATGAGTACTTGACTACCAGGACTATGATGTAGATCATACTAGTGGGGACAGTGTAGTCGCTAAGTACATCTTTCAAATATTCCTAGTCATAGGTGTATCGAGACGGGGTATCGATATACCAGAGTAGACTAGCGTATAGCTTCTTGACCCATACAGATGGGAGATGGATGATCCCATATCCATTGGTGTTTGACATCAGAGATAGTATACGGGTGCTCAGTGGAGACTGGGTTCACTCGACGGACTCGCCGAGAACTCCCAGATGGTATTATACCTCACGTCAGATGGCAGTTCTCTGGTGACACTGGTACAGGTTAGTCTGTAGCCCCGAGATCATCATAGAGTCTTATGTGATTCCCACTGTACTTTGATTTCCACCTTACCACATCCAAGATGGTGTGCAAAAAGGTGGCTTTTGGGTACAGTCCCGAATCACATGGAGGCAATGAGCGATAAGAGGGGTTTCGTCTCTCCCGGTATAGGGAGTTGATGTTGCGCTGTGTTCAATTGGCTATAACTGGAAATCCCTGACCAGGGTTGCTGAGATTTACTGGTAAGTGTTATCAGTAATTTCTCGAACAGTTATGGACCTCATATCGACACGACTTATAGGTTACTGGAGTCTAACGTTTACTACCCCTAGACTAGATATGCGACATATCAGATGAAGAGACCGGACTGTACGGAAGTGTTACTGATTGGATTCGCAGGAGAATGTACAGGCTTGCTTGTTGATATTCTGATCGCTCAATACCTGGGTGGCTGTTACGTTTAGCTGAGCTCTTGCAGCTTGTGGGTGTTTGATATGATCATCACCAACTGCCGGCGTATTGACGATTCTTTAGAGTCCTACATAGACGTTTTCTGGCTCAGGAAAAACGGAGTAGGAGCACATATGTAATATGTGCGGGACCGAGAATAATGCGAGTATGCGATACCGTATTAGATTCTCGCGATTTGTGATATCGGCCGGGTATATGTGTTATAGCCGGGTCATCGGATCAGGTGTTGATTCGATGAACTGATACTTGTTATATTAGTCGGTTATATGCGATATAGCCGGATTCGATAATTTAATGTATAATTATATATGTGATATATTATATTACATTAACTAATATAAGCTCACTTAATGATTCTTTTTCTCACATGGATAATACATTGATATATATGCGATATATGTTAATTGTATTATTTTCCGTTATTGCTATATATATTATCTATGTGATATATAATATTGTAACATGTTAGGGTTAAAATTGCAGCTAAGGTTTTGAGAATAAAACATGCTAGGGTTTGGATTAGGGTTAATGTTATGGATGAGCTTTGTGGAAGCTTCTTGAAGCTTTGACTTTAGTCTTCATCCTTTGATATTTTGTGAAGATATTTGTTAACCCAACCCAAACCTCAACCCATGGTTTATTCTATACAAGGGTTAAGGATGTGATCTTTAACCCATGGTTGCAATTCTAACCTCACATAATAATTCATTATTCATCACAAATGAAATTCTTCTTCTTCTTCCTCTTGAAAAAAAGATTTCTAGCTTTTTGTGTTGTGATGAAATAATGTGAGAAATTGAAAACAAAAGAGAGCAAAATTCCTACTTCATCATCCTCATCTATTCGAGCCACTTAGATTATGGTGTTTGCTTTGCTAATACTTGATTAGTGAAGCAAGAGCTTGGGTTTGAGATTATTCAAGGTAGATCATCTTAGTAGTTGAAAATTCGAAGCAAGCTTGCATCTTTCTCTTCATGGAGCCTCTCTAGAGTGCGGGTACTTGATGATCGCAGCGAAGGGACCTCAACACGGAGCTTATGAAGCGAAGGAACGGACTACAAAGCTTGTAATCCCTAACTCTTAGAAGTAAAGTTGTTTACTTATAAAGTTAACCCTAATTCTCTAGTTAAGATCTTGGTTAGGGTTATATAGCACCTTAAATTATTATAAAATGGCATGTGTGATGCCTTGCTAAACCTTGTTGTCGTGCTATACAACCTGACAATGGTTGTTCTACTGTGTAAGTGGCATGGCAATTACCGATGATGAATGTGTGTGAGCCGGCAAATCTGTGTAAGTGTAATATGAGCATCAACGATAATTGTGCAGGTATACTAGCAAATGATATCATATGACATTTAATACTGGAACGTGGTATGTACATCACGAGGGGTAATATCCTACGTCGACGATCCCGCCTCATAACATCCGATATGATAATAATCCTCGATCATCATCCTCAAATCACTAGCACGGATCAATCACCTGGTACATCTCATCGCGTATGATAATCTAACGTATGGTGATATCAAACAGAATAGAGATTCTATCATCCTATTCATCAATAAGGATATGGATCTAAAATCTTGTACGGCATATCACTCTTTACCCGCTTAAATAAATAAATAAATATATATATATACACTTATATCTCAAATCGCATTTGTATCAATCTCATATAATGGTATCTTGCATATACGTCATATCTTATAAATCTCAAGTCGTATCGATCTTGATCTCATATCATACCACTATAAACTCATACTTGTCCTGTTTCAATTCATACTTATCATGATTCACTTTCTCATTTCATATTCTTCTAACAATCCGAGTCATCTATATTTATCATCTCAAATCCCACATCATTTTATCTTATAGACCTATATTATATTCTCAAGCAAGTATATCCATTAGTGTCAGCTTTTATCATATCACCTCTTACTAAATCCTATAATAATGTCTGTAGCATATCTTATCAAAATTATAAGTTAAATAACAATCTTTCCATATTAATGGTTGCAGGGGTGCTATACGCCATCCACCCGACTTCTCCCGTAGAAATAAATCTACTCACCTGCTAAACTTCTCGCTTAGCCGAAGTCGATATGCTTCGTCGTCTCGGAAGTCCACGCGAAGGTACCTACAATCAATAGACAATCGCAATACTATTAAAACCAATATCCAAAAACCGATACTGCACGCGAAGCGCTCATAGGTTAGAACATATAGCTTACGCATGTAAAATCAACCAAATAACTCTCGTCCGTTGACGTACAAACGTCCAACGACGAAATCCAAACTCAATTACCAAAACCAAATCTCAGAAATTGCAAAACCCAAAATCAGCAACTAAGGAATTCTAACCCAGATTTTACCCTAGGTCAAACCAAGACATTTTGCATACAGGGTTGCTCTAAATATCAGATAAGGAGGCCACTAACCAAAAAGCACCACATATCACCCTGATGTGGCTGTAATTTGCGGCCACAAGCATTAAATCTGCGGCCTGGGAAAGGAGTGGGGGTCTCAGGTCTTGGGGTTAGCTTCTAGGTCACCTGCACGACTTTCTGTGTTCACTAAATAATTTTTAGGGTTTCGGGGTAATAGCAGATCTCAATAACACATCACAATTTCCACAAAATACAACATCGGGGAAATTCTAACTTCGTGTTTTGGTTTCAAGTCTCTTTCCTTGGTCCAGAAATCATCTCTAAAGTCTTATAAACACTCATTACACCCTAAGTAACCACTTACAAGTCAAGTCTCCCTCCAAATCTCAACTTGGAAATTTCGAAGATCACAAAACCTAACTAAATCAATTTCTAAACTAAACTAGGGTATTAGGAATTCAAAAAGCTTAACTAAAAGTGTAGGAATTAGCTCATTTGGCAACTTAGAAAAATTCTTGAGTTGCCCAAAATCTTCAAAATCCAAACTTGAAAGGTCTAAAGGGTTTAGGATAGGCTTGTGCATCTTTATTGTGAATGTGGCATGGGGTTTTGGAAAGGGACTGGAGATGATACATGGAGCTAGTAAGAATGAAGGAGATGAAGAAGAATTATGAAGAAAACAATGGGGAATGGAAGCAGCCAAGTCTCTCCCTCTCTCTCTTATGCTCACTTTCTCACTCTAAAATATCTCCTACACTCGCTATATCAAATATCTTCTTTGTTTCATTCTCTTTTGTTTTACACCCATAACTTCTCTTTTCTTTTGCTTTTCTATTCTTTTCTCACCACTCACAAAACTCACAAGTCACAAACAAAATAACAACATGCACATGACACGGTGCACTAGCCATAGAAAAATGTAAAAATACGGATTTGGATTAATCGCGATTAGTAGTGCACTAATCAAGTTTAATTTAAATTTGCATATCATTAATTATAAAAATGCTGAAATCCGATAAATATCATTATAATAAATAAATCATTTTAATCTTCGATTATTTTCCAAATATTGTTACATACTTATACCATTTTACGAAAACCCATATTCTCAAATCGAATAGTTTTCGCGAAATATATTATTTGAATATTAAATTTCGAAAAATAATATTTTTTTATATTTCTGAAATGTTACAGGGTGTTTGGCCTATGGTTGGAAATAAGCGCATGTAGCGGAAGGATAAGGAGTACTAGAAATGGATTTAGCGTTGGAAAACATGCTTAAACTCGCAAATCTCATTCCTATGTCCTCTTAATCCCCACTACTTTTTATTATCCCAACTTCATTTTAAGATTGGCAAAAGAAAAGCAAAAGACTAATCCTAACCCTACTAACCAACCTTAACTCTAACAAGCTTACTTGAACATAAATACAAACATATAGGATAGAATTGAACATAACACATATACATTCTTTATTGACTCGTCTAAAATAAGAACAAACATACAACCATCTTCCTGTGGATTGACCCGTGCTCAGCCGGCTAGCTGCAAACCGACACCGTCTTGATTGCGGTAAGTAGAACAAATAGGAAAAAGTAGAACGCATAGCTTTGCCGAATAATCAAATGGCGCCATTGCCTTGGAGACGATAACGTATTTCTTTCTTGTTATTTAGGTTAATATTTTTTTGTATATATATAAAAAATATATATAATAAACATCTTTTTTGTTATTTTTGATTTTTTTTGTGTGCAAGTGGGTAGGAGATCTGGAGCAATTACAGTTATTGCATCAAGAAACAAAGGTTTTTATTAGGGTGTACGGAACAAGGGAAGTGCAGTGACCTAAGGTTCAAGCGCCAACTCAACAATTTGACCGCCGAACCACGGTCAAAGGGAGAGTTTCGCGGCGGTTCCGCGGTCCTATTGTATATTCTATGCCCAATTTTTTTTAATCCCCTTCTCTTTACTCTAGTCCCCTCTTTGAACTCCACTTAACTGTATTTTAAGCAGGTTTCTTTGCAAAGATTGTGCCGCAGCCAAATAAATTTTTTTTTGTTTTAGATTTTATTTGTTTATACGCTTTGCATATAATAATACGGACATTAAGGGGATATAACACCAATTAAGATTGGGTGGGGATTTCATCACCCTTCCTAAGACCCCACAAATCATAAATATCATATGCATTATCTTGAGTTAATAAAAAATATCTAGACCAAACCTATAAGGACTTGGCGCGCTCATTTAGGACAAGTGAAGGTTACGGGGAATCGGTCGTTTATCTAAACTTGACTTTGTGGTGCCTAGGCTAGACAAGAGAGGAAGTAATTTTAAAAGGCCCGTCTCACGGTGATTCGTGAGCGGAACCCTACTTACCTCACGTGTGCTTATCTGGCCACAATTGGCAATGAAGAGGCGATTCGAGAGTTATCCTCCAACTTGTCGCTTGGAAGTCTAGGAGTGGTCTAGTTGGACTTTGAAGACCCTTGCTCCAGGTGTTGTTTGTGCATATTGTGATTATGATTGTTCTTGTATAAAGTTTAGTCCCCTAATTCCGTATTCTTTAAAAAACCAAACAAACAATTTCGAAAACTCCAAAAACAAAAAAAAAAAAAAATTTATATAAAAAAAATCGACCACTTTCCTCCCTCCCTACCTTTTCATAGCATGGGTACCCCAAAACGACCAACTCTTGCTTAACTTTGTTATCCACAACCAGAAATTTCTTCATACGGTTCTTATTTTGGCCGAACTTCGAACGATCCATCTATGCCTAAACTTTCTTTGAGGGATCAGATAGACGCGTCTAGGACAAACAACTGGACTTCGCAATCCACTTCGTATCAACCATTTCAACCACCTCCACCTTCTTACGTTGATACCCCTTTTGAGAACATGTTGCAACTCCGAGACCAATGTCCATCGCTGACCGAATTGAACAATCCCATAGCCAATCTTTCACTTCTTTCACTACTTCGAATTCTGTTGATCAACGATTCCAATCACCTTCTTATCAAATCTTGATCCTACTCCTGTCCAAACATTCGATTCCTATCAATTCTACCCGACTTTTACACTTTCCCTAGATATTGCTTCTGAACAGAATTTTGGGAGTTTCATGTATCCAAACGAATTTGAATCTTTTACTGAAACCCCCTCACAACCCATGTCTAGTCCCGGACAGTCGTTGAAAGAATTTTGGATAGCATCGTGCCAATAGATGGTGTATTTGAATGCGTCATGGCCGTTCTCATACAACATAACAAACCGGTAGCTAGTTTCCAACTAGCTCCACATTTTCCATTGTATGATGAGGTGATTGTACAGATTGAGAATTTGAGTAGTGAGAGTGAGCGGTACACTCTTCCAAATCAAACCTACCCATAAATTGAATTCCACAACTCTGGTTTCAAAAGTCTATCGAGTGTCCCACATGAATCACCAATTGAAAAAAGAACGTTTGAAGAGTTGTGCAAGTTTGTAGTGTTTGATTTACCCGATTGTGAAGGGACCCTGTCAAATGAAACCACACCCAATCTCTTTGACCTCTACACCTCCATCCTAGAATGTGAATTGATGGAAATCCATGCTTTTGATTAGGTGTTTGAGAAATTTGATTTTCACTTCATTAAGAATATCGACGCTTTGAATATTTTTGATGATGAACCCACGGTTTTAGATGAGTTTTTCTCACCAATTCATCATGTCCTTTCACTTCTGTGTGGGCATCATCCCGTACCATTAATTGTTTTTCTCGAACTCCATATGCGTCTGGAAATTATTGATGACGAATGCATGGACGAGCTAAATTTTGAGGCGAATTTTGAGGATAGTGTTCAGGATGAAACGGTTTTACTTGATGAGTCAGATTTTCCAATTCATCCTGTCCTTTTCATTAACTGTATACACCCTCCTGAATTTTTAACCAATACGATTCCTCAATCACTTCCCTCCATCCTTTCCATCGTTACCACTTTGCAAGACACCGTATCACCTTCATTTCTTATGTTTGGTTCACCAAGTTCGGTCTACCCAGGTTTTCTCACGAATCTTGAAGGGTTTGACCCCATTTCTCAATGGGTTGATAGATTAGTACAATCGCTTTTTTTACATCAGTCATTACAAATTGTATTAATTTATTCACTCCATTTTTACCCTCAAGTTCATATTCCATTATTTTTCCCCTCCGCCATGCTTCTCCTCCACCGAGACCATACGCCGCTTCCATCCACACACGGTCTTATGTATTCTCCATTTCTTTTCTCTACGCCTTCTTTAACCAACCGCTGTATTATCACGATAAATTTTTTGAATGTTTGGTGTTAACTTTTGTCCTGTGTAAGGCCTTGTATAGATTAATACTTTTCCTTTCCCCCTAACTCTGAACATTAACGCTTAAACAGTGGAAACACTGTTTTACTTAAGTTTGGGAGGAACCTTTTTGTGTATATATATATATTTTTTTGCTTTTTCTTTTGTAAAAAAAAAACAGGGAAGCACCGAAAATTTTGACCCTCTTGGTGTAGCATGACAGTGAGGGCACTGTCAATTTTAAGTTTGGGGGTGTGCTCGGTAAGTTTTCAACTTTCACATTCATGTATATATTTTGCATTTGCATACTTATTTAAAAACCTATAAAAATTGAAAAAATTTACAATAACATAAAAACTTTGTCGTCAAGTTAGCTAGTAGGGTAACTTAGACTTTTATTCCGAAAATTTAGTTGATAGTTTAGAAATAACTAAATCATAGGCTTAGCAATTGAAAACCCTTAAAATAACCCTCCTTCTGTTTAACCTTGGTAATCATAAATCCATGCAGTATTTTTTAGAAGTAGGTAATCTTGAGTTCAGTTCTTGAGTTCAGCCGAGATGAAGGGAAAGCATTGAAAGCTTTATTGAAGGATAAGTCTGAAAAATAGTTCTCATTCTTAAGTCTAAATTTAGAAAGTATATACCCTACAAATTGCACATACACGCACCTTGAAACTTGGGATAGTAGAGGATACCTAGAAATACTCTTGCTTGAAAACCTAGATTGAAAGAAAAAACGGAATTTAAAACTAACCACCAAAAGAGTATCATTGAAAAATATATCCGGTCTTGAAAAAGGAAAAAAAAGAATAAATTATTGTTAGTGTATATGCCCTAGAGGCCATTACTGTATCATACTAGTTTGTATATTACTTAATGAAAGCTTGGGATATTCACAGTTGTATAGACAATCTTGCTCAAAATAGTAGTATGCTACTTGGTTTGTTTCTACTTCAATATGTGCATGTGTTTCATTTAGCATATTGCTTATACATTTCAGTGGAGCCCTTAGGATCTGTGCTTGATTACTAGCGTTGTGATGGCAGTCACACTCGTGGGGGCTGGGTAATCCACAAGCACATCCTTATGCAGGTCCCTAGTCGTAGGACTATCGAGACAGGGCATCGATACTCCAGAGTAGACTAGCGTATGCGCTTCTTATCCCAGCAGGGGAGACGGTCTGTCCCACAGCCGTCAGTACGTCGTACTTAAGATAGTATGCGGGTGCTCGTTAGCTTACCAGTACACTGGACAGGACTCGTCGGGAACTGTTGGTTGGTACTATACCTATCGTCAGTTATCAGTTCCCAGGTGACATGAGTACAGCTTAGTCCGCTGACTTAACACTGTCACTTCGCCTCGAGTGTGTTCCCACTGTACTTTGATTACTACCCTACCACGGCTTAAAGGAGTCGTGCAAACAGGTAGTAGTTGGGTGCAGTCTCGAAGCACTTGGAGGCAGTGACGGTTAGACAGGATTCGTCTCTCCCGGTATTGGGGGTTGATATCGCGCTGTGTCTAGGAGAGCCATTACACAAAGTCCCTGGCCAGGTCAAGCGAGATATACTGGTAGGTTCCAGTGTTATCTCAGGGTGTTCTGGGCCACACTCCGAAACGACTTGTACCGCGATTAGAGGACTGACGTTTACCGCCCCCTAGGCCCGCCATGCGATATTCTCAGACGAACAGACCGGACTGTACGGAGACTGTCACATTCAGGCTCAATAGGAGTTCAGATGGGTTTCACCTCGTCCGTCTTCTTATCGGCATCTACCTGGGGGCCGTTACGCACAGCTAGTGCCGCTTGCAGTCTGTGGTTAAACCCACTGCCAGCGTAGTGTCGAGTTTTTAGAGCCTCACACAGAAAGCTATTCGCCTTTAGGCAAAAGAGTAGAGGTCGCATGGTTTTGCGACAGGGTTCGGTCACATCCGTGCACTTGTGCACGTTTAGTGTCCGGGCAGTTATCACTAGCGGGCTTTAGTTTAAGCCAGATCCTAGTGTACGTTTTGGGATTGGTTTTATCTCGTTTGTATTCGTGTTCCTCGGAACGCGGATGCTGGTGTGTATGCACGGTTGACAGAGATAGAGGCAGAGGATTCTCATTAGGGTTGTTGACTGTTGTTTTTTTCTTAAACCCTAATAAGAATAAGAAATATAATTAATGATAATATTAATTAAGTATTATTGTGCCATGGTTGGGTTGAAAGGTTGACTTTGTTGACTTATTGACTTAGTTGACCGGTTGACTAAGATGGACTTGTTGACCATCATCATGACAATGGCTATCATTTCTTGGCATTGACCTTTGCTTATTTGTTTGTTCACAAATTGCATTTAATGCATGAAATGATATTGCCATTTGATATGATAACAACCATCACATAATACTCAATTATTATTTTTTGTTATGATTATTTTGGATTATGATAGCAAGGGTGAGAAAAGTCTTGCTCATTCTATCATTCTCATTCTCTCTCATCCTCAAGTTCTCCCACTTCCTCTTGCTCTCTCTCTAGCTCAAGGAAACTCCCTCTCATGAGTTGAGAACCATTTCCTTAGAGATAAAACCCAAAACACTTCTCTACTCATCCTAGTATACAAGGTCTAGCAAACCAAGTGTTCTAGTTTCCTCTAGATTGAGGTTGGAGCCAAAGGTAGAAGCTTTCAGGTGGATCCATTTTCGGCACAAGGGGACGACGAGGACAGAACCATCCGACCACCACAAAGAGTCGAAGAGAAGGAGTTCAAGTTAAGGTATAACCCCCTAACCGAGTAGGTAAAACTCCTAGTTAGGTTGTTAGCTAGTTGTTTAACAAAGATCCGTATTTTGAGTTTATGTTACCCCAAAGAAAAATCGTTTTTTACCATTTCCGCAACCCCAAAGAACCGGGGACGGGTAACGTGGACTTACAATTACAAGACAGCTGCTATTTACGCTTTAAACTCACACATTCAGTAATCGGCTGGTTAGTGCCTCAAGAAGTATTAACAGTCGCATGAAAGGTGTGTGTGCAAAACCGTCCATCATTAACAAAAAGAAGTATTATTAGGTATCAAGATAAGGGTATATAGCTTGAATTGAATTCTTAAATATAGGGGTGAAATTTTACACACACGTACGGGTATACAATCAATATTTAGAGGAAAGATAAGAATAAATAATAAGACTTATGTTTTCCATAAAGATGATAAAAATCCCGGATTGGAGACTGAACTTTAGAAGGAAAACTCAGGAGAAACCGAGATCTTTCTAAACTGTAAAACGTATAGGATCTTGGGTTGAATAAATAGAAGGCGTGAAACATAAAGGTTGAATATTTCTATCTTAGGATGATAGAATTTCTAACTTAGATGCTAAACCGTAGGAGTAGAATCACGGTTATCTTATGAAACTAGTTTGACAGGATTTTGTGTGTATTATTCGCTGAAAACCCTCAGGAGACAACACTCCTCCTACTATGGACACCTAGGGGTTTAACGGCTTATTGCATGAGTTCAGAGCAATTGCGTTCCCTGCGAAAATGAGGTTAGGACTTTTTTGTGAATAATTGGTTTTGCTCGGGACGAGCAAAAAGTTAAGTTTGGGGGTATTTGTTCATACCAGAATATTGCATTTAATACCACCCATTCTTCTACTCGTTTGTTTATAGGCAGGTGCTTTTGATCCGTGTTTGGTATATATTTACAGGTTACAGGTTCCTAGTCCAAAATGATGCAAATCATACAAAATCTCCACAGTTACGCCAAATCCAGAACATCTGTTACAGACAGATAAAAGGTGGGTTCCGGTCATTCGTATCCGTCCAGTGCCGCTTACCAGATCAAGAGACAAGACAAATAAAAGCGGTCATTCATGTCTCGGACAAGCACAAAGCACGAGAAGGGCAGCACAAGATTCAATGGGTGTGCGGAGCTTGAGGGAGATAAAGATCAAATGAATTAAAACTGAAACCATTTTGGTCTGTTGCAAATCTGAAGAAATTTTGGAAGCAATTTGCAGTTTGGGACATGTAGAACAACATAAGAAATCAGCACAGGAAACCTCAAAAAAAATGACAAATCAATCCCTCAAACCCACCGCGGAACCGTGGCCAATGTGACGTTTACGCGGTGGTTCCGCGACCGAGTTAACTCTGTGCCAGAAGATATTTTTGGGGTATATTTGTAATTGTATTGGGGCTGAGAATCTGGCCCTAGGGTTTCTGCTCTCTGCCTATAAATAGCCCAGTTTTGTAGCCAAGTAGGGATGCTTACTCTTTGTTAGGATTTATTGTAGATTAGTTTGTATTTCTTCTTCTTCTTCATCTATTCTCCATGAAAGTGTAGTGAGAGCACTTGAGTGGAAAATCAATAAAGATGGGGGTTTTTATTGTAAGTCTATGATACCCACTGTAAGTCTATGATACCCACCCCGGTACTTACGGGAAGGCGGAAAGAGTAAAAATCGAATTTTTATCACAACGTAACATAGACTATGCATTAGGATCTTTGCTAAACAATAACTAACAAACTAACTTAGAGTTTTAACTACTAGGTTAGATGATTATACCTTGGTCTTGAACTCCTTCTTCTACTTGTTGTGAGCTTCTTGGAATGATGTAGATGGCTCCTCCTCACCGGCTTCTCTTTATCGAAGAAGATCCACCCGAAGGCCTCTACCTTGAGCTCCTACCTCAACAATGAAGTAACTAGAGTGCTTGGCTTGCTAGACTAAGAACCCTAGAATTAGTAGAGAAGTATTTTGGTGGTATAGTCTCAAAAGCTTTTGTTTTTCAACTCATGAAAGATTAAAGCTTTGAGAGAGGAAGAGGAGAGACCAAACCATGAGAGAGAAAGATAATATGTGAATGAGAGGATAAAGCTCTCATATGAGGAAATATGATAATAATAATATTAATTAAGATAATTTTGATGGTGTATTGATTTGACCTTTATCATGTCACAAATAATGCTAAGCATGCTCAAAGAAAATATCTCATGCTTAACAAAAATATCTAAGTCAACATGGGCCAACAAGTCATATGGTCAAACCAACATTAGCCATGATTCAATTATCTCTAATTAAAACTATTAATCAATTTCCTCATTCTCATTATGGTTTTGATCAAGTCAATGGTCAAAACCCTAATGATGTGTCTCCTCCTCTGCCTCTATCAACTGTATGTAAATACCTGTATCCGTGTTCCGAGAAAGACGAATACAACGAGACTAAACCAATCCAAAATCCAATACTAAGATCCGGCTTAAACCAAAGCCCACTAGTATCTACTGCCCGAACACCGAACACGCCGAAGTGTGCATATGTGAACGAACCCTGTCGTAAAACCATACGACCTCTACCTAATTTCGCCCAAAGGTGAACAACCCTCTGTGTGGGACTCTAAAAACTCGACACTACGCTGGCAGTGGGTTTAACCACAGGCCGCAAGCGGTACTAGCTGTACGTAACGGTCCCCCGGTAGATGTTGATAAGAAGGCCGATAAGGAAAAACCCATCCGAACTCCTACTGAGTCTGAATGTGACAATCTCCGTACAGTCCGGTCTGTTCGTCTAAGAGCATCGCATATCGGGTCTAGGCGGCGCTAAACGTCAGTCCCCTAATAGCGGTATAAGTCCTGTCGGGGTGTAGTCTAAAACACCTGAGAAACCACTAGAGTACCTACCAGTAAATCTCGCTTGCCCTGGCCAGGGACTTTGTGTAATGGCTCTCCAAACACAGCGCGATATCAATCCCCCATACCGGGAGAGATGAACCCTATCTAACCGCCACTGCCTCCAAGTGCTTCGAGACTGCACTCAACTACTACCTGTTTGCACGCCTCAATAGAGCCGTGGTAGGGTAGTAATCTAAGAACAGTGGGAACACACTTGAGACGAAGCAACAGTGTCAAATCAACGGACTAAGCTATACTCATGTCACCTGGGAACTGCTAACTGACGATAAGTATAGTACCAACCAATAGTTCCCAACGAGTCCTGTCTAGTGTACTCATAACCTAATGAGCACCTACATACTATCTCCAGTACGACGCACTGATGGCTGTGGGACAGACCATCTCCCCAGCTGGGACGAGAAGCATACACACCAGTCTACTCTGGAGTATCGATGCCCTGTGTCGATAATCCTATGACTAGGGACCTGTATAAATATGTGCTTATAGACCACCCAGCCCCCACTAGTGTGACAGCCATCACAACACTGGTAGTCAAGCAAGATCCTAAGGGCTCTATCAATATGTATTAGCGATATGTTAAAAGAAACATACACACATATTAAGATAGATACAAACTAAGTAGCATACTACTATATCGAGCAAGACTGTCATAAATCTGTGTATATATCCCAAGCTTCCAAAATGTAATATACAAACTAGTATTATACAATAATAGCCTCTAGGGCATATCACACTAACAATCCCCCACTTGCACTAAGGCCATGTACTGGCATATCGCAGACCTATCATCTCGAATAGCCTCTCGAACCGAGTCTGAGGGATGGCCTTTGTGAATGGATCTGCAGTGTTTTCCTCTATAGCAACACTCTGAACCTCGATCTCCCGGCGATCCACGATCTCCCTGATCAGGTGATACCAGCTAAGGATGTGTCTGGACTTATGATAGGACCTAGGTTCCTTTGCTAAAGCTATAGCCCCATTGTTGTCACAATACAGAGGTATTGGAGAAACAATGGACGGAACCACCTGAAGTTCTGTTAAGAACTTCCTCATCCAGACTGCTTCTTTTGCGGCATCAGAAGCTGCGATATACTCCGCTTCCAAAGTCGAGTGAGCAACGGTTTCCTGTTTGGAACTCTTCCAACAGACCGTCCCTCCATTGAGGGTAAAGACATAACCCGACATGGATTTGGAGTCATCCTAGTCACTCTGGAGGCTGGAATCAACAGAAGGCCTAGATCTGGAGGTCTTTTGCACCGTAAACCAAGAGCATATCCTTAGTCCTTCTCAGGTACTTGAGAATGTTCTTTACCGCTACCCAGTGCTTCTCCCCAGGGTTTGACTGATACCGGTTTACTACACCCAGTGCATAAGCTACATCTGGTCTGGTACACAACATCGCATACATTATAGAGCCCACCGCAGAAGCGTAGGGTATAATAGACATGCGATCCCTTTCCAAATCAGTCTTGGGAGACATCTCTTTGGAGAGGGTGATTCCGTGACAAGCCGGTAAATTACCGCACTTTGAATCTTCCATACTCAATCTTTTCAGTATGGTGTCGATGTACCTGGACTGCGAAAGTCCGAACATCCTTTTAGATCTATCACGATAGATCTGGATCCCCAGAATGTAAAAGGCATCACCCAGGTCTTTCATGGAGAACCAGTGTGATAAGAACCCTTTGATAGATTGTAGCATAGGAATGTCATTTCCTATCAAGAGAATGTCATCCACGTACAAGACGAGGAATACAACAGTTCGTGCTACAATCTTACTATAGATGCATGGCTCATCTGAATTTTTGATAAAGTCAAATTCTTTGACCGTCTCATCAAAATAGATGTTCCAACTTCGCGATGCCTGCTTTAGTCCATAAATGGACTTAAGCAACTTGCACACTTTCCCACTGCTCCCACTCTGAATGAAACGCTCTGGCTGGTCAATATAGACACACTCCTCTAAATTCCCATTTAGAAAAGCGGTTTTTACGTCCATCTGCCAAATCTCATAATCGTGGAAGGCAGCAATGGCAAGAAGGATCCGAATGGATTTGAGCATAGCCACTGGAGAAAAGGTTTCGTCATAGTCCAGACCAGGTCTTTGACGAAAACCCTTTGCAACAAGTATAGCCTTATAGGTTTCAACCTGTCCATCTACATCAATCTTCTTTCTGAAGATCCATTTGCAGCCTACGGGTTTTATCCCTTCTAGAGCAATGTCCAAAGTCCATACTTTGTTGGGGTACATGGAATCCATCTCGGTCCGCATTGCATCCAGCCATTTTACCCAGTCAGTGCTCTGAATGGCCTGCTGGAAATTAGTCGGCTCATCATTATCATTGATGCAATTCTCTCTAAAACCGTCCATCGTTAAAGGTTTTTCGCCAAAAACTAGCCGTAGCCCTCCGTCATTTCTTTTGGGTATTCAGTAGTATTCAAGCTATGTAATTTGACCTAACGCCAAGGCATAGTGTTTGGTAGCTGCTGGGTATTCAATTGTTGCATAGATAAATGAGTTGGTTTGGGACAGTCGTTCTGCCATTTTGACCTAACGCCAAGGGCATGTGCGGGTGGGTTCAAATTAACCTGGATAATGACGGCTAGAGCTTGACATGTGACTTATGATATTTTGACCTAACGCCAAGGTCATAAAAGCATGGGGCAAAAATCACATCGGGAGTTTCAAACATAAAGAAACTTGCCAAGTATGCGCATACCTTCTGGAGTGTGATAACGTGAGTGGATTCCATCACGTTATCATGCGATGAGAGTTGGATCCCGATTCCCACTGATGAGTTGGTTTACTCTTCGGGTGATCCCGACTAATTCTTCTTTCAGGTTTGGAGGAGAATTTTAGATTACAGTGGGAGGTTTCCTGATTAGATAAAGTGATAACCATTCTGATCTAGGTTAGAGTGCACGCAGAGTGTTTCTTTTCTCTCTCTCTTTGGCAGCGACCTTTGACCGACCCTAGACTGTGACTCAGTGACCAAGTTGACCGAACCTTCTTAAAATACTGGCTTTTGGATTGTCCGAGTTGCATAAGTCATTGCCGCTCCTTCCTTTATTCTTTGTATTTCTCAAAACACCCCGTATTACTACGGACATCCACTTCCATTGGATAGATCCATCGTATGGTTATATACAAACTCAAAGGGACTTCTTCGAGGATGGATCCAGGTTCAGGAGAAATAGAATTGATTATTCAGTTGTCTTTTATTATCACCTTCTCTCAGGTTGCGAGGGCTCCTTAGTTTAGGAGAGTACACCTAGTACGCTTATTGGATAGTCTTATTCTAAACCATAGACAGGTGCCGAAAGGTAGGGAATGAAGAAAACCAATTAGCCTAAGTAGGGTGTGCAGAAGGTAATATGTAAAGACAAAATAAAGGGATTAGAAAGAGGGCAAAGTAAATTGCGACTGTTATCATTCTCGACCAAACCACGTACTTCATCGCCACTCCTATTTCACCTTTAAAAGAATAAGGTATTATTCAGTTGTCTTTTATCACCACCTTCTCTCAAGTTGCGAGTACTCCTAGGATTAGGAGAGTACACCTATTATGCTTACTGGATAGTCTTCTTCCAAACCATAGGCTGGTGCCGAACGGTAGGGAAGGAAGAAAACCATTTTGCCTAAGGGGTATACAGAAGGTAATGAATAAAGACAAATAAAGGGATTTGGAGAGGTGACAAAGAAATATACGGTTAAAGTCATGAATTGGATTATGGAAGAGGCATTACTAGGAATACCCCTACGAAACATTTTCATGTTTCAGTACATTGTTAAAGGAAAACTGTTTTCCCGATTAGATACTTGCTCCAGGGTATGTATTTACCAGGTTTCATTCTCATATCTGTATGGTTTTACAGATGATGAGTGGGAATAAGTTATTGGGAATTAGGTGATCATCCGCATTATATCGGAATTCGTTGTAATTAGTGATATTTGAGGAAATCGCCTGGGTACAGTTTTCAACCTGCGATGCACAGGTTTTGAGTTATTCAACTCAGCGGACTTATACAGAGTATTGTATGTTGTCCAGTGTCCATCAGGACAAAGGGGATGGTCCTCGTAGTATGTTCTGTTACTTATGACTTCTCTAATTTTAGACAAGTGTTTCGTAGAAATACAAGGTCTAAGTTTCGAGAAGTTGTGAGTATAAGAATAAAGTAGAGAACCAGGTGTCGCAAGTATCGGGATTCTTCAAAGAGATTGAAGATGTAGATTCTTGTGACAGGTATTCAGTTGATAGTAACGGTTTTGAGAAACTTGTTTCTCTTTCAGGTTACTCATAATTGGATGGATTCCTAAGTTGAGTAATGCTGATTAGCCTCTCTTCATTAAGTTGATATGCACTGGAGACAGCTGCATGATTTGAATCTGGTTCCAATTAAATAAGTGTCAAAGTTTCTATATTGGATATAGAATGGTTCATATCTTAAAGATGTTAAGGTACGGTGAGTTGTCCAGCTTATGCTTATAACCAGACACTGGATAACTCAAGGCACGTTTCTGTAATGGCAGTTTGTGGGTTGACCCTGGCTTTGACGAGGGTTGATTTTCTACCATCTGGAAAATCAATAGAGATATTGTTCTTGACTCGCCAGAGTTTTATTAAAATGGACTTTTTCAGAAAACAGTAATGGGAGTATGGTAGAACTGGAAGTGATTCCAGAACCGCAAACGATTACAAAAAATTTAATAGGACCTATATATTCAATCAGGTTTGACATTCCATTAGCCACTCCGCAGATATGGTGGGTAACCTCAGACACTCGAGAGATACTCCGGTAGCCTCAAGGACGGTGACAGGGAGGTTCTTGTTTACCCAGACTTGACACTACTGTTGTTCCAGACTAGGAGACCCGGCAGAAGGATAAGTATAGCGTCGTTCTAAACTAGTTTTAGAAGTACACGTATATATTATTCTGCCAGAGGGTTGTCGTAGTCAGTGGGAGCAGCAGAAGCATAGTGGGCAAGTAGCTTATGTCTATTTATAGGCTTGAGCAGATATAACGGAGATTAGATCATCTATTTTTTAATGTGACAGTCATGGGTTTGACTTCATCAGAATAGGGGAAGATCTGTTAAGAAGGTAGTAGGGTGTGATGTCCTGGTATTTGGATGACATACACAGAGTAGGAAGTAAAATTCCTATACTACGATCGGTTGTACTTTGGTCGTCACACAATTGTTTCTCCACAAAGGATATGGATATAATATCAGCATTCTGGTTACTGGATCTATGGTTTTAGATCTAGAATTGGGTAGTTTCCCAATTTGGGTACTTTGACAGTATTCTAATAGTATTTTAGAATAGATGACTCCTGGCATGGTGGTGTACCTGCAGGTGATGGAGTCACCCTCTCTAAAGGTGTCTTACAGACTAAAGGGGAGAGGGACGTGCATGATTGGCAGATCACTTGCTTAAGCAATTGAGTCAATTGTGAGATGTCAAGTACCACACCAGATGTTGTTTTTGCACAAGATGCGATAAGTTTATATTAATCCAATCATGAAGAAACATAAGGAAGCAGTTTTAGAACATGAGTGTATGTTCTACGGATTTGATGACGGCAGCTTCCTTCGGGAGACGGTTATCATTCCAGGCTTCCAAGGTGACAGGGATGACAGAGTGATTGTCAGAGTTATAGTTTTCTCTCTGACGAGGGACAGTATTATGGACAGGTGGTCCAAGAGGATACTGTGGGAGGCATGGTGCTGGATACTGATTAAGTTCAGTTCTCAATAAAGTTTATGAAGTTTGGATTTGGAGTTCATTTATGAACTAGGTCCCATCAGATATTCAGACATATTCTAAGACAGGTATTACTCGATTCGGGAGATGGCTTTCTCCGCGAACTTGAGATTAAGAGAGACATAGAAAGAAACATCAGGGCGGATCCACTCACTGAGGCTATTTCTCGAACACAAAAGTTTTACAAACTAGCTTTGTGAAACTGATTAGTAGAGGAATTGGGTGTTCGGTATCACACGGGCTGTGAGTATGCGACATCGCAATAATTAGCCTTAAGTGCAAGTGGGAGATTGTTGGATATAGTGCCCTGAAAGTCAATTATTGGATCGCAGGTATGTGATTGCAATGATTGAGGCGGGACCTATACCGATATGACAGTCTTGCTCGAGATGATAGTATGCTATCTGGTTTGTCTTTATCATCGTTTACATGCTTTAGTTCACTATTGCATGTTGATAGAGCCCATAGGATTCTTGCTTGACTGCCAGCAGTATGATGGCGATCATATACGTGGGAACTGGGGTCTATAAGCACATCCTTAAAGTGTCCCTGGTCGTGGGAGTTTCGAGACAGGGTATCGATACTCCAGAGTAGACTAATGTATACAGTCGAGACCCCGACGAGGGGCGGTGGCCGGTCTCACAAGCCATTGGTGTCAGTTGGTTCACCTAAGATGTATACAGGTGCTTATTGGGTTATGGGTACACCAGACAGGACTCGCCGGGAACATGCTAGTTGGTATTATACATATCGTCAGATAGCAGTTCCCAGGTGACATGCGTACAGGTTAGTTTGTCGACCTGAGATCGTCATTTTTCTCATGTGAGTTCCCACTGTTCTTTGATTTCTACCGTATCACGCTCAAAGGAGACGTGCAAACAGGTATTTTTTGGGTACAGTCCCGAACCACATTGAGGCAGTGAGCGGATCGTCGGGGATTCGTCTCTCCCGGTATTGGGGGTTGATGTCGCACAGTGCACGGGTGGCCATCACTAGAAATCCTCGGCCGATGTAGTGGAGAATTACTGATTTGGATCAGTAGTTTCTCAGGAGGTGATTGGCTTCATACCGACACGAATTATCGCGTTATTAGGAGTCTGACTTTATCCACCCCTTAGACTCGATATGCGATACTCTTAGACGAACGGACCGGACTGTACGAATATTGTCACTGTCAGGCTCAGTAGGGTTTCTGGATGAGTTCGCTTGTCAGCTTCCCCTCCAATCAATACATAGGCAACCGTTACGTACAACTTGTACCTCTGACGTGCTAGAGGTTATACCCAGTACCAGTATGTTGATGAGTCATTAGAGTCTCCCACAGACAGTTTCCCAAGTTCGGGCGAAACGCTGTAGAGACCGTATGGTTTTATGGCAGGGTTCGGAAAATGCACGTGCGTTTTTGCACATGTCATATTTCGGGCAGATAATACTGGTCGACTTTGGTTTAAGCCGGATCCAAGTATTATACTGTATAGATATAATATCTTTGTCTCAGTTGTATTTGTATTCGGTCGTAATACAAATGCGGGTATGTTTATACTGTTACGGGGTTATCCGGAAAATCGTTTCGGGATCACTTTTGGAAGTTGCCAGTTTCCAGTTTTCTATCGCCCGTCTTTAACATTCGGTTAAATGCGGATTTATCTTTTCTTCTTGAGGGTGAGTCATGAGTGGAAGCTTCATGTTGTGGTGACTAGGATTAGTGTGTCACCATTTGCATTAATGGTTTTAGTGACTAGGTTTATGATTCATCAGTTGCATTTATTGTATATGAAAGGTGTTCTTTTGACTCGTGCTTTTTACTTAGTGCTAATGGTTACCACTCCTACCTCCTACACTCACCTCCTTGCTCCTTATAGTGGCCGGCCCCTCTTGGTGATGGATGATAGTTGTTCATTTGATAAAAAAAAAAGATTATGGTTCATGGAAATTAATCTACTCATTTCCCATTTACCCGATTCCTTCAAAAGGCAACTTCATTAACCGTTCGTCCATGACTTTGGACATAACGAGACAAAGTGTTCTACTCATTCTCTACATCAATCTTGGTCATCTCTTCTAGCAAACTTGTGTTAGTTATATTTATGCCCTGGAGGCCATTACTGTACATTGGATGTATATTGTAGTGGATGCTGGGTCATATATAGGTAGGACTTTCTTGCTTGACATGATAGTACGCTATCTGGTTGATCTTTATCTTAACATGTATACTTCCTGTCTCTCTGATTACATGTTGATAAAGCCCTTAGGATGTGTACTCGACTTCCAGGACTATGATGCAGATCATACTAGTGGGGCCTGGGTAGTCCATGAGTACATCCTTCAATGTTCCTAGTCGTGGGAATATCGAGACGGGGCATCGATATTCCAGAGTAGACTAGCGTATATCTTCTCGACCCATGTGATGGGCGATGGATGATCCCATATCCATTGGTGTTTGACATCAGAGATGGTATGCGGGTGCTCAGTGGAGACTGGGTACACTGAACGGACTCGCCGAGAACTCCCAGATGGTATTATACCTCACGTCAGATGGCAGTTCTCTGGTGACACTGGTACAGCTTAGTCTGTTGACCCGAGATCGTCATAGAGTCTTGTGTGTCTCCCACTGTGCTTTGATTTCCATCCTACTACGGCTCTACTGAGTCATGCAAACAGGTGGTTTTTGGGTACAGTTCCGATTCACATGGAGGCAATGAGCGATAGGAGGGGATTCGTCTCTCCCGGTATTGGGGGTTGATGTTGCGCTATGCTCGACTGGACATAACAGGAAATCCCTGGCCAGGGTTGCAGTGATATGCTGGTAAGAGTTATCAGTAGTTTCACGAATGTTATGGACCTTACGTCGGCATGACTTATCAAGCTACTGGGGTCTGACGTTTAGCACCCCTAGGCAAGATATGCGACATATCAGACGAACAGACCGGACTGTACGGTAAGTGTTACTGGTTGGATTCACAGGAGTGTGAGCGGGCTTGCTCGTCGATCTTCTGATCGCTCAATACCCGGGTGGCCGTTACGTTTAGCAAACCGCTTGCGGCTTGTGGGTGTTTGATATGATCATCATCTGCTGCCGGCGTATTGACAAGTCTTTAGAGTCCTACACAGAGGTTTCCTGGCTCAAGCGAAACGAAATAGGAGCGCATATGAGATATGTGCGGGACCGAGAATAATGCGTGTATGTGATACCGTATTTCATTCTCGCGATGAATGTGTCGAATTGTTGTATGCGATATAACCTAGTTATCGAATCGAGGATTGATTCGATAAGACGATACATTGGATACTAGTCGGTTATATGCGTCATGACCGGATCATTGAATCAAGTGTTGATTTAATGATTTAATGTATAATTATATATTTGATATATTACTTTGCATTAACTAGTATTGGTTCACTTTAAATAGATTTTCTCACTTGAATTTCATAAGTTGTATATGTGATATACTTTTGTGCACTTGATTGTATCATGTTTGATGATACATGTTTACTTGGTTAAGTGTAAAGAATTAAACCATGGTTAAGTTAATGATTAGGGTTTTGTTTATTTAATTACTTATCTTTTTATTTATAATTCTTATTTGGAAAAGATAAAGAAAGAATGGTGGCTTTGTTTGTTTGTTTGTTGAAGCTTCATGAAGCTTTGAACAAGTCCACCATTCTTGTCTCATTCTTAACCCTAACCATTAAAACTAACCATGGTATATTCTCTACACCTAACCAAGGTTAGGATATGATAAGTATTCATATTGATTTTCTTTTTAGAAAATACTTATGATATTCTTTCTTCTTCTTCTTCTTCTTCTTCTTCCACATGAAGAAACTATGCCACCATCAATGGCAACTAGAGAATAAGAGTGAGAAATCCAATTCTAAAGTGAACCCACTTCCTATTTCTTCATCCTCTACCTCTTGCCAAGTAGTATAGGGTGTTTTCTTCACAAGTTTCATGACTTGGTGAAGTGGGAGCTTGATCTTGTGATGCCTCGACGTAGATCATCTTCGGCATCATAGTCGATGACCTAGCCCGCCCTTTTCTCCGATGAAGCCAATGCTAGAGTCATGGATTTAATTTGGACAGCGGAGGAACGTCATCACGGAGCCTAGAAGGTGGAGGACCGGATCTACAAAGGTTGTAGCCCCTTTCCTTTAGAGTTAAAGTTGTTTACTTGCATTGCATCGCCTCATTATCTAGTTAACGATCCGTATTAGGGTTTGTAGGCACATGAAATTTTATAATTGGGCATGTTTGATCACTTGTGAGACATCATTAGTGTGCCTAGGATCCCTACAACTTGATGATCGAGTTGCCTCGGTTCAGAGGCGAGAGCCCATTTAAAGATCCGTCGACGTGGTGCCACCTGGACGAGAAGACTGGAGATCGAAGAGATCGGAGCAGCCGCAACAAAGCGTGGGATGATGGTTGAAGACCGAAGGACTCAGATCGTTCGGTATAACATTTCTACCCACTTTGTAATTTGTTAGTTTAGCTTTAATGGCAGATCCGGGTTATAGTACGCGATAGCGCCAGTTGTAAAAGTTTTTGTTCCGCATTTAGCGTCTGTTAGACGGCCGGGGCACTACCGTGGACTTACAATCGAATCAAGTGTTGATTCGATGATCTGATACTTGTTATATTAGTCGGTTGTATGCGATATAGCCGGATTATCGGATCAAGTGTTGATTCGATAATTTAATGTATAATTATATATGTGATATATTACATTACATTAACTAATATAAGCCCACTTAAAGATTCTTTTTCTCACATGGATAATGCATTGATATATATGCGATATATGTTAATTGTATTATTTTCTTTTATTGCTATATGTATTATATATGTGATATATAATATTGTAACATGTTAGGGTTAAAATTGCAGCTAAGGTTTTGAGAATAAAACATTTTAGGGTTTGGATTAGGGTTAATGTTATGGATGAGCTTTGTGGAAGCTTCTTGAAGCTTTGACTTTGGTCTTCATCCTTTGATATTTTGTGAAGATATTTGTTAACCCAACCCAAATCTCAACCTATGGTTTATTCTCTACAAGGGTTAAGGATGTGATCTTTAACCCATGGTTGCAATTCTAACCTCACATAATAATTCATTATTCATCACAAATGAAATTCTTCTTCTTCTTCCTCTTGAAAATTTTTTTTAGCATTTTGTGTTGTGATGAAATAATGTGAGAAATTGAAAACAAAAGAGAGCAAAATTCCTACTTCATCATCCTCATCTATTCGAGCCACTTAGATTATGGTGTTTGCTTTGCTAATACTTGATTAGTGAAGTAAGAGCTTGGGTTTGAGATTATTCAGGGTAGATCATCTTAGTAGTTGAAGATTGGAAGAAAGCTTGCATCTTTCTCATCATGGAGCCTCTCTAGAGTCCGGGTACTTGATGATCATAGTGAAGGGACCTCAACACGGAGCTTATGAAATGAAGGAACGGACTACAAAGCTTGTAATCCCTAAGTCTTAGAAGTAAAGTTGTTTACTTGTAAAGTTAACCCTAATTCTCTAGTTAAGATCTTGGTTAGGGTTACATAGCACCCCAAATTATTATAAAATGGCATGTGTGATGCCTTGCTAAACCTTGTTGTCGTGCTATACAACCCGACAATGGTTGTTCTACTGTGTAAGTGGCATGGCAATTACCGATGATGAATGTGTGTGAGCCGACAAATCAGTGTAAGTGTAACATGCGCATCAACGGTAATTGTGCAGGTATACTAGCAAATGATATCATATAGCATTTAATACTGGAACGTGGTATGTACATCACGAGGGGTAATATCTTACGTCGGCGATCCCGCCTCATAACATCCGATATGATAGTAATCCTCGATCATCATCTTGAAATCACTAGCGCGGATCAATCACCCAGTACATCTCATCGCGTATGATAATCTAACGTACGGTGACATCAAACAGAATAGGGATTCTATCATCCTATTCATCAATAAGGATACGGATCTAAAATCTTGTACGACATATCACTCTTTATCCTCATAAATAAATAAATAAATATATATATATATATATATATATATACATATACTTATTTCTCAAATCGCATTTGTATCAATCTCATATAATGATATCTTGCATATACGTTATATCTTATAAATCTCAAGTCGTATCGATATTGATCTCATATCACACCACCATCAACTCATACTTGTCCTGTTTCAATTCATACTTATCATGATTCACTTTCTCATTTCATATTCTTCTAACAATCCGAGTCATCTATATTTATCATCTCAATATCCCACATCATTTTATCTTATAGACCTATATTATATTCTCAAGCAAATATATCCATTAGTGTCAACTTTTATCATATCACCTCTTACTAAATCCTATAATAATGTCTGGAGCATATCCTTATCATAATTATAAGTTAAATAACAATCTTTCCATATTAATGGTTGCGGAGGTGCTATACGCCATCCACCCGACTTCCCCCGTAGATATAAATCTACTCACCTGCTAAACTCCTCGCTTAGCCAAAGTCGATGTGCTTCGTCGTCTCGGAAGTCCACGCGAAGGTACCTACAATCAATAGACAATCGCAATACTATTAAAACCAATATCCAAAATCCGATACGGCACACGAAGCGCTCATAGGTTAGAACCTATAGCTTACGCATGCAAAATCAACCAAATAACCCTCGTCCGTTGACGTACAAACGTCCAACGACGAAATCCAAACTCAATTACCAAAACCAAATCTCAGAAATCGCAAAACCCGAAATCAGCAACTAAGGAAATCTAACCCAGATTTTACCCTAGGTCAAACCAAGACAATTTGCATACAGGGTTCCTCTAAATATCAGATAAGGAGGCCACTAACCATAAAGCACCACATATCACCCTGATGTGGCTGTAATTTGCGACCACAAGCATTAAATCTGCGGCCTGGGAAAGGTGTGGGGGTCTCAGGTCTTAGGGTTAGCTTCTAGGTCACCTGCACGACACTCTGTGTTCGCTAAATAATTTTTAGGGTTTCGGGGTAATAGCAGATCTCAATAACACATCACAATTTCCACAAAATACGACATCGGGGAAATTCTAACTTCGTGTTTTGGTTTCTAGTCTCTTTCCTTGGTCCAGAAATCATCTCTAAAGTCTTATAAAAACTCATTACACCCCAAGTAACCACTTACAAGTCAAGTCTCCCTCCAAATCTCAACTTGGAAATTTCTAAGATCACAAAACCTAACTAAATCAATTTCTAAACTAAACTAGAGGATATTAGGAATTCAAAAAGCTTAGCTAAAAGTGTAGGAATTAGCTCATTTGGCAACTTAAGAAAATTCTTGAATTGCCCAAAATCTTCAAAATCCAAACTTGAAAGGTCTAAAGGGTTTAGGATAGGCTTGTGCATCTTTATTGTGAAGGTGGCATGGGGTTTTGGAAAGGGACTGGAGATGATACATGGAGCTAGTAAGAATGAAGGAGATGAAGAAGAATTATGAAGAAAACAATAGGGAATGGAAGCAGCCAAGTCTCTCCCTCTCTCTCTCTTATGCTCACTTTCTCACTCTAAAATATCTCCTACACTCGCTCTATCAAATATCTTCTTTGTTTCATTCTCTTTTGTTTTACACTCATAACTTCTCTTTTCTTTTGCTTTTCTTTTCTTTTCTCACCACTCACAAAACTCACAAGTCACAAACACAATAACAACATGCACATGACAAGGTGCACTAGCCATAAGAAAATGTAAAAATACGGATTTGGATTAATCGCGATTAGTAGTGCACTAATCAAATTTAATTTAAATTTGCATATCATTAATTATAAAAATGCTGAAATCCGATAAATATCATTATAATAAATAAATCATTTTAATCTCCGATTATTTTCCAAATATTGTTATATACTTATACCATTTTACGAAAACCCCATATTCTCAAATCGAATAGTTTTCGCGAAATATATTATTTGAATATTAAATTTCCAAAATTAATATTTTTTTATATTTCTGAAATGTTACAGGGTGTTTGGCCTAGGGTTGGAAATAAGTGCACGTAGCGGAAGGACAAGGAGTACTAGAAATGGATTTAGCGTTGGAAAACATGCTTAAACTTGCAAATCTCATTCCTATGTCCTCTTAATCCCCGCTAATTTTTATTATCCCAACTTCATTTTAAGATTGGCAAAAGAAAAGCACAAGACTAATCGTAACTCTACTAACCAACCTTAACTCTAACAAGCTTACTTGAACATAAATACAAACACATAAGATAGAATTGAACATAACACATATACATTCTTTATTGAATCGTCTAAAATAAGAACAAACATACAACCATCTCCCTGTGGATTGACCCGTGCTCAGCCGGCTAACTGCAAACCGACATTGTCTTGATTGCGGTAAGTAGAACAAATAGGAAAAAGTGGAACGCATAGCTCTGCCGAATAATCAAATGGCGCCGTTGCCGGGGAGACGATAACGTATTTCTTTCTTGTTATGTAGGTTAATATTTTTTTGTGTATATATATAAAAAAAATATAATAAACACCCTTTTTGTTATTTTTGATTTTTTTTGTGTGCAAGTGCGCAGGAGATCTGGAGCAATTACAGTTATTGAATCAAGAAACAAAGGTTTTTATTAGGGTGTACGGAACAAGGGAAGCGCAGTGACCTAAGGTTCAAGCGCCAACTCAACAATTTGACCGCCGAACCACGGTCAAAAGGAGAGTTTCGCGGCAGTTCCGCGGTCCTATTGTAGATTCTGTGTCCAATTTTTTTTAATCCCCTTCTCTTTACTCTAGTCCCCTCTTTGAACTCCACTTAACTGTATTTCAAGCAGGTTTCTTTGCACAGATTGTGCCGCCGCCAAATAAATTTTTTGTTGTTTTAGATTTTGTTTATTTATACGCTTTGCATATAATAATACTGACATTAAGGGGATATAATACCAATTAAGATTGGGTGGGGATTTCATCACCCTTCCTAAGACCCCACAAATCATAAATATCATATGCATTATCTTGAGTTAATAAAAAATATCTAGACCAAACCTATAAGGACTTGGCGCGCTCATTTAGGACAAGTGAAGGTTACGGGGAATCGGTCGTTTATCTAAACTTGACTTTGTGGTGCCTAGGCTAGACAAGAGAGGAAGTAATTTTAAAATGCCCGTCTCACGGTGATTCGTGAGCGGAACCCTCCTTACCTCACTTGTGTTTATCTGGCCACAATTGACAATGAAGAGGCGATTCGAGAGTTATCCTGCAACTTGTCGCTTGGAAGTCTAGGAGCGGTCTAGTTGGACTTTGAAGACCCTAACTCTAGGTGTTGTTTGTGCATATTGTGATTGTGATTGTTCTTGTATAAAGTTTAGTCCCCTAATTCCGTATTCTTTCAAAAACCAAACAAACAATTTCGAAAACTCCAAAAACAAAAAAAAAATCAAAAATTTATAAAAAAAAATCGACCACTTTCCTCCCTCCCTACCTTTTCATAGCATGGGTATCCCAAAACGACCAACTCTTGCTGAACTTTGTTATCCACAATCAGAAATTTCTTCATACGGTTCTTATTTTGGCCGAACTTCGAACAATCCATCTATGCCTAAACTTTCTTTGAGAGATCGGATAGACGCGTCTAAGATAAACAACTGGACTTCGCAATCTACTTCGTATCAACCGTTTCAACCTCCCCCACCTTCTTACGTTGATACCCCTTTTGAGAACATGTTGCAACTCCGAGACCAATGTCCATCGCTGACCGAATTGAACAATCTCGTAACCAATCTTTCACTTCTTTCACCACTTAGAATTCTTTTGATCAATGATTCCAATCACCTTCTTATCAAAATCTTGATCCTACTCTTGTCCAAACATTCGATTCCTATCAATTCTACCCGACTTTTACACTTTCCCTAGACATTGCTTCTGAACAGAATTTTGGGAGTTTCACGTATCCAAACGAATTTGAATCTTTTACTGAAACCCCCTCACAACCCATGTCTAGTCCTGGACAGACGTTGAAAGAATTTTGGATAGAGTCGTGCCAATAGATGGTGTATTTGAATGCGTTCATGCCCGTTCTCATACAACATAACAAACCGGTAGCTAGTTTCCAACTAGATCCACATTTTCCATTGTATGATGAGGTGATTGTACAGATTCAGAATTTGAGTAGTGAGAGAGAGCGGTACACTCTTCCAAATCAAATCAAACCTACCCATTGAAAATTGAATTCCACAACTTCGGTTTCAAACGTCTATCGAGTGTCCCACATGAATCACCAATTGAAAATAGAACGTTTGAAGAGTTGTGCAAGTTTGTAGTGTTTGATTTACCCGATTGTGAAGGGACCCTATTGTAGGGTTCCTAGGCACACTAATGAGGTCTCACAAGGCATCAACCATGCCAATTTCAAAATTTACAAGTGCCGAGAAACCCTAATACGGATCGTTAACTAGAATTTTAGGCGACAAATGAAACTAGTTAACAACTTAACTACAAGAACGGAAATACAACCTTTGTAGATCCGGTTCTCCACCTCCATAACTCCGCAATGAAGTCTCCTCGCTGTCCAAATCGAATCCCGGGCTCTAGCGTCGGCTTCATCGAAAAATGGGCGGGCTAGGTCGTCGACATCGATGCCGAAGATGATCTACGTCGAGGCATCACAAGATCAAGCTCCCACTTCACCAAGTCATGAAACTTGTGAAGAGAACACCCTATACTACTTGGAAAGAGGTAGAGGATGAAGAAATAGGAGGTGGGTTCACTTTAGAATTGGATTTCTCACTCATTTTCACAAGTTGCCATTGTTGATAGCAAGCTTTTTCTTGAAGTGAAGAAGAAGAAGAAGAAGCAAGAATATGATAAGTTATTCTTCAAAAGAAAATAAAACAATACTTATCATATGGCAACCATGGTCAAGTGTAGAGAATAAATCATGGGTAGAAGGAATGGTTAGGGTTAAGCATGAAGACAAAATGGTCACTTAGTCAAAGCTTCATGAAGCTTCAACATGCATCCAAAGAAAGCCACCATTTTTCTTTATGCTTATTATTTTCCAAAAAGAATAAACAAATAAATAAATGAATAAATAAGTAATGGATAAACAAAACCCTAATCATTAGTTTAACCATGGTTTAATTCTTTGCACTTAACCAAGTAATCATGTATCATCAAACATGATACAATCATTTGCACAAAAAGTATATCACATATACAACTTGTACATCCAAGTGAGAAAATCCATTTAAAGTGAACCAATACTAGTTAATACAAAGTAATATATCAAATATATAATTATACATTAAATCATTAAATCAACACTTGATTTAACGATCCGGTCATATCGCATATAACCGACTAGTATCCTATGTATCGGCTTACCGAATCAATCCTTGATTCGATAACTACGTTATATCGCATACAACCATACGACACATTCATCGCGAGAATGAAATACGGTATCACATACACGCATTATTCTCGGTCCCGCACATATCTCATATGCGCTCCTATTTCGTTTTGCTTGAGCCAGGAAACCTCTGTGTAGGACTCTAAAGACTCATCAATACGCCGGCAGCAGGTGATGATCATATCAAGCACCTACAAGCCGCAAGCGGTCTGCTAAACGTAACGGCCACCCGGGTATTGAGCGATCAAAAGAACGACGAGCAAGCCCACTCACACTCCTGTGAATCCAATCAGTAACACTTACCGTACAGTCCGGTCTGATCGTCTGATATGTCGCATATCTTGCCTAGGGGTGGTAAACGTCAGACCCCAATAGCTCGATAAGTCATGTCGATATGAGGTCTATGACTATTCGAGAAACTACTGGTAATACTTATCAGTAAATCTCAGCAACCCTGGCCAGGGATTTCCGGTTATAGCCAATCGAACACAGCGCAACATCAACTCCCTATACCGGGAGAGACGAATCCCCTCCTATCGCTCATTGCCTCCATGTGACTCGGGACTGTACCCAAAAACTACCGTTTTGCACGCCCTCTTGGACGTGGTAAGATGGAAATCAAAGCACAGTGGGAACCACACAAGACTCTATGACGATCTCGGTCAACAGACTACTCTGTACCAGTGTCACCAGAGAACTGCCATCTGACGTAAGGTATAATACCATCTGGGAGTTCTCGGCGAGTCCGTCCAGTGTACCCAGTCTCCACTGAGCACCCGTATATCATCTCTGATGTCAAACACCAATGGATATGGGATCATCCATCGCCCATCTGTATGGGTCGAGAAGGTATACGCTAGTCTACTCTGGTATATCGATGCCCCGTCTCGATACACCCACGACTAGGGACCTTGAAGGATGTACTTATGGACTACAATGTTCCCACTAGTATGATCCGCATCATAGTCCAGGTAGTCAAGTACACATCCTAAGGGCTTTACCAACATGTAACTGAGAGACAATCAGTGTACATGTTAAGGTAAAGAGCAACCAGATAGCATACTATCATGTCGAGCAAGAAAGTCCTCCCTATATATGTCCAAGCATCCACTACAATATACATCCTATGTATAGTAATGGCCTCTAGGGCATACATATAACTAACAATCTCCCACTTGCACTAGGGCCATCTGATAGCAGTGGTTGCAGTATCTCATACTCAACCATCCCATTAAAGTCTCTCTCTGGGAAAAGGCCTTTGTGAGTGGATCCGCCGTGTCGTCCTCTGAGTCTACTCTCCTAACCTCAATCACCCTGGAGATCAACCATCTCCATGATCAGGTGACACTGCCTTAGAATATGTCTGGATCACTGATGGGACGGGTATTCCTTGGCATAAGCCACAACTCCATTGTCACACAATGGAAGGAACGAAGTTCATCACATGAACTAATATACATCCAGACTGCCTCTTTGGTAGCATCTTAAGTAGCGATGTATCGAGCCTTTATCGTCTAGTATGCCACGGTATCTAGATTGGAACTCTTCTAACATACCGTCCCTTTGCTGAGGGTAAAGATAATGCCTGCGACTGACATTCAGTCGTCTTTATCACCCTGGAACCCTTCCAGTGATTCTCCCCAGGATCGATTGATACCATCTCACTACAACTAGTGAGAATCCTAACATCCAATTAGATCTATCTCATAGATCCAAACTCAGGATTTAGGAGATATCACTTTGATCCTATAGAGAATCATTGTGATAAACGGAGATTGGCCGAGCGTAGCATAGGAAACTCATTTCTTATCAAGAGTATGTCATCCACGTACTCTACGAGGATCAGCACTATACTCCCTACTACCTTTTTGTTTATACAAGGTTCATCTACCATTTTGATGATGTCAAACTCTTTGACTACTTCATCAAAACAGATGTTCCAACTCCGCGATACCTGCTTTATCCTATAAAGCATCTTGTACACGTTTCCGCTGCTCCCACTATCTACGAAGCCCTCTGGCTGTGTACTTATAGACGTCCTCTTCTAAAACATCATTTAGAAAAGCAGTCATGGCACCCAACCGCCAGATATCGTAGTCATGGTATGTAGCCGTGGCAAGTAGGATCTGGATGGACTTAAGCATAGCCACTGGAAAAGGTTTCATCATTATCCATGCCTGGTCGATGACGAAAACCTTTAACAAGTCTAGCTTCGAAAGTCTCAACTTTTCCATCTACACCAAGTAATCTTCTCAAGATATACTTGCTCCTGATGGGGATTTAACCCTTCAGATATAGCAACCAAAGCCCATACTTTTTTGGTGTACATGGATTCCATCTCAGATCGCTAAGCATCCAGCCATTCTTACAGAGTCTTACTCCTGATGGCCAGCTCGAAACTAGTTGGGTCATCATCTCATGATGCAATTCTCGCTCCCACTGTCATAGAGAAACAGAAGTATCTCTCAGGTGGGTGAGAAAACCCTACTAGATCGGCAGAGAGGCCGAGGTTTGTTGGTAACTATTGAATCCTTTGGTTTTATCAAATCAACTGCTGTTGTTTGTATAGCTGGAACCTTTCCAGTTGTACATAACAGACCTTGCCTCGAGCTTGTCCGGATTATGCTTTTCAGACATAGGCTGGACAACCCCAAATCTTAACTAACTTAAGAGATGGGCTCTTCCCTTATCATATCAAATATGAAGTGGTAGGCAACTGATTTGATTTGAACCCTATTCAATAGGTATGCAGCTTCTCAAGTGCATAACTCCCAAAAAGGAAATAGGTAACTCATTAGTACTCATCATAGAGCACACCTTATCATATAGGGTGTGATTGCTCCGCCCCGATATACCATCGTGCTATGGTGTATACAGAGGAGTAATGCTGAGAGAGAATTTCATTCTCCTTTAGAATAGTCCAGGAATTCCGTGCTCAAGTATTCTCCTCCCTGATCACATCAAAGGACATAATACTTATACCCGTGTTTTGGTTTTCTACTTCTAAATCATATTCTGTGAATATCTCAAAAGGTTCGGACTTGTGTTTCAACAGGAACATATGTCTGAATCTTGAGAGATTATCAGAGAATGTAACGAAGTACAAAGAACCAGTCCTGGCATATGTAGACAGGGGACCTTACATACATCAACATGTATCATCCCAAGAGTTCATCAACTCTTTCTCTGTTTCCAGTAAACAGAGCTATGGTCATCGTATCTTTGTGACATGACTGGCAAGTTTCACAAGATGTAAATTCAAACTAATTTAAATTTGCATCTATATGTAACTTTAGCTAGTCGGGTCGCATTGATATGACCTAGTCTACAATACCTCAAGAAGGATTCGTTCATTTCTGAACTCTTCCTCTTGTGTGTGTTCAGTATACTAAAGAACTGTAGTTTGATTTAGAACATCAACGCTTTTAGATAACGTGCCTGATCCGATCAACTTTTGATATAGGAAATGTTCAAAACATTATCCATCAATACAAAATTTTATCATTTCTTTACTGATAAAGAGACTGATATGATTTTGTATATCAGGTTCGGTATCTAATAACATTCGTTCAGAATCAATGTATTGGTAATACAGGGTGACAGTGACCAACAGACTTGGCTGCAACTCTTGCCCCGTTTTCTGCCTCATGAAACTTATCACCCGTTCTCAGTTCTCTATCTTTCTGTAGCCCTATGTAACATATTACATATGCGGGATCCTGATCCGGTATCATATACCCAGGACGTAAAGGAAACTGAGAAACAGTTCTATATAATGAACACACCCGAAGATGATGCATCAGCATGCACTATCTTCGTTTGGGCGGCACGGGAATTCTGGTAATCCCAATTTCCTGCTCTGTCTTATAACAATTATAAGTTGGAGCGGGACCAACGTTCCCCAGCTCAGTATAACAAGCGGGTTCGGTCAATATTCCGTATTATTATCTTGATTAAGGCGTGATATGGTCGCTACCTGGAGAGAGAGAGAAGAAAACACTCAGCATGCGCTCTTGTAAGAATAGATTGGTTTTTATTTTATCTAATCAAGATGGATCCCACTGCTTTTTATCAAATCTTCCTTCAAACACTAAAAGGAAAGACTAGCCGGGATTAATTACACACTACAAGTTCGCCAATCTTTCAGCCAGGCCAGTGTCGGTACTTTGAGGGAGGTCCCCCGTGCTTTCGCACGAACCTAATTAATGTAAACCTTGTTTTCCCAGAGGCGTAACCCCGTTAACACCTTTCTAGACACCTACTTGATCGGCTAATTGTAATGTATAAAACTCTCCCAGGAGTAACTCTTACTCGCAGCGGGTATCGGGATCCAACTATCTCATAGAAGGTATGCAATCTCATTGCAAATTTCAACACTTGAAATTCCCGATAATATTTTGCCCCTAGCAGCTATATGACCTTAACATAGTCAACAAATCATAAGTGCTAGTCAAGTTCAACCCGTCATTTCCCAATTGAATTAAACCCACCCGCACGACCCTTAACATAGTCAACAAAGTTGCACGACTACCCTAATCCAATCGCATCATATGCTTATGCAGATAAGCACTAATTAGCTACCGCACACTACGCCTTAACATAGTCAACAAACGTAGCACGAATACTAACTAGTACTTATCTGAAATGACGGAGGGCTACGACAGGTTTTTCTGAAAACCTATTGCGTAATGAACTTGATATCATTGAAGAATCAAATGATTTTAAAAATGGAATGTTTTTTAGGCTTTTCTAGTTTTGCTAAAGGAGTCACTCCCGGTGAAGGGATCGTCGGTCCTTTCCTCGTCGAATGAGGTGCGGGATATATCATATATATCACTATGCAAAGAAAAAACTCTTAAAAGCAATCAAAAGACAAACCGAGTGTGCAGCATCTGCCAGTTATTGCTAAAGGAGTCACTCCCGATGAAGGGATCTCGGTCCTTTCCTCATCGAATAAGGTGCAGGATATATCACATATACCGCTGTGCAAAGCAAGAACTGTAGCTACCTGTTTTATTTTGAAATTCGATTCTACAACATCTTTAGGTTTCTTTTATTTCATTAATCACATTAATGAAGTCCCATCATTTAAGTACCTAAACATCACAGATAAATACGACGTACACTTATGCCATCCGCATTCGCCTCGATGTCCCCTCGTGCACCGTTAGGTTAGGTAACTAACGGCAGAGCGGGGCAGGGCTAGCGCGGGTGTAAAACATAAGTAACGCCTATATAATATATCATATATACTATATACAGTATCCATCACAGAACATATCACATGATCACATCACAGATATCGCAGCAGAAGAATCATATGAAATATTGGATATACTAGGACGTCCGTGTTTTCAATACGAGCCAGTATAAAACACGGATTCCACGGTCGCGATGAATAGCCATACCCACACCCCTAGACCCCTACGAGAGCGGCAAGCAACCCTACCAATTCTAGAGTTAGGAGACCCGGACTCGACTCCTCGAGTTGGTCTCCCACTGGACTCCAGAACCCGGTTACTTGTGCTCCCCTTCTTGGGTCTATCCTAGTGCAGAAAAGTAAATAATATACAAAGGGTGACATCTTCCGCAACCTGGAAGTGCCCCAATAAAAGAATATTACATACAGATTTTTGCATGAATGAAAATGAAAAGCACTCATCTCACAAAAAAAACCCCGGCTATTCAAACACGACGATCCAATATAACATATCCAGCAACACATAACATCACATGTCATCAACGTAAGTAAATATGCGCATCCCAATTGTCGTTGACATATAGCAACGAAACCGGCGACATCACATATTACACTTACGGTCACAGAAAAGAAAGTGTAAAACTACAACAGTTGGAATCCGCAATCTCTTTAGACATCGCATGCCTAATCAAACGAAATACTTAGACATCACATGCCTAACAATTATAAACCCCGCATTTTAGTCTCATTATCGAAAACACTTTTCAATATCAAGTCAGGCAATTCAACAAGATTCCCGACATCCTGATCGAATGATCGTCGCAAACTTCAATAGACGGCTGCACCCCCAACGCCGTCGACAAAGTGCACCAAGGCGGAACACCGCTACCGCGAGCACCCGGACGGATGCTTTCGGCGATGGGGTTCTCCTACAGTCACTTGGTCGGGGCTATGGAGCGAGGCTGTCTATTAAGTTTACCCGGCAAGTATCCGCGTACGCTACGTGATTGCGACGGACTTTTGATCACATCAAAATTCCGTGGCAACCGATCAAGTGAGATTAAACCGCTAGATTTATAACATTCATTCAGTTATCTCATAACTTATTGTGAATTCTAATTATTGTATCACATTCCGGATAAATAGAAAATGTTAAACTTTCCGATCAAATATTCGAACTCCCAAGTTTTCCCGAAACCGTTCAACACATGAAATAGGTTCAAAGACATTCACTTCATGCCTCAGTACCAACGGTCCAGCCGTAGAAGGGTCAAGCCAACGCCTCACATGTGGCACGCCGTACTGCCCCAAACCCGAAGGTTCAAAGGGCAGTTCAAGACGGTCACATAATCGAGTTAAGGTTTGTTGTCTTCTAGAGGGACCATCGCGTTACTTGCACTACTTAGAACGTCCTTAAACCACAGAAAAATCCAACACTTGGAAATTTCCTGACAGGGGAAAAATTAGGTATTTATATCCGGTCGAACCTTTTAACATATTCAACAAATTATCCGAAAACACATAGATAAAGTTTGATAATCCGATCGAATAAACGAATCCCCAAAACAACCCAGAATATTCAACTCTTGAATAAATATTAAAAATTTCCAGAGAACAGAGGAAACAGATACGGGCATTACTGTATAAAAAGTTACCTCCAATCTGTACATACGGCCGCGGAACCGCCGTGAATAGCATGCTCATGCCGCGGTTCCGCGGCAGTTTAGTAGAGTTAGGGGTTCGTTTTCAACAGTAACTCTTAGAATTTCCTGCTCTATTTTCTGAGAATTTTTAATTCACAAAAATCCACAAATCCAGAAAATGTCCAGAGAGCCGTTTTGAGTTGGGGTTTCGGGTCGATCGGGTTTCAAACATCGTCTACCCTTTGCCTAAGGCTCTAGCTAGGCTCTGATACCACTGTAGGGTTCCTAGGCACACTAATAAGGTCTCACAAGGCATCAACCATGCCAATTTCAAAATTTACAAGTGCCGACTAGAATTTTAGGCGACAAATGAAACTAGTTAACAACTTAACTATAAGAACGGAAATACGACCTTTGTAGATCCGGTTCTCCACCTCCATAGCTCCGCAATGAAGTCTCCTCGCTGTCCAAATCGAATCCCGGGCTCTAGCGTCGGCTTCATCGAAAAATGGGCGGGCTAGGTCGTCGACATCGTTGCCGAAGATGATCTACGTCGAGGCATCACAAGATCAAGCTCCCACTTCACCAAGTCATGAAACTTATGAAGAGAACACCCTATACTACTTGGCAAGAGGTAGAGGATGAAGAAATAGGAGGTGGGTTCACTTTAGAATTGGATTTCTCACTCATTTTCACAAGTTGCCATTGTTGATAGCAAGCTTTTTCTTGAAGTGAAGAAGAAGAAGAAGAAGCAAGAATATGATAAGTTATTCTCAAAAAGAAAATAAAACAATACTTATCATATGGCAACCATGGTCAAGTGTAGAGAATAAATCATGGTTAGAAGGAATGGTTAGGGTTAAGCATGAAGACAAAATGGTCACTTAGTCAAAGCTTCATGAAGCTTCAACATGCATCCAAAGAAAGCCACCATTTTTCTTTATGCTTATTATTTTCCAAAAAGAATAAACAAATAAATAAATGAATAAATAAGTAATGGATAAACAAAACCCTAATCATTAATTTAACCATGGTTTAATTCTTTGCACTTAACCAAGTAATCATGTATCATTAAACATGATACAATCATTTGCACAAAAAGTATATCACATATACAACTTGTACATCCAAGTGAGAAAATCCATTTAAAGTGAACCAATACTAGTTAATGCAAAGTAATATATCAAATATATAATTATACATTAAATCATTAAATCAACACTTGATTTAACGATCCGGTCATATCGCATATAACCGACTAGTATCCTATGTATCGGCTTACCGAATCAATCCTTGATTCGATAACTACGTTATATCGCATACAACCATACGACACATTCATCGCGAGAATGAAATACGGTATCACATACAAGCATTATTCTCAGTCCCGCACATATCTCATATGCGCTCCTATTTCGTTTTGCTTGAGCCAGGAAACCTCTGTGTAGGACTCTAAAGACTCGTCAATACGCCGGCAGCAGGTGATGATCATATCAAGCACCCACAAGCCGCAAGCGGTCTGCTAAACGTAACGACCACCCGGGTATTGAGCGATCAGGAGAACGACGAGCAAGCCCGCTCACACTCCTGTGAATCCAATCAGTAACACTTACCGTACAGTCCGGTCTGATCGTCTGATATGTCGCATATCTTGCCTAGGGGTGGTAAACGTCAGACCCCAATAGCTCGATAAGTCGTGTCGATATGAGGTCTATGACTATTCGAGAAACTGCTGGTAACACTTACCAGTAAATCTCAGCAACCCTGGCCAGGGATTTCCGGTTATAGCCAATCGAACACAACGCAACATCAACTCCCTATACCGGGAGAGACGAATCCCCTCCTATCGCTCATTGCCTCCATGTGACTCGGGACTGTACCCAAAAACCACCATTTTGCATGCCCTCTTTGACGTGGTAAGATGGAAATCAAAGCACAGTGGGAACCACACAAGACTCTATGACGATCTCGGGTCAACAGACTACTCTGTACCAGTATCACCAGAGAACTGCCATCTGACGTAAGGTATAATACCATCTGGGAGTTCTCGGCGAGTCCGTCCAGTGTACCCAGTCTCCACTGAGCACCCGTATATCATCTCTGATGTCAAACACTAATGGATATAGGATCATCCATCGCCCATCTGTATGGGTCGAGAAGGTATACGCTAGTCTACTCTGGTATATCGATGCCCCGTCTCGATACACCCACGACTAGGGACCTTGAAGGATGTACTTATGGACTACCATGTTCCCACTAGTATGATCCGCATCATAGTCCAGGTAGTCAAGTACACATCCTAAGGGCTTTACCAACATGTAACAAAGAGACAATCAGTGTACACGTTAAGGTAAAGAGCAACCAGATAGCATACTATCATGTCGAGCAAGAAAGTCCTCCCTATATATGTCCAAGCATCCACTACAATATACATCCTATGTATAGTAATGGCCTCTAGGGCATACATATAACTAACACCTGTCAAGTGAAACTACACCCAATCTCTTTGACCTCTACACCTCCATCCTAGAATGTGAATTGATGGAAATCCATGCTTTTGATTAGGTGTTTGAGAAATTTGATTTTCACTTGATTAAGAATATCAACGCTCGGAATATTTTTGATGATGAACCCACGGTTTTAATTGAGTTTTTCTCACCAATTCATCATGTCCTTTCACTTCTGTGTGGGCATCATTCCGAACCATTAATTTTTTTTCCCGAACTCCATATGCGTCTCGAAATTGTTGAAGGCGAATGCATGGAAGAGCTAAATTTTGAGGCGAATTTTGAGGATAGTGTTGAGGATGAAACAATTTTACTTGATGAGTCGGATTTTTCAATTCATCATGTCCTTTTCATTAACTATATACACCCTCCTGAATTTTTAACCGATACGATTCCTTAATCACTTCCCTCCATCCTTTGCATCGTTCCTACTTTGCAAGACACCGTATCACCTTCATTTCTTATGTTTGGTTCACCAAGGTCGGTCTACCCAGGTTTTCTCACGAATCTTGAGGGGTTTGACCCCATTTCTCAATGGGTTGATAGATTAGTACAATCGCTTTTTTACATCAGTCATTACAAATTGTATTAATTTATTCACTCCATTTTCACCTTCAAGTTCATATTCCATTATTTTTCCCTTCCGCCATTCTTCACTTCCACCGAGACCATACGCCGCTTCTATCCACACACGGTCTTATGTATTCTCCATTTCTTTTCTCTACGCCTTCTTCCACCAACCGCTGCATTTTCACGATAAATTTTTTGAATGTTTGGTATTAACTTTTGGCCTGTGTAAGGCCTTGTATAGATCAATACTTTTCCTTTCCCCCTAACTCTGAACATTAACGCTTAAACAGTTGAAACACTGTTTTACTTAAGTTTGGGGGGAACCTTTTTGTATATATATATATATATTTTGCTTTTTCTTTTGTAAAAAAAAAACAGGGAAGCACCGAAAATTTTGACTCTCTTGGTGTAGTATGACAGTGATGGCACTGTCAATTTTAAGTTTGGGGGTGTGCTCGGTAAGCTTTCAACTTTCACATTCATGTGTATATTTTGCATTTGCATACTTATTTAAAAACCTATAAAAATTTAAAAAATTTACAATAACATAAAAACTTTGTCGTCAAGTTAGCTAGTAGGGTAACTTAGACTTTTATTACAAAAATTTAGTTGATAGGTTAGAAATAACTAAATCATAGGCTTAGCAATTGAAAACTCTAAAAATAACCCTCCTTCTGTTTAACCTTGGTAATTATAAATCCATGCAGTTTTTTTTAGAAGTAGGTAATCTTGAGTTCAGTTCATGAGTTCAGCCGAGATGATGGGAAAGCATTGAAAGTTTTATTGAAGGATAATTCTGAAAAATAGTTCTCATTCTTAAGTCTAAATTTAGAAAGTATATACCCTACAAACTGCACATACACGCACCCTGAAACTTGGGATAGTAGAGGATACCTAGAAATACTCTTGCTCGAAAACCTAGATTGAAAGAAAAAACGGAATTTAAAACTAACCACCAAAAGAGCATCATTGAAAAATATATCCGTTCTTGAAATAGGAAAAAAAGAATAAATTAAAAGACAGCTGCTATTTACGCTTTAAGCTCACACATTCAGTAATCGGCTGGTTAGTGCCTCAAGAAGTATTAATAATCGCATGAAAGGTGTGTGTGCAAAACCGCCCATCATTAGCAAAAAGAAGTAGTATTAGGTTTCAAGGTAAGGGTATATAGCTTGAATTGAATTCTTAAGTATAGGGGTGAAATTTTACACACACATACAGGTATACGATCGATATTTAGAGGAAAGATAAGAATAAATAATAAGACTTATGTTTTCCGTAAAGATGATAAAAATCCCGGATTGGACACTGCACTTTAGAAGGAAAACTCAGGAGAAACCGAGATCTTTCTAAACTGTAAAACGAATAGGATCTTGGGTTGAATAAATAGAAGGCGTGAAATATAAAGGTTGAATATTTCTAACTTAGATGCTAAACTGTAGGAATAGAATCGCGGTTATCTTATGAAACTAGTTTGACAGGATTTTGTGTGTATTATTCGTTGAAAACCCTCAGGAGACAACACTCCTCCTACTAGGGACACCTAGAGGTTTAACGGCTTATTGCATGAGCTCAGTGCAATTGCGTTCCCTGCGAAAATGAGGTTAGGACTTTTTTGTGAATAATTAGTTTTGCTCGGGACGAGCAAAAAGTTAAGTTTGGGGGTATTTATTCATACCAGAATATTGCATTTAATACCACCCATTCTTCTACTCATTTGTTTATAGGCAGGTGCTTTTGATCCGTGTTTGATACATATTTACAGGTTACAGGTTCCTAGTCCAAAGTGATGCAAATCATACAAAATCTCCACAGTTACTCCAAATCCAGAACATCTGTTTCAGACAGATAAAAGGCGGGTTTCGGTCATCCGTATCCGTACAGTGCCGCTTACCAGTTCAAGAGACAAGACAAATAAAAGAGGTCATTCATGTCTTGGACCAGCACAGAGTACGAGAAGGGCAGCACAAGATTCAATGGGTGTCCGGAGCTTGAGGGAGATAAAGATCAAATGAATTAAAACTGAAACCATTTTGGTCTGTTGCAAATCTGAAGAAATTTTGGAAGCAATTTGCAGTTTGGGACATGTAGAATAACATAAGAAATCAACACAGGAAACCTCACAAAAAACGACAAATCAATCCTTCAAACCCACCGCGGAACCGTGTCCAATGTGACGTTTACGCGACGGTTCCGCGACCGAGTTAACTCTGCGCCAGAAGATATTTTTGGGGTATATTTGTAATTGTATTGGGGCTGAGAATCTGGCCCTAGGGTTTCTGCTCTCTACCTATAAATAGCCCAGTTTTATAGCCGAGTAGGGATGCTTACTCTTAGTTAGGATTTATTGTAGATTAGTTTGTATTTCTTCTTCTTCATCATCTATTCTCCATGAAAGTGTAGTGAGAGCTCTTGAGTGGAAAATCAATGAAGGTGAGAGTTTTTATTGTAAGTCTATGATACCCACTGTAAGTCAATGATACCCACCCCGGTACTTACGGGGAGGCGGAAAGAGTAAAAATCGAATTTTTATCACAACGTAACATAGACTATGCATTAGGATCTTTGCTAAACAATAACTAACAAACTTACTTAGAGTTTTAACTACTAGGTTAGATGATTATACCTTGGTCTTGAACTCCTTCTTCTCCTTGTTGTGAGCTTCTTGGAATGATGTAGATGGCTCCTCCTCACCGACTTCTCTATATCGAAGAAGATCCACCCGAAGGCCTCTACCTTGAGCTCCTACCTCAACAATGAAGTAACTAGAGTGCTTAGTTTGCTAGACTAAGAACCATAGAATGAGTAGAGAAGTATTTTGGTGGTATAGTCTCAAAAGCTTTTGTTTTTCAACTCATGAAAGATTAAAGCTTTGAGAGAGGAAGAGGAGAGATCAAACCATGAGAGAGAAAGATAATATGAGAATGAGAGGATAAAGCTCTCATATGAGGAAATATGATAATAATAATATTAATTAAGATAATTGTGATGGTGTATTGATTTGACCTTTATCATGTCACAATTAACGCTAAGCATGCTCAAAGAAAATATCTCATGCTTAACAAAAATATCTAAGTCAACATGGGTCAACAAGTCAAATAGTCAAACCAACATTAGCCATGATACAATTATCTCTAATTAAAACTATTAATCAATTTCCTCATTCTCATTATGGTTTTGATCAAGTCAATGGTCAAAACCCTAATGAGGTGTCTCCTCCTCTGCCTCTATCAACTGTATGTAAATACATGTATCTGTGTTCCGAGAAACACGAATACAATGAGATTAAACCAATCCAAAATCCAATACTAAGATCCGGCTTAAACCAAAGCCCACTAGTATCTACTGCCCGAACACCGAACACGCACAAGTGCGCGTATGTGAACGAACCCTGTCGTAAAACCATACGACCTCTACCTTGTTTCGTCCAAAGGTGAACAACCCTCTGTGTGGGACTCTAAAGACTCGACACTACGCTGGCGGTGGGTTTAACCACAGGCCGCAAGCGGTACTAGCTGTACGTAACGGTCCCCAGGTAGATGTCGATAAGAAGGCCGATAAGGAAAAACCCATCCGAACTCCTACTGTGTCTGAATGTGACAATCTCCGTACAGTCCGGTCTGTTCGTCTATGTACATCGCATATCGGGTCTAGGCGGCGGTAAACGTCAGTCCCCTAATAGCGGTATAAGTCATGTCGGGGTGTAGTCCAAAACACCTGAGAAACTACTGGAGTACCTACCAGTAAATCTCGCTTGCCTTGGCCAGGGACTTTGTGTAATGGCTCTCCAAACACAGCACGGTATCAACCCCCAATACCGGGAGAGACGAATCCTATCAAACCGCCACTGCCTCCAAGTGCTTCGGGACTGCACCCAACTACTACATGTTTGCATGACTCAATAGAGCCGTGGTAGGGTAGTAATCTAAGAACAGTGGGAACACACTTGAGATGAAGCAGCAGTGTCAAGTCAACGAACTAAGCTGTACTCATGTCACCTGGGAACTGCTAACTGACGATAAGTGTAGTGCCAACCAATAGTTCCCAACGAGTCCTGTCTAGTGTACTCATAACCTAATGAGCACCTATATACTATCTCCAGTACGACGTACTGATGGCTGTGGGATCCAGCTGGGACGAGAAGCGTACACACCAGTCTACTCTGGAGTATCGATGCCCTATGTCGATAATCCTACGACTAGGGACCTGTATAAGTATGTGCTTATAGACCACCTAGCCCCCACTAGTGTGACTGCCATCACAACACTGATAGTCAAGCAAGATCCTAAGGGCTCTATCAATATATATCAGCGATCTGTTAAAAGAAACATACACACATATTAAGATAGATACAAACCAAGTAGCATACTACTATATCGAACAAGACTGTCATAAATCTGTGTATATATCCCAATCTTCCAAAATGTAATATACAAACTAGTATTATACAATAATGGCCTCTAGGGCATATCACACTAACAATCCCCCACTTGCACTAAGGCCATGTACTGGCATATTGCAGACCTATCATCTCGAATAGCCTCTCGAACTGAGTCTGAGGGATGGCCTTTGTGAATGGATCTGCAGTGTTGTCCTCTATAGAAACACTCCGAACCTCAATCTCCCGACGATCCACGATCTCCCTGATCAGGTCATACCGCCTCAAGATGTGTCTGGACTTATGATAGGACCTATGTTCCTTTGCTAAACCTATAGCCCCGTTGTTGTCACAATACAGAGGTATTGGAGCAACAATGGACGGAACCACCTGAAGTTCTGTTAAGAACTTCCTTATCTAGACTGGTTCTTTTGCGGCATCAGAAGCTGCGATATACTCCGCTTCCATAGTCAAGTGAGCAACGGTTTCCTGTTTGGAACTCTTCCAACAGACCGTCCCTCCATTGAGGGTAAAGACATAAGCCGACATGGATTTGGAGTCATCCTTGTCACTCTGGAAGCTGGAGTCAGCAAAGGCCGTGATCTGGAGGTCTTTTGCGCCATAAACCAAAAGAATATCCTTAGTCCTTCTCAGATACTTGAGAATGTTCTTTACCACTACCCAGTGCTTCTCCCCAGGGTTTGACTGATACCGGTTTACTACACTCAGTGCATAAGCTACATATGGTCTGGTACGCAACATCGCATACATTATAGAGCCCACCGCAGAAGCGTAGGGTATAATAGACATGCGATCCCTTTCCAAATCAGTGTTGGGAGACATCTCTTTGGAGAGGGTGATTCCGTGACAAGCTGGTAAATTACCGCGCTTTGAATCTGCCATACTGAATCTTTTCAGTATGGTGTCGATGTACCTGGACTGCGAAAGTCCCAACATCCTTTTAGATCTATCACGATAGATCTGGATCCCCAGAATGTAAAAGGCATCACCCAGGTCTTTCATGGAGAACCTGTGTGACAAGAACCCTTTGAAAGATTGTAGCATAGGAATGTCATTCCTTATCAAGAGAATGTCATCCACGTACAAGACGAGGAATACAACAGTTCGTGCTACAATCTTACTATAGATGCATGGCTCATCTGGATTTTTGATAAAGTCAAATTGTTTGACCGTCTCATCAAAACAGATGTTCCAACTCCGCGATGCCTGCTTTAGTCCATAAATGGACTTAAGTAACTTGCACACTTTCCCGCTGCTCGCACTCTGAATGAAACCCTCTGGCTGGTCAATATAGACACACTCCTCTAAATTCCCATTTAGAAAAGCGGTTTTTACGTCAATCTTCCAAATCTCATAATCGTGGAAGGCAGCAATGGCAAGAAGGATCCGAATGGATTTCAACATAGCCACTGGAGAAAAGGTTTCATCATAGTCCAGACCAGGTCTTTGACGAAAACCCTTTGCAACAAGTATAGCCTTATAGGTTTCAACCTGTCCATCTACATCAATCTTCTTTCTGAAGATCCATTTGCAGCCTACGGGTTTTATCCCTTCTGGAACAATGTCCAAAGTCCATACTTTGTTGGTGTACATGGACTCCATCTCGGTCCGCATTGCATCCAGCCATTTTACCGAGTCAGTGCTCTGAATGGCCTGCTGGAAGTTAGTCGGCTCATCATTATCAATGATGCAATTCTCTCTATCCCCGTCAATGAGAAAACTGTAGTATCTCTCAGATGGATGAGAAAGCCTACTACTTCTGCGAAGCGGTGCAAGAATATCCTGTTCTTTTGAAACTTCTGGCTCCACCAAGTTTTCAGTCATAGCCTGTGGTTCTGCAATTCTCCCACTTGTTTCTTTTTCTAAGAACTGATGTTCCAGAAAGTGGGCATGACGAGAAACAAAAACCTTTTGTTCCTCTGCGTAATAAAAAAGATATCCTCTTGAGTTCTTTGGGTATCCCACAAACTTACACAGTACTGAGTGTGCCTCGAGTTTGTCCGCATGCTGCTTTTTGACAAAAGCTAGACATCCCCATATCTTCAGATACTGAAGATAGGGTTTCTTCCCACTCCACATCTGATATGGAGTGGTAGGCACAATCTTGGTAGGGACTTTGTTCAAAAGATATACAGCTGATTCTAGTGCATAACCCCAGAATGATCGTGGTAACTCAACGTTGCTCATCATGGAACGTACCATATCCAAAAGGGTTCGGTTCTGTCTCTCCGATACACCGTTGTGTTGAGGTGTGTATAGAGGAGTAAGCTGAGAGAGAATTCCATTCTCTTTTAGGTAATACAGGAACTCGGCACTTAGGTATTCACCACCTCGATCAGATCTCAGTGTCTTGATACTTTTGCCGGTTTGTTTTTCTACTTCATTCTTATATTCTTGGAATTTCTCAAAGGCCTCGGATTTATGCTTCATCAAGAAGACATGTCCATAACTGGAGTAATCATCCATAAAAGTAATGAAATAGGAAAAACCACTTTTTGCATGTGTAGACATTGGACCAGACAGGTCGCTGTGTATGAGTCCCAAGAGCTTTCTTGCTCTTACTCCGTGTCCAGTGAACGGAGTCTTTGTCATCTTTACTTTGAGACATGATTGACAAGTTGCATAAGATTGATACTCGAACGGATCCAAATATCCCTCTTTATGTAACTTAGTTAACCTTGTCTCATTGATGTGACCCATTCTACACTGCCATAAGAAAGCATGATTTAATTCTGGAGACTTTCTTTTGTGTGTATTCTGGATATTGAAAATATGTGGTTGGTTTAATGCGTATATACCGCTGCTTAATATACTCGACCCAATCAAGCCATGATTAAGGTGGATGTTTACGATATCACTTACAAATGCAAAATCATAACCTTCTTTAGACATTAAAGATACAGATATGATATTACAAGTCGATCTGGGTACAAAATAACAGTTGCGTAAAACCAAAACACGTCCAGTAGTCAATCCTATGTGATAATCCCCTACGGACACAGCATCCATGTTTGCTCCGTTCGCAACTCTGAGGGTCATATCACCCGCCTTCAAAACTCTATGGCTTCTCAACCCCTGCAAAGAATTACAAATATGAGATCCTGATCCTGTATCCAATACCTAGGAAGTAGAGTTGATTGACAGACAGTTTTCAATTACATACATACCTGAAGCCGAAGCCACAACCGGCTTCGGGTCCTAGTTCTTGTCCTTCTAAGCCCAGCAATCTTTCTTCCAGTGTCCCTTCTTATAACAATAGAAGCATTCTTCTTTTCCCACTATCTGTCCCGCCATTTTTGCCTTCCCCTTGGCTTCCACCTTACTAACACCTCCTCTCGGTTTGGTGAGGAATTTCTTCTTCGTTCCCTCGGCCTTCGCCTTAGACCTAGAAGAGGAAATAACACCAACAGACAGAGTGTGTGTTTCCCTTGCTTTCTGCAGGGTGCCCTCTGCACTCCTCAATATGTTGAGGAGTTCCAGAAGTTCAACTTCTTTACCTAGAATATTAAAATTCAAGATAAACTGGGCGTAAGTGGAAGGAAGAGACTGGAGAATCAAGTCTGTGTACAGCTCATTCTCTAACGTGGTCCCGAGGTCCCCGAGCTCCTCAATGCAGCCAATCATCTTAAGGACGTGTTCCCCTACAGATGATCCGACGGCCAACCTCGCTTGAAACAGCTTGTTCGAGGTCTCGTATCTAGCGATACGGGATCGCTCTCCATATAGTTCCTTAGTATGGAGAAATATGGATTCAAGGTCCATATTCTCGTTCCTCCTGTGATGTTCATTGTCCATAGAGGCAAGCACGAGGCACTTGGCTTTCGCACAATCAATCTCCTAGGTCTTACGGATTTCCCTATCCGCGACACTGGATTCAGGACCTGGGACGACGGGGGCCTTAGTGGTAAGGAGATACCCCAACTTTTCAAAAGTGATTGCCATTTTGACATTCCTGAACCAATCTTTATAGTTTGACCCTGTCAGTATGATTTTATCTAGTAATAACTTAAGGCCCGTCATGTTGTTTGGTCGCTACAATTAGGAGAGAGAGAAGAAACACTTTAGCATGATGCTCTTAAAAGTGTAGAGTGGTTTTTAGTTTATCTAAACAGGATGGCTCCCACAGTTCCTCGAATCCTTCCTCAAACCATAAAAGAAGAATTAGTAAGGATTAATCTCACCGTACAATTCTTGCTTAACCGTTCAGCTAGACCGGTGTCGGTACTTCGAGGGAGGTTTTACGACGCTTTCGCGAAATTCCTTAATTAAATAACCTCTTTTCCCTGTCGTCGTAGCCCCGCTAACACCTTTCTAGTCACCTACTTGGTTTATAGCATTGATCGTTAAGTGAAAAAATCTCCCGAGGAGTAGCATATACTCACAGTAGGATCGGGATCCAAATATCATCGTGTGATAAAATTGAAAGAATCCTACCAAAATTATCACAATCTAAATGGTAAGCAACACTAGCAAGTTTCAGTTTCTTTAGAAACTCCCGATGTGGATTTTTGCCCCATGCTCTTATAACCTTGACGAAGGCCAACATATCATAAGTCACATGTCAAGTTCTACCCGTCATTACCCTGGTTAATTTGAACCCACCCGCACATACCCTTGACGAAGGCCAAAATGGCAGTACGACTGTCCCAAACCAACGCATCTATCTATGCTACAGATAAATGTTCAGCGGCAACCAATCACCGTGCCTTGGCGAAGGTCAAAATACACAGCTTGAATACTACTGAACATTTAACTGAAATGACGGAGGGCTACGAATGGTTTTTGGCGAAACCGTGAACGTAGTGAACTTGATATAATCGAAGGAACGTGATATCTTTTAAAAGGAGCGGTTTAAGCTCCACCTTTTTAAAAGTTTTGCTATTTTGAAAAAACCGAGTGGTTTTGAAATTGTTCCAACGATTCAACTTTGGTTTGTTTTCTTTGCATTTATTTAATGTTGTCCCATCAATTAATCCTACCATTGCAGAAAACAATGAAAATATAACGTACGCTTATGCCATCCGCATTCGCCACTGGGCCCCGTCATCACCCGCTAGGTTACTTAACTAACGATAGAGTGGGGGTTGGACTAGCGCGGATGTAAAACATAAGCAACGTCTACTAGATATCATATATACATATATACATTCGTCAGACGCGATGATAGTCATTCCAGATCACAGATGAACACATTGGATATGCTAGGAATCCGCGTTTCGTTCAAGCCTGTAATGAAAAACGGATTACACAGTCGTGATGAATAGCCAAAACCCCACCCTAGACCCCTACGGGTGCGGCAAACTACCCAACAAATACCCGAAGTGAAGCAACCTCCCTCAACAAAGTGAGTAGGCCACTCGGCACTTGAAAGTACTCGGTACTTTGTGCACCCCACCTTAGGTCTATCCTAGGAGCAGAAAACAGTAAAATAAAATATATACAATGGCGGCTACATCCTCAACCCGGATGTGCGACCCAAATATAATATTACATCAATTTATAATTTACATCGAATGAAAAATGAAAAACACTTATCTCATATCCCCGGCTATTCATCCACGACAATCCAACAAGTTCATATACACAAACCAATATCACATATCACAGATAAGTGCAACCCCCACTAATCAACGTATAGCGATTAGCAGACGTTCAGCACATATAACACATTACAGATATAATCCGATTAGCTAAAGTCTATAGAATTCCGATCGATATTCAAATTTGAAACTACCCCAAATACAGCACTGTACTTAAAGGAATCTGGGCAGAAACAAAGTATCTGAAAAATCACAAAACATCAAGCTGGACAATCTGCAGGAAAAACGAGTTGACTCCGAGTCGACTCAGCCGCGGATCTGCGGCGAAACGCATGGTTTCGCCGCGCTTCCGCGGCAGTCTGACCGAGTCACAAGCTCATTTTTCTTAGGTGTCCCTAAAAAAGCCTGCACATATTTTTCAGGTCTCTGAAAATATTTTTAGACCTGTTTTGAAAATCGGCAGAAAACATAAATTTTTGATGTATTTTGCAATTTATCCGGGATCGAAGTTCTAAAGACTTTGCTAACATGTTATTTGTTGTTTAACCTGAGCTATGATACCACTGTAAGTCTATGATACCCACTGTAAGTCTATGATACCCACCCCGGTACATACGGGGAGGCGGAAATAGTAAAAATCGAATTTTTATCACAAGGTAACATAGACTATGCATTAGGATCTTTGCTAAACAATAACTAACAAACTAACTTAGAGTTTTAACTACTAGGTTAGATGATTATACCTTGGTCTTGAACTCCTTCTTCTCCTTGTTGTGAGCTCCTTGGAATGATATAGTGTAACACCTGAGTTTAGGGTTAGTGGTATTTGTGTGTTAATATAGGGTTTTTGGTAAAAAGTTTACCAAAACGGGTTTCTAATAATTTATCTGGTTTTATAGGTATTTTAGTAGAATTTTATCTTGAGTACACACACTTGTGCATGATAATGTGGGTTAGGTCTAGGGTTGCCAAGTTTAGATGTGTATGTGGGCTAACCATGTCTAGGCAACCAAGATGGTCTAAACCTTTTATTAAGTTAATTGGTGTTAATTAAGGAGTTTTAGTTTTAAAAATGGATTAGGGTTAGGGTTGTCTTAAGAAGAGACTGAGAGAATGGTGGCCCTAGATTTGTGTCACACTCCTTTCCTTTCAAAACTTTCACTTACCTCTCACATCCTTCTCACTTATACACACACATCAGCCCAATTCCTGCTCATTTCAGCCACCAAAAACCAACATCAGCAACAACTACAACCCCTTAGCATCAGCTTTTTAACCCAACAGCAGTAGCTACATCAACAGCAGCGCCATCATTTGCATCAGCCCAATTTCTGCCCAGTTTCCAGCCACAATATCTGCAGTAGCTGCTGCTACAGCCACCCTAACCCCATAAAAACAGCAGCAGTACCAGCACCATAGAACAATCAGCCCAAAACATCAACCATATATCCTCATTCCAGCCCTTACTATATCCTCCATCAGCAGCAGCAGCTACCCCAACACACCACTTCACCCCCCAGCAGCCAAATACAACCCCTGCTGCTGCTGCTGTAACACTTTCTACACCAAATAAATAAACAGAACTCAGCAACAGCAACTTCAGCTGCTGCAATCAGCCCAAAGGTCCAAAACCACACTCACATAACATCACTACACCCCACACTCCACCACAAACACTTCAACATCTTCAACACCTGCTGCTACAACAGCACCACAAAATAACACAACACCACACCAAGCAACAGTAACAGCAACATTTCAGCCCAAACAACAGCATCAGCTTCAACAACAGTGAAGCTCAGCTCATTTCCAGCCAAGTTTTGCAGCACCCACTCCCTTCTTCTTCTCCTTCTCCTCGTTTTAGAGGTTCCTAGGGGGTATGACTCCTAAACTCTTTCCTTATTGCTTAGATTATGTGTTTGTTTAGCTAGTTTAGTGTCTTACCGGAATTTTAGTATTAGATCCGTATGGTGATGTTAGATCTAGTTACATCAGAGTGCTTGTAGCTTAACGAACCCTTTTAGGTGTTAGTTAGTCTGTTTTAGCCTAGTAGTGTCGTTAAAATTAGATTGATAACATTAAATTGCTAAAATTATGGTTATCTAGCTTAGTAGGTGTTTATTTCATGCTTTAGTGGTAATTTTAGGTGAATTAAAAGAATTTTGGCTAAGGAATGGTTGTGATGGTTAGAGTAACCCAAGTAGGTGCTGTTGAGACCAGCTAACCAGAGAATTTCCCCAGATTTCATAAAAATACCCGATTTACTTGACTTGGCATAATTTAGCAGTTTTAGCGACTTTTCGGCCTCTGTTGGATCTGCTGTTGACCCGAGACCTTCAGATTAATTTTGTGAAAACTGTAGCATCGTGAGACTAGCAGGGACACACACATAGAGCACGGGGACCCACCTCCCCCTCTCGGCCGCCGGTTTAATCATTCTAGCTGTAAATTGCGGCCAGAGTAGGGATTGGGGTATGAGGATTTTGGGTGTAGGGTCCTGCTGGGTAGTTTAGTGTATTGGCACCTGCAACTTTTTTAGTTGGGTCCAGAGGCAAAATCTGGAGCTAAGAACGTGTTTTCGGTGTTTTAAGTCTCGTGCGACACGCGTGTGATACGCGTGGTTCTGTGGCGCGCTGCGCGACACAGCGCGTCAGTATAGGTTCGGGCGGGTCTGTGCACGTCGCGGCGGGTCGTGTGCACGCGCGTTTAGTTTCACGCACGCGTATCCTTTTATCTATATATTGTGTTTTTGCAGGATTTTCCTGATATATGTGACTTTGTAAATTCTAGGTTCGCCGGCGGGGACTTCAAGCGCAGCGGAGAAAGGAAAGCAGGTGGTCGGACACACCTTACACGGGATCACGGGTGAGTAGATTTAACATCTACGGGGGGCGATCGTTTGGATGGCGCGAGTCGCCCGATAGATTTAGTAACCTTGAAAATAGAAAACTAGATATTTACTTGTGACATTAGAATAAGAATACTTACATGATAATTGCTGCAGTTAGAATCTATATGATGTTCCATATGTGCTAACTCATTTGTAGGACACATGCACTATTACCAGGTTTTTATATGCAGCACGAGCACTATTCATGTGGACACACACACCCTGGTAATTGCCATGTCACGACACTAGATAACTATAAATACGAAACATGTTAATTGCTTAGACCTGTGTTATTGCAATAAATATTTAAAATGAAATCATAAGAATTTCTATTCTCGTGCATATGTATTATTATATCATCTGCTCATGCCTAGTATAAATCATGCATTGCAAATTGATACCATAGGCATTCATTATCATTGACATATGCATTCATGAGATTTATCATATTTCTGGATTTCGGGGGAAAGCCGCAAGATTTCAAACTTATAATCTTTTAAAATATAAAAGTTGCGGTTTTCTACTGATGTAAAGTGTCGTCCACCATGAGTTTGATGTGGTTTTCGAGACCCGTTTCGAGGAGGTGGATGAACTGTCTCGGGTACATGGTGAGCCCAGTACGGTATCCCGGGGCAAGAAGATCGCAGGATATGGCGTTGAGCCTGGCAGGGGACGGATTACCTACCAGTGACTTCATTTGGCACGGCGGATATCCAGAGAATACCGACCGTGGCCGCTAGATTGAGATATGGACATTTGATATGGATCAGCCGGATGGCTGAGGCCTGAGATACTTGACATGGATATATGAGATTTAGACAGTTTTGAGGTGTCGTTGCTCGACACAGATTTTATTGATTTCATGGATATTATGCTGATGTTTAAAAAGAGTTCAAAAACAGAATAAGGAACAATTCTTATACCTACATGATGAGATCTTGAGTTGACTCACATAGCATACATACATGGTAGTATTTTCATGTGGCATACATACCTGTTATTACATCCATGTGACATATATGCTTGTTAGTACACTGATGATGCATACATACCTGCTAGTACATAGCCATACCTGTTTAGGGATGCTAGGATACTTGTGTACATGCATGCGATAGCCTTTGTAGATATTATTTATTACTCACGAGCTGGCAACTCACCCCCGTTGTGCCACAGCTTTTCTGCAGGTCCGTTCCGTCAGCACGGTAGCGGCGGACACTTTTGCCTCTTTTGCTCTTTTTGCCTGGACTCGAGGCTTTTGCTCATAGGTGGGTTGTCATCATTTTGTACCACCTTATTTATGTTCATTATATCTAGAGTACTCCATCTGCTATTATTTCAGCTTTACTAGTCTTATTGGATTACTGTATATTGACTTAGAGGTGAGGTTGTGAGACTTGTGGATGATATGTTATTTTGGGTCGAGCTCACTTGAGTCGACATAATACTTTACCTGTGCTTTCATGCTTATTTATGCACATTGTTATTTTACATTGCTTGGGATTTGTGACCATCTTGAGGCGAAGAGCTAGCTCCCGCTTGGGGATGCCATATTCTTGTTATTCACTTGTATTTCTATTTGTACCCGTTGGGGGATCATTTTTACAAGAAGATTTTGCCGAAAAATTTAGAAAAGGAAGTTGTTTTTCATAAAAAGAGACTTGATGACACTTAATGAAACAAAGTGCTTTAAATAATAAATGTTTTTCCTTCACTCTAATTCTTAATTGGGTTTTGATTTCTGGGCTTCGGCTTACTTATCTTACGGACGCCTTAAGACGTTTCGTAACTTAAGTGCTGGTCACGTTCCGTACTCTGCGGGTCATGACAAAGTTGGTATCAGAGCGGTAGGTTTCACCTTTCTGAGTGTAGGATGACTCTTAGTAGATGGAGTAAGTGACTTAAGCAAGGTGACGTAGCGTACGTATGTCCGCGGCATACTTACGATACGGTACTCCGCCTAAGTGACTTTAGGATATACTTGCTTGAAATTCCTTCTTCAATTCCATGTATCGTATGGTTCTATTTCGCCGTTCTTATTGTCCTGTTTCCTGTACCAGTCACTATGCCGCAGAAGGCTACCAAAGCGCAGAGAGCTGCCGCCCGAGAAGAGATTCGAACTGGCTCGTCCGAGACTAGGACTGATGGTATGCCTACACCGCAGGGACAGACTGATCCGCCTTCCCCAGGCCGTATGGATAGGCTTGAGTCCGGTATGGAGGAGCTACGACAGATGGTGGGGAGTATGCAGGAGGTACGTCAGATGGTAGGATCCTTAGTTGCGGCCAGTCGTGCACCGAGGCCGGAGGACGTACCTACTACATCCCAGACCACTATGATACATGCTCCTACTACTACCGCCGTGACCATCCCGGTTTCGCTACAGGACTTCATGAGGCTGAGACCTCCCGTATTCCCCGGCACCGAGGCAGCAGAGGACCCGCAGACGTTCCGGGATAGTTTGGCTAGGATCTGCCGTTCGCTGAGATGTTCTGATGATCATTGGGTAGAGCTAGCGAGTTTCCGACTAGAGGGTCTCGCATAGATATGGTGGGAGTCAGTTTTGAGAGGTCGAGCTGCAGGTCTGCCGCCCATGACCTGGACCGAGTTCACCGCAGTCTTTTTAGCCCGTTTCCTTCCGGAGAGCGTTCGTGACGCCAGAGCTCGTAGCTTTGAGGCCTTGATCAAGACACCAGGGATGACGGTGTCTGAGTATGACGTTCAGTTTACACAGTTGTCTCGATATGCTCCGTATCTGGTGGATACAGAAGCGAAGAGGGTGAAGAGGTTCATACAGGGACTGGATGCCCAGCTATTTCTTACCATTGGCGCCCAGCACTTCGATACCTATTCATCGGCTATGGATACAGTGTTACGTATGGAGGCACGTATTTCAGCGACTTCGGCTGTTCCCGAGCCGAAGAGGATTCGTACCGGCATGCCGGATCAGAGGCAGCATGCCAAATTCCTTCCGAGAGATAGGGCCGTCAGAGGGTTCGGACGAGGTCAGCTTTATGGATCATACACACAGGGACAACAGTCGTCGCCAAGATGTTATGGGTGCGGGAGTCTGCACCATCGTGTTAGAGATTGTCCAGCGAGACGACAGGGAGCGGCGACAGTTCCGCATGTGACCCTACCTCTATCACCGCCCCCTCCTCAGAGAGCTCTACTTCCTGCCACAGGCGATGCTCCACGCCAGTTAGGTGCACCCAGAGGCCGTGGGCGCGGCGTACCGATCCAGAGAGGACGAGGAGGCAGAGGCCGAGGCCGAGGTCAGCCCACTATTGGAAGAGGTCAGGCCCGAGTATTTGCATTGACACCGCAGGATGCGCAGGCATCCAATGCCGTCGTGACAGGTACCCTATTAGTATGCTCTGTTGTTGCACACGTGTTGTTCGATCCCGGATCCACGCACTCTTACATTTCCACACACTTCGTGCCGAGTTTGGGTAGGGAGTCCGGTTTGCTTGATCGACCGCTTGTTGTGACCACTCCTGTGGGAGAGTCTTTTGTGGCTAGGCACGTGTTCCGATCCTGTACCATTCGTATTGACGAGCGAGAGCTTCCTGTCGACTTGATCCTTCTTGAGATGTTGGACTTCGACGTTCTTTTGGGCATGGATTGGTTAGCCACGTACTATGCGTCGGTGGACTGCCGCGGGAAGACAGTTAGATTTTGTTTTCCCGGCGAGGCGGTTTTTATTGTGCAGGGGGACCGTGGTGCCGCCCCTCACATATTGATTTCTTCTCTTCACGCTGATCAGCTGTTGAGGAAGGGATGTCGGGGATTTCTGGCATATGTTTGTGATACTAGAGTTACAGATGTTCCATTGGACCAGGTTCCGATTGTATGCGAGTTCCCCGATGTTTTCCCTGATGAGCTGCCAGGATTGCCGCCAAAGCGCAATGTCGAGTTCTGTATCGATTTGATTCCCGGCTCGGGGCCTATTTCTATACCGCCTTATCGGATGGCCCCGGCGGAACTTAGAGAGTTGAAGGTTCAGCTGCAATATTTGCTAGATAAGGGACTTATTCGACCCAGCGTTTCTCTATGGGGTGCTCCGGTCCTGTTTGTCAAGAAGAAGGACGGAAGTTTGCGCTTATGTATCGACTACCGCCAGCTGAACAAGGTTACCGTGCAGAACAGATACCCGTTGCCACGCATTGATGATTTGTTCGATCAACTTCAGGGTGCGGGTTATTTTTCGAGGATCGACTTGCGATCAGGATACCATCAGCTGGGAGTCCGATAGGAGGATATACCGAAGACAGCTTTCCGTACACGCTATGGCCACTATGAGTTTCTGGTGATGTCGTTCGGACTTACCAACGCCCCCACAACATTCATGGATTTGATGAACCGTACCTTCAGGCCGTATCTCGACTTGTTCACCATAGTGTTCATTGATGATATTTTGGTGTATTCCCGGAGCCGAGAGGAGCACGAGCAGCATTTGCAGATTACTTTGCAGACCTTGAGGGAGCACCAGCTTTTTGCAAAATTTTCCAAGTGTGCGTTCTGGTTGGACAGCGTTGGTTTCTTGGGCCACGTGATTACAAGAGATGGCATATGTGTGGACTCGAAGAAGATTGAGGCTGTTCAGCAGTGGCCCAGACCGACATCGGTTACGGAGATCCGTAGTTTTCTAGGCCTGGCTGGCTACTACAGACGATTCGTTCAGGATTTCTCCCGTATTGTTGCACCTTTGACCGGTTTAACCCGGAAGGGAGTTCCCTTCGTTTGGACGGAGGAGTGCGAGCACAGTTTTCAGCAGCTACGGACTTATTTGAATATGGCGCCGGTATTATCATTGCCTTCAGGATCAGGTGGATTCGTGGTCTATTGTGACGCTTCACTGGTGGGGTTAGGATGCATATTGATGCAACATGACAGGATGATCGCGTATGCTTCGCGACAATTGAGGAAACACGAACAGAACTACCCCACTCATGATTTAGAGATGGCTGCAGTGGTCTTTGCATTAAAGATATGGCGACATTACCTATATGGCGAGTCGTGCCAAATATTCACTGACCACAAGAGCCTAAAGTATATCTTTCGGCAGCGAGACCTGAACCTCAAACAGCGTCGTTGGATGGAGCTGGTGAAAGACTATGACTGTGAGATCTTGTACCACCCGGGCAAAGCGAATGTAGTGGCGGATGCTTTGAGCAGGAGGCCCGGGGGTAGTCTATCTTATTTGCGCGCAGTACAGAGGTAGTCTTCGGCAGATTGGCAGATTTTATGCGACAGCCGAGTTGAGTTCGAGTTCACTCCGACAGAGGGATAGCTTGCGCATGTTCGCGCACGTCCATAGTTACTTGACCGCATTCGAGAGGCACAGCCCAGTGATGGACGACTTTCAGAGATCATGGAGCAGATCAGGCAGGGCAGAGATTCCGAGTTCGCGATCGAAGATCAGGGAGTACTACGATTCGGGACTCGATTGTGCATACCAGATTCGGAGGGACTACGACGTGAGATTCTTGAGGAGGCGCATAGATCTACATACAGCATTCATCTAGGTTCCACCAAGATGTACCGCGATTTGAGAGATGTCTATTGGTGGGACGGGATGAAGAGGGATGTCACTGACTTCGTATCGAGATGCCTGACTTGTCAGCAAGTCAAGGCTAAGCACCAGAGGCCAGCAGGAGAGTTACAGCCTTTGCCCATTCCGGAGTGGAAATGGGAGCAGATTTCGATGGACTTCGTTGTGGGTCTACCCAGGACCATTCGAGGGTACGACTCCATTTGGGTGATCGTGGATCGATTGACGAAAGCGGCTCACTTCCTGCCAGTGAAGACCACTTTCAGCTTTGCTCAGTATGCCCAGATTTACATCGACGAGATCGTGCGGTTACATGGCGTACAGACTTGTATAGTATCAGATCGAGGCACCCAGTTTACCAGCCGACTATGGCAGAGGCTTCAGGAGGCTTTGGGCACTCGTTTGAGCTTCAGCACAGCATTTTATCCACAGACCGACGAGCAGTCAGAGCGGACCATTCAGACTCTCGAGGACATGCTCAGAGCGTGCGTTTTGGACTTCGGCGGTAGCTGGGATCATCATTTACCTCTAGTGGAGTTCTCCTATAACAACAGCTTCCAGGATACTATTCAGATGGCATCTTTCGAGGCGTTGTATGGGAGGAGATGCAGATCGCCCGTTTATTGGACCGAGCTGAGCGAGAGCAGTATTTTTGGGCCACAGATCATGCAGAAGACGATCGAGAAAGTACAGTTGATTCGGGACCGGATGAGAACAGCTCAGAGCAGACAGAAATCGTATGCGGACAGGTGCCGTCGCAGATTAGAGTTCACAGTTGGCGATCAAGTTTTTCTGAGGGTCTCTCCGATGAAGGGCGTAATGCGATTTGGGCGAAAGGGAAAGCTTAGCCCCAGATTTATGGGTCCCTTCGAGATCCTCGAGCGTGTCGGCGCTGTCGCATATCGTTTGGCTCTTCCACCCAGCTTTTCAGATGTTCACCCCGTCTTCCACGTGTCGATGCTACGCCGATATCTTCATGACCCTTCCCACACGATTCAGCATCAGACCGTTCAGCTTGAGCCCGACCTTTCGTTCACCGTGCAGCCAGTTGAGATATTGGATCGACAGGTGAAGAAACTTCGATCAAAGGACTTGCCGTCAGTGAAGGTTCTTTGGTGCAGCCCGGATAGTGAGGAGATCACTTGGGACGCCGAGGGAGAGATGCAGAAGAAATTCCCTCATCTTTTTGAAGGTACGCGTAGTTGCATATTTTAAAATTCGGGGACGAATTTTCTTAAGGGGGGAAGACTGTAACACCTGAGTTTAGGGTTAGTGGTATTTGTGTGTTAATATGGGGTTTTTGGTAAAAAGTTTTTCAAAATGGGCTTCCAATAATTTATCTGGTTTTATGGGTATTTTAGTAGAATTTTATCTTGAGTACACACACTTGTGCATGATAATGTGGGTTAGGTCTAGGGTTGCCAAGTTTAGATATGTATGTGGGTTAACCATGTCTAGGCAACCATGATGGTCTAAACCCTTTATTAAGTTAATTGGTGTTAATTAAGGAGTTTTAGTTTTAAAAATGGATTAGGGTTAGGGTTGTCTTGAGATGAGAGTGAGAGAATGGTGGCCCTAGATTTGTGTCACACTCCTTTCCTTTCAAAACTTTCACTTACCTCTCACATCCTTCTCACTTATACACACACATCAGCCCAATTCCTGCTCATTTCAGCCACCAAAAACCAACATCAGCAACAACTACAACCCCTTAGCATCAGCTCTTTAATCCAACAACAGTAGCTACATCAACAGCAGCACCATCATTTGCCTCAGCCCAATTTCTGCCCAGTTTCCAGCCACAATATCTGCAGTAGCTGCTGCTACAACCACCCTAACCCCATAAAAACAGCAGCAGTACCAGCACCACAGAACAATCAGTCCAAAACATCAGCCATATATCCTCATTCCAGCCCCTACTATATCCTCCATCAGCAGCAGCAGCTACCCCAACACATCACTTCACCCCCCAGCAGCCAAATACAACCCCTGCTGCTGCTGCTGCAACACTTTCTACACCAAATAAATAAACAGAACTCAGCAACAGCAACTTCAGCTGCTGCAATCAGCCCAAAGCTCCAAAACCACACTCACATAACATCACTACACCCCACACTCCACCACAAACACTTCAACATCTTCTCCACCTGCTGCTACAACAGCACCACAAAATAACACAACACCACACCAAGCAACAGCAACAGCAACATTTCAGCCCAAACAACAGCATCAGCTTCAGCAACAGTGAAGCTCAGCTCATTTCCAGCCAAGTTTTGCAGCACCCACTCCCTTCTTCTTCTCCTTCTCCTCGTTTGAGAGGTTCCTAAGGGGTATGACTCCTAAACTATTTCCTTATTGCTTAGATTATGTGCTTGTTTAACTAGTTTAGTGTCTTACCAGAATTTTAGTATTAGATCCGTGTGATGATGTTAGATCTAGTTACATTAGAGTGCTTGTATCTTAACGAACCCTTTTAGGTGTTAGTTAGTCTGTTTTAGCCTAGTAGTGTCGTTAAAATTATATTGATAACATTAAATTGCTAAAATTATGGTTATCTAGCTTAGTTGGTGTTTATTGCATGCTTTAGTGGTAATTTTGGGTGAATTAAGAGAGTTTTGGCTAAGGAATGGTTGTGATGGTTAGAGTAACCCAAGTAGGTGCTGTTGAGACCAGCTAACCAGAGAATTGCCCCAAATTTCATAAAAATACCCGATTTATCCGACTTGGCGTAATTTAGCAGTTTTAGCGACTTTTCGGCCTCTATTGGATCGGCTGTTGACCCGAGACCTTCAGATTAATTTTGTGAAAACTGTAGCATCGTGAGACTAGCAAGGACACACACACAGAGCACGGGGACCCACCTCCCCCTCTCGGCCGCCGGTTTAATCATTCTGGCCGCAAATTGCGGCCAGAGTAGGGGTTGGGGTGTGGGGATTTTGGGTATAGGGTCCTGCTGGGTAGTTTAGTGTATTGGCACCTGCAACTTTTTTAGTTGGGTCCAGAGGCAAAATCTGGAGCGAAGAACGTGTTTTCGGTGTTTTAAGTCTCGTGCGACACGCGTGTGATACGCGTGGTTCTGTGGCCCGATGCGCGACACAGCGCGTCAGTATAGGTTCGGGTGGGTTTGTGGGCGTCACGGCGGGTCGTGTGCACGCGCGTTTAGTTTCACGCACGCGTATCCTTTTATCGATATATTGTGTTTTTGCACGACTTTCCTGATATATGTGACTTTGTAAATTCTAGGTTCGCCGGCGGGGACTTCAAGCGCAGCGGAGAAAGGAAAGCAGGTGGTCGGACACACCTAGCACGGGATCACAGGTGAGTAGATTTAACATCTACGGGGGTGCGATCGTTTGGATGGCGCGAGTCGCCCGATAGATTTAGTAACCTTGAAAATAGAAAACTTGATATTTACTTGTGACATTAGAATAAGAATACTTACATGATAATTGCTGCAGTTAAGATCTATATGATGTTCCATATGTGCTAACTCATTTGTAGGACACATGCAGCATTACCAGGTTTTATATGCAGCACGAGCACTATTCATATGGACACACACACCCTGGTAATTGCCATGTCACGACACTAGATAACTATAAATACGAAACATGTTAATTGCTTAGACCTGTGTTATTGCAATAAATATTTAAAATGAAATCATAAGAATTGCTATTCTCGTGCATATGTATTATTATATCATCTGCTCATGCCTAGTATAAATCATGCATTGCAAATTGATACCATAGGCATTCATTATCATTGACATATGCATTCATGAGATTTATGATATTTCTGGATTTCGGAGGAAAGCCGCAAGATTTCAAACTTATAATCTTTTAAAATATAAAAGTTGCGGTTTTCTACTGATGTAAAGTGTCGTCCACCATGAGTTTGATGTGGTTTTCGAGACCCATTTCGAGGAGGTGGATGAACTGTCTCGGGTACATGGTGAGCCCAGTACGGTATCCTGGGGCAAGAAGATCGCAGGATTTGGCGTTGAGCCTGGCAGGGGACGGATTACCTACCAGTGACTTCATTTGGCACGGCGGATATCCAGAGGATACCGACCGTGGCCGCTAGATTAAGATATGGACATTTGATATGGATCAGCCGGATGGCTGATGCCAGAGATATATGAGATTTAGACAGTTTTGAGGTGTCGTTGCTGGACATGGATTTTATTGATTTCATGGATATTTTGCTGATGTTTAAAAAGAGTTCAAAAACAGAATAAGGAACAATTCTTATACCTACATGATGAGATCTTGAGTTGACTCACATAGCATACATACATGGTAGTATTTTCATGTGGCATACATACCTGTTATTACATCCATGTGACATATATGCTTGTTAGTACACTGATGATGCATACATACCTGCTAGTACATAGCCATACCTGTTTAGGGATGCTAGGATACTTGTGTATATGCATGCGATAGCCTTTGTAGATGTTATTTATTACTCACGAGCTGGCAACTCACCCCCGTTGTGCCACAGCTTTTCTGCAGGTCCGTTCCATCAGCACGGTAGCGGCGGACACTTTTGCCTCTTTTGCTCTTTTTGCCTGGACTCGAGGCTTTTGCTCATAGGTGGGTTGTCATCATTTTGTACCACCTTATTTATGTTCATTGTATCTAGAGTACTCCATCTGCTATTATTTCATCTTTACTAGTCTTATTGGATTACTATATATTGACTTAGAGGTGAGGTTGTGAGACTTGTGGATGATATGTTATTTTGGGTCGAGCTCACTTGAGTCGACATAATACTTTACCTGTGCTTTCATGCTTATTTATGCACATTGTTATTTTACATTGCGTGGGATTTATGACCGCCTTGAGGCGAAGAGCTAGCTCACGCTTGGGGATGCCATATTCTTGTTATTCACTTGTATTTCTATTTGTACCCGTTGGGGGATCATTTTTACAAGAAGATTTTGCCGAAAAATTGAGAAAAGGAAGTTGTTTTTCATAAAAAGAGACTTGATGACACTTAATGAAACAAAGTGCTTTAAATAATAATGGTTTTTCCTTCACTCTAATTCTTAATTGGGTTTTGATTTCTGGGTTTCGGCTTACTTATCTTACGGACGCCTTAAGACGTTTTGTAACTTAAGTGCCGGTCACGTTCCGTACTCTGCGGGTCGTGACATATAGATGGCTCCTCCTCACCGGCTTCTCTATATCGAAGAAGATCCACCCGAAGGCCTCTACCTTAAGCTCCTACCTCAACAATGAAGTAACTAGAGTACTTGGCTTGCTAGACTAAGAACCCTAGAAAGAGTAGAAATGTATTTTGGTGGTTTATCCTCAAAAGTTTTTGTTTTTCAACTCATGAAAGATTAAAGCTTTGAGAGAGGAAGAGGAGAGAGCAAACCATGAGAGAGAGATAATATGAGAATGAGAGGATAAAGCTCTCATATGAGGAAATATGATAATAATAATATTAATTAAGATAATTGTGATGGTGTATTTATTTGACCTTTATCATGTCACAATTAGTGCTAAGCATGCTCAAAGAAAATATCTCATGCTTAAAAAAATATCTAAGTCAATATGGGTCAACAAGTCAACTGGTCAAACCAACATTAGCCATGATGCAATTATCTCTAATTAAAACTATTAATCAATTTCCTCCTTCTCACTATGGTTTTGATCAAGTCAATGGTCAAAACCCTAATGAGGTGTCTCCTCCTCTGCCGCTATCAACTGTATGTAAATACCCGTATCCGTGTTCCGAGAAACACGAATATAACGAGAATAAACCAATCCAAAATCCAATACTAAGATCCGGCTTAAACCAAAGCCCACTAGTATCTACTGCCCGAACATCGAACGCGCACAAGTGCGCGTATGTGAACGAACCCTGTCGTAAAACCATACGACCTCTACCTTGTTTCGCCCAAAGGTAAACAACCCTCTGTGTGGGACTCTAAAAACTCGACACTACGCTGGCAGTGGGTTTAACCACAGGCCGCAAGCGGTACTAGCTGTACGTAATGGTCCCCAGGTAGATGTCGATAAGAAGGCTGATGAGGAAAAACCCATCCGAACTCCTACTGAGGCTGAATGTGAAAATCTCCGTACAGTCCGGTCTGTTTGTCTAAGAGCATCGCTTTTCGGGCCTAGGGGGCGGTAAACCTCAATAGCGGTATAAGCCATGTCGGAGTGTAGTCCAAAACACCTGAGAAACTACTGCAGTACCTACCAGTAAATCTCGTTTGCCATGGCCAAGGACTTTGCGTAATGGCTCTTCAAACACAGCGCGATATCAACCCCCAATACCGGGAGAAACGAATCCTATCTAACCGCCACTGCCTCCAAGTGCTTCGGGACTGCACCCAACTACTACCTGTTTGCACGACTCAATAGGGCCGTGGTAGGGTAGTAATCTAAGAACAGTAGGATCATTCTTGAGGCGAAGCAGCAGTGTCAAGTCAACGGACTAAGCTGTACTCATGTCACCTGGGAACTGCTAACTGACGATAGGTATAGTACCAACCAACAGTTCCCAACGAGTCATGTCTACTGTACTCATAACCTAATGAGCACCTGCATACTATCTCCAGTATGACATACGGATGGCTGTGGGACAGACCATCTCCCCAGCTAGGACGAGAAGTGTACACACCAGTCTACTCTGGAGTATCGATACCCTGTCTCGATAATCCTACGACTAGGGACCTTTATAAGGATGTGCTTATGGACCACCCAGCCCCTACTAGTGTGACTGCCATCACAACGCTGGTAGTCAAGCAAGATCCGAAGGGCTCTATCAATATGTATCAGCGATATGTTAAAAGAAATATGCACACATATTAAGATAGATACAAACCAAGTAGCATACTACTATATCGTGCAAGTCTGTCATAAATCTGTGTATATATCCCAAGCTTCCAAAATGTAATATACAAACTAGTACTATACAATAATGGCCTCTAGGGCATATCACACTAATATTTATTTAACTTGTATCTTTATTATTTTGTCTTGTAATTTGAATTCTTAGTATAGTTTTATTATTATTTTTAAGTAGTTATTGTTAGTTCATTTCTTGTTGCCTTTTTCCTTTTCTTTTTATCCGCATTTTCAAGACATGATACTCGACGGAATCCCTTGCTAAGTTGAGGGCCCAAGTAGTTAGCTTGCTTCAATTTTGTAAAACCGTATTTTTCCTTTCTTTCTTTTCTTCTTTTCTTGCTTTCATATCCTTTTCAATGTGTGAATAATTTCCACACTTGTTAGGGCTAAGAAAGGTTGGTATGAGGGACGGAAAAATCTCTTGTGCTTCTCTTCGCCAAACATCCTAAAACAAGCCTAGACCAAACAAATGCAACCCCCTCACTTAGGTGCGCTATACGTGACATATAGCCACGACCTAAGTCGAGAAGTCCTTTAAGCGCACTGCAACATGACATGTAGTTGTGACTTAGTTGGTTGTGGGTGTTTGTCCTAAGGTTGGAAGTAAGCGCACATTGCGGAAGGACAAGTGGCATTAGGAATGAATTTAGCGTTGGAAAACTTGCTTAAACTCGCAAATCCCATTCTTATGTCCTCTTAATCCCCGCTACTTTCAATTATCCCAGCTTCATTTTAAGATTGGCAAAAGAAAAGCACAAGACTAATCCTAACTCTACTAACCAACCTTAACCCTAACAAGCTTACTTGAACATAAATACAAACACATAGGATAGAATTGAACATAACACATATACATTCTTTATTGACTCGTCTAAAATAAGAACGAACATAAAACCATCTCTTTGTGGATCGACCCGTGCTCAACCGACTAGCTGCAAAGTGACACCATCTTGATTGCAGAAAGTAGAACAATAGGAAAAGGTAGAACGCATAGCTCTGCCGAACAATCACCACCTTCCCTATGGAAACCGAGGAAGCCATCACAGTTGGTGACGCTTCGGACACTGTCTTGGTTTCTTCCATGTCAAGTATTTCTCGAGTTGAGTTTTTAATCCTGCTAGGTATCTTTAATGATATCTCCTTTATTCTGAGTATTGGCGTGGTAAATCCCGATGTTGTACTGACTGATGAATTACCGACAGCCATTGCCACGACTGTCACGGTTCCACCCCTCTCTCTTGTATCCTCCCGAGTTCTCTCAAGTTTAGTGACGGAAGGTAAAGATTTCTCGTTTCATTGTTTCAATGCGGATATTCTCTTTCTTGGATCAATTTCTTTACCATATATTGTTGTGATCCTGCAGAAGTGCTTTTTGACCGCTTATACCAAATGTTAAGCTCGCACTTCGCCTTCTAATCGAAATTCGCTCTACCTTCAGGCATTGGTCAGTGTATTCCTCACCTTCTATTTCATTTTTCCATGAGTAAACTTTCTATCGCTAAGCTTTTCTTGTATTGACCGCAGTATTACGGCTCGAGGGGGATAACGAAGGAATAGTCGAGCCTCATGTGCTTCCTAACTTGCCACTTCCGACTACTGGTATGGTAGATCTCATTCATCATTATTCTTATTTATTATTTTTCTTTATGTTGAAATCTAACCCTTCTTTATGTGTGCTTTATTCTGCAGCAGTTGTACCGGCATTGGCTCCTTTTGAGTCTAGCGTTTCCATGCCCACAAGGCCCTTTGCTATGTGCCAATCTTCTAGGGGTGCGGCAAATAGCAGGCGGATGCTAAGTGAGTTCATCAAAGATCTTAACGTTGAAGCCCTCACCTCTGCTGCGGATTTTCCTGACGAGGTCAACCTTATACTGACGACGCTTATGAATTTCCACAATGAGGAATTTGTCGGCATTTGGGTTGATTATTGTAAGCGGATTGAAGCTTGCCTCCATGGGATTGAGCGCAAACGTCTTTCACCTGAAGCATTAACTTCGAAGGATCGACTGATCACATGGATTGAACAAACTGCTGCATCCATTAAATATTTTGAGCAAAAGTTCGCCCTGAAGCGAAAGGAGCATGAGACAGCTTCTGGAGAAACCAGCAAATTGTGCGCCCAAGTCGAAGCGAATGCCGCATAGCTACAAGTTATGTTTGAAAGTCTTCAGTAATCCTTGCCTAAAGGAATGGCGCTGATGCAGAACCTCGATTTTACCAAGCGGGGCATGCGGGATTGCGAAGTGGCTAAGCAGGAAATCGCTGAAAAGCTTTCATCGTGCTCGCAACAACGGGCTCAAGTTGAAGCGATGCTGGCTACAATAATGGCGTGCGAGGAGGCGATGCGGGAAGAGGGTAAGCAGATTGCTAGTTTATTGAAAACCCCGCCTTCTTAACGGCGAGAATTATATTTCCCACTTTTCTTTACATAAATGTAAACCATTTTGATTTATGAATGAAGAATTCTCCCTTTTTTTGCATACGCTCCTCTGTGTCTGATGTTTTAATTTTAGTGCCCATTAGTTTACTTACTCCTTTCAGAGTCTATAATTTATTCACTCATCTCAAAATTTCTAGTTTGTTCACTCGTTTCGGAGTCTCTAGTTTATTTACTCATTTCGGATTTTGTCGTTTATTCACTCGTTTCGGAGTTTCTAGTTTATTCACTCGTTTCGGAGTTTCTAGGTTATTCACTCATTTCGGAGTTTCTAGTTTATGTACTCATTTCGGAGTCTCTAGTTTATTCACTCGTTTCGGAGTCATTAGTTTATTCACTCGTTTCGGTGTTTTTTAGTTTACCTCCCTTGGGTTTACAGGTAAACTTGTCATAACGTTGTATATAGATAACCCCCATTCTTTAGGACGAAGGTCCATTTGGTTTGTGGTACTAGGGTTTTATTCCGTGGTATATTCGCGTTGGCTGGTGTATTCCTCGATATGCTATCTTTAAGTACTTGTTCGAGTAGCCCTATGACTGTCGTGTCTCTGATCCCTTCGGCGGCTGGACAAGACGTCTTCAAGTAATCTCCTTAGGTCATATTACAATCGGAAGAGCAAACGTTAGGAATTTGACATGACGCTTTTTACTTGAGGTTAGGCTCAGTTTGGAGCCCCGATGAGTCATAACCACTCCGCACTGGTGTAGAATGATCTCTGAAAGTCTTTTAGGCTTTATAAGAGTTGCCTTCAAGAACCGAAGCTGGGAATATGTCGTGGCTTCAAGAACCGATTCTTTGCTGAAGTAGGATAGACATCTGTAAGACTTCTATGTTGTTTATATCGCGGTTGAATTCCGGAGCTAGGAATATGCCATTGCTCCAATTTCAATTGATAGCTGTGTCCGCATCCTGCTAAAATGAGGAGGAACGTCGGGATGGTCTCTAGGTTGTATATGCGCCGTGGAGACTTGGAGTTAGGATTTTTCCATTACTCTATTTTTTGGTTTTGACCCTTGGGTATTTTGTTGACGTTGCGTCTGCACTGAGAAGGAACCTCGGGACAGTCTCTGAGTTGTATATGAACTGTTAAGACTTGGAGCTAGGATTTTGCCATGGCTCCAATTTTGTTTCGACCTTTGGAACTTTTGTTGACATTGCATCTGCATCCTGTTGTCATGAGAAGTACGTCGGGCTGGAGTTAGGATTTGCTGTCACTCCTTTTTGATTTGTCCCCTTGGAGCTTTTGTTAACGTCGCATTCGCACCCTGTTGGAATAAGAAGAACGTTGAGTTGATCTTTAGGCTGTTGGTATTACCGTCCAGATCTGGCTCTCCCTTTGACGGAGCCTGATAGGATAATATGGTTTTCTTTCTTTCATTTGTGCCCATGGATCATATACAAGAGTCAATATGGATATACTTGCAGGGCAGAGGAAATTTTATTTTATTTTATTTTTTATTTCCGCGATGCGCGATCTTTTCAGCTTTTTATATCGCGAAAATCGCGAATGCCCAATAATTTTGGCTAATTTTCGCGGTGCCCAATCATTTCAGCTATTTTTTTTATATTTTTAATCGCTGCTTTTTATTGCGAGTTGCCCAAACATTTCGACTATTTTTATATGCATATATTTTTTTACTCGCTGATTTTTTTTGTGAGTTGCCCCATCATTTCGGCTGTTTTTATACGCGTTTTTTTTTTTTGCTACTCGTTGCTGTTCTATTGCGGATTTGGAATCTGATATCAACCATGGCATCAGGATCACTACGACTGGAATATTGGCAGGAGCGAATCATCATTTGCCGTGAAAAGACATAGACTTTGACACATATTTAGGCATCAACATCGCTACAACTGGGATATTGCCAGGAGCGAATCATCATTTGCCTTGAGAAGACTTGAAGTTTGATACTTTTTAGGCATCAGTATCGCTGCAACTGGGATATTTCCAGGAACGCATCATCATTTGCCTTTGTTAATTTGAACAAAGGTGCCTTAGCAAACAAGGTTAGGATCCTGTCGACCAAGGCTTTTTAACTTTATGAGCCATGAGGGTCTCATAAGGGGAATTCACCTTACGAGCGTAAGGATCTCGTAGGTGTATTTTCTCCTTAGGAATTGTGGGAATTCCCAAGTGATATTTTCTTTCGTAAGTCATAACGATCTTCCAAGAGTATTTTCTCCTTATAAGTCGAAAGGACTTACAAGTGTCATTCACCATATGGGGACATTTCTCATCATTGGTGGAACTTGCTAGGGGAAATGTTTATTTGTACTCATGGATTGTATACAATGGTCAATATTGGACCGCCTGTAGGGCAACTTGGAGGATATAACGGCTTAAGAATAGATTCGGATCCCTGTAGCTTAAGGCTTTTGAATCTTATGAGCCTTGAGGGTCTCATAAGGGGAATTCTCCTTACGAGTCATGAGGATCCTGTAAGTGTAATTCCTCCTTAGGAATCATAATGACTCCTAAGTGTGTTCTTCCTTTGTTAGTCATAAGGATCTCATGCAGGTATTTTCTCCTCATAAGGTCAAGAGGACCTTGCAAATGTATATGAATTTTTTATTTTACGAGTTTGCGCCCTTTCCGGGTTTTCAAAAACTCGTCAGCATTCCTGCTGTTTTTACTCACGGCGCTCTTTCGGGTTTTCATCCGTGCCCATTTTGCTTGTGGACATACCATTTCTTTTGTTTTTTTTAACGAGATTGTGCCCTTTCGGGTTTTCACAAGCTCGCCGGTAGCCCTGCTATTTTTACTCACGCCCTTTCGGGTTTTCATCCGTGCCCATTTCACTTGTAGGCATACCCTTTTTTGCGAACGATAGAACTCTCGAAAGTAGTTTCACCGAAGGAGACCCATCTATTTGCCGGTAGGACTTAGGGATGGCTTCATCACTGGAGCAGCTATGTTTCTAGTAGGACTTGAGTTGCAACCCTCGCCATTGAGACTTCGCTTGCAATATAGATCTCAAGGGAGTGTTTCGTCGTATTTGGGGCGACGTGCTACTTTAGGGACGTTCCGGTCCATTATCGCCATATCTGAGACGAATTTTTAATTTAAAGATATCTCGGTCCGTTGTCACCATGTTTGAAGCGAATTTCTAGTTTAAGGACATCCGATCCTTTATCACTTTGTTTGAGCCGAATTTTTAGTTTAAGGACATATCGGTCCGTTATTGCCATGTTTGAGGCAAAATTTTTTTTTAGGACATCTCGGTCCGTTATCGCTATGTTTGAGGCGACGGAGCTTCTTTGCATACTACTCTCAGTATTTTTGACTCATGAAGACAGCGAACAGACACAAGTATCGTCATCTATCATTGATCTAGGTCGTGACTCGTTAGGCGTAGTATTTTTTGAGGAATTGACCGTTTATTGGCCGGAAGGGTCTTTCGCCATGCATATCCATGAGCAGGTAGGCTCCACCTTGGAAGACTTTATCTATGATGTACGGGCCTTCATAGTTTGGCTCGAATTTCCCACGTTTTGCACGATTAGGGATCATCGGTCTTTTGACGACTAGCACAAGCTCGCCTTGGCGAAATTTTCTCGGCCTGGTCAGTCTTTCATATGACCGTGTCATCCTTTCCTTATAAATCTCCATGTTTTGTTGTGCTATAAGGCGAGTTTCGTCGAGCGAGTCGAGCTCCTCAAGCCGAAGATGAGCATTTTCTTCATCTGTCAGCTAGTATTGAACCGCTACTCGTAGAGAAGGGAGTTCTATTTCCAAGGGAAGCACTGCTTCCGAACCGAATACCAATGAATATAGTGTTGTATTCGTCGCTGTTTTGAACGTTGTTCGGTACGCCTATAGAGCTTCATGCAACCTTTCGTTCCAGTCTCTCTTGTTTCTGGAAACCGTTTTATTTATAAACTTCGTCAAGGTCTTGTTGAAAGCTTCAGCTAGACCGTTGGCACGAGAATTATAGACTAAAGAGTATCTCCAATATATTTTATGTTGTTATGCGAAGCGGCTGATTTTATGGCTTCTATAAGCTGGCCCATTATCCGAGATAATTCGTCACGTAGTGCCAAACTAATAGATGACATGTGTCCTGAAGAATTGGAGGATATTCTCCGTCTTCACCTCCCTTAGTAGTAATGCTTCTGCCCACTTAGAGAAGTAGTAGGTTGTTGCCAATATAAACCGATGTCCTTTAGACGACGCCTGTTCAATAAGGCCAATTACATAGGTTCCCCACATTTCAAATGTCCAGCTAGCCACTATTGGGTGTAGCAGATTTGGATGTTGGTGGATGAAGTCCTCATGGATTTGGCACGAGTGATACTGCTTCGGACTTTCGAGGCAGTCCTGAATCATTGTGGGCCAATAGTAACCCATTCTTTTGAGCTTCAGCTTCATCTTTAGCCCGACTTGGTGAGAACCGCAGAGTCCGTCATGAGTTTCTTGGACGACTTTCTTTGCTTCTTCCAGCCCCAGGCATCTTAGCCACAGACAGTCGAATGATCTCTTATATAGAGTATCATTGACGAAGGCGAAAGACAAAGCTCGTTTCATGAGCTGATGTCGAGACGGCATGTTTTTAGGCGTTCATTGGGATTTGAAGTAGTCTATGAATACTTCCCTCCAATAATTGACCTTTTCTTCAACCTCTATTTGAAGGGCTACTTGTTCGGTCGTTTCTTTTCTTTCGGATGGCTCTGTTAAGTCTCCCGAAGATATTTCTGTTAGCGTGATGATCCTGCGACTTTGCACGATGATCTTTACGTCATCGAGGTCTTCGTCGGCTAATTCCTTAGCCAATTTGTCCAACGCATCCGCCTTGGTATTTTCCACACGCTGTATACTCTCCAGGATGTAGGAGGGGATTTGTTTCAACAGTTATTGCACCCTTTCGCCATACTTTATTAGCTCCGGCTTGCATGTCTGATAGTCGCCATTTACTTGGCTAACGATCAGCTAGGAGTCTCCATATATGAGGAGATCTTTGATTCCCATGTCAACAGCGATCTCGAGACCTGCTATCAAAGCTTCATATTCAACTTCGTTATTACTCCTTGGCTCTATTAAGGAGACGGCCTAATGCAATATCCCTCCTTGTTGAGTCACGAAGATAAGGCCTACCCCGGATTTGATTATGGGGGTGATTTGCTTTCGCCTCTTCATGGAAGATGCTCCATCGAAGTAGAGTTCCCATCGGGGATCATTTTCTTCCTTCTCTCCTTCGAGTTTGTCGAACGCATGTTCATCCGGCAACTCGCAATTTAAGGGGGAGTCGGCTGGAATCGGATGCTCGACGAGAAAATCGAAAATGGCCTGGCCTTTCACTGCTTTGAGAGGTCGATACGTTATAGAGAACTCCATCAGGAGGAGGGCCCATTTGGCAAGCATTCCTATTAATATGGCCCTTGACATCAGATATTTGAGAGGATCGACCTTTGATATGAGATGGACCTTATGTGCCAAGGCGTATAGATTGAGCTTCGTTATCAGTGCCAGGCAATGCTTTTCGATTGGGAGTAGTTGTTTTTGTTGGATATATATGCCCTAGAGGCCTTCATTGTATAGGATACTAGGGATATGTATGTACATGGCAATCTTGCTTAATATGATAGTACGCTATTTGGTTTGTCTTTGTCCTAACGTATGATATATTTTACTTGGTATTTATATATTTATGTTGATAAAGCCCATAGGGTGTTTGCCTGACTACCGGCGTTGTGATGGCAGTCATACTTGTGGGAGCTGGATAGTCAATAGGCGCATCCTTAGATGTCCCTGGTCGCAGGAGTATCGAGATTGGGCATCGATACTCCGGAGTAGACTAGTGTATACATATCTAGACCCTGAGGAGGGGCGATGGACTGGTCCCGCAGCCATTGGTGGAGTGCACCTAAGATTGTATACAGATGCTCACTGGGTGTGAGTACACCGGACAGGACTCGCTGAGAACTGACTGGATGGTATTATACCTAATGTCAGATAGCAGTTCTCAGGTGACATGTGTGCAGATAGTCCGTTGACTTAAGGTCATCATTTGTCTCGTGTGAGTTCCCACTGTGCTTTGATTATTACCCTACCACGATTCAAAGGAGTCGTGCAAACAGGTTTTAGTTGGGCACAGTCCCGAGCCACGTGGAGGCGGTGAATGAATGTTAGGGATTCGTCTCTCCCGGTATAGGGAGTTGATATCGCACGGTGATCGGTTGGTCATTACCATAAGTCCCAGGCCAGGGCTGATTGAGAATTACTGATCGACTGATCAGTAGATTCTCGGATGGTCTTGAGCCATACCGACACGACTTGTACGGTTATTAGGAGTCTGACGTCCACCACCTCCCTAAACCATACATGCAATACTCTTAGACGAACAGACCGGACTGCGCGGATATTGTCACGGACTGGCTCAGTAGGATTTCGGATGGGTTACCTCATCGGCTTTCTTATCGACAACTACCTGGGGACCGTTACGTACAGCTAGTGCCGCTTGCGGTCTGTGGTTAAACCCACTGCCAGCGTAGTAGTCGAGTCTTTAGAGTCCCATACAGAGATTTCCCAACTCCAGGAGAAAAGATATAGAGGTCGTATGGTTTTACGACAAAGGTTCGGACGCATACGTGTTTAAACGCACGTACGACATTCGGACAGTTTTTACTATCCGGCTTTGGTTTAAACCAGATTCTAGTATCAGGTTATTGGATTTGTACAGTCTAAAGTTTTTCTGTGTTTTCACGGATGCGAGGGGCGTTCTCGTAATTTCCGAGAAGCTTCTAGAAGGATGTGACATGAGGGGTTAAGGTGGCATTTTCATTAATTGCTTTAGTGACTCATTCATATGATTCATCATATCATTAATGCATAATTAATGATCTAATGACTCACATGATGAATCACTCTCCTTGAATAAATGAAGCATGGTGAATAATCATTTAATATATATTATTTAATAATTCATTATGTATCATATATTCAAGTGAGAAGGATTTTTATTATGATTATCATCTCCACCTTCTCTCTCCTCAAGCTCTCTCTCCTTCACTAAACCCTAATCCTACCACTCATGAGTTGAGAACAAGGATTAGGAAAGACTAAACACTCCATAACCATTCTCTACATCATCTTAGTTCCTTTATTAGCAACTAGAGAAACTAAGTAAGCTCAAGTTTAGAGGTTATAGCTTGGATTAGGGTTCTCGGGTGGATCGTCTATCACGGAAAGGAAGCCGAGGACGACGTGGAGATCTAAGGAGGCCATAGAGATCGTAATGATGAAAGACTAGAATCGTTTGGTATAATCTTTTAACATAGTAGCTTAGAACTCTATGCTTATTGTTAAGTATTGTTTAGAAACAATCTTCGGTTAGTTGATGTTCGCTTTATAAACATGATTGTTTTTCAAATTTCCGCCTCCCCGCAACTCGTGGGGTGTTGCACAGCAACTTACAGTGGTATCATAGCCTCACTAAACAATAATTAACACACTTGCAAAGTTGTATGAATTTCGAAGGGAAAACAAACCGGAAAAAACCCCGATATCATGAAGTTTCTGTCGATTTTAAAATGAAGTCCAAAAATTTTTCAGGGACCTCCAGAATGACCAGCATGAAAATATAAGAACACACAAGAAAAATGGGCTCCTGAATCGGCCAAAGAGCCGCGGAACTGCGGCCGATGCCACCGATCCGCCGTGGTTCCGCCGCCGAGTTGGGGCCGATTCAGCCCAGTTTTCTTCTGTGCCTTCTTTGTGATATTTGGGATTTTCTGGTATGATTTAATTTTTGCTCAGGTTTCAGATTTGCAGAGAAATATTGGAGTAAAATTTAATGTGTTTAATCGATCGAATTATACGATGTTTGCTTGTTTGATTATATCTGTGAAATGTCTTATGTGTTCGTAAACCTCCCCTAACTGCTAATATGTCGGTTGGCAGGGGGTTGCACATATCTGTGATGTTATTTTTAACTGTTTGTGTATATAAACTGTATTGGATTGTTGTGGTGATTAGCCGGGTTTTGTGATGGGTTATTGTATTAATTCATTCGATGTAAATGTAATAAGTTGTAATATTATTTTGCGGGGCACATCCAGGTTGCGGTTGTAGCCACCGTTGTATTATTTCTTTTTACTGTTTTTGCTCCTAGGATAGACCCAATGAGGGGTGCACAAACTACCGGGTATTTTGAAGTGTTGAGGCAGACCGCTTCACTTCTAGTACTTGGCGGCTAGTTTGCCGTACCCGTAAGGGTCTGGGGTGGGGTAAATGGCTATTCATCACAACTGTGTAATCCATCTTTCATTGCAGGCTCAAAAGAAATGCGGATTGCTTGCAAATCCAATATTGTTTATCTATGATCTGGAATGCCTATTATTGCGTCTGACGAATGTACAATATCTATATATGATAGCTATTTAGACGTCACTTATGTTTTACACCCGCGCTAGCACAGCCCCCGCTCTGTCATTAGTTAAGTAACCTAACGGGTGATGACGGGACCCCGTGGTGAATGCGGATGGCATAAGAGGACGTTGTATTTTCGTTGTTATCTGTAATGAAAGGTTAAAGATGGGACGCATTATTTTTAATGTAAAGAAAAATAAAACCAAAACTGAATCGTTGGAACAATTTCTAAAAACCACTCGGTTTTCTTGAAAAAGCAAATTTTAAATGTGGAGCTTAAACCACTCCTTTTAATAAAAGCTATCTTAGTTCTTTCGATCAAATCAAGTTCACTACGTTAACGTTTTTTTGCCAAAAACCAGCCGTAACCCTCTATCGTTTCAAGTAGACAGCACATCGTATTCATGCTATGCTTGTTGGCCTACGTCAAGGCATAGTGTATGGTAGCAGTGTGTTTGCCTATTTGTTGCATAGATAGATGCATTAGTTTATGACAGACGTACACCTTGTTGGCCTACGTCAAGGGCTTGTACGATGTACTTAAATTGATCAGGACAACGATGGGTAGAACTTGACTTGCGTCTTATGACTTATTGGCCTACGTCAAGGTCTATAAGAGCTTGGGGTAAAAATCACATCGGGAGTTTCAAACATAAATGAAACTTGCAGATTTAGCATACCTTCTGGAGTGTGGTGATTAGAGTGGCTTCCATCTAGGGCATCATGCAATGATAGTTGGATCCCGATCCCACTGATGAGTAGGATTACTCTCGGAAAATATTCTCACTTAGCAATCAATGCTATAAACCAAGTAGATGACTAGAAAAGTGTTAGAGGGGCTACGCCTCCAGGGAAAAGAGGTTATTTAATTAAGGAACTTCGCGAAAGCGTTGGAAAACCTCCCTCGAAGTACCCACACTAGCCTGGCTGAAAGGTTAAGCAAGTATAGTGACGTGTGATTAAATCCTGACAAGTTCTTCTTTTAGGTTTTGAAGAAGGATTTGAGGAAACAGTAGGAGCCATCCTGTTTAGATATATTAATAACCAATCTAAACTTGCAAGAGCATATGCTGAGTGTTTCTTTTCTCTCTCTCTGGCAGCTACCATGACTGGATTAAAACTATTACTTGAAAAAATATACTGACCGGGCAGAACAATAAAGATTGGCTAAGGAACGTCAATATTGCACTGACTTATGACAAAGTAGCATTGTTACCACCGCTGTTCCTCCCCTTATCCCAGGACCAGATTCCTCAGTTGTGGACAGGGAAGTCCGCAAAACCTGGGATCTAGATTGTGAGTGAGCCAAGTGTATCGTACTGGCGTCCATGAACAATGAACTCCAGAAACAGTACGAGAGTATGGATATTGTATCCATCTTTCTCCATGTCAAAGAATTGTATGGGGAGCACTCCCGTATCGCGAGGTACGAAACCTCAAGGAAACTCTTCCAGATGAGGTTAGCTCCAGGATCGCCTGTAGGAGAGCACGTCCTCAAAATGATCATCCTCATTGAGGAACTCGCAAACCTGGGATGCATGCTAGAGAACGATTTGTATATCGAATTGATTTTGCAGTCCCTTCCCCACACCTTCTCTCAGTTCGTGCTGAACTTCAACATGCACGAAATGGAAGCTGATCTTCCAAAGCTCCTCAATATGTTGAGGGTAGCAGAGACCTCCTTGAAAAAGGAGAAGACCCCCGTTCTGTATGTTGGCCAATCATCTTCTTCTAAATCTAAAGCGAAAACTAAAGGGAAGAAGAACATGAAAGCCACCAAACCGAAAGGTGGGGTCAATAAGGTACAGGGAACGAACAAGGCAGGAAGGGTGAAGACAGAAAAGAACGAATGCTTCTATTGTCACAAACAAGGGCACTGGAAGAAGGATTGTCAGGCCTTCAAAGCCAAGGACATTAAGTAAGCAGTTGCTTCTACTTCAGGTGTGTTTGTTATCGAAAATTGTTTTTCATTTAACTCTACATCATGGGTACTTGATACCGGTTCTGGTTCGCATATCTGTAATTCATTGCAGGATCTAAGAAATAGTAGAGTGCTGGGGACAGGTGATATGACTCTACGGATGGGCAATGGAATGCATGTAGATGCAATTGCAATAGGGGAATATCACCTAGGGTTGACTAGTGGACACATTTTGGTGTTGTACAGCTGTTTTTGTATTCTCAGTATGTTGTGTAATATTATATCAGTATCTTTGTTATCGAATGAAGGATATAGTTTTGCGCTTGAAAGAAATGTTATGAACATTCACCTAAATCAAGAACTGATTGGGTATGGCACACTGGAAAACGGCATATACATACTTAATCAACCTCAAATTTTCAATATTCAAAACAAGCGTAAAAGAAAGGCTCCAGATTCTAATCAAGCCTTCCTATGGCATTGTAGACTTGGTCATATAAATGAAACAAGGTTGACTAAGTTAGATAAAGATGGATATCTAGATCCGTTTGAATATTCATCATATGCAACTTGTCAATCATGTATCAAAGGAAAAATGACCAAATCTCCGTTCACTGGACACGGAGAAAGAGCCACTGAACTCTTGGGACTAATACACGGTGATGTATGTGGTCCGATGTCTACGCATGCACAAAGTGGTCACTCCTACTTCATCACTTTTACTGATGACTTCTCTAGGTATGGACATGTGTTCTTAATGAAGCATAAATCCGAGGCTTTTGAGAAGTTTAAGGAGTATAAAAATGAAGTAGAGAAACAGACTGGTAAAAGCATCAAGACACTTCGATCTAATCGAGGTGGATAATACTTAAGTACCAGTTTCCTTGAATACTTAAAAGAGAATGGAATTCTCTCTCAGCTTACTCCACCTTATACACCTCAGAATAATGGTGTATCAGAAAGGAGGAATCGCACTCTGTTAGACATGGTGCGTTCAATGATGAGTAGTGCTGAGTTGCCACTTTCCTTCTGGAGATTTGCTCTAGAATCAGCAGCATACCTATTAAATTGAGTTCCGAATAAGTCTGTGCCTACCACTCCATATGAAATGTGGAGCGGGAAGAGACCATATCTCAAGCATATCAAGATATGGGGGTGCCCGGTATATGTTAAAAAGCATAATCCGGACAAGCTCGAGGCACGATCGGTTTTATGCAAGTTTGTAGGATACCCCAAGCATTCAAGGGGGTATATGGTCTACCACACTGAAGAACAAAAGGTGTTTGTCGCTCGTCACATTGTCTTCTTAGAAAGAGAATTTCTTGCAAAAGAAATTAGTAGGAGCGCGGTAGAGTTGGAAGAAATTCCAGAACCTCAAACTGCTACCGAGGACTTAGTAGAACCTCAGATTTCAATAGAACATAACGAACCAACGCTACTCCGCAGATCTAGCAGGCTTTCTCATCCTCCTGAAAGATACTATGGTTTTCTTCTAGATGGAGATCGAGCGGATTGCATCATCGACGATGATGAGCCTACTAGTTTTCAGCAGGCTATTACGAGTAGTGACTCGATGAAATGGCTGGATGCTATGAGATTCGAAATGGAATCCATGTACACCAATAAAGTATGGACTTTAGAAGTTACTCCTCCTGGAGTAAAACCAGTTGGATGCAAATGGATCTTCAAAAAGAAGATTGGTGCATTTGGACAAGTGGAAACCAACAAAGCTAGACTCGTAGCAAAAGGTTTTCGTAAAAGACCAGGATTGGACTATAATGAAACCTTTTCACCTGTAGCTATGCTTAAATCCATTCGGATCCTGCTTGTCATTGCTGCCTTCCATGACTATGAAATCTGGCAAATGGCTGAAAAAACAGCTTTTCTAAATGGACATTTAGAAGAGAGTGTTTATATGAATCAACCAGAAGGTTTCTTAAAAAGTGGGAGCAGCGGAAGAGTGTGCAAATTGCTAAAATCCATTTATGGGTTAAAGCAAGTATCGCGGAGCTGGAACATCTGCTTTGATGAGACAGTCAAGGAATTTGACTTTATCAAAAATGTAGATGAACCATGTATTTATAGGAAGATTGTAGAAGGAGCAGCAGTCTTCTTCGTTTTGTACGTCGACGACATACTACTAATAGGGAATGATATCCCTATGCTACAATCAGTAAAGCTCTTCTTGTCACAGAAATTCTACATGAAAGACTTGGGAGATGCATCATACATTTTGGGCATTAAGATCTATCGTGATAGATCTAATAGAATGTTGAGACTTTCACAATCCAGGTATATTGACACTATACTAAATGTTAGTTATATGTATGCCCTAGAGGCCATTACTGTACATTGGATGTATATTGTAGTGGATGCTGGGACATATATAGGAAGGACTTTCTTGCTCGACATGATAGTACGCTATCTGGTTGCTCTTTATCTTAACATGTATACTTTCTGTCTCTCTGATTACATGTTGATAAAGCCCATAGGATGTGTACTCGACTTCCAGGACTATGATGTAGATCATACTAGTGGGGCGTGGGTAGTCAGTGAGTACATCCTTCATTGTTCCTAGTCGTGGGAATATCGAGACGGGGCATCGATATTCCAGAGTAGACTAGCGCATATCTTCTCGACCCATGCGATGGGCGATGGATGATCCCATATCCATTGGTGTTTGACATCGAAGATGGTATGCGGGTGCTCAGTGGGGACTGGGTACACTGAACGGACTCGCCGAGAACTCCCAGATGGTATTATACCTCACGTCAGATGGCAGTTCTCTGGTGACACTGGTGCAGCTTAGTCTGTAGACCCGAGATCGTCATAGAGTCTTGTGTGTCTCCCACTGTGCTTTGATTTCCACCCTACCACGGCTCTACTGAGTTGTGCAAACAGGTGGTTTTTGGGTACAGTCCCGATTCACATGGAGGCAATGAGCGATAGGAGGGGATTCGTCTCTCCCGGTATTGGGGGTTGATGTTGTGCTATGCTCGACTGGCCATAACAAGAAATCCCTGGCCAGGGTTGCAATGATATACTGGTAAGAGTTATCAGTAGTTTCACGAATGTTATGGACCCTACGTCGGCATGACTTATCGAGCTATTGGGGTCTGACGTTTACCACCCCTAGGCGAGATATGCGACATATCAGATGAACAGACCGGACTGTACGGTAAGTGTTACTGGTTGGATTCGCAGGAGTGTGAGCGGGCTTGCTCGTCGATCTTCTGATCGCTCAATACCCGGGTGGCCGTTACGTTTAGCAGACCGCTTGCGGCTTGTGGGTGTTTGATATGATCATCATCCGCTGCCGGCGTATTGACGAGTCTTTAGAGTCCTACACAGAGGTTTCCTGGCTCAAGCGAAACGAAATAGGAGCCAATACGAGATATGTGCGGGACCGAGAATAATGCGTGTATGTGATACCGTATTTCATTCTCGCGATGAATGTGTGTCGAATGGTTGTATGCGATATAACCTAGTTATCGAATCAAGGATTGATTCGATAAGCCGATACATTGGATACTAGCCGGTTATATGCGAAATGACCGGATCATTGAATCAAGTGTTGATTTAATGATTTAATGTATAATTATATATTTGATATATTACTTTGCATTAACTAGTATTGGTTCACTTTAAAAGGATTTTCTCACTTGAATTGCACATTGTATATGTGATATATTTTTGTGCACATCATTGTATCATGTTTGATGATACATTCTTCCTTGATTTTGTGTAAAGTATTGAACCATGGTTAGTTAGTGGTTAGGGTATCTTTTCATTTGCTTATTCATTTATCTTTTTATTTATTTCATTTAGAAAAGATAAAGAGAAAGATAAATGGTGGACTTATTTTGTTTTTAGTTGAAACTTCTTGAAACCCTGACTAAGTCCACCATTCTTGTCTTTTCTCTAACCCTAACCACTTATATAACCTTGGTTAAATCTCTACACTAAACCATGGTTCTTGACATGATAAGTATCATATTGTTTTTATTTTTAAAAAAGACTTATCATATCATCTTCTTCTTTCTTCATCTTCTTCCTTCAATGAAGAAAGCTTGCTACTCCAATGGCAAGTGATGAAAACTAGTGAGAAATCCAAATCTAAAGTTTACCCACTTCCTATTTCTTCATCCTCTACCTCTTGCCAAGTAGTATAGGGTGTTTCCTTCACAAGTTTTCCCGACATGGTGAAGTTTGAGCTTGTTCTAGCGATGCCTCGACGTAGATCATCTTCGGCATCGAACCGACGATCAAGCCCGCCCATTCTTCGATGATGCCAATGCTAAAGTCATGAGTTTGATTTGAACAGTGGAGGGAGATCATCGCGGAGCATACGAAGTGGTGGACCGGATCTACAAAGGTTGTAGCTCCTTTCCTTTTAGATAAAGTTGTTTATTTGCATCGTTTCGCCTAGATTTCTAGTTAACGATCCGTTCTAGGGTTTGTAGGCACCCGTAATTTTTATAAATTAGTGTGTTTGATCACTTGTGAGACATCACTAGGGTGCCTAGGAACCCTACACTAAAGAGATTTAGTATGGAAGATTCCAAGCGCGGCAATATGCCCGCTTGTTACGGGATCACCCTCTCCAAAGAGATGTCTCCAAAGACTGATGAAGAGAGGGCTCGCATGGGCATTATACCCTACGCTTTGGCGGTAGGATCTATAATGTATGCGATGTTATGTACCAGGCCAGATGTAGCTTACGCACTTAGTGTGGTAAGTAGGTATCAGTCGGACCCAGGTGAGAAACATTGGATAGCAGTAAAGTGTTAGTTATATGTATGCCCTAGAGGCCATTACTATACATAGGATGTATATTGTAGTGGATGCTTGAACATATATAGGGAGGATTTTCTTGCTCGACATGATAGTATGCTATCTGGTTGCTCTTAACCTTAACGTGTACACTGATTGTCTCTCTGTTATATGTTGGTAAAGACCTTAGGATGTGTACTTGATTACCTGGACTATGATGCGGATCATACTAGTGGGGACATGGTAGTCTATAAGTACATCCTTCAAGGTCCCTAGTCGTGGGTGTATCGAGACGGGGCATCGATATACCTAGACTAGCGTATACCTTCTCAACCCATACAGATGGGCGATGGATGATCACATATCCATTGGTGTTTGACATCAGAGATGATATACGGGTGCTCAGTGGAGACTGGGTATACTGGACGGACTCGCCGAGAACTCCCAGATGGTATTATACCTCACGTCAGATGGAAATTCTCCGGTGACACTGGTACAGGTTAGTCTGTAGACCCGAGATCGTCATAGAGTCTTGTGTGATTCCCACTGTGCTTTGATTTCCACCTTACCACGTCCAAGAGGGAGTGCAAAACGGTGGTTTTTGGGTACAGTCCCGAATCACATGGAGGCAATGAGCGATAGGAGGGGATTCGTCTCTCCCGGTATAGGGAGTTGATGTTGCGCTGTGTTCGATTGGCTATAACCGGAAATCCCTGGCCAGGGTTGCTGAGATTTACTGGTAAGTGTTACCAGTTGTTTCTCGAACTGTTATAGACCTCATATCGACACGACTTATCAAACTATTGGGGTCTGACGTTTACCACCCCTAGGCGAGATATGCGACATATCAGACGACGAGACCGGACTGTACGGTAAGTGTTACTGGTTGGATTCACATGAGTGTAAGCGGGCTTGCTCGTTGATCTTCTGATGGCTCAATACCCGGGTGGCCGTTACGTTTAGCAGACCGCTTGCGGTTTGTGGGTGTTTGATATGATCATCACCTGCTGCCGGCGTATTGACGAGTCTTTAGAGTCCTACACAGAGGTTTTCTGGCTCAAGCGAAATGAAATAGGAGCGCATATGAGATATGTGCGGGACCGAGAATAATGCATGTATGTGATACCTTATTCTATTCTCGCGATGAATGTATCAATTGTTTGTATGCGATATGACCTAGTTTTCGAATCGTGGATTGATTCGATAAGTCGATACATTGGATATTATTTGGTCATATGCGATATGACCGGGTCGTTAAATCAAGTGTTGATTTAATGATTTAATGTATAATTATATATATTTGATATATTACATTACATTTACTAGTATTTGTTCACTTAAAGATGGATTTTCTCACTTGATGTGCACATTGTATATATGATATAGTTTTGTGCACTAGTTTGTATCATGTTTGATAATACATGCAAACTTGGGTGTATGTTTGATTTAAACCATGTTTAGTTAATGTTTAGGGTTTCATTTGCTTTATTTACTTATTCATTTATTCATTTATTTATGGAAAGGAAAATGAAATGGTGGCTTGCTTTGTCTTTTGTTGAAGCTTCATGAAACTTTGAACAAGTAACCATTTTTGTTTCTTTCCTTTAACCTAACCATTCAACTAAACCCTAGTTTATTCTCTACACTCACCCATGGTTACTAAATTATAACCATCACTTGATTTTAATATTTATTCATAATTCTTTTTCCTTCTTCTTCTTCATCTTCTTGAAGAGGAAAAAGAAAACCTTTGCTTGAAAATGATCAAGTGATGATTCCAAATGAGAAATCCAAATCCAAAGTGAACCCACTTCCTATTTCTTCATCCTCTACCACTTGCCATGTAGTATAGGGTGTTTTCTTCACAAGTTTCATGACTTGGTGAAGTTGGGGCTCGAGTTAGAGTCGCCTCGACGTAGATCATCTTCGGCATCGAAGTCATCGACCTAGCCCGATCATTTCTTCGATGAGACCACCACGAGAGTCCGGGATCCGATGATCGCAGCGAAGGGACATCGTCACGGAGCTAAGGAAGTGGAGGACCGGATCTATAAAGATTATATTTCCATTCACTTAGCAATAAAGTTGTTTAATTGCATGTTTCGCCTTTGCCTCTAGTTAACGATCTAGCATTAGGGTTTCTCGGCACTCGGAAAATTTGATTTTTCCATGGTTGATCAGTTGTAGAACCTCATGGGCGTGCCTAGGAACCATACGTGGTATCAGAGCCTAGCTAGAGCCTTAGACGAAGTGTAGACGATGTTTTAGGTCCGATCGAAACACGAAACCCTAATCCGACCCCTTCTCTGTACATTTTTCAAAACTGTGCATTTTTCCTAATTAAAAATATGCAGAAAAATCAGCAGGGAATTCTTTGGACCCATGTGCAAAATGAGACCCTAAGTCACTTAAACGGCCGCTGAACCGCGGCAATGACATGCCAGTGGCGGCGGTTCCGCGGCTAAACTATTGAGTTAGGGTTTCTAGTTTGTACAGTTTCCTCCGTATGTGTTTCCTGATGTTTCTGGGTACTTTTAATATATACTCAACAGTTGAGTTTTCTGGGTTGTTTTGGGGCTTCGATGATTCGATCGGAAACTTTGACTTTGTCTATGTGTTTTTCCTGATAATTTAGAATATGTTGAAAAGTTCGACCGGACATAAATACCCAATTTTTCCCCTGCCGGGAAATTTCCAAGTGTTGGATTTTTCCATAGTTTGAAAACGTTCTAAGTAGTGCAAGTAACGCGATGGACCCTCTAGAAGACAACAAAGCTTAACTCGATTATGTGACCGTCTTGAACTGCCCTTTGAACCTTAGGGTTTGGGGCAATACGGCGTGCCACATGTGAGGCGTTGGCTTGACCCTTCTACGGCTGGACCATTGGTACTGTGGCATGAAGTGAATGTTTTTAAACTTATTTCATGTGTTGAGCTGTTTCGGGAAAACTTGGGTGTTTGAATGTTCGATCGGAAAGTTTAACATTTTCTGTTTATCTGGAATGTGATACAATATTTGGAATCCACAAGTAGTTATGAGATAACTGATTTGGATGTTATAAACATAGCACTTTAGTCTCACTTGATCGGTTGCCACAGAATTTTGATGTGATCAAAAGTCCGTCGCAATCACGTAGCGTACGCGGATACTCGCCGGGTAAACTTAATAGACAGCCATACCCCATAGCCCCGACCAAGTAACTATAGGAGAACCCCATCGCCAAAAGCATCCGTTCGGGTGCTCGCGGAAACGGTGTTCCGCCTTAGTGCACTTCGTCGACGGCATCCGGGGGTGCGACCGTCTACTAAAGTTTGCGACGAGCATTCGATCAGTTTGTCGGGAATCTTGTTGAATTGCCCGACTAGATATTGAAAAGTGTTTTCGATAATGAGACTAAAATGCGGGGTTTATAAATGTTAGGCATGTGATGTCTAAGGAATTCAGATGGTTAGGCATATGATGTCTAAAGAGTTTGCGGATTCCAACTGTTGTAGTTTTACACTTTCTTTTCTGCGACCGTAAGTGTAATATGTGATATCGCCGGTTTCGTTGCTATATGTCAATGACAATTGGGATGGGCATATTTACTTACGTTGATAACATGTGATGTTATGTGTTGCTGGATATGTTATATTGGATCGTCGCGTTATGAATAGCCGGGGTTTTTTTTTTATGTGAGATGAGTGTTTTTCTTTTTCATTCATGTAAAAACTTGTATGTAATATTCTTTTATTGGGGCACTTCCAGGTTGCGAAAGATGTCACCCATTGTATATTATTTACTTTTCCGCACTAGGATAGACCCAAGGAGGGGAGCACAAGTAACCGGGTTCTGGAGTCCAGTGGGAGACCAACTCGAGGAGTCGAGTCCGGGTCTCCTAACTCTAGAATTGGTAGGGTTGCTTGCCACTCTCGTAGGGGTCTAGGGGTGTGGGTTTGGCTATTCATCGCGACCGTGAAATCCGTGTTTTATACTGGCTCGTATTAAAAACACGGACGTCCTAGTATATCCAATGTTTCATATGTTTTTTCTGCTGCGTTATCTGTGATGTGATCATGTGATATGTTCAGATAGATACTGTATATAGTATATATGATATATTATATAGGCGTTACTTATGTTTTACACCCGCGCTAGCCCTGCCCCGCTCTGCCGTTAGTCACCTAACCTAACGGTGCACGAGGGGACATCGAGGCGAATGCGGATGGCATAAGTGTACGTCGTATTTATCTGTGATGTTTAGGTGATTTAAATGAAGGGACTTCATTAATATGATTAATGAAAGAAAAGAAGCCTAAGATGTTGTGGAATCGAATTTTCAAAAACAGGTAGCTACAGTTCTTGCTTTGCATCGCGGTGTTCCTTGTAGAACATCCTGCACCTTATTCGATAAGGAAAGGACCGAGATCACTTCACCGGGAGTGACTCCTTTAGCAATAACTGGCAGATGCCACAACCCTCGGTTTGTCTTTTGATTGCTTCTATAGTTTTTGCTTTGCACAGCGGTATATATGATATATCCTGCACCTTATTCGATGAGGAAAGGGTCGACGATCCCTTCACCGGGAGTGACCCCTTTAGCAAAACTAGAAAAGCCTCAAAAACACTCCATTTCAAAAATCATTTGATTCTACAACGATATCAAGTTCATTACGCAATAGGTTTTCAGAAAAACCTGTCGTAGCCCTCCGTCATTTCAGATAAGTACTACTTAGTATTCGTGCTGCGGTAGTTTGGCATGCGTCAAGGTGTAGTGTACAGTAGCTAACCAGTGCTTATCTGCTAGTATACGATGCGATTAGATTAGGGTATTCGTACGGCGTTGTTTGGCATGCGTCAAGGGTCATGCGGGTGGGTTTAATTCAATCAAGAAATGTACGGGTTGAACTTGACTAGCGGACTATGGGTTGTTTGGCATGCGTCAAGGTCATAGCACGGTAGGGGCAAAATATTATCGGGAATTTCAAGTGTTGAAATTTGCAATGAGATTGCATACCTTCTATGAGATAGTTGGATCCCGATACCCGCTGCGAGTCACAGTTACTCCTGGGAGAGTTTACACATTATAATTAGCCGATCAAGTAGGTGTCTAGAAAGGTGTTAACGAGGTTACGCCTCTGGGAAAACGAGGTTTACATTAATTAGGTTCGTGTGAAAGCATGGGGGACCTCCCTCAAAGTTCCGACACTGGCCTGGCTGAAAGATTGGCGAACTTGTAGTGTGTAATTAATCCCGGCTAGTCTTTCCTTTTAGGGTTTGAAGGAAGATTTGATAAAAACAGTGGGAGCCATCCTGATTAGATAAAATAATAACCAATCAGATCTTGCAAGAGCATACGCTGAGTGTTTTCTTCTCTCTCTCTCTCCAGGTAGCGACCATATCACGCCTTAATCAAGATAATAAAACGGATACATTGACCGACCCCGCTTGTTATACTGAGCTGGGGAACGTTGGTCCCGCTCCAACTTATAATTGTTATAAGATAGAGCAAGCATTAGGGGATTACCAGAATTCCTGTGCCGCCCAAACGAAGAAAGTGCATGTTGATGCATCATCTTCGGGTGTGTTCGTTACACAGAACTGTTTCTCAGTATCCTTTATGTCCGGGGTATGTGATACGAGATCAGGATCCCGCATATGTAATTTGTTACATGGGCTATAGGAAGGTAGAGAACTGAGAACGGGTGATAAGTTTCATGAGGCAGAAAACGATGCAAGTGTTGCAGCCAAGTCTGTTGGTCACTGTCACCCAGTATTACCAGAATACATTAATTCTGAACAAATGTTATTAGATACCGAACCTGATATACAAAATCATATCGGTCTCTTTATTTAGATAAAGAAGGATATAATTTTGTATTGATTGGATAATGTTTTGAACATTTCCTACATCAAGAGTTGATCGGTTCAGGCACGTTATCTAAAAGCATTGATGTTCTAAATCAAACTACAGTTCTTAGTATACGGAACATACACAAGAGGAAAAGTTCAGAAATGAAAGGATCCTTCTTGAGGTATTATAGACTAGGTCATATCAATGCGACCCGACTAGCTGAAGTTACATTTATATGCATATTTAAATCTGTTTGAATTTACATATTGTGAAACTTGCCAGTCATGTCACAGAGATAAGATGACCATAGCCCTGTTTATTGGAAGCAGAGAAAGAGTTAGTGAACTCTTGGGATGATACATATTGATGTATGAAGGTCCCCTGTCTACACATACCAAGACCGGTTCTTTGTACTTCATTACCTTCTCTGATGATCTCTCAAGATTCAGACATATGTTCCTGTTGAAACACAAGTCCGAACCTTTTGAGATATTCACAGAATATAAGTTAGAAGTAGAGAACCAAACCGGGTATAAGTATTATGATAAGATCAGGGAGCAGAATACTTGAGCATCGAAATCCTGGACATTCTAAAGGAGAATGAGATTCTCTCTCAGTATTACTCCTCCGTATACACCATAGCACGATGGTATATCGGGGCAGAACAATAGCACCCTATGTGATATGGTGTGCTCTATGATGAGTACTACTAAGTTTCCTATTTCCTTTTGGGAGTTATGCACTTGAGAAGCTGCATACCTATTGAATAGGGTTCAAATCAAATCAGTTGCCTACCACTTCATATGTGATATGGAAAGGGAAGAGCCCATATCTTAAGTTAGTTAAGATTTGGGGTTGTCCGGCCTATGTCTAAAAGCAAAATCCGGACAAGCTCGAGGCAAGATCTGTTATGTAGAACTGGAAATGTTTCAGCTATAAAAACTGCAGCTGATGATTTGGAAGAACCAAAGGATTCAATAGCTACCAACGAACTTCAGCCTCTCCGCCGATCTAGCAGGGTTCCTCACCCACCAGAGAGATACTTCGGATTCTCTATGACAGTGGGAGCAAGGATTGCATCATGAGATGATGACCCAACTAGTTTCGAGCTGACCATCAGGAGTGGGACTCTATAAGAATGGCTGGATGCTTAGCAATCTGAGATGGAATCCTTATACACCAACAAAGTATGTACTTTGGTTGCTTTATCTGAAGGGTTAAATCCCCATCAGGAGCAAGTATATCTTGAGAAGATTACTTGTTGTAGATGGAAAAGTTAAGACTTTCGAAGCTAGACTTGTTAAAGGTTTTCGTCATCAACCAGACGTGGAAAATGATGAAACCTTTTCCAGTAGCTATGCGTAAGTCCATCCAGATCCTACTTGCCACGGCTACATACCATGACTACGATATCTGGCGGTTGGGTGTTATGACTGCTTTTCTAAAATGATGTTTTAGAAGAGAGCGTCTGTAAGTACACAGCCAGAGGGCTTCGTAGACAGTGGGAGCAGCGGAAACGTGTACAAGATGTTTTATGTGATAAAGCAGGCATCGCGGAGTTGGAACGTCTATTTTGATGTGTTAGTCAAAGAGTTTGACATCATCAAAATGGTAGATGAACTTGTATAAACAAAAGGGTAGTAGGGAGTATGGCGGTGATCCTCGTACAGTACGTGGATGACATACTCTTGATAAGAAAGGAGTTTCCTATGCTACGCTCGGTCAATCTCCGCTTATCACAAAGATTCTCCATATAAGATCAAAGTTATACCTACTAAATCGTGGGTTTTGGATCTATGAGATAGATCTAATTGGATGTTAGGATTCTCACTAGTTGTAGTGAGATGGTATCAATCGATCCTGGGGAGAATCACTGGAAGGGTTCCAGGGTGATAAAGACGACTGAATGTCAGTCACAGGCATTGTCTTTACCCTCAGTAAAAGGACGGTATGTTGGAAGAGTTCCAAGCTAGATACTGTGGCATACTAGACGATTAAGGATGGATACATCGCTACTTAAGATGCTACCAAAGAGGCTGTCTGGGTGTATATTAGTTCATAAGATGAACTCAGTTCCTCCTATTGTGTGACAATGGAGTTGTGGCTTATGCCAAGGAACGTCCGTCCCATCAGTGATCCAGACATATTCTAAGGCAGTATCACCTCATCATAGAGATGGTTGATCTCCAAGGAGATCGAGGTTAGGAGAGCAAACTCGGAGGACAACACGGCGGATCCACTCACAAAGGCCTTTTCCCAGAGAGAGACTTTTATGGGATGGTTGAGTATGAGATACTACAACCACTGCTATCAGATGGCCATAGTGCAAGTGGAAGATTGTTAGTTATATGTATGCCCTAGTGGCCATTACTATACATAGGATGTATATTGTAGTGGATGCTTGGACATATATAGGGAGGACTTTCTTGCTCGACATGATAGTATAGTAACTGGTTACTCTTTACCTTAACGTGTACACTGATTGTCTCTCTGTTACATGTTGGTAAAGCCCTTAGGATGTGTACTTGATTACCTGGACTATGATGCGGATCATACTAGTGGGGACAAGGTAGTCCATAAGTACATCCTTCAAGGTCCCTAGTCATGGGTGTATCAAGACGGGGCATCGATATACCAGAGTAGACTAGTGTATACCTTCTCGACCCATACAGATGGGCGATGGATGATCCCATATCCATTGGTGTTTGACATCAGATATGATATACGGGTGCTCAGTGGAGACTGGGTACACTGGACGAACTCGCCGAGAACTCCCAGATGGTATTATACCTCACGTCAGATGGCAGTTCTCTGGTGACACTGGTACAGGTTAGTTTGTAGACCCGAGATCGTCATAGAGTCTTGTGTGATTCCCACTGTGCTTTGATTTCCACCTTACCACGTCCAAAAGGGCGTGCAAAATGGTGGTTTTTAGGTACAGTCCCGAATCACATGGAGGCAATGAGCGATAGGAGGGGATTCGTCTCTCCCGGTATAAGGAGTTGATGTTGCGCTGTGTTCGATTGGCTATAACCGGAAATCCCTGGCCAGGGTTGCTGAGATTTACTGGTAAGTGTTACCAGTAGTTTCTCGAACTGTTATAGACCTCATATTGACACGACTTATCGAACTATTGGGGTCTGACGTTTACCACCCCTAGGCGAGATATGCGACTTATCAGACGACGAGACCGGACTGTACGGTAAGTGTTACTGGTTGGATTCACAGGAGTGTGAGCGGGCTTGCTCGTTGATCTTCTGATGGCTCAATACCCGGGTGGCCGTTACGTTTAGCAGACCGCTTGCAGCTTGTGGGTGTTTGATATGATCATCACCTGCTGCCGGCGTATTGACGAGTCTTTAGAGTCCTACACAGAGGTTTCCTGGCTCAAGCGAAACGAAATAGGAGCGCATATGAGATATGTGCAGGACCGAGAATAATGCATGTATGTGATACCGTATTCTATTCTCGCGATGAATGTATCGATTGGTTGTATGCGATATGACCTAGTTATCGAATCGAGGATTGATTCGATAAGTCGATACATTGGATATTAGTCGGTCATATGCGATATGACCGGGTCGTTAAATCAAGTGTTGATTTAATGATTTAATGTATAATTATATATATTTGATATATTACTTTACATTTACTAGTATTTGTTCACTTGAAGATGGATTTTCTCACTTGATGTGCACATTGTATATATGATATAGTTTTGTGCACTAGTTTGTATCATGTTTGATGATACATGCAAACTTGGGTGTATGTTTGATTTAAACCATGTTTAGTTAATGGTTAGGGTTTCATTTGCTTTATTTACTTATTCATTTATTTATGGAAAGGAAAATGAAATGGTGGCTTGCTTTGTCTTTTGTTGAAGCTTCATGAAGCTTTGAACAAGTAACCATTTTTGTTTCTTTCCTTTAACCTAACCATTCAACTAAACCCTAGTTTATTCTCTACACTCACCCATGGTTACTAAATGATAACTATCACTTGATTTTAATATTTATTCATAATTCTTTTTCCTTCTTCTTCTTCATCTTCTTGAAGAGGAAAAAGAAAACCTTTGATTGAAAATGATCAAGTGATGATTCCAAGTGAGAAATCCAAATCCAAAGTGAACCCACTTCCAATTTCTTCATCCTCTACTACTTGCCATGTAGTATAGGGTGTTTTCTTCACAAGTTTCATGACTTGGTGAAGTTGGAGCTCGAGTTAGAGTCGCCTCGACGTAGATCATCTTCGGCATCGAAGTCATCGACCTAGCCCGATCATTTCTTCGATGAAACCACCGCGAGAGTCCGGGATCCGATGATCGCAGCGAAGGGACATCATCACGGAGATAAGGAAGTGGAGGACCGGATCTACAAAGGTTGTATTTCTATTCACTTAGCAATAAAGTTGTTTAATTGCATGTTTCGCCTTTGCCTCTAGTTAACGATCTAGCATTAGGGTTTCTCGGCACTCGGAAAATTTGATTTTGCCATGGTTGATCAGTTGTAGAACCTCATGGGTGTGCCTAGGAACCCTACATAAAGAACATTCTCAAGTACCTGAGAAGTACTAAGGAGATGTTCCTGATTTACGGTAATGGGGACCTCAAGGTAGAGGCTTTTACCGACTTCGGCTTCCAAAGTGACAAAGATGATTCTAAATCCATTTCGGGTTTTGTGTTCACCCTCAATGGAGGGGCAGTATGTTGGAGGAGTTCCAAACAGGATACCGTCACAGACTCAACTGTGGAGGCTGAGTATATAGCGGCTAGTGAAGCCGCAAAAGAGGCTGTCTGGATGAGGAAGTTCATTTCTGAACTTCAGGTGGTTCCGTCCATTGCCAATCCAATACCTTTGTATTGCGATAACAATGGCGCTGTAGCTTTAGCGAAGGAACCAAGGTCCCATCAGAAATCCAGGCATATCTTAAGGCGTTTTCACCTGATCAGGGAGATCGTGGATCGTCGGGAGATCGAGATACGGAGAGTGGACACAAAAGACAACACGGCAGATCCATTCACCAAGGCCATCCCTCAAGTCCAGTTCGAGAGGTTGTTTGAGATGTTGGGCATGCGGTACACCAGCAACTGGATCTGGTAGAGACAGTGGGTACTCATTGCGCCAATTATAGGCCTTAGTGCAAGTGGGAGATTGTTGGATATATATGCCATAGAGGCCTTCATTGTATAGGATACTAGGGATATGTATGTACATGACAGTCTTTCTTAATATGATAGTACGCTATTTGGTTTGTCTTTGTCTTAACGTATGATATATTTTACTTGGTATTTATATATTTATGTTGATAAAGCCCATAGGGTGTTTGCCTGACTACCGGCGTTGTGATGGCAGTCATACTTGTGGGAGCTGGATAGTCAATAGGCGCATCCTTAGATGTCCCTGGTCGCAGGAGTATCGAGATTGGGCATCGATACTCTGGAGTAGACTAGTGTATACATATCTAGACCCTGAGGAGGGGCGATGGACTGGTCCCGCAGCCATTGGTGGAGTGCACCTAAGATTGTATACAGATGCTCACTGGGTGTGAGTACACCGAACAGGACTTGCCGAGAACTGACTGGAAGGTATTATACCTAACGTCAGATAGAAGTTCTCAGGTGACATGTGTGCAGATAGTCCATTGACTTAAGGTCATCATTTGTCTCGTGTGAGTTCCCACTGTGCTTTGATTATTACCCTACCACGATTCAAAGGAGTCGTGCAAACAGGTTTTAGTTGGGCACAGTCCCGAGCCACGTGGAGGCAGTGAATGACTGTTAGGGATTCGTCTCTCCCGATATAGGGAGTTGATATCGTACGGTGATCGGTTGGTCATTACCATAAGTCCCTGGCCAGGGCTGATTGAGAATTACTGATGGACTGATCAGTAGATTCTCGGATGGTCTTGAGCCATACCGACACGACATGTACGGTTATCAGGGGTTTGACGTCCACCACCTCCTTAGACCATACATGCGATACTCTTAGACGAACAAACCGGACTGCGCGGATATTGTCACGGACAGGCTCAGTAGGATTTCGGATGGGTTACCTCATCGGCTTTCTTATCGACAACTACCTGGGGACCATTACGTACAGCTAGTGCCGCTTGCGGTCTGTGGTTAAACCCACTGCCAGCGTAGTAGTCGAGTCTTTAGAGTCCCACACAGAGATTTCCCAACTCCAGGAGAAAAGATATAGAGGTCGTATGGTTTTACGACAAAGGTTCGGACGCATACGTGTTTAAACGCACGTACGACATTCGGACAGTTTTTACTAGCCGGCTTTGGTTTAAACCAGATTCTAGTATCAGGTTATTGGATTTATACAGTCTAAAGTTTTTCTGTGTTTTCACGGATGCGAGGGGCGTTCTCATAATTTCCGAGAAGCTTCTAGAAGGATGTGACATGAGGGGTTAAGGTGGCATTTTCATTAATTGCTTTAGTGACTCATTCATATGATTCATCATATCATTAATGCATAATTAATGATCTAATGACTCACATGATGAATCACTCTCCTTGAATAAATGAAGCATGGTGAATAATCATTTAATATATATTATTTGATAATTCATTATGTATCATATATTCAAGTGAGAAGGATTTTTATTATGATTATCATCTCCACCTTCTCTCTCCTTCACCAAACCCTAATCCTACCACTCATGTGTTGAGAACAAGGATTAGGAAAGACTAAACACTCCATAACCAATCTCTACATCATCTTAGTTCCTTTATTAGCAACTAGAGAAACTAAGTAACCTCATGTTTAGTGGTTATAGCTTGGATTAGGGTTCTCGGGTGGATCGTCTATCACGGAAAGGAAGCCAAGGAGGACGTGGAGATCCAAGGAGGCCATAGAGATCGTAAAGACGAAGGACTAGAATCGTTTGGTATAATCTTTTAACATAGTAGCTTAGAACTCTATGCTTATTATTAAGTATTGTTTAGAAACGATCTTCGGTTAGTTGATGTTCGCTTTATAAACATGATTGTTTTTCAAATTTTCGCCTCCCCGCAACTCGTGGGGTGTTGCACATCAACTTACAGTTTTCTTCCCCTAGGAGAACTCGACTCAAATAGTACAAAGCTCTCTCCTTTCCCTGATCGTTCTCTTGTGCCCATAACGCGCTTAGAGAACCCTCAAGGGCTGCTATATATAGGATGAGAGGTTTTCCCTTAACCGGAGCGGTCAATACCGGTGAATTTTACAGATATTTCTTAATTTCTTCTAGTGCATTTTTGAACTTTTGATCCTAGACGTACGGGGTCCCCTTCTTCATCAGATGACTGTAGGGACGATATTTTCCAGAGAGGTTGGCTATGAACCGACGGAAATATGCAAGCTTTCTTTGAAGGGATCGCAACTGTTTGAAGGTTCTTGACGTGGGAATTTCCGTAATCGCCTTGATCTTTTGATGGATCGATTTCGATACCCTGGTGCCATATGATGAATCCTAAGAATTTTCCTGAGGAGACTCCAAACGCGCATTTGAAAGGATTCATCTTCAGATTGTACTTCTGAAGATGTTGGAACACTACGTCTAGATGTTCCCAATGTTCCTCATAAGACATGCTCTTCACCACCAGGTCGTCAATGTCGCATTCGAAAATCTCATGGATGAGGTCATCGAAGATCTTCGTCATGGCCCTCTGGTAGGTAGCGCCAGCGTTCTTTAAACCGAAAGGTATCACCTTGTAGCAAAATATGCTCAGCGGAGTCCGGAGGGCGGTATATTTTTGGTCTTCAGGATGCATTTTTATTTGGTTGTATCCTGAAGATCCATCCATGAAGGAGAAGACCTTAAGGGTAGACGTATTATCGATCATCAGCTCAGTAATAGGTACTGGGAAGTCATCCTTTAGGCAAACTTTGTTGAGGTCCCGAAAGTCCACGCAGATGCGCACCATCCCATTTTTCTTCATCACCGGAACGATGTTAGCGATCCAGTCCAGATATTGAACTTTTTGGATGAAGCCAAAGTTGATTAGTTTCTTGACCTCACTGTTTATACCCATCCCAAGTTTGAGCCGCATTCTTCTTGGCGCCTGTTTGACTGGTTTTATGTCCGGCGATATGGCTAGTTTATTTACTGCTACCTTTGGATCTAGACCCGGCATTTCGGAATAGTTCTATGCGAAGCAATCTTTATACTGCTTGAGCACGTCTTTTAATGTGGCTACCTGTTTTTAGATAGCAGCTCACTGACGAACGTTGTCCTCGGATCGTTTTCCGTCCCAAAGTCAATTTTCCTCAGGTTGTCCGCCGTAGTGTGTATCCCATCTTCCACCTCTTTTGGTGCCGGTTGAAACTCTGAGATCACCTCATTCTCTTCTTCTTTTGCGAAGCACTTAAAGGGGTCATCTATAGTCTCGTGCCCTCCCTCCTTTGAGAGTGTTATCACATGGCAGGTACGGGTTCGCTTCCATCCTTAATGTTGAGCTGGTCATATCCTCACGGTATAGGTCCTCTTTGGCTCATACTCTTACGGTGGGGTTACCCTCTAGCTGTCGGATAAAGCGAACCGCCTTGCTAATATTGGTCTTCGACCCAGTCTTTGAAGGTGAAGTAGTCTTCAAGGGGATGGCCTATTGCTCGGTGATAGGAGCAATAATCCGGGTGATGGACCTCGTTTATTTGTTTAGGGTGCCGAGACTCTAAGAGCTCCTCCATTTGGTGCTTCATGATAAGGTTGAATATTTTCCTTGTCTTGTCTTGAGGGAAAGAGTATTCTCGACCCATCTTCTTTATAAAGGACAGGTTCCAACCAAGAAGCACTTGATAGCACGGCTTCATAGATCTGCCCTGTTGTTTGCGAACGTTGTTTGCGCTCTTTGTCCTATTTTTTCCTCTATTTTGGGATTTTTCCTTTTTGCGAGGACATACAGCGAGGTGGGGATAAAGGCTATTATAGTCTTCTTTCTCCGCAGGTTGTTGATTGAAGTGTTGCATCCTAGCTTTTTCATTGATAGCCATTTCACGGCTATGGTTGTCTCGGCTCTTTTGACAAGCCTCTTCTATTAGCTTGTCTATTTTTTCTTCGAGCGACGGACTTAATGTTCTTAGAGCGGGATTTCGCTCTGTTTCAACGTCACGTCTATTTGGAAGAGTATTTTCCTCTTCTTTGGTGCTGTTTATGACGTGGTAAGGTGGAAATCAAAGCACAGTGGGAATCACACAAGACTCTATGACGATCTCGGGTCTACAGACTAACCTGCACAAGTGTCACCTGAGAACTGCCATCTGACGTGAGGTATAATACCATCTGGGAGTTCTCAACGAGTCCGTCCAGTGTACCCAGTCTCCACTGAGCACCGTATACCATCTCTGATGTCAAACACCAATGGATATGGGAACATCCATCGCCCATCACATGGGTCGAGAAGCGTATACGCTAGTCTACACTGGTATATCGATGCCCCGTCTCGATACACCCATGACTAGGGACCTTGAAGGATGTACTTATGGACTACCATGTCCCCATTAGTATGATCCGCATCATAGTCCAGGTAGTCAAGTACACATCCTAAGGGCTTTACCAACATGTAACCATAAGACAGTATAAAGAGACAAGTATACATATTAAGATAAAGAGCAACCAGATAGCATACTATCATATCGAGCAAGAACGTCATCTCTATATATGTCCAAGCATCCAATATAATATACATCATCTATACAATACTGGCCTCTAGGGCATACATACAACTAACAATCTCCCACTTACACTAAGGCCAGCTGCTGTAGTATCGCATACCGAGCATCCCGAAGAGTCTCTCAAACTGTATCTGGGGAATGGCCTTCATGAGTGGATCCACTGTGTTGTTCTTCGTGTCAACTCTCCTAACCTCGATCTCCCGGCGATCAACTATCTCCCGGATCAGGTGATACCGCCTCAGAATATGCCTGGATCGCTGATGGGACCTGGGTTCCTTGGCCAAAACCACCGCTCCATTGTTATCGCAATACAAAGGTATTGGATGCTCAATGGATGGAACCACTCCAAGTTCAGTAATGAACTTCTTGATCCAGACAGCCTCTTTGGCAGCATCGTTGGCAGTGATGTATTCAGCCTCCATCGTCGAGTCTGCCACGGTTTCCTGCTTGGAACTCTTCCAGCTAACCGCCCCTCCGTAAAGGGTAAAGACAAATCCCGACTGCGACTTAGAGTCGTCCTTATCACTCTGGAAGCTCGAATCGGTAAAGGACTCCACTTGGAGTTCTCCGTTACCATATACCAAGAGCATCTCTTTAGTCCTTCGCAAGTACTTGAGAATGCTCTTCACAGCTGTCCAGTGACTCTCTCCAGGATCAGCTTGATACCTGCTCACTACACTTAGTGAGTATGCTACATCGGGTCTGGTACATAGCATCGCGTACATGATAGAGCCTACAGCCGAAGCATAGGGTATCCCTTGCATGCGAGCTCTCTCCAAATCAGTCTTGGGAGACATCTCTTTGGAGAGAGTGACTCCAGAGATCGTGGGTAAGTTCCCACGCTTGGATTCTTCCATACTAAACCTATTTAGTATGGTGTCAATGTACCTGGATTGGGACAATCCTAATATTCGTTTGGATCCATCTCTATAGATGCTGATTCCCAATATGCAGGAGGCATCACCTAGATCTTTCATTGAGAATCTTTGTGATAAGAAGAGCTTGACCGATTGCAGCATAGGAATGTCATTTCCTATCAAGAGTATGTCGTCCACGTACAATACGAGGAAGACAACCTTACTCTCTGCTACCTTCTTGTAAATACAAGGTTCATCTACGTTTTTGACGAAATCAAACTCTTTGATAACGACGTCAAAGCAGATGTTCCAACTCCGCGATACTTGCTTTAATCCATAAATAGATTTAAGCAGCTTGCACACCTTCCCGCTGCTCCCACTATCTACGAAACCCTCTGGCTGAGTTATGTACACGCACTCTTCTAAATCACCGTTTAGAAAGGCGGTCTTAACATCCATTTGCCAGATTTCGTAGTCATGATATGCAGCGATGGCAAGCATGATCCGGATGGATTTAAGTATAGCCACCGGAGAAAAGGTTTCGTCATAGTCCACACCTGGTCTTTGACGAAAACCCTTTGCAACAAGTCTAGCTTTGAAAGTCTCTACTTTCCCATCTACACCAAGTTTTTTCTTGAAGATCCACTTGCTCCCAATGGGTTTTACCCCTTCAGGAGCAACTTCCAAAGTCAATACTTGGTTGGTGTACATGGATTCCATCTCGGACCGCATTGGATCCAGCCATTTCACTGAGTCCCTACTCGTGATGGCCTGCTCGAAGCTAGTTGGGTCATCATCCTCCATGATGCAATCCTCGCTTCCACCGTCAATGAGAAAACCGTAGTATCTCTCAGGTGGACGAGAAACCCTACTAGATCGGCGGAGAGGCTGGGGTTCGTCGGGTACTACTGAATCCTCTGATTCTATTAAATCATCAGTTGTAGTTTGTGGTGCTGGAACCTCTTCCAGCTCTACCTCTTTGCCACTAATTTCTTTTGCAAGAAATTCCCTTACCAAAAAGGTGGCATGTTGAGCAACAAACACTCTTTGTTCCTCAGCTTGGTAGAAAAAATATCCTTGAGAATTCTTTGGATATCCCATAAACTTGCAAAGAACTGATCGTGCCTCGAGTTTGTCCGGATTTTGCTTTTTGACATAGGCCGGACAACCGCATATCTTAATTCGTTTAAAATATGGTCTCTTCCCACTCCATATCTCATATGGTGTGGTAGGTACAGATTTAGACGGAACCAGATTCAATAGGTATATGGCTGTCTCAAGCGCATACCCCCAAAAGGAAATAGGTAACTCAGCATTGCTCATCATTGAGCGCACCATATCTAATAGGGTGCGATTCCTTCGTTCCGATACACCGTTGTGCTATGGTGTATAAGGAGGAGTAAGCTGAGAGAGAATCCCATACTCTTTTAGATAATCTAGGAATCCAATGCTTAAGTATTCACCTCCTCGATCAGATCGAAGAATCTTAATACTTTTGCCCGTTTGGTTCTCTACTTCGTGCTTATATTCTCTGAATTTCTCAAAAGCTTCAGACTTGTGTTTCAACAGAAACGCATGCCCGTATCTAGAGAGATCGTCAGTGAATATAATGAAGTAGGAAGAACCATTTCTGGCGTGTGTAGACATAGGACCGCATACATCACTATGTACCAGTCCTAAGAGTTCAGTAACTCTTTCTCCGTGTCCACTAAACGGAGTTTTGGTCATCTTTCCTTTGAGACATGAATGGCAAGTGTCATAAGATGATAATTCGAATGAATTCAAATATCTATTCTTATGTAACTTAGCCAGTCGTGTCTCATTGATATGGCCAAGTCTACAGTGCCACAAGAAGGATTCGTTCATTTCTGAGCTTTTCCTCTTGTGTGTGTTTTGTATACTGAGGACTGTATTTTGATTGAGAATGAATATGCCATTATGTAACGAGCCTGATGCAATCAACTTTTGATCTAGGAATATGTTCATAAAATTATCCTTTACTACAAAATTATATCCTTCTTTACCTAATAAAGAAACTGATATAATGTTGCACATCATGTTCGGTATATAATAGCATTCATTCAGAACTAGTGTATCACCACTTGGTAATACCAGATGATATTTGCCAACTGCTTTGGCTGCAACATTTGTCCCATTCCCTACTTGAACGGAATGATCACCTTTTCCCAGTTCTCTACCTTTCCGTAGCCCATGTAACTGCTTACATATGTGGGATCCTGATCCGGTATCTAATACCCAGGACGTAGGGTGAACCGAAAAACAGTTCTCAATAACAAACACACCCGAAGAAGGTGCATCAACATGCATGTTCTTCATTTGGGCGGCGTGAGAATCCAAATATTCTCCTGATTCCTGTTCAGTCTTATAACACTTAGAAGATAGAACGGGTCCAACGTTCCCCTGCACAGTATAACATGCGGGTTCGGTTAATACATCCATATTATTATCTTGATTAGGGCATGACATGGTCGCTACCTGGAGAGAGAGAGAAGAAAACACTTTAGCGTATGCTCTTGCAAGATCAGATTGGTTATTATCTTATCTAATCAGGATGGCTCCTACTAGTTTTTATCAAATCTTCCTCCAAACCCTAAAAGGAAAGACTAGCCGGGATTAATTACACCCTACAAATTTGTCGATCTTTCAGCCAGGTCAGTGTCGGTACTTTGAGGGAGGTTCCCCGTGCTTTCGCACGGACCTAATTAAAGTAAACCTCGTTTTCCCAGAGGCGTAACCCCGTTGACACCTTTCTAGACACCTACTTGATCAGCTAATTGTCCTGTGTAAAACTCTCCCAGGAGTAACAATTACTCGCAGTGGGTATCGGGATCCAACTATCTCATAGAAGGTATGCAATCTCATTGCAAATTTCAACACTTGAAATTCCCGATAATGCTTTTGCCCCAGCGATCTATGACCTTGACTAAGTCAACAAACCATAAATCGCAAGTCACGTTCAACCTGTACATTTCTCGATTGAATTAAACCCACCCGTACGACCCTTGACTGAGTCAACAAGGCCGTGCGAATGCCCTAATCCAATCACATCTCATGTTGTAACAGATAAACATTATTTAGCTACCGTACACTACGCCTTGACTAAGTCAACAAACATAGCACGAATACTAAATAATATCTATCTGAAATGACGGAGGGCTACGCAGGTTTTTTCAGAAAAACCATGAGCGTAATGAACTTGATATCGTTGTAGAATCTAGTGAATTTTGAAATGGAGTGATTTTGAGGCTTTTATTAGTTTTGCTAAAGAGGTCACTCCCGGTGAAGGGATCTCGGCTCTTTCCTCATCGAATAAGATGCGGAATATATCATATATATCACTGTGCAAAGCAAAACTCAAAAAGTAGTCAAAAGTCAAACCGAGTGTTGTAGCATCTGCCAGTTTTGCTAAAGAGGTCACTTCCGGTGAAGGGATCTCGGCTCTTTCCTCATCGAATAAGGTGCAGGGTATATCATATATACCGCTATGCAAAGCAAAACTGTAGCTACCCTTTTATTTTAAAATTTGATTCTACAACATCTTTTAGGTTTCTTTTCTTTCATTAATCACATTAATGAAGTCCCATCTTTTAAGTCACCTAAACATCACAAATAAATACGACGTACACTTATGACATCCGCATTCGCCTAGATGTTCCCTCGTGCACCGTTAGGTTAGGTAACTAACGACAGAGCAGGGCAGGGCTAGTGCGGGTGCAAAACATAAGTGACGTCTATATAATATATCATATATACTATATAAAGTATTTACCACAGCACATCACATGATCACATCACAGATATCGCAGCAGAAATATAGATATAATGTGGGATAAAATAGGACGTCCGTATTTAGTATCTAGCCAACAATAGAAAATACGGATTCCAGAGTCGCGATGAATAGCCAAGCCCACACCCTGGACACCTACGAGAGCGGCAAGCGACCCTACCAATTCTGGAGTTTAGGAGACCCGGTCTCGACTCCTCGAGATGGCCTCCCACTGAACCCCAGAACCCGGTCACCTGTGCTCCCCTCCTTGGGTCCATCCTAATGCGGAAAAGTAAATAATATACAACGCTGGTGGCATCAACCTCAACCCGGAAGTGCCCCAAATAAAATAATATTACATTACATTTGAATTTACATGAATGAAAATATAAAACTCTCATCTCACATAAACCCCCCCCCTCAGCTATTCAATCGCGATAATCCTGCACATCATATCTCAGCAACACATAATATCACATATCATTAACGTAAGTAAGTATGCGTACCCCAATTGTCGTTGATGTATAGCAACGAAACCGGCGATATCGACATACTACACTTACGGTCACAGAAAAGAAAGTGTAAAACTGCAATATCTGGAATCCACATTCTCTTTAGACATCATAAATGCGAAGTATCACATACCTTGTATTTCATGTATAATATGAATTCCACACATTGCATCACATTTCAGATAATTAGACAGTATTAAAGTTTTCGAACGCACGATCAAATACCCAAGATTCCCTAAATCTCAACACTTGAGCGGAGTTCAAAAACCCGGAGTGTGACACAGTAGTAGCGGTCCAGCCATAGAAGGGTCAAGCCAACGCCTCACATGTGGCACGCCGTACTGCCCCAAACCCTAAGGTTCAAAGGGCAGTTCAAGACGGTCACATAATCGAGTTAAGGTTTGTTGTCTTCTAGAGGGTCCACCACAAAACTTGCACGTATCTCCGAAATATTTAAACCCCGTGAAAAGTGAGCAAATGACGCTCGTTCGAACAATTCGATACTTTCTAATTTACCCGGAAAAGCCACGAAATGAAAATTCCGATCAAATCGACGAGTCCAAAACCAACTCCAGAACAAACAGCACAAAATTCAGATTAAAAATACCCTAAAAAATATACAAGTATAATAAAGAATTACTGTATAAAAATTATGCAGTGATAGATGTAAATGGCCGCGGAACCGCGGCCCAAGCAAGCTTAGGCCGTGTTTCCGCGGCAATATGAACTGTTCACTTTGTCGAATTTTACAGTAATTCTTATATTTACCTGCTGAATTTTTTACATATTTTTAATTCTGAAAAGCAGCAGTTTTGAAAAAATGACCAGAGAGCGCCAAAAAAATCCGTATTTCGGTTCGATCGGAGTTTTAACTTCGTAAAATAGTCGCCTAATGTTCTAGGTCGGCTCTGATACCAATGAAAGGTTTACCTTGCACCTCATGAAGGGTTTGGAAGCAACACATATACCAAAGGTGGAGTCTTTAGGGTGCTAAGTTAACAAATATCGGATCGTTCCTAGAAAATTAGGGTTTCTAAAACTTGCATATCAACATATGAAAGAAAAGCTAGGGTTTAGAGAGTACAACCTTTGTAGCTCCCTACGCTAGACTCCTCGGCTACTTGGGGTTTGAAAAAGCTCCGCTTGAACTCCTCTAGGTCACCGACGATCCACCCGGAGTCCGCTTTATCCAAGCTTGCAACTTCACCCGATCAAGAGAACGAAATGAAGCTAACACTCCAAACAAGTGGGCTAGACTTATGTAGAATGGTGTTGTGGTTCTCTTTCTCACTTCAAAATCCTAACTTGATGAGTATATTGCTCACTACAAAAATCTAGAAAGCAAAATGAAAGAGGAAGAAGAAGATGATGGCTATATCTTTTTCAAGAGTGAAAAGAATAACTCTTGTTCTAGAAAAATGAAAATATATGAATATATATTTTCTTGTTCTCATCTCAAACTATGGTTTAAACAATGAATATCTTATTGAACTTGAGTTAAATCACAAAAGGAAAGTTTACCCAAGGTTAAAAGGTGGGTGAGGATGGTTAGGTCAAAAGAAGAGTGTAGAAAGCTTCCATGAATTATCCTTTCCTTTTCTTTTGTTTTAAATCAAATTCAATAATAATATATATAAATAAAACCATGGTGTGAGTCTTATATTGCCACCATTTTCTTTGTATAAGCAACCATGAAGGATGTATGTATGTCTGTATGTGTATATGTACATCCATATGTGCATGAATCAAAAAGAAGGCATACATGCATGCATACATCTATCAAACTCAAGAAAGGATTTCAAGTGAGAAACTAATGGTTAATTAATAAATCAACACTTGATTCATCAATCCGGTCATATCACATATGACCTCACCAAAAGCAAGCCGCCCGATCAATATACGGTATCCTATACGCGCATTTTAATCGGGTCCATGCGCATATCACATACGCGCACCACAACGTTTCGCCTGGACTAGGAAACTCTATTGTGGGACTCTAAGACTCGTCAATACGCCGGCAGTGGGTGTTGATCATATCAAGCACCCCGAAGCCGCAAGCGGTCAGCTAAACGTAACGGCCACCCGGGTATTGAGCGATCAGAAGAGAACAAGCGAACCTGCTACAACTCCCGTTGAGCCATTGATTATTCCAAAAAATTGTAGTTTACCGTAATCAGAAACGGCATCGCTTCGCAGCTAGCCGGTGAATACGGGTCGATCCGCAGGGATGTGTGAGTTTCTGTTTTTGTGTTATAACGAGTTGATTCAGATTGTTGTTTGTTTTTTTTTGTCGAGTGATCTAAAGAACTAATTTATGTGATATGAAAGAACTCGTTAGGGTTAGGTCGAAGGTAGGGGTGTTGAGATCAATGTTGTCACCTCTTTCAATGCCGTTGATTTAAGCTTTTTAGAAAAATCACAACAATTATTAGCAAAGGGAATTAGGATGATCGGGAAGAAACAAAGTTTCTTCCTCTAGATCCTAGTCCGTCATTTCCTATTAATTGCTGTGATATTCATGGACGTCATATATGTCTGGCCTTTTATACTACGGTTCACCGTTACCTTGTAGGTAGGGTGCTGTAGAGGGCGGATCATGCATGCGTGCATGAAGATTTCGTTTTTGTAAAAATATGTTGGCATTGAAGGAGGTGAGAGACATCCATCTCTCACTCCCTCTCTTGTTCCTAACCCTAACGAGCGAGGATTTTACTCACTCATTAGGGAATTATTTGAAAGTGACATTTTTTTGTTGTTTTATGTTTTTTAGTGTAATTACTTACTGCAGATTAAAAAGGATTACACTAGTTAACTAAAGCAAACAATTAGATAACTAGGGCAAGTAATAAAATTATACTAAGGCAGGAATTAAATGAATTAAAAACTTACAAGAAAAGATGATGCTCTTGATCTCTCAACAGGTCTGAACTTTTATTGATTGATAAGAGGCATAAAATTTTACAGATTTTGAGTACAATTTATAAGCAACCAGTGAAGCTAGGGTTACAGACTCTCGTATACATGAAATTACAGATTTGCCCCCTAAAAATCCCAACATATGCACCGACACACCGACACAGAGAATTTGCACCGACACGGGCCTACGATGGTCGCGGAACCGTGGCAATGGAACGCTTGGACCGCGGTTCCGCGGCCCTTTGGTGGGCTTGGCTCACCAACTTCCTGGGCTTGGTTCCTCATATCTTGGGCCTCTCATTTATATACTTACTTTCTCTGTTGGCTTCTTAATCTTTTCTAGATCCTTAGTGAAAACTTGTAAGGATCTTTTGACCGTTTCACTTTGTTTTTCGTCTCGGCTTGAGTAAAGTCCGTGTGCTGGTTGGTCAAAAGTCCATTTCCTGTAGCATCTTTCGTCTTTTTCTCTGTATTTGTTCCAAGAGCCTATATCCTATATCATGCAACAAACGAGCGTCAAAAGTACATGTTTACTTATAAAATGCATAAAAGTGGGGCGTATGGATTGCAATATTATGATGTGAACAAATACCCCCAAACTTACCTTTTTGCTCGTCCTCGAGCAAACTTATTATTTTATTCTAACCTAGCCACACTTTCGCAGGGAAACGCGATTGCACTGAGCACGTGCAACAAGCCGTTAAACCTCTAGGTGTCCCTAGTAGGAGGAGTGTTGTCTCCTGAGGGTTTTCAGCGGATTACACCCACAAAATCCTATCAATTTGGTTTTTCGACTTTTTGTTCTCCAATTAGGTTTTCTAATAAGGAATTCTATTATCGTCGCCCCGCAAATTATCCTCCCGTATTCTTCACACTTCCTTATTATGCAACTTAAGATTATACATGTTCCATAAAATTACTTAGAATTCAGCATTTCTTATGTTTTCCTTCTAGGGTTACATCTCCACTTAGGAATTTCTTTCAGCTCTATTAAAGATACAAGTTTTATTCCTCATTCCTTTCTCTTATCTAAACTCTAATCACATATCCCCACGTGTGTGTAATTGTCACCCCTACACTTGGAAATTCAAATTAAGCAATCATACTCTCGCCCATTGTCCAAAACACTTATTAATTTATGAATTTTCTTAATTATCGCTTGCACATCCTTCATGCGACCGTTAATACTTCTTGAGGTACCAACTGCCGATTACAAGATGCGTTAGCACTTTAATGCGTTTTTCCTAGTCTCGCAACACCCAAGGCTTTTAGCAGTGACTCCCAAACCAGTTGGTCTAAGGCACTAGGTGATAAAGCACCCTCGCTAAATAATTTTCTAACCTTAACTAATCACAAAAACCAGTGTCCATTTTTTCTTTATTCCACTTTTTTTTTCTTTTTATTTTCATTGTTCTAAGGACTTTAGACAAGAGTAATTCAAGGTCTCTTCTACTAATCCAAGTTTCAAGGTGCGTGATTGTGAATTTTGTAGGGTGTATGTTTTCAGAATCTAGATTTAAGCTAGGAACTATTTTTCGAACTTATACTTTAATAAGAACATTAATACTCTTCCCTCATTTTGACTTAGCCCAAGAAGTGAACCCAAAATCTACCTATTTCTAAATAACCTACAAAGACATATACTCTCTATCGCTAAACTTTAAGGAATGTTATTTTTAGGGCTTTTAATTTGCTAAGTCTAGGATCTAGTTTTTCCTACTCAGTGAACCTTTTTATCAAACTCAAGTTAATTAACCAAAATTAAATACAATAATTTTTCAAATTTTTCAAATTTTTTTATGGGTTTTTTAGTTTTCTAATTTTTTTTTTTGTATTTTTCAATTTCTTTTTCAAATTTTCAAATTTTTATGATTTTTTTTTATATAAAGATGCAATGCAGAAATTAAATATGCAAAAGGAAAACAAAGATATATACAATATGCAATGCGAAGGATAACTATATACATCACCCTCCAATACCCCGAAACTTGAGCAAAGCAGTGCCCTTACTGCCCGGCCCCACGTCGCGCTCGTGAGCGTGAACGTGATCTTTCCCCTCTAGCCAAAAGTGTTTGGATCCCCCTCTCAATTTCCGTCAACCGACGGTCGTGCTCTCGTGCAGTTGCCCGAAACTCATCCCTCAAAGAGTCTATTCTTCTCACTGTTCTTCGCATCAATCGCGCATGCTCCTGGGGAGTTAGCTCTTCCCCGCTCGAAGTCGAGCTCGAGCTCGAGCTAGGGGTGTGTGCTGGTACATTTTCTGTCGGTTCTGTTCGTGTCCAAATATCCGTAAGTCTAGAGTAGGACGACGAGACGCCCTCTAAAAGTGGTCGAACCGGGACACCGTCTATCATATATGAGTCAAATTCCTCGGCTGGGAGGAAATAACGGCAGAGTTGGGTAACGAGCATGGGACATGGATATACACTACCTCGTTTCCCCGTACCTATAGATTGGAGCAAAACCGTGCACATGTCGAACCTAGGATTTTTCGTCATTAGAGTGTGGATGACATGTAACGAAGGGGTGAAAAAGGTCGTGTTGTGAGAACTTCCAAAAATATTGTTTTGTGCCTACCGGCACACAGTTAAAACGTTTGCGAAAAGGGTCCGTGCTTGGATGCCCTTACACGGTTCTCGTGCACAGTCATTACCCATTAATGGCATATAATTTTCAAAGCGCAGTGGGTGTTCATGTGCAGGTACACGTGGTATGAGTGTAACCTCGTGTATCATGTCCCTATCGATGCGAATTTCACGATTTCCCCAATTCAGTTTAATGTAACCTAAGTTGTCTAAGCTATTATCTTCCATGGATTCGTAAAATAGGGCAACTAGGTTAGGTAGAGCAAACGCAGATGTATGATTATAGAGGAGGAAATTCCGGCCCCTTTGTGCGATTTCGTGTGGGAAATATGTACCGTAAATCTCGTGTGCGAAAACAGGGGGAAAATCCCTTTCATACTGCATTTTATGTGCCATTACGATTTTACAGTAAAGAAATTATGCAGTAACAGAGAGGAAACAGTAAGATTTACCTCCCCTGAAAAATGCAGGGGGTGAAGACACTAGGAGGCGGCGGTTGCGCGGCGGGAAGCGGATACGGCGGCGGTTCCGCGGTCGTCTGGTGGCGGCGCGGCGAGAATCTTCTGCAGAGGGTAGGGGCGGAGGCTAGGGTTTTATGAGATGAAAATTTTTTAGGGTAAACACACAGGGGGCTCGGGTTCCTTTAAATAGAGGATGGGAGGGTGATTTACATAAAACACCCTCTAAAACAAGGTTTTTATTTATAAAATTAGCTCTTAATCTGCAGATTTGCAATTAGGTCCAAAAATTATTATTTTTTATAAAAAAAATTTATTTTTTATTTTTTATTTTTTATTTTTTATGGTATTTTGGAAATATATATACAAATAATATACACACCCCCAAAGTTATTTGAAATAGTGTCTTCAGGAAACGAAGTTTGGGGGTGAAAGTGGAGGAATATCACTCAGTGTAGATTGGCTCCTGCAAAAGCAGGAGCTCCTCCGAAGGATCCGTTGTGAAGAACGGTTTTAGTCGATGCCCATTCACCTTGAATAAGGTACCGTCTTCAGGGTTCTCAAGATCAACCGCACCGTGCGGATAAACAGTGCGGACTACAAAAGGTCCTTTCCATCTGGACCGGAGCTTCCCGGGATGAAAATGTAACCGAGTGTCATAAAGTAGAACCCGTTGACCAGGTTCAAAAGTTTTTCGCAAAAGGTGTTTATCGTGGAACACCTTAGCTCCGTTTTTAGCAGTTATGGCATTATCATATGCCTCATCCCTCAGCTACTCCAACTCATTCAATTGCAGCTTTCTGTTGCTGCCCGCATCTCTTAAAGACAAATTTAGCTCTTTGATAGCCCAAAATGCTTTATGCTCGATCTCCACTGGGAGGTGGCAAGCCTTCCCGTACACAAGCCGGTATGGAGACATACCAAGATCGGTCTTATATGCACTACGGAAAGCCCATATTGCATCTATCAGTTTAAGTGACCAATCCTTACGGTTTTTGGAAACCGTTTTCTCCAGGATTTGCTTTATTTGCCGATTTGAAATCTCGGCTTGCCCACATGTTTGGGGGTGATATGGCGTTGACAATTTGTGGGTGATAGAGTATTTACGCATTAAGGACTCGAAAGTCCTATTGCAGAAGTGAGAACCATTATCACTTATTATCGCCCGAGGATACCCAAATCGAGAAAGTATGTGTTTTTTAAGGAATCGAACGACAACTTTATTATCGTTCGTTCGGCTGGGCACAGCCTCGACCCATTTAGAAACATAGTCAACTGCCAACAGAATATACACATTTCCAAAAGAGTTAGGAAATGGTCCCATGAAATCTATACCCCAAACATCAAAAATGTCCACTACCAAAATGGGTTGGAGTGGCATTTCGTTTCTCCGCGAAATCCGGCCCAAGTGTTGGCACCGGGAGCAAGTTTTGCAGTATTCAAATGCATCCTTGAAGAGTCGTGGCCAATAGAAACCACACTGCAAAACTTTTTCGGCTGTCTTCTTTGGGCCAAAGTGCCCGCCACATGCTTGATCGTGGCAGAAAGACAGCACGCTCTTGACCTCACTCTCGGGCACACACCGACGAATGATTTGGTCGGAACAGTATTTAAAAAGATAGGGCTCATCCCAGTAAAAATGCTTTACTTGGGACAAAAATCGAAGCTTATCCTGTTTCGACCAATCATTAGGAATCAGGCCGGTGGCTAAATAGTTTACAATATCGGCGAACCATGGTTCGTAAGAAACGGTCAAGAGTTGCTCGTCGGGAAAAACATCAGTGATTGGAAGATCGAGCGTGGGCGAAGAAGGAAGTCGTGATAGGTGATCAGCTACTACGTTTTCACATCCCTTTTTGTCCTTAATGACAAGGTCAAACTCTTGCAATAAAAGGATCCAACGTATTAACCTTGACTTAGAATCCTTCTTCGCAAAAGGGTGGCGAAGAGCCGAATGATCAGTATAAACAACGACTGGAGAGCCGATTAAATAAGGCAGGAATTTTTCGAGTGCAAACACAACAGCTAAAAACTCTTTCTCTGTTGTTGTGTAGTTAAGTTGGGCCTCATTTAGTGTTCGGCTAGCATAATAAATCACGTGCGGCATCTTATTAATGTGCTGTCCAAGAACAGCGCCAATAGCAAAATCTGATGCGTCGCACATGATTTCAAAAAGGTGCGTCCAGTCGGGAGATGAGAGGATGGGCGCAGTGATGAGTGAATGTTTTAAAGACTCGAATGCTTCAGTGCATGTGGAGTCGAAAGTGAAAGTTGTGTCCTTGGCCAGTAATAGAGTCAAGGGTCTAGCAATCTTGCTAAAGTCCTTGATAAACCGTCTGTAGAAACCGGCATGGCCAAGGAAGGCTCTAATATCTTTGACGCATTTTGGGGGAGGTAAGTTAGAAATCACTTCGATTTTAGCCCAGTCAACCTCGATGCCGTTTTGCGAGATGACATGTCCTAAGACGATGCCATCTCGCACCATGAAATGGCACTTCTCCCAATTCAATGTTAGGTTCTTATCCCTGCAGCGGGTAAGAACAGCGTCAAGATGGCGTAAACACTCGTCGAAGGAGTCGCCGAAGATGGAGAAATCATCCATAAAAATCTCCAAGAACTTTTCAACCATGTCTGAAAAGATCCCCATCATACACCGCTGAAATGTAGCGGGCGCGTTGCATAACCCAAACGAAATGTGACGATAAGCAAAAGTGCCAAAGGGATAAGTGAATGTTGTCTTGTCTTGATCCTCTTTGGCGATGGGGACTTGATTGTAACCGGAATAGCCATCGAGAAAGCAATAGAACTCGTGCCTTGCCAATCGCTCGAGCATTTGGTCAATGAAAGGTAAAGGAAAGTGGTCTTTCCTTGTTGCGGCATTGAGTTTCCTATAGTCTATACAGACTCGCCACCCAGTTTGGGTGCGAGTGGGAATCAACTCATTTGCCTCATTGGTGATGACCGTAATGCCCGATTTCTTTGGCACAACGTGGATTGGGCTAACCCATTGGCTATCCGAGATAGGGTAAATGATACCGCTATCCAGACACTTGACAATTTCCTTCTTAACCGCCTCTCTCATGATGGGGTTGAGGCGCCTTTATGGATCTCGTGCTGGCTTGGCATCATCCATTAAGTGTATATGATGTACGACTATGAGGGAAATAATCCCCTTAATGTCCGCCATAGACCAGCCGAAAGCTTGCCGATTATTATGTAAGACCATCAAAAGAGCCTTCTCTTGCTCAAGAGCTAGAGAGGCTGATATAATGACAAGTAAGGTCTCATTATCACCTAGATAAGCATATTTTAGGTGTGTCGGCAAAAGCTTTAATTCGAGTTTAGGAGGTGAAACAATAGATGGTAACAATGGGGTAGTTGTTTCAAACTCGAATGATTCCATCAAAGGTTCGAACCGAGTGTACGCAACAGTGTCGGATGGTTCAACTAACTCATCCGAAAAAGCAAAAGACTTCAATTCAGGTGATGAGTCTTCAAAGTCGTCGACGAATGTAAAATACTCAAAATCATTATCCGTGGTGAAAGCTGTGTCGGATTCTAGGAGGAACGCACTAGTGGCGTTAACATTGCTGTGATCGAACAAAAAATTCTCGAATTCACAGTCCTCCTCCGCGATCTCATTGATCGAGAAAACATCAAGTACGCTAGCATTGGGCTCAGCAGGCTGACTTCCTAACTTGAAAATATTGAGCTCAATTGTCATATTGCCGAAAGATAGGTTCATTGAACCATTACGACAATTGATCACTGCATTGGAAGTAGCCAGAAATGGTCGACCAAGTATTACCGGAATTTGGTTCCGGGGGTTAGCAACAGGTTGTGTGTCCATCACAATAAAGTCAACGGGGAAAATGAATTCCCCTACTCTTATTAACACATCCTCCAGCTCTCCCCTAGGATGGGTTATTGACCGGTCAACCATTTGGAGAGTACAGTGAGTGGGCTTAAGCTCTCCAACGCCCAATTGCTCGTACACAGAATAGGGTAGCAAATTGACGCTCGCGCCAAGATCTAATAGTGCTCTATTGATGTTCTTGTCCCCAATTGTTATCGAAATGGTAGGACACCCGGGGTCCTTTTGTTTTGGGGGAAGGGAATTTACAAGAGCATCACTAATAGCACTAGCCACAAAAACTTTCTTTGGCACTTGCGACTTCCTCCTTTTAGTGCACAAGTCCTTTAAAATTTTGGCATATGAAGGAACTTGCTGAATTGCATCCAAAAGAGGGATATTTATGCTAACCTGTTTGAACAACTCGACAATCTTCTCCATTTGAGGAGTTGGTTTATTGGATCTCAATCGATTAGAAAAAGGAACATTTTGAAAGGTGGTTGAGTCCAATTTTTGCGGATCAGATTGTCGAGTTGGAACGGCACCCCGTGTAGATGTGTTCGTGTTGTGAGAAATGGGTCCGTTCGAGCTAGAAGGGGTAGAGCCATGTGAAGGGTGGAGAATAGGCTCTAAGGAAGAAGATGATGAAGGTGAAGAAGATGAAGAAGTCCCACCGGCAGGGGTGTCATTGTTAATGCCCACATTGTTTCGCAACACTTTCCCCGATCTCAACGTGGTCACGGCATTTACGTTATGATTTTGCTGTTGATATGCAGCATATGCGTGACCGGGGTTGGGCGGAGGTTGAGACGGGAGTTTTCCTTTTTCGCGCTCGCTCAAAGCTGCATTGAGTTGTGCAATTTGTGCCTCAATAGATTTGATGCTTTGATCGTGTGAGGCACTATTTTGCACTAAAGATTGAATAGAAGTCTCAAGTCTTGCTGTAGACTGTGTAGATTGCTTAAGGAACGCATCTAGACTTCTTTCGAGCGAGCTAACCTTATCATTATTAGGTTGAACATAATTGTTTGGCTGGTAAGCATTGTTCGGCACAAAATTGTTCACCTGATTAGGGTAAGGTTGTTGTTGAAATTGTTGCGGTTGATATTGAGTTTGCGAGGGTGCTTGTTGTTGTTGTTGTTGTGGAGGAGGAGGTCTTTGAAAATTATTATTATTTCCTTGGAATTGTTGATTTTGGTTCCAAGCGAAATTTGGGTGACTCCTCCATCCCGGATTATACGTCGAAGAGTACGGATCGTTTCTTTGTCGTTGCTGAAATGCAGCATTGACTTGATCCTGTCCTTGTGTAGATGCATTATAAGGACACTCTTCGGTCAGGTGCGATGGATCCGCACAACAAGCACAGACAGTTCGTGGAGGCATAGCAGGGGCAGGAGAAGACGATGAGATTTTGGTCTCGATCGCTTCTAGCTTTTTCGTAAGAGCGGCCATCTCGGCCTTCATGGCAATCGACATCTCTACTTGATGTATGCATGCCCTAGATTGACCACTAGAAGATGGTGTGGTCTTGGTACTCTCCCACTGTATTATCTGCTCACTAAGATCCTCGAGAAACTGCCACGCTTCATCACTAGACTTAGAGAGAAAATGACCTTGACAGATGGTTTCTAGCAACTGCTTCGTTGCCAAGTTCAATCCCTCATATAATGTTTGGCAAAGTTGCCAACTTTCTATCCCATGATGAGGGCATTGAACTAGTAGGTCCTTGAATCTCTCGAAGCACTTCCAAAATGGTTCGGACGGAAGTTGTGAGAATTGAATTATTTCATTGCGGATTCTGGCAGTTTTATGGTGAGGATAGAACTTTTTTAGAAAAGCTTTCACAAACTCATCCTAATTTCTAATAGAATGTGATGCGGTGCTATATAGCCACTTCTCGGCTAGGTCACATAAGGTGAAAGGAATGACCCTTAGCCTTATAGCGTCATCACTCAATTGGGTCGTTTTCATCATAGCGCACACATTTTGGAATTTATTAATAAAGATATATGCGTCTTCAGTTTCCAAACCATGAAATTTTGGCAGCATATTGATGAAATGTGGTTTTATCTCAAAATTGTCCCCATTTGCCGGTGGGGATGAAAGACAGGTGGGTAAAGAAGTGCGGATGGGGTAAAAGAGGTCCTGGAGCGCAACTCGTGCGGGCGCTTTAACAGGCGGCTGGTTCAGGTTATCCGCACCTAACGGAGGTGGAATCCTTCCCGTCGGTAAGGTATTGTTGGGGTCGAATCCCGATATACCTTCGGTGAAAGAAGTTGAAGGTGAGGGTAAGAAAGTGGACGGATTTTCGACTTCGGTGTCGAAAGGTTCGTTGGTCGGTACCAACGAAACGCGGACTAATCGGGCGTCTGTATCCCTAGTCCAAAGTGACATACACTAAAAGGGATAGTGCAGTCAGAAAAAAACAGAATGTGGGGGTAAGATAACGTCAGTGAGGGAAAGTGGTGTGGTGAATTTGCAGGTTTTCTTTTTGCGACAAGTTGCAAGTTTTGAAAAGTTTTATTTATTTTTTTTGTTTTATGTGGGAGTTTTGCAAAGAGGTTTTTGAAAAAGGACTCGTGACACAATTGTATCAACCACACATGCACAATCAGGCCTAGATCTAGGGTCGCCTAGGTCTACTAGACAGCTCCTAACTAGGGCTAGAAATAGGACCTCAAACCGCCTCTTCACGGACAAGTACGGCCAGGTAAGTGGGAAGGAACCACCACTACAGTGGGCCTAATTAATAACCACTAGCCTAGACACCGCAATGTCGATTAGGATAAACGGCCGATGTCTACCCTAGTCCTTTTCCTATTGAGCTCGCTGTCCTTAGGTCTGAATCTAGTCTCTTTTAATTAATTGTGGTCGATGCAAAATGCTTTAGGTGTTTTCTGGGGTCCTGGGAAGGGTGATGAAATCCCCACCCAATCTGAGTTTGGTCAATTAGCCCCTTAAGTCCAATTAAATTATGCAAAACAAAATTTCACTTGCAATCAATTTTAGCGCGGCGCAAAGAAACCTGCAGCAAATCTGTTATTTAGAAGGGGGAAGAAGATTTTTTTTTTAGCGTAAAGAAACCTGCAGAAAATTTTTACAGTGGAGATATAGAGGTTGTAGAGGGGAGAAAGAGGGATCTAACCATGCAAATTTTATGTGCTGACGTGGCTAGATGGCGGCAGAACCGCGGTCTGGGGCACTACTATGCGGCGGAAGTGCGGCACCTTGGTGGATTCAGCCTCTGAGAAATATTGTGCTGCTCTGTACTTGTGATTCCTCTCTGTTCTTATGTTCCCTTTTCTGTTTTGACCTTCTGTAAAACTCCAGATCCAAAAGTCTTTGCTGTTCCTGCAAGATTCCAACGAGAAACCCTTCAAACAGATAAAAATAATGAAAAGATAATTTTTGTATTTTGTATTTTCTGATTTTTATAATTTTTCAAGATTTATATCAACCCGAAATCATACAAAAAGAGAAAATTACGCCATCCCCGGCAACGGCGCCATTTGATTATTCCAAAAAATTGTAGTTTACCGTAATCAGAAACGGCGTCGCTTCGCAGCTAGCCGGTGAATACGGGTCGATCCGCAGGGATGTGTGAGTTTCTGTTTTTGTGTTATAACGAGTTGATTCAGATTGTTGTTTTTTTTTTTTTTTGTCGAGTGATCTAAAGAACTAATTTATGTGATATGAAAGAACTCGTTAGGGTTAGGTCGAAGGTAGGGGTGTTGAGATCAATGTTGTCACCTCTTTCAATGCCGTTGATTTAAGCTTTTTAGAAAAATCACAACAATTATTAGCAAAGGGAATTAGGATGATCGGGAAGAAACTTTTCTTCCTCTAGATCCTTGTCCGTCCTTTCCTATTAATTGCTGTGATCTTCATGGACGTCATATATGTCCGGCCTTTTATACTACGGTTCACCATTACCTTGTAGGTAGGGTGCTGTAGAGGGCGGATCATGTATGCGTGCATGAAGATTTCGTTTTTGTAAAAATATGTTGGCATTGAAGGAGGTGAGAGACATCCATCTCTCACTCCCTCTCTTGTTCCTAACCCTAACGAGCGAGGATTTTACTCACTCATTAGGGAATTATTTGAAAGTGACATTTTTTTGTTGTTTTATGTTTTTTAGTGTAATTACTTACTGCAGATTAAAAAGGATTACACTAGTTAACTAAAGCAAACAATTAGATAACTAGAGCAAGTAATAAAATTATACTAAGGCAGGAATTAAATGAATTAAAAAATTACAAGAAAAGATGATGCTCTTGATCTCTCAACAGGTCTGAACTTTTATTGATTGATAAGAAGCATAAAATTTTACAGATTTTGAGTACAATTTATAAGCAACCAGTGAAGCTAGGGTTACAGACTCTCGTATACATGAAATTACAGATTTTCCCCCTAAAAATCCCAACATATGCACCGACACACCGACACAGAGAATTTGCACCGACACGGGCCTAAGATGGCCGCGGAACCGCGGCAATGGAGCGCTTGGGCCGCGGTTCCGCAGCCCTTTGGTGGGCTTGGCTCACCAACTTCCTGGGCTTGGTTCCTCATATCTTGGGCCTCTCATTTATATACTTACTTTCTCTGTTGGCTTCTTAATCTTTTCCAGATCCTTAGTGAAAACTTGTAAGGATCTTTTGACCGTTTCACTTTGTTTTTCGTCTCGGCTTGAGTAAGGTCCGTGTGCTGGTTGGTCAAAAGTCCATTTCCTGTAGCATCTTTCGTCTTTTACACTGTATTTGTTCCAAGAGCCTGTATCCTGTATCATGCAACAAACGAGCGTCAAAAGTACCTGTTTACTTATAAAATGCATAAAAGTGGGGCGTATGGATTGCAATATTATGATGTGAACAGCCAACCGGCAACACTACCGTGCAGTCCGGTCTCTTCGTCTGATATGTCGCATATCAAGTCTAGGGGTGGTAAACGTCAGACCCCAATAACCGATAAGTCGTGCCGATGTGAGGCTCATAGCGGGTCGAGAAACTACTGGTAACACTTACCAGTAAATCTCTAATCAGCACTGGCCAGGGACTTCCCTGTTACGGCCAATCGAGTACAGTGCAACATCAACCCTCAATACCGGGAGAGACGAAACCCCTCCTATCGCTCATTGCCTCCATGTGACTCGGGACTGTACCCAAAAACCACCGTTTTGCATGCCCTCATGGACGTGGTAAGGTGGAAATCAAAGCACAGCGGGAATCACACAAGACTCTATGACGATCTCGGGTCTACAGACTAACCTGCACAAGTGTCACCTGAGAACTGCCATCTGACGTGAAGTATAATACCATCTGGGAGTTCTCGGCGAGTCCGTCCAGTGTACCCAGTCTCCACTGAGCACCCGTATACCATCTCTGATGTCAAACACTAATGGATATGGGATCATCCATCGCCCATCTCATGGGTCGAGAAGCGTATACGCTAGTCTACAGTGGTATATCGATGCCCCGTCTCGATACACCCACGACTAGGGATCTTGAAGGATGTACTTATGGACTACCATGTCCCCACTAGTATGATCCACATCATAGTCCAGGTAGTCAAGTACACATCCTAAGGGCTTTACCAACATGTAACCATAAGACGGTATAAAGAGACAAGTATACATGTTAAGATAAAGAGCAACCAGAGAGCATACTATCATATCGAGCAAGAAATTCATCTCTATATATGTCCAAGCATCCAATATAATATACATCATCTGTACAATACTGGCCTCTAGGGCATACATACAACTAACAGTTCATGCAAATCTCTTTTAGCGCTTTCACGTTGAGAAGGTTGATGGAGGATCCATTGTCGACAAGGTTTTCCTCAATTTTGATGTCGTAGCAGTACCCGGTGACGTATAACGGGCAGTTATACTCGCATGTACCGAGGAGGAGATCTTCATCGATAAATGTAATGTCAAATGTGTGGACCTCTGCCAGCTCATCTTTCATCTTCTCTTCTGCGAGGAAAGCTTGGAACTAATCAGGATCTTGTAATGCCTTGATCAGTGACTCTCGTACCTCTTTGGACAAGAGGAGAGCATCTAATATGCTCAACTATGAGGGTATTTTTCTCAGATGTCCTAGGACATTGTAATCCACCTTGTTTTTCCTAAGCGGGGCCCTGGCTGCGAGCTCTTTGACAACTCTATCATCAAGGGTAATTTCCTCAGGCATTTTTTCTTTCTCTTTGTCTCTTTTGTTAGAACCTTTGTTTGTAGGTCCGAGTTTCTTCCCAGGAAGCGTGCGGTTACACAGCTGAAAGTTCTCACAGTTCTTCTCTTCCTCTTCTTTTTCGGAGGTGGAGTCCTTGAAAAGAGGGCTAATGGTTATTTCATCCTCAGAACCTCTCCCGAAGGTAGGAAATTAAGGTTTTTCCTTTTCCAAACTGGTATGAACCATATGACAGTTGCCAGTCGTTTTCTCACGCGAACATGCCGCACTTTTTCGCTGTCGACGAGCTTCGCGCTTCATCCTCTTTAAATGTTTTTGATGGACAACATATCCTTGCCACCACTTCTTAAAGGCACTGCATTCCTAAGTGGGGTAGGTAACCCCCCAATGAAATAGGCAGTAGTTGTAAGTCGATGTCGCGCACCATGTGGGTTCGCGGGAAAGCGGAGATTGCAAAATACGATTTTCATATGCTTCGCAACACCGAATAAACTCCAGGATCGATACTAAACCCTAACTAACATAACAACTAAGAGGTTTAACTACTATGTAAGAAAGTTATACCTCAAGTCTCAAGTCGTTCCTCTTCTTGTATTCCTCCTACTCTTCTTGTGCTCCTTGAAGAGTGTACGGATCGTGCCTTCTGGTCGGCCTCCTCGAGTCAAAGAAGATTCATCCGAGAGTGTCTACTAAGAGATCCTACCTCTAATATGAGATAACTAGGGTACCTAATATGCTAATCTAAGTAGCTTAGAGGATGTAAAGAGTGATTATGGATAGATTAGTCTCAATAACCCAAGATTTCTCAACACATGAGACAATTAGGGTTTGAGGAAGAAGAAGAGAGAGCTTGAGGAGAGAGAGTGTTTAAGATAATAATGAAATGAATATGGCTACTTATGATGACTATGAAGCATGCCAAAATATCTCACAAAATATCTAAATCCACTCTTGCCTCAATAGTCATCCATGAGTCACCAGGTAGCTATGCTTCATTTATCACAAAAATAACACGTCATACCTCCACTTCATTAACCATTTAACCTAAATGGTAATACAAGTAATGAGGTGTCTTCTTCTAGAAGAATTCTTGAATAAATTACAAGAATACCCCTTACCGTATATATATACCTATATCCGTATTCCGAAAAACATGAATATAATGAAACGAAACTAATCCAATAATATAATACTAGGATCCAGCATAAACCAAAGCCCACTAGTATTATCTGCCCGAACATCATACGTGCACAAGTACACGTATATGTTCGAACCCTAACGTAAAACCATACGACCTATACATCGTTTCGCCCGAAGCAAAGAAACCCTCTGTGTGGGACTCAAAAGATTCGACAGTACGCTGGAAGTGAGTTTAACCAGAAGCACGTCAGCGGTACTAGCTGCACGTAATGGCTACCCAGGTATCTGTCGATAAGAAGGCCGATGAGCAAACTCATCTGAACTCCTACTGAGCCTATCTGTGACAATCTCCGTACAGTCCGATCTGTTTATCTAAGAGTATCACATATCGGGCCTAGGGGGCGGTAGCCGTCAGACCCCTAATAGTGCAATAAGTCGTGCCGGAGTAAAGCCCAAAAACACCCTAAGAAACTACTGGAGTACATACCAGTAAATATCGCTTGCCCTGACCAGGGACTTTGTGTAATATCTTTCCGAACATAGCGCGACATCAACCCCCCATACCGGGAGAGACGAATCCTATCTAACCACCACTGCCTCCAAGTGCTTCGGGACTGCACCCAACTACTACCTGTTTGCACGACTCATCAGAGCCGTGGTAGAGTAGTAATCTAAGAACAGTGGGAACACACTCGAGGCGAAGTATCAGTGTCAAGTCAACGGACTACGCTATACTCATGTCACCTAGGAACTGCTACCTGACGATAGGTATGGTACCAACCAACAGTTCCCCATGAGTCCATCCAATGTAACTCATAACCCAATGAGAGCCTGCATACTATCTCCAGTACGACGTACTAATGGCTATGGGATAGACCATCTCCCCTGCTGGGATGAGAAGTGTATACAATAGTCTACTCTGGAGTATCGATGCCCTGTCTCGATAATCCTACAACTAGGGACATGTATACGGATGTGCTTATAGACTACCCAGCCCCCACTAGTGTGACTGCTATCACAACGCCGGTAGTCAAGCAAAGATCCTAAGTGCTCTACCAATATATATTCGCGATACACTAAAAGAAACATATACACATATTAAGATAGAAACAAACCAAGTAGCATACTACCATATTAAGCAAGACTGTCATAAAATCCGTGTATATCCCAAACTTCCAAAATATAATATACAAACTAGTACTATACAATAATGGCCTCTAGGGCATATATCACTAACAATCCCCCAGTTGCACTAAGGCCATGTGTTGGTATATCACAGACCTATCATCTCGAACAGCCTCTCGAACTGCGTCTGAGGGATGGCCTTTGTGAGTGGATTTGCAATGTTGTTCTCCATATCAACTGTCCGTACCTCAATCTCCCAGCGATCCACGATCTCCCTGATCAGGTGATACCGCCTCAAGATATGTCTAGACTTCTGATGGGACCTGGGTTCCTTCGCTAAAGCTCCAGCCCCATTGTTGTCACAATACAGAGGTATTGGATCAACAATGGACGGAACCACCTGAAGTTCTGTTAATAACTTCCTCATTTAGATTGCTTCTTTTCCAGCGTCACATACGGCGATATACTCCGCTTCCATCATCGAGTCAGCAATGGTGTCCTTCTTGGAGCTCTTCTAATAGACCGCCCTTCCATTGAGGGGAAAGACATAACCTGACATGGACTTGGAGTCATCGTTGTCACTCTGGAAGCTGGAATCAGCAAAGGCCTCAATCTGGAGGTCTTTTCCGCCGTACACCAAGAACATCTCCTTAGTCCTTCTCAGGTACTTGAGAATGTTCTTTACTGCTATCCAGTGCTTCTCCCCAGGGTTTGACTGATACCGGGTTACCACACTTAGTGCATAAGCAACATCTGGTCTGGTACACAATATCGCATATATTATAGAGCCTACCGCAGAAGCGTAGGGTATATTTGACATGTGATCCCTTTCCAAATCTGTCTTGGGAGACATCTCTTTAGAGAGGGTGATTCCGTGACAAGCTAGTAGATTACCGCGCTTTGAATCTTCCATACTAAATCTTTTCAGTATGGTGTTGATGTACCTAGACTGTGAATATCCCAACATTCTCTTAGATCTATCACGATAGATCTGGATCCCCAGAATGTAGGAGGCATCACCCAGGTCTTTGATGGAGAACCTTTGTGATAAGAATCCTTTGACTGATTGTAGCATAAAAATGTCATTTCCTATCAAGAGAATTTCATCCATGTACAAGACGAGAAATACAACAGTTCTTGATACAATCTTACTATAGATGCATGGTTCATCTGGATTTTTGATAAAGTCAAATTCTTTAACCGTCTCATCAAAACAGATGTTCCAACTCCGCGATGCTTGCTTTAATCCATAAATGGATTTAAGCAACTTGCACACTTTCTCGCTGATCCCACTCTGAATGAAACCTTCTGGCTGATCCATATAGACACACTCTTCCAAATTTCCATTTAGAAAAGCGGTCTTTACGTCCATTTGCCAAATCTCATAATCGTAGAAGGCAGCAATGGCAAGAAGGGTCCGAATGGATTTGAGCATTGCCACTGGAGAAAAGGTTTCATCATAGTCCAAACCAGGTCTTTGACGAAATCCTTTTGCAACAAGTCTTGCCTTATAGGTTTCAACCTGTCCATCTACACCAATCTTCTTTCTGAAGATCCATTTGCAGCCTACTGATTTTACCCCTTCTGGAGCAATGTCCAAAGTCCATACTTTGTTGGTGTACATGGACTCCATCTCGGTCCGCATTGCATCCAGCCATTTTACCGAGTCTCCGCTCTGAATGGCTTGCTGGAAGCTAGTTGGCTCATCATTGTTAATGTTGCAATCCTCTCTATCCCCAGCTTCGAGAAAACCGTAGTATCTCTCGGGCAGATGAGACAACCTACTACTCCTGCAGAGTGGTGTGGGGATGTCCTGTTCTTTTGAAACTTCTGGTTCCACCATGCTTTCAGTAATAGCTTGTGGTTCTGGAATTTCATCCAGTTCTATTGTGCTCCTATTTATCTCTTTTTCTAAAGGTTGAGTTTCCAAGAAGTGGGCATGATGATAAACAAAAACATTTTGTTCCTTTGCGTAATAGAAAAGATACCCCCTAGAGTTCTTTGGGTATGCCACAAACTTATACAGTACTGAGCGTGCCTCGAGCTTATCCGCATGCCACTTTTTAACAAAAGTTGGACATCCCCATATCTTCAGATACTGAAGATAGGATTTCTTCCCACTCCACATCAAATATGGTGTGGTAGCCACAGTCATGGTAGAAACCTTGTTCAAAAGATATGCAGCTGATTCTAGTGCATAGCCCCAGAAGGATCGCAGTAACTCAGCGTTACTCATCATGGAACGTACCATATCCAATAAGGTTCTGTTCTGCCTTTCCGATACACTGTTGTGTTGTGGTGTGTATGGAGAAGTAAGCTGAGAGAGAATTCCATTCTCTTTTAAGTAATCCAGGAACTCGGCACTTAAGTATTGACCACCTCAATCAGATCTCAGTGTCATGATACTTTTACCGGTTTGTTTTTCCACTTCATTTTTATATTCTCGGAATTTCTCAAAGGCCTCGGATTTATGTTTCATCAAGAAGACATGTCCATACCTAGAGAAATCATCTATAAAATTAATGAAATAGGAATAACCACTTCTTGCATATGTAGACATTGGACCACACGCGTCGCTGTGTATGAGTCTTAAGAGCTCGCTCGCACTTACTCCGTGTCCAGTAAACAGGGTCTTTATCATTTTTCCTTCGAGACATGATTGACAAGTTGCATAAGTCTGATATTCGAACGGATCCAAATATCCCTCTTTATGTAACTTGGTTAACCGTGATTCACTGATGTGACCCAGTCTACAATACTATATAAAAGCTTGATTTAATTATGGAGACTTTCTTTTATGTGTGTTCTGGATGTTGAAAACTTGTGGTTGGTTTAATACATATATACTGTTATTTAGTGTACACGACCCAATCAAACCATGATTAAGGTTAATGTTTACGACATCGCTTACAAATGTAAAATCATACTTCTTTAGATAACAATGATAATACAAGTCAAACTAGATACACAAAAACAGTTGCGCAAAACCAAAATATGTCCACTTGTCAATCCTAAGTGATATTCCACTACGAACACAGTATCCACGCTCGCTCTGTTAGCAACCTTGAGGTTCATATCACCTGCCTTCAAAACTCTACGGCTTCTCAGTGCCTGCAAAGAATTACAGATATGAGATCCTGATCAGGTATCCAATACCCAGGAAGTAGAGTTGATTGACAGACAGTTTTCAATCACAAACACACCTGAAACCGAAGCCATAACCTGCTTCGTACCCTGGTTCTGGGCTTTCCTGGCCCTGCAATCCTTCTTCCAATGGCCCTTCTTGTGACAGTAAAAGCATTCTTCCTTCCTTACCGTCGGCACCCCAACTTGTACCTTGCCCTTTCCCTCTGCTTTACTAACAGCGCTTTTCGGCTTGGTGGGGGCCATCTTCTTCTTCCCCTTGGCTTTCGCCTTGGATCTAGAAGAGGAGGATCCTCTAACGAGCAGAACGGGTGTCTCGCTGGACTTCTGCAGGGTGCCCTCAGCGCTCCTCAACATGTTGAGGAGTTCTGGAAGTGTAAATTCCTTCCCTTGAATGTTAAAATTCAAAATAAACTAGGCATAGGTAGAGAGGAGAGACTGTAGAATCAAGTCTGTATACAGCGAGTTCTCCAACATTGTCCCCAAGTCCGCGAGCTCTTCAATCAAGCTGATCATCTTAAGGACATGGTTCCCTACAGATGACTCGATAGCCAACCTCGCTTGAAATAGTTTCTTCGAGGTCTCGTATCTTTCGATACGAGATTTCTCTCCATATAAATCTTTGGTATAGAGGAAGATGGATTCAAGATCTATCTTCTCATGCCGTCTCTGGTGTTCATTATCCATAGAGACAGCACAAGGCACTTGGCTTTTGCACTGTCAATTTCCCATATTTTACGGATCTCTTTATCCGCGACGCTGGAATCTGGACCTGGGACGGCAGGGGATTTAGTAGTAAGAAGATAGCCCAGTTTGTTATATGTGATGGCCATCTGGACATTCCTGAGCCAATCTTTATAGTTTGGCCTCGTCAATATGTTTTTATCTAAAAGTAACTTAAGCCCGGTCATCTTGGTCGCTGCAATTAGGAGAGAGAGAAGAAACACTTTAGCATGATGCTCTTGCAAGTTTAGATTGGTTTTTAGTTTATCTAAACAGGATGGCTCCCACTGTTTCTCGAATCCTTCCTCAAACCATAAAAGAAGAATTAATCAGGATTAATCTCATCCTACAATACATGCTTAACCTTTCAGCCAAGCTGGTGTTAGTACTTTGAGGGAGGTTTTCCCATGCTTTCACGAAGTTCCTTAATTACATAACCTCTTTTCCCTGGAAGCGTAACCCCGCTAAGACCGTTCTAGACACCTATTTGGTTTATAGCATTGATCGTTTAGTGAAAAAATCTTTCGAGGAGTAGCGGATACTCACAGTAGGATCGGGATCCAAATATCATTGTGTGATAACCTTGAAGGAATAATACCAAAATTATCATACTCCAAATGGTATGCAACACTAGCAAGTTTTAGTTTCATAGAAACTCCCGATGTGGATTTTTTCCACAAGCTCTGATGGCCTTGACGAAGGCCAACATATCATAAGTCGTAAGTCAAGTTCTACCTGTCATTATCCAGGTTAATTTGAACCCACTCGTACATACCCTTGACGAAGGCCAAAATAGTAGTACGACTGTCCCAAAACAACGCATCTATCTATGCAACAGATGAATATTCAGCAGCTACCAATCACTATACCTTGGCGAAGGTCAAAATACATAGCTTAAATACTACTGAATATCCATCTGAAATTACGGAGGGCTACGAATGGTTTTGGCGAAACCGTGAATGTAATGAACTTGATATAATCGAAGGAACCATGATAGATTTTTAAAGGAGTGGTTTAAGCTCCGCATTTAAAAGTTTGCTTTTTGGAAAAAACCGAGTGGTTTTTGAAATTGTTCCAACGATTCAGCTTTGGTTTGTTTTCTTTGCATTAATCAATGCAGTCCCATCATTTAACCTACCATTGCAGAAAGAAACGAAAATACAACGAACTCTTATGCCATCCGCATTAGCCACTGGGCCCCGTCTAACACCGTTAGGTTACTTAACTAACACCTGAGCGGGGGATGGACTACCGCGGGTGCAAAATATAAGCAACGTCTATTATATAATATATCCATTCGTCTCACGCAATAATAGGCATTCTAGATCACAGATGAATATATTGGATATACTAGGAATTCCGCGTTTCGTTTAAGCCTGTAAGAAAGATGGATTCCACGGTCGTAATGAATAGTCAAACCCCACCCTAGACCCCTACGGGTATGGCAAACTACCCACCAAATTCCAGAAGTGAAGCAACCTCCCTCAATAAAATGAGCAGGCCACTCAGCACTTCAAAGAACCCGGTAGTTTGTACACCCCACCTTCGGTCTATCCTAGGAGCAAAAACATTAAATGAAATAATACAACGGTGGCTACAACCTCAACCCGGATGTGCCCCGCAAAATAATACTACATCAATATTACAATTTACATCGAATGAAAGAAAAAAAACTCTCTTCTCATATCCTCCGGCTATTCATCATCGACGATTCAATATTCCATATCCACAAACCAACAGCAGCAGCAGCACAGATATGTGCAACCCCCAACCAACCGACATATAGCAATTAGCAGAAGTTTACGAACACATATAACAACCTGAAACTTTAAACGACGTTAAAACTGCGATTTTGAAATACTCCGCATTACCATAACAGAAAGATAACAATATATGCATGTAGGGTTAGCTTAGCACCTTAGCAAGGTTTTGGCAAGCATCAAAATGCTATATTAAAATTTTGGGGTGCTAAACAAACCAATCAAGTAATCGAACTAGAGAATTAGAGTTAACATGTACGTAAACAACCTTACAAATAAGAAATTAGGGATTACAACCTTTGTAGTTCGCTCCTTCACTTTACAAGCTCCAAGTAGTGGTCCCTTCGCTGCGATCAACAAGCTCCCGAACTCTTGAGAGGATGCACAAGATGTACGATGCATCCTTGCTTGAAGTCTTCAAAGTCTGTGATGATCTACTTCGAGGAAACACGGAATCAAGCTATCTCTTCACTAAGTAGGAACTAGTAAAGCTAACACACTAATCTATATAGCTAGTATAGAAGAGGATGATGAAGTACGAATTTAGCTCACTTTAGTATTTAATTTCTCACTATTTTTCTTCTTGATCTCAAAATCTAGAGAGCAAAAAATGAGATGAGGGAGAAGAAGATGAATGAATGAGATTAGGTTAGAAATGCAACCATGGGTTAGTATATGTCAAATCCTAACCCATGTAGAGAGTTAACCATGGCTATGTGTCATGGTTGGGTTAAAAAATATCTTAAGCAAAACAAAAAGGGTGGACTTTGTCAATGGTTATCAACAAGCTTCATGAAGCTTCAACCATGACTCATTTCCATAATTTTGAATTACTTAAGAATTTAAACCCAAACATTATATATAGAATGGTATAATTCTTATACATCCTTGTTGCATGTATAACCTAGCATGTCACAATATTATATATTACATATATAATATTTATGTAACAATAGAAAACAATACAATAAACATATATCACATATATGTTAAATGCATCATAAGTGAGAATAATAAATATTTAAGTAAGCATAATATATTTATATATATATATATATATATATATTATTTCATCAAATCAATACTTGACCCGATAACCCGGCTATATCACATATAACCGGCCGATATCACATATCGCGAGAATAGAATACGGCATCACATACCCGTATCAATCCCGTTCCCGCACATATCGCATATGTGCTCCTACTCCTTTTTGCCTGAGCCAGGAAACCACTATGTAGGACTCTAAAGACTCGTCAATACGCCGACAGTAGGTGATGATCACATAAAACACCAACAAGCCGCAAGCGGTCAGCTAAAAGTAACGGTCACCCGGGTATTGAGTGATCAGAAGATCAACAAGCAAGTCTGCTCTAACACCTGTAAATCCAATCAGTAACACTACCGTACAGTCCGGTCTCTTCGTCTGATATATCGCATATCCAGTCTAGGGGTGGTAAACGTCAGACCCCAGTAACCGATAAGTCGTGTCGATGTAAGACTTCTGACAGGTCGAGAAGCTACTGATAACACTTACTAGTAGATCTCCATATCAGCCCTGGCCAGGGACTTCCAGTTATAGCCAATCGAACACAGCGCAACATCAACCCCCAATACCGGGAGAGACAAAACCCCTCCTATCGCTTATTGCCTCCATGTGTTTCGGGGCTGTACCCAAAAGCCACCATTTTGCACGTTCTCTTGAACGTAGTAAGGTGGAAATCAAAGCACGGTGGAAATCACACAAGACTCTATGACGATCTCGGGTCTACAGACTAACATGTACCAGTGTCACAATAGAACTGCTATCTGACGATAGGTATAATACCAACAAGGAGTTCTCGGCGAGTCCGTTCAGTGTACCCAGTCTCCACTGAGCACCCGTATAGCATCTTCGATGTCAAACACCAATTGATGTGGGATCATCCATCGCCCATCATATGGGTCATGATAGTCTACTCTGGAGTATCGATGCCATATCTTGATACACCATCGACTAGGAACAGTTATAGGATGTACTTGTGGACTACCCTGGCCCTACTAGTATAATCTGCATCATAGTCCTAGTAGTCAAGTACATATCCTAAGGGCTTTATCAACATGTGAGAGTAAGACAGTACCCAATACAAGTCAACATGTTAAGACAAAGAGCAACCAGATAGCATACTATCATATCGAGTAAGAAAGTCATCTCTATATATATCCAAGCATCCACTATAATATACATCTTATGTCCAACAATGGCCTCTAAGGCATATACATAACTAACAATCTCCCACTTGCACTAAGGCCGGCTGTTGTAGTATCTCATACCCAACATCCCGAAGAGTCTCTTAAATTGTATCTGGGGAATGGCCTTCGTGAATGGATCCGCCGTGTTATCCTTCGTATCAACTCTCCTGACCTCGATCTCCCGGCGATCAACTATCTCCCGGATCAGGTGATACCGCCTCAGAATATGCCTGGATCTCTGATGGGACCTGTGTTCCTTGGCCAAAGCCACAGCTCCATTGTTATCACAATACAAAGGTATTGGATGCTCAATGGACGGAACCACTCCAAGTTCAGTTATGAACTTCTTCATCCAAATAGCCTCTTTGGCAGCATCGTTGGTAGCGACATATTCAGCCTCCATCATCGAGTCTGCCACGGTTTTCTGTTTGGAACTCTTCCAACACACCGCCCCTCCATTGAGGGTAAAGACAAATCCCGAGTGCGACTTAGAGTCGTCCTTATTACTTTGGATGCTTGAATCGGTTAAGGACTCCACCTAGAGTTCTCCATTACCATACACCAAGAACATCTCTTTAATCCTTCTCAAGTACTTGAGAATGTTCTTCACAGCTATCCAGTGACTCTCTCGTGGATCTGCTTAATACTTGCTCACTACACTTAGTGAGTATGCTACATCGGGTCTGGTACATAGCATCGCGTACATGATAGAGCCTACTGCTGAAGCATAGGGTATCCCTTGCATGCGAGCTCTCTCTAAATCAGTTTAGGAGACATCTCTTTGGATAGAGTGAGTCCAGAGATCGTGGGTAAATTCCCACGCTTGGATTCTTTCATAGTAAACCTCTTTAGTATGGTGTCAATGTAGCTGGATTGGGACAATCCCAGTATCCGTTTAGATCTATCTCTATAGATCTTAATTCCCAAGATGCAAGAGGCATCACCTAGATCTTTCATTGAAAATCTTTGTGATAAGAAGAGCTTGACCGAGTGCAGCTTAGGAACATCATTTCCTATCAAGAGTATGTCATCCACGTACAATACGAGGAAGACAACATTACTCTCTGTCACCTTCTTGTATATACAAGGTTCATCTACGTTTTTGTTGAAATCAAACTCTTTGACTACTACATCAAAACAGATATTCCAACTCCGTGATACCTGCTTTAACCCATAGATGGATTTAAGCATCTTGCACACCTTTCCGCTGCTCCCACTGTCTGCGAAGCCCTCTGGCTGAGTCATGTACACGCACTCCTCTAAATCACCATTTAGAAAGGCAGTCTTAACATCCATTTACCAGATTTCATAGTCATGGTATGCAGCAATGGCAAGTAAGATCTGGATGGACTTAAGCATAGCCACTGGAGAAAAGGTTTCGTCATAATCCACACATGATCGTCGACGAAAACCCTTTGCAACAAGTCTAGCTTTGAAAGTCTCAACTTTTTCATCTACACCAAGTTTCTTCTTAAAGATCCATTTGCTCCCAAAGGGTTTTACCCCTTTAGGAGCAACTTCCAAAGTCCATACTTTGTTGGTGTACATGGATTCCATCTCAGACCGCATTGCATCCAGCCATTTCACAGAGTCGCCACTTGTGATGGCCTGCTCGAAGCTAGTCGGGTCATTATCTTCCATGATGCAATCCTCTCTCCCACCATCGATGAGAAAACCGTAGTATCTTTCAGGTGGATGAGGAACCCTACTAGATCGGTGGAGAGGCCGAGGTTCGTTGGTAACTATCGAATCCTCTGGTTCTACCAAATCTTCTGTCGTGGTTTGTATTACTGGAACTTCTTCCAGTTCTACCTCATCGCCACTAATTTCTTTCATAAGAAAACCATTTTCTAAAAAGGTGGCATGTCGAGAAACAAACACCTTTTGTTCCTCGGAGTGGTAGAAGATATACCCTCGCGAATGTTTGGGATATCCTATAAAGTTGCACAGAACAGACCTTGCCTCGAGTTTGTCCGGATTTTATGTTTTCACATATGCCGGACAACCCCATATCTGAATAAAATTAAGACATGGTCTCTTCTCATTCCATATCTCATATAGAGTGGTAGGCACTGATTTGGATGGAACTCTATTCAATAGGTATGCGGCTGTCTCAAGCGCATAACACAAAAGGAAATAGGCAACTCAGCAGTGCTCACCATAGAGCGCACCATATCTAATACGGTGTGGTTCCTCCGCTCCGATACACCATTGTGTTGTGGTGTATATGGAGGAGTAAGATGAGAGAGAATCCCATTCTCTTTTAGAAAGTCCCGGAACTCATTGCTCAAGTATTCTCTTCCTCGATCAGATCGAAGGATCTTAATACTTTTACCCGATTGGTTCTTTACTTCGTGCTTATATTCTTTGAATTTCTCAAAAGCTTCAGACTTGTGTTTTAACAGGAACATATGTCCGTATCTTGAGAGATCGTCAGTGAATGTAATGAAGTACGAGAAACCATTCTTGGCATGTGTAGACATGAAACCGCATACATCACTATGTATCAGTCCCAAGAGTTCCGTAACTCTTTCTCTGTGTCCACTAAACGGAGTTTTGGTCATCTTGCCTTTGTGACATGAATGGAAAGTTTCATAAGATGATAATTCGAACGTATTCAAATATCCATCTTTATGTAACTTAGCTAGTCGTGTCGCATTGATAAGACCTAGTCTACAATACCACAAGAAGGATTCGTTCATTTCTGAACTCTTCCTCTTATGTGTGTTTTGTATATTAAGAACTATGGTTTGATTTAGAATGTATATGCCATTATGTAACGAGCCTGATCCAATCAACTTTTGATTCAGGAAGATGTTCATAACATCATCTTGTACTACAAAACTATATCCTTCTTTACTCAATAAAGAAACTGATATAAGATTGCATATCGGGGTCAGAATGTAATAGCATTCGTTCATAATCAATATATTACCATTTGGTAATACAAGGTGATATTCGCCAACTGCTTTGGCTGCAACATTTGCACCATTCCCTACTTTTACGGAATGATCACCTATTCCCAGTTCTCTACCTTTTCTTAGCCCATGCAACATATTGCATATGTGGGATCCTGATCCGGTATCTAATGCCCAGGACGTAGAGTGAACTGAGAAACAGTTCTCAATAACTAACACACCTGAAGAAGATGCATCAACATGCTTTTCCTTCATTTGGGCAGCGTGTGAATCCGGATATTCCCCTATCTCCTGTTCAGTCTTATAACAATTATAAGAAAAAACGGAACCAACGTTCCCCTGCTCAGAATAACAAGCGGGTTCGGTCAATACATCAATGTTATTATCTTGATTAAGGCGTGACATGGTCGCTACCTCGAGAGAGAGAAAGAGAGAAGAAAATGTTAGTTATATGTATGCCATAGAGGCCATTACTGTACATACGACGTATATTGTAGTGGATGCTTGGACATATATAGGTAGGACTTTCTTGCTCGACATGATAGTATGCTATCTGGTTACACTTTATCTTAACATGTACTCTGATTGTCTCTATGTTACATGTTAATAAAGCCCTTAGGATGAGTACTTGACTACCAGGACTATGATGCGGATCATACTAGTGGGGACAGTGTAGTCGCCAAGTACATCCTTCAAATGTTCCTAGTCGTGGGTGTAACGAGACAGGGCATCGATATACCAGAGTAGACTAGCATATGTGCTTCTTGACCCATATGATGGGCGATGGATGATCCCATATCATTGGTGTTTTGACATCAGAGAAGGTATACGGGTGCTCGGTGAAGACTGGGTACACTGGACGGACTCGCCGAGAACTCCCAGATGGTATTATACCTCACGTCAGATGGCAAATCTCTGGTGACACTGGTACAGATTAGTCTGTAAACCCGAGATCGTCATAGAGTCTTGTGTGATTCCCACTGTGCTTTGATTTCCATCATACCACGTCCAAGAGGGCATGCAAAACGGTGTCTTTAGGGTACAGTCCCGAATCATATGGAGGCAATAAGCGATAGGAGGGGTTTCGTCTCTCCCGGTATAGGGAGTTGATGTTGCACAGTGTTCGATTGGCTATAACTGGAAATCCCTGGCCAGGGTTGCTGAGATTTACTGGTAAGTATTATCAGTAGTTTCTCAAACTGTTATGGACCTCATACAGACATGACTTATCAAGCTACTGGGGTCTGACGTTTACCACCCTTAGGCGAGATATGTGATATATCAGACGAAGAGACCGGACTGTACGGGAGTGTTACAGATTGGATTCGCAGGAGAATGCACAGGCTTACTTGTTGATCTTCTGATCGCTCAATACCTAGGTGGCTGTTACGTTTAGCTGACCGCTTGCAGCTTATGCGTGTTTGATATGATCATCACCTACTGCCGGCGTATTGACGATTCTTTAGAGTCATACACAGAGGTTTCCTGGCTCGGGCAAAATGGAGTAGGAGCACATATGTGATATGTGCGGGACCGAGAACAATACGTTTATGTAATACCGTACTAGATTCTCGCGATATGTGATATCGGCCGGGTATATGTAATATAGCTGAGTCATCGGATCAAGTGTTGATTCGATGAACTGATACAGATTATATTAGTCGGTTATTTGTGAAATAGCCGGACTATCGGATCAAGTATTGATTCGATAATTTAATGTATAATTATATATTTGATATATTATATTACATTAACTAATATTAGCTCACTTAAAGATTCTTTTTCTCACTCGGGTAATACATTGATATATATGTGATATATGTTAATTGTATTATTTTATTTTGTTTCAATAAATATTGTATATGTGATATATAATATTGTAACATGTTATGGTTATAAATGCAACATGATTTGTGGAGTTTAAATATGGTTAGGGTTTGGATTAGGGTTAAGCTTTCATAAAGCTTTCAAGAAGCTTCTTGAAGCTTTCACTTTGACCTTGATATTTTGTGATATTTTGCATAGATATTTCCTTAACCCAACCCAACCCTTTAACCTAGTTAAATCTCTACAAGGGTTAAGTTTTCTTTTTTAACCCAAGGTTGCATTTCTAACCTCACACAAGTTTCATTATTCATCACAAATTGATTTGCTTCTTCTTCTTCCTTTTTTTAGATGAAAAGCTTACTAGGTTTTTCTTTTGTGATGATAATGAGTGAGAAATCGAAAACAAATGAGAGCTAAATTCCTATTTCATCATCCTCATCTATTCTAGCCGCTTAGATTAGGGTGTTTGCTTTGCTAATACTTGATTAGCAAAGCAAGAGCTTGGGTTTGAGTTTCTTCAAGGTAGATTATCTTAGTTATCGAAGATCGGAAGCAAGCTTGCATCTTTCTCTTCATGGAGCCTTTCTAGAGTCCGGGTATATGATGATCGCGGTGAAGGGACCTCAACATGGAGCTTATGAAGTGAAGGAACAGACTACAAAGGTTGTAATCCCAAACTCTTAGAAGTAAAGTTGTTTACTTGCTATTGTTTCGCCCAATCTCTAGTATAAGATCTTGGTTAGGATTGTTCGGCACTTGAAAATTTTGATTTTGGCATGGTTGATGCCTTGTAAAACCTTGTGACAGTGTCTAGTAACCCTACAGTGGTATCAGAGCCAAGCTAGAGCTTTAGGCAAAGTCTAGACGAAGCTTTAAGTCCGATCGAACCCCGAAACGTCGATATACACCCCCACTCTGGAAATTTTTTAAAATGTTGATTTTTCTGTATTAAAAATACTCAAAAAATTGAGCAAGGAATTCTAAGGATTACCGTGAAAAACGACATCCTAATTCCCTTAAAGCGCCGTGGAACCGCGGAAATACCATGCCTTGTGCGGCGGTTCCGCGGCTGTACAGGGGTATTAGGGTTAGCTTTTTTTTCACAGTAACATCCGTAGGTACTTTTGCATGCTTCTGGGAATTTTTAATTCTACTCAAGTATTGAGTTTTCTTGAGATCTTTTGTATTCGTTGATTCGATCAGAAAGTTTAACTTAGTTTAAGTTTTTTCCGGGTAATTTTAGAACGTGTTAAAAAGTTCGAACGGATATCAATAACTCACTTTTTCCCGACACGGAAAATTTTCAAGTGTTGGAGTTTTCCACGAGTTTGAAACTTCCGGAAAATCATGCAAGCGTATCTGTGGACCCTCTAGAAGAACGTAACCTTAACTCAATTATGTGACCGTCAAAACTGCCACTTGAACCCTAGGGTTTGTGGTAGTATAGCGTTGCCACATGTGAGGCATTGGTTTGACCCTTCTACGGCTGGTTCATTGGGGCTGTGACATGTTCTGGAATTTTTGAATTCCGCTCAAGTGTTGAGCTATTTGGGAAATCTTGGGTGTTTGTTTATTCGATCGGAAAGTTTAACATTGTCTATTTATCTGGAATGTGTTTTACAATATTTGGAATCCACATGTAGTTATGAGATAACTAATTTGAATGATATAAATCTAGCAGTTTGGTCTCAGATAATCGGTTGCTACGGGATTTTGATGCGATCAAAAGTCCGTCACAATCACGTAGCGTGCGCGGATACTCGCTGGGAAAACTTAATAGACATCCACGCTCCATAGCCCTGACCAAGTGACTGTAGGAGAACCCCGTCGCCAAAAGCATCCGTTCGGGTGCTCGCGGCAGCGGTGTTCCGCCTTAGTGCACTTCGTCGATGGCATCGGGGGTGCGGACGTCTACTAAAGTTTTCGACGAGCATTCGATCAGGATGACGGGAATCTTGTTGAATTGCCCGACTAGATATTGAAAAGTGTTTTCGATATTGAGACTAAAATGCGGGGTTTATAATTGTTAGGCATGCGATATGTAAGGAATTCATTTGGTTAGGCATGCGATGTCTAAGGAGGTTGCGGATTCCAACTATTGTAGTTTTACACTTTCTTTTATGCGACCGTAAGTGTAATATGTGGTGTATCGCCGGTTTCGTTGCTATACATCAACGAAAATTGGGATACGCATATTTACTTAAGTTGATGACATATGATGTTATGTGTTGCTGTAATATGTTATATTGGATCGTCGTGTTCTGAATAGCCGGGGGTTTTATGTGAGATGAGAGTTTTTATTTTTCATTCATGTAAAATTCATTTGTATGTAATATTCTTTTATTGGGGCACTTCCGGGCTGAGGATGATGTCACCATTGTATATTATTTACTTTTCCGCATTAGGATAGACCCAAGGCGGGGAGCACAAGTAACCAGGTTCTAGGGTACAGTGGGAGACCATCTCAAGGAGTCGAGACCGGGTCTCCTAACTCTAGAACTGGCAGGGTTACTTGATGCTCTCGTAGAGGTCTAGGGATGTGGGTTTGGCTATTCATCGCAACCGTGGAATCCGTGTTTTATACAGGCTCGTATTAAAATACGGACCTCCTAGTATATCCAATATTTCATATATGTTCTTCTGCTGTAATGTTCTGTGATGAGATCATATTACTGCCTGAGACGAATGTTTATATTATATACATGAGATATATATTGTATATTGTTGATTTCGTTTCATATCTGATGCTTGTGAAGCATAATTAAAATGGGACTTCATTAATGAGATTAATGAAATAAAAGAAACCTAAAGAAGTTGTAGAAACTTGTTTAAAAACTGGTAGCTCTAGTTCTTGCTTTGCATAGCAGTATTCCTTGTAGAATATCCTGCACCTTATTCGATAAGGAAAGAGCCGAGATCTCTTCACCGGGAGTGACCTCTTTAGCGAAACTAGCAGATGCTACACACTCGGTTTGTCTTTTGATTGCTTCTATAGTTCTTGCTTTGCATAGTGGTATTTACGAAATATCCTGCACCTTATTCGATAAGGAAAGAGCCGAGATCCCTTCACCGGGAATGACCTTTTTAGCGAAACTAGAAAATCCTCAAAAACACTCCTTTTCAAAATTCACTTGATTCTACAACGATATCAAGTTCATTACGCAAAGGTTTTTCTTAAAAACCTATCGTAGGCCTCCGTCATTTCAGATAAGTCCTACTTAGTATTCGTGCTACGTTTGTTGACCTCCGTCAAGGCGTAGTGTGCGGTAGCTGACTAGTATTTATCTGCTGCATATGATGCGATTGTTTTCGGGAAATGACGGGTAGAACTTGACTAGCAACTGTTAGGTCCACGTTACCTCTCCCGGTACTTACGGGTTTGCGGAAACGGTAAATCAAAATTTTTTCTAAACTTTGTAACATGGACCGTAAAAGCCGGATCTTTGCTAAACTAAACTAGCATACTTGCTAAAGAGAGTTAGCTACTATGATGATGGTTATACCTAAACTTGAACTCCTTCTCTTCTTGTTGTTGTTCTTCTTTCTTGTTCTTTGTAGAAGCTTGAATGGTTCTCTTCTCGTCGCCTTCTTCCGTCGAAGATGGATCCATCTCGAAGGTTCGACCTTTGGGCTCTTCCTCGATCTTTGAGTGAACTAGGGTTTCCGGCTTGCTAAACCTTGAACCCTAGAGAGAGTAGAGAGTGTTTAGGGGTTGTTTTCTTTTCAAGGTGAAGGATTCTCAACACATGAGAAGGAATCACCTTGAGCTTGAGGAAGAAGAAGATGAAGAGAGGAGAGAGAATGGATATGAAAGAATGAGCTCACTTTTTCTTTTTGCAACCATATCAAAAAGAAAAAGAATTATCTAAATGATAATAATTGAAAATGAGAATAGTTGATGGTAGTATTAGGAATGACCACAACCATGCTTCATTTAATAAAAAGTAAGCATGAATCAAGGAAGACTTTCAAGGCATGAAAGTGGTCAATGGTCAACAAGTCAACCAAGGTCAACAAGTCAACAAAAAAATCAACCATAACATAATTCTCATTTAATTACTATTATTAATAGATAATATATAAATCCATTAGGGTTTGGAAAATGAAGACTGTCAACTGTGCATACGCACCCGTTCCGAAACCCTAATGAAAAACCTCATTCTCCGCCTCAAGCAACTGTGCATACACACCTGCATTCTCGTTCCGAGGAACAAGAATACCAAGATATAAAAGCAACCCCCAAAACATATACCAGTATCTGGCTCAAACCAGAGCCTGCCAGTATAATCCGTCCGGACTCCAAACGTGCACAAGTGCGCGGATGAGAACGAACCCTGTCGCAAAACCATGCGACCTCTACTCTGTTTTGCCCAGAGGCGAATACCCTCTGTGTGGGACTCTAAAGACTCGACACTACGCTGGCAGTGGGTTTAACCACAGACCGCAAGCGGCACTAGCTGTGCGTAACGATCCCCAGGTAGATGCCGACAAGAAGGCTGACGAGGTGAAACCCCATCTGAACTCCTACTGAGTCTGAATGTGACATTCTCCGTACAGTCCGGTCTGTTCGTCTGATACATCGCATGGCGGGCCTAGGGGGCGGTAAAACGTCAGTCCCCCAATAGCGGTACAAGTCGTGTCGGAGTGAAGCCCAATACACCCTGAGATAACACTGGAACCTACCAGTACATCTCGCTTGCCCTGGCCAGGGACTACTTGTGTAATGGCTCTCCTAGACACAGCGCGATGTCAACCCCCAATACCGGGAGAGACGAATCCTGTCTAACCGTCACTGCCTCCAAGTGCTTCGGGACTGCTCCCAACTACTACCTGTTTGCACGACTCAGTAGAGCCGTGGTAGGGTAGTAATCAAAGAACAGTGGGAACACACTCGAGGCGAAGTGACAGTGTCAAGTCAGCGGACTAAGCTGTACTCATGTCACCTGGGAACTGATAACTGACGATAGGTATAATACCAACCATCAGTTCCCGACGAGTCCTGTCCAGTGTACTCGTAACCCAACGAGCACCCGCATACTATCTCAAGTACGACGTACTGACGGCTGTGGGACAGACCGTCTCCCGTGCTGGGATAAGAAGCGCATACGCTAGTCTACTCCGGAGTATCGATGCCCTATCTCGGTACTCCCACGACTAGGGACGTGTATAAGGATGTGCTTGTAGATTACCCAGCCCCCACGAGTGTGATCGCCATCACAACGCCGGTAATCAAGCAAAGATCCTAAGGGCTCTACTAATGCGTATAGGTGATATAATAAATAAACACACATGTACACATTAAAGCAGAGGCAAACCAAGTAGAATACTACTATATTGAGCAAGATTGTCTGTACAACTGTGAATATCCCAAGCTTCCATCAAGTAATATACATACTAGTATGATACAGTAATGGTCTCTAGGGCATATACACTAACAATCTCCCACTTGCACTAAGGCCATGTACTGGCGTATCGAATACCTATCATCTCGATCAGCCGCTCGAACTGAGTCTGTGGTAAAGCCTTCGTGAATGGGTCCGCAGTGTTGTCCTTTGTGTCCACTCTCCGCACCTCGTTCTCCTGTCGATCAATGATCTCCCTGATCAGGTGATACCGCCTTAAGATGTGCCTGGATTTCTGATGGGACCTTGGTTCCTTCGCTAAAGCTATAGCCCCATTGTTATCGCAATACAAAGGTATTGGGTCAACAATGGACGGAACCACCTGAAGTTCACTAATGAACTTCTTAATCCAGACCGCCTCTTTTGCGGCATCGCTTGCAGCAATGTATTCAGCCTCCATCGTCGAGTCTGCGACGGTATCCTGCTTGGAACTCCTCCAACATACCGCCCCTCCGTTGAGGGTAAACACAAAACCCGAGACAGACTTGCTGTCATCTTTGTCACTCTGGAAGCTTGAATCGGTAAAGGACTCGACCCTGAGGTCTCCATTACCGTAAACCAGGAACATCTCCTTAGTCCTCCTCAGGTACTTAAGAATGTTCTTCACTGCTATCCAGTGGTCCTCCCCTGGGTCTGACTGATACCGGCTTACCGTGCTCAACGCGTAAGCTACATCTGGTCTTGTACATAGCATCGCATACATTATAGATCCTACCGCCGAAGCGTAGGGTATAGTGCTCATGCGAACCCTCTCCTCGTCAGTCTTAGGAGACATCTTCTTGGAGAGGGTAATTCCGTGCAATGCGGGTATGTTACCGCGCTTGGAACCCTCCATACTAAATCTCTTTAGTACGGTCTCTATGTACCTGGACTGTGAAAGTCCCAATAGTTTCTTGGATCTATCTCTATAGATCTTGATCCCCAGAATGTACGAGGCATCACCCAGGTCCTTCATGGAGAACCTTTGTGACAAAAACAGCTTGACCGATTGTAGCATAGGAACATCATTTCCTATCAAAAGAATGTCGTCCACGTACAAGACTAGGAACACGACAGTTCGTCCTACAGTCTTCTTATACACACAGGGTTCATCTTCGTTCTTGATGAAATCAAATTCCTTGATTGCCTCATCAAAACAGATGTTCCAGCTCCGCGATGCCTGCTTTAATCCATAAATGGATTTAAGCAACTTGCACACCTTTCCGCTGCTCCCACTGTCTACGAAACCTTCTGGTTGATCCATGTAAACGCACTCTTCCAAACAACCGTTTAGGAAAGCCGTTTTAACATCCATCTGCCAGATTTCATAGTCATGGAACGCAGCAATGGCAAGTAGGATCCGAATGGATTTGAGCATAGCCACCGGAGAAAAAGTTTCATCATAGTCCAAACCAGGTCTTTGACGAAAACCTTTTGCAACGAGTCTAGCTTTATAGGTTTCCACCTGCCCATCTACACCAAGTTTCCTTTTGTAGATCCTTTTGCATCCAACGGGTTTTACCCCTGGTGGAGCAATATCCATGGTCCACACTTTATTGGCGTACATGGACTCCATTTCAGATTGCATTGCTTCCTGCCACTTATCAGAGTCCCTACTGATAATGGCCTGCCTGAAACTGGTAGGGTCATCTTCTTCCAAGATGCAATCCTCTCGATCCCCGTCTATGAGAAAACCGTAGTATCTCTCGGGCGGATGAGAAATCCTACCAGATCTGCGGAGTGGCTGAGGTTCGTTTGGGGTTATTGAATCTAGCGGTTCCTCCAAATTTTCTGTTAAAGCTTGTGTTTCTGGAATTTCATCCAGTTCTACCGTGCTGCCACTAATGTTTTTAACAAGAAATTCTTTTTCTAAAAATGTGGCATTTCTTGAAACAATTATCTTCTGTTCCTCTGCATGGTAGAATAGATACCCACTTGAATCTTTTGGGTATCCCACAAACTTACACAAAACCGCCCGTGCCTCAAGTTTGTCTGGGTTCTGCTTTTTGACATAAGCTGGGCAACCCCAAATCTTAATACGTTTAAGATACAAACTTTTACCACTCCATATTTCATACGGAGTCTTGGGCACGGATTTGGATGGAACTTGATTCAATAGATGTGCTGCAGTTTGAAGTGCATATCCCCAGAATGAAAGAGGTAACTCAGCACTACTCATCATGGAGCGAACCATATCCAGTAGGGTACGATTCCTCCGCTCCGATACACCGTTGTGCTGTGGTGTATAAGGAGGAGTAAGCTGAGAGAGAATACCATTCTCTTTTAAGTAATCTAGGAATTCCGTGCTTAAGTACTCCCCTCCCCTGTCAGACCGGAGGATCTTGATACTTTTGCCTGTCTGGTTCTCTACTTCCTTTCTGAATTCCTTGAATTTCTCAAAAGCTTCAGATTTGTGTTTCATCAGATACACATATCCGAACCTAGAGAGATCGTCAGTGAATGTGATGAAGTACGAGAACCCACCCCTTGCATGTATAGACATCGGACCACATACATCACTATGTACGAGTCCCAAGAGCTCTGCTGCTCTTTCTCCATGTCCGGTGAACGGAGATTTGGTCATCTTCCCTTTGAGACAAGACTGACAAGTTTCATAAGATGAAAACTCGAACGCATCCAAGAGTCCATCTCTATGCAACTTACTCAGTCTTTTCTCTCCGACATGACCAAGTCTACAATGCCACAAGTAGGATTCATTCGTATCTGAATTCTTCCTCTTGCGTGTGTTTTGTATATTGAGAACTGTATTCTGATTTAGAACGTAGATACCATTAAACAGTGTACCCTCTGCAACCAGTACCTCATCAAGGTAAATGTTCATGATATTCTTTTCAAGAACAAACTTATATCTATCTTTATCGAGTAAAGAAACTGATATGATGTTGCAAACCATGGAGGGTACATAGTAGCAATCGTTCAAAATCATAGTCTTGCCATTTGGCAATACTAGGTGATATTCTCCGACGGCTGCCGCATTAACTTGTGCTCCGTTCGCTACTCTGAGCGACATATCACCCGGTGCAACTTTCCTACTTTTTCTCAGTCCTTGCAATAAATTGCAGATATGAGATCCTGATCCGGTATCAAGTACCCAGGAGGTAGGGCTGACCGTAAAACAGTTCTCAATTACAAGAACACCTGAAGTAGATGCAAAACCATGCTTCTTCTTCGACTGGGTATCCTGGAAATCCATACAATCCCCTTTCCCATTCTCATACTCATGACTGTTGTCACAAGTTAGAGCTGAACCAACTTTCCCCAGTCCCGAATAAGAATTCGGATCGGTCAAGCGATACATTTTATTATCTTGATTAGGGCGTGAAAAGGTTGCTGCCTGGAGAGAGAGAAAAGAAACACTCAGCGTATGCTCGTGCAAGATTAGATTGGTTTATTAATTTATCTAACCAGGGTGTCTCCCACTGTTTCCTCAAATCCTTCTTAAAACCTTTTAAAAGAAGAACTAGCCGGGTTTTAATTCACGTCACAATACTTGCTTAACCTTTCAGCCAGGCTAGTGTCGGTACTTCGAGGGAGGTTTTCCAACGCTTTCGCGAAGTTCCTTAATTAAAGAACCTCTTTTCCCTGGGGGCGTAACCCCGCTAACACCTTTCTAGACACCTACTAGGTTTATAGCATTGATCGTTAAGTGAAATAATCTCCCGAGAGTAAACCAACTCATCAGTGGGATCGGGATCCAACTGTCATTGTGTGATAACCTAGATGGAATCCACTCTAGTCACCACACTCCAGAAGGTATGCTAAATCTGCAAGTTTCAGTTCTTTTGAAACCCCCGATGTGGTTTTTGCCCCTAGGACTCAAGTGATCTTGACACAGTCAACAAATCAAAAAGTCCTAGTCAAGTTCATCCCGTCGTTGTCTTGATTGCATTAAACCCACCTGCATAACCCTTGACACAGTCAACAAGGTTACACAAATGTCCTAACCAATCACATTGTATCCAGCAAATAAGCAATACTTAGCTACCGTTCACTGCGCCTTGACACAGTCAACAAACGCAGCACGAATACTAAGTATAGCTTATAAGAGACGACGGAGGGCTACGGCTGGGTTTTTGGCGAAAAACCCGTTAACGTAATGAACTTGATGTCGTTGAAGGAACGTGATACACCTTTTGAAAATATAGTGACGAAAAACTTTTTGCTAAAGAGGTCACTCCCTGTGAAGGGATCTCGGCTCTTTCCTCGTCGAATGAGGTGCAGGATATTACAAAATGAATACCTCGATGCAAAGCAAGAATAATCGACTATAGTGAAGTTATTACCCTGACGCAAACTTTTGTCCAAGGGGTCACTCCCGGTGAAGGGATCTCGGCCCTTGCCTCGTCGACTGAGGTGCTGGGTATTCATAACCGAATACCGCGATGCAAAACAAAAATGAACGTCCTTGCAATAACAGCTTTTTGAAAAACTTGTTCCAACAACGTTTTATAGGTTTATTTTTCTTGCATTAGTTCTTTTAATGCGTGATATTCTTGCATTAGTTCTTTTAATGCGTCCCATCATTTAATCCTACCATTGCAGAAAACAACCAAAATATGACGTACGCTTATGCCATTCGCATTCGCCACGGGGTCCCGTCATCACTCGTTAGGTTACTTAACTAACGACAGAGCGGGGGCTGGGCTAGCGCGGCTGTAAAACATAAGCAACGCCTAAATAGTAAAGCAATGATAGACATTACAGATCACAGATGAATACATTGGATATACTAGCAATCCGCAATCCTTTCGAGCCTGGAACGAAAAGCGGATAACACGGTCGCGGTGAATAGCCAAAACCCCACCCAAGACCCCTACAGGTGCGGCAAACTACCCGCCAAGTACTCGGTAGTTTGTGCACCCCCTCCATGGGTCTATCCTAGGAGCAAAAACAGTAAAAAGAATTATACAATGACGGCTACAACCCCGACCCGGTTGTGCGGCCAAACAAATAATATTATTACATCAATTTACATTTACAATGAATGAAAGAAAAACAAAAGCTCATCTCACATCCACCCCGGCTATTCACCCGCGACAGTCCAACACATTCATATACACATTCCAATATCAAACACAGATCATGTATAACCCCGACTAATCGTCTTATAGCGATTAGCCGACGTTCAATACATGCAAACATCACAGATATAACCAACATAGCCAAACTGTAGCGAAGTTCGAAAAAAAATACGGAATTATAGGACCCCAAAAGTGAATTTCAGTTCTGGAAAATCTGGGCACATATAATATATCTGAAAAATCCCAAAATCCCACCAGAAGAACACTGCACGAAAAACGATGCAGCAAGGAAACCAACCTGCGGCGCTTCCGCGGCACATGCCTACCTCGTGCCGCGGAAGCGCGGCGATTTAAATGAATGACGTTATCGTTTTTCTTCTGTGTTCAAAAAAAACCCTGAGACGATTTTACAAGTATAAAGTTTTTCATTTAGAGCAGAAAAAAATTCAACAGAAACTTAGGGTTTTGTTTTTCCGGTTTTGCGATTTTTCGGTTTCGAACTTCCATACACTTCGCTACCAAGCTAGTTTAAGTTTAGTTAGGCTCTGATACCACTGTTAGGTCCACGTTACCTCTCCCGGTACTTACGGGGTTGCGGAAACGGTAAATCAAAATTTTTTCTAAACTTTGTAACATGGACCGTAAAAGCCGGATCTTTGCTAAACTAAACTAGCATACTTGCTAAAGAGAGTTAGCTACTATGATGATGGTTATACCTAAACTTGAACTCCTTCTCTTCTTGTTGTTGTTCTTCTTTCTTGTTCTTTGTAGAAGCTTGAATGGTTCTCTTCTCGTCGCCTTCTTCCGTCGAAGATGGATCCACCTCGAAGGTTCGACCTTTGGGCTCTTCCTCGATCTTTGAGTGAACTAGGGTTTCCGGCTTGCTAAACCTTGAACCCTAGAGAGAGTAGAGAGTGTTTAGGGGTTGTTTTCTTTTCAAGGTGAAGGATTCTCAACACATGAGAAGGAATCACCTTGAGCTTGAGGAAGAAGAAGATGAAGAGAGGAGAGAGAATGGATATGAAAGAATGAGCTCACTTTTTCTTTTTGCAACCATATCAAAAAGAAAAAGAATTATCTAAATGATAATAATTGAAAATGAGAATAGTTGATGGTAGTATTAGGAATGACCACAACCATGCTTCATTTAATAAAAAGTAAGCATGAATCAAGGAAGACTTTCAAGGCATGAAAGTGGTCAATGGTCAACAAGTCAACCAAGGTCAACAAGTCAACAAAAAAATCAACCATAACATAATTCTCATTTAATTACTATTATTAATAGATAATATATAAATCCATTAGGGTTTGGAAAATGAAGACTGTCAACTGTGCATACGCACCCGTTCCGAAACCCTAATGAAAAACCTCATTCTCCGCCTCAAGCAACTGTGCATACACACCTGCATTCTCGTTCCGAGGAACAAGAATACCAAGATATAAAAGCAACCCCCAAAACATATACCAGTATCTGGCTCAAACCAGAGCCTGCCAGTATAATCCGTCCGGACTCCAAACGTGCACAAGTGCGCGGATGAGAACGAACCCTGTCGCAAAACCATGCGACCTCTACTCTGTTTTGCCCAGAGGCGAATACCCTCTGTGTGGGACTCTAAAGACTCGACACTACGCTGGCAGTGGGTTTAACCACAGACCGCAAGCGGCACTAGCTGTGCGTAACGATCCCCAGGTAGATGCCGACAAGAAGGCTGACGAGGTGAAACCCCATCTGAACTCCTACTGAGTCTGAATGTGACATTCTCCGTACAGTCCGGTCTGTTCGTCTGATACATCGCATGGCGGGCCTAGGGGGCGGTAAAACGTCAGTCCCCCAATAGCGGTACAAGTCGTGTCGGAGTGAAGCCCAATACACCCTGAGATAACACTGGAACCTACCAGTACATCTCGCTTGCCCTGGCCAGGGACTACTTGTGTAATGGCTCTCCTAGACACAGCGCGATGTCAACCCCCAATACCGGGAGAGACGAATCCTGTCTAACCGTCACTGCCTCCAAGTGCTTCGGGACTGCTCCCAACTACTACCTGTTTGCACGACTCAGTAGAGCCGTGGTAGGGTAGTAATCAAAGAACAGTGGGAACACACTCGAGGCGAAGTGACAGTGTCAAGTCAGCGGACTAAGCTGTACTCATGTCACCTGGGAACTGATAACTGACGATAGGTATAATACCAACCATCAGTTCCCGACGAGTCCTGTCCAGTGTACTCGTAACCCAACGAGCACCCGCATACTATCTCAAGTACGACGTACTGACGGCTGTGGGACAGACCATCTCCCGTGCTGGGATAAGAAGCGCATACGCTAGTCTACTCCGGAGTATCGATGCCCTATCTCGGTACTCCCACGACTAGGGACGTGTATAAGGATGTGCTTGTAGATTACCCATCCCCCACGAGTGTGATCGCCATCACAACGCCGGTAATCAAGCAAAGATCCTAAGGGCTCTACTAATGCGTATAGGTGATATAATAAATAAACACACATGTACACATTAAAGCAGAGGCAAACCAAGTAGCATACTACTATATTGAGCAAGATTGTCTGTACAACTGTGAATATCCCAAGCTTCCATCAAGTAATATACATACTAGTATGATACAGTAATGGTCTCTAGGGCATATACACTAACAGCAACCTATGGTTTGTTGACCTCCGTCAAGGTCATAGGACGCTAGGGGCAAAATATTATTGGGAATTTCAAGTGTTAAAATTTGCAATGAGATTGCATACCTCCTATGAGATAGTTGGATCCTGATACCCGCTGCGAGTAAGAGTTACTCCTGGGAGAGTTTTACACATTATAACTAGCCGATCAAGTAGGTGTCTAGAAAGGTGTTAACGGGGTTACGCCCCTAGGAAAACGAAATTTATTTTAATTAGGTCCGTGCGAAAGCACGGGGAACCTCTCTCAAAGTACCGGCACTAACCTGGCTGAAAGATTGGCGAACTTGTAGGGTGTAATTAATCCCGGCTAGTCTTTCCTTTTAGGGTTTGAAGGAAGATTTGACTAAAACAGTGGGAGACATCCTGATTAGATATATTAATAACCAATCTAATCTTGCAAGAGCATACGCTGAGTGTTTTCTTCTCTCTCTCTCCAGGTAGCGACCATATCACGCCTTAATCAAGATAATAATACGGATGTATTGACCGAACCCACTTGTTATACTGCGCTAGGGAACGTTGGTCCCGCTCCAACTTATAAATGTTATAAGACCGAGCAGGAAATTGGGGATTACCAGAATTCCCGTGCTGCCCAAACGAAGAATGTGCATGCTGATGCATCTTCTTCGGGTGTATTCATTACAGAGAATTGTTTCTCAGTATCCTTTACGTCCTGGGTATGAGATACCGGATCAGGATCCCGCATATGTAATCTGTTACATGGGCTGCAGAGAGGTAGAGAACTAAGAACAGGTGATAAGTTTCAAGAGTTAGAAACGGTGCAATTGTTGCAATCCAAGTCTGTTGGCAGTTATCACCCTGTATTACCCAATACATTGATTCTGAACGAATGTTATTAGATACCGAACCTGATATACAACATCATATCTGTCTCTTTATTAGTAAAGAAGGATATAATTTTGTATTGTTGGATAATGTTTTGAACATTTCCTATATCAAGAGTTGATCGGTTCAGGCACGTTATCTAAAAGCATAGACGTTCTAAATCAAACCACAGTTCTTAACGTACAGAACACACACAAGAGGAAGAGTTCAGAAATGAACGAATCCTTCTTGAGGTATTGTAGACTAGGTCATATCAATGTAACCCGACTAAGCTGAAGTTACATTTAGATGCATATTTAAGTCTGTTTGAATTTACATCTTGTGAAACTTGCCGGTCATGTCACAAAGATAAGATGGCCACAGCTCTGTTTATTGGAAACAGAGAAAGAGTTAGTGAACTCTTGGGATTGATACATGATGATGTATATAAGGTCCCCTGTCTACACATGCCAGGACCAGTTCTTTTTACTTTATTATATTCACTGATCGTCTCTCAAGATTCGCACATATGTTCCTGTTGAAACACAAGTCTGAACCTTTTGAGAAATTCAATGAATATGAGTTAGAAGTACAGAACCAAAACGGGTATAAGTATTATGTCCTTTGATGTGATCAGGGAGGAGAATACTTGAGCACGGGATTCCTGGACTATTCTAAAGGAGAATGAGATTCTCTCTCAGCATTACTCCTTCGTATACACCACAGCACGTCGGTATATCGGGGCGGAGAAATCACACCCTATTTGATATGGTGTGCTCTATGATGAGTACTACTGAGTTTCCTATTTCCTTTTGGGAGTTATGCACTTGAGAAGCTGCATACCTATTGAATAGGGTTCCAATCAAATCAGTCGCCTACCACTCCATATGTGATATGGAATGGGAAGAGCCCATATCTTAAGTAAGTTAAGATTTGGGGTTGTCCGGCCTATGTCTAAAAGCATAATCCAGACAAGCTCAAGGCAAAGTCAGTTTTGTAGAAGTTTGTTGGATATCCCAAGCATTCGCAAAGAAATATCTTCTACCAAACCGAGGAACAAAAGATGTTTTGTTTCTCAGCATGCCACCTTTGTGAAAGGGAATTTCTTATGAAGAAATTAGTGGTCATGAGGTAGAACTGGAAAGAGTTCCAGCTATACAAACTGCAGCTGATGATTTGGTAGAACCAAAGGATTCAATAGTTTCCAACGAATCTCAGCCTCTCCGCCGATCTAGTAGGGTTCCTCACCCACCTGAGAGATACTTCGGTTTTCTCTATGACAGTGAGAGCGAGGATTGCATCATGAGATGATGACCTAACTAGTTTCGAGCAGGCCATCAGAGTGGGACTCTGTAAGAATGGCTGGATGCTTTGTGATCTGAGATGGAATCCTTATACACAAACAAAGTATGGACTTTGGTTGCTTTATCTGAAGGGTTAAATCCCCATCAGGAGCAAGTATATCTTAAGAAGGTTACTTGGTGTACATGGAAAAGTTGAGACTTTCAATGCTATGCTTAAGTCCATCCAGATCCTACTTGCCATTGCTACATACCATGACTGCGATATCTGGCGGTTGGGTGTCAGGACTGCTTTTCTAAATAGTGATTTAGAAGACAGCGTCTATAAGTACGCAGCCAGAAGGCTTCGTAGACAGTGGGAGCAGCGGAAACGTGTGCAAGGTGTTTTATGCGATAAAACAGGTATCGCGGAGTTGGAACGTCTGTTTTGATGTGGTAGTCAAAGAGTTTGACTGCATCAAAATGGTAGATGAACCTTGTATATATAAAAAGGTAGTTGGGAGTATGGTGGTGATCCTCGAATTGTACGAGGATGACATACTCTTGATAAGGAAAGCGTTTCTTTTGCTACGCTCGGTCAATCTCCTCTTATCACTAATATTCTCTATATAGGATCAAGGTGATACCTCCTAAATCCTGGGTTTTATATCTATGAGATAGATCTAATTGGATGTTAGGATTCTCACTAGTTGTAGTGAGATGGTATCAATCGATCCTGGGGAGAATCACTGGAAAGCTTCCAGGGTGGTAAGGTCGACTGAATGTCAGTCACAGGCATTGTCTTTACCCTCAGTAGAGGGAAGGTATGTTGGAAGAGTTCCAAGCTAGATACCGTGGCAAACTAGACGATTAAAGGCAAGATACACCACTACCAAGGATGCCACTAAAGAAATAGTTTGGATGTACATTAGTTCATGAGATGAACTTCGTTCCTCCCATTGTGTGACAATGGAGTTGTGGCTTTTGCCAAGGAACACCCCGTCCCATCTGAGATCCAGACATATTCTTAGGCAGTATCGCCTGGTCATGGAGGTGGTTGATCTCCAGGGAGATCGAGGTTAGGAGAGTAGACACAGAGGACAACAGCGCGGATCCACTCACAAAGGCTTATTTCTCAGTAGATACTTTTATAGGATGGTTGAGTATGAGATACTTCAACCATAGCTGATTGTTGGGTATGCAATACCACAACAGATGGCCCTAGTGCAAGTGGGAGATTGTTAGTTATATGTATGCCCTAGAGGCCATTACTGTACATACGATGTATATTGTAGTGGATGCTTGGACATATATAGGTAGGACTTTCTTGCTCGACATGATAGTATGCTATCTGGTTGCACTTTATGTTAACATATACTCTGATTGTCTCTATGTTACATGTTGATAAAGCCCTTAGGATGAGTACTTGACTACCAGGACTATGATGTGGATCATACTGGTGGGGACAGTGTAGTCGCCAAGTACATCCTTCAAATGTTCCTAGTCGTGGGTGTATCGAGACAGGGCATTGATATACCAGAGTAGACTAGCATATGCGCTTCTTGACCCATATGATGGGCGATGGATGATCCCATATCATTGGTGTTTTGACATCAGAGAAGGTATACGGGTGCTCGGTGGAGACTGGGTACACTGGACGGACTTGCCGAGAACTCCCAGATGGTATTATACCTCACGTCAGATGGCAGTTCTCTGGTGACACTGGTACAGATTGGTTTGTAAACCCGAGATCGTTATAGAGTCTTGTGTGATTCCCACTGTGCTTTGATTTCCATCATACCACGTCCAAGAGGGCATGCAAAATGGTGTCTTTAGGGTACAGTCCCGAATCACATGAAGGCAATGAGCGATAGTAGGGGTTTCGTCTCTCCCGTTATAGGGAGTTGATGTTGCATTGTGTTCGATTGGCTATAACTGGAAATCCCTGGCCAGGGTTGCTGAGATTTACTGGTAAGTGTTATCAGTAGTTTCTCAAACTGTTATGGACCTCATATCGACACGACTTATCAAGCTACTGGGGTCTGACGTTTACCTCCCCTGGGCGAGATATGCGATATATTAGACGAAGAGACCGGACTGTACAGGAGTGTTACTGATTAGATTCGCAGGAGAATGTACAGGCTTGCTTGTTGATCTTCTGATCGCTCAATACCTGGGTGGCTGTTACGTTTAGCTGACCGCTTGCAGCTTGTGGATGTTTGATATGATCATCACCTACTGCCGGCGTATTGACGATTCTTTAGAGTCCTACACAGAGGTTTCCTGGCTCGAGAAAAACGGAGTAGGAGCAGATATGTGATATGTGCGGGACCGAGAACAATACGTGTATATGATACCGTACTAGATTCTCACGATATGTGATATCGGCCGGGTATATGTGATATAGCCGGGTCATCGAATCAAGTGTTGATTCGATGAACTGATACAGATTATATTAGTCGGTTATTTGTGAGATAGCCGGATTATCGGATCAAGTGTTGATTCGATAATTTAATGTATAATTATATATTTGATATATTATATTACATTAAATAATATTAGCTCACCTAAAGATTCTTTTTCTCACTCGGGTAATACATTGATATATATGTGATATATGTTAATTGTATTGTTTTATTTTGTTACAATAAATATTGTATATGTGATATATAATATTATAACATGTTATGGTTATAAATGCAACATGATTTGTGGAGTTTAAATATGGTTAGGGTTTGGATTAGGGTTAAGCTTTCATGAAGCTTTCAAGAAGCTTCTTGAAGTTTTGACTTTGACCTTAATATTTTGTGATATTTTGTATAGATATTTCCTTAACCCAACCCAGCCCTTTACCCTAGTTAAATATCTATAAGGGTTAAGTTTTCTTTCTTAACCCAAGGTTGCATTTCTAACCTCACACAAGTTTCATTATTCATCACAAATTGATTTGCTTCTTCTTCTTCCTTTTTTTTGATGAAAGCTTACTGGGTTTTTCTTCTGTGATGATAATGAGTGAGAAATCGAAAACAAATGAGAGCTAAATTCCTACTGCATCATCCTCATCTATTCTAGCCGCTTTGATTAGGGTGTTTGCTTTGCTAATACTTGATTAGCAAAGCAAGAGCTTGGGTTTGAGTTTCTTCAAGGTAGATCATCTTAGTTATTGAAGATCGGAAGCAAGCTTGCATCTTTCTCTTCATGGAGCCTCTCTAGAGTCCGGGTACATGATGATCGCGGCGAAGGGACCTCAACACGGAGCTTATGAAGTGAAGGAACGGACTACAAAGGTTGTAATCCCAAACTCTTAGAAGTAAAGTTGTTTACTTGCTATTGTTTCACCTAATCTCTAATCTAAGATCTTGGTTAGGGTTGTTCGGCACTTGAAAATTTTGATTTTGGCATGGTTGATACCTTATAGAACCTTGTGACGGTGCCTAGTAACCCTATAGAAAACACTTTAGCGTATGCTCTTGCATGATTAGATTGATTATTATCTTATCTAATCAGGATGGCTTCCACTGTTTTAATCAAATCATCCTTCAAAAAACCCTAAAAAGGAAAGACTAACCGGGATTAATTACAGTCTACAACTTCCCTAACCTTTCAGCCAGGCCAGTGCCGGTACTTTGAGGGAGGTTCCCCTTGCTTTCGCACGGACCTAATTAAGATAAACCTCGTTTTCCCTTAGGGATAACCCTATTAACACCTTTCTAGACACCTAATGGGTTAGCTAATTGTAAAGTGTAAAACTCTTCCAGGAGTTACTCTTACTCGCAGTGGGTATTAGGATCCAACTATCTTATAGAAGGTATGCAATCTCATTACAAATTTCAACACTTGAAATTCCTGATGATGCTTTTTACCCCTGGCGTCCTATGACCTTGACGAAGGCCAAACTACCCATAAGACGCTAGTCAAGTTTAACCCGTTCATTTCATGATTGAATTAGACCCACCCACACGACCCTTGACGAAGGACAAACAACGCCGTGCGAATACCCTAATCCAATCGCATCTCATGCTACAGATAAGTACGAATCAGCTACCGTACACTACGCCTTGACGAAGGCCAAACTACCACAGCATGAATACTAAGTAGTGTTTATATGAAATAACGGAAGGCTACACAGGTTTTTATGAGAACCTTGAGCGTAATGAACTTGATATCGTTGTAGAAACAAGTGGTTTTGAAAAGGAGTGTTTTTTAGACTTTTACTAGTTTCGCTAAAGAGGTCACTCCAGGTGAAGGGATCTCGGCTCTTTCCTTATCGAATAAGGTGTTGGATATTCTACAAGGAATACCGCTATGCAAAGCAAGAACTATAGAAGCAATCAAAAACATAACCGAGTGAGTTGTAGCATCTGCTAGTTTCTCTAAAGTGGTCACTCCCGGTGAAGGGATCTCGGCTCTATCCTTATCGAATAAGGTGCTGGATATTCTACAAGGAATACCGCTATGCAAAGCAAAAACTAGAGCTACCCTTTTTGAAAATTTGATTCTACAACATCTTTTAGGTTTCTTTTCTTTTCATTAATCTCATTAATGAATTCCCATCATTTATGCTTCCTAAGCATCACAAAAGAAACGAAAGCAATAATATTTATATATCATATATATATAGTATAAGCATTCGTCTCACGCATCTAAAATGATCGCATCACAGAATATCAGCAGCAGAAGAATCACCTATGAAATATTGGATATTCTAGGAATTCTGTGTTTTATTTAAGCCAGTAAAAACGCGGATTCCATGGTTGTGATGAATAGCCAAACCCACATCCCTAGACCCCTACGAAAGCGGCAAGAAACCCTACCAATTCTAAAGTTAGGAGACCCAGACTCGACTCCTCGAGTTGGTCTCCCACTGGACCCTAGAACCCGGTTACTTGTGCTCCCCACCTTGGGTCATCCTAATGCGGAAAAGTAAATAATATACAACAATGGTGATATCATCCTCAACCCGGAAATGCCCCAATAAAAGAATATTACATACATTGAATTTTACATGAATGAAAATAAAAACTCTCACCTCACATAAAAAAAAACCCGGCTATTCATAACACGACGATCCAATATAACATATCACAACAACACATAACATCACAGGTTATCAACGTAAGTAAATATGCGTATCTAAATTGTCGTTGATGTATAATAACGAAACCGGCGATACACCACATATTACACTTACGGTCACAGAAAAGAAAATGAAAAACTACAACAGTTGGAATCCACAATTACCTTAGACATCATAAATCCAAAATATCACATATTACGGATTTCATGCCTAACTATATGAATTCCACATATTGTATCACAATCACAGATAGCTAGGAGAAGTTAGATAAATCGATCGATTCGACGAATTCCTAAAATTTCCCAGAGAGCTCAACACTTGAGCACAGTTAAAGTTAAACGGAGACATACCACAGTTCCTACGGACCTATAGCTGAAGGGCCCGACCCAAGCCTCGCAAGTGGCGCCGCGAATCCGCCGCCAAAACCATATTTTGACCGCGGATCCGCGGTCACTTAGACGAGTTAGGGTTTCGTTCTTCAGTTGTGTCCATAGAATTCCCTGCATGATTTTCTGAATATTTTTAATATGAAAAATTTCAACTTTTTGAAAAATTTCCAGAGAAGGGGTCCAAATCGGGTTTTCGGAGTTCGATCGGAATTCTAACTTCGTCTAGACAACGCCTAATACTCAAGCTTGACTCTGATACCACTGTAGGGTTAGCTTAGCACCTTAGCAAGGTTTTGGCAAGAATCAAACATGCTATATTAAAAATTTTGGGGTGCTAAACAAATCAACTAAGTAATCGAACTAGAGAATTAGGGTTAACATGTATGTAAACAACTTTACAACTAAGTGATTAGGGATTACAACATTTGTAGTACACTCCTTCACTTCACAAGCTCCAAGTAGTGGTCCCTTCGCTGCGATCAATGAGCTCCCGAACTCTTGAGAGGCACCACAAGATGTACGATGCATCCTTGCTTGAAGTCTTCAAAGTCTGTGATGATCTACTTCGAGGAAACACGGACTCAAGCTATCTCTTCACTAAGTAGGAACTAGTGAAGCTAACACACTAATCAATATGGCTAGTATAGAAGAGGATGATAAAGTAGGAATTTAGCTCACATTAGTATTTAATTTCTCACTATTTTTCTTCTTGATCTTAAAATCTAGAGAGCAAAAAATGAGATGAGGGAGAAGAAGATGAATGAATGAGATTAGGTTAGAAATGCAACCATGGGTTAGTATATGTCAAAACATAACCCATGTAGAGAGTTAACCATGGCTATGTGTCATGGTTGGGTTAGAAAATATCTTAAGCAAAACAAAAAGGGTGGACTTTGTCAATGGTTATCAACAAGCTTCATGAAGCTTCCACCATGACTCATGTCCACAATTTTGAATTACTTAAGAATTTAAACCCAAACATTATATGTAGAATGGTATGATTCGCATACATCCTTATTGCATGTATAACCTATCATGTCACAATATTATATATCACATATATAATATTTATGTAACAATAGAAAACAATACAATAAACATATATCACATGTATGTTAAATGTATCATAAGTGAGAATAATAAATATTTAAGTGAGCATAATATATTTATATATATATATATATATATATATATTATTTCATCGAATCCATACTTGATCCGATAACCCGGTTATATCACATATAACCGGCCGATATCACATATCGCGAGAATAGAATACGGCATCACATACGCGTATCAATCCCGTTCCCGCACATATTGCATAAGTGCTCCTACTCCGTTTTGCCTGAGCCAGGAAACCTCTATGTAGGACTCTAAAGACTCGTCAATACGCCGGCAGGAGGAAATGATCACATTAAACACCAACAAGCCGCAAACGGTCAGCTAAACGTAATGGCCACCCGGGTATTAAGCGATCAGAAGATCAACAAGCAAGTCTGCTCTAACTCCTGTAAATCCAATCGGTAACACTACCGTACAGTTCGATCTCTTCGTCTGATATGTCGCATATCCAGTCTAGGGGTGGTAAACGTCAGACCCAGTAACCGATAAGTCGTGTCGATGTGAGGCTTCTAACAGGTCGAGAAGCTACTGATAACACTTACTAGTAGATCAACATATCAGCCCTGGCCAGGGACTTCCAGTTATAGCCAATCGAACACAGTGCAACATCAACCTCCAATACCGGGAGAGACGAAACCCCTCCTATCGCTTATTGCCTCCATGTGTTTCGGGGCTGTACCCAAAAGCCACCGTTTTGCACGTTCTCTTGAACGTGGTAAGGTGGAAATCAAAGCACAGTGGGAATCACACAAGACTCTATGACGATCTCGGGTCTACAGACTAACATATACCAGTGTCACCAGAGAACTGCTATCTAACGATAGGTATAATACCAACAAGGAGTTCTCGGCGAGTCCGTTCAGTGTACCCAGTCTCCACTGAGCGCCCGTATACCATCTTCGATGTCAAACACCAATGGATGTGGGATCATCCATCGCCCATCATATGGGTCATGATGCGTATACGCTAGTCTACTCTGGAGTATCGATACCCTGTCTCGATACACCCTCGACTAGGAACGATTATAGGATGTACTTATGGACTACCCTGGCCCCACTAGTATGATCTGCATCATAGTCCTAGTAGTCAAGTACATATCCTAAAGGCTTTATCAACATGTGAGAGTAAGACACTAACCCAATACAAGTCAACATGTTAAGACAAAGAACAACCAGATAGTATACTATCATATCGAGTAAGAAAATCCTCTCTATATATATCCAAGCATCCATTATAATATACATCATATGTACAACAATGGCCTCTAGGGCATATACATAACTAACAATGCAAACTTGGCAAAATCAAACACCTCCTGAAACCCTAAATCCAAGTGACAAGAACACCACAGAAACCTAAACACAAAACTCCATGCAAAAACCGGCAAGGCTGGTTATTTTAAGCTTTTGGCCGGCCATGGTTTTGAGTTTTGGGTTCATATTTGTATGGTGTTCTAGTGGTAAGAAGAAGAACACTCTGCAATTGTTTAAAAAAAATTTGGAGTCTCTGAAAAATTCGACAGAAACTTGGATCTATGTTCGATGTTTTGGAGTTATTTCGGTTTCGTAGTTTTACTTGTCATTTAATCTGTTATTTAAGGGTTTAGTTGGCTTTGATACCTCTGTAAGTCGATGTGGTGCACCCTGCGAGTTCGCGGGAAGGTGGGGTTTGCAAAAAATGATTTTTATATACTTCGCAACACCGACTAAACTCCAGGATTGATATTAAACCCTAACTAACATAACAACTAAGAGATTTAACTACTATGTACGAAAGCTATACCTCAAGTATTAAGCCCTTCCTCTTCTTGTACTCCTCCTCCTCTTCTTGTGCTCGTTGAAGAGTGTACGGATCACGCCTCCTCGTCAGCCTCCTCGAGTCAAAAAAGATCCACCCGAGAGTGTCTACTAAGAGCTCCTACCTCTAAGATGAGATAACTAGGGTACCTAGTGTGCTAATCTAAGTAGCCTAGAGGATATAGAGAGTGATTATGGATTGCTTAGTCTCAATAATCCTAGGTTTCTCAAAACATGAGACAATTAGGGTTTGAGGAAGAAAAAGAGAGAGCTTGAGGAGAGAGAGTGTTTAAGATAATAATGAAATGTATATGGTTACTTGTGATGACTATGAAGCATGCCAAAATATCTCACAAAATATCTAAGTCCACTATTGCCTCAATGGTCATCCATGAGTCACCAACTTGCCATGCTTCATTTATCACAAAAATAACACCTCATACCTCCACCTTATTAACCATTTAACATAAATGGTAATACAAGTAATGAGGTGTCTTCTTCAAGAAGAATTCTTAAATAAATTACAAGAATACCCCTCACTGTATATACATACCCGTATCCGTATTCCAAAAAACACGAATACAATAAGACGAAACTAATCCAATAATCTAATACTAGGATCCGGCTTAAACCATAGCCCACTAGTATTATCCGCCCGAACATCATACGTGCACAAGTACATGTATATGTTCGAACCTTGTCGTAAAACCATACGACCTTTACATCATTTCGCCCGAAGCAAACAAACCCTCTGTGTGGGACTCTAAACACTCGACAGTACACTGGCAGTAGGTTTAACCACAAGCACGTCAGCGGTTCTAGCTCTACGTAACGGCTATCCAGGTATCTGTCGATAAGAAGGCCGATGAGCAAACTCATCCAAACTCCTACTGAGCCTATCTGTGACAATCTCTATACAGTCCGCTCTGTTCGTCTAAGAGTATCGTATATCGGGCCTAGGGGCGGTAGCCGTCAAACCCCTAATAGCGCTATAAGTCATGCTGGAGTAGAGCCCAAAAACACCCTGAGAACTACTGGAGTAGCTACCAGTAAATCTCGCTTGCCCTTACCAGGGACTTTGTGTAATGGCTTTCCGAACACAATGTGACATCAATACCCAACACCAGGAGAGACGAATCCTATCTAACCGCCACTTCCTCCAAGTGCTTCGGGACTGCACCCAATTACTACCTGTTTGCACGACTCATCAGAGTCGTGGTAGGGTAGTAATCTAAGAACAATGGGAACACACTCGAGGCGAAGTAGCAGTGTCAAGTCAATGGACTACACTGTACTCATGCCACCTGGGAACTGCTACCTGTCGATAGGTATAGTACTAACAAACAGTTCCCCATGAGCCCATCTAGTGCAACTCATAACCTAATGAGCACCTGCATTCTATCTCCAGTACGACGTACTAATTGCTGTGGGACGGAACATCTTCCCTACTGGGATAAGAAGCATATACACTAGTCTACTCTGGAGTATCGATGCCCTGTCTCGATAATCCTACAACTAGGGACCTGTACAAGGATGTTCTTATAAACTACCCAACCCCCACGAGTGTGACTGCCATCACAACGCTGGTAGTCAAGCAAAGATCCTAAGGGCTCTACCAATATGTATTAGTGAAATGCTAAAAGAAACATATACACATATTAAGATAGAAACAAACCAGGTAGCATACTACCATATTGAGCAAGACTGTCATAAAATCTGTGTATATCCCAAGCTTCCAAAATGTAATATACAAACTAGTACTATACAATAATGGCCACTAGGGCATATATCACTAACAGTAGTTTGGATGTGAATCATGTCCGTCGAGTCATATGACCCCGGGAGTGTTTCTTACGAAAGGTGGCAGCTTCATTCTCATGGACAGGGCGTTGGCGAGCCGCTTCTCTGCTTTGATCCTGCTCTTATTTGTGGAAGGTGTGCTTTGGTTCGGTTGGAGTACTTTACGACTCATCCTTGCTGCAGCTTCTTCATCCTGACGCGGACGCTTAGTTTTTTTGTATATGACTATTTCGCGTTCTCGGTCAGCTTTGCTTTTTCAAAAGGCTTCGTTTAACAGCCTATCGATCGGGTCTTCTGGCAGTTCTGGGGAATTTAGCGTCGATTCTGCCCCTAGTTCCTCTGCGCTATTTTCTGACACTGAGGGAGCTTCTTCACCATTTAATGACGAATGGGAAACCATGTGTCAACTTGCAACATAGTCTTCGGTTTCTTCTGATGAGTCATTTCCCTCATCGTTGTCATTATCTTCATTCTCAAGAATATGCTTAAGGAACTCTTTGAGTGTGACCGGTATCCGCACCTTCTGGTTGTACTCCTCCAGCGCGTTAATGTACTTTTGTAGTTTTGTGCACTTATCGTCATACTCGGCAGGCTGCACAGGCTTCTTGGTCTTCTTCTTTTTCTTTGAAGACTTTGAAGGTTTGACTTGGGGATTTTGCTCTTTGTCAACAACTTTCGGTATGGGACGCGGTTTCAACATCCCTTTGATAATTTCAGGTTCAAGTGGGCTTTTCCACCTGACTACCGGACATGCCTGTAGATCTTTCAGTATTCTTTTTGTTTTAGCTAAAAAATGACTTCCCATAGAGTTTCTTCTACGAGCGAGCATGATGCCCCCGGCGCATCCACCTTTTTGGGAGTGTGCTTCTGTGGTGGGTTCACCCTCCAATTTTCGGACAGCTCGAACTTCCCCTATTGATACTGGTCCTCGACCCAGTTCTTGAAGACGTAGCAATTCTCAATTGGATGGCTCACCATTCTGTGATAGGAGCGGTTGTTGGGGTTTTCGACGTCATCGGGTTGCGGTGGACGTCGTAGGTCTGGCAATGTGATGAGATTGTTACACATTGCCAACTTAAATAGTCTCCTCGTCTTATCACGGGGAAACGAGTACGCACGTCTTAGCCTTTCTTCCAGGGATAAGCGTAGACGTGCATTGTTTTGGCGATCCTCCAGTTTTGGGTCACTCGTTTGTTGTTGAGTGTTGGCGATGAAGGCCGCTTTTCCTTTACCCTTGTCATTTCGAGGGTCCTTCTTGAGGAGGAAGGTCCATGACCCATCTGGTCCATTTGGGCCAGTTTATCAATCAGAGCCTGGAAGGTCGTCGGCTTGAAGAACGTCATGAACTGGGACACATTCGTTTGCGGATCTAGGGTCCCGATGAACATGCCCATGGATGGGGATTCTTCAATGCGTTGTTCACACTTTGACCATAGGTTCCGCCACCGAATCGCATATTGGACCCAGGTTTCTCCTGGCTTCACCCTGGCATTGATTAATGCCGTGATTGGAGTGCGCTCGCTTGCGCTGGCGAACCGCTGTGTGAACAGTAGCTCTATCTCTATGAATGTCTTTACGGAGTCATATGGGAGCTCCGAGTACCATTCAAAGGCCGTCTCCGACAGGCTACCAACAAACTGGCAAAGCAACAGTTTGTCATCGCCTCCAGTGTTGCCGAACAGAGCTCTGAAATGCGTGACGTGCTGGTGTGGGTTGCATGTCCCCTTGTACACATAGAACTTAGGGATCGTATATCCCGGCAGGTACTTGATTTTGTCACACCAGTCAGGATACGGTCGCCCAGTTCTAACAGTTTAGCCGGCCGCTTCATTTGCTTGATGAGCTCGTATTTGTTGAGCGATGTAATCATCAAGGGTAGCCTTGGAGATCGTTTCCTCCTTGGCCACTGATAAGGCCGGAAGAGGGTTTGATGTTTCCCTTTCATCCTCGATAATTATCAGCAAATCCTCGGCTGGGGGTTCTGGCTGAATCATCATTCCAACCATATCCTGGAATAATATAGCCATCTGCTTTATGTTAGCAGCCTGCTCTACGGCTTCCTTGTCTTTATTTTCAATCACCCTTCATAGGAACTCTGTATCGGTCTCCTGCTCTTGGCGCTGTTTGGCTGTTGGGTCCGGACTTTCTTTCTGCTCGGTGAGTACTGCCATTTTGGTCAGCATTTCCTGGAGCTTTTCTTGTTGCTCCTGAGCTTTTTTCAGCGACCGAGTTTGCGGTCGATGACCTACGGAAGCACGACTTTCTTCTTTTCCGGAAGCCATGTAAACCGTATGCACGATCATGCCCCCAGCCTTGGGGCGTTTGGTTCCATCGCCTTTGGAATTTGCCACAGGCGGTGGGATTTTCTCCGGCTTCCTCTTTTTGTGGGAGGTTGAAGTTAAATAAGCCGTTGTAACAGGCACCCGTGTGGAAGAAGTCCATCGCTGTATGGTGGAGGGATGGTCTTTCTCTTGCTGAGCCTTCGATTTCTTCGGTCGACGAGAGTAATCTTTGCTGATCATAGAGTCTTAGACTTTTCACCAGACTCTATGAATTTAGAAGGAGAACCGTAGATGAAGACGCTCCGTCTTTGCCTACACTGTGGCTTCTGCAGGTAGGGGCGATTTCTTTAGCACGACCGTTAGAGAGTTCTTGCGTACCCACCTAAGCAGAACAAAGCTATTCCCGGTTGGAATAGCAGCGTCAACTTCCACCGATGGAGCTGGTGGAGTGCGTCCAGAAGGGGAGTTGCCCCCATCTTTTCTCACTCGGTTCCAGTGACGACGTCGAGCATATCTTGCAGACGGGACCGCCTCAATTTTAGAAGCGGCTTCATTATGCCCCCGACTTTGGTGAAGAGCTGTTGTTGGTGCCAGCCTGTTGAAAAATGACTTCCTTAGCAGAGTTTGAGGATGATCGGCCAATCTTTCGAAAACCGGCTTTCTAGTAAGGGAAGCACCTTTGACGACTTCACCTGCAGGAGGAGTTGGGAGGGCTATCCGTTTTGGGGCAGCCCCTTCAGATACCATGAGCCTCTTTACGGGCCCATTTTGGCTCTTGCTCAGTCTGTTGAAGAATGATACGTCTGAGCTTTGACTCAGCTTGTCGAAGACTGAGACATCGGATTTGGACGGCCTGTTGAGAGGGACCGTTGTGGTTTCCAGTCGATCGAAGACCGACTTCATAAGAGCTTCTTCCTGCGGTGCTGAGGCACCGACACCCACTGGTAGGAACATGGTCTCGAAAAATAATCCAGTAGTGGCTTGTGTTACTTGCCCCACCGGTATCGAAAAGATGGAGGCCGCGTTAGACCTGTAGGTCACTCCTCCAGTTGGGATGGAACGGGAGTTGTTGTTGCAAGTTGTGCAATTGGAAGCCATTGATTTTCTTCTCCTTATGCACAGGAACAAGACACCAAATCTTAGTACCTCGAATCCCAGGGCAACCATAGAGAATCGCGATTTTGTTCGCGAAACACGACACACGAAGTGTGTAGTGGAAAGAGGAAAAGATCCCACCAAGCGTGCCAGAATCTGTTTACCGTCGAAAACAGAGACGAACCTGGAATGGATTGTCTTGCCTGAATTTGGAGGCAGATGCTATTTGGATTTATCCGTCACCTCTCCGAAGATACCAAGTTGATTTATGGCACCATATATCGGAGGTTTGGATGAATGCGGCCGTTGTAGCAGATTTCGTCAGATTCCCCCTTGTTTTATGTGAGATTTTTTTATTGTGGGGATGCTCTTCCCTGCAGACGCAAGCCCCTGCAGTTAATTACATTACTGCATTGCGATAACTACTTAAGCCTCAGAGCGTAAAGTCTGATCAACACTGTGTTGGCGATCTGTTTTACCAGCTCTGTTTTGTTAGTTTCTTTTTGAAAGAAGATGCGACAATTGCGCTCTCGCCATTTTCTCCTGCTCCGGCAGTTCAGTTCGTGTTGTGTGTATGTTTTGTTTTGGTTTTGGTTGTCCGTGGATTGTATATGGAGACTAATTTATGTCGTCGCCCATAGGGCGCAGGTTAGTCCAAATCCGTATATTTTAGATTTGAGCATTTGGGGCTCAATTTGTTTTTGACTAAGGATACGTTAGCCCAATTTGAGATTAAGATCAACTTAGAGGAATTTGAAGGATTATTTTTATCTTGGATCCAACAACAGAGCATTTGGGCTCAGCTGCAGGAAAAACTTCAGAGACCTAGCAATTTAGGGGCTTGGCCTACTTAGTCTTTTCTTTTATTAAAAAATTCTAGGCATTTATTCGGGCTCTGTTTGTTCGGCCTCTTTCTTTTATGCTAAAGTGTTGATCACTTATTTGAACTCTGACACTCACATTTATGACATATGAAGCATTCAGTCATGGGCAATGCCCAATGAGCACTGAGCACTCAGCCATTTTGGCTGTTTGTGGAGTGCTACGCACTTTTGTTCAGCGCCCACGTGATGAGCACGTGAGGCACTGGCCTTCTGTTTTAGGCATCCACGTGTCTTTCACGTGAGACGCTAGGTGCTGTTACAAAGGGCGCCCACGTGGGAAGCATGTGAGGCGCTAGTCTTTTCCTTTTATCATTTAGAGATTTAAATCTCTGTTGATATTTTCAAAGAGGTTAAACCTCTACACTGGCGCTTTTACCATTAACGCTCGCTAAAATCACTATACTTGAGAATTTTAGGTTGAGTTTTTTAAAGAACTAAGTTCTCGATTTGAAGGAACTGAGTTTCTGGAGCATCATGGACTCCGTTTAAAATATGTTCTTTCCTGAATCTTTGATTCTCAAGAACAAGCTCTTCCCAATGAGAATTAAATTCTCAACTTGTAGGAGATTTGCCTTGTGGATCTCAGACCCAGAGAAAGAACTAAGTTCTTTCAGAAGGGTTAAATCCTTAGATGTGATAGAGATATTTTGATCTCTTTTCTTTACCTAGGGTTTTAAAGAGGAAATTATTCTTCCTTTGAGAATTAAATTCTCTATTCTCTAAAGAGCTCGCTGTATTTTGCAGAAACTTCTCGAGGGTTCATTCTATCTCGTTCTCTCTATGCGTATGTATCTCCTCTCTGTGTCTCCTCCTTTTTTTCTTTTCTTTTTCTTTTCTTTTTCTCCTTTTGAGACTTGCAGTCTTGGGGCCTTTATATAGTGGAGGCAAATTGTTGATTAGTTTTGAGAAAATCTCTCATTGAGAGATTCCAATTGATTTAATTGGTCTCAAAATTGATTTGGGTAATTTTATCCACCAATGGATCTTTTGATCTAAGGACTTCTGTTTTTACAGAATATGATTTTTGGTTTTTAACGAGATTGGGGAAATATTTTCCCTATAGAGAATTTATTCTGTAAAACGGTGATTTTTAATCACCATTGGATTTTTAATCCGGCGGTTCTCTGTTTTACAGAGAGCAATTTTTCTTATTTAGAAAAATTGAACGAATATATTCCAGAATAGAATTTTATTCTACAATTGGATTTTTTATCCAACCGAGAGTACATTTTTATTTCAGAAAGATTTGGGAAATGTTTTATCCCAACAGAATTTAATTCTGTATTTTGATGATTTATCGTCTCTATTGGATTTTTGATCCAACGGCTCTGTTTAACAAAGGGTATTGTAGAATTTAATTCTACCTGGACGTTGGCACTCACGTGTTATGCACGTGGGCGCTACTTATGAATTTAATTCTTAAGATGGGTATTACTGTGCTTTGCATACTGGCGCCCACGTGAGGAGCACGTGCAGCGCCATCTAAGAGTTTAACTCTTATATAATGAATCCTTCTGTGCTTTGCACATTGGGGCCTACATGAGGAGCACGTGAGGTGCCACCATAGGACTTAATCCTATGAAATTGGCTCTGGCGCTAGTGCCCTCGTAGAGAGCCGATTTAGGAAGCCAACCTAGTGATCCTTACAACCTACCTTGTGAAGTTTAACGCTTTATTTGAAGTGTCTAAAGAGTAAACAAGTGACGATGATGAGTGTTTATTTGAAAAGTTTCTTTTTAAGGACTGTAATTATTCATTTTAGGGTACACATAATCAACTTATTGATACTTCTCCTAGTCTTCATGATAAACTCAATATGGTAGTGTCTCGAAATAGCTTCCTTGAACACCAAATTTCGTTGTTAGAAATAGAGAAAAAGGAATTGATTTCTTATAATGAATCTTTGAAAATCGAAAAAGAGAATTTGATTTTATCTTGCAATTCATTGAGATAAAAAAAATGAAAGATTGATTTCAATTTTTACCAATAAAATTGATGTTTTAAAATCTTCTCTTAGTTCACAAGAATTTTTGATAAATGATGCTTTGATTAATAAATTAAAAAAGGCGAAAAATGTGTTTCTTTCAAATCTTGATATTCAATCAAAAACTATTGGTGCTTTAAAAACTAAAAATGAAAATTCAATTTTTTTCATATGCTATCTTGAAAAATGATCATGAAAATTTGATTTCAACTTTTAAAAGCAAAATTGACTCCTTGAAATCCTCTCTTCAAGTTCAAGAAATTTGACAAACGAAAATCTTTTTCTCAAAAAGCAAAATCATGATTTGACAATTTCTCTTGATAAATATTCAAAGGGAAAATGAAAAGATTATTCCTTCACCTAGTGAGGGAATGAAATTTTTACATAGAAAAGATGTTTTGAATTTTTCAAAATCTCAAAAATATTTTTCTAAATTAGTTCAACTCTCTTCTAATAAAAAGAATGTTCATAAGTCTGTTCATGCAAAATTAACTATTCATTCACATACATTTCGCTATACTAAACAAGCTTTTCACAAGCATGCTCGTCCTACACATTATATGCACGTTGAGAGTTTGAGTCTCATGCATACACTTAATCATACTTTCCATTATTGTGGTGCACACGGTCACTTTGCATATTCTTGTGAGTTAAAAATAAATAAATCTTTATATACCAGTTTGAAATGGGTCCCCAAAACTAACCCCCATAAACCCAAGAAAGTTTGGGTAACAAAATGCACATCCATATTTTTTTTGTAGGTGTTGAGAATTTGAAACCGTGAAGATTGCGGAAAAGGTAAAACACACATATGCGGGTATTACAAGTTAAGTACTCTAACATAATGAAGACATTGTTTAACTTAAGTATGGGGGTGATTTTGTACAGTTTTATTTGTTTTTTTAGGTTTTCTTTTTCAATTTTTTTTTTAAAAAAAGTTTTGAATCAAACTAGTAATAGGTAATCTTGAATTTGAAATCCGAAAGTTGAGTGAGATGAAGGAAAATTATTGAATCTGAGGACAGAACTAAAATCTGAAAAATAATTCCTTGGCTTGAATTAAAATTTATAGATTATACACCCTACAAATTGCACACACATGAATATTGAAACTTGAGATAGCAGAGCATACCTAGAAATATCTTTATCTAATTACCCAAGTATGAAAAACTATATATAGAAAAAAAATTATAAAAATATATCTTTTCCTACACTAACTAGATGGGAATTTGTACCTCAAGAAGCATTGCATGCTCACGTCGAAAAGTTATTTAAAAAGTGATTAAAAAGTGTAAATATAATAAGTTTGGTTTTGTGGTTTCTTAGGGCTAGTAAAACTTCAGTTTTTGGGTGTTTCATCACCTAATGGCTTAGACCAACTGGTTTGGGAGTCACTGCTGAAAACTTGAGGTAGTTCCAAGAATAGACATAATTTCACTCACACATTGAACACATTGAGTAATCGGTTCGTTGTGCCTCATGAAGAATTAACGGTCGCAAAGAAAGATGTGTGGGAAAATCTATCTATATATTTATATAAATAAAATACGAAGGTATAGGGCATTGATACTATAGATTGAATTGAATTCTCAAGTGTAGCGAAATTTTACATACACATAAGGTATATGATTGATATTTGAAGGAAAAATAGAAATGAATAATAGGATAAAGTTTTATTGAGGAAGGATATAATTTCTGGAGTTGAACGATACCATTGGGATGAAAATTCTTGAAAGCTGAAAAACTAGTGAAATTCAAGACTTTTCTTTTTCTTTCTATCTTTTCTTTTCTTTGTATATATTTTTTCACTTTCTTTGTTTTTGTTTTTATTTTTCTTTTTGTTTTCGGTATTTTATGGGTAGTACCCGCTGAAAACCCTCAGGAGACAGCACTCCTCCTGCTAGAGACACTTAGAGATTTAATGGCTTGTTTCACATGCTAAGTGCAATCGCTATGCCTGCGAAAAGAAGCATAGTAGTTAGAAAGTTGTTAGATAGTAGTTAGATTTTATTTATTTAGGTTTTTAGTTTTTTTTTTTTGAAACTCTAGATTTTGCTCGAAGACTAGCAAAAGATAAGTGTGGAGTATTTGATTGGTGCATTTTAATGCACATTTATATAGCCATATTTATCTTTATTTTGCATATTTAATGCTATTCCGGTTTTGTTTTGTTAAATAATGCAGATTATAGGGATAAAAGGAAAAAGTACACAAAAGGCGTATTATATGCGTTGGATATGGACAGCTTAAAACTAAAACAGAGACAAGGGTGAAAATTACCAAAAAGAAAGTATGGAATAATATTCACAAAGTTGAGATAAATCTATAAAAAATGTGGAGACCAGATCTTTCTAAAAACCGGCTAGGGCCGAAATTTACAAAGATTAGGTCGGTTTTCCGATGAGTTAGACAAGGAAATTTTGAGGGATTTTTGCTGCTTTGAAAAGATTCTTTAAACCACTCTTAGATTTTTCAAATAGTCTATATATTCTGCTGTATAGGATTGTTAGGGTTTCATCTCTCCATTAGCTTTTGAATTAGGGTTTTCTTGGGAGAGATCAAGTTATTTGTAAGTTACTTTTGATATAGAATTAATTTATTTTCTAATTTCTTTTTCTCATATCATGAATAGCTAATTTCTTTTCTATGGTTTGACTTATACTTGCTATCATATGTGTTTAGTTTCATTGTTCTATCTGTTTTCTATTATTTTTAATGATGAATTTCTTGATAAAAGTTTACATCTTTTTTATATCATGCTAATAAACTAAACATGATAATGATGGATTGACGCTCTTGAAATTTGTTTAGGAAAAGATAATTTCACCGATAAACTAATTAGTTTAATGATAGATTGATGACCTAGAAAACTAATTAGGGAAGGTAAGACGGAATTTTTATCAAAGAAAATTCAACCTAATTAAACTAGGGTAATTTAGATTATTCTGATAATATAATCCAATTCATAAATTGACAACTTATGGATTATTTTGTAGAAGGTTAAAACTAAATTATTTTTAGGGTAATTAGAATAATATGTTTTAATTCTTTTGCTACATGATGTTATGTGATTGATAGGATAGATCTATAATGTATGAATTACGCTTTCATGTTTGATTGATATTTCATTGCAAAAATAGTTTATTTTATAATTGATGGTAAGGAATTAAAACATAAGAATTAGAAAAGAATAAAAATCATATAGAACACCATGATAGTAAAGGTAATTCAAAACTCTAGGCTTGCTTTATTATTTGAAACTTCCTTTATTTTAAACTAGCACTTTTAATTTCTTCTATGCTTTTTAATTTTTTTAATTAAATAAATCAATCTTTTAGTTAAATTGTTTTTAAAATTAATTAGAATTCTCACGCCTCTCTATGGTACGATCCATAAGTATTACAATAGATTTACTGTGCACTTGCAGTAAAATTGAGAGACACAAAAAATCTTCATCGCTTGCGCTCGATAAGTCTCCAAAGAATAGTGATGAAAATAAAAGGTGCAAAACGAGATGTAATATAGCATGAGTTAATCAACATGTGTTAGTTATATGTATGCCCTAAAGGCCATTATTGTACATGATTGTATGTTATAGTGGATGCTTGGATATATATAGAGAGGACTTTCTTGCTCGACATGATAGTATGCTATCTGGTTGCTTTTTATCTTAACATGTACACTTGTATCATTATATTGTCTCTCCGTTACATGTTGATGAAGCCCTTAAGATGTGTAATTGACTACCAGGATTATGATGCAGATCATACTGGTGGGGCCTGGGTAGTCCACAAGTTCATCCTTTAATTATTCCTAGTCGAGGGAGTATCAAGACATGGCATCGATATTCCATAATAGACTGGTGTGTACGTTTCTTGGCCCTGTATGGAGCGATGGTTGATCACATAGCCGTTGGTGTTTGACTTCAAAGATTGTACACAGGTGCTCATTGGAGAATGGGTATACCGAACAGGACTCGCCGAGAACTCCTAGATGGTATTATACCTATCGTCAGATAGCAGTTCTCTGGTGACACTGGTACAGGTTAGTCTGTAGACCCGAGATCATCATAGAGTCTTGTGTGATTCCCACTGTGCTTTGATTTCCTCCCTACCACGCTCAAGAGAGCATGCAAACAGGTGGATTTTGGGTATAATCCCGAGTCACATGGAGGCAATGAGCGATAGGAGGGGTTTCGTCTCTCCCGGTATTGGGAGTTGATGTTGCGCTATACTCGATTGGCTATAACAGGAAGTCCCTAGCCAGGGCTGATGACGAGATTTACTGGTAAGTGTTATCGGTAGTTTCTCGACCCGTTATGAGCCTAACATCGGCATGACTTATCAAGTTATTGGGGTTTGACGTTTACCACCCCCGGACTCGATATGCGACATATCAGACGAAGAGACTAGACTGTACGGTAGTGTTACTTACTGGATTCACGGGAGTTTGGACAAGCTTGCTTTTTGATCTTCTGATCGCTAAATACCTGGGTAGCCGTTACGTCCAGCTAGTACCGCTGACGGCTTGTGGGTGACTGATATGATCATTACCTACTGCTGGCGTATTGACGAGTCTTTAGAGTCCTACATAGAGGTTTCCTAACTCAAGCGAAATAAAGTAGGGCACATATGTGATATGTGCGGGACCGAGATTAATACGTGTATGTGATACAGTATTCTAATCTCGCGATATAGGTTATATGTGATATAACCGGATTATTGAATCAAGTGTTGATTCAATAATTTATTATATGTATATTTGATACACATATAAATGATATTAGTCGGTTGTATGTGATATAGCCGGATTATTAAATCAAGTGTTGATTTAATAATTTAATATATAATTCTATATTTGATATATTAATATATATTAACTAATATTATCTCACTTAAGAATTTTTTTCTACAAATACATATAAATATATATGAGATATATATTAATGTATTTATTTTTATGTCATGCTAGATGATAAATTGGACATGGGTGTATGAAACTCATACCAAACTAAAGATAATTTGGGTGATTAATTATTAAGCGATAAATCAAAATTAGGTGGAAATTAGCATGGCTAAAGATGCTTATGGAAGCATGTAGAAACCTTGATTTAGTCCACTAATTTTGTTTTACTCTAGATATTTATTAACCTAACCATTATCTTTAGCCATGGTTAAGTCTCTACAAATATCATTTGAGATATTTCTTCACTATAGTTCATCACTTGTTCATTTTCTTCATCTCCTTCTTTGCTCTCTAGCTTTTGATGAGGTGAAGAAAGAAAGAGAGAAATTAATTCTAAAGTGAGCAAAATTCTTACTTCATCAATCTATACCAAACTAGCCATTTAGTATAGATTGTTTACTTACTAATTCCTCAATTAGTGAAGAGGTAGCTTGAGTTAGAGATTCCTCAAGGTAAATCATCTTCGGCCTCGAAAATCCTTAAGTAAGCTCGTTCCTTTCACCTAGTGAAGCCTAAGAAGAGTTCGGTGACCACTACTTAGAGATAAGGGACTACTACATGAAGCTTTAGAAGTAAAGGACCGGTCTACAAAGGTTGTATTCCTTGTTCATTTGTAAAGTTTGTTTACATGCTTTATTAAACCATAATTCTCTAGTTCGATTCTAGTTCTGTGTTCCTTAGCACTTTAGATTTTTTAAAATTGCATACTTGATACTTGTTAAAACCTAGTGAGGGTGCTAAGAAACTCCAACATGGTATCAAAGCTATTAGGCATTGGATGTTGGCCTATGGGGGGTTCTCACTGTGTGACAGTGTGGGGAAGCATGGGCTCTTACCCCCAGGATGTCCCAAGACGGGAAGGTGTTCCGGAGGGTTGTAGTCCTCACGAGGGGACATGCGTAAAAAGTAGTTGTTGAGGGACCCATAGGTGCCACGGCGACCCCATTGGATAGGGTGGCTGCCTTACCAACATGGTATCAGAGCCAAGCTAGAGCATTAGGAGTGGTCTAGGCGAAATTAAAGTGTTCGATCGACTTTTCGAAACCCTAAAATCTGGGTTTCTGGAAAAAATTTCAAAAGTTGGAATTTTTGAAATTAAAAATATGCAGAAAATTGTGCAGGGTTAACTATGGATCCCCAAGAAGAACGAGTGCCCAACTCGACCAAACGGTCGCGCAACCACGGCAAAACCATAGGTTTAGCTGCGGTTCCACTGCACAGTTAGTGAGGCAGGGACTCCCCCTTCTTGTGCTGCTCCGTAGGTACATTTGGCACTTTCTGGGTATTTTTAACTGAGACTCAAGTGTTGAGCTCTCTGAGTTTTGTGGGTGTTTGATGAATCGATAAAAATGTTTAACATCGTCTAGTATATCTGTGATTTATCATACAATATTTGAAATCCATAATAATTAGTTTTGTGAAAACTAATTAGTGTTTTGTAAATCTAGCAATTTAGTCTCTTTTGATCGGTTGCCACGGGGTTTTGATTCGGATCAAAACTCCGTCGCAAGCTTGTATAGTACGCGAACGCTCACCGCGTAACACTACTAGATAGCCATGCCCTATAACCCCGACCAAGTGACCGTAGGAGAACCCCGTTGCCAAAACCATCTGTTCGAGTGTTTGCAGCCGCGGTGTTCCGCCTAAGTGCACTTCATCGACGGCATGCGGCCGTCTACTAATGTTTCCGATGAGCATTCAATCATTTGTTGGGAATCTTGTTGAATTGACCGACTGGATATTGAAAAGTGTTTTCAATTTAAGACTAAAATGCCGGGTTTATAGTGTTAGGCATGAAATCCGGAGTATGAGATATTCCGGGTTTATGATGTATAAGGTAGTTGCGGATTCTAATTATTATAGTTTTTATTTCGTTTCTGCGACCGTAAGTGTAATATGTGGTGTATCGCTGGTTTCGTTGTTATACGTCAACGACAATTGGGATACGCATATTTACTTACGTTGATGACATGTGATGTTATGTGTTGCTGTGATATGTTATATTGGATCGTCGTGTTTGAATAGCCGGGGGGTTTTGCGTGAGATGAGAGTTTTTCATTTTCATTCATGTAAAAATTTGTATGTAATATTCTTTTATTGGGACACTTCCGGGTTGAGGATGATGTCACCATTGATGTATATTATTTACTTTTCTACATTAGGGTAGACCCAAGACGGGGAGCACAAGTAACCGGGTTCTAGAGTCCAGTGGGAAACCATCTCGAGGAGTCGAGACCGGGTATCCTAACTCTAGAATTGGTAGGGTTGCTTGCCGCTCTCGTAGGGGTCTAGGGATGTGGTTTGTCTATTCATCACGACTGTAGAATCCATGTTTTTTACTGGCTTGATTTAAAACGCGAACCTCCTAGTATATCCTATATTTCATATGTTGACTTCTGCTGCAATGTTCTATGATGAGATCATATAACTGCATGAGATGAATGTTTTATATTATATATATGATATATAATAAATGTTGCTTATGTTTTGCATCCGTGCTAGTCCTGCCCCCGCTCTGCCGTTAGTTAAGTAACCTAACGGTGCATGACGGGACTCGTGGTGAATGCGGATGGCATAAGCGTACGTTGTATTTTCGTTTCTTCTGTGATGTTTAAGAAACATAAATGATGGGACTTCATTAATGAGATTATTGAAAAGAAAGAAACATAAAGATGTTGTAGAATCAAATTTTTAAAAAGGTAGCTCTAGTTATTGCTTTGCATAGCGGTATTCATTATGAATATCCAGCACCTCATTCAATGAGGAAAGAGCCGAGACCCCTTCACCAGGAATGACCTCTTTAGAAAAAGGTAGCAAATCCTATAACCCATTCAGTTTGTTTTGAAAACTATTCGATTTTAAAAAACGGAGCTTAAACCACTCCTTTCAAATCACTCGATTCTACGACGATATCAAGTTCATTACAGAAAAGGTTTTCTTAAAAACATGTCGTTGCCCTCCATCATTTCAGATAATGTTATTTAGTATTCGTGCTACGTTTTTTTACCCTAGCCAAGGCGTAGTGTGTGGTAGCTAATTAGTGCTTATCTGCAACCATATGATGCGATTGGATTAGGGTAGTCGTACGGTTTTGTTGACCTTAGCCAAGGGTCGTACATGTGGGTTTAATTCAATCAGGAAATGACGGTTTGAACTTGGCTAGCGCTTATGATTTGTTGACCATAGCCAAGTCATAAGTTGCTAGGGGAAAAACATTATTGGGAATTTCAAGTGTTGAAATTTGCAATGAGATTGCATACCTTCTATGAGATAGTTGGATTCTGATACCCACTGCGAGTAAGAGTTACTCCTGAGAGAGTTTTCTACTTTACAATTAGCTGATCAAGTAGGTGTCTAAGAAAGATGTTAACGGGGTTATGCCCCTGCGGAAACGAGATTATTTAATTAGTTCCATGCGAAAGCAAGGGGAAGCTCCCTCGGAGTACCAATACCTGCCTGGCTGAACGATTGGCGAACTTGTAGGGTGTAATTAATCCCGGCTAGTCTTACCTTTTAAGGTTTGAAGGAAGATTTGATAAAAACAGTGGGATCCATCCTGATTAGATAAGATAATAACCGGTCTAATCTTGCAAGAGCGCACGCAGTGTTTTCTTCTCTCTCTCTCTCTCTCTCTCTCTCTCTCTTCAGGTAGCGACCATGACATGCCTTAATCAAAATAATAATATTGATGTATTGACCGAACCCACTTGTTATACTGAGCTGGGGAATATTGGTTCCTCTCTATCTTATAACTGTTATAATTCTGAGCATAAGATAGGGGAATACCCAGATTCCTATGCGACCCGAATGAGGAATGAGCATATTGATGTATCTTCTTTGGGTGTGTTCGTAACCGAGAACTATTTCTCAGTACACTCTATGTCCTGAGTATTAGATACTGAATCAGGTCTCATATATGTAATATGTTACAGGGGCTTAAGAGAGGTAGAGAACTAGAAAAAGGTGATCATTCTCTAAAAGTAGAGAATGGTGCAAATGTTGCAGCCAAAACAGTTGGTGAATATCACATTGTATTACCAAATGGGAATACATTGATCTTGAACGACTGTTATTACGTACCATCTACTATGTGCAATTTAATATCAATTTCTTTATTAGATAAAGAAGGATATAATTTTGTGGTAGAGAAAAATGTTATGAACATTTTTCTAAATCAAGTGTTGATTGGGTTTAGTGCGTTATGTAACGGTTTATACGTTCTGAATCAAAATACAGTTCTTAATATACAGAACACACACAAGAGGAAAAGTTCATAAATGAACGAATCCTTCTTGTGACATTGTATACTAGGTCATATCAATACGACATGACTAGCTAAGATACATAAAGATGGATATTTGAATCAGTTTGAATTTACATCTTATGAAACTTTCCAGTCATGTCTCAAAGGAAAAATGACCAAAACTCCGTTTACTGAACACGGAGAAAGAGCTACTGAACTCTTAGGACTGATACATAATAATGTATGTGATCCCATGTCTACACATGCCAGGAATGGTTCCTCGTACTTTATTACATTCACCGATGATCTCTCAAGGTTCGGATATGTGTTCTTGTTGAAACAAAAATCTGAATCTTTTGAGAAATTTAAGAAATATAAGTGCGAAGTAGAGAACCAAACGGGTAAAAGTATTAAAATCCTTCGATCTAATTGGGAAGGAGAATACTTGAGCACGGAATTCCTGGATTATTTAAAAGAGAATGGGATTCTCCCTCAGCTTACTCCTCCGTATATACCATAGCACAACGGTGTATCGGAGCGGAGAAATCGCACCCTATTAGATATGGTGCGCTCTATGATGAGTACTTCTGAGTTGCCTATTTCCTTTTGGGGTTATGCGCTTGAGACAGCCGCATACCTATTGAATAGAGTTCCAACCAAATCAGTGCCTACCACTCTATATGAGATATGGAATGGGAAGAAACCATCTCTTAAACGAGTTAAGATATGGGGTTGTCCGGCCTATGTTAAAAAGCAAAATCCGGACAAACTCGAGATAAGGTCTGTTCTGTGCAAGTTTGTGGGATATCCAAAAGATTCCTATGGATATATCTTCTACCATTGTGAGGAACAAAATGTGTTTGTTGCTCAACATGCAACCTTTTTAGAAAAGGAATTTCTTGTAAAAGAAATTAGTGGTAATGAGGTAGAACTGGAAGAAGTTCCAGCTACACAAACTACAGCTGATGATTTGGTGGAGCCGGAGGATTCGATAGTCCCCAAAAAAGCTCAGCCACTCCGCAGATCTAGTAGGGTTCCTCATCCGCCTGAGAGATAATACGGTTTTCTTATTCACGGTAGGAGTGAGGATTGCATCATGGAAGATGATGACCCAACTAGTTTCAAGCAGGCCATAACGAGTGGGGACTCTGTGAAATGGCTGGATGCAATGCGATCTGAGATGGAATCCATATACACCAACAAAGTATGGACTTTGGAAGTTGCTCCTGAAAGGGTAAAACCCATCGGGAGCAAGTAGATCTTGAGAAGATAATTGGTGTAGATGGAAAAGTTGGGACTTTCAAAGCTAGACTTGTAGCCAAAGGTTTTCGTCAATGACCAGGTATGGATTATGATGAAACATTTTCTCCAATGGCTATGCTTAAGTCCATCTGAATCCTACTTGCCATCGCTGCATACCATGACTACGAAATCTGGCAAATGGACGTCAACACCACTTTTCTAAATAGTGATTTAGAAGAGAGCGTGTACATGACACGGCCAGAGGGCTTCGTAGATAGTGGGAGCAGCGAAAAGGTGTGCAAACTACTTAAATCAATCTACGGATTAAAGCAGGCATCGCGAAGTTGGATCATCTGTTTTGATGTGGCAGTAAAAGAGTTTGACTTCATCAAAAACATAGATTAACCTTGTATATACAAGAAGGTTGTAGAGAGTAAGGTTGTCTTTCTCGTATTGTATGTGGATGACATACTCTTGATATGAAATGATGTTCCTATGCTACACTCGGTCAAGCTTTACTTATCACGGTTTCTCCATGAAAGATCTGGATGATACCTCTTATATCCTGGGATTAAGATCTATAGAGATAAATCTAAGCGGATGTATCATACTCACTAGGTTTCAATCACATCCTGGGGAGAAATACTGGACAGCTGTGAAGAATATTCTTAAATACTTGAGAAGGACTAAAGAATTGTTCTTGGTGTATGGTAACGGTGAACTCCATGTCGAGTCCTTTACCGATTCGAGCTTCCAGAGTGATAAGGATGACTGTGAGTCAGTCTCGGGTTTTTGCCTTTACCTTCAGTGGAGGAACGGTATGTTGGAAGAGTTCCAAGCTAGATACCGTAGCAGACTCAACGATGAAGGATGAATACATCGCTACCAATGATGCTGCCAAAGAGGCTATCTGGATGAACAAGTTCATGAGATGAACTTGGTGAGGTTCCTACCATTAAGCATCCAATATTTGTATTGTGATAACAATGGAGCTGTGGCTTTGGCCTAGGAACCCCGGTCACATTAGTGATCCAGACATATTCTTAGGCGGTATCACCTGATCAGGGAGATAGTTGATCTCCAGGAGATCGAGGTCACGAGAGTTGACACGAAGAATAACACAGTGGATCCACTCATGAAGGCCATGTGAGAGACTTTTGGGGATGTTGGGTATGAGATACTACAACAACTGGCCTTAGTGCAAGTGGGGGATTGTTAGTTATATGTATGCCCTAAAGGCCATTATTGTACATGATTGTATATTATAGTGGATGCTTGGACATATATAGAGAGAGGACTTTCTTGCTCGACATGATAATATGTTATCTGTTTGCTCTTTATCTTAATATGTACACTTGTATCATTATACTGTCTCTCCGTTACATGTTGATAAAGCCCTTAGGATGTGTACTTGACTACTAGGATTATGATGTAAATCATACTAGTGGGGCCAGGGTAGTCCACAAGTTCATCCTTTAATTGTTCCTAGTTGAGGGAGTATCGAGACAGGGCATCGATATTCCAGAGTAGACTAGTGTATATGTTTCTTGACCCTGTATGGGGCGATGGTTGATCCCATGGCCATTGGTGTTTGACATCAAAGATTGTACACATGTGCTCATTAGAGAATGGGTACACCGAACAGTACTCGCCTAGAACTCCTAAATGGGTTATACATATCGTCAGATAGCAGTTCTCTGGTGACACTGGTATAGGTTAGTCTGTAGACCCGAGATAGTCAAAGAGTCTTGTGTGATTCCCACCGTGCTTTGATTTCCTCCCTACCACGCTCAAGAGAGCATGCAAACAGGTGGATTTTGGGTACAGTCCCGAGTCACATGGAGGTGAAGAGCGATAGGAGGGGTTTCGTCTTTCCCGATATTGGGAGTTGGTGTTGCGCTATACTCGATTGTCTATAACAGGAAGTCTGGTCATGGCTGATGATGAGATTTACTGGTAAGTGTTATCAGTAGTTTATCGACCCGTTATGAGCCTAACATCGGCATGACTTATCAAGTTATTGGGGTCTGACGTTTACCACCCCAGACTCGATATGCGACATATCAGACGAAGAGACCGGACTGTACGGTAGTGTTACTTACTGGATTCACGGGAGTTTGGACAAGCTTGCTTGTTAATCTTCTGATCGCTAAATACCTGGGTAGCCGTTATGTCCAGCTAGTACCGCTGACGGCTTGTGGGTGACTGATATGATCATTAACTACTACTGGCGTATTGACGAGTCTTTAAAGTCCTACACAGAGGTTTCCTAGCTCAAGCGAAATGAAGTAGGGCACATATGTGATATCTGCGGGACCGAGATTAATACGTGTATGTGATACAGTATTCTAATCTCGTGATATAGGTTATATGCGATATAACCGGATTATTGAATCAAGTGTTGATTCAATAATTTATTATATGAATATTTGATATACATATAAATGATATTAGTCGGTTGTATGTGATATAGTCAGATTATTAAATCAAGTGTTGATTTAATAATTTAATATATAATTATATATTTGATATATTAATATATATTAACTAATATTAGCTCACTAAAGAATTTGTTTTCTATAAATACATATAAATATATATGAGATATATATTAATGTATTTATTTTTGTGTCATGCTAGATTATACATTAGACATGGGTGTATAAGACTCATACCAAACTAAAGATAATTTGGGTGATTAATTATTAAGGGATAAATCAAAATTAGGTGGAAATTAGCATGGCTAAAGATGCTTGTGGAAGCATGTAGAAGCCTTGACTTAGTCTACTAATTTTGTTTTACTCTATATATTTATTAATCCAACCATTATCTTTATTCATGGTTAAGTCTCTACAAATATCATTTGAGATATTTCTTCACCATGGTTCATCACTTGTTCATTTTCTTCATCTCCTTCTTTGCTCTCTAGCTTTTGATGAGGTGAAGAAAGAAAGAGAGAAGATTAATTCTAAAGTGAGCAAAATTCATACTTCATCAATCTATACCAAACTAGCCATTTAGTATAGGTTGTTTACTTCACTAATTCCTCAATTAGTGAAGAGGCGACTTGAGTTAGAGATTTCTCAAGGTAGATCATCTTCAGCCTCGAAAATCCTTAAGCAAGCTTGTTCCTTTCGTCTAGTTGAGCCTAAGAAGAGTTCGGGGACCACTACTCGGAGCTAAGGTGCTACTACACGGAGTTTTAGAAGTAAAGGACCGGTCTACAAAGATTATATTCTTTATTCACTTAGTGTAAAGTTTGTTTACATGCTTTATCAAACCTTAATTCTCTAGTTCGATTCTAGGTTTGTGTTCCTTAGCACTCTAGATTTTTTAAAATTGCATACTTGATACTTGTTAAAACCTAGTGAGGGTACTAAGAAACTTCAACAATATGAGCATGTAATAAGTGTGTGCTGGTGAACATGAAGCAAGTAGTAACGTGTCTTAAGAGGTCTATATGAGGGTAATCTAACTTAACGTCAGTTCAAATGTGAATGTTAACCAATCTCAAGAGTATTCTCGAACTTAAGGGTAGGTCCTCAGGAGCAAGAAATCACGAGCCCGAATCAAGTGTTAGTAATGAGACTTCAACCGTCATTGAAGTATTCCAAACCCAAGAGTAGGGTTTTAGTGGCTTGGAAATATGTGCCCTCATGATTGTATATTGTGTTAGTAGATATGGATTCATGAACTAGAGGGATTCCTGAGATTTCGTTAGATTCACACTTAAACTACCCCAACACCCCGTGCATATTATTTTATGATCGAATCCATGAATACAAAAAGAATGTATAATATCAAATTTCAAGATTGAGTCATGCCAAGATCAAGTATTCATGTTAAGTTCTAGTCATGTCAAGTTGTATTCATGGTTCGAGTCGAGTCAAGTCTTAGCATGAAATGGTTTAGCACAATTCATGTAAAGCATCATGTGTTAGGTTATATTTCAGTTGAATTTCATGTAATTTGATTTTCCGTGAAGAGAATGGGTCACTTAAACTCATCTGCTACCTAAATACTTGCTAACTAATAGGTTTATAAAATTCTAGGTGTTTATATGAAAATATATCATTAGTCAATTTTAAGGTATTTATGTAAAATAGTCCATTAAAGGCTCGAGAGTATTTTATGTAAAATACTTTATTTTAAAACATTGAGAGTGTTTTGGTAAAAATATTTTATTTAAAATGTTGAGAATTTTTAATAAAAATATTCTTTAGAATTTATGTTATTTTCATGGCAAAACCTAACTTGCAAAAATTTAGGGTATTTTAGTGAAAAATCTATCTTTTAAAAACTTAAGGTATTTTAATGGTAACTTAGCTTTTTAAGATTAGGGTATTTTATTGAAAATCTAATTTGTAACTTCGTTTTCTTTTAAATTACACATATGATAATTAAATTAATTCATTAGTTTAATATTGTTGAAATTGTTTTACTTTGTTTTAGAACCATATTTTTTCCTTTTAAGGACGCGCTCCATGAAGAGCTCTGCATCTCACTCCACCAAACCCAAAATGTGTTATAACCAGCACCATCCGCAACAGGGTTCCCCTCACGAGGGTTGTAAAGTCAAATACGCAAAGGAATAAGGAAATGGGTTTAATTCTATTTTAAAAACTTGAGCGTATTTTAGTGCAAGTATGCTGACCTATGAGGCTCATTCTCTTTAGTTTTGATTATTTTACAAAAACCATATTTCAAAAATATAATATGTTACTAACCATGAGTGCTAAAGCAATGGATTTAGTCAAGAAACAGAACAACAAATACTGCAACTGGCATCTCAATAGTAATATCGAAAGACTCTGAAGATCGAATTGCAAGTTCAAAGGAAATATCGAAGAAATCAAACAAAAGGACGTATTCAAGACTTTTTATTTTTTTTGAGTCTACAGTCGATCTCAATGGTTTGAACATGTTTCTAAATCTTAATTTTAGTACTATATAAATCTTTGATTAAAAAGGTATCCAAATATCGATTTGATTCAAACAACTTCAAATTCTATAAACTGATACATGAAATATTAGTTTATCAACATCCACAGGGATGTCCATATCAGTTATAATTTTTTCAAATTTTTGTTTTTGGTTTGAATTTTAAATTCCCAACGGTTATAAACTGCCAATAACGGTCCTAAATTTTAGGAGTGGTTATTTTAACCGTCCCAACTGCCCTCCACTCAATTTCTATAAAAAGGACCCATTTTCAAAGAGTTTTTAAAAAAAATTGACTTATCGTTTTCACGTTTTCGATTTTTCTTCATTCTTTAATGTTTTCATGAAAACTCTGTCACTCACTTGTTCTAAAGTTTTTACTACTCTTTTAGAGAGAAGATCTTTCAGGACTTTAGAATTTTCTAGTCATTAGAAACGAAAGATCTCTTGCTGTCGAATAAGTTTTGTTTAAACTTTTCTTAATCCGTTTTAAAAACATCTTCAATCGTTCTTAAATTTTTAATACTCTTTTGATAGCAGAGATCTTTCAAGACCTTAGAAGTTTCTAGTCATTAGAAAAGAAAGATCTCTAGTTTTCGAAAAAGTTTTTTTCTAATTTTTTGAAAAACTTCTTTAAATAAGTTCTTAAACGTTTTTAATCTCCAAAAACACAATCCATTATCTCCTTTTGTTTGAAACTTGATTTATCTTTTGAGATCATTAGGATTGTAAAGTTTGTTTTGTAAAAATTTGATAAACATCTTGTTTGTAATACTTAGTGAAGAAAAATCTAAGATCTTCACATTGTAAGAGTTTCAGACTTGGGCCTTAGGAAAAAGTATACGTGTTCATCAACTGTAAGCGTAAAAGGTTTCGGACTCGAGCCTTTAAGAAAAAGTCTATGTGTTTACAGCTTGCAAGTGTAAAGGTTCTAAGATCTTATCATGGTAAATAATCTGGGTAAAGAGTCGCTAGATAGTGAATCCTGAACAGGAGCTCTCAGGCGAGAATTAGCCACAGAGTTAGTGAACTTTATTAACAATTCTCTGTGTCATTTACTATCTGTGAATTCTGTATTTATGAAATTGTTTATATTTGTACTCTAATTTATTTTCCGCTGCAATTTTTTTAATTCCGCACAATTGCGTTGAGTTTATCATAGAGTCTTATCCACCCCCTGAGGCTGTTTTCAAAGTCTATTCTTTAGAAATTAATATAAATTTAGTGGATTTAGGATTTCGAGAGTGCGTGTGGGGTAGGTCGTTACCCCGTGCAATATCTACAATCATCTATCGCAAACTAGTATTGGTAAATTATAAAACTTGGTATTTAATTGCTGCATTGCAACATTTACGATATCAACTCACATGTTAAAATTCCATTTTAAATGAATATAAAATTTACGTGAAATAAGTGAGACATGGCTTGCAAGGATGATAGATTGGTATTTTTTTTACTTATCATTAGTATGTAAATTTATTAATGAACATGCCAAGGTATTTGTGCAACGAGAAATTCAAATAAAACTTAGCATACTAAACACTGTATTATATGATGATGAGAGAAGAGGAAAAAAAGAGTGGGGTCAAGAGAGGGCTTAAGGATTACGCTTGTACCAAAGGGGTGTAGGAGAGGAAAGAGGATCGGTTTGACGAACCGAGATTGACAATGCAAAGGAAAAGGGCGAGTTGAGGGAACTTGGCTTCTTCTTCTTGAAGGAACTTAGCTTCTAGGACTTGAGAGAATGATTTAGAGTAATTTTTCAGGGTAAATTCAGAGAGGGAGGAAGTTAGGACAGCCTAGTATTTATAGGGAAGAAAAATAGGGGTACGATGAATTAAAAAGAATTAAAAATGTATTAAAAAGGGTGTTAATTGGGTAGATGAAAGGTTGTAGACTCTCTGTATTGAATAGGCTGTTTTGGGGTATTGAAATGAACAGGCGGGAGGCCAAGAGTCGCGCACCCACGGGCGGGGCAAGGGTACCCACTGCCTGGCCACCCGAATCGGGCTTGGGACCGACCTGGGTGGGTCCAACATGGGCTCAGATCTTGGGTCTCATGTCCAGGGTTCGGGGCAAGGTAATGTAACGTGTTAAAAATGATTAAATGAATAAAAGTGTTTAAGTGAATTTTAGGATTTTCGGTAAAGTAAAATGTATTTTTCGTAAAACCAAACCGTGATTGTTTTCATTATAATTTTTAAAATATCCATTTTAATTATGAAATTACTAGTAAATGGTGTTTATTTAGCCACTTATAAATTTTTAGTTTAATAAAATATTTTTCCTAAATTAATTATTTTAAATATTAACATAAGCTTTATTTTTACACTAAATTAGTGTAAATTACAAATTTAAATGGTTTCAATTTGTAAAAATGAACCATGGCATATTATAAATTAGTGTGTATCATGCAAAATTTATTTGCAAATTTTTCTTATTTTCTAGAGCTTTCTTGAGTTGCTATAGTAAATAAATAAATAAATAATTAAATAAAGCATGAAAAGACTTTTATTGATGTTTCTTCTCTTGAAACTTCTACACACTTTTCCCACTCTCTTCTTTCTCTCCCTCACCTCTCTAAGGCCGGCCACAAACCCCCCATGGCAGCCCCCCCCCCCTTTTCCACCTCATTTTTATTCAAAATTCATTAAAAATACATCAAAAATTCCATTAAAATTCCACAAAATCCTATTTATTTCATACTCTTTATTCCTTGCTCATTTTTATATGAAATTTGGAGATGGAAGGCATGAATTTTGGAGGCTCATTTCTTGTTTGGATTTCATATTTTAGGAGGTATAATTTCTTTCTTTTGATTTATTGTTTTAGATGTTCATTTAAGCTTAATTAGATTTAATGAATTAATTCTATGTTTTTTTTAAAAAATTCAAGTTAGGGTTTGTAAATTCAAGTTATGATTTTTGTTAATTATTTAGGGTTATAATAGTTAGTTTAACACTTTTAGAATTGGAAAATATTGCATGGTTGTTGAATTGTAAAATTTTCATTTAAAATTGTTTTAAATTAGGAATTTAGTTAACTAGGTTTTCGCAAAATGTGTTTGTGGTTAATATAAAATTCTAATTTGGGTTGTTATCATTGGATTATAGTTTTAGTGGAAATGTTAGCATGTTAATGGAAAGAAAAACTTAGTTTGATTGCTAGTTTCTATGGTTAATTGATAAATTGTGATAAAAATTGTTAATTTTGTAAACTAGATTTTAGAAATTTCTATATAAATGAGATTAAAAATATAATTATGGTTTCATTATATCATTATCATCATAAATTGTGGTTTAAGTCATTAATTTATGCAAAATCATGTTTTGAGGTGGAATTGTGGTACTTTGCTTGGAAAATGTTGAAAATTTGTTAAAGGGTGCAAACTAGAAATTTCAAATTACTACAAATATGTGTAATAAAAATATAGTAATAGTTTGTATAGTCTATTTATGCTATTTAATGAGTTTTATGACATTTGGTTTCATTTAAATGTCAAGTTTTGATGAAAAACGGTAAATTGGCATTTTCGGGTTTTTCGAAAACGGACGATTTGATCGATTTTAGTGTTTCGATGAATTTGATCATGTTTTACAATATAAGTAATGTGTTTTAAAACTACGAGTTATCTGTTGATGTTTATCTCGATCCATCGGAGTTTGTACGCCGATATCGAGCGATATTTGGTTCTTTTGCGTGGACGGGACATAGGTTTTAACCTATGCTTGTTCCTTATATCGTTTGACTTTTGTATGTGATTCAGTTTACGATGCTATTTATATGTTTGCGTTTAGGTACCCTTCAAGTGGACTGCGGGCGATGAAAAGGAGGATGGCGACACCGTCGTCCGCAGACATGGACCAGGTGAGTAGATGCATATCTACGGGGGGAAGTCGGGTGGATGGCGTTTAGCACCCCCGCAACGTAGAATAGGAATAGTACTTATTGACATTAGGAAACCCGATGTGACCCTAAATTCTTACTGAGCAGGACCCTAGTAATGACCCTAGGCGGGACTAGACTGATTTAGGAAAACCATACCTGAGGATGAATACTTTGGGAGAGGTTCGTAGGTTTCTGATAGAAACACACACACACACACTAAAACTTGACATGGCGTATACGTATATGTGTGTATATATATAAAACTAGGTATAGGTGTATATATATACACAACACGTATATGGGATTCGTTGATGTGATATGATATCTGAGGTATGATGAAACAGTATAACTGGGCTTGATGCCGTGATTCTTGACTATACAGTCGTATTAAAGTGTTAGCGGATCATTAGAGAATAAGATAATGAACATGAATATATAAATTATGAAGGGTGGTGGTGATATTGAGGTACATGGGACGCTAAAATAGTACCTGGGCTGTAGCTTGTGACTTAATGACGATAAGATATCGGTATGACTTAATCACAATATGATACATGTGACATGATATTTTTGAGGATAAACTAATGATTATTCCATGATGGCAATGATATATGATTGATGTATGCGATTATAGTTTAGCACCTTGATCATGAGATGTGTTGATGATGACACATTACGAATAATGAGACACCTAGAAGATACTTGACCCGTATCCCGATATTGGGATGCCGTACGATGGATTTTACCGTACGAGGCTTAGATATGATGATTGATCCGCACTCTTGATTCGAGGAAGCCGTACTACGTACGTGACGCTATTGAGGCGGGATCGCCGACTATTAGAGATATTGGTTCAGACCTTAGGTAGATGCTTGTTTCTTATTGACTAGTTTCTTAGGTTAGTTCCTTAGGATATTAGATGAACACTAGTTTAGGTTCGACTCACATAGTGGTAGTTGTACTCGTATATCGCGAAGGAGTGGATAATGCACACCTGTATTACATTCATACTGTAATCATCATGGTGCATATTCTTACATATGTTGCTATAATCAGTATAAACCTTACCTGTTAGGACACCAGCACCATTACCGATGATGCGCATATTCCACGCACACTTATTTGTCGGCCCACACATATCATCATCGGTAATTGCTATGTCACGTACACTTTAGATCATATTATCTTTTATTGATTGAATCAGTTAACCACTAAATAAAATATTGTGATTACTCTCTGATATTAGTATAAGACATGATATTTATTATTTAGACATCCATGCATTCATATTTTCATGTTATCGCACAGTAGTATGGGCATATGCCGATACTTATCATATACTTACTCATGATTTTGAGATTTGGATTTCTATGAGATTTCTGGATTTTTGGGGAAAACCGCAAAAATATATAAAAACTTCTCTCTCTCTCTCTCCTCTTCTCTTTTTAAAATAAGATGCGGTTTTCTCGTGATGTATGTGTCGTCCACCATGAGTATTTCATGTTTTCTGTTGGATTTCGAGACCCGATTCGAGGAGTGGATGAACCGTCTCGGGTACATGGTGGGCCCGGTATGGTACCCCGGGGCAAGAAGATCGAGTTGTAGACGATGAGTCTGGCAGGGGAAGGCTACCTACCGGTGATGTCTGGCGCGGCGGATATCCGGAGGATACCGACCGTTGTCGTGAGATTTGATGATATGGGCCGATCCGGACTGACGGAGCCCGAGGCATTGAGACTATGAGACTTGAGATTTACATATTTATGTCGATGCTTGACACGGATTTCCATGGATTTCATTGTTGAGATTTCAGATTCTTATACACATTTTACTATGATAACATTCAAAGATTTCTTATACAGATATACCTGGATTTCAGGATTGCTTATTTTACATTCATGGTGCATGCATATCCATTCATATAACATAGTACTATATGAGGCACTGACACGAGTACGGAGTATCTGCACTTACACGTAGTATTACCCTGCTATTACTAAGGATTGAGATTAGTAGTGCATTATTATGACCTAGGATAGCGTCGTGCATTCGATTTCTTTTCGTAGATGTCTTCTACTCACGAGTTGGCAACTCACCCCCGTTGTGCCAAATTTTATTACAGGTTCGATGTACAGGTTTCCCTGGCAGCTTACTGGCACATCTATTCTTTCAGGGTGATTTGCACGGTAGGTTGGTTCACTTGTATCCGAACCACCATTGTACTTTTATTCATTCATTTGTATCTAGTAAGCTCCATCAACCATATTTGTATTACTTGATAAGTTTATTGGACCGGACTTTTATTTCGACCTTAGAGTCGCGCATGTATTATTCTGATCTGGTGGTTTTGTTTTCTTTTGAGTTTTGAGCCTCGCCTTTTGGCGTTGTATATTATTGTGCTTGTTGTGGTTGTTTCCGCCTGTTGGCGTTGATGCTAGCACCCGTTTGGGGATGCTTTTTATTGTTTATGTATATTATAATGTTGTACCCGTTTGGGGGCCAGTTTTTATAGAGGAGGCTCTGCCGAAATTTTTGAGAAAATTTGCTGATGTTTTAAACTTGCTCCTTCATGTTTTCTTTTACTGCTTCTTCTTCTTTTTCATGGTTTAGATTTCTGGGCTTCGGCTTACTTAAGTTACGTGGCGTCTCTAGACGCTTCGTAATCTAAATGTCGGTCACGTTCCGTACATTCGAGTCGTGACAAAGTTGGTATCAGAGCGCTAGGTTTAACCTTGTATAAGTCTGGGTGACCCTTGGTTGATGGAGTAGGCGATTTAGGTAAAGTAACGTACCGTGGGTATGGTCCGCGGCATACTTACGATACGCTACTCTGCTTAAGGTGCCTTAGGATGTACATTTGTTTGCACCGTATTTCATTCGTTCCTTTGATCTATCTTCGTCGATGTCGGAGGGTGGTTCCTGTTACCACGGGGCGCACTGGCAGAGGGAGCTGCGGCTCGAATGCGATAACCATTAGAGTATTGGTTATTCTTGAGGATTGAAGCATTGCTTAGCGTGCGGACGAAGGGTATTCACATGCCGTCCGGATGAAGTTAAAGGGTTCGAACGATTATCAGAAAACCATTTTCCTAAGTTTAAGGTATTCGGAAGAACATGCAGGTATTTCGATGGACCCTCTAGAAGAATGAAACCCTAACTCGACATAATGACCCCGAGAACGCCCTTAAACCTTAGGGTTTACGGCAGTTCCGCGGTGCCATTAGTGAGGCTTGGGTTTGCCCTTCTACGGCTGGATCATCGATGCTGGGGTATGTACCAGATATTTTTAAACTGTACTTGAGTGTTGAGCTCTCGGGGAATTATGGGTTTTGATGGATCGATCGAAAAGTTTAATGTAGTCCGGATATCAAGTGAAGGGATCGACTATGTGGGAGACTCTAGACATGAGTATTGCCGTTGGTAGCGCAGTCAGCACACCTATGAAAGAACGAGTTCGAAGCAGTCGACATCAGAGGAAAGAGGCGCACATTGACGATAGTGTTTACAATTGTGATTTAGTGATTTGAATTTCATATTTTCATTGATTGGATTTTTGTATTTTGAGGATTTTGTTCTACGATTGGTATTTCATGTGTGTACCTTTATTCTATCTGTGTTTCATATATCAGTTGTATTGATATTGTTTAGTATACACCCAGTACACTTGATTTGGTTTTATATATTTTGAGATTTTTGATTTGATTTCGTGCATAGGGGTTACACATGATTTTGACATATGTTTCGACCTAGTTTTCATGCATTTTTGTACTGTGATTTTGATTTTGATATTCGATGTATGTTTTCGTGCACCATGTGCACCTGATTAGGATTCTTGCGCATACTTTGCCCACTTGATGCGATTTTGTGCACACCAGATGCACTAAATCGGGGTTTTGTGCAGATTAGATGCACCTGATATTGTGTCGTGCACGCCCGTTGCACTTGACAGATGTTTTTGGTGCACACCTGTTGCACTTAGTTTTGTTTTGTGGGTATTCATGGTATCTGTAATTGGTTTCGATTTCAGTGCGCACCGGACGCACATGACATTTTATTGATGTGATTGGGATTGATTTTAGTTTGAGCAGTATGTTTTCCTAATTATTATTATTGATTTAGTAACCAGGCGGGACGTGTATGTTAAATAAACGATATGTATATATATATATATAGTTATTTTTTTTAAATTAAACGTCCATTACTTATGCCGTGACACGTACATTGCACGGCGATTTTCAAGAGGGGTTTTTGTATGCTTCTTTATTATGATGATTCGGCGATTTTACTAGGATGCGAACTATATATAAGTTATAGATTGATGTATATTATGATGGTTTTCATATTGAGTTTTGATATTTTATTCTCGCCATAACTCCGATGATTGCGTTATGCTTGACGGAGTTGATTTTTGCTATGTATTGATGATTTCGGAGCCCCGACGATTTGAATGTTTTGCTAAACGTTTTAGTATTTGGAGGGGGAGTTTTAATTTAAATTCGGGGACCGAATTTCTAAAAAGGGGGAAGATTGTAACGTGTTAAAAATGATTAAATAAATAATTAAATGAATAAAAGTGTTTAAGTGAATTTTAGGATTTTCGGTAAAGTAAAATGTATTTTTCGTAAAACCAAACCGTGATTGTTTTCATTATAATTTTTAAAATATCCATTTTAATTATGAAATTACTAGTAAATGGTGTTTATTTAGCCACTTATAAATTTTTAGTTTAATAAAATATTTTTCCTAAATTAATTATTTTAAATATTAACATAAGCTTTATTTTTACACTAAATTAGTGTAAATTACAAATTTAAATGGTTTTAATTTGTAAAAATGAACCATGGCATATTATAAATTAGTGTGTATCATGCAAAATTTATTTGCAAATTTTTCCTATTTTCTAGAGCTTTCTTGAGTTGCTATAGTAAATAAATAAATAATTAATTAAATAAAGCATGAAAAGACTTTTATTGATGTTTCTTCTCTTGAAACTTCTACACACTTTTCCCACTCACTTCTTTCTCTCCCTCACCTCTCTAGGGCCGGCCACAAACCCCCCATGGCAGCCCCCCCCCCCCTTTTCCACCTCATTTTTATTCAAAATTCATTAAAAATACATCAAAAATTCCATTAAAATTCCACAAAATCCTATTTATTTCATACTCTTTATTCCTTGCTCATTTTTATATGAAATTTGGAGATGGAAGGCATGCATTTTGGAGGCTCATTTCTTGTTTGGATTTCATATTTTGGGAGGTATAATTTCTTTCTTTTGATTTATTGTTTTAGATGTTCATTTAAGCTTAATTAGATTTAATGAATTAATTCTATGTTTTTTTTTAAAAATTCAAGTTAGGGTTTGTAAATTCAAGTTATGATTTTTGTTAATTATTTAGGGTTATAATAGTTAGTTTATCAATTTTAGAATTGGAAAATATTGCATGGTTGTTGAATTGTAAAATTTTCATTTAAAATTGTTTTAAATTAGGAATTTAGTTAACTAGGTTTTTGCAAAATGTGTTTGTGGTTAATATAAAATTCTAATTTGGGTTGTTATCATTGGATTATAGTTTTAGTGGAAATGTTAGCATGTTAATGGAAATAAAAACTTAGTTTGATTCCTAGTTTCTATGGTTAATTGATAAATTGTGATAAAAATTGCTAATTTTGTAAACTAGATTTTAGAAATTTCTATATAAATGAGATTAAAAATATAATTATGGTTTAATTATATCATTATCATCATAAATTGTGGTTTAAGTCATTAATTTATGCAAAATCATGTTTTGAGGTGGAATTGTGGTACTTTGCTTGGAAAATGTTGAAAATTTGTTAAAGGGTGCAAACTAGAAATTTCAAATTACTACAAATATGTGTAATAAAAATATAGTAATAGTTTGTATAGTCTAGTTATGCTATTTAATGAGTTTTATGACCTTTGGTTTCATTTAAATGTCAAGTTTTGATGAAAAACGGTAAATTGGCATTTTCGGGTTTTTCGAAAACGGAAGATTTGATCGATTTTAGTGTTTCGATGAATTTGATCATGTTTTACAATATAAGTAATGTGTTTTAAAACTACAAGTTATCTGTTGATGTTTATCTCGATCCATCGGAGTTTGTACGCCGATATCGAGCGATATTTGGTTCTTTTGCGTGGACGGGACATAGGTTTTAACCTATACTTGTTCCTTGTATCGTTTGACTTTTGTATGTGATTCGGTTTACGATGCTATTTATATGTTTGCGTTTAGGTACCCTTCAAGTGGACTGCGGGCGATGAAGAGGAGGATGGCGACACCGTCGTCGGCAGACATGGACCAGGTGAGTAGATGCATATCTACGGGGGGAAGTCGGGTGGATGGCGTTTAGCACCCCCGCAACGTAGAATAGGAATAGTACTTATTGACATTAGGAAACCCGATGTGACCCTAGATTCTTACTGAGCAGGACCCTAGTAATGACCCTAGGCGGGACTAGACTGATTTAGGAAAACCATACCTGAGGATGAATACTTTGGGAGAGGTTCGTAGGTTTCTGATAGAAACACACACGCACACACTAAAACTTAACATGGTGTATACGTATATGTGTGTATATATATAAAACTAGGTATAGGTGTATATATATACACAATACGTATATGGAATTCGTTGATGTGATATGATATCTGAGGTATGATGAAACAGTATAACTGGGCTTGATGCCATGATTCTTGACTATACAGTCGTATTAAAGTGTTAGCGGATCATTAGAGAATGAGATAATGAACATGAATATATAAATTATGAAGGGTGGTGGTGATATTGAGGTACATGGGACGCTAAAATAGTACCTGGGCCGTAGCTTGTGACTTGATGACGATAAGATATCGGTATGACTTAATCACAATATGATACATGTGACATGATATTTTTGAGGATAAACTAATGATTATTCCGTGATGGCAATGATATATGATTGATGTATGCGATTATAGTTTAGCACCTTGATCATGAGATGTGTTGATGATGACACATTACGAATAATGAGACACCTAGAAGATACTTGACCCGTACCCCGATATTGGGATGCCGTACAATGGATTTTACCGTACGAGGCTTAGATATGATGATTGATCCGCACTCTTGATTCGAGGAAGCCGTACTACGTAAGTGACGCTATTGAGGCGGGATCGCCGACTATTAGAGATATTGGTTCAGACCTTAGGTAGATGCTTGTTTCTTATTGACTAGTTTCTTAGGTTAGTTCCTTAGGATATTAGATGGACACTAGTTTAGGTTCGACTCACATAGTGGTAGTTGTACTCGTATATCGCGGAGGAGTGGATAATGCACACCTGTATTACATTCATACTGTAATCATCATGGTGCATGTTCTTACATATGTTGCTATAATCAGTATAAACCTTACCTGTTAGGACACCAGCACCATTACCGATGATGCGCATATTCCACGCACACTTATTTGCCGGCTCACACACATCATCATCGGTAATTGCTATGTCACGTACAGTTTAGATCATATTATCTTTTATTGATAGAATCAGTTAACCACTAAACCGATAAAATATTGTGATTACTCTCTGATGTTAGTATAAGACATGATATTTATTATTTAGACATCCATGCATTCATATTTTCATGTTATCGCACAGTAGTATGGGCATATGCCGACACTTATCATATACTTACTCATGATTTTGAGATTTGGATTTCTATGAGATTTCTGGATTTTTGGGGAAAACCGCAAAAATATATAAAAACTTCTCTCTCTCTCCTCTTCTCTTTTTAAAATAAGATGTGGTTTTCTCGTGATGTATGTGTCGTCCACCATGAGTATTTCATGTTTTCTGTTGGATTTCGAGACCCGATTCGAGGAGTGGATGAACCGTTTCGGGTACATGGTGGGCCCGGTATGGTACCCCGGGGCAAGAAGATCGAGTTGTAGACGATGAGTCTGGCAGGGGAAGGCTACCTACCGGTGATGTCTGACGCGGCGGATATCCGGAGGATACCGACCGTTGTCGTGAGATTTGATGATATGGGCCGATCCGGACTAACGGAGCCCGAGGCATTGAGACTATGAGACTTGAGATTTACATATTTGTGTCGATACTTGACACGGATTTCCATGGATTTCATTGTTGAGATTTCAGATTCTTATACACATTTTACTATGATAACAGTCAAAGATTTCTTATACAGATATACCTGGATTTCAGGATTGCTTATTTTACATTCATGGTGCATGCATATCCATTCATATAACATAGTACTATATGAGGCACTAACACGAACACGGAGTATCTGCACTTACACGTAGTATTACCCTGCTATTACTAAGGATTGAGATTAGTAGTGCATTATTATGATCTAGGATAGCGTCGTGCATTCGATTTCTTTTCGTAGATGTCTTCTACTCACGAGTTGGCAACCCACCCCCGTTGTGCCAAATTTTATTACAGGTTTGATGTACAAGTTTCCCTGGCAGCTTGCTGGCACATCTATTCTTTCAGGGTGATTTGCACGGTAGGTTGGTTCACTTGTATCCGAACCACCATTGTACTTTTATTCATTCATTTGTATATAGTAAGCTCCATCAACCATATTTGTATTACTTGATAAGTTTATTGGACCAGTCTTTTATTTCGACCTTAGAGTCGCGCATGTATTATTCTGATCTGGTGGTTTTGTTTTCTTTTGAGTTTTGAGGCTCGCCTTTTGGCGTTGTATATTATTGTGCTTGTTGTGATTGTTTCCGCCTGTTGGCGTTGATGCTAGCACCCGTTTGGGGATGCTTTTTATTGTTTATGTATATTATACTGTTGTACCCGTTTGGGGGCCAGTTTTTATAGAGGAGGCTCTGCCGAAATTTTTGAGAAAATTTGCTGATGTTTTAAACTTGCTCCTTCATGTTTTCTTTTACTGCTTCTTCTTCTTTTTCATGGTTTAGATTTCTAGGTTTCGGCTTACTTAGGTTACGTGGCGCCTCTAGACGCTTCGTAATCTAAGTGCCGGTCACGTTCCGTACATTCGGGTCGTGACAGGTAACTAGTCCAAAATCATATCTCTTTTCTTTTATAACATTTCGTAACTCTGTAAAATGCACGTGAAACTTTCAGGACTCCAAAACGACAAAATAAAAATTTATTATGTTGTAAGGATTCGAACACATAAGCTATAGGACAACAGTGTAAGGACTTAACCAATGGGCTACAAGTTATTCTTATACTTTATTTATCAAGAATTAATTATAACTCAAAACACAGAACAAAAAGCTACTCTTTTTTTTTTAATTAAAACAAAAGTGCTGCTACACGAAATTTAGGGTCATACATCCAAGTTGAATCGGAAGGTGGTGGTCGTCGCCGGTAACGACGGATGAGGAAGCAGAAGTTTGGTGGCGTCATCCTGGAGGAATTGGCGGCGAGAGAAGAAGGAAAGGAGAGAGGAGGGAGAGGGAGAGGAGGAGGTGCTAAGGGCAGAGGGAGAGGATGATGAAACAAAGGAGCTCGGTGGGGTCGGCGGCGGCGGAGGAAGGCGAGCATGCGAAGGAGGAGAGTGGAGAGAGTTTTAGAGAGAGAGAGAGAGGTAGACCCTTTAAACCCTTAATATACCCGTTACAGGGGCATTTTAGTCTTTACATGTCCTCAAAGAGTTATAATTAACAATAGGATAACAATGTATGAATGGAAAGTTAATGGAACTCATAGTCTGGGGTATATGGCATTCTCACATTTAATCCATACAAAAATATTCTTAAAATGAGAAAAATCCTTAATTCTTAAACGTTCCACATTATCGACTTTTTGCACATGCTAATTTCACATGGTGTATGTTAGCATTGTTAAAATATAGGATATATTTTCTTAGCACACATCATAATATTAGAGTTTTGATGTCGTGGAAGAGAATTTCGACATGGTATCAGAGTTATTCAGATTCGATTTCCACCACACGTATATTAAATACAAATTATTTAAATTAAAAATACTCTATTGAAAAGTCTCAGGATTCGATCCAAAAAGGTTTAGCCTGAGGGGACGTTTTCAAACATAAAATATTTTCTCACAGCTCTGATCATAATTTCTGAGTTATGATATAATATTACAGAAAGTTGGTATAATAGATTTTTATAGACTTATAGTAAGATAACAAGGATATCTTCATCTAGACTTTATTTTTAAGGGAAACTACCAATGACCTCCGCGCAATGCACATGTACGAACTCTAAAATCAAGAATAATCATATTGATTTCAAAGTTTATTGTTGTATTATTTGTAAATTGTAATCTCTCTTATTTATTAACTACATACGAAAAAATATATGAAAGGTTAACTTTCAAATACTAGGCACTTTCTTTAGATTTTAAATATTTTTCTTTCTATATACAAAAATCATGAAATTTGTTAAAATCTTTATAAAAATTTATGTTTTTTCAATATTTTGATTGCTATAGAAAACGAGAATCACATAATGTCTAAAAATCCCAATTTTTTTTTCTTTAAATTTTCAACATATTGCATAATGTATAGTGAAATTAAATAATCTCAAAATTTCTATTTTCCAATATCTTATTTTCAATAATAGAAGAAAATCATGAAATATTCAAGAATAAAATATTTTTTTATCGGTTATTCGATATTTTCTATGATATAACACATGAAAATCTCAAAATTTTCTTTTTTTTCTTTTGTCAGTATTATGCATGTTATATTAATTTTGTAAAAATCTTAAATTTTTCTATCTTGTTCGGGTTTTAAATATTTTGCATTCTATAGAACATAATAACCGCGAGATTTACAAAAATCCGAAAATTATTTATTTTCTTCAAATTAACAATATTTTGCACCCTACTACACGAAAATTGTGTGAATTTTAAAATCTTAAAAATATATTCAGATTTTTAATATTTAACTTGCTATATACCACACGAAAATCAGGATATTTTTAAGAATATCAAAGTTTTTTGCTTTATTCATATTATTAATATTTTTCATACTATACCAAACGAAAATAGCAAATTTTTAAAATTCAATTTTTTTTGCAAATTTTCAATAGTTTGCAAAACAAAAATTACAAAACTTTCAAAAATCTTAATAATTTTTGTTTTATTCGTTTAGCCTACATTTTGCTTGATATAACACTTAAAAATCACGAACTTTTCAAAAATATAATTTCTTTTTTTTTCATGTTTCTCGATATTTTGCTTTTTATAACAATCAAAATATTGAAAAAACGAAGAAAAATTTAAATTTTTTATAAATTTCATAATTTTCGTAAATTGTAGTAAGAAAAATATTGAAAATCTGAAGAAAATGCCCCAGAATTTGAAAGTTAATTTTTTTTATATTTTTTCGTATGAAGTTCATAAATATGAGATATTACAACTTATAAATAATACAACAATAAGTTTTGAAATTAATATAATTTTTCTTGACTTTGGATTTCCTGTCTGCTAATTTTTTCGTATGAAGTTTATAAATATGACATATTACGACTTACAAATAATACGACAATAAGTTTTGAAATTAATATGATTATTCTTGACTTTAGATTTGGTGCCCACGCATTGCGCGGGCGAACAGATTAAATAATTTTCAATTTTTTTGCTATGATAAAACCTGCAAAATGAAAAAATTGAAAGAGAAAAAAGCAGAACAAAAAGAAAAAATAGCACTAAGTTCTCAACATGGTAAGAGTATTACCAAAATATTAAGGAACCGACATTTATTTTCTAGCCCATTAATTTTATTTATATACTACGATGGGCCTAGAATGGGGTCAATTTAAATTTTAAAGAAAATTACAGACCTAACCTAATTTTGGCGATCTATTATTTCTATACTGGAGCTTAGAATGGGATTAGTTTATATTTTATAGCAAGTTAGGGATCTAAACTAATTTTTGCATATCCAGATGAGCTTAGAATGGGATTAGTTTATATTTTAAAGAAAGTTAAGGACATAAACTAATTTTGTTAAGGACATAAACTAAGTTTTGCACATAGATATGAGTTTAGAATGAGATTAATTTACATTTATAGAAAGTTAGAGGCCTAAACTAATTTTTGCACATACAAACAAAATAGAAGTCAGAATATTTCCTAAATTACAGAGTTAACCTAATTTTGGTGAGTATTATTTTTATACTGAAACTTAAAATATGATTAGTTTAAATTTTATAGAAAATTAAGGCCCAAACTAATTTTTGCATATACAAATGATCTCAGAATGAGATTAACTTACGTTTATAGAAAGTTTGGGCTCTAAACTAATTTTGTTGAAGACCAAAACTAATTTTTGCTCATAGATATATTTGAGCATAGAATAGAATTAGTTTACATTTTATAGAAAGTTAGGGACATAAACTAATTTTTGCACAAACAAAAAACAGAGAAATGGGAATATTCTCTAGAATATGCACTGATATTGCTTTTATGTAGAAAATATTGTCAAAAATACCCTGGCCAACTATCCTACTATTAAAAAACTATGGCACAAAGGATCTCATAAAAGAAACCGATTCATTCTCCTGCTGTCAAAAGCCTCCTAGCTGCAATATCTGTATAATTTCCTGCAATATCTAGTTAGCTGGATACACATTACATAAAACCATACAGATAGCCGGGGGGTTTTGACAGTGGAAGAATAGGCTGTGGACATTTTGCCAGGATTCTTTGGGCCAGGGATTTTTTGACAACTTGAAAGTTGATCAAGGTTTGTTTGTTATATAATTTATTCTTATTTTAATACACACGTTGTAACAACTCCATTTTTAATGTACAAAGAATTGATCTAAATTCAATGTATACTTGGAGTATTTATTGTTGCTGATATCTCTTTAAGTATTTATTTCACTCTATAATTACAAGAAAGAGCTTGTAGCTCATTGGTAATATTTTGCATTGCCGAACCAAGCCACCAGAGTTCAAATCCTTTGCCCCACATTATTTTTAATATTATTTTGTTTTTGATTTTTTAGAATACCAACAGTTACACGTGCGTTTCTCACAAATTTCCTTCTACACATGAAAAGTTAAATGCACCAGAAACCACACCCGACGATCCCACAGCCCCTGACCACCTGACTCGGCCCGACTCGAGCCGACGCCGCCGGCCGGACTCGGCCGGACAGCCGAGTCGCCAACATAGAAGTTGGGTATCTTTTCTTGGTCAACCCCCTGCATACTTTAAATATTCGGATCGGTTACAGAGAGCCCATTAACCCCCATTTACTCCATTTTTTAATGATTTTTATATAATTTTTACATTTTTTTTATTAAAAACCATAACCTTAGCCTAACCCTATAAATACACCCCCTACCCTCTACCCTCTCATCCTAAATTTCTGAGTCCACTCTCTCAAAATTCCAAGAGAACTTTGGTGCTTTGGAAACGAGCGAAAGGCAAAACGCTGACGAAATCGATGGCGAAATTCCGGTGATCGTGCAAGGAACTCTCAACGACGAATCGACGCACCAGCAAACCCTCTACTTCCCTCTCACTCTCTAGTGTTGTCCAAACCCGTAAGTCCCCCTTTCTATCTTTCTTTTCTCTCATAAAAATACGAATTTACAAAACCCAACGGAATCGGAACAAATCCGATTTCCGATTCGGTTTTCTATAAAATCTCACTTCTCACTAATACATTCATGCTCAAACATCTTTATGTTGACTATTAATCACTTAACAAATAATTTGAACAAGTTTTCTCACATGAAATGATAGCTTTTTCAATATATCGTATTTTTCACTTAAATACCACAATGTTTCGTTTTCACATTTAACCCCCTTAATTTTGCTATACATTAAAGTAGATCACGAGGTAATGACCTACCTCCTCACACACTCATATGAAAACATAACACGCTACCTTGAAAACTTAGAATACGATAAAGCAAGATTTTACATTTAAATACCATTTTCTTAATAAAACCTTTTCTAAAAGTTTTAGGTTTGTTACACTTTTAAAACAAATATCTTTTAATAGGAAAATACGATAAGTTATGGATATCGATCGTTTATCTAAACCTGATTTTGTGGTGTCTAGGCAAGGCAAGTGAGCAAAGGTAACTTTAAAAGGCCCGTCTCACGATTCGTGAGCGGATCTCTCCTTCCTCACTTGTACTTACCTGGCCACAATTGGCGGTGAAGAGACGATTTGAGGCTTCTAACAACTTGTTGTTTAGATCATTTAGAAATAGTCTAGTTGAAATAGAAAACCCTAAAATCTAAAATACAGAAAATCAACTTTTGCAAATAAATACCTTTTACTTAATAAAACCGTATTCTAAAGGATTAGTATTTTAAAATCTTTGCAAAGCGCCACTACAACCCATCTTTGGGGAACCCGTTAGGGATAGTATGGTTTATCGTGCACCCTCGGGCTTAGTAGTGCGGGATTCAGACCTCCGCAAGGAGTATTCGGTCTTGAAAGGTTTAAAATACGACATCTTAAGAAAATGAGATTTTTAGAATATAAAATATTTATTGAAATTATTTTTGTATAAATATATGTATATTTATCATTAAAATATCTATTTTGTTATAATATAAATATTCCACTTTTTCTAAAAATCACAAGACTAAATTTTACATTAAAATACCATGAATTTCAAATAAATCAATATTACAGATAAATACCTTTATTTATGTAATTAGGATATTTTCACTAGAAATATCACAAAATAAAATTACACTCATCATAACTATAAAGACGAATAATAAATACTTGGGGTGTATCTTGAAAACTATACAAAAGTATTTTTATATAAAACCCCCTCAAGTTTTATAAATTACCGTAAGGACCCTAGCAATTATAAGACTTCGATTCGCATTTCTTCTGTCCGACTCGGGTTTGAGTCTGATCATAATCCGACTTGAATATGATTCAAGTACTATATAAATCTATAATATTCCAATTCAATATGAACACATGAATCCAAGAATCCAGTTATCAATTTATACAACTTGACTGAACCAAAACCATAGATATACATCCATTATCCAGTTTTTTCCGTCTACATGATTATGCAGTTACAATATGTTTACTGATATCATGGTTTTTGGTCAGTCATCCAACTTATACAATACAATACAACAATACAATCAAAACACTACGGGGTTTAAGGGGTAGATTGGTGCGGAAGGTGTTAGAAGGGGCACGAGACGGTAAGATTAAGACACCTAACCTATATTCCGTTGCTGTTGTACCGTGGCTTAATGGTTCCTTATACATTCCATTTGCCCTGGTCTCTAGCATACTGAGACCCCTCTCGTATACACTAGCATCCTTCCGTACCAAGCTACAAACCACAGCGTGAACACAATATTCTACAATATTATACAACTTTAGAAGATACTTCTTATTCTGTCTTTTCTAATTCTTCCTTATCTTTGGGATTTACCAAGCGACCTGTTCGCTGACGACATTCTATTTCTTTCTTCTTTGAATGTCGTCAGGTATTTTGGACCCGTCAGAGATCGAGCCCACCGGTGAAGACTTGGATCAGTTCCACGAAGACCCCAAGCTCTAGACATTGTACCTTGTTCTATTCGGTATTTTTTTCATTTCCTGTTATGCCATTGTTTAGGCATCGTTTTTATTTCAAATGTATTTACTTTTTATGCATTGTACAAAAGAATGTTATTAATAAAGTTGTTGTTAATTTTATATCTCTTGTCTCTTGTGATTTACCTTTATATTGCTTAGATACGCTTAGCGTATTTACTTCACAATAAATACATAGCGGACCTCGTCGCATCCCCTTCGCCTTACACGGGGAAGCGGGACGTGACAGGTTTTGTTGGTGGCCCATGCAGGTCAGAGCTGTATAGAACCATACTATGCAGTTCTGTTCTGCGTGAACAACCTAAGCAATATAACACAAGAACCAGCAACTAAAACATTCTTTACAATTCATGTTTCTTGAATCTTTCAAATTTCTATTCCTTGAATCTTATCATTTCATGTACTTGAATCTGTCCTAACCCAAATTTTTCTTCAAGGTTATGGATTCCCCGAACAACACCAGCACCAACGTCAACAACGCACCTCCAGCATTACCTCTCACACCAGCTGTTCTTGCGCCACCCACCGAGCAAACAGTGCTACTTGAGATGATCCGCAGCCTTCTTGAGGGACAACAACAACTCCTGAACCGTCCTGAAACCGACGCACCGGGAGTAAAGCAATTCAGGGCTTTACATCCCAAGCAGTTCTCCGGAAAAGGAAGCCCTCTTGAAGCTGAAGAATGGGCACAAAGCATAAAAAATGATCTGGCAGCAGCACAAGTGCCAGACATAACTTGGGACCGTGTGGCGAAACTGCAACTCACGGACAATGCACGCAACTGGTGGAAGGCGAAAGAAAACTGTCTGGTACAGCCTATTGAATGGAAGACTTTTCGCGAGAAGTACGACGCGAAATACTTCCTAGTGACTGCCAGGTTTTCCATGGAGCAGCAGTTCATTCATCTACAACAGGGTTCGATGTGGGACAAATCAGTAGATGAGTACAACGCTGAATTCACCATGCTAAGCCGGTAAGATATGTCGCAATAGTTCAATTTTTAAAATCGCATATACTACACAGCTAACACAATCCTTAAACAGTTTCGCGGCACACTTGATACCGACGGACGAGATCAGAGCCCGTCGCTTTCAACAAGGTCTATACACAGAGATTCAGGCTGCTCTAGCCACGGAAAAATTTCTGACTCATGAGGATGCTCTGGAAGCTACCTGCAGTTATGAGGCGGTGATAAAAGTAAGGGGCAGACCTCAGTCTGCAGGAGTCAAACGCCCTGCCAACCAGATGGCAGGTGGAGCCTCGTCCAGGCCACCTTTCGTGCCAAGGCGACCCGGAGTACCGAACCATCGTCCCAGCCCAGCCTTTTGCACCTACTGCAAGAGAACTGGACATATGATGAAAGACTGCCGTCGAGCCAACCGTCTTTGCTTAGTCTACGGCTCAGCTACTCATGATATTGGGTCTTGTCCCCAAAGACAAAACCCAATTGCTGCACCTAGGCCAGCAATTACCTATCCGCAGCGACCAGCCCTTCAGGTACCTGCTCCAAGACCTGCACTACCTGCACCACCCAGAGGACCACAAGCAGCACCACCTTCTCGTCAGTTCCATCAAGCTCAAAGGAACATTCCGAGGAATGCTCCTCAGGCCAGGAGGAATGTACCAAGGCGCCTGGCTTTCACGATGTCCGTGGAAGAAGCTGAGGTCACTGGCCAAGTCATCACTGATAACGAGATAGTCCTTGATGTTCAGTCCTGGTTTTTCTAACTTTTCTTTTCTAACTTTGTTTTTTCTATCCTGCTACTTAGCTACATATTTTTTTCTATACCTAAAACATATCCCACATACCTTAGGTACAATCTCAGTATCCTCAATCCCTGCACTAGCACTATTTGATACTGGAGCATCACACTGCTTTATGTCGCAACGGTTTGTTCGAACACATGCGATTCCAGTCTCACCGCTTGTATCCAGCTGGAATGTCAGTTTAGGAAATGGCGTTCTAAAGGCAACTATGGGATACAGCTTGTGTCCAGTCGTCGTCTGCAGCAGAGAGTTTTATGCTGACTTCAAAATGCTGGACATACCGAACTTCGATGTAGTTCTAGGAATGGATTGGCTTGGAACTTTTTATGCTACCATAGACTGTCATCAAAGGAGGGTAGTATTCGAGATTCCATACCATCTGGTTTTCTATTTCAAAAGCGGAGACCGTACACTGGAGCCAAGTACCTACAAAGCGAAGCCAAGAGAAGCAGTAGTTGCAGCAGCTCAAGCGGAGGAAGAATCAAGACTAGATGTAGTTCGAGAGTTCGACGATGTATTTCCTGACGATATATCAGGTTTTCCTCCCGATCGAGCTCTTGAATTCAGTATTGATTTAGTACCAGGAGCACAACCGGTGATCAAAGCACCCTATCGTTTAAGTCCGGAAGGTTTGAAGGAAGTCCGAACACAGTTGGACGAATTACTGGTGAAAGGATGGATTCGTCCCAGCACTTCAAGTTGGGGATCACCTGTACTACTTGTGAAGAAGAAGGAAGGTTCTTACAGAATGTGCATTGATTACAGAGCCTTGAACGAAGCCACTATAATGAACAAGTATCCACTCCCGCGCATCGATGATCTATTCGATCAGCTAAGTGGATCTTGTGTTTTCTCTAAATTAGATCTTCGTTCAGATTATCATCAAGTGAAGGTCAAGGAAGCTGATATTCACAAAACAGCTTTCAGAACTCGCTATGGACATTACGAATTTCTAGTGATGCCATTCAGAGTGACCAACGCACCCGCAATATTCATGAACCTTATGAATCAAGTTTTCCGGAAGTACTTAGACAAGTTTGTTGTCATCTTCATCGACAACATCCTGGTGTATTCTAAGAGTCGGAAAGAACATGCAGAGTACCTATGAATTGTCCTAGAAACTCTTCGACAACATCAGCTTTATGCCAAGTACAGCAAGTGCGAGTTTTGGTTAAAGCAAGTTGGTTTTCTTGAACATATCATATCAGGAGAAGGAATCTCTGTGGATCCAGCGAAAGTTTCAGCAGTTAGCGAATGGCCTACACCAAAGTCAGTGAAGGATATTCGAAGTTTCGTGGGTTTAGCTGGATATTACAGAAGGTTTATTAAAGGATTTTCAAAGATAGCAACGCCCCTGACCAAGCTCATACGTAAAGATGAAGAATTTGTGTGGTCAGAAGCATGCGAACAAGCTTTCGTAGAACTCAAGTCAAGATTGACATCAGCACCTATTCTTGTCATACCAGATCAATCTGTAGGATTCGAAATGCATTGCGATGCATCCGGTAAGGGATTAGGATGTGTTCTATATCAGCATGGTAAGGTTGTGGCTTATGCTTCAAGACATCTGAAGATTCATGAGCGCAATTATCCGACGCATGATCTGGAGTTGGCAGCCGTCATCTTTACTCTCAAGATTTGGCGTCATTACCTACTTAGTGAACAAGTGAACATCTACACAGATCATAAGAGCCTGAAGTACGTGTTTACTCAGAAGGAGTTGAATATGCGGCAGAGAAGATGGTTAGAACTCATGGCGGACTTTGACATCAACTTGCAATATCACCCAGGGAAGGTGAATGTAGTACATGATGCTCTTAGTCGCCAACCATTAGCAATGAATCTCACCGCTCAATGGAAGTTTTAACAAGACTTGCATCAGATGGAGATTGAAGTAGTCATGCCAGGTAATTCTTCAAATTTGATGAATTTACAAGTTAAATCAACCATTGTCAATCAGATCAAAGCAGCTCAAGCAAGCGATGCTAAGTTGCAAAAGATCAGAGAACAAGTGGAGAATGGACTCAGAACAGACTTCATTATCCATGAAGACGGATCTTTGAGATACGGCAGCAGATTGTGTGTACCAAAAGATCCTGTTCGGGAAGAGTTAATGAAAGAAGCTCACAGCTCTCCTTACTCAGTACACCCTGGAGGTACCAAAATGTACAAAGATTTACGTCATAATTATTGGTGGCATGGAATGAAGCATGAAGTAGCCAGAAGCGTCGCAAAATGCTTGGTGTGTCAGCAAGTAAAGGCTGAACATCACAGGACTGCTGGATTACTTCAACCGTTACCAATCCCAGAATGGAAGTGGCAACACATCACGATGAATTTTGTGACTGCTCTTCCTCGCAGCACAAAGGGTAACGATGCTGTATGGGTCATTGTGGATCGACTCACAAAGTCGGCTCATCTCATCTCATTTCGAGTTGGCCAATCAACTGAGACACTAGCAAAGAAGTACATGGAGGTAATAATCTAATTAAGATTTAAACTCTTCATAATGTACTATCTCTGATACCCATAAACTCATACAGGAAATTGTGAGACTTCATGGAGTACCGGTCTGCATACACCAGGTTCCGATCGCAATTTTGGCAGAGTCTGCAAGCAAGCTTAGGAACAAGTCTGAACTTCAGCATGGCTTATCATCCACAAACAGATGGTCAGTCGGAATGAACTATTCAGATCTTGGAGGATATACTCAGAGCGTGTATGTTAGACATCAAAGGATCGTGGGAAGATCACCTACATCTTGTGCAGTTTTCGTACAACAACAGCTACCAAGCAAGCATAGGAATGGCACCTTTTGCAGCATTGTATGTGTCACGTCCCGAAAGTACGGCACATAACCGGCACTTAAACTACGAAACGTCTTGAGGCGTACGTAATCTAAGTAAGCCGAAAACCCAGAAATCCAAACCAAGAAAAGTAGTAGAGTGAAGGAAAACCAATTTAAATCAAGTAGTTTAAATAACATAAGCCGAATTATGCGTTTTTAAAAACATCAAATATTTCCTGAAAATTTCGGCAGAGTCTCCTTTGTAAAAACTGGCTCCCAAACGGGATACAACATGAATAGTATACGAAATCAATAAAAGGCATTCCCAAGCGGGAGCTAGCTCTTCGTCAATCAACGGTCACAACCACACAATCAATATAATATACAACGCCAAGGGCGAGGATCAAAACTCAAAAGGAAACTCAAAACAACCAGAAATCCACAGAAATATAACGCGCGACTCTAAGGTCGAAAGAATAACATCACTGGTCTCTATCTCAAAAATAAATATATGCTTGGTTGATGGAACTTCTAGATACAACTGAATAATAATATATACCAAGTATACTGATGGGTACGATACAATAAACCCACCTACTAGCAAATCACCCGGAAATGGAAGTAGTGCCAGCAAAGCCGTAATGAAACCTGTACGGCAAAACCTGCAAGAAACTGTGGCACAACGGGGGTGAGTTGTCAACTCGTGAATAGAAACATCTACGAACAGAAATTGCATGAACAACGCAATCCTAAGTTATACAATCATAATATTCCTCAAATATATAACCAGCAGTCTATAACAATGGCTAGGGTATACCTCTAAACAATGGTAATACCAAGTGCTCGCGTCAGTGCCTCAGGTAGCAATGTATCATATGGATGATGTATGAATGCATGAAACAAAATGCATGTACTGGAGAAAACTGCTTTCATAACTTAGTGAGATTTCTGTATCTTTTTAAAAGAGGTATCATAAATGAAATCAGCATAAACAGTGTCTAGCATCGACACAAAACATAAATCTCGATGTCTCAAAATCTCAGGCTCCGGCTATCCGGACTGACCTGTATCATCAAATCTCAGTACCTCAATATCTCAAAATCTCAATGTCTCAATCTCAATATCTAGGACGCCGTCAGTCCAGACCGGACCCTACCATCCATCTCAAGACTACGACGGTATCCTCCGGATATCCGACACGTCGGGTAAAATCACCGGTCGGTAGTGCTCCCCTGCCAGGCTCAACGCCATCATCTGCGATCCTCTTGCCCCGGGGTACCGCACCAGGTCCACAATGTACCCGAAACGGTTCCTCCACTCCTCGAACTCGGGTCTCGAAATCCATTAGCAAAACTCATGGTGGACGACTCATACACCATGGGAAAACCGCACTTTTTATTTAAAAAAAGAAAGAAAAGGTTTATTTATATTTTTGCGGTTTTCCTCCAAATCCAAGAAATCTCATGAAATCCGAATCCAAGTCATCAATAGCATGTAAACAGTGAATATATGCATGAAAATCCATGAATGCGGCACAACGGTGAATAATAACATGCATGAAGTAGCAGGTAATAACTACAATGTCTAAACTAGCATATAAAGCAAGTACACTAATATCATGTCTAAACTATTAGCTAACAACCTATGTCAATGAAATAGTATTTTCTAAAGTGTTCGTGACATGGCAATTACCGATGAAGATGTGTGTGAGCCGGCAAGTAAGTGTACGTGGTACATACGCGTCATCGGTAATGGTGCTGGTGTCCTAACAGCATGATATCAACAATAGAATGTGAATCATAATATAAGCATGCGATGCGGAGCGAACACCAATAATGAGCGGGAACTAACTACTAGACACAAAGATAACAAATCTGCATTTAATGAAATATAAGTCGTACAGCTACACTAAACTATAGGGCTGAGCTAACAGGTTAACTGAAGGTAAGGCAACCGCCTAACATCTAAGTCGATACATACATACATACATATATATATATATATATATATATTAGTCGGTGATCCCGCCTCGATAATATCACATCCGATAACATATCTATAGTCAGTTATTCCCAAGTCAAGAGTGCGGATCAAACATCAATATAAAGCTCATACGTAAATCCATCGTACGGCATCCCAAATCTGGGTATGGGTCAATATCACATTCACCAAATTAATCATCAGGTATCCTCTTAATCAAAGATCATGATCCGGGTACTGACCTACGTCTAGTACGATACTAATATCATCAATATAGTCATGATCTGACTGCTGATCTACAGTCTCATACAAACCGATATCATCATCATATATCGTCATAAAGAGGTATACATCGCCTAATGCGACCTATTATGAATATCTTAATATATCTTATCTCATATCACGATCACATGTCAACCATTCAATGTATAACACTATTCACTGTTCCCTGATTAAAAATCAGGAAAGGCTTCAGAGGAAGTATCACGTGCTCACACGTGACCAGTGGTTACGTGTTGGCACGTGATGGTTGAGCAGCGGCAAAAGAGCAAGCGCAGAAGAGAAGCCCATTCCAGGGGTCACGTGGCCACATGTGACTGGCTTTAAAAGCCTTGTTGTTCAACAGAATTAAATTCTGAATAAGATCATTTAAATCTTTCCAAAATGGAGAAGAATTATGTAGAACCGTTGGATTGAGAATCCAAGGGTGATTAAATATTACCAATTTATGGAAAAATCTTGGACAAGGAAAGATTTCCCCTAAATCTCACCAAAATAATAAAGAAATATCTTTGGATTTAAAATCCTACGGTGAATAAAATTCACTTAATAATTTAAAGGCCCAGATCAATGATGAAAATAAATAAAATCTCTCAATAAACAAATCAAATCTTTCAATGAAAGATTTACTAAACAGATTGATTCTTTTCCTTCTCCTATAAATAGGTGCCAAGGGAGAGAGTTAAAAAAAAGAGAAAAGATACAGAGAGAGAGATATAGAGCCTTGGAATTCTGAAAATTCAGAGAGAAAAGAAGGAAGAATTTGATTCTCTGCAAAGAAAAACCTCAGGTAAGAAAAGCGAGGCTTCAAAAAGAGAATTTAATTCTCAAAAGAGTTTAACTCTTCTATAAAGAAAAGAACTTAGTTCTTTCTCTGGTTGAAGATCTGCAAAGTGCACATCTTCCCATAAATTGAGAATTTAATTCTCTTTGGGTTGAGATCCTGCCATGCAGATCTAAAAGATAGAGGAGGAATTGAGTTTTGAGAATTTAATTCTCACAAAGTTATAAGAATTTAATTCCTTTGAGATAAAATTAGGGTTTAACCCTATATGAGAATTCAATTCTCTAAAATTATAGGAATTTAATTCCTTCAAAATGGACAGAACTAGGGTTTAACCCTAATCGAGAACTTAATTATCTCAAACTCACAGGAATTTAATTCCCTTAAAAAAAATTAGGGTTTCACCCTATGTCAGAATTTAATTCTTTACATATATGGGAATTTAGTTCCTACAGAAAAGAAATTAGGGTTTAACCCTATCTAAGAATATAATTCTTCAAAAGAAAGTAGGAATTTAATTCCTTTAAAATTATTGCTAGGGTCTAACCCTATGAAGAATTTAATTCTTAAAGTTGAACAGATCTTTAAAAAGCAAAGAACCAGAGTCACGTGCTACCATGTGACCCCTGCAAAGATCCACAGAAAAGAACTTTGAGGCAATGCCTCACGTGCCCCACGTGACTCCTGAAGCACGTAAGGAAAAAGCAAAAGAAAAGAAGCTCTAGGGCGCCCTCACGTGTCACCACGTGACCCCGAATGAGCATTCTAATAGACCAGAGTATGAGCCCCCATCACGAGCCCACACGTGATGGCTGTCAGAATTAAAAGTGTTAAACACTTATCTGCAGAACAAAATGAAGGGGATCCGGCTCCACCTTTTGGATGCCATCACGTGCTCCCACGTGATCTCCTCTCAGTTAATGTTTAACACCAAACTGATAATTTGATTATCAGTGTTTAACACTGTTATTTATTAGTGTTTAACACTGATTTGAGAATCACAATTTCTAGTGTTTAACACTGATTTTCTTAGTGTTTAACACTAATTAGAAAACTCTATTTGCAGTGTTTAACACTGATTTTCTTAGTGTTTAACACTAATTTGAAAACTCTATTTGCAGTGTTTAACACTAATTTTCTTAGTGTTTAACACTAATTTGAAAACCCTGTTCCCAGTGTTTAACACTGATTTTCTTAGTGTTTAGCACTAATTTGAAAACCCTATTTGCAGTGTTTAACACTACCTTCTGATGATTGACACTACACCAAGAACTATATTTTCCAGTGTTTAACACTGATTATACTCTTAATGTTTAACACTAGTTTGAGAATTCTATCTTTAGTGATTAACACATTTTGATCTCTAGTGTTTAACACTAATCTTAGCTAAGTTGGCTGATTTTTTAGAGGCAAAGCATCCCCTTCAATGGACCAACAGAGGGCCAATATTCCAAACATAATTGGACTTAGCCCAAGAAGGCCATAAGTCCTCAATTCAAACTCAACTGAGCCAATGGGCTCATAATATAATTAATTGGTCTTGGTTCCAAATTGGGCTATATATCATTTAATCTACCTTGGTTCAAAGGTACATCTCTTCACTCCTTTGATGCTTGTCGTTGTAATTCCTCAACGTCTTCAAAGAGGTGACGGGTCCCAACGACCATACATTTCATGGACTGTGGGGTCCTTAAACTCATGGACTATGACGTCCTTAACCTTGATCGGGATGTCTTAAAACTAACAATAGACTGTGGGGTCCTTAAACTCATGGACTATAACGTCCTTAACCTTGACCGGGATGTCTTAAAACTAACAATGGACTGTGGGGTCCTTAAACCCATGGACTATGATGTCCTTAACCTTGACCGGAATGTCTTAAAACTAACGACGGACTATGACGTCCTTAACCTTGACTGAGATGTCATAAAACTAACAATGGATTGTGGGTCCTTAAACCCATGGACTATGATGTCCTTAACCTTGACCGGGATGTCTTAAAACTAACAATGGACTGTGGGGTCCTTAAACCCATGGACTATGACGTCCTTAACCTTGACCGGGATGTCTTAAAACTAACAATGGACTGTGGAGTCCTTAAACCCATAGACTATGACGTCCTTAACCTTGACCGGGATGTCTTAAAACTAACAATGGACTGTGGGGTTCTTAAGCCTATGAACTATGATGTCCTTAACCTTGACCGGAATGTCTTAAAACTAACGACGGACTATGACGTCCTTAACCTTGACTGTGATGTCTTAAAACTAACGCCAGACTGTAGAGTCCTTAAATCCTCGGACTATGATGTCCTTAACCTTGACCGCAACGTCTTAAAACTAACATTGGACCGCAATGTCCTTACACTACCTATTAACCGCAATGTCACTAAACTAAACAACAGGGCTCCCCTAATTGCTCTCTTGTTGGATCTAAACGATCCCGTTAAGTCGATCTTAGCCTAAAACTAGACTAGCGTATCCTTAACAAACGTTTAAATTGATCTTAGTCTTAAACGAGGCTAACGTATCCTTAAACCCAAACCCCCAAACCCAAATCTAAGATAATACGGATTTGAACTAGTCTACGCCCTACGGGCGACGACATAACTCTGTCTCCGTATACAATCCACGGGCAACCAAACACAAAACAAACACACACGACACAAAGTGACCATCTGGAGAAGGAGAAAGTTGTTACCGCAATGCGGTAGCGTAATTAACTGCAGGGGCTTACGCCTGCAGGGAAAAGCGTCCCCACAATCAAAAACCCCTCAAGCGAGGGGGAATCTGACGAAGTCTGCTATATCGAACGCATCTGTTTAAACCTTCGATACATGGTGCCATAAATCAACTTGGTATCTTCGGAGAGGTGGACGGATAGCACCAATTAGCATCCGCCCCGAATCTCAGGCAAGACGTCCCCACGTCGTCTTGGCCGTCTTTCGGAGGGGAACAGATTCTGGTATGCCCGGTAGGACCTTTTTCTCTTTCCACTCCACACTTCGTGTGTCGTCTTCGCGAATGAATCGCGGTTTGTCAATAGTTGCCTTTGGGTTTCAAGCTACTAAGATTTGGTCTTTTGCCTGGCGCAGAAATCAAGCATCAATGGCATCCAACTGCTCAAACTGCTCCAAATGCCAATACAACCGACGCTCCGCCTCATCTGGAGGTGTAGCCTATGGGCCTCAAGCGGCCTCCATCCTTGCTATGCCGGTAGAACAAGTGACTCAAGCTACCACCAGCCTATTCTTTGGGACCATACTCCCGCCAGCAAGCTTCACCATTCCAGTGCCCGTACCGAAAGCGCAAAAGAAGTCAGTCTTCGAGCGGCTCAATACTACTACGGCCCCTCTCAACGGGTCGTCCAATGTAATGCCGGCAGCCTCGGTCTTTACCAGGCTGAACCTGAACTCTGATAGGCCTGCCAAGAAGCCCATGACCCCTGACATGGCCATCGCAAAGAAGACAGCTGTCGCTATTCCTGAAGTCGTCAAGACGGCTTCTTCTGCTAAAGGGTCGGTCTTTTCAAGGCTGACTATTCCGGATCTCGTTCCTACTCGAGGGTCTGTCTTTGACAGATTGGACACCGCCACTCAAAAGACATCAGTTTTCAAGAGGCTGGCACCAGCGGCGTCTCATCTAGGCAGGGGGCAAGACAAAACCATCCCTATCGCCGAGCCAGCCCCAACAGCTCGACACGCTCGACGTCACCACTGGCGCCGAGTAAGGAAGGCCGGGGACAACTCCCCCTTAGAGCTAACTCCACCTGCTCCAATGGTGGAAGTTAATGCTGCTGTTCCAACTGGGAACAGCTTTGAACCACTAAGAAGGGTATATAAGAACTCTCCGACTGCCACGTTGAAAAGAACTCCTCCACCTGCGGAAAGTGTTACAGAAGCGAAGCCGGAGCAGCCTGCTCAACGGCTGTCCTCCAAAATTTACAAGGTCTGGCGACGGGTTCAGGACTCAGTAATCGACCAAGATCACTCTTGCCGACAGAAGAGAGTGAAGGTTCAGGAAGAAAAGAACCGTCCTGTCAAAAAACAAAGGACGACAACCACTTGGGTGCCCGCTGCAACGGCTCCCTCCACGTCGACTACTCAAAAGAGAAGAAGGCCGGAGAAAGTCCCCACGCCTGTAGTAAATGTCAACGACAGTAAGCCTAAACGCCCTAAGTCTGGGGGCATGGTGGTGCATACCGTTTACATGGCGTCCGGGAGGGAAGACAGCCGTACATCTACAGGTCATCGACCGCTCACGCGATCGGTGACTAAAGCTCAGGAGCAGCAGCAGAAGCTCCAAGAAATGATGAATGCGATGGCCGCACTCACTGGGCCAAAAGAAAGCCCCGAAGCATCCTCGGATCAATGCCAGGAGAAGGAAACTGACGCTGAATTCCTTCGCAGAATACTGAAAAAGAAGGATAGAGAGGCTGCGGAACAAGCAGCCAATATAAAGCGAATGGCCCTTCTGTTCCAGGACATGGTGGGTATGATGATCCAACAAGATCCTCCTGCTGAAGATCCTCCGATCATCATTGAAGATGACAGGGGAGAAACGTTAAATCCTCCACCGGCTCTGTCAACAGCCAAGGATGAGATAATCTCCAAAGCTGACTTGGACGAATATATAGCTCAGCAGATACGGGTTCACCAGGCGACTGAGGCAGCCGGTCAAGTTGTCAGAACAGGGCGACCATATCCGAGCCGGTATGATCAGATCAAGTACCCGCCGGGCTATACAATACCGAAATTCCATATCTATAAGGGGACAGGCAATCCCCACCAGCATGTTGCCCGGTTCAGGGTGCTTTGTGGCAACACTGGCGGCGATGATAAGCTCTTGCTTCGTCAATTCGTCGGCAGCTTGTCAGAAACAGCGTTCGAATGGTATTCTGAACTCCCGAACGATTCCGTCAAGACGTTCGCTGAAATGGAGTTGCTATTCACTCAGCGATTCGCGAGCGCCAGCGAACCCACCCCGATAACGGCGTTGATTAATGCCAGGGTGAAACCAGGCGAGACGTGGGTCCAGTACGCTATACGCTGGCGAAACTTGTGGTCGAAATGCGAACAACGCATTGAAAAAGCGCCCGCGGTGGGCATGTTCGTGGGTACCCTAGATCCTCATGCAACTATCTCACAGTTCATGATGTTCTTTAAGCCAACCACATTCCAGGCTTTGATCGACAAGCTGGCTCAGATGGACCAGATGGGTCACAGACCGTCTCCCCCGAAGCCGGAACCTCGGAACGACAAGGGTAAAGGGAAGGCAACCTTCGTTGCGAACGCTCAGCAGCAACCCAGTGCCCCAAAGCTAGCAGATCAACTGGAAGAAAGGCGGCGGTATTATAATGAGAAAATGAAGCGCCCCTACTCATTCCCGCGTGATAAGACGAAGAGGCTATTCGAGCTGGCGGTACGCAACAGGCTTATCAACTTGCCAAATCCAAGGCGACCACCGCAACCCAGTGAGGTGAATAACCCAATTACTTCCCTTACCATCAAACGGTAAGCCATCCGATTGAGGATTGCTTCGTCTTCAAAGGATGATTGAAGATCAATACCTACAGGGTAAGTTTGCGCTATCCGAGAAGTGGAAGTTGAACCCGCCACAACCGCATACTCCTAAGAAGACGGACACACCGGGGGCAACTTGTTCTTTCATTGAAGAAGCTCCATGGGAAATCGTACTTTCAGCAAAAACCAAAAGAATGTTGAATGAGCTCCAGACTGCCCGGCGATCAGGTGGAAGAACCCGCTAGAACCCCAGATCATTGAAGGGATGCTGAAGCCGCGCCCAACTCCAAAGATCGGTGGTGATAGCCTAAGTACTCACACCCAGCCGTCGAAATCTTCAAAGAAGAAGAAGAAGAGATCCAAAAAGCCCGTGAAGCCTGGCGACAAGCGCACGGACTTGCAGAAATAGATTGACGCGCTGGAGGAGTACAATCAAAAGGCGCGGACTCCCATCACACTCCAAGAGTTCCTCAACCACGTCTTTCAGGAGGAAGATAATGGAGAAAGCTCGTCGGATGAATCCGAGGGATATGTGGCGAGTTGTCATGTGATCTCCCACCCGTTCACGGACGATGAAAAAACTCCTGGCACTGAGAATCTAGGAGCAGAGCCTGAACCGGAGCCTGTGTGGCCGTCAGACAAGATAATCGACGCTTTTCTGGGTGAGATTCGTCTGAAAAGTAAAGCCGATCGGGAGCGTGAGATGGCCGCATCAGAAGGAGCCAAACGCAGGCGACTAAACGAAAGAGTCGAAGCATTCCTGCCAGATCAAAAGACATCCGATGCGGATAAAAACAGATTGAAGACGAGGAAAAGATTTTCCAAAGCCATATCAATGGGAATGGAGCTACCACCCTTGGAAGAAGACACGCTCGGTGGAGCAGAAATGCATCCTGATTACTGCTCATATCATCGGAAGATTTCACACCCTACTGAGGAGTGCGACGCTTTTAAGAGATGGTGGCAGGGATATGTTGCTCACCGGCAACATGTTAAGCGGATTAAATGCAGAACTCATCGGGAGCAGAGAAGTACGACCGAAGGGCACAAAAGAACTACCGGTAACTGCTACACGGTCAATGCCGGAGGATCACAAGTTCTCACCTTTGGGAGCGACTCTGATGAGGAAATGGCTCTGGGCCCTCTCTTTAAAGAATCCGTCTTAGGGAAAGAGGAAGAGCCAGAGGTTTGCGAAAACATTCAGCTGCGCAATCGCACGCTTCCAGAAAAGAACCTCGGACCCGCAACAAGAAAAGATAAGGGAAAGGAAAAGGTCACTGAGGATATCGCTTTAGATGACAAAGTCATGAAAGAACTGACTGCCAAGGACCCTCCCAGGAAGAGTAAGGTGGACTACAATATCCTAGCGCACCTGAGAAAGCTACCCTCTCAGCTCAGCATTCTCGACGCCTTCTTATTATCAAGAGAAGTGAGAGATTCATTAATCAAGGCGCTGCAAGAGCCTGAGCAATTCCAAGCCTTCCTCGCCGAAGAAGGGATGAAGGATGAACTGGAAGAAGTGCACACAGCCGATGTCACGTTTGGTGATGAAGACCTTCTCCTTGGCATGTGCGACCACAACCGTCCCCTGTACGTCTCTGGATACTGCCACGATATCAAGATAGGCAAAATCCTAGTTGATAACGGATCCTCCGTCAATCTCCTTAATATTCGGGTGTTCAAGGAAATCTGCATGAGCGTTCAGCATCTCGCTCGTGATAAAATTACCATCTCCGGTTTCGATTCTCAGTCATCACGGACTCTCGGATCTGTAATACTAACATTACGCTTCGAACTACTCGTCACGGATATTAAGTTTCATGTCATTGACGCCAAGACCTGCTACAATGCTTAGCTCGGTCGTCCCTGGTTACACGAGTACAACATCATCCCTTCTACGCAACATCAGTGTATGAAGTATTTCAAGGATGGTCTCGAGTATACCGTAACAGGAGAGCTGAACCCGTTCTCCGTAAACGAAGTCCGCAAGTACGAAGATGCAAAGTACTTTTTGCCAGATTTCGAGGACACAGAGAGGTGTCGCAAACCGGAGAACAAAGCCGTCGCCACCATTCCTGTTTTCGGGAGTGATACCGAAGAAGAAGAAGAGATAGTTTACGCTGGGCCATCTCAACGCAACAATCAGGGGCCGTCCGCCCCCATATTGATCTTCGGAAGTGACTCGGAAGATGAGGTTAATGCTGTGTTCTCCAATCGGCCGTCAATACAGGCATTCCCTGATGATGATCAGAGTTTGCAAATTACCATGATTCCGCGGGAGCACTACAAAGACCTTGACACACTTGAAGCCTACAATGTGCAAGACCTGCAGATGTTTTACGCCCCTCCCAGACGAAAAGGTGAAAAGGTGATCCTGTTCTACCGATCCACGGAAACAAGAGTGGAGAAAGAAATTTGGCACGGTGCGGATTCTACACTTGACAGGCTCCAACCCATCCGTTTGCCCAGATATTACACGAACGGACTAAAAAGGCTATTGAAGCGCCAAGGGGTACCCTTAAAACAGACCATTCGACAAGCTCGGTTCTACAACAGGATTTGGGATGTCCCTGGGACTCAGTGCAAATTGCCCAACGGGAGAATGGAAACGCTTGGGCTTGGATATGTGAGATCCGGGAAACGGGAACGAGTCCACGGTAGCTACGTTATATATAACCTCGATGAAGAAGAAGATGCCCTGTCAGAAAACGCCGACCCCTTATCAAAACTAGATCCCGCAATCAAAGTGCTGAGTCCGTCATTTGAAGAGCGAATGGACAAGCTTATCAGGAAAGCGGGTCAGAAAGATCGGGATGACCATAATTGCGAAATGGCCATCTACGAGAAAGCCAGGACGCAACGTCTTCTTCAACAGGCTGCAAAAGACGAAGATATTCCTCCCTGTCAACCTGCTGTGCAAAAGGCCCAACGCAGAGGCAGAAGTAAGTAAAAAAGCGGAAAAGGGATTCGACAACGACAACGCGGGATCAAAGAGTCATGTGATCGGGAATTGCACGGTCCGGATTTGTTCCTTATGAAGAAGATGAGTCGAACGTATTCTTTCCCTCAAGACAAGACGAAGAAGATACTTGATCTTGCTTTAAAAAATCGAATGATTACACTTCCGGAGTCTAAGCACCCCGAGCAAGATAACGAGGTCTCTCATCCGGGCTATTGCTCTTATCACTAAGCCATAGGGCACCCTATCGAAGACTGCTTCACCTTTAAGAACTGGGTTGAAGATCAGTATTAGCTCGGAAAGTTTGCTCTATCCAGCAGCTGGAAGGTAACACCGCCACAAAAGCATGAACCCAAAGCCACAAGAGCAGAACCAGATCCACATCGGTCTTGGAAGCGAGTTCGTACTTATCATATGATAGCGATATCAAAAGGGGAGCCCGAGAATATCGATGACTTTCCCTGGTGCTTCGAAAACAATGACGACGAGGTAATCTCAGAATTTCCACCAGCGCCGAAAGAGCTGGAAGATAGCATACATACTACTGCAGATAACCTCAAGAAGATTGAGTTGGGGACGGCAAACGACCCATGACCGACATTTGTCAGCAAATTGCTATCTGAAGAAAGGGTGGCTGCATTAAAAGACGTGCTTATGCAGCATCGAGATTGCTTCGCATGGAACTATTCCGAAATGCTAGGACTAGATCCAGAAATAGCTGTCCATAAATTGGCAATATCCCCGGACATCAATCCAGTTAAACAAGCGCCGAGAAGAATGCGGCTCGAGCTTGAGATGAGTATCAATGCTGACGTCAAGAAGCTGATCGACTCCGGTTTCATCCAGGAAGTTCAGTATCCTGATTGGATCGCCAACATCGTCCCAGTGATGAAGAAAAATAGGACGGTGCGCATCTGCATAGACTTTCGGGATCTCAATAAAGCCTTCCCGAAAGACGACTTCCCGGTACCGGTCACCGAGCTGATGATAGACAATACGTCCACTCACGAGGTCTTCTCATTCATGGACGGCTCATCAAGATATAATCAGATAAAAATGCATCCCGAGGATCAGAAGCACACCGCTTTCCGGACCCCTTTGGGTATATTCTGCTACAAGGTGATGCCTTTCGGTCTAAAGAATGCCGGTGCTACCTATCAGAGGGCCATGACGAAAATCTTCGATGAACTCATACATGAAATCGTCGAATGCTATATCGACGACCTCGTAGTGAAAAGCAAATCATACGAGGAGCATTTAGAGCATCTGAAGACCGTATTTCAATGCCTTCGACAATACAATTTGAAGATGAATCCTCTCAAGTGCGCATTCGGAGTTTCCTCAGGCAAATTCCTAGGATTTATCGTCCGACACCGAGGTATCGAGATAGATCCGTCTAAGATCAGGGCGATTATGGAGATGCCCCCGCCAAGGACTCTCAAACAATTGCGGTCCCTCCAAGGGAAACTCGCGTATATCCGGCGATTTATAGCCAATCTTTCCGGCAAGTGCCACCCCTACAGTCACCTGATGAAGAAGGGAACCCCGTTCGTCTGGGATCACAAATGCCAAGGCGCACTGGACGAAATCAAGCAATACCTGCAGAATCCGCCGGTGCTAGCTGCTCCGGTTAAGGGAAAGCCTCTCATTCTGTATACAACCGCCCTTGAAGGTTCCTTAGGAGCATTATGGGCACAAGAGAACGACCAAGGGAAGGAGAGAGCCCTCTACTATTTGAGTCGAGTTTTACTGGGGGCAGAAAGCAATTATTCTCCCATCGAAAAACACTGCCTGACGCTGATCTTCGCGATAACAAAGCTCAGGCACTATGCGTTGGCGCATGAAGTCCGTCTCATATCGAAGGTGGATCCTCTCAAGTATTTGATGTCAAAGGCCATATTGACGGGGCGACTCGCTAAATGGGCCTTGCTCTTAATGGAGTTCGCAATAACATATCAGCCTCTTAAGGCAGTAAAAGGCCAGGCCATCGCCAATTTCCTCGCCGAACATCCGATACCGGCCGATTCTCCCTTGAATTGCGAACTGCCAGATGAACATGCATTTGATGCGATCGACGGTGGTAATACCCGATGGGAACTTTATTTTGATGGAGCTTCTTCCATGAAGAAGCGCAAACAAAGCACCCCCATAATCAAATCGGGGGTAGGCCTTATCTTCGTGACCCTACAAGGAGGGATAATGCGCTTCGCCTTCTCCTTGATAGAGCCGAGGACGAACAATGAAGCCGAATACAAAGCTTTGATTGCAGGTCTCGAGATCGCCATCGATATGGGGATTGAAAACCTCCTCATATATGGAGATTCTCAACTGGTCGTCAGTCAAGTAAATAGCGACTACCAAACGTGCAAACCCGAACTGGTGAAATATGGCGAGAGAGTACAGCAATTGCTGACCCAAATTCCCTCCTATACACCGGAAAGCATACCGCGCGCAGAAAATAGCAAAGCAGATTCACTAGCTAAGCTCGCTAAAGAATTGGCTAACGAGAACCTCGATGACGTAAGAATCGTGGTACAAAGCCGTCGGGTACTTGCTCCAGCAGAAATATCTCCGGAATCATCCGAAGAAAAGGGAGTGACTGAGCAAATGGCTATGCAAATAAAGGACCAAGAGAAGGTTGAAGATTGGAGAGAAGTCTTCATAGACTACTTCAAATCCCGTCGAACGCCTGAAGATGCGTCCTCAAGACATCAGCTTGCGAAATGAGCTCTGTCTTTCGCCTTCGTCAATGATACTCTGTACAAGAGGTCGTTTGATTCTCTGTGGTTGAGATGTCTGGGACCTGACGAAGCGAAAAGAGTCGTTCAGGAAGTTCACGACGGACTCTGCGGTTCTCACCAAGCGGGTCCGAAGATGAAGTTGAAAATTAAACGAATGGGCTACTATTGCCTACGATGATCCAGGACTGTCTCGAATATGCGAAGCAATGTCACTCATGCCAGATCCATGGAGACTTCATCCACCAGCATCCAAATCCACTGCATCCAACGGTGGCTAGCTGGTCGTTCGAAATGTGGGGAACTGACATAGTCGGCCCCATCGAACCGGCATCATCCAGAGGACATCGTTTCATCTTGGCGACGACTGACTACTTCTCCAAATGGGCAGAAGCAGTACCGTTAAGGGAAGTAAAGACGGAGAATATCCTTCATTTCTTCAAGACGCACGTCATTTATCGGTTTGGGACTCCGCGACGGATCATATCTGATAACGGGCCAGCCTACAGAAGCCACAAGATCAGCCGCTTCGCACAACAACACAACATAGACTGGAGGTATTCCTCAGTTTATAATCCCCGAGCTAACAGTCTAGTTGAGGCTTTCAACAAGACCTTGACGAAAATCGTGAAGAAGACGGTGTCCCGAAATAAGAAGGACTGGCATGAGAGACTACAAGAAGCTCTCTGGGCGTATCGAACTACATTCAAAACAGCCACAAACACGACGCCGTACGCATTGGTATTCGGTACAGAAGCAGTACTCCCCCTCGAGATAGAGTTACCCTCTCTACGAGTGGCAGTCCACTACGAGCTGACGGACGAAGAAAATGCTCACCTTCGGCTTGAGGAGCTTGATGCCCTTGATGAAACTCGGCTCATGGCACAACAAAATCTGGAAACTTACAAAGCAAAGATGACGCGCTCATATGAAAGATTGACCAGACTGAGGATATTCCGCCAAGGCGAACTCGTGCTAGTGGTCAAAAGACCTATGATCCCCAATCGCGCCAAGCGGGGAAAATTCGAGCCGAACTATGAAGGCCCGTACATCATAGATAAGGTCTACCAGGGTGGAGCATATCTACTCATGGATATGCACGGTGAAAGACCTTTCAGGCCAATAAGCGGTCGCTTCCTGAAGAAATACTACGCTTAACGGGTCAAGGCCTAGGTCAATGATAGATGACGACAACCATGTCCGCTCGCTATCTTCCTAAGACCGAACTCTATAAGTAGTAACCGGCCTTCTTCAAAAACGGACCGAAATGTCCTTAAACTAACAACGGACCGAAATGTCCTTAAACTAACAACGGAACGAAATGTCCTTAAACTAACGACGGACTGAAACGTCCTTAAACTAATGATGGACCACTATGTCCTAAAACTAGCTGTTGACCGAGATGTCGATAAACTACGGTGGATTGCGGCATCCCAAAACAAAAAAAAATAATAGAAAAAAATAATAAAAAATAAAAACGGTATGTCCATAAGCAAAATGAGCACGGATGAAAACCCGAAAGGGCTCCGTGAGTAAAAACAGCAGGGCTACCGGCGAGTGTTTGTGAAAACCCGAAAGGGCACAACCTCGTGAAAAGACGCTTACAGGGTCCTCATGACCTTGTAAGGAGAAACCACCCACGTGAGATCCTTACGACTCACAAGGGAAGCAACACACTCAGGGATCCTCATGATTCCTAAGGAGAAATTACACTTGCGAGATCCTCACAACTCGTATGGAGAACTCTCTTATGGGACCCTCACGGCTCATAAGATTTGAAAGTCTGAAATTACAGAGACCTGAACCTGTTCTTAAGCAAACCCCCACAACCTCCAATATTGCCCTACAAGCGGCTCATACTGACCCTTGTATACAATCCATAGGCGCGAATAAACATCTCCCTAACCGAGTCCCATCCGCGACTAGGGATATGTTTACACGGTAAACAACCCTTATGAGTCCTCTCGACTTATAAGGAGAAAACCCTTTTGTAAGATCCTTACGACTTACAGAGGAACATGCACTTAGGAATCCTCACGATTCCTAAGGAGAAAACACACCTACGAGATCCTCACGACTCGTAGGGAGAAATACCTTTGTGAGACCCTTACGACTCATGAAGTCAAAATCCTTAGTCGACAGGACACTAACCCTGTTTATTAAGCCACCTTTGTTCAACATCGACAGAGACAAATGATGATCCGCTCCTGGCAATATCCCAGTCGTAGCGGTGCTGATGCAAAAATCGGTATCTAATCCCAAGCTTGCGGCGAAAAGCCAACAAGCCACACATGCATACGAAATAGCCGAAATGATGGGGCAACTTGCAATAAAAAGCAGCAAGTAAAAATGTATGCATGAAAAATAGCTGAAATGATTGGGCAACTCGCAATAAAAACAGCGAGTAAAAATAAAACAAATAGCCGAAATGATTGGGCACCGCGAAAAATAGCCGAAATGATGGGGCAATCGCGACCTTCGCGATATAAAAGCTGAAATGATAGAGCATCGCCGAAAAAGAAATAAAATAAGAATGAAATCCTGCCCTACATGAGATGAGACATCAATCCCTGTATATAATCCAGGGGCGCAAACGAAGAAGGAATCACACTCCTCCTCCCCAGGTTTCATCAAAAGAAGAAGCCAAGTCTCGAAGGGCCATAAATAGCCTAGAGATCACCTCAACACTCGTCTCGTCACAACGGACACAATATCAAGCAAAGCGGAACAGTGGCAACTCCCAATTCCATGGCTCGGCGATATACAGATCACCAAGAGTCAAATCCCTACTCCGTGAAATGCGGATATAATCAACAAAATTCCTGGTCACGTGGAACATGGATAACGTCACTCTTTGACCCCATGGAAAACGTCCAGAGCGGAGCCTGGTCCTCGCCGAACACGGCAGTGAACCCGTGGGAAGCATCCAGAGCAAAATTCCTGGTCACGTGAAACGCGGATAACGTCACTCTTTGACCCCGTGGAAAACGTCCACAGTGGATCCTGGTCCTCGCAGAGCACGGCAGTGAACCCGTGTGAAGCATCCAGAGCAGAGCCTAGTCCTCGCCAAGCACGGCAATGAACCCGTGTGAAGCATCTAGTGCAAAATTCATGGTCACGTAGAACGCGGATAACGTCACTCTTTGACCCCGTGGAAAACGTCTAAAGCGGAGCCTGGTCCTCGCCGAACACGGCGATGAACCCGTGGGAAGCATCCAAAGCAAAATTCTTGATCACGTAGAACGCGGATAACGTCACTCTTTGACCCCGTGGAAAACGTCCAGAGCGGAGCCTAGTCCTCGCCAAGCACGGCAATGAACCCGTGTGAAGCATCTAGTGCAAAATTCCTGGTCACGTAGAACGCGGATAACGTCACTCTTTGACCCTATGGAAAACGTCCAGAGCGGAGCCTGGTCCTCGCCGAACACGGCAGTGCACCCGTGGGAAGCATCCAGAGCAAAATTCCTGGTCACGTGGAACGCGGATAACGTCACTCTTTGACCCCGTGGAAAACGTCCAGAGCGGATCCTGGTCCTCGCAGAGCACGGCAGTGAACCCGTGCGAAGCATCCAGAGCGGAGCCTAGTCCTCTCCGAACACGGCAGTGAACCCGTGTGAAGCATCTAGTACAAAATTCCTGGTCACGTAGAACGCGGATAACGTCACTCTTTGACCCCGTGGAAAACGCCCAGAGCGGAGCCTGGTCCTCGCCGAACACGGCAGTGAACTCGTGTGAAGCTTCCAGAGCAAACATCGGACTGTGGAGTCCTTAAAATCCATGAACTATGATGTCCTTAACCTCGACCGTAATGTCTTAAAACTAACGATCAACCACCATGATTCTAGATTGATTTTACCTTGGTTCAAGGGTACATCTCTTCACTCGTTTGATATTTGTCGTTGTAATTCCTCAATGTCTTCAAAGAGGTGATGGGTCTCAGTAACCAAAAATTGGACTGTGGAGTCCCTAAATCTACGGACTATGATGTCCTTAACCTTGACCGTGATGTCTTAAAACTAACATTGGACTGTGGAGTCCTTAAACCCATGGACTATGATGTCCTTAACCTTGACCGTGATGTCTTAAAACTAACATTGGACTGTGGAGTCCTTAAATCCATGGACTATGATGTCCTTAACCTTGACCGTGATGTCTTAAAACTAACATTGGACTGTGGAGTCTTTAAACCCACGGACTATGATGTCCTTAATCTTGACCGTGATGTCTTAAAACTAACCTTGGACTGTGGAGTCCTTAAACCCACGGACTATGAGGTCCTTAACCTTGACCGTGATGTCTTAAAACTAACCTTGGACTGTGGAGTCCTTAAACCCACGGACTATGAGGTCCTTAACCTTGACCGCGATGTCTTTAAACTACGGTACCCTGGAAAACATCCCAAAGCAACCCCTGACCCCATGAGATACGGATAAGGGCGACCGCACCCAGCACTTACGGGTCCTCACGACCTGTAAGGAAGAAAACTCTCTTATGAGATCCTTTCGACTCCTAAGGGAAAACCCGCTTAAGAATCCTCACGATTCTTAAGAAGAACTTACACCTACGGGATCCTCTCGACCTGTAGGGAGAAAAACTCTTTATGAGACCCTCACGGCTCATAAAGTTCAAAAGTCTTAGGAGGCAGATCTTAACCCTGAATCCTAAGCCATCGCTACCCTGCAAGGAGACCAAGATAAATTGTCCGCAGAACACATTCAATAAAAAGAGACACACCATTGAGAAGAAAAATATGTCTTTTATTCATAAACCAAAATGGATATAAAGTACAATTTATGAAAAAACAAAAAGAATGTACTCTTATTCAGGAGTATGTACAAAAAGAAAGGAAAAGATACAAGTTTTCAAGCCGGCGGACGATTTAGCAATTTTACTAGCTTATCCTTCTTTTGCTGGGTCACGGCTTTATGATTCAGTATCGCCAGAAGGCGGGCCTCCGCCGGAGCCTGCTGGGCCTGATACGAGGCAAGCCGGCCTTCGAGCTCTTTCTCGGTAGCCTTGTGAGCCTCAACCCTTTCGCGAGTGAACACGGCAGCTTTATCAAGAACCACCACTTCTTTGACAAACTCTTGAAGTACCCGCCAAAGTTCATACGCTTTATTGGCTTTGGCTGTAAGGTTGGCTTGGAACTCGTGCAATGCCTTAGAGGCCAGCTCCCTCTCCGAGAATTTGCGGCCGAGCCTCTTCTCGCACAACACCATGTTTGCCGCACACCGCTCTGTCAGCCTCCGCAAGTCCGCCTTTGCAGCTACGGCCTCCAAACAAAGGCGGGAACACTCAAGCACGTGCAAGCAAGCCCCGGTCGATAGCAATAGGCGATCTAAAACACGCACACATCATCTGGTATGGGAAGCAACAAGAAAAATTTCCGATGTACATCCTATCAACCATGCATTTGCAACTATGCGAATGTCCGAAAAGAAATAATCCCTAAAAGCTCTGATGTGCATGCAATATTATGATGGTGTTCGCAATCAAAGAAAGTTCTCATAGGAAGAAGATAAGCAAGAGTGGAGACGCTTCTGAAGAGACCCCTATATTTATAGGATGTGATGGAAATGCTTCATCTCCCCTACTCCCAAGACAGATCCAACGGTCACAAAAGTGACAGCGTTGCACCCACGTGCAGACACGTGAGAGCACGCTGTGGGGGCATTTGTTCCCTGATTAAAAATCAGGAAAGGCTTCAGAGGAAGCATCACGTGCTCACACGTGACCAGTGGTTATGGTTGAGCAGCGGCAAAAGAGCAAGCGCAGAAGAGAAGCCCATTCCAAGGGTCACGTGGCCACACGTGACTGGCTTTAAAAGCCTTGCTGTTCAACAGAATTAAATTCTACATAAGATCATTTAAATCTTTCCAAAATGGAGAAGAATTATGTGGAACCGTAGGATTGAGAATCCAAGGGTGATTAAATATTACCAATTTATGGAAAAATCTTGGACAAGGAAAGATTTCCCCTAAATCTCACCAAAATAACAAAGAAATATCTTTGGATTTAAAATCCTACGGTGAATAAAATTCACCTAATAATTTAAAGGCCCAGATCAATGATGAAAATAAATAAAATCTCTCAATAAACAAATCATATCTTTCAATGAAAGATTTACTAAACAGATTGATTCTTTTCCTTCTCCTATAAATAGGTGCCAAGGGAGAAAGTTAAAAAAAAAAAGAGAAAAGATACAGAGAGAGAGAGATATAGAGCCTTGGAATTCTGAAAATTCAGAGAGAAAAGAAGGAAGAATTTGATTCTCTGCAAAGAAAAACCTTAGGTAAGAAAAGAGAGGCTTCAAAAAGAGAATTTAATTCTCAAAAGAGTTTAACTCTTCTATAAAGAAAAGAACTTAGTTCTTTTTCTGGTTGAAGATCTGCAAAGTGCATATCTCCGCATAAATTGAGAATTTAATTCTCTTTGGGTTGAGATCCTGCCATGCAGATCTAAAATATAGAGGAGGAATTGAGTTTTGAGAATTTAATTCTCACAAACTTATAGGAATTTAATTCCTTTGAGATAAAATTAGGGTTTAACCCTATATGAGAATTCAATTCTCTAAAATTATAGGAATTTAATTCCTTCAAAATGGACAGAACTAGGGTTTAACCCTAATCGAGAACTTAATTATCTCAAACTCACAGGAATTTAATTCCCTTAAAAAAAATTAGTGTTTCACCCTGTGTCAGAATTTAATTCTTTACATATATGAGAATTTAGTTCCTACAGAAAAGAAATTAGGGTTTAACCCTATCTAAGAATATAATTCTTCAAAAGAAAGTAGGAATTTAATTCCTTTAAACTTATTGCTAGGGTTTAACCCTATGAAGAATTTAATTTTTAAAAGATGAACAGATCTTTAAAAAGCAAAGAACCAGAGTCCCGTGCTACCACGTGACCCCTGCAAAGATCCACAGAAAAGAACTTTGAGGCAACGCCTCACGTGCCCCACGTGACTCCTGAAGCACGTAAGGAAAAAGCAAAAGAAAAGAAGCTCTATGGCGCCCTCACGTGTCACCACGTGACCCCGAATGAGCATTCTAATAGACCAGAGCATGAGCCCCCATCACGTGCCCACACGTGATCGCTGTCAGAATTAAAAGTGTTAAACACTTATCTGCAGAACAAAATGAAGGGGATCTGGCCCCACCTTTTGGATGCCATCACGTGCTCCCACGTGATCTCCTCTCTGTTAATGTTTAACACCAAAATGATAATTTGATTATCAGTGTTTAACACTGTTATTTATTAGTATTTAACACTGATTTGAGAATCACAATTTCTAGTGTTTAACACTAATTTTCTTAGTGTTTAACACTGATTTGAAAACTCTATTTGCAGTGTTTAACACTAATTTTCTTAGTGTTTAACACTCATTTGAAAACCCTGTTCCCAGTGTTTAACACTGATTTTCTTAGTGTTTAGCACTAATTTGAAAACCCTATTTGCAGTGTTTAATATTGTTACCTTCTGATGATTGACACTACACCAAGAACTATATTTTTAGTGTTTAACACTGATTATACTCTTAGTGTTTAACACTAGTTTGAGAATTCTATCTTTAGTGATTAACACTTTTTGATCTCTAGTGTTTAATACTACTCTTAGCCAAGTTGGCTGATTTTTCAGAGGCAAAGCCCCCCCTTCAATGGACCAACAGAGGGCCAATATTCCAAACTTAATTGGACTTAGCCCAAGAAAGCCATAAGTCCTCAATTCAAACTCAACTGAGCCAATGGGCTCATAATATAATTAATTGTTCTTAGTTCCAAATTGGGCTACAGATCATTTAATCTACCTTGGTTCAAGGGTACATCTCTTCACTCCTTTGATGCTTGTCGTTGTAATTTCTCAACGTCTTCAAAGAGGTGACGGGTCCCAACGACCATATATTTCATGGACTGTGGGGTCCTTAAACTCATGAACTATGACGTCCTTAACCTTGACCGGGATGTCTTAAAACTAACAATGGACTGTGTGGTCCTTAAACCCATGGACTATGACGTCCTTAACCTTGACCGGGATGTCTTAAAACTAACAATGGACTGTGGGGTCCTTAAACCCGTGGACTATGATGTCCTTAACCTTGTCCGGAATGTCTTAAAACTAACGACGGACTATGACGTCCTTAACCTTGACCGGGATGTCTTAAAACTAACAATGGACTGTGGGGTCCTTAAACCCATGGACTATGACGTCCTTAACCTTGACCGGGATGTCTTAAAACTAACAATGGACTGTGGAGTCCTTAAACCCATGGACTATGACATCCTTAACCTTGACCGGGATGTCTTAAAACTAACAATGGACTGTGGGGTCCTTAAGCCTATGGACTATGATGTCCTTAACCTTGACCGGAATGTCTTAAAACTAACGACGGACTATGACGTCCTTAACCTTGACCGTGATGTCTTAAAACTAACGCCGGACTGTGGAGTCCTTAAATCCTCAGACTATGATGTCCTTAACCTTGACCGCAACGTCTTAAAACTAACATTGGACCGCAATGTCCTTAAACTACTTATTGACCGCAATGTCACTAAACTAAACAACAGGGCTCCCCTAATTGCTCTCTTGTTGGATCTAAACGATCCCGTTAAGTCGATCTTAGCATAAAACTAGACTAACGTATCCTTAACAAACGTTTAAGTTGATCTTAGTCTCAAACGAGGCTAATGTATCCTTAAACCCAAACCCCTAAACCCAAATCTAAGATAATACGGATTTGGACTAGTCCACGCCCTACGGGCGACGACATAACTCAGTCTCCGTATATAATCCATGGGCAACCAAACACAAAACAAACACACGACCCGAAGTGACCATCTGGAGAAGGAGAAAGTTGTTACCGCAATGCGGTAGCGTAATTAACTGCAGGGGCTTGCGCCTGCAGGAAAAAGCGTCCCCACAATCAAAAACCCCTCAAGCGAGGGGGAATCTGACGAAGTCTGCTACATCGGACGCATCCGTTTAAACCTTCGATACATGGTGCCATAAATCAACTTGGCATCTTCGGAGAGGTGGACGGATAGCACCAATTAGCATCTGCCCCGAATCTCAGGCAAGACGTCCCCACGTCGTCTTGGCCGTATTTCGGAGGGGAACATTCACATGTAATGTCGTCCTAAGATCCGCTATAATATCAGGACGTATCTCAAGTACGAATCCAGCCATATCACCGTTCTCGCGGTCTCAATCAAATCTTATCGACCCATCTCAAGTCCCAATTACTATCCTCAAATCCAGTATGTGAACACATAGTCCCATACCCATGTGAACACATAACAATATAACCCCATATAAGCACATATGAAAGAAGAATGTATGCAAGTATGGGTGTGTGTATGTGTAAATGTGGTGCAACCTCTACTCTAGGGTCTCGCAACACTAAATCTATCCAATCACACCTAAAATCTATCTTTATCATCAACAGACTCAACAATATAATCAATATATATGTGTATACGTATTCGTATATATCACCACGAACTGCGGGGGTGCTATACGCCATCCACCCGACTTCTCCCCGTAGATATAAATCTACTCACCTGGTCCTCGCTCGCCGGTGCCGACGTCACCACGCGCTTGCTTGTCGTCTCGAAGTCCACATGGGGTACCTACATATCATAAAACACCGTATCGCATTAAAACCAAATTCGAAATCGAAACGGCATACGAAAATCAAATCGGCACGCGTATCACGCATAGGTCAAAACCTATCGCCTACGCATGCAAGAATAGCCAGACCAACCCTCGATATTGATGTACAAACGTCAAACTATCGAGAAAAAAACCCAAACACACTCATTTGCACATTCACGAACACTAATTATAATATAAAATAGATTAAAATTCACAAAAACCCCAAACTCACTTTAAAAGCCATTTTTCCGAAAATCTAGCAAGCAAAAATTTACCGTTTTAGTACAAAACTTGATGTTTTAACAATTTCAATGGCCATAATACTTATTAAACATCTTAAATAAGTCATAAAAACCATTTCCATAATTTAATCTCATTAAATTTCATTAGCCCCAAAATTCTAGTTTACAAATTAACCAATTTTAACAATTTAAAAGCAACAATTTGTAAACTAGCAACTAAATCAGTTTTAGCATTCCATTAACATGTTAATCTCCATATGAAAACAATAATCATATGATAAAACCCTCACAATAGTTTTATCTCACAAAAACAAATAATTTACAAAACCTAGTTGCACTAGAAATCGAAAACTTGCGCAAACATCACGGATTTGCGAATAAATGATCACAACATCACACAATCACCCAATCAACACTACTAGCTAGCTACAACACTCAACTAACCCATTTGAAATGCTTCAAACCCTATTTTCCAACACCAATTCCTTTCTTGATTTTTATAACTATCAATTCCAAATCAAATTCCGCACTTGAAAACTTAAATTAACACAATTAAAAGCCCACACAAGAAAAGTAACCTCATTAACTTAGGTTAGCAACCAACTAGATAGCAAAATAAATTTAATTAACTCAATAATGATTTCTAAAACCCTAGTTTAAACTCAAGCCATGAACTTTAAAACCTAGACTAGAATTTAGCTAAACTTTTAACACTAAAACCATATAATCAAAGGAATTTAACCATAGGAATTTAATTAGGTAGAAATTATACCACAAAATCTAGAGATCTAGCAAGAAGTTTTGCCTCCAAAGATGGCCTCCTAGCATCCAACATCCATGCAAGAAAGGCTAAGAAGAATGGATGAAGGATGGGGATTAATTTGTGAGGTTTAATTTTGATTTTGATGAAATTTGAGATGAGTTTTGAAGAAAAAAAGAGAAGGGAAATTGGGGGCTGCAGCAGGGCATTCTTGGTCAGCGGAGGGAAGTGGGGAGAGTGAGAAAATGGTGAAAAAAAGTCAAAGGTCAAAGCCCATACCAATCAACCAAAACTCATACTCAATTTACAATACTAAAATCCCTTTTTAAAACACTTTAAAAGAGTCAAAGAACACATATTGGAGGGGGGGAAATTTATGGGCTGTTGCCTTGGGATGGGGCCAGCCAAAATGAGGGGTGAGGTTGTGAGAGAGTGCACAAAAAAATTCTATGCAAAAAGACCCCCCACAAGTCCAAAATTGCAAGTTTTAGTTCAAATAATTAAAATTTTAGTTTCCTTCGATTATAACTAAATAGAACTTGAAATAAAATACTAAAAATTTATATTACTAACTATATTTTAATTAATATGATTCTAAAGAATAAAATTAGCCCAATTAAATTTGTATTTATCGTTAATTTAATGTATTTTTAACAGCTTAAAATAATATTAAAAATTGAAAAATAGGGAAAAAATTTTAAATGACCAGAAATTTATAAGTAACTCATTAGCTACTAAAAACTAGCAATTACCTATCCAAATTAGGTATAATTAGGTCTAAACCGCAAAATAACAAAAAGACGATTTACGGAAAAATACCAAATTTTCACCGATTTTCGGAAAAACACCAAAACGACTTTTCAAGGCGTTACAGTATGGAAGGAAGTGTCGATCGCCATTAAGTTGGGACGACATCGGAGATAGGGAACTTCTTGGACCAGAGATGATAGTAGCGACTGTTGATGTGGTTCGTACCATCAGGGAAAGGATGCGCATAGCCCAAGATCGACAGAAGCACTGGGCTGATACAAAGATACGACACTTGGAGTTCCAGCCAGGAGATCTCGTATTCTTGAAGATATCTCCGAACCGCGGAGTGATTCGATTTGGAAGACGAGGTAAGCTAAGTCCGAGATATATTGGACCGTTCAACATACTCGAACGAGTCGGTGAAGTGGTATACCGCTTAGCGCTTCCACCTTCATTGGAAGGAGTGCATAATGTGTTCCACATATCCCAACTCAGAAGGTATGTAAGTGACCCCAGCCATGTTCTCGATCATTCCGAGCTCACTATACAGCCCGATTTGTCTTGTGAGCAATATCCTGTAGAGATCCTGGATAGGAAAGTGAAGACACTTCGGAACAAGGAAGTTAACTTGGTTCGAGTGATGTGGAGGAAAAACACTCCAGGAGAGTCCACTTAGGAAAGAGAGGATGAAATACGTACTAGATATCCACACCTCTTTGTAAACTAGTCCTCAAATAAAAGTTGTAAATTTCGAGGACGAAATTTTTGTAAGGAGGGTAGACTGTAACAACTCCATTTTTAATGTACAAAGAATTGATTTAAATTCAATGTATACTTGGAGTATTTATTGTTGCTGATATCTCTTTAAGTATTTATTTCACTCCATAATTATAAGAAGAAGCTTGTAGCTCATCAGTAATACCTTGCATTGCTGAACCAAGCCACCAGAGTTCAAATCACCTGCCCCACATTATTTTTAATATTATTTTGTTTTTGATTTTTTAGAATACCAACAGTTATACGTGCGTTTCTCACAAATTTCCTTCTACACATGAAAAGTTAAATGCACCAGAAGCCACACCCGACGACCCTACAGCCCCCGACCACCTGACTCGGCCGGACGGCCGAGTCGCCAACATAGAAGTTGGGTATCTTTTCTTGGTCAACCCCCCAGCATACTTTAATTATTCGGATCGGTTACAGAGAGCCCATTAACCCCCATTTACTCCATTTTATAATGATTTTTATATAATTTTTACATTTTTTTTATTAAAAACCCTAACCCTAGCCTAACCCTATAAATACACCCCTACCCTCTACCCTATCATCCTAAATTTATGAGTCCACTCTCTTAAAATTCCAAGAGAACTTTGGTACTTTGGAAACGAGCGAAAGGCGAAGCGCTGACGAAATCGACGGCGAAATTCCGGTGGTCGTGCTAGGAACTCTCAACGACGAATTGACGCACCGGTAAACCCTCTACTTCCCTCTCACTCTCTAGTGTTGTCCAAACCCGTAAGTCCCCCTTTCTATCTTTCTTTTCTCTTATAAAAATATGAATTTACAAAACCCGATCGGAACAAATCCGATTTCCGATTCGGTTTTATATAAAATATCACTTCTCACCTATACATTCATACTTAAACATCTTTATGTTGACTATTAATCACTTAACAAATAATTTGAACAAATTTCACATGAAATGATAGCTTTTTCAATATATCGTATTTTTCACTTAAATACCATAATGTTTCGTTTTCACATTTAACCCCCTTAACTTTGCTATACAATAAAGTAGATCACGATGTAATGACCTACCTCCTCACACATTCATATGCAAACATAACACGCTACCTTAAAAACTTAGAATACGATAAAACAAGATTTTACATTTAAATACCATTTTCTTAATAAAACCTTTTCTAAAAGTTTTAGGTTTGTTACACTTTTAAAACAAATATCTTTTAATAGGAAAATACGATAAGTTGTGGACATCGATCGTTTATCTAAACCTGACTTTATGGTGTCTAGGCTAGGCAAGTGAGCAAAGGTAACTTTAAAAGGCCCGTCTCACAATTCGTGAGCGGATCCCTCCTTCCTTACTTGTATTTACCTGGCCACAATTGGCGGTGAAGAGACGATTTGAGGCTTCTAACAACTTGTTGTTTAGATCATTTAGAAATAGTCTAGTTGAAATAGAAAACCCTAAAATCTAAAATACGGAAAATCGACTTTTGCAAATAAATACATTTTACTTAATAAAACCGTATTCTAAAGAATTAGTATTTTAAAATCTTTGCAAAGCGCCACTACAACCCACTTTTGAGGAACCCGTTAGGGATAGTATAGTTTATCGTGCACCCTCGGGCTTAGTAGTGCGAGATTCAGACCTCCGCAAGGAGCATTCGGTCTCGAAAGGTTTAAAATACGACATCTTAAGAAAATGAGATTTTTAGAATATAAAATATTTATTGAAATTATTTTTGTATAAATATATGTATATTTATCATTAAAATATCTATTTTAATATAATATAAATATTCCACTTTTTCTAAAAATCACAAGACTAAATTTTATATTAAAATACCATGAATTTCAAATAAATCAATATTACAGATAAATACCTTTATTTATGTAATTAGGATATTTTCACTAGAAATATCACAAAATAAAATTACACTCATCATAACTATAAAGACGAATAATAAATACTTGGGTTGTATCTTGAAAACTATACAAAAGTATTTTTACATAAAACCCCCCAAAGTTTTATAAATTACCGTAAGGACCCTAACAATTATAAGACTTCGATTCACATTTCTTCTGTCCGACTCGGGTTTGAGTCTGATCATAATCTGACTTGAATATGATTCAAGTACTATATAAATCTATAATATTCCAATTCAATATGAACACATGAATCCAAGAATCTAGTTATCAATCTATACAACTTGACTGAATCAAAACCATGGATATACATCCATTATCCAGTTTTTTCCGTCTACATGATTATGCAGTTACAAACTGTTTACTGATATCATGGTTTTTGGTCAGTCATCCAACTTATACAATACAATACAACAATACAATAAAAACACTACTGGGTTTAAGAGGTAGATTGGTGCGGAAGGTGTTAGAAGTGGTACGAGATGGTAAGATTAAGACACCTAACTTATATTCTGTTGCTGTTGTACCGTGGCTTAACGGTTCCTTATACATTCCGTTTGTCCTGGTCCCTAGCATACTGAGACCCCTCTCGTATACACTGGCATCCTTCCGTACCAAGCTACAAACCACAGCATGAACACAATATTCTACAATATTATACAACTTTAGAAGATACTTCTTATTTTGTCTTTTCTAATTCTTTCTTATCTTTGAGACTTACCGAGCGACCTGTTCGCTGACGACATTCTATTTCTTTCTTCTTTGAATGTCGTCAGGTGTTTTGGACCCGTCAGAGATCGAGCCCATCGGTGAAGACTTGGATCAGTTCCACGAAGACCCCGAGCTCTAGACATTGTACCTTGTTCTATTCAGTATTTTTTCATTTCCTGTTATGCCGTTGTTTGGGCATCGCTTTTATTTCAGATGTATTTACTTTTCATGAATTGTACAAAAGAATGTTATTAATAAAGTTGCTGTTAATTTTATATCTCTTGTCTCTTGTGATTTACCTTTATATTGCTTAGATACGCTTAGCGTATTTACTTCACAGTAAATACGTAGCGGATCTCGTCGCGTCCCCTTCGCCGTACACCGGGAAGCGGGGCGTGACACACATGCATCACAGGTACACATGGTAAATACTACTCTCTCTGTCCCATTTTAATAGTCGTTTTAGAGACTTTTTTGTCCCACAATTCTAGTCGTTTTATATAATTGAGATTATTTGATCAATTGATTACCGAATTTACCTTTCATTAAAATTCCATCCATGTCATTTGTTGCACTTTGGTTTTTCTAATTGAGGTTAATTTAATTAGGGGTATTACGATAAATTGAACCGGTTATAATTTAATATCTTAATAAACATGAAAAATGCCAAAACGACTATTAAAATGGGAACGAGGAGTGCTTAATTTGCTTCAACTCCAAATCCGCCTCCAGCCGTTGTCATTTGCCACCTATGATTGAAACGAAATATAAAAAATTGTCTTCAATTATTGGCAGCCCACTTATTATTTATTTTGCCCATCCACATTATTTTAGTCTATTATCTACCAAATGACCTAAATGCCCATTAAATATTTGGCAATTATAAAGTGATATATCACTCAATGTACCAGCGTCTTGGTCGTTTATTCCTAGGTGTCATATGTGTACTTTCACAAAGTACAAAAAGACAACCTTCCCTTGACGTAAAAACTTCAACTTTATATTTTTATATGTATAAGATTACAAATTATAAACTTTATAAAATTGATACCCTAAGGTTCAGTGGGCTCCAATAGGGCATCATGGGTTGAAATTTTGTGTGTTTTTCCTCATTTTACTTTTAGATCATGCTTTTCATGTTTATTTGACTTATAAAGTAAAGAGAAAAATTATGGCATCCATCATCATCATTCTTTTTTTATAATGTCGTCGTCATGGAATAAAATGTTCTTGTTGTGAGAAAGAGTTGATTATTAATAAAAATATCCCACTTGATTATTTATCTAGATTTTATTTACATTCGTTTTGATGAGGTTACCGGTAATTCACCAAGTTTCATTAGAATTATGTAACAAAAAGTGGTTACAAGTTTATCATAATGTTCCACATGAAGTTTGCAACTAACCCTACAACTACTGTCATAGCTTGTTATAGCCTTATTTCATTTCACTACAGACTCTTCAAAACGACACAAAAACTAATAATTAAATAGAAAATTTTATACTTTAATTATAAGGGTTTTTTTTTAAAATAATATTAATTTAAAATAAAATTATTAAAATAGGAAGGGATAAATTTAAATTATGGGAATAGGGTGGTTTCGAACCACCCCATGGCCCACCCCACCCCCTCAATATAGGGGGCGGGTTCTAGGAACCCGCCCTCTATACTTTTGTATAGAGGGCGGGTTCTGAGAACCCGCCCTCTATACAAAAGTATAGAGGGCGGGTTCTGGGAACCCGCCCCCTTTTTTTTATTTTTAAAAATTAAATTTAATTATTAACGATATTATTAATTATAATTATTATCATAATATTATTATTATAATTATAATTATAATTATAATTATAATTCATAAAAATAGAATAAAAGTAAATAGACGAAAAAAAACATTTAAATTAAATAATAAAATTTCACTATATCAATTTTTTTTTTACAGGATGAATCCGTCAAATTTTACAATGCCAAAAAATCCTATCTATTTGTAAAATCTAAATGCTATTTTTTTCCTTTCTCTTTTCCTTTATGAAATCCGAGAAGGCTTGACATAAGCCTATGCCTCCTCGGATGACTGGAGGAACCACCTGTTTCTTGGATAGATGGCGGTGGCGGCGTCGGCGTCTGCTCTGCTGCTTCGGGTTCGGGTTCTGTTTCAGCTTCGTCTTCAGCAACGTCTTGGACAGGCTGTTGATCCACAAATCCTGAACCTGAATGTGGGACAGGTGTCGGATATGTGTTGCTTCCCAACAAATTTCCGTAGGACGCTAAATCCGAAACCCAACTGGGCAGTTGTAGCGAAGAACTTGTACCGGTTTCATGCGGCTGATTTTGCACAAAAGCTTGGCCCCATGGCTGCGCAAATCCTGACCCCCAAGGGTGCTGTTGTTGCGCTAAACCTAACCCCCAAGACGGCTGTTCTGCAAAACCTGATCCCCAAGTCTGTTGTTGTTGCGCCTGTCCGGTATGCCAGGGTTGCTGTTGACGGTATGGTGATCCAAACCACTAATCCAGCTGCGCTGGATCTCCTTGATGCTGCGGCTCTGGTGCCGGGTAATACTGCGGCTGCGGTGCCGGGTCATACTGCGGCTGCGGTGCCGGTTCATACTGCGGCTCCGGTGCCGGCTGATACTGCGGCTCCGGTGCCGGCGATAAATGTTGAGAAATACCATGTGAACCAAGTACACCACCAATAAATTGGTCGAGATTTGAAAATTGAGCCTGAGATGCCGGACCAGCATCAGTCGGGTATGGTTCCTGTACCATTGTTTGTACGAGATGCAACCCACGAGCCTGTCGTTACATTAGAAATAAGAAATAAGTATTGACTCATACCGCCGGATGTTAAAAAGTAATATGATATAAAGAGGGCGGCTTACCAAATCTCGTTCCATGTGTCCTCTAGGCTCGTACCGCGAGATGTTTGGGAAGTCTTTGGGAGGAGCAGAAAGATATCTTATGGTGACACGCTTATACCACTGTAGATATACTTTGGTAGCGTCGGTAGCTGTGTGGTCACCTATTTGCTGTAAGGCAATACTATGCTGCCTATCCTCCCATCTCAGCAAATACTGATGATGATGCTCCCTCCAATCACGCTCCGTATTTCCTCCTCGCATGTCTCCCTCTACTGTCATAGGCGAAGGCGGCGGGACAGGAATATGTTGCAATCTATCAAACTGCCGCAATCCCCTATCTGGGAGGTGCATAACAACAACATTGATGCAGAGGAGTGGGCATCAAGCCCGCCAAACCGGCTCTCCTTCAAGACAGATGCCGGGTAAGTTTTGTAGACGATCTGCTGTATAAGGCGTCCACAGAAACTGCGCAAATAACATAGTAAAAAAATTGTGATTTAGGTATTTTCAAAATTGTAAAACAAATTAAATTACCCAAATTATGATTACCTGAGCCGCCTCCATGCGATCTAACTCATCTCTATAGTACCTAAGCACTCGACGAGGAGCCTTATACGCTTTCTTCCCATTCCACCAGCAGCCGAGCGGCTTTCCGGAGTTATCCAAGCCAGTTATTTTAATAGTGTCTGGTCTTCCTATATACATATGCTCCCACGACCAGATCTAGAAAAAAAGTTTTAGATTATAAGAGAGAAAACCAATATTGCAAAATTCTAGCTGTGAAAAATAAAGAATTTACCTGAAGTAATGTACTGCATCCACAAATTTTATTCTTCGTAGGAGCACATGCTTTGTCGAGTTCCTTATAGAGAAAGGCCAGGACCCCTGCTCCCCAAGCATATTGGCCACAGACATCAAAATCCGCTAGGAAGCCAAGGTATAACGGATGGACATGCGTTGCTGATTGGTCCGGCATCAACCAAGAACCGATCATGTACAGAATGTAGGCACGTGCATGTCTATCCAAAACTTCATCGGTGGCTTCATCAGGGATATTACTGAATGTATCTCTTAACCAGTTCAAATTGATTTTATACCCCTTACTGTGGCCTCCTGGTGCCTGATATTAGTATTTTTTTAAATGTTAAAGCTAGAAATAATTTAAAATATAAAATAGGTACACTAAATAGGGAAAGCAGAATGATATTGTTTACCTGTCCGAGAGCAGACTCGGCATATGTATCCCAGTATGGGTGGTCGGTATCTGGACCAACAATTTTTCCTCCGACCAACCCAAGCCCATTAACCCGTAAACCGAGTAAGAGGCCAATATCCTGGAGTGTGATTGTGGCCTCACCCCATCTTAGATGAAAGGTGTGGGTCTCTTTTCTCCAACGTTCGACCAGAGAGGTGACGAGAGCGTGGTCGATTTGGATATGTCGAATCAACGACGCTTCATAAAATCCGGCCCGTCTAAGCCGTTGGTTTATTCTTTGGTCGCTAACTACCCATTTGTCGGAGCTATGCATGACGACGGTGAGATTATCTCCATCCTGCAAAATTAAATATTGTTATTTTCAAGTACAAAAATTAAATGAAAGGTGTAATTAAAACAAATTAACTAAGTTTAGAATATTTCCTCCCCGTGTAATATTTTGAACGATCTGTGTTCATTTTGATGGACAAGCAGAGATTTGTCGAGTGGTTGATTCTCCATTGAAATGTACTGAAGCAGAGATTTGTCGAGAGTTTTATCAAGAGATTAGAAATTGTGTGGTTGATGAAAGTGTGGAGGCTCGGTATTTATAGAGGTGAACGGGTTCGTCTAACCCGCTACAGTCTTTCCTGTGAAGAGGGCGGGTTCCAGGAACGCGCCCTCTTCAATAATTAGTCAAATCAATTACTAATTAATGAAGAGGGCGGGTTCCAGGAACCCGCCCTCTTCAAAAATCACAGAGATCGGTTTAATTCACAAAGAAGAGGGCGGGTTCCTGGAACCCGCCCTCTTCATTAATTAATGAGTTGTCAAATCAGTACTATTCAAGTACTATTTGTACTTTTGTCCTATGTCACATCAATGTTTTTTTGTGAATAACGTTAGTAATATTGGTGTTGTCAAATCACATCAATGCTTTTTAATACACTGTTGTTTTCAGAAATGAAGAGGGCGGGTTCCTGGAACCCGCCCTCTTCAATAATTAGTCAAATCAATTACGAATTAATGAAGAGGGCGGATTTCAGGAACCCGCCCTCTTCAAAAATCACAGAGATCGGTCTTATTCACAAAGAAGATGGCGGGTTCCTGGAACCCGCCCTCTTCATTAATTAATGAGTTGTCAAATCAGTACTATTCAAGTTAGAACCCGCTCAAAGAAGAGTTGCAGAATATGATGCAGAAGATCATATTGAATAGGGCGGGTTCTTGGAACCCGCCCTCTTCATTAATTTTGTCACTTTCTTAAATAATTAGACTCTGGTGAATAATAGGGCGGGTTGTTAGAACCCGCTCTTTTCAATATCTTGCCGCTATAAATATGTCTCCGCACTACCCATTTCATTTCATCTCTGTCAAATTTGCATCCTACACCGCTCACTATCCATTTACTTCGATCAGTTCTTCTCCGCTATCAATTTTGTGTAAGTGTGGAGCATTAGAAGAAGGTGAAGTTCAGTACCATAGTCTGCGAGTAAGCAATCTTCGAGCAGTAGAACAGTTCATAAAGTATTGGAAGTAAGCAATCTTCGAGTTTGAAATTGTTTTACAATTTCAATCTTTGTTTGGCTTGATATTTTTCATTATATCTGATTCATGCATATACTTCGGTATTATTTTGGCAACATAGCTAAACAAACAAATTAAGTGTGGTGGTTGAATGAGGATGGAATAATAAATAACAAGAGGCAATAATTTGAGGAGTAATTTAGAGATAACATATTATACAAGTCCGAGGCAATAATTTGACAAGACCTCATACTAATGGATATCCACTAATTGATCCAAATCAATAAATTATTAAGAGCAGAGCTTGCTATTTTGTCTGCACCTAGAGCCATTTTCATTTGTGAATTGGATTTGAATTCTCTTGGTTATATAGATTTGTGGAGCTAATTAATAAGGTGATTAAATTTTTTCCGTTCATCTATTTACTGTTATAGATATATAACGGATATGATTACATCAATTTTTATGAATAACATCCAAACTGCCAAGAACATGAATTGTGCATCACATTTTGTGCATCACAGCCTTGCATCTTTAGATTCATTTTCATTCTCGTTTCACTGCAAAAACTAAACTTCTTTAAATAAGACACAAAACTAAACTAAACTTGGGTAAGTATCCGGTAGAATTTGCATATGACATTTTTTTTATAGAAGTGGTTATCCACCGACAATGATGCAATACACGGATAGGCCCGGCAACACTAGAAAAATTAGATAAAATGGTCTCTTACCAAATTTTAACCAACCGTGTACTTACACTAAAATGGTCTTGGAAGCTTTCTAAATTTAAAAGTGGTGAGATCCAGTAGATATATGTCGGAATTAAGAGTGTATCCATACAGACATGCCAATCGGTTGGCAATGTTTGAAAACGTATAGCACAATGACCTTCCATGGTTAAATTCGCATGACTTGACTTGAAGTCTGCCCACCGAGTCGAGACAATCGCACAATATTACTTTCTTTACTTTCTTTTGTATATATCTTCTGACGAGTTTGAGTTTGAGGCTCGCTAGCATTCTCATGCGATCTCCATCGAGGAAAGTAGGATCATTGATAAAGGAGTACCACTGCTTGCAAACACAGGTAAACCTCGCAATAGAATAGACGTGCCTTGTCGGGAGTTTAGATATATAGTATGTTTTGAATATTAATATGGAACGGTATATACATGAAAATCTGCACAAATTGTTTAAAGTTATGAAAACATCTTCATTTACTATGAAAGAGATGTCTAAAAAGAGAAAATGAAACCATTAATGATTTAGATGTCGCAGCACGCTATTGGATGGTACCTATTTATTAAAGTGATATAAAATATCTCTCGTTTTAACCATTTGATTCAATCTATGTCAAATTATCTTTTCAAGATGCAACAACTAATAAGATGTTTTCACAACAGCTTCATTACATGATGCATCCTACATTAACACTTTAATCAGGCTTTTATTTCTCTATTTAAAATGATATGGCATTTCACTCATGTTAAATATTGAATTCGCTTTATGTTTACATCACTTCTTTAAAGATACATCTTTTAATATGCCATCAACTGAACAACTAAACTTGCATCTTTAGATTCATTTTCCTTCTCGTTTCACTGCAAAAACCATGCTTCTTTTTTAACAATCAATTGTGCATCACATTTTGTTGTGATTAGGTGAGAGTCTCATGGTTTCACTGCAATCTTCGAGTTTGAAATTTTTTTGCAATTTCAACACAACATAAAAAAATATAACTGTTTTTTGTGCAGGATTATGGCCTCCCCAAGTATATTTGTTGTATGTAAATACGATGGTCAGGTTATCACAAGTGCACAAGGTCCCGAGTATATGGGCGGGTCTGCACGAATCATGCGATTGGAAGCATCAACGACATATGATGAACTAGAGGCTAAAGTGTACAAAATTACGAAATACGATCCCCGTGAAAGTAGGGTCAAGTTAAGTTGTATCTGGCCTATGTTCAGTGGAAATGCATTGGTTGAAATTACAGACGATGCATCAATATCTTCGATGATAGATTTCGGTCTCTCAAGCACCCAGCATTCTTTTGAACTTTTGGTTCAGAAGGAGCAATTGGACGTATCAGATGCCCCTCCAACGGATAATTTTGATGGTAATGCTGGAGATAGTTCCTGGAGGTACGGTCACATGGTCAACGATGATGCCGTCAGTGCCGGTGGATATGACTATACACAATATTATTCAAATCTTCAAGCACATGGGTAAACATTTTATAAACCCATATTTAAGCATTTTAGTAATACCTGTATACTAATATTCAAACATTTAATAAAATGCATAAATCCAGGTTCTTCCAGTCGACTGCTGCAGTTACATGCACCCCAGAAGAACAGCAAGAACTACCATACACAGCCTTCCACAGGTAAATAAATTTGAAACAAGTGATGATTTAGTTACGAAAAAATTAGGGAATAATATTATAATAACAATTTATATACTAAACGCAGATTTCCCCACACCTCCGCATCATTCCAACACGATCCAAGCAGCGCATTCCAGGCATGTCCGTCCACATCTTTCCGGTCTTCTCACCCTGAACCATCCACATTACACCGACCACAACCATCATATATTGCACCCGAGCCTTATGTTGCTACGGGTGATATTGATATGTGTGGCAGTGATGATGATGAAATCGGTGAAGGTGATCAGGGGGAGGATAGCGTAGAATATGCTGCTGGATTGAATGAGGTAGCATTCTTTGATGGTATGGTTGCGAATAACGATTTTGTCGAACTAGAAGATCCCGGCCTCGATCCGCTAGAAGATGATGGTTGGGTAGACTTAGCCGTTGCAGAAGTAAATACGGCACCCTACTTGGACGCGACAGCAGCAAGCGAAGACTGCATCAGCGTCGGGGATTTGTTTCAGGAAAAAGGAGATCTTATTTGTAAGCTGAAGTCGTGGTCCATTCAGCAAAACGTTACATTTAAAACCGAAGAGTCAAATAAGACGTACTATACTGTGGTATGTACGAAATCTCCTGAATGTCAGTGGAGATTGCATGCATGTTGTTCCAAAAGAGCCAAGGCTTGGAAGGTCACGGAATACAACCAAGAACACACTTGCATCAATTCTATTATGTCACAGGATCACCGGAATTGCACTTCATCTTACATTTGCTCGCTAATCATGCCCCTGATCCGTACAGATGTGGCGATGACTCCCCGAGAGATACGGCTCTTGGTTAGCGGAGAGCATAAAATTCAGATTTCGTATGTGAAGGCATGGGATGCTCGTAGAAAGGTTTTGTGCAAGATATTCGGGGACTGGGAAAGCTCGTACAACTCACTAGTCCCTTTTATGGAAGCCATGAAAGCATCAAATCCGGGGACCGTATACCGGTTAAAAACCACAGAAACAGACGTCGAGGGCTCTGTCAGGTTTCAGAGAATTTTCTGGTGCTTTGGTCCATGTGCGGCTGGTTTCACACACTGTCGGCCGGTATTGTGCGTTGATGGTACGTATCTATACGGTAAGTACAGAGGCTGCATGTTAATTGCTACAGGTGTTGATGCTAATAACGGTATATTTCCGTTGGGATTTGCTATTGTCGAGGGTGAAAATACATCATCCTGGTCATGGTTTTTCCGTAACCTCAAAAATATCCCATCTGTTCTTCATAGAACGGATTTATGCATCATATCTGATAGACATCTGGGAATACTGGCTGGAATGAGATCTGTATTTCCGACGACCCCACATAGGTTTTGCCTACGACACTTCAGGCAAAATTTTGATCGAAAATTTAAAAATTCGGATCTACATAAACTTATGTACAGAGCCGGTGAAACGCCTGACCCTAATGTTCACGACATATACATGACGAAAATTGGGGAGATGAGTCAAGCCGCGAAAGCGTGGTTAGATGAGTATCCAGTCCGCATGTGGTCACAAGCACATGATGATGGGTGCAGATATCTCCTAATGACGACTAATATGTCTGAAAGCTTCAACGGGGTCCTTAAAGGGGTTAGAGGCTTACCGATACAGGGGTTGATTGTTCGAACATTTTTCCGGATGAATACTTATTTTGTGCACAGAAGAGAAAAGTCCTTGGGGATGGACACTCCGCTCACCGCGTATTACGAAGATATCTTTCGGAAAAGAGAGCGCAGAGCACAATACTACAGATCCGAAAGGTTTGACACGGCGGAGTTTCAGGTGACGGGCGGTAATGGGAATCAATATACCGTGAACTTTAGAGATGAAGGGCTCTCTTCGTGTACATGCGGTCTTTTCCAGCAACAACATTTACCTTGTGCCCACGCTATTGCTGCTGCGAGCAGTATGCATACCTCACATTACAATTTTGCTTCCAATTACTATACAGTTTCTAATTACCAAGGTGCATACGATCCAAAATTTCATCCTATACCGGACAATCGCTATTGGCACTATTATACTGCCAACAGACAAACACCGACTGTATTACCGCCGGAAAAAAATATAAGGCCCGGAAGACCTAAGGTACGTCGAGATCGAATGACAATGGATACTGATCCTCAGCAAAGGCAATCCAGATGTAGCCTATGCAAACAACCAGGCCATTATAGGACCAGATGTCCAGGATATGCATCAGGGGCGGGACCTTCAGGATCGTGACAAGTGCACTCAGATTTTTTTGTATTATAAATTTGACGGATTCATTTTGTTATTATAAATTTAACCGTCGATATAGCATTTAGATTTTACAAATAGATAGGATTTTTTGGCATTGTAAAATTTGACGGATTCATCCTGTAAAAAAAAAATTGATATAGTGAAATTTTATTATTTAATTTAAATGTTTTTTTCGTCTATTTACTTTTATTCTATTTTTATGAATTATAATTATAATTATAATTATAATTATAATTATAATAATAATATTATGATAATAATTATAATTAATAATATCGTTAATAATTAAATTTAATTTTTAAAAAAAAAAAAAAGGGGGCGGGTTCCCAGAACCCGCCCTCTATACAAAAGTATAGAGGGCGGGTTCCCTATACTGAGGGGGGTGGGGTGGACCATGGGGTGGTTCGAAACCACCCTATTCCCATAATTTAAATTTATCCCCCCCTATTTTAATAATTTTATTTTAAATTAATATTATTTTAAAAAAAAACCCTAATTATAATTCAATCATTCTTTCTCACTTTTACCAAATAAAGAAATATTAAATTCACCAAATAGAATGGATTGAATTTAGACACGTAATAAATGGTGAAACATCTAGTCTCTCTCTCCATTTCCCCTCCAATTCTATCCTCTAAATTTTCGGCACCGGACCGTAAACTCTAACCTATGCATACAAAACACACAAACACACCCATAAACATATCACACACAAGCACACAATACAAACGAACATCCAGTGACCCACGAATTTGCCCCAAAAGCGTTAACTTGTGGTCACTTCCTCTTCTTGGGTTTTTGGGGTTCGAACCCCATACTCTCTCTAAGAAGACAGGTGCCCATATGAACTGAGCCTGCTGCTCATTGTCTATAACTTCCCTGGGTTTTCCCCTTGGAGCAGGGGTCACATTTTCCAATTTTACCCCCACACATGCAATAAATAGTTCATGGGGATAAGTTGGTAAATCTATTGGAAAATTCGACTTTCCAATGGCTTGCTGCCAGCCTGCCAACAAGCTCCCCTAAACTTCTTCCACGTGACATGCACATAAATCTTTTTTATCCTGAATTTTAATTCTCATTGGCGCAATTATATATAATTATATATATGATCTTTGGAGTGTGAGCTTTGTGGTAATCACATGGAAAACACTATCTATTGAGATAACCTCACAAATCTGGATTAGGGATTTATCCCGTACTTTAGAGGGTGTACCTCCCTCTTCCATAAAAGAACTTTGGGGTTCTTGGAGTGCTAAAAATATGTACAAGGGGATCTCTCGCTCTGGGATATTATTGCTGGTATGATCTGCTGGGTCATGTGGATTGAACGAAACAATAGAATTTTTAATTCCTTTCCCAAATCTATAACCGGATTATTATGTATTGCTGAAACCACGATATCACTTAGGACAGGTGCAGCGACCTCAGGAGCCAGAAAGAGGTCCAGGATGATTCAGCATGACAAGAGGGAGGAGAACGGGCACCTTATCACATGATCGGTTGGCAGGCTACACCTGTCTGTGGTTTCCGAGGGTACTGACCAACATGCTTAGCCTTTGAGTTATCTGGTTTTCATACAGAGGGAGGAGATTTTACTTTATGTTTGAAAGATATGACTGAGTTGCATTTCCCTTTCTTCTTCTTTTGTTGTTTTAGAACTTTGTAGTTTCGCTAAATTATCTTTTAATGAAATGTGGGGCAAGATTTTCGCTTTCGTTTTAATAAAAAAAAAATTCTCAAAGGCTTGCCTATTTAAACCCCCTCAAGCCCCTCCTCTTCCTTCCTCCCATTTCTTCTTTTCTTTTGTATTCATCTCTATAGGAGAAGAGAGCGTCCTTCTCTTTTAGTTTTTCTCCTTTGAGTAGCCGAACTCTCGGTCGATGAGAATTCGGTACGTTTCTTATATTACGAATACAATTGGAATTTAGGATTCCACGGTATAACTCAAATTAAGATTAAAATCATGACCAAATGCATGAAATAAAATTTCTTCCAACATGTTATCAAAGCTTATAATTCTACGTTCTCGAAGAAATTCTGAGTCCCTTGAATAAAAAAAAAGGACATGAATTGTGTTGAACTTCCTGTCCAATTGCTTTGTTTATTACTGTTCATATTAAACTCCATGGAGCAGTAATTTTTCAAAATTTGCAATTCAAGTACAAAAGGACCAGTTCTAACATAGGTTGAATTATTTTGCAATTTTTTAGCTGAACAAAAGATGGCATTTGAAGACCTTTACCGAAAGGATTCGATATCAAAGATCGACTGCCTTCTCTTCTGTACGCCCTTCTTTTCAGTTCTTTAGCTAATTAAAGAATTAAAACTCTAATTTCATCGAAAAATATCAAGCTTTTATACTTTTTTCCCCATGTTTCAATTTATATGTAGATCTTGATGACACTCTGTACCCTCTGAGCTCTGGCCTAGCAAATGAGGTCCCCAAGAACATTGGAGGTATAAATCTTCAGTAAATTTTGTTAAATTTAGTGTTGTTGTTTCCTTTGATTCCCATTTGTTTAATCTTTCATTTCTCTTTACTATTTTTTCCGTTTCAGACTATCTAGTTGAAAAACTAGTGGTTGAAAGGAGCAAAGTCCCTGAATTATGCAATTTACTCTATAAAAACTATGGGACTACTATGGCTGGCTTAAGAGTGAGATTTTTTTTCCCCTTGAAATAATGGTCTTTTTTTCTTTCGAGTTCTTACCTTTTCCTATGCTGTTTATTTTTTTCAGGCCATTGGGTACTCATTCGACTACGATGATTATCACAGGTACTAATTTTTCCTTTATATTTCTAATGCAACATCTCTAATTAATTGCTTTTATGTTAAAATTTAGTTTATTATTTTTTAAAACAGTTTTGTTCATGGAAGACTACCTTATGAGAATTTAAGGCCGGACCCTGTTCTCAGGCATCTCCTCATGAGCCTGCCGATTCGCAAATTGGTAGGAAAATTTAAACGACAACATTTTCGGTTGTTTTCCATTTCGCAATACTATCTAATTTTCTCACCATACTATTGTTCTAAAACATAGATATTCACAAATGCTGATAAGATTCACGCCGCGGAAGCCCTAAGCAAGCTAGGGCTCGAAGACTGCTTTGAAGGGATCATTTGTTTCGAGACTCTGAATTCACCTGCTGAAGGTGAATCCGATACCATATCGGAAATCTTCGATATAATCGAGTACGCGCGTAACCCAAATCCTCGCGTTGAGCTGCCAGAAACTCCAATTATATGCAAACCATCTGAGTATGCTATCGAATACGCTCTCAAAATCGCTAACATTGATCCCAAGAGGACGGTAAGATTCTACATTAATTTCCTCTAAAATACTTCTGGTGTTTACAAACTTTAAAAAAAAAATTCCGGATATTATCAATTGGTTGTAGATTTTCTTTGACGACAGCATTCGAAATATCCAAGCGGGTAAACGTGTCGGTCTCCACACTGTGTTGGTAAGCCTCTTAGTACTATAGGAATCGTGTGTGTTCCGGTACGTGCATACATTATTTGGCATATATATACTTAATTACGACCGGCTTATATTGAAATAAAATGGGGCCGCAGGGATAAGTGTACATACTAATGGTAATAATTATATAGTATAATATATTAAAAATATAATGAAAATATGATCTATATAATGAAAATATGATCTATATAATGAACATACACAAATATACATCCTCAACTATCTAATCAGAGAATTTCATGTATATCATTGTGATGAGTTTTGTCTAGTTCCAAACATCTAGTTGCTATCAATTTCCTCAATAATTTTTAATTTTTACTTATAATTTATAATAAGTGGGGTTATACAAATTTTGGAAGTAATTAAGTACTGAGCTGGAACTGATAAGGGCTATAATTATGATTATGATGGTTGCTTCTAACGAGTAATCAACATTATATGTCAATCATTTCACATTAATTACAAAAAGAAACAACAAAATTGGCTCATTTTTGTCGAAATTAATAATTTCAGGTGGGAAAATCACAGAGAGTTAAAGGGGCCGATTACGCGCTGGAGAGCATTCACAACGTGAGAGAAGCGTTGCCAGAGCTTTGGGAGGAGGCTGAGATCAAACCTGAAGATATTCTATACTCAATTGAGACACCAGTGTCTGCTTAATTAATTAATTATTTAATTAATTAGTGTTTTTACGTAATCTTTAGATGAAGGGGAAATTTCCCATTTTATTTTCAGTTGTCGGTCCCAAATTATAAGTCATAATTTCCTTTTTAGTTTGTTCCAAAATTATATCATCTTTATACTTGTAAGTCATTAGTCATTTGTTAATTTCCTATAATGTACTTAGTCTTAACTACTTTGATGGGTATTCCTAAACGTTGAGACAAGTAGAAAAAAAAGAATATTGCATGAAATTTTATTGATTGCTTAAATGTTGCGCCAAAAGTTACCGAGGATAAAAAATTGAAAGATAATATAGCATGTGATTAGTTAATACATTTAATACCATTTTCTTAAAATTTATGTTATTTTACTTATAATTTGTATCAGTAATATATAATCATGCTCTTCATCTTTCATTTTTTTCAAAGTTAATTAGCTAGCAGATGTGATGTGAAGCATAAATTAATTAAATTAAGAAAAGTGTACCTAAGAATGAACAGGCGTTTTCTCAACTTAGTGTGAGACTTGATTTAACCAACAATAATGATTACTACTTCTTTGAGTACAAAACATCAGAGCTCTTGCAGCATGTAAATGTTAAGATGGTATCCTAATCATTCTGATTCAGATATTTTGATGAACTCATTTATGAGAAATTAATTAAAATAATATTGCTAAACAAATGTCAAGACTTCGACAAGAAAAAGGATTATCATTCTTGAAAAACGTGCATGACGGAATGAATACTGTCAGAAATTTAGTGCATGGAATAGAAAGATTAGTGGGTACAAATGAATTTAACTCTGAGACATAATCAGCGTTTTTTTACGAATATACTTATCTACTACTCAAAAATGAATTTACTTACGGTTTGTCGACAAAGACATTTCAGAATACAGCTAAGTCTGCATTTCTGTATCAGTAAAATCGAAGAAACAACAAAATTCTATTCAAAATGGTAAAGGAATAATAGAGAAGAAAAAGTAATGAGTTCTGAAGGATTTTGGCTCTATAAATAGAATCTCAAGGGTCACCAAAAAACAGTTGCGACCTTTGAAAAGATAAATATTCAATAAATCACAGCCGATAAATAACGAATTTGGATGTTCAAACGCTTAATGCTTCAAGGCTAAATTGCAAGAAATAACCTTAACACATGAACCATTTCTTACTTTCTGAAACCAAAACTTTGACTCCTCAACTTTAATTGATTCCCAAAATAACATTCATTAAAATATTTATATCAAAGATATAACCTCCTCCGAAATTCTATGCTAATTTGATGTTCCCCTTAATTCTTCGATATTACCTACACCTTCTAAATTTTTTTAGTATTTTAAAAAAAATACTCTCCAACATCAATAAATGATGGTTAATGTTGACAAAAATTGAATAAGAAAACGTAAATTCCCTCATAGTCCCTTCTTATTCCTCAAGTCCGCTCAAATTTCCAAAACAAATTGTTAGATCGTGTTGGGTTTTCTTATAAGATTTGATTGAGTTAAGGTTTTCTATTTCACAAAGTTTGATTGGTTTGGATATTTTTATACTGGGGGTTGTATAATTAATTCTATTTTTCTTTTCGATTAGAATTTTCTAAAATTTGGGTTCTTTTACGTTGTGGTTTCTTAATTTGAAAGTAAATAGACGAGAAGAGAAGAGGAGAAGAAACAAAAAGCTTATAAGAATAAAAAGGAAAAGAAACGAATTAGTATGAATAAGAAGAGAGATGAGAAGAAAGAAGATGAATGTGAGATTTTGTTGGGTTGTGATGATGATGATGATGAAGAAGAAAAAGAAGATGATGAGGGTAAAGTTGGTATTTGATAAATAAATTGAATTGAAAAATAAACTTAATAGTCACACAATCACTTTAGGGGTATTTAGACAAAAAACTGGTAGGTGAGTAATATCTAAAAATAATGAGGGATATTGACGATGCTCGATATCGGTGATCTCCCAGATCATGACACGTGGCAGACGACGTGTCCCAAAGCATGCAAGAAAGGACCTACAGTGGCCAATCAGACCACTCCTTTGCCCGTCCCACAAACAAGCGCCGGCTCACCTCTGAGCCCCCAGCACAATTGGCCTTCTTGGCCTCACAGCTCATCTCCGAGCTACCACGGAACCAAGATACCTCGGCTCCCCCGCCGGTCCGTGAGCTCTCCCGCCGAGGTCATCTTCCTCGGTCTCATCAACCGACCAACGGCACCGCTCACAGGTGCAACCGCCATCCCGCGAATCTCGCCATGCGCGAGATATCCGCCGGCCACATCCCACGTTCCACGCCATCACGATCCCCCATTAACGAGCCTGTCTCGCCATTAATGGGAGATCCCGCTCATTACGCGGGCATGACGTCGGGAGCGTAACGGTCGGCGTGATTCTCACGCCTGCCCTGCCTGCTGCCACCGCTATATAAACCCCTTCTTCAGATGGTTCAAGTAAGCCATTTTTACTCCACTAAGCCGTTACTTTGCTCGGATTTCCTCTCTAACTTGACCGTCGGAGGGTCCTCGGTGGTACAACCACCCCGGGACTTCCTTGCAGGTAGCTCGGCGTAAGCAACCTCAAACCTATTGAGATCCACACGCTTCAGGAGCCAGCCTCCAGATAAAATCTCAGCCGTCCATCACCGCCATCAGCAGATCAACGGAAGGTAACATCTTGACGCGCGGATTAGTCCCGCGTTAGCTGGCGCCGTCTATAGGAAACCTTGATTCCACAAAAGCAAAAGTTCATCTTCCAATCTTACGCTAATGGCGAGCGATCATCACGACGATCCTAGCACCAGTTGCCGCCTCCCCCTCAACGGAGGCGCGGAAGAACTTCTTCCGCCGAATGCCATCAACGCCCTTGCCAGCCGGATAGACCGACTCGCGTCTGTCGTGGAGGCTCTCATCCATGTTCAAATGGCAGGGCAAGTTACCCAGGTCGCCGCTCCTCTGCCTCGAGACCGGGACCCCTACAGGGGGTGAGAAGACTCCACACACGTCGGCACTGCCGACCACTGCCTCATTACATCCCATGGCCGCAGATCTCCCGGGCCAGTACCTTCTGCGATTTGCTGGGCACCCCACAGTTCAACACCGAGGTCTGTCGCTAGAGCACCTCGTCCCGAGATCCTCCGGGCACCTATCCCTCCCGAGGAGATGTCGGTCAGCTTGCCTGTTACCAGGCATGACCGACACCCCCTCCCTCGATGGGGGCGCGCGGGCGGAACTCGCCACGGAGGCTCGAAGACTACCTCGCCGGGGGATCTAAGGAACCTCATTGAGAGGAACCGGGGCCGCGGCCAGACATAGGCCTCCAACAGCGGAGGCCGGGGATCAGAATGTTCCGAGTTGTTGGGGTACCACGTTCGACTCGACGCCCTCGAGAAGAAGATTGAGGGTATGCATTGGGAAGGCCACCGATCGAGCGACGGGGCTAAGTACGCCGCCGACTCACTCACCAAGCCATTCACCGAGGAGCTGCTCTCCATCCACGTCTCCTCTTGCAATAAGCCCCCGAAGGTCTCCCTCTTCGACGGTAAATCTGACCCGAAGGACCATTTGGACGCGTTCACCGCGGGAATGAGCTTCCAAGATAACTCCGACGCCGCCCAATGCCGATCTTTCCTGGCCACTCTCATCCGCACCGGACGAGACTGGTTTCGAGGACTCGAGCCTCGCTCGATCTCAACTTTCGACGAGCTGGCCACTCAATTCCTTAGCCACTTCGTCGGGAACATGCGGAAAAAACGCACAGTTGACCACCTCTTCACGATTAAGAGTGGGGACAATGAGACGTTCAAAGCATACGTCACCCGCTTTTACAACTCCTTTCTCGAGGTCCCAGAGCACCGGGATGAGACCGTCATCACAACATTTAGGTCTGGTCTTAGGAACAAGGAGTGGTTACACTCCTTTGCATTAGCGCAACCTAAGACCATGGCCGAGGTAAAAGCCTGGACCGAGCACGAGGTCCAGCTCGAATCCGAGGTAATTGCAAATCTCCCCAGGGCAGAGCAAGCCGACCAGAAGAAAAAGGCATGGGAAGAGAGAAGGGGACCTGAGCGGGCAAAGCCCTATCTCCCGAAGTTTTAGGAATACACCCCGCTCAATGTCTCCCAGACAGTGCTACTAGAGGAGGCCAAAGGTAAGAGATTCTTCAAGCTTCCCTCGATCTCGTGAATGGACTCAAAACGAACCCAGGACCCATACTGCGGTTTCCACAGGTCGCTGGGCCACTCCACGGATAGCTGCAAGCAGCTCCATGACTACATTGAGGAGCTCATCCGTTCAGAGCACCTCGCAGCATACTTGAGGGACAAGCGGCAAGCTGATCGCGAGCAGAAGCAGCGCCCCCTCCCACCGAGCTGATCATCGGCCAAATCATGGTCGTGTCAGCGGAGGATACGTCTGGCACCAACGAAGCTCGGTACCCTATGCCGGGCATAGATGCCAACAGACATCCGAGGGGCTCAAGCTGCACGAATAAGAATATCTACTAGCATGTATTTTCTTTCCAAAGCAATGTACACCTTTCTTGAGATCTTTTGTTTATATAATAAAGGGATCAATAAAGCATTGCAGAAAAAAAAAAGAATCTTATTCATTCAAAAGGTACTATAGGCTCCTCAGCCGTACAAAAAAAATATTACAACAGCGGGGGAATGGGGTGCAGAGAGCACTGCTTGTGGTACTCTGAGGATATTTCCGCCAGCCGAGCCCTCGCGGCGTCTAACCTCTGCCTTCGATGCCCGGTAGCATCGGCATTGAGCTTCAATTGGTAGCACTCAAGGATGAGCGCCTCCGAGCGGTTCAGCCGGCTCGTAGAGATCAGGCCGAAGCGCCTCAGAGACCTTAACTTGCCAACGGCCTCGTTTTTCAGCTGCTCGGATAAGAGGTTGTAGAGCCCCGGTGACGCCCTCCAGATGGAGTACATCAACAGCTGAAGTAGGGAGGAGCGCCGAGGGAGCAATCGGCCAAAATGATCCTCGATCCGACCTATCACCAACTGCACCGTGTCATCAGTACAGTACTGATCGTAGAGGTACACATTCTCGAAGTTTATGATATCTTAGATGGTGAAAAGGAAGTCCCCCATTCTTGCGTTTTTGGTGTGAAGAAAGGAGCGATCGATGCTCTCTCTGTTTTATAGCACACAACGCCCCCGGAGTTCAACAATCGCCCGTTTCACCTGCAACTGTGCCGCCACGCGGCAGACATCGCGCCGCTCGATGCGAAATCGAAACGACACTCCGGCGCTTCGCGTTCCGCACGCGATCATGACACGTGTCGACAGCGACTGTCCTTCTTCCCGGTCCTCGCTCCAAGGAGGACGGGCAAAGCCCTCGCCAAGAGGCAACTGAGCAGTTTCACTGCTCGATCGATCCTTAGCAGGCCTCCCATGGCCCCTCCAGCGCTAAGGATCTAAGCCCTCACGAAGAGGCAGCCGAGCGGCTTCACTGCTCGGCTATCCCTGGCTGGTATCTCCCCTACCACACAACGCCAGGGATCAAAGCCCTCTCCAAGATGAAACCAAGCAGCTTCGCTGCTCAGTCAATCCTTAGCAGGCCTCCCATGGCCCCTCCAGCGCTAAGGATCTAAGCCCTCATGAAGAGGCAGCCAAGCGGCTTCACTGCTCGGCTATCCCTGGCTGGTAGCTCCCCTACCACGCAACGCCATGGATCAAAGCCCTCTCCAAGAGGCAACGAAGCAGCTTCGCTGCTCGGTCGATCATTAGCAGGCCTCCTACGACCCCTCCAGCTCTAAGGATCTAAACCCTCACTAAGAGGCAGCCGAGCGGCTTCACTGCTCGGCTATCCTTGGCTGGTAGCTCGCCTACCACGCAACGCTAGGGATCAAATCCCTCACCAAGAGGCAACCGAGCAGCTTCACTGCTCGGTCGATCCTTAGCAAGCCTCCTACGGCCCCTCCAGCGCTAAGGATCTAAGCTATCACTAAGAGGCAGCCGAGCGACTACCCTGCTTGGCTATCCTTGGCTGGTAGCTCCCCTACCCCACAACGCCAGGGATCAAAAGCCCTCACTAAGAGGCAGCCATGTGGCTACCCCGCTCAGCTATCCCTGGCTGGTAGCTCCCCTACCCTACAACGCCAGGGATCGAAGCCCTCACCAAGAGGCAGCCGAGCGGCTACCCTGCTCGGATATCCTTGGCTAGTAGCTCACTTACCATGCAACGCCAGGGATCGAAGCCTTCGCCAAGTGGCAGCCGAGCGGTTTCACTGCTCGGTCAATGCTTAGCAGGCCTCCCATGGCCCCTCCAGCGCTAAGGATCTAAGCCCTCACGAAGAAGCAGCCGAGCGGCTTCAGTGCTCAGCTATCCCTGTCTGGTAGCTCCCCTACCATGCAACGCCAAGGATCAAAGCCCTCGCCAAGAGGCAACCAAGCAGCTTCACTGCTCGGTCGATCTTTAGCAGGCCTCCTATGGCCCTTCCAGCGCTAAGGATCTAAGCCCTCACTAAGAGGCAGCCGAGCGTCTACCCTGCTCGGCTATCCCTGACTGGTTGCTCCCCTACCCCACAACGCCAGGGATCAAAGCCCTCACTAAGAGGCAGCCGAGCGGCTACCCCTCTCGGCTATCCTTGGCTGGTAGCTCCCCTACCCCCACAATGCCAGCCGAGCGGCTATCCGGCTCGGCTATCCCTGGCTGGTAGCTCCCCTACCCCACAACGCCAGGGATCAAAGCCCTCGCCAAGAGGAACCGGGCAGCAACCCTGCTCGGCCATCCTTAAGGATCAAAACCCTCGCCAAGTGGCACCGGGTAGAAACCCTGCTCGGCCATCCTTAGTAGGACTCTTACGGCCCCTCCCGCGCTAAGGATAAAAAGCCCTCGCAAGAGGCAACCGGGCCCGCCCTTACTAGTAGCTACCTACACCAACACACCAGGGATCAAAGCCCTCGTCAAGAGGCACCGGGAAGCAACCCTGCCCGGACCATCCTTAAGGATCGAAGCTCTCGCCAAGAGGCACTGGGCAGCAAACCTGCTCGGCCATCCTTAGTAGGCTACTTACGGCCCCTCCCGCGCTAAGGATCAAAAGCCCTCGAGAGAAGCAACCGGGCCCGCCCTTGCTCTGTTATCCCTGGCTGGTAGCTCCCTACCCCAACACGACAGGGATCAAAGCCTTTGCCAAGAGGCACCGGGTAGTAACCCTGCTCAGCCATCCTTAGTAAGCCACATACGGCCCCTCCCGCGCTAAGGATCAAAAGCCCTCGAGAGAGGCAACTGAGCTCGCCCTTGCTCGGTTATCCCTGGGTGGTAGCTCCCTACCCCAACACACCAGGGATCAAAGCCCTCACCATGAAGCACCGGGCAGCTACCCTGCTCGGGCCGTCCTTGGTAGGCCACTCACAGCCTCTCCCACGCTAAGGATCAAAGCCCTCACCAAGGGGCACCAAGCAGCTACCCTACTTGGCCCCGTCCTTTGCATACTTCTCTGAGCCTCCCACACTAAAGAACGTGACCTCAACACGAGGCATCTGGTCTGTTTACGTCTGAGCGATCTCCGCCTCGACTTCGGGTCCATGGAGATACCGTCTTTGCACACTGGGCACACTGGGCAAATAAACAGATTCAACTCGACGAGTAATCGCTAGATGAAGAACCGACACAACATGAAGGCAGTACTGTGTAAATACAAGTGTTCACCGACAAAAGAAAATATGAGCACAAACATTACTGCAAAAACAAAAATCTTTATTCACAAAGTCAAAGCTTTTACTAGGGTATTGTGGGCTCCCCAGCCTTACAAAAAGCCCGGAGGCCTACAAAATAACCGATGCAACAAAAAGAAGAAAAAATAAGAAGATAAGGGGCTTTAGGTCTCAGGGTCGGGCGCAACCCCGGGAAGCTCAGCGCCCACCATAGGATCCTCGGCGTCGTCCTCGCCGGATATCTCTTCCCCGGCCTCGTCCGCGGGGCCATCCCCCTGCTCGTCATCCCTGCGAGGATATTCGGCTTGGAGATCTTCGTCAGCGAACTCCGGCATCCGAACCTTGACGGCGTTGAGGGCCTCGTGCCAGATGACGGTGGTGGCCGAGGCAAGGACGGTGTAGAACTGTTCCGACTTCTGGAAGTTCTCCACCATCCTCGCCGCTCTGAAGTCGGGTCGCTTCGTCGCGTCTACCGCAGCCTCCAACTCCTTCCGGAGGGTGCTCGCTGACTTCTTCATGGTGCCGACAATCACCTTGGAGTCCTGAAGCTCGGCCTCGGTGGCCCTGGCGGCCTCGCGGAACCTGGCAACCTCCTGCTTCAAGGCCGCCACTTCCTGCTTCGCGGCCCCAGCCTCTTGCTTCGCGGCCGCCGCCTCCTGCTCCCCGGCCGCCACTTCACCCTCAAGGGTAGCGACCCTCGCCAACGCCGCCTCCAGCTCCCGCTTCGAGCTCTCCCCTAGCGAGGAGAGCTCGCCCACGCCTCGCATCGCCGGGGCTATCTCTTCCTCCTCCATCCGGACGATAAGAGCGACGTGTTGGAGTACCTGATGAAAGCAGAGGGGGTCAGAAGGAAAAGGAGCACCAAATCTCGCGAATGACGAGGCGCTGAATGAAAAATCAAGTGAGGTACGAGCACTAACCTGCACAACCTCTTGTGCGATGGACGCTATTTGCGCCTTCAGAGTCCTCCCAGGGACCTTACCCCCGGCCGACCTCTCCATATCGGACAGCAAGCTGTCAGCGACGGAGAGCCCCAAGGGCACCTCAAAGCGGAGCTCTCCCTCGTCCACCAAGATCGGGGTGGCCGGGATCAGCGGAACTACGCGGGGGAACCTCTTGAGAGGCGACGGCGGAGAGCCGATCTCCACCTCCGAAGCTTAGGCATCCTTTCCTCGAACCCGTTTTCTGCTCGGCGCCTGCCTGGGCTCCGGGGCTCGGCCCGCAGTCGAACGCTGGAGCGGAGCGGCTACCGGGGGAACCGGGACAGACGTCGGATGAGAAGGGCCGGCACCTCCAGCCTTCGGTCCCTTCTTCGGCTTGCGCATGGCTGCTCGAAGGTGGCTCAAGTCCATGGGTTCTGCACAAGACAAAATACAATGGAATTAGCAACACAAACAGAAATGAGGACGAACGCAATCTCCTAACTTATTGACGAATTGGGCGGGGCTGAGCCCAGCTCAACTAAGGGCCCGCTCGGAAAGCAGCAGGTCGGCCCGAGGAATGGGCTCCTGCTCCGCTACTCTCACCGCGTCGGGATCATTGGACGGACTTCCCTTCCAGCACCTATCCCTAGACCACTGGGTGGGCACGGGACAGTCTTCACCCTCTGGCGGCCCAACAAAGAAAAACTTCTTCTTCCAATTGTGGATAGAAGAAGGCAAGACGACGACTCCTGACCCGGCTGCACTCCCCCGTTGTTTCTTAAAACAGAGGTAAACCCATCTCGGGTCGCCCGCGCGAGTGCCGTGGTGACTCTTGTAAATGAGGGAGGAGGCAAGGATGGACAGACTGAAGCGGATCATCTGCAACTTCAAGCGAACTAGGAACCCAAGGAGAATCCTCCAGGAGTTCGGAACTAGCTGGCCCGGGCTAGCCCAAAGAAATTTAGCGCTCCAACAACCTCGGGAGAGAATGGCAGGCGCATTCCGGCCCAAAAGGCCTCCAAGTACAGGGCAATCTCCTTGCCCCGTACCTGATATGCTCTCTCCCCCTCCCCGGCCAAACGCAACGTGTAGCCGGGAGAAATATGGAAGCGAGTCCGAGCATTGGCAAGCTCCTCCTCGTGCCTCACCATAGACGGCACGCTGGGCGCATCCGCGACCTCCACTCGGGGATTCGCCCCCGTCGCGCGACCCTGGTAAGGAGACCTAACCCTAACTCCCTGGGAGGACTTCGGTCCAGAAGAAGAAGAAGAGGAAGACCCTACAGAGGGCTCCCCAGACTCTACACCAACTACATCTACAGACTCCTCAGTAGAAAACATCTAACCTGATGAAAAGGTGTCCTCGGAAAAGCAAACGCGGAAATCCCGACCTAAAGAGGAGAACACCGAGCTAACAAGACCAAAGACAAGGAGATTAATAAGGGGAATGGGCCCTCACGCGGACCCCACCTCTACTTATTGCCACCGGCGTCCTCATCCAACGGCGACAGTCATCTTCCGCCGAAACGGTTCAGTACACTCGACGGCCACGATCACCCCACCTGTCGCATGCACATTGACATATCCCCTCATACGCCAGAGGTCTGCAGCCCGTCACGTCAGCCAGCCAGCGCCCGACACGTGGACTGTCGCTTCAGTAAACGTACACACGATCCGGCGCACCCTCTTTAATGCAGAGATCTCTCACCTGATCCGCTGGCGTCATCCAGAAAATACAACAGGTTACCCGGGGACACGCCCGACGATATCTTCGAAAGGAGCTCACTTCGAGTGACCCGGCAGACCACTCTCGACCCGACCCGTCGGCTGGTCGGGACGATAGTGGGGGGATAATAATGATGCTCGATATCGATGATCTCCCAGATCATGACACGTGGCAGACGACGTGTCCCAGAGTATGCAAGAAAGAATCTACAGTGGCCGACCAGACCACTCCTTTGCCCGTCCCACAAACAAGCGCTGGCTCACCTTTGAGCCCCCAGCACAATTGGCCTCGGCGGCCTCACAGCTCGTCTTCGAGCTACCACGGAACCAAGATACTTCGGCTCTTTCGCTTGTCCGCGAGCTCTCCTGCTGAGGTCATCTTCCTCGGTCTCATCGACCGACCAACGACACCGCTCACAGGCGCAACCGCCATCCCGCGAATCTCACCATGCGCGAGATATCCGCCGGCCACATCCCACGTTCCACGCCATCACGATCCCCTATTAACGAGCCTGTCTCGCCATTAATGGGAGATCCCGCTCATCACGCGGGTGTATTTGTTCATCACAGAAAACTGCATTTTTATACCGCTCATTCATTATCTATTTTGCTTTATATCAGTGCTATTAACCAGAGTCTGCTCAGTAATTACAGATTACAGGTGTTCGTGATAAAATACTGGAAACATACTCAAAATCACAGATATAACGTTTGGGAGTTGATACTGCAAGCAGATCAGAAAACCGACCGATATCCCTTGAGCCCTTTTGGAAATAATGCATGTGTATACATTTTTTGTCTAAAAATGGTCCAACACACAAGTGTGCACATAGCTTGGACCAAGTGGGGGCAGCCATGGCATGATGGCTAGAGCAAGTGGGCACACATGGTGTGATGTGCATTGAATGAGCATTGATTGCTAAAAGTATTGATGTGATATAAACCTTTGCACTTGATCTCCTCTCTGTGATTTAGCTCCTGATTGCACATATGTGTGAATTAAAAAGAATTGCAATTACAGAGAAATTCTCAAGAGACCAGAAGACTACTAAAGAAAGGTGGGCCCCAGACTCCAACTTGTGCCCGCAGATTTAATCATTTTTGCCGCAATTTGCGGCCAAGTTATGGCCAAATTGCTTCGCCCTCTTTTGGTGGGTCCCTTGTTGTCATGACAGTCCAGTGTCATATGCAACTTTTGATATTTTGTTGCCTATAAATAGCAGACGAGAGTTTAGCTTGAGGGGACCATGTATATACCCATTTATATTTTTTTTAGTTTGTTCTTTTGGTTTAGCTTGAGTGTGAGTGCGCTTCATATTGGTTTCTTCTTCTTCTTCCCTCTTGAAGCTCTTTTTGGAGAGCTTCATTAAGGAGGTTGAACAATCTACCAAAAATCTTGTATCTCTTCTCTCAAGTGTTAATATATTGCATTGTTGTTTCTTTTATTTATTTGCTTTCTTTTCATTATGCTTAACTAATCTTTTACTTTGGTTGTGGTGTGGGTGAGGAAGTGAGATGAAAGGCTTTGCCTCCTCCACCTCTTGATTATGTTTAATATGCTAAATTTACGATTCTAACTTGAATATTGTTTATGCATTGATATGATACGGTATGTTGAACCATGGTTACTTGTAACCTTCTCAAATACCGTATTCATTCTCTTTCCCCATTTTCAATGTTTAAGTTAAAATATATTTAGTGTTAAGTTTGCTAAGCTTGGATATCGTATCTTGCGATTAAGGACTTGACAAATTTCTTAATTTCATATACGATATACCATCACAACTTCTTAGAAAACTCAACACTAATATCATTTCTCTCACTAACCACTTTGTGTTTTTGTTGTTGTGGTATACTTGCTAACCCTTGTGTTTAGTGTTGATACCCCAAGCACGGACATACAAACGGTAAGTGATCAAAAGGACGCGTTTCGTGCTTTACGGCGAATATCGGACTTTGACGGTTTGTGCTTCACAACCGCGTTGAAAAGTCGTGCTTCATGCCGGGATCAAGGTAAGGCCGGACAACTCATGACCAAGGAAGTGTAGAGGTAAACGTCGCGATTTAAGCTTCCGAGCCAAGCTACAACCATTCTTTCCTTACACTTGTTTTCCTTGTTTCTTGTTTTCGTATTCTTTTTGTATTTTTTGTGACAAACCCACAATTCGTTAATTTGTTAACCTTAAACAACAATACCTAATACAAAATTCCCTGCGGATCGACCCGTGCTTGCCGGCTCGCTACAACGCGCCGTGCACTTGCGGTTATAAATAGTAAAACGATGCGCAATCCGTTTTCCTTAAAACGATCTTGCGTGCGTAATCCGTTTTCCTTAAAACAATCACATTTCCAAACATACGCGTTTGCGCGCGCGGGTGAATTCCCAACAAGTTTTTGGCGCCGTTGCCGGGGATTTGTAGTCATTAGGTATTGTTATTTCTGCTTCGTACTAACAAACTAACTATTAATTTAATTTTTTTTATTAAAACTAACTTTTCTAACATTTGTTCTCTGTCTTTTTGATCTGGTGTCACACTGAATTTAATTATAGAATTTTGCATATAAAATTGGGACACTCTAAGGATAGTAAGCACACAGTAAAATGTTGGAGCAGCCATTCAAAAATCTGGCCGCAAATGAATCCTCTTTGGCCGCAAATTGCGGCCTATCCGCCTCCAATTGTCCCGTATTTTTGTTGTTTGCTTCTTTGTCCTATTTGTGATCTATTGGTATATGCAAAATTTCACAATTATGTGTATGCAGATAATTGGCCATATATATCGCTTTTTGCACTAAATATTGTATTTTCCGACATTTTCATATTTCAACGGGATTACAAGAAGCGATCGTGCGGAGCAAGATTAAAATTTAATTGCAAGACGTTAGTGAAGTATAGTGCTAAAGATCTGGATAGTTTGACCGGCGCAAGTGAACATTTAAATACCCGTAATCACTTCAAAGGAGGTTTCTAAACCCAAAATCACATCGGTACGTATTTTTCTAATACCATCTCTCGAATTCGACGCATTCCAATATTCTATCTTTTGCAGAATTCTTCGCACAATTTTGCCGCCAATTGAACAGAGAACTAACCGTATTTTTGCAGCGCTAATACTTAAATGAAAAAGAATTTCTTAAATTGCTTGATTTCTTGAATTCTTTTATTTGATTGCGCATTGCATCTTAATACGGAATTAAGGGCAAAAATAACCAAACAAGATACGGTAAAGGATTTCATCACCTTTTCTCCATAGCCCACAAATCACAAAACTGCATTCTTGCATACTCTCAGTAATTTTAAAATCAATTAGACTTTGACTTGAAGGACTTCGCGCTCATTAGGAGAAGTTAACTGTGTTTAGAACACCGCTTAACGGTATATCATTCACGGGATGTCTAGTCAAGTGTTCAAGAGAAAGGGTTATTTAATTAAGAAACTTCGCGAAAACATTGTAAAACCTCCCCTTTTCTCTTTCATTTACCTGGTTTCGTGATCAGTATATCTTGAGCTTATTTCTCGACACAGTTTTATTTCGTCAATCAGGTTCTTGAGCAGGTCTAGCTGACTTAGAATAACAAAGACTGCTAGGGGTGTGATATTTTTGGTTTTTGTGATTTTTGTGAAGTCTTGTTAATATGGGTGACACACAATTCAATTCAATTTTTTACAATTCCTTTTCTTTTGTTCATACTCAGCCCCAAATTATTTGTTCAAATTGCCAAAATTCTTCCCACATTCATGATAATTATCCTTTCCTAGGGGGTGGCCAACCGTCTCAGAATTTTGATAATGGTCACCCACCTAACACTCTTGAACCCAGTCCCACTTCAACCATGGACCAAATAATTAAAAATTTAGAGAAAGAGGTTGACAGATTGACTACTCTAGCATCACCACCATCACAAACCCTCCAACCCGAAATAATTGAACCATCATTAAGGACTGATAGTGAGATGGATGCTAGGTTGATCGCTTTAAAGAAGGGTATTGAAGTAATGACTGCGGTCGAGAACCAAACAGCAGCGACGCTAGCCCTGTTCATACAGCAGTCTGAGCAATTATTTCTTGCTCAGGCCCAATCTTTGGCTAGCATTGAGGAACAAGTGAAATATTTGGCTTTGAGGATTCTAGGGAGTGAACACAGTCAATCGGAACCCAATAGTGTCAATGTTTGTCATCTAGGAAGTCGTCCGAGTGAGATAAACGATCAAACGAATTTTGATGATTTCATAGATGATGATACGATTGAATTGACTGAGTGTTACCAGGACGCACAAGAAAACCCTCTAAGTCAGTCCACCACTAGCCTTCAGGTATCCACTGAGCCACTTGTCACTTGTGATTTAGAGATTGTTTTAACTGAAATGATACTTGATAAGGAAACTCTTGAACGATTTTTGCTTTCCAATTTTAGATGAGGGACATTGTGAATTTGTCGGGTATGGTTGGGATAGATTAGAAGAGATTAATGATCAGGAACCCATAATTTTTGTATCACTTGTTGATATTGTTTCGGAAGAAACGTTAGTGTGGGAACCTACTTTTTTAGATGATATGAACCTACCCATTTATGAATGTGATGAGGGAGAGATAGTTTTGGGTGAGTTTGTAAATAATAAGAGTAGAATTGTGAAAAATAATAGGGAGAAAGACAGCATTGAAAATTATTCTTTCATGTCGAGTTTTGAGGAAATTTTTGCGGATGAACTTGATATTCTTGGTGAGTTGGAGTCAGGATCAATTTGGGAACATCTTAAGAACCTTTCTTTTTCTGAAATTTTTGTGAATGAATTCCAGTTTTTAAACGAACTTGACTTCGGAACTCAACACGTGCTTATTCAACATTCGATTCATTCAGAAAACAATTCTTTGTCCTCCTCAAAATTTCATCTTCATCTTCAACGTCTTCTGATCCCTACCTTTGCATGCCCATGCCCTTCACTAATATCTAACTTATACCTTTTCTTTTTCTTTTTTCTTTGTATATACATATTCTTTTGCCAGCCATGGCATTATATAGACAAAATCTTTCAGTGGCTGGTATTAATTTCTGCACTAACCCAATCTTTTAACTTGTATATGCTGTAATCAGTCTTAGGTTTTTCCTTTTTCTTGAATAAAATTCTCACCCTGATGTCTAAGTCTAGCTACCGGAGACGGGGCCAATGATGAGGACATCGTAAAACTCAAGTTTGGGGGTGAGCACTGCGTTTATCTGCATTATGTGTATATTGTATATTCTGCATCGCATACATATTAAAAACCCATAAAAATTGATTTTTTTTTACAAAAACATAAAAACTTTGTCATCAAGTTAGCTAACAGGGTAATTTAGATTTTATTCTGAAACTTTAGTTGATATGTTAGAAATAACTAAATCCTAGACTTAGGAATTGAAAACCCTAAAAATAACCCTCATTCTGTTTAAACTTGGTAAGTAAACGTCCTTACAATTTTTTTTTTGAGAAATAGGTAATCTTGAGTTCAGTTCTTTAGTTAAGTCAAGATGAAGGGAAAGTATTGAAGCTTTACTGAAAGATAAGTATGAAAAATAGTTTCTATTCTTGAGTCCAAATTTAGAAAGTATATACCCTACAAACTGCACATACATGCATCTTGAAACTTGGGATAGTAGAGCTTTCCTAGAAATACTCTTGTTTGAAAGCCTAGTATGAAAGAAAAAACGGTATTTAAAGCTAAACACCATAAGAGCATCATTGAAAAAATATATCCGGTCTTGAAAAGTGAAAGAAAAATAATAATAATAAAGTCAAGACCTGAAAACTGCTATTTACGCTTTAAGCTCGTACATTCAGTAATCGGTTGTTGGTGCCTCAAGAAGCATTAATAATCGCATGAAAGATATGTGAGCAAAACCGTCCATCCATTAATGAAAAGAAGTAGTATTAGGTATTAAGGCAAGGATACTATAGCTTGAATTAAATTCTTAAGTGTAGGGGTGAAAATTTACACACACGTAGGGGTATACAATCGATATTTGGAGGAAAGATAAGGATGAAGAATAAGACTTATGTTTTCTGTAAAGTTGATAAAAATTCCGGATTGGAGACCGTACTTTAGAAGAAAAACTCAAGTGCTACCAATATCTTTCTAAACTGTAAAAACGTATAGGATCTGAGGTTAAATAGATAGGAAGCGTGAAACATAAGGGTTGAATATTTCTAAATTAGGATGATAGAATTTCTAACTTAGATATTAAATTCTAGGAGTAGAATCGACGTTAACTTATCAAACTAATTTGACAGGATTTTGTGGGTGTAATCCACTGAAAACCCTCAGGAGACAACACTCCTTCTATTAGGGACACCTAGAGGTTTAACGGCTTGTTGCACGTGCTTAGTGCAATCGCGTTCCCTGCGAAAGCGAGGCTAGGATTTTTTGTTTGCTCGGGACGAGCAAAAGATAAGTTTGGGGGTATTTGTTCATCACAGAAAACTGCATTTTAATACCACTCATTCATTATCTATTTTGCTTTATATCGGTAATATTAACCAGTGTCTGCTCAGTAATTACAGATTACAGGTGTTCGTGATAAAATACTCGAAACATACTAAAAATCATGGATATAACGTTTGGGAGCCGACACTGCAAGAAGACCAGAAAACCGACCGATATCCCTTAAGCTCTTTTGGAAATAATGCATGTGTACACATTTTTTGTCTAAAAATGGTCCAACACACAAGTGTGCACATAGCTTGGACCATGTGGGGGCAGCTATGGCATGATGGCTAGAGCAAATGGGCACACATGGTGTGATGTGCATTGAATGAGCATTGATTGCTCAAAGTATTGATGTGATATAAACCTTTGCACTTGATCTCCTCTCTGTGATTTAGCTCCTGATTGCACATATGTGTGAATTAAAAAGAATTGCAATTACAGAGAGATTCCCAAGAGACCAGAAGAATATTGAAGAAAGGTGGGCCCCAGACTCCAACTTGAGGCCGCGGATTTAATCATTTTGGCCGCAATTTGCGGCCAAGTTATGGCCAAATTGCTTCGTGCTCTTTTGGTGGGTCCCTTGTTGTCATGACAGTCCAGTGTCATATGCAACTTTTGATATTTTGTTGCCTATAAATAGCAGATGAGAGTTTAGCTTGAGGGGACCATGTATATACCCATTTATATTTTGTTAGTTTGTTCTTTTGGTTTAGCTTGAGTGTGAGTGGGCTTCATATTGGTTTCTTCTTCTTCTTTCCTCTAAAAGCTCTCTTTAGAGAGCTTTATTAAGGAGGTTGAACAAGCTACCAAAAATCTTGTATCTCTTCTCTTAAGTGTTAATATATTGCATTGTTGTTTCTTTTCTTTTCTTACTTTCTTTTCATTATGCTTAACTAATCTTTTACTTTGGTTGTGGTGTGGGTGAGGAAGTGAGATGAAAGACTTTGCCTCCTCCATCTCTTGATTACGTTTAATATGTTAAATTTACGATTCTAACTTGAATATTGTTTATGCATTGATATGATACGGTATGTTGAACCATGGTTACTTGTAACCTTCTCATATACCGTATTCATTCCCTTTCCCCATTTTCAATATCGAAGTTAAAATCTATTTAGTGTTAAGTTTGCTAAGCTTGGATATCGTATCTTGCGATTAAGGACTTGAAAAATCTCTTAATTTCATATACGATATACCATCACAACTTCTTAGCAAACTCAACACTAATATCATTTGCTCTCACTAAGCACTTTGTGTTTTTGTTGTTGTGGTATGCTTGCTAACCCTTGTGTTTAGTGTTGATACCCCAAGCGCCGACATACAAACGGTAAGTGATCAGAAGGACTCGTTTCGTGCTTTGTGGTGAATATCGGACTTTGACGGTTTGTGCTTCGCAACAACGTTGACAAGTCGTGCTTCATGCCGGAATCAAGGTAAGGCTGGACAACTCATGACCAAGGAAGTGTAGAGGTAAACGCCGCGATTCAAGCTTCCGAGCCAAGCTACAACCATTCTTTCCTTTCACTTGTTTTCCTTGTTTCTTGTTTTCGTATTTTTTTATGACAAACCCACAATTCGTTAATTTGTTAAACTTAAACAACAATACCTAATACACAATTTCCTGCGGATCGATCCGTACTTGCCGGCTCGCTACAACGCACCGTGCGCTTGCGGTTATAAATAGTAAAACGAGAACGATCTTGCGTGCGCAATCCGTTTTCCTTAAAACGATCACATTTCCAAACATACGCGTTTGCGCGCGCGGGTGAATTCCCAACAGTGACGTTGGGAGCTTAACGGCCGGCGTGATTCTCGCGCCTTCCTTGCCTGCTGCCACCGCTATATAAACTCCTTCTTCAGACGGTTCAAGTAAGCCATTTTTACTCCACTAAGCCGTTACTCTGCTCGGATTTCCTCTCTAATTTGACCGTCAGAGGGTCCTCGGTGGTACAACCACCCCGGGACTTCCTTGCAGGTAGCTCGGCGCAAGCAACCTCAAACCCATTGAGATCCACACGTTTCAGGAGCCAGCCTCCAGATCAAAGCTCAGCCATCCATCACCGCCATCAGCAGATCAACGGAAGGTAACATCTTGACGCGCGGATCCGTCCCGCGTCAGATATATATGAAAGGAAAAATAGAAATATTTAAATAAAAAGTATTTTGGGAATAAATTAAAATTGAGAGGATGCTGGTTTTAGAAAGTTAGGAATACTTTCTGCTGGGATAAATATTCGATGTAATTCCTGCAATTTAGCCTTATTTCTAAGTCAAAAATTTTGGGTCATGTTTTATTTCAAGCTTAACCAAAAAATTGGTCTGGATAAACTAAATGTCTAGTGCCCAAGGGTCCCATTTTATATTGCAACTAACTTGTTATGCACAAGTTTATATTTAAGAAAAAAGACATTCCTTTCTCTTTCCAATATGTGGAGCTCTAGAATTTTTCTCAACTCTAAACAGAGTTTTGGCACTAACATGTGAAAATTAAGGTGTCATAAGCAACTTGATCCAAGGATTTCAATGAACCCTCTCATATAAGAAAAAATAATTAAAATAATATCATTGAACAAATGCCAAGATTTCAGCGAGAAAAAGGATGGTCATTCTATTGAAAAAAGAATGGTCATTCTATTGAAAAAAGCGTATATAAACACAAGTTGTTTTCTTGCCCTTATCCGAGTTTAGTATTAAAACTGTCCAGGTTCACATCTAACTTGAGTTTTGATACATCTCAATCCTTGACACTCCAACATTCCAACAATATCTCTCTGTCTCTTTCGGATCACAACAAGAATTAGGGGTTTCTAGACCATGATATTTAAGGCTAGTGATTTGGAACTAAGCCTTAAAAATGAGCTTTGCTTTCTTTTTGAATTCTTATTCATTTTTGTTTCTTTGAACAAATGTATCATTCACGGGCTCATTATAAAATGCCGACATATTCTTACTCTACAAAAAAATTATGCCAATTTTATATAAAATCTAATATTATTTTATTCTCCAATTGCGAAGAATGGCCGTACAATGCACGAGAAGATAGTTTAGTTTGCTTTCATTGTGATTATAAATGAAGTGTTGTGGTTGCTTGTGCTCTCCCGTATTTTGGCATCTTATCTTTATTTTTTTTCATTTTATAAGGTTGATTCCTTCCACCGCTTCTAAGTTTTAATGTATACAAAATGTCTCAATCTATTGTAGTTTGTAGCATGACTAAGAATTTACGTCATTTCCATCAAAAGTCACATCAAGATTTTCTTTTGATGTTTCCTAACATAAATTTTGGTTAATCTTGCTTGTTAAATCAAACGGCAAGATATAGAAGAGTCCCATTCTATTATGGTCCAAGAGTTAACAACATAACATATCTTAAGACATACAAATAAAATAATATGATTTCGTTATTTTTTGCATTTATATTGTAGTGTTGCAAATTTAATGGATTGTCAATAATAGAACATTCCATAACCAAATCAACGTGAGAAGGTATCAAAATAGATGGAAGTTGATGTATATATGATTTAATCCAGGAAGATTAAGATGAATTAATACTGCCAATCATCAAAAAGAAAACCGTGGAAAGTTGCATTTCATATCAATATAAATGAGAAACTCTTCCTACGCTTTGATACCATATTTCTGGAACCATAAGAAGAATAATCAACATCATAAAATAGCAGTGGGCCACCGGGTTTGTGAATGGACTTTTTACTAGGTCTGAACATGATGGACCGTATGGAGCTATAGCAGGAAAAGAAAATGAGAACTGGAAACAGATGTTTTGAGAGACATTTTTTTTGGGAACTGGCCCGTAAGCCCAATCCATGCACAAACACACTCATGCACACAACAAAAACAAACACACAACACCCCCCCTTAAGGAACCCTACGAATTTGCCCTAAAAGCGTTAAATAAGAGCCATTTCCCCTCCCAGAGATCGAGCCCTGCACTTTCTCCAGAAGAGAAACTGTCATATCAGCTGAGCTATTGCTTAATTTGAGAGACATTATAATCTTTGAAAAAATGGAAAGATATATTTTATAATAGTTTCCCCGTTGATTCTTCAAAAGACCATTTGAGAGACGATTATTAAATCCAGAGAAGAATATGAAATATGATTCTTCAATGAGTAGGGCATGAGTTTCGCTGAGAAGATTGTTGGATATAACTTCCCTTAAGGCAATTATTGTAATTGAAGGAGAACCTATATGGAGAGAACAGTCTTATTCGAGATTATAAAACCTATAGGATTTTTGCTCGACTACCAGGATTATGATAGGGATCATACTAGTGGGGCCTGGGTAGTCCATAAGTACATCCTTAAATGTCCTTAATCGTGGGAATATCGAGACTGGGCATCGATATTCCAGAATAGACTAATGCATAAGTTTCTTGACCCCGGCCGAGGCGATGGTTGATCTCATAGCCATTGGTGTTTGACACCAAAGATTGTATACAGGTGCTCATTAAATTAATGATATTCACTTGACGGATTCACCAGCGAACTCCTAGATGGGATTATATGTGTCGTCAGATAGCAGTTCGCCAGTGACATGAGTACAGGGTAATCTGTAGACTTGAGATCGTCATAGTGTCTTGTGTGTGTTCCCACTGTACTTTGATTACCACATTACCATGGCTTTAAAGAGAATTGCAAACAGGTTTTAGTTAGGTACAATCCGGAAGTACATAAAGGAAATGAGCGATCGAAGAGATTCGTCTCTCTCGGTATAGGGAGTTGATGTCGCACTATGCGTGATTGGCTACAACTATAAGTTCTTGGCCAAGGAAGACGAGGTTTACCGATAAGTGTTATCATTAGTTTCTCAGATGGTTATGAGTTAGAAATTAGCACGAATTATCGGGTTATCGGGAGTCTGACGGTTTCCACCTCTCAGACCCGGTAAGCGATACTCTTAGATGAAGAGTCCGGACTGTAAGGAAACTGTCATTGATAGACTTTGCAGGGTTTGGATAAGCTTTCTCGTTGACCTTCTTTCGATCAATACCTGAGTAGTCATTACATGCAGCTAATACCACTTGAAAGTTCCTAGTATCTTACCGTGGCAACATCGGCCGATGCGGAACCGAAAAACAAAAAATTTCGAAGAGAGCAATAGAAACTAATCCCAAGCGATCAATCTAAACACTAAACTAGAATACAAGCGTGCAAGGTTTAGAGATTACAACATTCGATGCATATCCACCCAATCGTGGAAGACCCCTCCAAACATCTCGTAGGTTATCGGGAACAAGCTTGAGAGACGACCGCCCTTTCTAAAGATGATCTACCCGAGAGAACCGATCCAATCTTCAGTTTCACCTAGTGAAACAACCGATGCTCCAAGTTTGTTAGGAATGGAGAGTGGGGATGTAGAAATTTTACACTATTATTTTCTCTCAAAAGCTCAAGCTCAAGAGTGCATGCAAGAAGAAAAAGGAAGATGAGGAGAAAGCCTCTCATAACAAAAAAATGGCTAAGTCTTGGCATGTTGTGAATGCGAGAGAGTGAATCAAAGAATGGATCCATAATTTTTCCAACAACCAATAAAAAAATCACAACCGTTTCTAAATAAACAAATGAAACCCATTCCTCTCTGCATGTTGTTCATATCAGATTTTTGCATTTTTATATCGCCCATTTTTGATCACATTGCTTATAGGTAGGTACTCTTGATCCGTGTTTGCTAGATAATTGCAGGTTACAGGTTCTCAGCTCTAAGCAGTGAAATTCATGGAAAATCGCGACAAATTCTGGATTACTGCCAAGCACATATAAAATACGGGTCTCCGCTCTCTATCCGTATGTTGCTGCACACCAGTTTAAAGGACAAAATGGCAAATCAATGGTCATTTTCATGCACAAAGCACAATATCAACACAAGATCCAAGATATCTACGCGGAGCTCAAGAAAATCATGGAAAAAGATCCATATCAAATCACATTTTGATCTGCTGAAAATCTGGAAGAAATGTAAAGAGCTTTTGAGAAACCAAGTATACCACACTAAAGAGAACAGCAACACAGGGAAACCCACAAAAAATGAGGAGCCAACTCCCCTAAATGGCCGCGGATCCGCGGCCAACATGGCGACTCGGCCGCGGATCCGCGGCCGAGTTGACTCGGCAAATGAAGATTTTCTGGGGGCAGTTTGGTAACTTTATTTGGGGCCAGAATGTTGCCCTAGAGTCTCAGTTTCCTGCCTATAAATAGCCCAGAATAAAGCCAAGTGTGGGGTGCTTATTCTTGTGTTAGATTTTAGGATAGATTTTGTAGTTCTTCTTCCTCTTTTCATCTTTTCTCCATTAAAATCTTGTAGTGAGATTTTATGAGTGAAGTGATGAATAAAAGAGTTCTTTTCTTGATCATGCTTGTCTTGTTACTTTGTTAATTATATTTGCTTGTAATTTTCATTTGCTAATCTAGTTGTAGTTTGTTTCTTTCTTCTTCTATTTTTCTTTATCCTTAACAACAATGATGCTTAAGCGTGATCCTTGCCAAAGTGAGGTCTCAAATAGCTAGTTGTAATCTTCTAAGCTCTTTCTTTCTATCTTCCTCCTTTTGTTGTATTTTCCTTTTTTTTGTAATGGGTGAGTAGTTTCTCCCTTGTTAAGGTAGGATAAGGAAAGGTTGAGAGAAGGAAATCTCTCTCACTCTTTTCTTGTCTAACATCTTAATTCGGACTCCCGTTAATTGAACCACAATCCGCTCCCTACGGCACCCTATCCTACATGATAGCAGTGATTCCTTAGTGAGACCGGTTGTGGTTGAATTAACCGGAGGTTAAGGCTAAGAGCCAAGAACGGACGGACAAGGACCAAAAGGAAGAAATTAAGCGTTGGAAAGCCTAGCTTATACTCGCAAGTCCCTTCCTAGTCGTGCTAATCTCCGTTGTTGCCGATTACCGTAACACCGATATTAAGAGTGGCAACGAAAGAAGTGAGCGACTCCTATCTCAAACTAACCTAATCCTAACCCTAACAAGCTCTCTTTATATACATTTTAGCACATAGTTAATCTCAAACAAATCTGGACATTTGGACTTAACTCGTTAAAGAACATAGAAAAAGATTCACATCTCCCTGCGGACGACCCGTACTCAACCAGCTAGCTACCAAGCGAAACCGTCTTGATTGCGGTAATTAACTAAGCACGCAAAAACTCTAATAATCAAATGGCGCCGTTGCCGGGGAGACGGTAGTTTATTTCTTTGTGTAATTTCGGGTTAATTTGTGAATATAAATATAACCGAAAAAAAAACAAAAAAAATATATTGTAAAAATCATCTTGTTATTTTTTGATTAGTTTTTGTGCAAGTGTGCAGGATAGAAAGAAGGTCGAGTTCAGTGCCAAAGACGTGGGAAGTTAGACCCATAACTCGTGGCTACACCGCGGTAGATCAAGACGGAACCAACGGTCTACTGTAAAATTCTGGAGCAAACCCATTGAGCAAATCAAGATTCAGGGGTTCTAAACAAGAAGAGGGCACCCAACTCAGCACAGGCAAGAAAACTGAAGGTACAAGTCCACTTTATAGCCGCGGAACCGAGGCATAAGTGCCTGTTTGGCCGCGGAACCGCGGCTATTTGCTGACATCAGCAACCAAAAACCCCTGTGAGTATTTCAACCCTCTTCCCCACTCCTCTGAACTCCACTGAACTATTTTTTCTGCAGCATTCTTTGCACAAACTCTCTTCCCCCTTCCAATAATTGATCTTGTGCAGGATTCTTTGTGCCGCGCTAAAAAATAAAAAATTGATTGCAATTGATTGTTACTGCTTTGCATATTTTTAATCGGATTTTAAGGGCTATAACACCAATCCAGATTGGGTGGGGATTTCATCACCCTTCTCAGGACCCCAGAAATCACATAAGGCATATGCATTGACCATTATTTAATTAAAAAATACTAGACTCAGCCCTAAGGACGTCGCGTTCAATAGGACAGAGGACTAGTTGTAGGCATCTGCCGTTGATCCTAACCTGACTTTGCAGTGTCTAGGCAAGTGTGTCTAAGGCGAGTGGTTACTTAATTAGGCCCACTACTTGTAGTGGAGATCCTCCCACTCACCTGGCACTTACCTGGCCGCAATTGGCGGTGAAGGGACGGTTTGAGGTCTTATTTCTAGCCCTTGGAACAGTTAGGAGCTGTCTACCTGACCTAGGTGACTCTAGATCTAGGTGTGATTGTGCATATTTTGTCTGTGATTGTTTGAAGTTAAGCCGTAAGTCCGTACATATTTCTGCAAAACTCTTTCTAAAAAAAGAAAAAAAACCACAAAACTTTTATAAAAACTTGCCCTTTGTCGCTAGAATCCCATTTTTTCACCCACCTCTCATCGTATTTCTCCATTGACGTTTTCTTACCCTCACCTTCTTCGCTTTGACTACACTAAACTTGTTTAGTGTATGTCCGTTTGGACTAGGGACCCTAGTGCCCATTTAGTCCGCGTTTCTTTAGTCACTACGGACTATGCGATCGACACCGCAGTCGAAACTCCTTCCACCCCTTTATCAACCCTACCCTTACCGGCCAACTCCGACGTTGACCGGGATTCTGTTCATACATCCTCACCTTCACTATCACCAACTTCTTCTTCTGCGATGTCAGGATTTAATCCTAACATCACCTTACCTCCTCCGGGAATAATTCCACCCCCGTTAGGTGCGAATAACCCGCGACCACCTCTTGTTGAAGCGCCACAGCGAATTGCGCTCCAAGATCGATTCTATCCTACTCGCGCTGCACTCCCTACTTGTCTTTCCCTTCCACCGGCCAATGGGGACAATTTCGAAATTAAGCCCCACTTCATTAACATGCTTCTGAAATTTCATGGGCTTGAATATGAAGATGCCTATATCTTCATCAACAAGTTCCAGAATATGTGTGCAATGATGAAAACGACCCAGCTGTCAGACGATGCTATACGGCTACGAGTCATTCCGTTCACTTTGTGCGATCTTGCTGAAAAGTGGCTGTATAGCACCGCTTCCCACTCCATAACCAGTTGGGACGAGTTTGTGAAAGCGTTTCTCAATAAATTCTATCCAAATCACAAAACCGCGAGGATCCGTAACGAAATCAACCAATTTTCCCAGCTTCCTACTGAACCTTTTTGGAAGTGCTTTGACCGATATAAAGACCTTCTTATTCAGTGCCCTCATCACGGTATTGAGAGATGGCAACTTTGCCAAACTTTATACGAGGGCCTAAATCCAGCAATAAGCAGTTGTTGGAAACCATTTGTCCAGGCCACCTCCTATCCAAATCTAACGAGGAAGCATGGCAATTCTTCGACGACCTTGCGGAACAAACGCTTCAATGGGAGAGCACCAGACCAAGTACTTCTTCTTCTTCCTCTACTTCTACTGGTCAGTCCAGGGTAGGCATTCACCAACTCGATGTCTCTATTGCAATGAAAGCCGAAATGGCTGCAATAACGAAAAAACTTGAAGCAATAGAAAGCAAATTTTCATCTCCTGCTCCTGCCCCTGTTCTTCCCCTTCGTACCATTTGTGCTTATTGTTCTGATCCATCTCACCTAACCGAAGAGTGTCCTTATAATCCACCATCTCAAGGACATGATCAGGTTAATGCTACATTTCAGTAAAGACCAAGAAATGATCCATACTCTTCCACGTATAACCCTGGATGGAGAAACCACCCTAACTTCGCATGGAACCAGAATCAAAATCAGTTCCAAGGGCAGAACAATTTTCAAAGGGGGCCTCCTCAACAACAAGCACAACAACAGTATCAGCAGCCCTACCAATCCCAACCTTTTCAAAATGCGACGAATAATTTTGCGCCCAACAATTCCTTTCCTCAAAACAACTTTGTTCCGTCCAACAATGATAAGGTTTCCTCGCTAGAACGAAGTTTGGAGGCGTTCGTTAAACAATCGACACAATCCACCGCCAACATCCAGTCTTCTGTTCAGTCTTTGGTGCAACACACTGCTGCATACGGGCAAAGCACCAAGACCATCGAAGCCCAGATTGCACAGCTGAATGCGGCGTTAAGCGAGCGAGAAAAGGGGAAGCTTCCATCCCAACCACTACCAAATCCTGGTCACCCACATAATGTACATGTTGCTCTTGAACAACAGAACCATAATGTGAGTGCCGTGACTACATTGAGGTCAGGAAGAATGCTGAACAACAACATCGGCACAACAATTGAGGATAATGACACCCCGACCGCTTCGTCTTCTTCTTCCCCTTCCTCATCTTCTGAGCCTATTATTCATTCTTCAAAAGGCTCCTCTTCTTCTTCTGCTCTGAACGGACCCACATCTCACTCCACGAAAACTCCGGCTCTGGGATCCGTTCCAACTCCACAATCTCCTCCACAAACATTGGACTCAACCAATTTCAAAAACATTCCATTTCCAAACCGGTTGAGGTCCAATAAACACAATCCACAAATGGAGAAGATTCTGGAGTTGTTTAAGCAGGTTAACATCAACATTCCCCTTTTAGATGCTGTCCAACAAGTCCCTTCCTACGCAAAAATTTTAAAGGACTTGTGCACGAAAAAGAGGAAATCTCAGGTACCCAAGAAAGTTTTCTTAGCTAGTGCTGTGAGTGATGCTCTTACCCAATCTTTACCTCAAAAACGGAAGGACCCTGGCTGTCCTACGATTTCTATTACCATTGGGGATAAGAACATCAACCGTGCACTTTTGGATCTTGGTGCCAGTGTTAACCTGCTTCCGTACTCAGTATATGAGCAACTAGGTGTAGGAGAGCTGAAACCCACACACTGTACTCTCCAAATGGCCGACCGATCGATCACCCATCCTAGGGGTGAGCTAGATGATGTGTTAATCAAGGTTGGGGACTTCATATTCCCCGTTGACTTCATTGTTTTAGACACACAGCCTGTAGCTAACCCCCGGAATCAAATTCCAGTGATACTCGGTCGCCCATTCCTTGCAACCTCAAATGCTGTGATCAATTGTCGAAATGGTTCGATGAACCTATCTTTTGGAAACATGACAATTGAACTCAACATTTTTAAGTTAGGGAATCAGCCCTCCGAACCTAATGCTCATATACTAGATGTTTGTTCGATCCAGGAGATCACCCCGGAGGACTGTGAATTCGAGGAGTTTTTGTTCGATCACAGCAATCTTGACGCCACTAGTGCGTTCCTCTTCGAACCTGCTGCTGCTTCTACGCCTGACAATGACTACGAGTATTTCACCTTCTCGAACGATCTTGGCCAGTCACCACCTGAGTTTGAATCCTTTGAATTTCCGGATGAATTAGCTGAACCATCCAACTCGGTCGCTTACACTCGTTTTGAACCTCTGCTGGAATCCTTTGAGTTTGAGACCTTTTCACCAATCTTGCCTTCAATCGTTTCACCTCCAACGCTCGAACTCAAGCCATTGCCGTCTCACCTTAAGTACGCTTACTTGGGTGAGAACGAGACCCTTCCTGTTATCATCTCGGCTTCTCTAGCTCCAGAGCAAGAGAAAGCCCTTCTTACGGTCTTGCATAGCAATAGGTAGGCTTTTGGCTGGTCAATGGAGGACATCAAGGGGATTAGTCCCCTGATCGTTGAACATCACATTCATCTGATGGATGATGCCAAATCAACTAGGGATCTACAAAGGCGACTCAACCCAGTCATGAAGGAGGCTGTAAAAAAGGAGATCGTAAAGTGTCTGGATAGTGGTATCATTTACCCTATCTCTGATACCCAGTGGGTTAGCCCGATTCATGTTGTCCCCAAGAAGTCGGGCATAACGGTCATAACCAATGAGGCGAACGAGTTAATCCCTACTCGCACCATGACTAGGTGGCGAGTATGCATCGATTATATAAAACTCAATGCCGCAACGCGGAAAGACCACTTTCCGCTACCTTTCATTGACCAAATGCTTGAACGATTGGCTGGACACGAGTACTACTGCTTTCTGGATGGCTACTCCGTCTATAATCAGATTCCCATCGCCGAAAAAGACCAGGACAAGACCGCATTCACCTGTCCTTTCGGCACGTTTGCATATCGTCGCATGCCCTTTGGGTTATGCAATGCGCCCGCTACCTTCCAGCGGTGTATGATGGGAATCTTCTCAGACATGGTGGAAAAATTCTTGGAGGTCTTCATGGATGATTTCTCCATTTTCGGCGATTCCTTTGATGAGTGTTTGCTGCATCTCGACGCTATCCTTACCCGGTGTAAGGACAAGAACCTCACTTTAAATTGGGAGAAGTGCCACTTCATAGTGCGCGAAGGTATTGTCTTAAGACATATCATCTCGCAAAATGGCATTGAGGTAGATAAAGCAAAGATTGAAGTCATTTCCAATCTCCCTCCTCCCAGATGCGTCAGAGACATCCGAGCCTTCCTTGGCCATGCCAGTTTCTATAGACGATTCATCAAGGACTTTAGCAAGATTGCTAGGCCCTTGACTCTTTTGCTGGCCAAAGACACGACATTTGACTTCAACTCGAGCTGTGTGACTGCGTTCGAGTCATTAAAAAGCTCACTCACTTCTGCTCCCGTTCTTTCTTCTCCTGACCGGACGTACCCATTTGAGATTATGTGCTATGCATCCGATTTTTCCATCGGTGCTGTCCTTGGAAAACACATCAACAAGATGCCGCACGTAATCTATTATGCTAGCCGAACTCTGAACGACGCCCAACTGAACTATACAACAACCGAGAAAGAATTCTCGGCTGTTGTATTTGCTTTAGAAAAGTTCAGGCCCTACCTCATCGGCTCTCCAGTTATCGTCTACACGGACCATTCTGCTCTACGCCATCTTTTTGCGAAGAAGGATGCAAAATCTCGACTGATACGTTGGATCCTCTTGCTTCAAGAGTTTGACCTTGTCATCAAAGACAAAAGAGGATGTGAAAACGTAGTCGCCGACCATCTCTCACGACTTTCTTCTTCGTCGTCGCTTCAAATTCCGATCAACGACATTTTTCCGGATGAACAGCTCTTGACAGTATCTTGCGAACCCTGGTTCGCAGATATTGTGAACTATTTGGCCACAGGATTACTACCGACTGAATGGTCAAGTCAGGACAGACTTCGATTCTTATCCCAAGTAAAACACTTTTACTGGGACGAACCCTATCTGTTCAAGTACTGTCCCGACCAGATTATTCGTCGGTGTGTCCCTGACAATGAATTCAAGAGTGTGCTGTCGTTTTGCCACGATCAAGCATGTGGCGGGCATTTTGGCCCCAGAAAGATAGCCGAGAAGATCTTGCAGTGTGGTTTCTACTGGCTACAACTCTTCAAAGACGCTCATGACTACTGCAAGACTTGCTCCCGGTGCCAACACTTGGGCCGGATATCCAGGAGAAACGAGATGTCGCTCCAACCAATCTTGGTTGTGGAGATTTTCGATGTTTAGGGAATTGATTTTATGGGGCCGTTTCCCAGCTCTTTTGGGAACTTGTACATTCTTCTCGCTGTTGATTATGTCTCTAAGTGGGTCGAAGCTGTGCCCAGCCGGACTAACGACAACAAAGTTGTCGTTAGATTTCTTAAGGAAAACATTTTCTCCCGGTTTGGGCACCCGGAGCGATCATTAGCGACAGTGGAAATCATTTCTGTAATAAGACTTTCGAGGCCTTAATGCGGAAATATTCCATTAATCATAAGCTATCTATGCCCTACCACCCCCAAATATGTGGGCAATCCGAAGTTTCAACTCGGCAAATCAAGCAGATATTGTAGAAGACGGTTTCCAAGAACCGTAAGGATTGGTATTTAAAACTCACTGATGCCCTTTGGGTATTTCGAACCGCTTATAAGACCGATCTTGGCATGTCTCCTTATCGGCTTGTTTACGGAAAGGCTTGCCACCTTCCTGTGGAAATAGAGTATCGCGCATTTTGGGCGATAAAGGAGCTGAATCTGTCTCTCGAAGATGCGGGTAACCATCGGAAGCTGCAGTTGAACGAATTGAATGAGCTTCGGGATGAGGCTTACGAAAACGCGGTTGTCGTTAAGAACCGAACGAAGGTGTTTCACGATAAAAACCTTTTGCGCAAAATATTCGCACCTGGTCAACAAGTACTGTTTTACGACACCCGGCTACATTTCCATCCAGGTAAGCTCAGGTCTCGCTGGAAAGGGCTATTTTTTGTGCGGAATGTGTATCCGCAAGGCGCTGTGGATTTGGAGAATCCAAAGGACGGTTCATTTTTCAAAGTAAACGGACATAGACTGAAACCGTACCTTAGCGCCGAACCAACAGAGGAGCTCCTGGTCTTACATGAGCCGGTTTACCCTGCATAATCTTCCTTTGCCTACCACCAAACTTCGGTTATCCAGCCAAAACAGTGGACACTGTTTCAAATAAGTTTGGGGGTATGTATATACCATTTTGTATATATATGTGGATATTCTGGTCCGGTGCATATACATTTTTAACTATTTTCTTTTAAAAAAATAAAAAAATGTGTATATCTAACCGACAATTTTGACCCTTCAATAATTTTTTTCATGCAATGACAGTGAGGACACTGTCCAGTTTAAGTTTGGGGGTACGCTCGGTATGCATTTCCAACCTTCGCATTCATGTGTTTATATTGCATCTGCATACTAAAATCCATAAAAATCAGAATATTTTCTAAAAACATAAAAACTTTTTCGTCAAGTTAGCTAGTGGGAGAACTCAGATTCAACATTTCGACAGTTTTGTTTGAAAAGATAAAAATAACTAAATCTTATTTTTAGATTTTGAAAACCTGAAAGATAACTCTCCTTTGAAGTTAACTATAGCTGATATACGTCTTTACATCACACTACACGTGTCGTGAGTTTTGAAAATTAGATGACAAGTCTATTATTTCTGAAAACTTTTAAATGGATAATTATTTTCTGAGGATCAAATAGGTTTGTTCTGAAATAAGTAATAGCAAGAATAGTTTATGAAGTGAAGCGGATAGGAAGGGATGTTATTGATGCCTTAATTGGAACTAATTCTGAAAAATAACCCATCTGGAACTTGATTGAAATGATTACACACCTAACCCACTAAAACACGTCTTTTATCCAAAAAAAATAATTGAACTACCGGTTATATCTCCGTTCGCATTAAATCGTCATGATTTTCACGCTAAAATTGTCTTTTGTTTTTGGGCCTAGGTAACTTGAGTAATTAAGTCCGCTGGGGTGTCTCTACACCTAATGCCCTAAAGCCAACTGGTTTGGGAGTATTAGCCCAAAGCTCGTTAAGAAGCCTAGAAAGTCCAAATTAAAACAAAGTCAAGCAAGTGTTCTCTCCGAGTTAAAATTCCTAACGGTTATTTGTTTGAGAATAATCTTGACAAAAGACAGGTTTTTATAAAAAAGTATTTCTAGCGGAGATATGAAGGTTTTATTCTATGATAAAGACTATTGCACGTTCACAATAGGTGTGTATGAAATGAAAACAAGAAAAAGGTGGAGTGAAAAATACGACCTAGTTTCCTGTTAAGGAAGATAGAAATTCTGAAATTGAAACCTTACTGGAAAATGAAACTTGAAAAATATTTAACTCTTTATAAAACTTATGTGATTCTTTTTAAATTTTTATCTGGGCTTTATTTTGTGACATGATCGATCCTTCTGAAACTTAACGACACTATTTGCACTGCACGTAAAAATATACAAAATCTTAAGTTAAATAAGAAGCGAGGTGTGAAAAATAAAATTTCGATAGTCTAGAATTAGGATAATAGAATTGTTATTTTCAAAACAAAACCTTAGAATTTGAATCATAGTTATTTCGCAAAACTAGCTTGACGGGATTTTGTGGGTAGTATCCGCTGAAAACCCTCAGGAGACAACACTCCTCCTACTAGGGACACCTAGAGGTTTAACGACTTGTTGCACATGCTCAGTGCAATCGCATTCCTTGCGAAAGTGAGGTTAGGAATTTTTGTGAATAAATTGGTTTTGCTCGGGACGAGCAAATGATAAGTTTGGGGGTATTTGTTCATATCAGATTTTTGCACTTTTATACCGCCCATTTTTGATCACATTGCTTATAGGTAGGTACTCTTGATCCGTGTTTGCTAGATAATTGCAGGTTACAGGTTCTCAGCTCTAAACAGTGAAATTCATGGAAAATTGCGACAAATTCTTGATTACTACCAACCACAGATAAAATACGGGTCTCCGCACTCTATCCGTATGTTGCCGCACACCAGTTTAAAGGACAAAATGGAAAATCAATGGTCATTTTCATGCACAAAGCACAATGTCAACACAAGATCCAAGATATCTACGCGGAGCTCAAGAAAATCATGGCAAAAGATCCACATCAAATCACCTTTTGATCTGCTGAAAATCTGGAAGAAATGTAAAGAGCTTCTGAGAAACCAAGTATACCATACTGAAGAGAACAGTAACATAGGGAAACCCACCAAAAATGAGGAGCTAACTCCCCTAAATGGCCGCGGATCCGCGGCCAACATGGCGACTCGGCCGCGGATCCGCGGCCGAGTTGACTTGGCAAATGAAGATTTTCTGGGGGCAGTTTGGTAACTTTATTTGGGGCCAGAATGTTGCCCTAGGGTCTCAGTTTCCTGCCTATAAATAGCCCAGAACAATGCCAAGTGTGGGGTGCTTATTCTTGTGTTAAGATTTTAGAATAGATTTTATAGTTCTTCTTCCTCTTTTCATCTTTTCTCCATTAAAATCTTGTAGTGAGATTTTATGAGTGAAGTGATGAATAAAAGAGTTCTTTTCTTGATCATGCTTGTCTTGTTACTTTGTTAATTATATTTGCTTATAATTTTCATTTGCTAACTAGTTGTTATTTGTTGTTTGTTTCTTTCTTCTTCTATTTTTCTTTATCCTTAACAACAATGATGCTTAAGCGTGATCCTTGCCAAAGTGATGTCTCAAATAGCTAGTTGTAATCTTCTAACCTCTTTCTTTCTATCTTCCTCCTTTTGTTGTATTTTCTTTTTTTTTTGTAATGGGTGAGTAGTTTCTCACTTGTTAGGGTAGGATAAGGAAAGTTTGAGAGAAGGAAATCTCTTTCACTCTTTTCTTGCCCAACATCTTAATTCGGACTCCCGTTAATTGAACCACAATCCGCTCCCTACGGCACCCTATACTACATGATAGCGGTGATTCCTTAGTGAGACCGGTTGTGGTTGAATTAACCGGAGGCTAAGAGTCAAGAACGGACGGACAAGGACCAAAAGGAAGAAACTAAGCGTTGGAAAGCCTAGGTTATACTCGCAAGTCCCTTCCTAGTCATGCTAATCCCCGTTGTTGCCGATTACCGTAACACCGATATTAAGAGTGGCAACGAAAGAAGTGAGCGACTCCTATCTCAAACTAACCTAATCCTAACCCTAACAAGCTCTCTTTATATACATTTTAGCACATAGTTAATCTCAAACAAACCTAGACATTTGGACTTAACTCGTTAAAGCACATAGAAAAAGATTCCCATCTCTCTACGGACGACCTATACTCAACCGGCTAGCTACCAAGCGAAACCGTCTTGATTGCGGTAATTAAGTAAGCACGCAAAAACTCTAACAATCACATGTCTACAACCATGCCCAAATGTCACCTCATTGTCACGCCCTTCTTCCTGGTGTACGGGCAGAGGACACGATGAGTCCGCTACATATTTACTCTGAATTAAATACGTTAAGCGTATCTAAGCAATATAATTAAAAATGCACAAGAGACAAAGAAAGTAGGTATAACTGAACAACAACTTTATTTATTAACATTCTTTTGTACAATGCATGGAAAAGTAAATACATCTGAATGAAAGCAATGCCTAAACAATGGTATAACAGAAAAGGAAAGTACTGAAATGAAATGTGTACAAGTGTAACTACAGCTCGGGATCTTCAATAAACTGGTCCAAGTCTTCAGTGTTAGGCTCGATCTCTGGAAGGTCCGGAACACCTAACAACATTACAAAGAAGAAAGAGAAGGAATGTCGTCAGCGAACAATCGCTCGGTAAGTCCTAAAGATAAAGGAGAAGTAAAACAGACAGACAGAGAGAGAGAGAGAGAGAGTGTGTGTGTAACTTTTAAACTTGTATTATATTGTATACTGTTATATTTAGTGTTAACGCTGTTGTTTGTAGCTTGTTACAGAAGAATGCTAGTGTATACGAGAGGAGTCTCTATATGCCAGAGACTAGAGGCAAGTGTAGTACAAGGAACCGTTTATGACACGGTACAACAGCAATGGAAATACAGGTTAGGTGTCTTAAATTTTACAGTCTCGTGCCATTTCTAACACATTCCGTACCAATCTACCCCTTAAACCCCGCGATGTCTTGTTTGTATTGTTTGTAATGTATTGCAACTTATATTGTCTTGTAATATAGATTGTATAATTGGATGACTTGCTGAAACCATGATATCAGTAAATGAATGTAACTGGAGAATCATGGATGTAACTGGAGAATCATGTAAATGGAAGTATATCCATGGTTCAGTTCAGTCAATATAGATTGAATAGAATGAATATATGGATTCATGGATTCATATTGAATAGTAGTATTGTAGATTGTACTTGAATCATATTCAAGTCAGATTATTTAATGATACTCGGTCTGAGTCAGAACAATTAGAAAGAGAAATTGAAGTTCTGAATTAGGTTTTGATGTTATCAGTAACCGCTGCACATGGGCGGCAGAATTTGTGTCTTTTTCAAAAACGATTACCGTGTTGATAACACCGTTTGTTAAGTTGTCTACCTTAAATAGGCAAGCACCCATATCTTCGGCTCCCTGAGGCTCAAGAGATTGATCCTGCTTAAACCTATATTTACTAGGGTCCTTAGGGTAATTTATAGAACTTGAGGGGGTTTTATATAAAAATAATTTTGTATAATTTTCAAAATACACCTCAAGTATTTAATTATCGTCTTTAGAGTTTTCATAGTTGTAGATTTTATATTTGTGACATTTCTAGTGAATAAACCTATTTTTCATAATATAGGGTATTTAATTGTAATATTTAACTTGTATAGAATTTCATGGTATTTTCATATAAAGTGATCCTTTTGATTTAGAAAAGTTGGCATATTTATTTTATATCAAAAATAGGTATTTTGATAATACATATATATATTTATAAAAATAATTTTTATTATTTTCTAGAAATCTCATTTTCTTAAGATATTTGTAATTCAAATCTTTCGAGACCGAATGCTCCTTGCGGAGGTCTGCATCTCACACTACTAAGCCCAGAAATGTGCGATAATCTGCACCATCCCAGTCGGGTTCCCCAAAATGGGTTGTAGCGGCGCTTTGCAAAGATTTGTAAAAATACGTAATCTTATAGAAAACGGTTTTAATAGTATATGGTATTTATATGTAAAGTTTCGTTTTCCCGTATTCCATGTTCCCAAAAGGTATTGTGCTATATTGCATATGAGTATTGTGAGGAGGTAGGTCATTACCTCGTGATCTAATTAAAGGTATAGTAAGATTAATGATATTTTAAAGTCGAAACTAAACTACATGGTATTTTACTGAAAAAGAGCGGTAAAAGTTACAAAATGAAATGTTTTGGTATGAAACTTGTTCAACATATTTTGTTAATGATTAATAGTCAAGATGTAAGAGTTTAGTATAGTTGTGTAAAGGAAAATTAAACTTTATAAAGAAAACCGAACCGGAAGTCGGATTTAACTCCGCTTCCATCGGGTTTTAGAAAAAGAACTTTTTAGAATAGAAAAGGGAAGAGGGAGGTGGTACTTACTGGCTTAAAGGTTAGGGATGAGGAAGAGGAGGAAGCAGGAGTTGCCGGTGCGTCGTCTCGTCACCGGGAGCTCCTAGGGTTGTCGTCGGAATTTCGCCGGAGTTTCGCCCTTCGCTAACTTCACTTGCACACAAAAATTGTAGAGAGTTTTCTTAAGAGTTTTGGATAGAGTTTGTAAGTGAGGGGGGTGTGGAATGGAGTGGTATTTATAGGAAAAGATTAGGGTTAGGTTAGGTGAAAAGGTGTATTGAAAATTGTATTAAAAATTGTAATAAAAAGGGATTAATGGGGTTTTGAATGGCTCTGTTAATGTGCAGGATTTTTAAAGTATACAGAAGTTTCCAGAAGAAAAAGAGGCACAAGTTTCATGAAGGGTCAACTCGGATTCATCTGAGTCAACCCGGCCTTGCCGCCCCGAGTCGGCCGAGTCGGGCGGGGGCTCGCCGTCGAAGGTCCGTCGTCGTCTGGTTAGCACAGTGGGGTAGTTTGTTTTTAGTGTGACCTTTGGTTTTACGGGTTTAGCACGTGTAGACTCTTGGGATTCTAAAAATTTAAAAAGAAATCAATATTAAAAATAATTTCGGGGATGGGATTTGAACTCTGGTGTTTTGGTTCAGCAGTGCAAGGTATTACCAATGAGCTACAAGCTCCTTCTTGTTATTAAAAAGCAAAACAAACTTATAACTTGTGCTCAGGCAAAAGTACCCCTTTTCTGTATTTTTTGAAAAATTTGTACATAAAGTCATACAGGAAGTTTAGGGTTGTTACACTCACCCTCCACCTCATATTTGACTTTCCTAAAATAAAAATCAACAAATGAGGTGTGTTTCTTCTAGAGATATTTCTGTATAAATATGGAATACTTTTCGGTATACGTATCGAAATATATATACACGTATCCGTATAAAATACGAATATCCAAAAGAGAGAAAATAAATAGTGAATAATAATACTAGAATATATATATATATATATATATATATATATATATGTATGTATATATATATATATATTATTGTTAGGATTCCTATCGCCCTAGCCGCCTACCGCAGCCGTTGCGGAACGAAAAACTTTCACTTTTAAAAACTTTGGCGCTAGAAAACACATCCTAGAATCTAACAAAATATCGAAACTAGTAAACTAGAAAAGTCTAGTTACTGTGATAAGAGATTATACCTAATGACACGTGTCCTTCGGGTTTTCACTCCTCTTTTTAATCTCCATGAGGTTTCCTAGATCAACCTTGTTTGATGGCCTTCTTGATCTTAGATGATCCATCCGAGAGTTTATAATCTAAGTTTAGCTTCACTAATGAAGCAACTTAGTAAGCTAGTTTGCTGATCTAGGTTACTAAGAAGATGTAGTGAGTTTTCTAGTGTATTTCTATCTCTCTTCCTCTCTTAATTCTCAACTCATGAGATGGCAGGGAGGAAGATGAAGAAGGAGGAGGAGGAACTCAATAAAAGCTAGAGAGGAGAGAGAAGCTCATGGAGAAATGAGATCAAACTTGTGTGAAAAATAATGAACCATGATTTTGTATATCTTATTTTTCTAATATAAAATCACAACTATGCTTGAATAGTTTGCACAAATGAATATTCAATTCATTTGTCAACACTATTGAAGTATGGTTCTCACCATTCTCACCTCACTACCTTTACACCTTATTTCAATTTAAAAGAATAAATGGATAAATCAAAAATGAGGTGTCCATCTTCTAGAATATTTTCTGTATAAATACGGAATACATTCTACCGTATATACATACCTATATTCGTACCAAAATATGAATACCCAAGAGATAGAATACTACTACTAATATAATACTAGCATTAAATCAATATCTGATTTAACAAACTGGCTTAATCCTAAGCTCTCTAGTATCATCAACCGCTCGATCGAAAACCTAGATAACACTAGAATATACATATCGAAATATGTATATGTAAATTATTAAATCAATACTTGATTTTGTTAGTGATATGTATGCCCTAGAGGCCCTTACTGTACATACGATGTATATTGTAGTGGATGCTTGGACATATATATGGAGGACTTTCTTGCTTGACATGATAGTATGCTATCTGGTTGCTCTTTATCTTAACGTGTATACTGATAGTCTCTATGTTACATGTTGATAAAGCCCTTAGGATGAGTACTTGACTACCAGGATTGTGATGCAGATCATACTAGTTGGGACAGTATAGTCGCTAAGTACATCCTTCAAATGTTCCTAGTCATGGGTGTATCGAGACAGGGCATCGATATACCAGAGTAGACTAGTGTATAACTTCTCGACCCATGTAGATGGGCGATAGATGATCCCATATCCATTGGTGTTTGACATCAGAGACAGTATACGGGTGCCCAGTGGAGACTGGATACACTGAACGGACTCGCCGAGAACTCCCATATGGTATTATACCTAACGTCAGATGGCAGTTCTCTGGTGACACTGGTACATGTTAGTCTGTAGACCCGAGATCGTCATAGAGTCTTGTGTGATTCCCACTATGCTTTGATTTCCACCTTATCACGTTCAAGAGAACGTGCAAAACGGTGGCTTTTGGGTACAGTCCCGAGTCACATGGAGGCAATAAGAGATATGAGGGGTTTCATTTCTCCCGGTATTATGGGTTGATGTTGCGCTGTGCTCAATTGGCTATAACAGGAAGTCCTTGGCCAAGGCCGCTTCAGAGATATACAGGTAAGTGTTATCAGTAGTATCTCGACCCGTTATGAGCCTCATATCAACACGACTTATCGAATTACTGGGGTCTGACGTTTACCACCCCTGGACGAGATATGCGACATATCAGACGAAGAGACCGGACTGTACGATAGTGTTACTGATTGGATTCGCTGGAGTGTGAGCAGGCTTGCTTGTTGATCTTCTGATCGCTCAATACCCGGGTAGCCGTTACGTTTAGCAGACCGCTTGCGGCTTGCGGGTGTTTGATATGATCATCACCTACTGCCGGCGTATTGACGAGTCTTTGGAGTCCTACACAGGGGTTTCCTGGCTCAAGCGAAACGGGGTAGGAGCACATATGTTATATGTGCGGGACCGAGATTAATGCGATATGTGATACCGCATTCTATTCTCGCGATGTGTGATATGGATGGTTATATGTGATATAACCGGGTTATCGGATCAAGTGTTGATTCGATAAGATGTTACATTATGATATTAGTCGGTTATATGTAATATAACCGGATTATTAAATCAAGTGTTGATTTAATAATTTAATGTATAATTATATATTTGATATATTACATTACATTAACTAATATTAGCTCACTTATAATCTCTTTTCTCACTTTCGATACATTGATATATATGTGATATATGTTAAATATATCATGCAAGGTTACAAATGCAACTAGGGTTAATGAGGGTTAAACCATGCTAGGATTAAGATTAGGATTTAAATTTATCATTAAGTAATTCAAATATTATGGATAATAGTCATGGTTGATATTTATTGAAAGCTTGTAGAAGCTTGTAAGCATCTTTGACTTTGTCCATTCTCTTTGTCTTGCTTAAGATATTTTTGACCTAACCTTTAACCATAGCACATGGTTAACTCTCTACAAGGGTTAAGCATGACATGCTTAACCCTTGGTTGCATTATTAACCTTACCAATAATTCATTTGATGAGTTAGTTCTTCATCTTCTTCTTCTTCCTCTTCAAAAGCTTTCTAGCTTCAATGGAGGTATGAGAAAAAGTGTGAGAAAATCAATTGTAAGTGAGCCCACTTCCTATTTCATCATTCTCTACCACTTGCCATATAGTATAGGGTGTTCTCTTCACAAAGTTCTTGACCTAGTGAAGAAATAGCTTGGGTTAGTGTCTTCTCGACGTAGATCATCTTCGGCCTCGAAGTCATCGAATCAAGCATGTTCGTTTCTTCGTGGAGCCTCTCTAGAGTCCAGAGTTTACGATTGCAGCGAAGGGGACTTCTATACGGAGCTATTGAAGTGAAGGACCGGTCTACAAAGGTTGTATTCCTTGCTCTTTTTACTTATTGCAAAGTGTTTGCTTTTGATTCCGTAGATTTCTAGTTTACGATTCAAGTTAGGGTTAGCTAAAACGGCAAAATTTAAATTTGGCATGGACGATGCCTCCTGAAACCTTGCTGTCGTCATGGGTAACCCTGCAGTGGTATCAGAGCCATGCTAGAAATTAATATGGATTTTGTTAAGATTATGAAACCGAAATACTCCGAAACCTGCATCGCCAAGACCTGCTTGCTGTCGATTTTAAAAGTTGTCAAAATTTTTTTTAAACAAGTACAGAGTGATATATGGGATATAACATGAACTCTGAAAAATTTTGAGGCTATTTGGTGAAAATTGGGCCGAGCACAACCATGCCAATCTCGGCCAAATCCGAGCCCCACCCCCCAGTTTTTTTCAGTGTTCAAGTGACTGGGTTTTAGTGTTTCAGGTGTTGTTTATTTTTGCTAATTTTGCATGTGATGTAATTTTACACTATAAGCAATTCGGAGTGTTTCGTATTTGTAGTTTTAACATTGTTTCGGGTTGTTCGCATGTTGTTTAGGCAATGTTAGAAAGTTCGATCGAATGTCAAAAACCCATTTTTCCAAGTTTAACGTATTCGGAAAAACATGCAAGTGATTCGTGGACCCTCTAGAAGAACGAAACCTTAACTCGATTATGTGACCGTCAAAACTGCCACTGAACCCAAGGGTTTATGGTAGTTTAGCGTTGTCACATGTGAGGCGTTGGTTTGACCCTTCTACGGCTGGTTCATAGGTACTGTGGCATCTTCTGGGTATTATTAAAACTGTGCTCAAGTGTTGAGCTGTCGGGAAATTGTGGGATTTTGATGAATCGATCGAAAAGTTTAACATCGTCCAGATATTATGTGATGGGATACAATATTTGGAATCCACAAGTAGTTATGAGATAACTAGTTTGAATTTTATATATCTAGCAGTTTAGTCTCATTTGATCGGTTGCTACGGGATTTTGATGTGATCAAAAGTCCGTCGCAATCACGTATCGTACGCGGATACTCGCCGGGTAAACTTAATAGATAGCCATTCCCCATAGCCCCGACCAAGTGACTGTAGGAGAACCCCGTCTCCAAAAGCATTCGTTCGGGTGCTCGCGGCAGCGGTGTTCCGCCTTAGTGCACTTCGTCGACGGCATCGGGGGTGCGGTCGTCTACTAAAGTTTCCAACGAGCATTCGATCAGGATGTCGGGAATCTTGTTGAATTGCCCGACTAGATATTGAAAAGTGTTTTCAAGATCGAGATTAAAATGCGGGGTTTATAATTGTTAGGCATGCGATGTCTATGGAATTGGTTAGGCATGTGATGTCTAAGGAGGTTGCGGATTCCAACTGTTGTAGTTTTTCACTTTTTTTCTGCGACCGTAAGTGTAATATGTGGTGTATCACTGGTTTCGTTGCTATATATCAACGACAATTGGGATACACATATTTACTTACGTTGATTACATTTGATGTTATGTGTTGCTGGGATATGTTATATTGGATCGTCATGTTTGAATAGACGGGGGTTTTATGTGAGATGAGAGTTTTTCATTTTCATTCATGTAAAATTCATTGTATATAATATTCTTTTATTGGGGCACTTCTGGGTTAAGGATGATGTCACCATTGTATATTATTTACTTTTTCACATTAGGATAGACCCAAGGCGGGGAGCACAAGTAACCGGGTTCCAGGGTCCAATGGGAGACCATCTCGAGGAGTCGAGACCGGGTCTCTTAACTCTAGAATTGGTAGGGTTGTTTGCCGCTCTCGTAGGGGTCTAGGGGTGTGGGATTGGCTATTCATCACGACCGTGGAATCCGTGTTTTATACGGGCTTAATTTAAAACACGGAAATCATAGTATATCCAATATTTCATATGTTTTATTCTGCTGCGATATTCTGTGATGTGATCATTGATTATATTTTGAAACGAATGCTTATATTATATATATATATATATATGATATATATTATATATTGTTGCTTTCGTTTCATATGTGATGCTTGGGAAGCATAATAAATGGGACTTTATTAATGAGATTAATGAAATAAAAGAAAGCTAAAAATGTTGTAGAAACTTGTTTCAAAAACAGGTAGCTCTAGTTCTTGCTTTGCATAGCGATATTCCTTATAGAATATCCAACACCTTATTCGATAAGGAAAGAACTGAGATTCCTTGACCGGTAGTGACCTCTTTAGCGAAACTAGCAGATGCTACAAACTCGGTTTGTCTTTTGATTGCTTTTATAGTTTTTGCTTTGCATAGAGGTATTTATGAAATATCCTTCACCTTATTCGATAAAGAAAGGGCTGAGATCCCTTCACCGGGAGTGACCTCTTTAGCAAAACTAGTAAAAGCCTAAAAAACACTCCATTTCAAAATCACTCGATTCTACGACGATATCAAGTTCATTACGCAAAAGGTTTTCTTAAAAACCTGTCATATCCCCCCGTCATTTCAGATAAGTACTACTTAGTATTCATGCTACGTTTGTTGGCCTGCGTCATGGCGTAGTGTGCGGTAGCTAACTAGTGCTTATCTGCTGCATACGATGTGATTGGATTAGGGTAGTCGTGCGACTTTGTTGGCCTGCATCAAGGGTCATGCGGGTGGGTTTAATTCAATCAGGAAATGTACGGATTGAACTTGACTAGCGGACTATGGTTTGTTGGCCTGCGTCAAGGTCATAAGTTGCTAGGGGTAGAATATTATTGGGAATTTCAAGTGTTGAAATTTGCAATGAGATTGCATACCTTCTATGAGATATTTAGATCCCAATACCCACTGCGAGTAAGAGTTACTCCTGGAAGAGTTTTACACATTACAATTAGCCGATCAAGTAGGTGTCTAGAAAGGTGTTAACGGGGTTACGCCCTTGGGAAAACGAGGTTTATTTTAATTAGGTCTGTGCGAAAGCACGGAGAATCTCTCTCAAAGTACCGGCACTGGCCTGGCTGAAAGATTGGTGAACTTGTAGGGTGTAATTAATCCCGGCTAGTCTTTCCTTTTAGGGTTTGAAGGAAGATTTGACTAAAACAGTGGGAGCCATCCTGATTAGATATATTAATAACCAATCTAATGTTGCAAGAGCATATGCTGAGTGTTTTCTTCTCCCTTTCTCCAGGTAGCGACCATGTCACGCCTTAATCAAGATAATAATACAGATGTATTGACCGAACCCGTTTGTTATACTGAGCTAGGGAACATTGGTCCCGCTCCAACTTATAATTGTTATAAGACCGAGCAGGAAATTGGGGATTACAAGGATTCCCGTGCCGCCCAAACGAAGAAAGTGCATGATGATCCATCTTCTTCGGGTATGTTCATTACAAAGAACTGTTTCTCAGTATTCTTTACGTCCTGGGTATGAGATATCAGATCAGGATCCCGCATATGTAATATGTTACATGGGCTACGGAAAGGTAGAGAACTGGGAACGGGTGATAAGTTTCAAGAGTTGGAAACGGTGCAAGTATTGCAGCCAAGTATGTTGGTAGTTATCACCTTGTATTACCAAATACATTGATTCTGAACGAATGTTATTAGATACCAAACCTGATATACAGCATCATATCGGTCTATTTATTTAGTAAAGAAAGATATAATTTTGTATTGTTGGATAATGTTTTGAATATTTCCTATATCAAGAGTTGATCCGTTCAGGCACGTTATCTAAAAGCATATACGTTCTAAATCAAACTATAGTTCTTAACATACAGAACACACACAAGAGGAAGTATTCAGAAATGAATGAATCCTTCTTGAGGCATTGTAGACTAGGTCATATCAGTGCGACCCGACTAGCTAAGTTACATTAAGATGTATATTTAAATCAGTTTGAATTTACATCTTGTGAAACTTGCCAGTTATGTCACAAAGATAAGATGACCATAGCTCCGTTTATTGGAAACAGAGAAAGAGTTAGTGAACTCTTAGGATTGATACAAGATGATGTATGTAGGTCCCCTGTCTACACATGCCAGGACGGGTTCTTTGTACTTCATTACAATCCTTGATGATCTCTCATGATTCGCACATGTGTTCTTGTTGAAACACAAGTCTGAAGCTTTTGAGAAATTCAAAGAATATAAGTTAGAAGTAAAGAACCACAATGGGTATAAGTATTATGTCCTTTGATGAGATCAGGGAGGAGAATACTTGAGCACGGAATTCCTGGACTATTCTAAAGGAGAATGAGATTCTCTCTCAGCATTTCTCCTCCGTATACACCACAGCACGTCGGTGTATCGGGGCGGAGCAATTGCACCCTATGTGATAAGGTGTGCTCTATGATGAGTACTACTGAGTTGCCTATTTCCTTTTGGGTGTTATGCACTTGAGAAGCTGCATACCTATTGAATAGGGTTCCAATAAAATCAGGTTCCTACCACTCCATATGTGATATGGTATGGGAAGAGCCTATCTCTTAATGATGTTAAGATTTGGGGTTGTCCTGCCTATGCCTAAAAGCAAAATCCGGAAAAGCTCGAGGCAAGTTCAGTTCTGTGGAAGTTTGTTGGATATCCCAAGCATTCGCAAGGGAATATCTTCTACCGAACTGAGGAGCAAAATGTGTTTTGTTTCTCGGCATGTCACCTTTTGGAAAGGGAATTTCTTGTGAAGAAATTAGTGGTTATGAGATAGAACTGGAAAGAGTTCCAGCTAAACAAACTACAGCTGATGATTTGGTAGAATCAAATGATTCAATAGCTTCCAACGAACCTCAGCCACTCCGCCGGTCTGGTAGGGTTCCTCACCCACCTGAGAGATACTTCAGTTTCTCTATGACAGTGGGAGCGAGGATTGCATCATGAGATGATGACCCAACTAGTTTCAAGCAGGCCATCAGGAGTGGGGACTCTATGAGTATGGCTAGATGCTAAGCGATCTGAGATGGAATCTGTGTACACCAATAAAGTATAGACTTTGGTTACTTTATCTGAAGGGTTAAATCCCCATCAGGAGCAAGTATATCTTGAGAAGATTACTTGGTGTACATGGAAAAGTTGAGACTTTCAAAGCTAGACTTGTTGTAAAAGGTTCTCGTCATTGACCACGTATGGATTATGATGAAACCTTTTCTCCAGTGGCTATGCTTAAGTCCATCCGGATCCTACTTGCCATTGCTACATACCATGACTGCGATATCTAGCGGTTGGGTATCATGACTGCTATTCTAAATGATGATTTAGAAGAGAGCGTCTATAAGTACACAGCCAGAGGGCTTCGTAGACAGTGGGAGCAGCGGAAACGTGAGCAAGTTGCTTTATGGGATAAAACAGGCATTGCAGAGTTGGAACATCTGTTTTGATGTGGCGTTTGACTTCATCAAAATGGTAGATGAACCTTGTATATACAAAAAGGTAGTAGGGAGTATGGTGGTGATCCTCGTATTGTACGTGGATGATATACTCTTGATAGGAAAGGAGTTTTCTATGCTACACTCGGTCAATCTCCTCTTATCACAAGGATTCTCCATATAGGATCAAGGTGATACCTCTTAAATCCTAGGTTTTGGATCTACGAGATAGATCTAAGTGGATGTTAGGATTCTCACTAGGTGTAGTGAGATGGTATCAATCGATCCTGGGGAGAATCACTGGATTGCTTCCAGGATGGTAAGGTCGACTGAATGTCAGTCACAGGCATTGTCTTTACCCTCAGTGGAGGGACGGTATGTTGGAAGAGTTCCAAGCTAGATACTATGGCATACTAGACGATAAAGGCTGGATACATGGCTACCAAGGATACTACCAAAGATGTAGTCTGGATGTATATAAGTTCATGAGATGAACTTCGTTCCTACCATTGTGTAACAATGGAGTTGTGGCTTTGGCCTAGGAACTCCCGTCCCATCAGTGATCCAGACATATTCTTAGACAGTATCACTTGATCATGGAGATGGTTGATCTCCAGGGAGATCGAGGTTAGGAGAGTAGACAAAGAGGACAACAGCGCGGATCCACTCACAAAGGCCTATTTCCCAGTAAAGACTTTTATGGGATGGTTGAGTATGTGATACTACAACTACTGCTGATTGTTGGGTATGAGATACTACAACAGATTGCCCTAGTGCAAGTGGAAGATTGTTAGTGATATGTATGCCCTAGAGGCCATTACTGTACATACGATGTATATTGTAGTGGATGCTTGGACATATATATGGAGGACTTTCTTGCTCGACATGATAGTATGCTATCTGGTTACTCTTTATCTTAACGTGTATACTAATAATCTCTATGTTACATGTTGATAAAGCCCTTAGGATGAGTACATGATTACCAGGATTGTGATGCAGATCATACTAGTGGGGACAGTGTAGTCGCTAAGTACATCCTTCAAATGTTCCTAGTCGTGGGTGTATCAAGACAGGGCATCGATATACCAGAGTAGACTAGCGTATAGCTTCTCGACCCATGTAGATGGGTGATGGATGATCCCATATCCATTGGTGTTTGACATCAGAGACAGTATACGGGTGCTCTGTGGAGACTGGGTACACCGAACAGACTCGCCGAGAACTCCCATATGGTATTATACCTAACGTCAGATAGCAGTTCTCTGATGATACTGGTACATGTTAGTCTGTAGACCCGAGATCGTCATAGAGTCTTGTGTGATTCCCACTGTGCTTTGATTTCCACCTTACCATATTCAAGAGAACGTACAAAACGGTGGCTTTTGGGTACAGTCCCGAGTCATATGGAGGCAATAAGCGATAGGAGGGGTTTCGTTTCTCCCGGTATTATGGGTTGATGTTGCGTTGTGCTCGATTGGCTATAACAGGAAGTCCTTGGCCAAGACTGCTTCAGAGATATACTGGTAAGTGTTATCAGTAGTTTCTCGACCCGTTATGAGCCTCATATCGACACGACTTATCGAGTTACTGGGGTCTGACGTTTACCACCCCTAGACGAGATATGCGACATATCAGACGAAGAGACCGGACTGTACGATAGTGTTACTGATTTGATTTGCAGGAGTGTGAGCAGGCTTGCTTGTTGATCTTCTGATTGCTCAATACCCGGATGGCCGTTACGTTTAGCAGATCGCTTGCGGCTTGTGGGTGTTTGATATGATCATCACCTACTGCCGGCGTATTGACGAGTCTTTGGAGTTCTACACAGGTGTTTCTTGGCTCAAGCGAAACAGAGTAGGAGCACATATGTGATATGTGCGGGACCGAGATTAATGCGATATGTGATACCGCATTCTATTCTCGCGATGTGTGACATGGATGGTTATATGTGATATAGCCGGGTTATCGGATCAAGTGTTGATTCGATAAGATGTTACATTATGATATTAATCGGTTATATGTGATATAGCCGGATTATTAAATCAAGTGTTGATTTAATAATTTAATGTATAATTATATATTTGATATATTACATTATATTAACTAATATTAGCTCACTTATGATCTCTTTTCTCACTTTGGATACATTGATATATATGTGATGTAGGGTTCCTAGGCATCCTAATGAGGTCTCACAAGGCATCAACCATGCCAATTTCAAAAATTCTAGGTACCGAGAAACCCGACTACGGATCGTTGGCTAGAAATCTAGGCGAAAAAGCGATCTAGTTTACAACTAAACTATAAGATAACGGAAATACAACCTTTGTAGATCCGGTGCTCCACCTCCATAGCTCCGCAACGAAGTCCCCTCGCTGTCCAAACGAATTCCCGGGCTCTAGCGTCGGCTTCATTGGAGAATAGGCGAGCTAGGTCGTCGATGTCCATGCCGAAGATGATCTACGTCGAAGCATCGCAAGATCAAGCTCTCACTTCACCAAGTCATGAAACTTGTGAAGAAAACACACTCTACTACTTGGCAAGAGGTAGAGGATGAAGAAATAGGAAGTGGGTAGACTTTAGATTTGAATTTCTCACTCTTTTTCATCACTTGCCATTGTTGGAGGCAAACTTTCTTCACTTGAAGAAATGAAGAAGAAGAAGGTAAATGTTATGACAAGTTATTTAGAAAATAGAAAATAAAAAGAATACTTATCATAATCAACCATGGTCAAGTGTAGAGAATTAACTAAGGTTAGATTAATGGTTAGGGTTAAAGATGAAGACAAAGTGGTCACTTTGGTCAAAGCTTCATGAAGCTTCAAAAAGCTTCATGAAAGAAAATAAAATAAAGAAACCATTTTGCTTTTCTTTTATGCTTTTATCAATGTCCAAAATGAATAAACAAATGATTAAATGAAAAAGCAAAACCCTAATCATTAAGTTAACCATGGTTTAATTCTATACACTTAACCAAAAGGCATGCATCATCAAACATGATACAAGCAAGTGCACAAAATCATATCGCATATGCAATGCGCACATCCGAGTGAGAAAATCCATCTTAAAGTGAACCAATACTAGTTGATGCAAAGTAATATATCAAATATATAATTATGCATTAAATCATTAAATCAACACTTGATTTAACGATCCGGTCATATCGCATATAACCGACTAGTATTCTATGTATCGGCTTATCGAACCAACCCTTGATTCGATAACTAGGTTATATCGCATACAACCTTTCGATACATTCATCGCGAGAATGGAATACGGTATCACATACACGCATTATTCTCGGTCCCGCACATATCTCATATGCGCTCCTATTTCGTTTCGCTTGAACCAGGAAACCTCTGTGTAGGACTCTAAAGACTCGTCAATACGCCGGCAGCAGGTGATGATCATATCAAACACCCACAAGCCGCAAGCGGTCTGCTAAACGTAACGGCCACCCGGGTATTGAGCGATCTGAAGATCGACGAGCAAGCCCGCTCACACTCCAGTGAATCCAACCAGTAACACTAACCGTACAGTCCGGTCTGATCGTCTGATATGTCGCATATCTTGCCTAGGGGTGGTAAACGTCAGACCCCAATAGCTCAATAAGTCGTGTCGATATGAGGTCTATAACAATTCGAGAAACTACTGGTAACACTTACCAGTAAATCTCAGCAACCCTGGCCAGGGATTTCCGGTTATAGCCAATCGAACACAGCGCAACATCAACTCCCTATACCGGGAGAGACGAATCCCCTCCCATCGCTCATTGCCTCCATGTGACTCGAGACTGTACCCAAAAACCACCGTTTTGCACGCCCTCTTGGACGTGGTAATATGGAAATCAAAGCACAGTGGGAACCACACAAGACTCTATGACGATCTCGGGTCAACAGACTACTCTGTACCAGTGTCACCAGAGAACTGCCATCTGACGTGAGGTATAATACCATCTGGGAGTTCTCGGCGAGTCCGTTCAGTGTACCAAGTCTCCACTGAGCACCCTCATACCATCTTCGATGTCAAACACCAATGGATATGGGATCATCCATCGCCCATCGCATGGGTCGAGAAGATATGCGCTAGTCTAATCTGGAATATCGATGCCCCGTCTCGATATTCCCACGACTAGGAACAATGAAGGATGTACTCATTGACTACCCAGGCCCCACTAGTATGATCTGAATCATAGTCCTGGAAGTCGAGTACACATCCTAAGGGCTTTATCAACATGTAATCAGAGAGACAGAAAGTATACATGTTAAGATAAAGAGCAACCAGATAGCGTACTATCGTGTCGAGCAAGAAAGTCCTTCCTATATATGTCCCAGCATCCACTACAATATACATCCAATGTACAGTAATGGCCTCTAGGGCATACATATAACTAACAATCTCCCACTTGCACTAGGGCCATCTGTAGCTGTGGTTGCAGTATCTCATACTCAACCATCCCCTAAAAGTCTCTCTTTGGGAAAAAGGCCTTCGTGAGTGGATCCGCCGTGTTGTCCTCTGAGTCTTCTCTCCTAACCTCGATCACCCTGGAGATCAACTATCTCCATGATCAGGTGATGCTGCCTCAGAATTTGTCTAGGTCACTGATGGGACCAGGGTTCCAGGGCCAAAGCCACACTTCCATTGTCATACAATGGCAGGAACCTAGTTCATCTTATGAACCAATATACACCCAAACTTCCTCTTTGGTAGTATCTTCAATAGCGATGTTACCAGCCTTTATCGTCTAGTTTGCCACGGTATCGAGCTTGGAACTCTTCCAATATACCGTCCCTTTACTGAGGGTAAAGACAGTGCCTGTGACTGACATTCAGTCGTCTTTATCACCCTGGAACACTTCCAGTGATTCTCCCCAGGATCGATTGATACAATCTCACTATACCTAGTGAGAACCTTAATATCCCTTTGGATCTATCTCATAGGTCCAAATCTCAGGATTTAGGAAGTATCATCTTTATCCTATGTGGAGAATCATTGTGATATGCGGAGATTGATCGAGCGTAGCATAGGAAACTCCTTCCCTATCAGGAGTATGTCATCCACGTACTCTACGAGGATCATCACCATACTCCCTACTACCTTTTTGTATATACAAGGTTCATCTACCATTTTGATGATGTCAAACTGTTTGACTAATCCATCAAAACAGATGTTCCAACTCCGCGATGCCTGCTTTATCCTATAAAGCATCTTGCACACGTTTTCGCTGCTCCCACTGTCTACGAAGTCCTCTGGCTGTGTACTTATAGACACTCTCTTCTAAACATCATTTAGAAAAGCTGTCATGACACCCAACCACCAGATATCGTAGTCATGGCATGTAGCCTTGGTAAGTAGGATTTGGATGGACTTAAGCATAGATACTTGAAAAGGTTTCATCATTATCCATGCCTGGTTGATGACGAAAACCTTTAACAAGTCTAGTTTTGAAAGTCTCAACTTTTCCATCTACACCAAGTAATCTTCTCAAGATATACTTGCTCCTGATGGGGATTTAACCCTTCAGATATAGCAACCAAAGTCCATACTTTGTTGGTGTATAAGGATTCCATCTCAGATCACTAAACATCCAGCCATTCTTACAGAGTCCCACTCCTGATGGCCAGCTCGAAACTAGTTGGGTCATCATCTCATGATGCAATCCTCGCTCCCACTGTCATAGAGAAACCGAAGTATCTCTCAGGTGGGTGAGGAAGCCTACTAGATCGGCGGAGAGGCTGAGGTTCGTTGGAATCTACTGAATCCTTTGGTTCTACCAAATCATCTGCTGTTGTTTGTATAGCTGGAACCTTTCCAGTTCTACATTACAGACTTTGCCTCGAGCTTGTCCGGATTTTGCTTTCAGACATAGGCCGGTCAACCCTAAATCTTAACTAAGTTAAGAGATGGGCTCTTCCCTTTCCATATCACATATGAAGTGGTAGGCAACTGATTTGATTGAAACCCTATTCAATAGGTATGCAACTTCTCAAGTGCATAACACCCAAAAAGGAAATAGGTAACTCAGTAGTACTCATCATAGAGCACACCTTATCATATAGGGTGTGATTGCTCCGCCCCGATATACCATTGTGCTATGGTGTATTCAGAGTAGTAATGCTGAGAGAGAATCTCATTCTCCTTTAGAATAATCCAGGATTTCCGTGCTCAAGTATTCTCCTCCCTGATCTCATCAAAGGACATAATACTTATACCCGTATTGGTTCTCTACTTCTAACTTATATTCTGTGAATATCTCAAAAGGTTCTGACTTGTGTTTCAACAGGAACATATATCTGAATCTTGAGAGATCATCAGAGAATGTAATGAAGTATAAAGAACCGGTCTTGGCATGTGTAGACAGGGGATCTTACATACATCAACATGTATCATCCCAAAAGTTTACTAACTCTTTCTCTGTTTCCAGTAAACAGAGCTGTGGTCATCTTATCTTTGTGACATGACTGGCGAGTTTCACAAGATGTAAATTCAAACTAATTTAAATATGCATCTTTATGTAACTCCAGCTAGTCGGGTCGCATTGATATGACCTAGTCTACAATACCACAAGAAGGATTCGTTCATTTCTGAACTCTTCCTCTTGTGTGTGTTCTATATACTAAGAACTGTGGTTTGATTTAGAACATCAATGCTTTTAGATAACGTGCCTGAACCGATCAACTTTTGATATAGGAAATGTTCAAAACATTATCCAACAATACAAAATTTTATCATTTCTTTACTAATAAAGAGAGTGATATGATTTTGTATATCAGGTTCGGTATCTAATAACATTTGTTCAGAATCAATGTATTGTAATACAGGGTGACAGTGACCAACAGACTTGGCTGCAACTCTTGCCCCGTTTTCTGCCTCATGAAACTTATCACCCGTTCTCAGTCCTCTACCTTTTGTAGCCCTATGTAACAAATTACATATCTGGGATCCTGATCTGGAATCACATACCCAGGACGTAGAGGATGCAGAGAAACAGTTCTTTGTAATGAACACACCCGAAGATGATGCATCAGCATGCACTCTCTTCGTTTGGGCGGCACGGGAATTCTGGTATTCCCCAATTTCCTGCTCTGTCTTATAACAATTACAAGTTGGAGCGGGACCAACGTTCTCCAGCTCAGTATAACAAGCGGGTTCGGTCAAATATCCGTATTATTATCTTGATTAAGGCGTGATATGGTCGCTACCAGGAGAGAGAGAGAGAAGAAAACACTCAGCGTGCGCTCTTGCAAGAATAGATTGGTTATTATTTTATCTAATCAGGATGGCTCCCACTGTTTTTATCAAATCTTCCTTCAAACCTTAAAAGGAAAGACTAGCCGGGATTAATTACACTCTACAAGTTCGCCAATCTTTCAGCCAGGCCAGTGTCGGTACTTTGAGGGAGGTTCCCCGTGCTTTCGCACGGACCTAATTACAGTAAACCTCGTTTTCCCAGAGGCGTAACCCCATTGACACCTTTCTAGACACCTACTTGATCGGCTAATTGTAAAGTGCAAAACTCTCCCAGGAGTAACAATTACTCGCAGTGGGTATCGGGATCCAACTATCATATAGAAGGTATGCAATCTCTTTGCAAATTTCAACACTTGAAACTCCCGATAAAGGTTTTTACCCCTAGCACCTATGACCTTGGCTAAGGTCAACAAATCATAGGTACTAGTCAAGTTCTACCCGTCATTTCGTGATTAATTAGACCCACCCACATGATCCTTGGCTAAGGTCAACAAAGCCACATGACTGTCCTAACTAATCGCATCATATTCGGTGTAGGAAGACATCACTTAGCTACCGTACACTGTGCCTTGACTATGGTCAACAAACACAGCACGAATACTAAGTACTCTACTTCCTAAAATGACGGAGGGTTGCGGCTGGTTTTTGTGAAAACCTTTAACGCTTTGAACTTGATCTCGTTGCGGAATCAAATGGTTTTTAAATGGAATGTTTTTGAAGCTTTTCTAGTTTTGCTAAAGGGGTCACTCCCGGTGAAGGGATCGTCGGCCCTTTCCTCGTCGAATGAGGTGCGGGATATATCATATATATCACTGTGCAAAGCAGAAACTATAGAATCGATCAAAAGACAAACCGAGGGTTGTAGCATCTGCCAGTTATTGCTATAGGAGTCACTCCCGGTGAAGGGATCTCGGTCCTTTCCTTATCGAATAAGGTGCAGGATGTTCTATAATGAACACCGCGATGCAAAGCAAGAACTGTAGCTACCTGTTTTATTTTGAAATTCGATTCCACAACATCAATTAGGTTTATTTTCTTTCATTAATCTTATTAATGAATATCCCATCATTTAAGTGCACCTAACCATCACAGATAAATATAACGTACGTTTCTGCCATCCGCATTCGCCTCGATGTCCCGTCTGCACCGTTAGGTTAGGTAACTAACGCCAGAGCGAGGCAGGGCTAGCGCGGGTGTAAAACATAAGCAACGTCTATATAATATATCATATATACTATATATAATACCTGTCACAGAACATCACATGATCACAGATAAATCACAGCAGAAGAAACATATGAAATATTGGATATACTAGGACGTCCGTGTTTTCAATACGAGCCAGTATAAAACACGGATTTCACGGTCGTGATGAATAGCCAAACCCACACCCCTAGACCCCTACGAGAGCGGCAAGCAACCCTACCAATTCTAGGGTTAGGAGACCCGGACTCGACTCCTCGAGTTGGTCTCCCACTGGACCCCAGAACCCGGTTACTTGTGCTCCCCTCCTCGGGTCTATCCTAGTGCAGAAAAGTAAATAATATACATCAACGGTGACAACTACCGCAACCTGGAAGCGCCCCAATAAAAGAATATTACATACAAGTTTTTACATGAATGAAAATGAAAAACACTCATCTCACATAAAAACCCCCGGCTATTCAAACACGACGATCCAATATAACATATCCAGCAACACATAACATCACATGTCATCAACGTAAGTAAATATGCGCATCCCAATTGTCGTTGACATATAGCAACGAAACCGACGATATCACATATTACACTTACGGTCACAGAAAAGAAAGTGTAAAACTACAACAGTTGGAATCCGTAATCACCTCAGACATCGCATGCCTGACCAAATGAATTCTTTAGACACCGCATGCCTAACAATTATAAACCTCGCATTTTAGTCTCAAAATCGAAAACACTTTTCAATACCAAGTCGGGCAATTCAACAGGATTCCCGACATCCTGATCGAATGCTCGTCGCAAACTTCAGTAGACGGCCGCACCCCCGATACCGTCGACGAAGTGTACCAAGGCGGAACACCGCTGCCGCGAGCACCCGAACGGATGCTTTCGACGACGGGGTTCTCCTACAGTCACTTGGTCGGGGCTATGGAGCGAGGCTGTCTATTAAGTTTATCGGCGAGTATCCGCGTACGCTACGTGATTGCGACGGACTTTTGATCACATCAAAATTCCGTGGCAACCGATCAAGTGAGACTAAACTGCTATATTTATAATATTCATTCCGTTATCTCATAACTATTTGTGAATTCCAATTATTGTATCACATTCCAGATAAACAGAAAATGTTAAACTTTCCGATCGAACAATCGAACACCCAAGTTTTCCCGATACAATCCAATACATGAAATAAGTCTAACAACATTCAGTTCATGCCTCAGTACCAACGGTCCAGCCGTAGAAGGGTCAAGCCAACGCCTCACACGTGGCACGCCGTACTGCCCCAAACCCGAAGGTTCAAAGGGCAGTTCAAGACGGTCACATAATCGAGTTAAGGTTTGTTGTCTTCTAGAGGGTCCATCGCGTTACTTGCACTACTTAGAACGTCGTTAAACTACGGAAAAATCCAACACTTGGAAATTTCCCGACAGGGAAAAAATTGGGTATTTATATCCGGTCGAACTTTTTAACATATTCAAAAATTTATCCGGAAAGCCACACAGACAAAATTTGATAATCCGATCGAACATTCGAATCCCCAAAACAAACCCAGAATGCTCAACTGTGGAGTAAATGTTAAAATATCCCAGAAAATACAGCACTAAGAATTAGGAATTACTGTGCAGATTGTATAAGATGACGTGGCTACTTAGCCGCGGAACCGCCGCATGAGCACTGCTCATGCCGCGGTTCCGCCGCAGTTTAAATGATTTAGCCGACCGAATTGCACAGTAATTCTTAAAAACACCTGCTGATTTTTCTGCATATTTTTAATATTGAAAAAACCCATTTTTTAAAAAATGTACAGAGAGCATCTATGGAGTTAGGGTTTCGGTTCGTTCGGATTCCAAACTTCGTCTAGACTTTGCCAAAGGCTCTAGCTAGTGTCTGATACCACTGTAGGGTTCTTAGGCATCCTAATGAGGTCTCACAAGGCATCAACCATGCCAATTTCAAAAATTCTAGGTGCCGAGAAACCCGACTACGGATCGTTGGCTAGAAATCTAGGCGAAAAAGCGAGCTAGTTTACAACTAAACTATAAGATAACGGAAATACAACCTTTGTAGATCCGGTGCTCCACCTCCATAGCTCCGCAACGAAGTCCCCTCGCTGTCCAAACGAATTCCCGGGCTCTAGCGTCGGCTTCATCGGAGAATAGGCGAGCTAGGTCGTCAATGTCCATGCCGAAGATGATCTACGTCGAAGCATCGCAAGATCAAGCTCTCACTTCACCAAGTCATGAAACTTGTGAAGAAAACACACTCTACTACTTGGCAAGAGGTAGAGGATGAAGAAATAGGAAGTGGGTAGACTTTAGATTTGAATTTCTCACTCTTTTTCATCACTTGCCATTGATGGAGGCAAGCTTTCTTCACTTGAAGAAATGAAGAAGAAGAAGGTAAATGTTATGACAAGTTATTTAGAAAATAGAAAATAAAAAGAATACTTATCATAATCAACCATGGTCAAGTGTAGAGAATTAACTAAGGTTAGATTAATGGTTAGGGTTAAAGATGAAGACAAAGTGGTCACTTTGGTCAAAGCTTCATGAAAGAAAATAAAATAAAGAAACCATTTTGCTTTTCTTTTATGCTTTTATCAATGTCCGAAATGAATAAAAAAATGATTAAATGAAAAAGCAAAACCCTAATCATTAAGTTAACCATGGTTTAATTCTATACACTTAACCAAAAGGCATGCATCATCAAACATGATACAAGCAAGTGCACAAAATCATATCGCATATGCAATGCGCACATCCGAGTGAGAAAATCCATCTTAAAGTGAACCAATACTAGTTGATGTAAAGTAATATATCAAATATATAATTATACATTAAATCATTAAATCAACACTTGATTTAACGATCCGGTCATATCGCATATAACCGACTAGTATTCTATGTATCGGCTTATCGAACCAACCCTTGATTCGATAACTAGGTTATATCGCATACAGCCTTTCGATACATTCATCGCGAGAATGGAATACGGTATCACATACGCGCATTATTCTCGGTCCCGTACATATCTCATATGCGCTCCTATTTCGTTTCGCTTGAACCAGGAAATCTCTGTGTAGGACTCTAAAGACTCGTCAATACGCCGGCAGCAGGTGATGATCATATCAAACACCCACAAGCCGCAAGCGGTCTGCTAAACGTAACGGCCACCCGGGTATTGAGCGATCTGAAGATCGACGAGCAAGCCCGCTCACACTCCAGTGAATCCAACCAGTAACACTAACCGTACAGTCCGGTCTGATCGTCTGATATGTCGCATATCTCGCCTAGGGGTGGTAAACGTCAGACCCCAATAGCTCAATAAGTCGTGTCGATATGAGGTCTATAACAATTCGAGAAACTACTGGTAACACTTACCAGTAAATCTCAGCAACCCTGGCCAGGGATTTCCGGTTATAGCCAATCGAACACAGCTCAACATCAACTCCCTATACCGGGAGAGACGAATCCCCTCCTATCGCTCATTTCCTCCATGTAACTCGGGACTGTACCCAAAAACTACAGTTTTGCATGCCCTCTTGGACGTGGTAAGATGGAAATCAAAGCACAGTGGGAACCACACAAGACTCTATGACGATCTCGGGTCAACAGACTACTCTGTACCAGTGTCACCAGAGAACTGCCATCTGACGTGAGGTATAATACCATCTGGGAGTTCTCGGCGAGTCCGTTCAGTGTACCCAGTCTCCACTGAGCACCCGCATACCATCTTCGATGTCAAACACCAATGGATATGGGATCATCCATCGCCCATCGCATGGGTCGAGAAGATATGCGCTAGTCTAATCTGGAATATCGATGCCCCGTCTCGATATTCCCACGACTAGGAACAATGAAGGATGTACTCATTGACTACCCAGGCCCCACTAGTATGATCTGCATCATAGTCCTGGAAGTCGAGTACACATCCTAAGGGCTTTATCAACATGTAATCAGAGAGACAGAAAGTATACATGTTAAGATAAAGAGCAACCAGATAGTGTACTATCGTGTCGAGCAAGAAAGTCCTTCCTATATATGTCCCAGCATCCACTACAATATACATCCAATATACAGTAATGGCCTCTAGCGCATACATATAACTAACATGTGATATATGTTAAATGTATCATGCAAGGTTACAAATGCAACTAGGGTTAATGAGGGTTAAACCATGCTAGGGTTAAGATTAGGGTTTAAATTTATCATTAAGTAATTCAAATATTATGGATAATAGTCATGGTTGATATTTGTTGAAAGCTTGTAGAAGCTTGTAAGCATCTTTGACTTTGTCTTGCTTAAGATATTTTTGACCTAACCTTTTTACCATAGCACATGGTTAACTCTCTACAAGGGTTAAGTATGACATGCTTAACCCTTGGTTGCATTATTAACCTTACCAATAATTCATTTGATGAGTTAGTTCTTCATCTTCTTCTTCTTCCTCTTCAAAAGCTTTCTAGCTTCAATGGAGGTATGAGAAAAAGTGTGAGAAAATCAATTCTAAAGTGAGCTCACTTCCTACTTCATCATCCTCTACTACTTGCCATATAGTATAGGCTGTTCTCTTCACAAAGTTCTTGACCTAGTGAAGAAATAATTTGGGTTAGTGTCTCCTCGACGTAGATCATCTTCGGCCTCGAAGTCATCGAAGCAAGCATGTTCGCTTCTTCGTGGAGCCTCTCTAGAGTCCAGAGTTTACGATCACAGCGAAGGAGACTTCTATACGGAGCTATTGAAGTGAAGGACCGGTCTACAAAAGTTGTATTTCTTGCTCTCTTTACTTATTGCAAAGTGTTTGCTTTTGATTCCGTAGATTTCTTGTTTACGTTTCAAGTTAGGGTTAGCTAAAACGGCAAAATTTAAATTTGGCATGGACGATGCCTCCCGAAACCTTGCTGCCGTCGTGGGTAACCCTGCAGATTTAATAATCCGGCTTAATCTTAAGCCGGCTAGTATTATCATTCGATCGAAACCCTGCATGTATAAATATAAGGCCACCACATTGTTTCGCCTGAACCAGGGAAACCCTCTGTGTGGGACTCTAAAGACTCGACAGTACACCGGCAGTAGGTTTAACTACAAGCACGTTAGTGGCACTAGCTGTACGTAACGGCTACCTAGGTACCTGTCGAAAAGAAGACCGATGAGCAAGCTCGTCCGGACTCTTATTGAGCCTATCCATGACAATCTCCATACATTCCGGTCTCTTCGTCTAAGAGTATCGCATACCGGGTCTAGGGGGTGGTAAACGTCAGACCCATACTGACTTGATAAGTCATGTCGATTTGGCTCAAGACCAATCCGAGAAATTATTGATCTAATCATCAATAAATCTCAACTGCCTTGACCAAGGTCTTACGGTTCCAGCCAACCGGACACAGTGCGATATCGACTCTCAATATCGAGAGAGGCGAATCCCTGACAACCACTCACTGCCTCCATGTAGCTCGAGACTGTACCCAACCAAAACCTATTTATACGACTCAGTAGAGCCATGGTAGGGTAGTGATCAAAGCACAGTGGGAACTCACACGAGACAAATGATGATCTCAGGTCCAAAGACTAAGCTGTACTCATGTTACCTGATAACCTCTATCTAACGATAGAAGGTTCTCGGCGAGTCCGTCCAGTGTACTCACCCCCAGTGAACACCTTACAATCATAGGTGATCACACCAATGGCTGTAGGACCAACCATTGCCCCTTGTCGGGGTCTAGAAATGTATACACAAGTATACTCTGCAATATTGATGCCTGGTCTTGATATTCCTGTGACTTGGATCATTTAAAGATGTACTTTGGACTACCCAGCTCTTACAAGTATGATTGTCATTATAACGCTGGTAGTCAAGCAAAAATCCTATGGGTTTTATCAATATGTATCATCCATATATGATATCGAGTATAACATATGCAAATGTTAAGATAAAGTCAAACCATAATAGTATAGATCTGTATCGAGTCTTTATCAATATGTGCAAACAATATAAAGCAACAAAAGAAATACACATATTAAGATAAATACAACTTAAATAATATACTATATATAACCTAGTAAGATTGTCTTGTACATACATATCTCTAACATCTTATACAATACAGGCCTCTAGGGTGTACATATCTAATAATCTGCCACTTGCACTAAGGCCTGTAATTGGCGTACCGAATACCCAACGTCTGCTCTAGGGCTAGTTGTTGACGTATCGCATACCCAATATCTCAAAAAGTCGCTCGAACTACGCTTGAGGGAGGGCCTTCGTAAATGGATCTGCTGTATTGTCTTTTGTATCTACTCCCCGGATCTCGATCTCCGAGCAATTTACGATCTCCATGATCAGGTGATACCACCTCAAGATGTGTCTGGATTTCTGATGGGACCGTGGTTCTTTCACTAAAGCTATAGTCTCATTGTTATCGCAATACAAAGGTATTAGATTAACAATGGACGGAACCACCTCAAGTTCAGTAATGAACTTCTTCATTCAGACCGCTTCTTTTTTAACATCGTTGGCAGTAATGTATTCAGCTTCCATCGTCGAATCTGCGACGATGTCCTATTTGGAGCTCTTCCAACAGACCACCCTTCCGTTAAGGGTAAATACAAAACCCGAGACAGATTGCTGTCATCGTTGTCACTTTGGAAGCTTGAGTCGGTAAAGGACTTGACCTGGAGGTCTCCATTACCGTAAACCAAGAACATCTCCTTAGTCCTTCTTAGGTACTTAAGAATGTTCTTCACTACTGTCCAGTGGTTCTCTCCTGGATTCGACTGATACCGGCTCACCACGCTAAGTGCGTATGCTACATCTGGTCTGGTATATAGTATCACATACATTATAGATCTTACAGCCGAAGCGTAGGGTATAGTGCTCATGTGAACCCACTTCTTATCGGTCTTGGAAGACATCTCTTTGGAGAGATGGATTCCGTGCAAAGCATGTATATTACTGTGCTTGGAATCTTCTATACTAAATCTCTTTATTATAGTCACTATGTACCTGGACTGTGAAAGTCCCAACAATCTCTTAGATATATCTCTATAGATCTTAATTCCCAGAATATAGGAGGCATCACCCAGTTCTTTCATGAATAACTTTTGTGACAAGAACAGCTTGACCAACTGCAGCATAGGAATGTCGTTTCCTATCAAGAGAATGTCATCAACGTACAAGACGAGGAATACAACAGTTCTCCCGACAATCTTCTTGTAGATACATGGCTCGTCTTCGTTTTTGATGAAGTCAAATTTATTGACTGTTTCATCAATAGATGTTCCAGCTCCGCGACGCCTGATTTAATCCATAAATGGATTTAAGCAACTTGCACATCTTCCCGTTGTTCCCACTATCTACAAATCCCTCCGGCTGATCCATATAAACACTCTTCTAAATTTTCATTTAGCAAAGTCGTTTTAACGTCCACCTGCCAGATATCATAGTCATGGTAGGTAGCAATGTCAAGTAGGATCCGAATTGATTTCAACATTGCCACTGGAGAAAAATTTTCGTCATAGTCCACTCCTGGTCTTTGATGAAAACCTTTTGCAACAAGTTTAGCCTTATATGTTTCCACCTGTCCATCTGCACTAATCTTCTTTTTGAAAATCCACTTGCATCCAACGGGTTTTACTCTAAGAGGAGCAGCATCCAAAGTCCAAACATTATTAGTGTACATAGACTCCATTTCGGATTGCATAGTATCAAGCCATTTATCAGAGTTCCTACTGGTAATGGCCTGCTTATAACTAGTAAGATCATTTTCTTCCAAGATACAATCCTCTCGATCCCCATCTATGAGAAAACCATAGTATCTCTCGGGCGGACGAGAAATCCTACTAGATCTGCGGAGTGGTTGAGGTTCGTCCAGGATTATTGAATCCTCTGGTTCCACAAAATCTTCAGTTTCAGTTTGTGGTTCCAAAATTTCTTCCAGTTCTATCGTGCTCCCACTAATTTGTTTTGCAAAAAATTACATTTCTAAGAAAACGGCGTGCTGAGCAACAAACACCTTCTTTTCCTTGGTGTGGTAGAACAGATATCCATAACCACTCCTTGGATATCCCACAAACTTACACAGAAGTGACCGTGCTTCTAATTTGTCCGGATTATGCTTTTTAATGTAAGCCGGACAACCCCATATCTTAAATCTTTTTAGATACGGTATTTTACGATTCTATATTTCGAATGGTGTCTTAGGTATGGATTTGGATAGAATATCATTCAATAGATATGCCACTGTCTGAAGCGCATACCCCCAGAATGAAAGAGACAGATCAGCACTACTCATCATGGAACGAACCATGTCCAAAAGGGTACGGTTCCTCCACTCCGATACACCGTTGTGCTGTGGTGTGTACAGAGGAGTAAACTGAGAGAGAATACCATTCTCTTTTAGAAAATCACGGAATTCCGTACTCAAGTACTCCCCTCCTCGATTTGATCGAAAAATCTTGATACTTTTTCCAGTCTGGTTCTCTACTTCGCTCTTATATTGTTTGAACTTCTCAAAAAGTTCAGATTTGTGTTTTATGAGAAATACATATCCGAACATAGAGAGATCATCAGTGAATGTAATAAAGTACAAGAACCCACCCCTTGCATGTATAGACATCGAACCACATACATCACTGTGTATGAATCCCAAGAGCTCTGTAGCTCATTCTCCATGTCCGGTCAACGGAGATTTGTTCATCTTTCCTTTGAGACAAGAATGACAAGTTTCATAAGATGAAAATTCGAACGTATTCAAATATCCATCCTTATGCAACTTACTTAGTCTTTTCTCACCGACATGACCAAGTCTACAATGCCACAAGTAGATTTGGTTCATGTCTGAACTCTTTCTCTTGCGTGTGTTTTGTATATTGAATAATGTATTATGATTAAGAATATAGATACCATTACAAAATGTACCTTCTGCAACCAATACCTGATTAAGGTAAATGTTCATGATATTTCTATTTAGAAAAAAATTATACCCATTTTTATCAAGTAAAGAGAATGATATGATGTTGCAAAGTATGGAAGGTACATAGCGACAATTGTTCAAAATCATAGTATTGCCACTTGGCAATACTAAGTGATATTCACCAACGGCAGCAGTATCAACTTGTGCTCCGTTCCCTACTCTAAGGGACATATCACCCGGTCCAACCATTCTATGTTTCCTCGGTCCTTATAATAAATTATAGATATGAGATACTGATCCGGTATCTAGTATCCAGGAGGTAGGGTTGACCGAAAAACAGTTTTCAATAACAAATACACCTGAAGAAGATGCATTAGAATACTTTTTCTTCAATAGGGTCATCTAGAATACCTTACAGTCCTCTTTCTCTTGCCTGTACTAGTGACAGTTGTCATAAGTTAGAGCCGAACCGACGTTCCACAGCCCAGTGTAATAAGCTGGTTCGGTCAAATCAAATATTTTATTATCTTGATTAGGGCGTGATATGGTTGCTACATGGAGAGAGAGAAAAGAAACACTCAGCATACGCTCTTATAAGATTAGATTGGTTATTAGTTTATCTAATCAGGATGGTTCCCATTGTTTCCTCGAATTTTCCTTCAAACTTTTAAACGGAAAACTAGTTGGGATCATTCGCACCTCATAAGTTTGCTAACCGTTCAGTCAGGTGATTGTTGGTACTCCGAGGGAGGTTTCCCGTGCTCTCGAATGGATCTAATTAAAATATAACTCGTTTTCACAGAGGCGAAGCCCCGTTAACACTTTTCTAAACACCTAATAGGTTAGCTAATTATGAAGTGAAAAATATCTCTCAAGAGTAATCTTACTCATCAGTAGGATCGGGATCCAACTATCATCGCATGATAATCTAGATGGCACCCACTCTAGTTACCACACTTTAGAAGGTAGGCAATACTAGCAAGTTTCCTGTATATTTGAAACCCCGATGTGGTTTTTGGCCCTAACGGTTTATGACCTTGACAAGGTCAAAAAACCATAAACCGCGAGATAAGTTCAACCCATCATTTTCTTGATTACATTAAACCCACTCGTATGTGCCATTGACTAGGTCAATAAGGCCGCATGACTTTCCTAACCAATCGTATTACAATGCACAGAAAAGCACCACTTAGCTACCGTACACTACACCTTGACTAGGTCAATAAACGCAACATGAATACTAAATACTACTGTTCTGAAATGATGGAGGGCTATGGCTAGTTTTTAGCGAAAAACCTTTAACCTAATGAACTTGATATCGTTAAAGGAACCAAGTAGTTTTGAAAAGTAATGGTTTAGGCTCCGCTTTTGAAAACTAGTGGTTTTGAAGAAAACCGAATAATCTACAGTAACATAAACTTTCGCTCAAGAGATCACTCCCTGTGAAGAGATCTAGGCTCTTACCTTCTCGAATGAGGTACGGGATATTCCTAACTAAATACCACTATGCAAAGCGAAAAAATACGACTATAGTTTTTCAAAAATTTGTTCCAACAACATCTTTTAGATTTCTTTTTCCTTGCATTAATTAAAATTAACGCGGTCCCATCAATTAAATCTTATAACACCAAAAAAGAACGAAGATAAAATATACGTATATGCTATCTGCATTCGCCACGGGGTCCCATCATGCACCGTTAGGTTACTTAACTGACGGCAGAGCGGGGACAAGACTAGCGCGGATGCAAAACATATACAATATCTACTGGTATATATATATAACCATTCGTCTCAGACATGATATAAGAAATATCATAGAGCATCTATAAGCAACATGGAATAACAGATAATCTAGGAGCTTCGAGTTTCATTTGAGCCGCAAATGAAACTCGACGTTCCTCGGTCATGTGGATAACCCATGCAATGAAGAAGTTAGACCCCTACATGTGCGTCAAGTTACCCGCTAATCCCGGAAGTGAGGAAACTCCAATCAACAAAGTGAATGGGCCACCTAGAACTTCACGGAATCCGGTAACTTGAGCACTCCTCCGTGGGTCATTCTATACCCCCTACGAGTGCGGCGAATAGCCCTTCAATTCTAAAGTAAGGTCTCCTCTGTCTCAACGCCATGAGATGTGGGCCCATTGTCCTCTAGAACCCGGCTATTCGGGCACTCCTTCGCAGGGTCATCCTAGTACAGAAAAGAAAAATATATATACAAATGGTGACATTGACCTCAACCCGGCTGTGCCCCAATAAAAGAATATACAAATTGGCAGAGATGGTGATCGCATGATAAAAGCGTGTCGGATATTCAAAGTTCTAAAGTTTATCGCGATCAGGACGGTGTCGCTATGCAGCTAGCCGGTTGAGCACGGGTCGATCTACAGGGAGATGGTTGTATGTCCGTTCTTGTTTTAGACGAGTCAATAAAGAATGTGTATATGTTTGTTCAATTCTATCCTAAGTGTTTTATATGCAAGTATAAAGTTGTTAAGAAAAAGATACGAAAGTGTAAGCTAAAGAAATCCGCACTCAAAACCTTTGAGCCGAGTCTTGACCAATTGAATCTAGAGCAATTGGCAACAACGTGGATTAGGGGATTTAAGCACAGTATTCGTGAAATCCGGCTTATTTACCCTTGTCCTTCCGTTCTTGTCTCTTGCTTTCGCCTTCGGCCAAACAGAACGCAACCGGTCGCGGTTAGGAATCACCGTTACCTTGGTAGGGTAGGGTGCCTAACTGAGCGCTTGCGTATCGTTTGGGCGGAGTTCAATGGAAAATAACGGGAAAACGAAATGAGCAAAGAAACATTAACTTACAATATCGTATTTATTCTTAACAACAATAATTACAACCATTCACAAACACGAACCAAAAAGAGCAAAAGAAAAGAAAAGATAACAAGTAAGTAAATGCATGGAATTTAAGTGCAAGAAAGTAAAGCATGAATGTAAAGCAAGTAATAAAAAGCAAGAAATAAATAAGCAAGAAAGTAATTACAAGAACATAGAACTCAAGACAAACATGGGATCAATAGCCAACCCTTAAACTTGCAAGCTCAATCAAGAGGTTGCAAGATCAAGAGAAGGGTAAAGAACTCATGTGAAATGAAGCACTAATTCCATAAGAAGATACAACCCTTGAGATCAATAACAAACCCTTAAACTTTCAAGCTCAATAAAGAGGTTAAAAGATCAAGAGAAAGCGAAAATATCAAGGGGAAGTTAAAACAAAAGAATGATACAAAACCCCTCATCTTCATTTAACATCCACTCAATGCTCTCACTACATTTTCATGGAGGAAAGATGAAGAAGAAGAAGAAGAAAACTAAAACTAGCAAAAAGAGGCTTAAGAATTTCACCCCTTGGTAGGCTCAGTTCTGGGGTATTTATAGGAGGGGAACTGGAAACCTAGGGCAAGAATCTGCCCCTACAAGAAAAGACCAACATGCCCCTGAAAAACGACAACGCGAGGAGACTAAATGGCCGCGGTTCCGCGGCCTAAGCGCGCTTATGCTGCGGAACCGCGGCCGTTTAGAGGAGTTAGGCCATGAAATTTGGTGGTTTTCCCTAGTTTTTAGTACTTTTCAGTGTGGTATATGACTTTTTCTCAGAAACTCTTCCCATTTCTTCCAGAATTTCAGTAGATCAAAAGGTGATGTGATGTGGATCTTTTGCCAAGATTTTCTCGAGCTCCGCGTAGATATGTTGGATCTTGTGTTGACATTGAGCTTTGTGCATGAAAATGACATCGATTTGCCATTTTGTCCCTTAAACTGGTGTGTGGCAACATACGGATAGAGAGCGGAGACCCGTGTTTTATCTGTTGTTGGCAGTAATCCGGAATTTGACGTACTTTTCTATGAATTTCACTTTCTAGAGCTGAGAACCAGTATCCTGTAAATATGTAGCAAACACTGATTAAAAGCACCTTCCTATAAACAAACGAGCGTAAGAATGGGCGGTATAAAATGCAATATTCTGGTATGAACAAATACCCCCAAACTTAACTTTTGCTCGTCCCGAGCAAAACCAATTATTCACAAAAATAAAATCCTAACCGCACTTTCGTAGGGAACACGATTGTACTGAGCGCGTGCAACAAGACGTTAAACCTCTAGGTGTCCCTAGTAGGAGGAGTGTTGTCTCCTGAGGGTTTTCAGCGGATTACACCCATAAAATCCCATCAAGCTAGTGTTATAAGTTAACATCGATTCTACTCCTACAATTTAGTATTTACGTTAGAAATTCTATCATCCTAAGTTAGAAATATTCAACCCTTATTTTTCACACCTCCTATCTATTTAACCTTGGATCTTCTGAGTTTTCCTTCTAAAGTGCGGCCTCAAATCAGGGATTTTTATCAACTTTACAGAAAACACAAGTCTTATTCTTTATTTCTATCTTTTATCCAAACATCGATTGTATACCACTACGTGTGTGTATATTTGCACCCCTACACTCAAGAATTCAATTCAAACTATAGTACCCTTACCCTAATACCTAATACTACTTCTTTTCATTAAGGATGGACTGATTTGCTCACACACCTTTCATACGACTATTAATGCTTCTTGAGGCACTAACGACCGATTACTGAATGTGTGAACTTTAAAGCGTAAATAGCAGTTTCCAGGTCTTGACTTTATTCTATTTTTTCTTTTTATTTTTATTTTTCTTTTTCTTTTTCTTTTTCAAGACCGGATATATTTTTCAATATGCTCTTTTGGTGTTTAGCTTTAAATACCGTTTTTTCTTTCATACTAGGCTTTCAGGCAAGAGTATTTCTAGGTATCCTCTACTATCCCAAGTTTCAAGGTGCGTGTAAGTGCAGTTTGTAGGGTATATACTTTCTAAATTTGAACTCAAGAAAAGAAACTATTTTTCAGACTTATTCTCCAGTAAAGCTTCAATACTTTCCCTTCATCTTGACTTAACTCAAGAACTGAACTCAAAAAACTGTAAGGACGTATACATACTAAACTTAGACAGAATGAGGGTTATTTTAAGGATTTTCAATTCCTAAGTCTAGAATTTAGTTATTTCTAACATATCAACTAAACTTTCAGAATAAAAATCTAAGTTACCCTATTAGCTAACTTGACGACAAAGTTTTTATATTTTTTGGAAAATTTTCAATTTTTGTGGGTTTTTAATAAGGTATGCAAATGCAAAATATACAAATGAATGCGAAGGAAGAAAGCTTACCGAGCACACCCCCAAACTTAAACTTGACAGTGCCCTCACTGTCAGGCTACACCAAGAGGGTCAAAATTGTCGGCGCTCCCTAGAAACAAATTATATACAAAACAAAAAGGAAAACAAAAAATATATACAAAAAGGAGTCCCCCCCAAACTTAAGTAAAACAGTGTTTCCACTGTTAAGCGTTAAAGTTCAGGATTAGGGGGGAAAGAGAATAGTATCAAGCTATACAAGGCCTTACAAAGGCCAAAAGTTAACACCAACCATTCAAAAATTCTATCTCTGTAAGATGCGGGTTGGTGAAAGAAGGTGAAGAGGAAAGAAATGGAGATTACGCGAGACCGTATGGAGATAGAAGCGGGATACGGTCTCGGTATATGAGAAGAAGAATGGCGGAAGGGAGAAAGAAGTGGAATACGAACTTGAGGGTGAAAATGGAGTGAATAGATTAGTACAATTTGTGATGACTGATGTGTGAAAAGCGATTGTGCTAATATATTAACCCGTCGAGAAATGGGGTCAAATCCCTCAAGATTCGTGAGAAACCATGGGTATGCCGAGCTTGGTAAACCAGACAATGGAAATGGAAGTGATACAGTTACTTGCAGGGTCGGAACGATGGAAAGGGTAGAGGAAAGTGATCGAGGAGGGGTATCAGGTAAAGGTTCGGGAGGGGGTACATAGTCAATGGAAGGGACAGGATGAATTGGAAAATCCGACTCATCAATTAAAACTGGTTCATCCTCAAAAATTTCCTCAATGTTCTCCTCAAAAATTAGCTCATCCATGCAAATTTCATCGAAATCTAGACGCATCAGGGGTTCGGGAAAAACAGTTAATGACTCGGGATGATGAATTGGAGAGAAATACTCTGCCAAATCTACAGGTTCATCATCCAAAATATTCCCGGCGTCAATATCCTCAATCAAGTGAAAGTCAATTTTCTCAGACGCCTCATCAAAAGCATGGATTTCAATCGATTCTGGTTCTAAGATGGAGGTGTAGAGGTCAAAAGGATGGGGTGTGGTTTCACTTGGCAAGGTCCCTTCACAATCGGGTAAATCAAACACTGCAAAGTCGCACAACTTATCAAACATTCTATCTTCAATTGATAATTCAGTTGGGACACTTGATAGAATTTCAACACAGGAGTTGTGGGATTCAATTTGAAACGGGTAGGTTTGATTTGGAAGGGGGTACAGCTCACTCTCTCCACTCAAATTCTCAATCTGTCCAACCGCCTCATCATACATTGGAAAATTAGGAGCTAGTTGGAAACTAGCTACCGGGTCAGTAGGTTGTATGAGGGTGGCCATGGACGCATTCAAATCCATCATCTGTTGGCATGACGCTACCCTAAAGTCTTCCAACGACTGTTCCAGACTAGACATGGGCTGTGACGAGGTTTCAGTAAAATATTCAAAGTTGTTTGGGTACTGAAAACTTCCAAATGGCTGTTCAGAAGCAATGTCTAGGGAAGGTGCAAAAGTCGGGTAGGACTGGTAGGAATTGAATGGCTGGACAGGGATAGGATCAACATTTGGATACGAAAGTGAATGGAAGTGTTGATCCCAAAAATTTGAAGTGGTGAAAGGAGTGAAAGATCGGCTATGAGATTGTTCAATACGTTCAGCGATGGACAAAGGACGACTTGCAAAAGTGGTATCAACATAAGCGGGTGCGGGAGGTTGAAAAGGTTGATACAAAGTGGAATGCGGAGGGCAAGTATTTGTCCTAGACGCGTCTATGTGATCTTTCAATGACATTTTGGGAATGGAGGGGTCGTTCGATGTTCGGCCAAAGCAAGAACCGTAAGAAGTAATATCTGGTTGTGGGTACCAAAGTTCGGCAAGAGTTTTGCGAGGTGGGGCACCCATGATATGAAGAGAGAAAGAAAGAAAGGCAGAGAAAAGGAGGGGGAAAAAATTTTGATTTTTTTTTTTATAATTTTTTTAGGTAGATATTAACAAAAGAATGAAATATATACACAAAAAGAATCTGGACAAAAACAATCACGACACAAAAATACCACACACCTAATCGTTCTAGGGTTCACCTAGGTCAACTAGACCTGCTCCAGAACTTGATTGTCGAAGTAAAACTGTGTCGAGAAACGGGCTCAAGATACACTGATCACGAGGTCAGGTAAGTGCAGAGATAAGAGGAGGTTTTTCAACGCTTTCGCGAAGTTCCTTAATTAAATAACCCTTTCTCTTTTGGCGGTTTCGCCGTTAACACTTTCCTAGACACCCCGTAAACAATGTACCGTTAAGCGAGGTTCTAAACACGGTTAACTTCTCCTAATGAGCGCGAAGTCCTTAAGGCTTAAAGTCTAATTTCTTTTAAAATTTGTGCGGGTAAACGTTATGCTCAAGTTCGTGATTTGTGGGCCACGGAAAAGGTGATGAAATCCTTTACCGTATATTATGGGGTTCGCTTGCCCTTAAGTCCGTATTAATGTATGCAATGCGCAATTCAATAAAAATTCTATAAAGAATCAAACAATCATTTTTTAGTTTAAGCACGGCACTGCAAAAAATACGGGTTAGTCAATTTTTAGCGTTTGCTAGCGAACTTGCAAAGAATCCTGCAAAGAATAGTATATTGGATGCGTCGGATTTGAGAAGAAGGTGTTAGTAAAGTACGTACCGTTAAGTTTTTGGGTTAGGAAACCCCCGTTGAATCAAATCCGGTAAGCTTGAAAATTTCGCTTACGCGGGTCAAACTACCCGGATCTTTGGCACTATGCTTTGCAATCACCTTAGCCTTGAACGTACACTTTGCTCCCCACAATCGCCGTTTGCAAATCCGCAAAAATCTGCAGACTTGCTCACAAAAAATTATCAAAAAAAAAACAAAACGATTTTTTCTATTTATAAATATATACAAAAAGAATATTAACCCGAATAAAAAGAAAGAAAATACGCTACCGTCTCCCCGGCAACGGCGCCATTTGATCGCACGCTAAAAGCGTGTCGGATGTTCAAAGTTCTAAAGTTTACCGCGATCTGGACGGTGTCACTATGCAGCTAGCCGGTTGAGCACGGGTCGATCCATAGGGAGATGGTTGTATATCCGTTCTTATTTTAGACGAGTCAATAAAGAATGTGTATATGTTTGTTCAATTCTATCCTAAGTGTTTTATATGCAAGTATAAAGTTGTTAAGAAAAAGATACGAAAGTGTAAGCTAAAGAAATCCGCACTCAAAACCTTTGAGCCGAGTCTTGACCAATTGAAGCTAGAGCAATTGGCAACAACGTGGATTAAGGGATTTAACCACGGTATTCGTGGAATCCGGCTTATTTACCCTTGTCCTTCCGTTCTTGTCTCTTGCTTTCGCCTCCGGCCAAACCGAACGCAACCGGTCGCGGTTAGGATTCACCGTTACCTTGGTAGGGTAGGGTGCCTAACGGAGCGCTTGCATATCGTTTGGGCGGAGTTCAATGGAAAATAACGGGAAAACGAAATGAGCAAAGAAACATTAACTTACAATATCGTATTTATTCTTAACAACAATAATTTCAACCATTCACAAACAAGAACCAAAAAGAGCAAAAGAAAAGAAAAGATAACAAGTAAGTAAATGAATGGAATTTAAGTGCAAGAAAGTAAAGCATGAATGTAAAGCAAGTAATAAAAAGCAAGAAATAAATAAGCAAGAAAGTAATTACAAGAACATAGAACTCAAGACAAGTATGGGATCAATAGACAACCCTTAAACTTGCAAGCTCAATCAAGAGGTTGCAAGATCAAGAGAAGGGTAAAGAACTCATGTGAAATGAAGCACTAATTCCATAAGAAGATACAACCCTTGAGATCAATAACAAACCCTTAAACTTCAAGCTCAATGAAGAGGTTAAAAGATCAAGAGAAAGCAAAAATCTCAAGGGGAAGTTAAAACAAAAGAATGATACAAAAACCCTCATCTTCATTTAACATCCACTCAATACTCTCACTACATTTTCATGGAGGAAAGATGAAGAAGAAGAAGAAGAAAACTAAAACTAGCAAAAAGAGGCTTAAGAATTTCACCCCTTGGTAGGCTCAGTTCTGGGGTATTTATAGGAGGGGAACTGGAAAGCTAGGGCAAGAATCTGCCCCTACAAGAAAAGACCAACATGTCTTGAAAAACGACAATGAGAGGAGACTAAATGGCCGCGGTTCCGCGGCCTAAGCGCGCTTATGCCACGGAACCGCGGCCGTTTAGAGGAGTTAGGCCATGAAATTTGGTGGTTTTGCCTAGTTTTTAGTACTCTTCAGTGTGGTATATGACTTTTTCTTAGAAACTCTTCCCATTTCTTCCAGAATTTCAGTAGATCAAAAGGTGATGTGATGTGGATCTTTTGCCAAGATTTCCTCGAGCTCCGCGTAGATATGTTGGATCTTGTGTTGACATTGAGTTTTGTGCACGAAAATGACATCGATTTGCCATTTTGTCCCTTAAACTGGTGTGTGGCAACATACGGATAGAGAGCGGAGACCTGTGTTTTATCTGTTGTTGGCAGTAATCCGGAATTTGACGTACTTTTCTATGAATTTCACTGTCTAGAGCTGAGAACCAGTATCCTGTAAATATGTAGCAAATACTGATTAAAAGCACCTGCCTATAAACAAACGAGCATAAGAATGGGCGGTATAAAATGCAATATTCTGGTATGAACAGATGGCAGTCCACATGTCGGACGCTTGCCCCGCATTAATGAATATACAAATGAATCTAAACTGTACAACTACCATTGCACTAGGGGCTATCCAACACGACAATCCGAATAAACTATCACAGATGTAAACATCACAGCAGCATAAGCAAGTATGTGCAAACCTGTCTAAATGGCATATAGTAAATAGACGACGTTTGAAAGTACATACACCACATCATAGAAATCAACGATGCAAAAAGTTTCAAGTTCTAAACTTTCCGAGTTGCCCCAAAGCAAAAGATAACACTAAGTGAAATCTGGGGCAAATCAAACAAGACTAAAATTCCCAATTTTCAAAATCCAATACACTGGATGAAAACGAGGACCATAGGACATCATAAAACCGCTAGGGGCGGGGATTTTAAGGATTTGGGCAGGTTTTTAAGATGAATTTTTCTCGTTTTCATCGTGTGTCATATATATATATATATCAATCAAGAGTAAACTTCTGCACTCCTTTAAAAAATTTTAAGAGACCAAAAACTTTCTTGGACAGAGAGTGGGTTTTAACACTCGGAATTTTTCGGTTTTGAAACTAAAGTATCGTCTATTACTAGTTTCTAATATTTAGATGGCTCTGATACCATGTTGGGGTTCCTACCGCCCTAGCCGCTTACCACGGCCGTTGCGGAATGAAAAACTTGTACCTTTAAAAACTTTGGCGCTAGAAAACACATCCTAGAATCTAACCAAATATCGAAACTAGTAAACTATAGGAATCTAATTACTGTGATAAGAGGTTATACCTAAAAACACGTGTCCTTTGGGTTTCCACCCCTCTTTCTAAACTCCTTGAGGTCTCCTAGATCAATCATTCTTGATGACCTTCTTGATCCGAGATGATCCACCCGAGAGTTTATAATACAAGTTTAGCTTCACTAATGAAGCAACTTAGTAACCTTGTTTGTTGATCTAGGTTACTAAGAAGATCTAGTTTGCTTGATGGCTTTCTTGTTTTTTTATTAACTTGAAAAAGATAGAATAAAGAGGATAATTGATTTTTAAAGGGTTACCATCTTCTTGCTTATTCTTATCTCATCTCCGCTTTCTCTCTCTTAAGATTTTTTCTAAGTGAGAAAGAAAAAGAAAAGAGAAGAAAACTAGTAAGCTTATTAATCTACTTCCTTACTAATCACTCCTAGTAATTTTGATTAGTGAGTTGCTTCACAAATAATATGATCAAGTGAAACTATAGCTTGTGATGGAGAGATCTCAAGTTGGATCATCTTCGGCAAGGAGATCATCGAATAAGCTTGTTCCAGACTTCGTGGATACTAGCCGGAGTTCAAAGAAAGATGGCTAACACGCTACAAAGCTTGTAGTCCGCCACACTTATCTTTATAGCTTACTAGTTTAGTTCAAGTTTAGTGTTTTTGGTTTGATTCTAGGGTTGGGGTTGCTATTGCTCTCCATCTTTTAAAATTACTGCTTCCGCCGCGTTTTAAAACCCTACTAGGCGAGCCCGGTATCCCAGCAGTGGTATCAGAGCCATACCAAAAGACTGCAACTTGATTTGATGAAAATATAGTTTCGATCATGAATTTTTTCCGTATTTTATTTCCGAAGATTAAGCCACCGTCTGTTTTTTAAAACACGACCTGAAATTTTTTTAGCATATGCCATTGTGTTAAAGGTGCTTTGAAAATTATATGGCTGAAACAGGGACCCCAAATTAATTTTCTAGGCCACCATTTTCTTCTTTCTAGCGGCCATAAATTTAAATTACGGGGTCGTGTTTCTACAATGGGTTTAATGTTTGGAAATAGTATTTTTGGTATATTTCTTTTGTTCCCAGATTTTGATTTGATCAGATCTGGGTGTTCGAAAAGTTTTTGATCGAAACTATAATGTAGTGGTTGGTTTCGCATTAATGATATGTGTTTGTTAACGTCGCCGAATTGACGTGATCAATTCGACGTGGTTGCATCCTAGTTATTTGCGATATTGTGATATCTTGATGTTGTGTTATGGTTTATCAGATCGTCGTGATGAATAGCCCCTCATGTGGGATGCTTGTATAATGGTTATATTTGTATGTCATTTATTTTGGGACGAGCGATCGGATTGTGGTCGTCGTTACCATTTGTTGTATATTTTTTCATTAGGACACTTTTGGGTTGAGGTTGATGTCACCACTTGATGTATATATTTTTCGATTCATGTACTAGGATACTTCGCGGACAATCACAGATCGCCGGATTCTAGAATACAACGGGCAGCAATCTCAAGAAGTTGAGATCTGGGTTGCCATATTCTAAAATTGGCGGGTGGTTCACCGTGCTTGTAGGGTGGCCCACTCATGACCCACCGAGGAGCATCTAAGTTACCTGGTTCTAGATAGCGACGGATGTCCCACTCATGATATCGAGTGCGGGTTGCCTCACTACTAGGATTAGAGGGTGGCTTTCCGCACTCATAGGGGTCGGGGATCGAAAATGCATGGGTTATTCATACGACTGTGGAATTTTGTGTTTCATGATTGGCTCAATTGAAATTCGTTATTCCTAGTATATCCATTTTTTCATATTCTGTGACGTTCATTGTATGCATGTAATGTGTTTACCTGCCTGTGATGATATTTATCGCTTACCTGTAATGCCGATTATCTGCATGCGATGATATATATAGTGATATAAATTATACACACACACACACGTTTTGCACCCATGCTAGCCCTGCCCCCGCCATGCCGTAAGTTAAGTAACCTTACGGTGAAGACCCGGGCCCCGTAGTGAATGCGGATGGCGTATATGTGCATTCTATTTTTCTTTTCATATCATACTTTTTCTGTAATGGTATGAAGAGATGCTAGATAATATGAGATTATCTAATTGATGGGATTGCATTAATTCGGATTAATGCAAAGAAAACAAACCTAAAATACGTTGATGGAACCAACTTCTTACAAAAGAAAATTATAGCCGTATTGTTTTGCTTTGCACTATGATATTCGGTTAGGAATATCCTGCATCTCATTCGATGATGGGAAGAGCCTTGATCCCTTCATCGGGAGTTCGCTCTTAAACAAAATTTTATATTACTATAAATTTACAAAACTACACGGTTCCTTCAATGATATCAAGTTCATTACGTTAATGGTTTTCTTAAATCTAGCTGTAGCCCTCTGTCATTTCAAGAAATAGAGTACTTATTATTCATGCTATGTTTGATGACTATATTATGGCATAGTCTACGGTAGCTAAATGATGTCTTCCTGTTAGCATATTGATGCTATTGGTTAGGACGATCGTACGACTTTATTGACTATGTTAAAAGTCGTGTGGGTGGATCTAATTTAATCATGAAATGACGGGTTGAACTTGATTTGCAACTTATGATTTGTTGACTATGTTAAGGTAATAAGCCGCTAGGGGTAAAAACCAATATCGGGGGTTTCAAGTGTTGAAACTTGCAAAGAGTTGCATACCTTCTATAGTGTGGGGTGACTTGTTAACTATGTTAAAGTTACCACTCCGTGATAGTTTGGGTCTCGATTCCCACTATGAGTAAAGTTACTCTCGAGATATGATCCCGGCTAGTTCTCATTTTAGGGTTTGAAGGAGAATTTGACAAAACAGTAGAAGACTAGATTAGATAAATTAATTAACCGATCTAATCTAGGATAGAGTGCACGCTGTGTGTTTCTTTTCTCTCTCTCTAGCAGCGACCCATGACTGACCCCAAACTAAAACTCGTAAACCAAATTAACCGACCCTTTTTATAATCAACGGCTTTGGAATGTCATAATTACCCTAACTCACAACAAAGTCGAATATGTCCTTGCCGCTCCTACTTCCACTTTGTTGCTCCAGAACCATCTGTATCCAGTACAGAAATCCAAATTTCTTGGAAGGCCATCGTATAGTTAGATACGAAGTCGAAGAAATTGTTTCAGTTCGAGAATGGCCACTTGTTTTGGAACAAACGAACTATTCATTTGTCTATCCATTCTACCTTATCTCAAGTTTGAGAGCTCCTTAAATAAGGAGAATATACCATTTATGCTTGTTAGATAATCTTCTTTCAAATCTTAGGCTGGTGCTGAATGGTAGTGAAAGAAGAAAACCAACTAGCCTAAGTTCGGTATACAAAAGGTAAGATGGAAAGATATCAAAAGGGGTCAAAGTGAGCGGAAAGGAAAATGTAACTACGGTTATGACTCTAGGTAATGAAAGAGGCATTACTACAAATATCCGGCCATCCCTAGAAACATTTTGATGTTTTATGTTTTCTATGTGATTGTAATCTAAAACTGTTTTTCAATTAACTCTGACTCCTGGGTATAATAGATACCGGATAGATATCCCTTATCTATAAGATGTTATAGATGCTGAGAAAAAGTAGAGTATTGGGATAGGTGATTTAATCCCCAATGTCGGAAATCAGAGCAATTGTTTCTATTGGAGAAATCACCCGATTTTGCCTATTAGAAAACTTATGGTTTTGAATAACCGTTATAATGCACCGATTTTAAAACTCATATATCCGTCTATTTAATTGATAAAGTGGGATATAAATTTTGAAAAACATAATATGAAAATTTTCCTTTATCATTTGATGATTAGATAAGGTGTATTGAATAACGAGATATACATTCTTAACCAAAATACAGTTTCAAATTACAACACATAGAGGATGAGTTAGTGAACTCATAGGACTTATACACAGTGATGAATTCTATCCGATATCAACATGGACAAGGGGTTGGTACTCATACTTTGTTCTATTTTCTTATGAGTTCTCGGGTATTAGACACGCATTCTTATTGAAATGTAAAGTCTAAATATTTTGAGAAGTTCGTAGGATATAAGAATAAAGTAGAGAACCAAACGTTGGAAGTATCAAGATTCTTCGAAGTGTTCGAAGATGTGGAGACTTATGCTAGGTATTCCTTAATTGAAAATTTGATTCTCTTTCAGATTACTCATCTATGGATGTGCTCCTTGAAGAGTAATGCTAAGTGACCTTTTTCATTTAGGAAAATGCACTGGAAACAGTTGCATACCAATTGAATATGGTTCCATCTAAATTAGTGCCTGTGATTATATATATATGATATAGAATGAGAACATATCTTAAGATTGTTAAGGTAGAGAGTTATCCGGTTTATACTTAAAAACACAATTCGGACAAACTCAAGGCACATTTCGGTAATAGGAAGATTGTTGGTTATCCCAAGCTTTAGCAAGGGTTTAACTTTTACTATTTTCGAGATAAAAAGTTGTTTTGTTCTCGACTCGCCATCTTTTTAGAAAAGGAATTTCTTGCAAAAGAAATTAGTGGGAGTATGGTAGAACTGGATATTATTCCAGAACCACAAACGGTTACTTAAGATTTAGTACAACCCAGAGATTCAATTGACTCTGACAAATCTTAGCCACTTCGTAAATTTAGTAGGTGACCCTAGCCACCTGAGAGATATTTCGGTTCCCTTGTAGACGGTGACAGGGAGGCTTGTATCATGTGATGATAACCTTACTATATCAGTATGCCTTAGGAAGTGGTGACTTCCGACTAATGGCTGGATGCCAAGTTATCCAAGTTGGACTCCATGCACTGCAACAAAGTATGGTATTTTTTGCGTGCTCCTTGATGGAATTCCTTAGCACCCTAGCTAGGTTTTAACAAGCATCAAGTATGCAATTTTAAAAAATCTAGAGTGCTAATCAAATCAAACCTAGAATCGAACTAGAGGATCAGGGTTTAACTAGCAAGTATCATATACAAGTAAGTGTCTAACACTAAGAGAAAAGAAATACAACATTTGTAAACATCTCCTCCATCTTCTTTAGCTCCGTGTAGATGTCCTTGGACTCCTTGGTTCCACTCGAAACTTGAACACGTCTGCTTGAAGCCTTCGAAGTCCACGATGATCCACCACGGAGTTCCTTGCACTCAAGCTCCTTGCTTCACTTAACCTAAGTAGAAGTGAAGCAAACAACCTATACAAGTGTTCTAGACCAGTATAAATTGATGAAGTGGGTATTTTCTCACTAAAAAACCTTTCTTTTCTTTCTCTTTTACTCACTAGAATATAGTAGAGAGCTTGGAGAAGGAGATGGAAAAATGGCTAAGTTTGAGCTAATTAAAAAGATAATAATAAAAGAGAGAGAGTCACACTCTCTCTTAACCATGAGCATGGAAATATATAGATAATTTAGTGATTGAGTTAGTGGAGATTAGATAATAAACCATGGTTACTTAGATATTTTTCTAAGAAGTGTGTAGAAGAAAATCTACCTTGTGATTAATATCTAATTTCCATTAACTCAAAAATCAATAAAATACCATAAATGTTTCCATGTGAGTCTAGCATAGCCATCTCCGACACATGCACACATGTATGTGTGTATGTTTATCCATATAAGCATACATACATACATGTATACAAATAAAGAAAGGAATTAATAATGGGTTAATAGTCAATTTATATTAAATCAACACTTGATTTAATAATCCGGTCACATCATATATGACCCGACAAATAGAAAACGCCAGATTAAATTACGATATCATACTCGTATTTAATCAAGCTCCCGCACATATCACCATATGCGCCCCACTTCGTTTCGCCTGAGCTCGGAAACCCCTTCGTGGGACTCTAAGACTCATCAATACGCTAGCAGTAGGTAGTGATCATATCAGATACCCATAGACCGTCAGCGGTACTAGCTGCACGTAACGGCTCCCAGGTATTGAGCGAACAGAAAATCAACAAGCGAACTTGTCCAAATTCCCATAGAGCCAACCGGAAACACTTACCGTACAGTCTGGTCTCTTCGTCTGATATGTTGCATATCGAGTCTAGGGATGGTATCGTCGACCCCAATAACTCAATAAGTCATGCTGATGTGTGGCCTATAACAGATCGACAAAATACTGATAACACTTATCAGTAAATCTCATCAGCCCTGACCAGAGACTTTCAGTTATAGCCAATTGCGCATAGCACAACATCAACCCCCAATACTGGGAGAGACGAAACCCCTCCTATCGCTCATTGTCTCCATGTGTCTCGGGATTGTACCCAAAAACCACCTGTTTCCACGATTCAGTAGAGCCGTGGTAGGATGGAAATCAAAGCACAGTGGGAGAACAAACAAGACTCTTTGACGATCTCGGGTCTACAGACTAACCTGTACATGTGTCACCTGAGAACTGCTATCCGACGATAGATATAATACTATATAGGAGTTCTCGGCGAGTCCGTTTAGTGTACCCAGTCTCTACTGAGCACCCGTATACAATCTTTGATGTCAAATAGGTCAAGAAACGTATACGCTAGTCTACTCTGGAATATCAATGCCCCGTCTCGATACACCCATGACTAGGAACATTTAAGGATACGATTATAGACCACTCATGCCCCACTAGTATGATCTGCATCATATTCATGGTAGTCAAGCGGATATTCTAAGGGCTTTATCAACATGTATCAAATGAATAGTATACACAATCAAGTGAACATGTTAAGATAAAGAGTAACTAGATAGCATACTATCATGTCTAGCGAGAAAGTCATATATATATATATATATATACATATCCAAGAATCCACTATACAAATAATGGCCTCTGGGGCATACATATATCCAACAATCTCCCACTTGCACTAATGCTACTTATTGGCGTATCTCATACCCAACATCTCAAAAAGTCGCTCATGCTGCGGCTGTGGGAGGGCCTTGGTGAGTGGATCCATGGTATTATTCTTTGTATATACTCTCCTAATCACGATCTCGTGGCGATCAACTATATCCTGGATCACATAATATCGCCTCAGGATGTGTCTGGATCGTTGATGGGACCCGAGTTCTTTTGCCAATGCCATAGCCCTATTATTATCACAATACAATGGTATTGGATCAATAATGGTTGGAACTACTCCTAGCTCTGAACTGAACTTCCGCATCCAGACAGATTCCTTGGCAGTATCATTTGCAGCAATATACTCAGCTTCTATTGTGGAGTTTGCAACGGTGTCCTGTTTGGAATTCTTCCAACAGACATCGGCTGGCATTTCTCATTTTCTCAATTTCCCTAGGTTAAGGAATGAGATTTGAAAGGGACAATCTCTCAAATAAAAATGAATTAAGACCCCCTCCATTGAGGGTAAATACAAACCCTGAGATAGATTTATTGTCATCCTTATCACTCTGGGAAGCTCGAATCGGTAAAGGCCTCCATCTGGAGATCCCCATTACCATACACTAGGAACATTTCTTTAGTCCTTCGTAAGTACTTAAGAATGTTCTTCACAGTTGTCCAGTGTTTCTCTCCTGGATTGGATTGATATCTGCTTACTACACCCAGTGCATAAGCTACATCAGGGAGAGTACATAACATCGCATACATTATAGACCTTACGGCTGAAGCATAGGGTATAATGCTCATGTGAGCTCTCTCTTCATCAGACTTTGGGCAAAAGTCCTTGGAGAGAGTGATTCTGTGATAAGCGGGTAAATCACCTCGCTTGGAATCTTCCATACTAAACCTTTTTAGGATGGTGTTAATGTACCTTGATTGGGACAATACCAACAACCTTTTAGATCTATCAATATAAATCTTAATGCCCAAAATGTACGAGGCATCACCCAGGTCCTTCATGGAAAACCTTTGTGATAATAATATTCTGACTGATTGTAGCATAGGAATGTCATTTCCTATCAAGAGAATGTCATCCACGTACAATATGAGGAATGTGACAGTACTCCCTACAATCTTCTTATAAATACAAGGATCATCTGGATTTTTGACAAAATCAAACTCTTTGATCGCATCATCAAGACAGATGTTCCAACTCCGTGATGACTGATTTAATTCATAAATGGATTTAAGCAACGCACTTGCTTTCTCGCTGCTTCCACTATCAACGAAGCCTTCTGGCTGATCCGTATAAATGCACTCTTCTAAATCACCATTTAGAAATGCAGTTTTAACGTCCATCTGCCAGATTTCATAGTCGTAGTGAGCAGCTATAGCAAGTAGGATCTGAATGGATTTAAACATTGCTATAGGAGTTTCGTCATAGTCTAGTCCTGGTCTTTGACAAAATCCTTTCGCTACAATCCTTGCCTTATAGGTCGCTACCTGTCTATCTACACCGATCTTTCTCTTAAAGATCCATTTGCACCCTATGGGTTTTACCCCAGAGGGTACAACTTCTAAAGTCCATATTTTGTTGGTGTACATAGACTCCATTTCAGATCTCATGGCATCCAGCTACTTCATCGAGTTACCACTCGTGATAGCTTGCTGAAAACTAGTAGGGTCATCATCATCCATGATGCAATCTTCTCTATCACTATCAATGAGGAAACTATAGCATCTCTCCAGTGGGCGAGAAGTCCTACTAGATCTACGGAGTGGTCGAGGTTCATAAGATTCTATTGAAATATCAGGTTTGACCAAATCGTCATTAGTAACTTGTGTATCTAGAACTTCTTCTAGTTCTACCACATTGCCAACAATATTATTTGTAAAAAAATCATTTTCTAAAAATGTGGCATACTGAGAAACAAACGCTCTTTGTTCCTCCTTATGGTAGAAAAGATATCCATACGAATGTTTTGGATATCTCACAAATGTACACATAACTGATCGTGTCTCGAGTTTGTCTGAATTCTGCTTTTTAACAAAAGCAGGACAACCGCATATCCTAACTCGTTTAAGAGATGGTCTCTTCCCATACCATATCTCATATGGATTGGTAGACACGGTTTTGGTGGGAACCCTGTTCAATAGATATGCTGCAGTCTCTAATGCATGCTCCCAAAAGGAAAGTGGTAACTCAGTATCACTCATCATAGAACGCACCATATCTAATAGGGTACGATTCCACCGTTCTGACAAAATGTTGTGCTGTGGTGTGTAAGGGGGAGTGAGTTGAGAGAGAATCCCATTCTCTTTTAGGAAGTCCGAAAACTCTGTGCTTAAGTACTCTCCATCTCGATCCGATCGAAGTTTCTTGATGCTCAAACTGGTTTGTTTTTCTACTTCAAGTTTGTACTCCTTAAATTTCTCGAAAGCTTCAGACTTATGCTTTAATAAAAACACGTGTCCGAATCTTGAGAAATCATTAGTAAAAGATATGAAGTAAGAATAACCACCTCTAGCTTATGTAGACACTGGCCCACATACATCACTATGTACGAGGCCCAAGAGTTCAGTAGCTCTCTCTCCATGTCCAATAAATGGAGTTTTGGTCATTTTACCCTTGATACAAGACTGACAAGTTGCATAAGATTTATATTCAAAGGGATTTAAATATCCATCTTTATGCAGCTTGTTTAATCTTGTTTCATTAATATGACCAAGTCTACAATGCCAAAGAAAAGCTTCATTTATATCTGAAAATTTTCTTTTATTTATGTGTTGTATGTTGAAAACTGTGTGTTGATTTAGGATATATATCTCGTTATTAAGTGTGCCATACCCAATCAACTGTTGATTCAGGTTAATGTTCATAACATTATTTTGCACCACAAAATTATATCCTTCATTATCTAATAAAGAAATGGATATTATATTACATAGCATGCTTGGTACATAATAACACGGGTTCAAAACCAATATACATCCCGATGGCAACCCCACGTGATACTCTCCCACTGATACAACATGTACATTGGAACCATTTCTAACCCGGAGAGTGTGATCACCAGTTTTCAAAACTTTGCTATTTCTCAATCCCTGTATACAATTGCAGATGTGAGAACCCGAACCAGTATCTAATACCTAGAAAGCAGAGTTTATAGAAAAACAGTTTTCAGTCACGAACACACCTGAAGCGGAAGCATCACCATGCTTCTTCTTCTTCTTGAGATCAGCGAGATACTCAACACAATTTTGCTTCTAGTGTCCCGACTTGTGGCAGTAGAAACATTCTCCCTTTCCCGATCCCTCAGCCCCTGATTTGTCTTTCCCTTTTGCCTTTTTGACTCCACCTCTCGGTTTAGTGGGTTTCTTCTTATTCATTCCTTTAGCCTTGGCTTTTGGGACGGAAGAGGAAGATTGCCCAATAATCAGAGAGGGAGTCTTCGCTTTGAGCGTGCTCTCTGCACTTCTCAACATATTGAGAAATTCAGGAAGTGACTTCTCCATTCTATGCATATTGAAGTTCACAATAAACTGAGCATAGGCAGGGGAGAGACTGCAGAACAATATCAACATATTGTTCATTCTCCATTTTCCATCCCACGCCCTCAAGTTCTTCAATAAGAGCTATCATCTTCAAGACATGATCACCTACCGATGTGCCAGCAGCCATCCTCATCTGAAACAACTTTCCAAATGCCTCATAGCGCAGGGTACGAGATTGCTCCCCATACAACTCCTTTGCATGGAGAAATATGGATTGAACATCCATCTTCTCATGCTGCTTCTGATGTACATTATCCATCGAAGCTAACATAAGGCATTTGACTGTGGCACAACCAGCATCCCATGTCTTATGGATATCCTTATCCGCAAAAGAGGAATCAGGGCCAGGGATGGGAGGGGCTGGGGCAGTGAGGACATATGTAACCTTATCATATGTGAGGGCAATGTTTATGTTCCTCAGCTAGCCTTTATAATTGGGTCCCGTCGGTTTATTTTTCTCTAATAGAAGCTTAAGTCCAGTCATGGGTATCTGCCATTAGGAGAGAGAAAAGAATACACACAGCGAAATACTCTTGCAAAGATTAGATTGGTTATTATCTTATCTAATCGATGTCTCCTACTTCTTTTATTAAATTTTCCTTCAAACTTTAAAAAGAAAATTAGTCAGGATTAGTTACATTCTACAACTTCGCTAACCGGTCAGCAAGGCCAGTGTCGGTACTTTGAGGGAGGTTCCACGTGCTTTCGCATGGACCTAATTAAATTAAACCTCATTTTCTCATAGGCATAACCCTGTTGACACCTTTCTAGACACCTACTGGGTTAGCTAATTGTAAAGTGCAAAAATCTCTTGGGAGTAACTTATACTCATAGTAGGATCGGGATCCAACTATAATATAGAAGGTATACAATCTCATTGCAAATTTCAACTCTTGAACTCCCGATATGGTTTTTACCCCAAGCACTTATGACCTTAACTATGGTCAACAAATCACAAGCACTAGTCAAGTTCTACCCGTAATTTCGTGATTAATTAGACCCACTCATATGACCCTTAATTATGGTCAACAAAGTCATGTAGTTGTCCTAATTAATCGCATATGCTGTGTAGGAAGACATCACATAGCAACCATACATTACGCTTTAACTATGGTCAACAAACGTAGCATGAATACTAAGTACTCTACTTCCTAAAATGACGGAGGGATGCAGATGGTTTTTAAGAAAACCATTAACGCTTTGAACTTGATCTCGTTGTAGAATCAAATAGTTTTAAAAGGAGTGGCTTATGCTCCGCATTTTTGAAACTTTGCTTTTTCATAAAAAGGCCGTGTGGGTTTCAAATTCGATTATACAACATCTTTAGGTTTCTTTTCCTTTACAGTAATCTCATTAATATAGTCCCATCATTTAAGTTCCTAAGCATCACAAAAAGAAACAAAAATAGAACGTACGTTTATTCCATCCGCATTCGCCACAGGGTCCTGTTATGCACCGTTAGGTTACTTAACTAACGGCATAGCGGGACAGGACTAGCGCGTATGAAAAACATAAGTAACGTTTATTATATATCATATATATAATAACATTCATCTCAGGCAGTAATATGATCTCATCACAGAACATCGCAGCAGAACCAGATATATGAATGTATTAGACATACTAGGAAGTCCACATTTTAAATTAAGCCAATGATAAAAAAATACGGATTCCACGGTCGTGACGAATAGCCAGCCCATACCCCTAGACCCCTACGAGTGCGGCTAGTAACCCTGCCAATTCTAGAGTTAGGAGACCCGGTCTTGACTCCTCGAGATGGTCTCCTACTGGACTCTAGAACTCGGTTACTTGTGCTCCCCTCCTTGGGTCTATCCTAATGTGGAAAAGTAAATAATATACATCAATGGCGATATCATTCTCAACCCGGAAGTGTCCCAATAAAAGAATTTTACATACAATGAATTTACATGAATGAAAAGAAAAACTCTCATCTCACATAAAAACCCTCGACTATTCATTCACGACGATCTTATACACCATATCACCACATCAACAGAATAATCATCACAGATCATCAACGTAAGTAAATATGCGTATTCTCAACGTCGTCGATGTATAGCAACGAAATTAGGGATGCACATATTACACTTACGGTTGTAGAAAAGAAATGTAAAACTACAACATTTGGAATCCACACAACACTTAGACATCGCAAACCCGGAATATCTCATATTCCGGCTTTCATGCCTAACCAAGTAGATCTTACATTTGGGTCTCAAAAATGAAAACACATTTTCAAAAAAAATCGGGTAATTCAACAAGATTCCTGATATCGATCGAGACCGAAATGTTAGATTTACAAATAACCAATTAATTTTCTTAAAACTAATTAGTGTAGATTCTAAATATTGTATCACATTCAGAAAAGTTAGGCGATGTTAAACATTTCGATCGATCCATCAAACACCCACAATTCTCAAAGAACTCAACACTTGAGTCAGATTTAAAATTACCCAGAGAGTGCCACTAGTACATACGGACCGGCACAAGAAGGCACGGTCCTTGTCTCACCAACGGCACTGCGGAACCGCCGCTAAAAGTATGTTTTGTCCGCGATTCCACGGTCGTTTAGTCGAGTTAGGTGTTCGTTTTTCCTGGGGGTCCATGGAATACCGTGCATTATTTTCTGCATTTTTTTAAACCCAAAAATTCCAACTTTTGAAAAATTTCCAGAGAGGATGCAAATGTACGATTTCGATGTTCGATCGAACACTTTAACGTCGTCTAGGTCACACCTAATACTCTAGTTTGGCTCTGATACAACCGATGGAGTTCCTTAGCACCCTAGCTAGGTTTTAACAAGTATCAAGTATGCAGTTTTAAAAAATCTAGAGTGCTAATCAAATCAAACCTAGAATTAAACTAGAGGATTAGGGTTTAACTAGCAAGTATCATATACAAGTAAGTGTCTAACACTAAGAGAAAAGAAATACAACCTTTGTAGACCTCTCCTCCTTCTTCTTTAGCTCCGTGTAGATGTCCTTGGACTCCTTGGTTCCACTCGAAGCTTGAACACGTCCGCTTAAAGCCTTCGAAGTCCACGATGATCCACCACGGAGTTCCTTGCACTCAAGCTCGTTGCTTCACTAAACCTAAGTAGAAGTGAAGCAAACAACCTATACAAGTGTGCTAGACTAGTATAGATTGATGAAGGGGTATTTTTCTCACTAAAAAACCTTTCTTTTCTTTCTCTTTTATTCACTAGAAAATAGTCGAGAGCTTGGAGAAGGAGATGGAAAAATGGCTAAGCTTGAGCTAATGAAAAAGATAATAATAAAAGAGAGAGAGTAACACTCACTCTTAACCATGAGCATAGAAATATCTAGATAATTTAGTGATTGAGTTAGTGGAGGATTAGATAATAAACTATGGTTACTTAGATATTTTTCTAAGAAGTGTGTAGAAGAAAATCAACCATGTGATTAATATCTAATTACCATTAACTCAAAAATCAATAAAATACCATAAATGTTTCCATGTGAGTCTTGCATAGCCATCTCCAATGTATCATCAACCATTACACATGCACAGATGTATGTATGTATATATATCCATATAAGCATACATACATACATGCATACAAATAAAGAAACGAATTAAAAATGAGCTAATGGTCAATTTATATTAAATCAACACTTGATTTAATAATACGGTCATATCATATACGACCCGACCAATAGAAAACGCCAGATTAAAATACGGTATCATATACTCGTATTTAATTAAGATCCCGCACATATCACCATATGCGCCCCACTTCGTTTCGCCTGAGCTCGGAAACTCCTTTGTGGGACTCTAAGACTCGTCAATACACTAGCAGTAGGTAGTGATCATATCAGATACCCATAAACCGTCAGCGGTACTAGCTGCACGTAACGGCTCGCAGGTATTGAGAGAATAGAAGATCAACAAGCGAACTTGTCCAAATTCCTGTAGAGCCAACCAACAACACTTACCGTACAGTCCGGTCTCTTCATCTGATATGTTACATATCGAGTCTATGGATGGTATCGTCGACCCCAATAACTCAATAAGTCATGCCGATGTATTGCCTATAACAGATCGAGAAACTACTGATAACACTTATCAGTAAATCTCATCAGCCCTGGCCAGGAACTTTCAGTTATAGCAATCGTGCATAGCACAACATCAACCCCAATACCACAAGATATGAAACCCTTCCTATCACTCATTGTCTCCATTTGTCCCGGGAATGTACCCAAAAACCACATGTTTGCACGACTCAGTAGAGCCGTGGTAGGATGAAAATCAAAGCACAGTGGGAGAACACACAAGATTCTATGACGATCTCGCGTCTACAGACTAACCTGTTCAAGTGTCACCTGAGAACTGCTATCTGACGATAAATATAATACCATATAGGAGTTTTCGGCGAGTCCGTTCAGTGTACCCAGTCTCCACTGAGCACCCGTATACAATCTTTGATATCAAATACCAATGGATATGCGATCACCTATCGCCCATCAAATGGGTCAAGAAACGTATACGCTAGTCTACTCTGGAATATCGATGCCCCATCTCGATACACCCACGACTAGGAACTTTTAAGGATACGCTTATAGACCACTCTTTCCCCACTAGTATGATCTACATCATAATCATGGTAGTCAAGCAGATATTCTAAGGACTTTATCAACATGTATCAAATGAATAGTATACACAATCAAGTGAACATGTTAAGATAAAGAGTAACCAGATAGCATACTATCATGTAGAGCGAGAAAGTCCTCTGTATATATACATATCCAAGAATCCACTATACAAATAATGGCCTCTAGGGCATACATATATCCAACCCTCCTAAAAGGGGTAAAACCCATAAGGAGCAGGTAGATCAGTGCAAATGGAAAGGTAGTAACCTAATAAGAATATGCTTGTAGTAAAAGATTTTCATCAAATACCCGATATGGATTGTAATGAAATTTTTACTTCAGTGTCTATGCTGAAGTCCATACGGATATAACTTGCCATTATCTTTTTATCATAACTATGATATCTGGAAAACGGATGAATATAACATCTTTCTAAACATGGATTTAAAATTGAATATGTATATGACTCTGCCAGAGGATAATCGGGAGCAGCAGAAAGTGTACAAGATGCTTAGGTCTATTTCTAGACTAAAGGAGGTATAGCAGAGATGGATCATCCATTTTGATATCACGGTCAAAGTGTTTAATTACATCAAAATGATAGATGAATCTGGTATTTGTAAGAAGGGTGCAGCGAGTACTGTCATGTTCCTCATATTGTATGTGGATGACAAACTTCTGATAGGAAGTGAAATTCCTATACTACAGTTCGGTCAAAATATGGTTGTCATAAATGTCTCTCCATATAGGATTTGGATAATATATCAACTGATTCTGGAAACTAAGTTTATATAGTTAGATCTAGTAGGATTTTTTAGGATTGTCCCAACTCAGGTAAGATGAGACCATTCTAAAGTAGTTTAGAATGGATGACTCATAGTGTGGTAATGTATTCGCCTGTGGAAGAGTCACCCTCTCTAAAGAGATATCTTTTGGACTAATAATGAGAAGGACTCGCATGAATGACTTTTCACTTGCTTCGACAGTTGGGTCAATCATGCAATGTCATGTACTAAGATCAATTGTTGCTTTTTGCATTTGATATAATAAGTAGATATTAATCCAATCATAGAGAAACAAAGAAAACCAATGAAAAACATATATGGATGTTCTTGGTGTATGGTAATGGTAGCCTCCATTTAGGAGGTAGTTACTAATTTCGTTTCCTACGTGATATGAAAGATGGAGTTTATATCACAAGTTATAAGTTTACTCTATTTAGTGGGAGCAGTATATTAGAAAGAATTCCAAGTAGGAAAGTAGGATACTGGGGTAGTCATGGCACTGGGTGCTGATTATGAATCAGCTGTGTATACGGCCTAAGAAGTTGATAGATAAAATTGTTCATTTATGAACTTTGTCTCATCGTCTATCCAGGAAAATTCTAAGGCAGGTATCGCTCGATTCGGGAGATAGTTGATCTCCGTGAAATTGAGATATAGAGAGATAAAGATAGATTCATTGCAGCAGATCCACTCACTGAGGTTGTTTCTTGGATATAGTTTGTGAAACTGTCAGTAAAGAAGTTGGGTATGCGATACCGCAATAATTAGCCTTAAGTGCAAGTGGGAGATTGTTGGATATAGGTGCCGTTAAGGAAATTATTTTAATTGATGGAGGACCTATACGAGAGAACAATCTTAATTGAGATGATAGTATGCTATCTGGTTTTTCTTTAATATTCATGTGAATATTATTTTTTCATTATCGTGTATCGCTAATACATAATGATAAAGCCCGTAAGATCTTTTCTTGACTATCGGGATTATGATAGGGATCATACTAGTGGGGGCATGAGTAGTCTATAAGCACATCCTTAAAAGTCCCAAGTTAAGGGAGTATCGAGACCGAGTATCTATACTGTTAGTTATATGTATGCCCTAGAGGCCATTATTATACATGTGATGTATATTATAGCGAATGCTTGGACATATATAGGGAGGAATTTCTTGCTCGATATGATGGTATGCTATCTGGTTGCTCTTTATCTTAACATGTACACTTATTGTCTCTCTATTATATGTTGATAAAGCCCTTATGATGAGTACTTGACTACCAAGAATGTGATGCAGATCATACTAGTGGGGCAAGGGTAGTCGGTAAGTACATCCTTCAATAGTTCCTAGTCGTGGGAGTATCGAGACGGGGCATCGATATTCCAGAGTAGACTTGCGTATACGCTTCTCGACCCATGTGATGGGCGATGGATGATCCCATATTCATTGGTGTTTGACATCAGAGATGGTATACGGGTGCTCAGTGGAGACTGGGTACACTGAACGGACCAGCCGAGAACTCCTAGATGGTATTATACCTCACGTCAGATAGCAGTTTTCTGGTGACACTGGTACAGGTTAGTCTGTAGACCCGAGATCGTCATAGAGTCTTGTGTGATTCCCACTGTGCTTTGATTTCCACCTTACCACGTTCAAGAGAACGTGCAAAACGGTGGTTTTTGGGTACAGTCCCGAGTCACATGGTGGCAATGAGTGATTGGAGGGGATTTCGTCTCTCCCGGTATTGGGGGTTGATGTTGCGCTATGCTCGATTGGCCATAACAGGAAATCCCTGGCCAGAGTTGCTGAGATTTACTGATAAATGTTATCAGTAGTTTCTCGAACCGTTATGGGCCTCACATTAGCATGACTTATCAGGCTATTGGGGTTTGACGTTTACCACCGCAGGCTGAAATATGCGACATATCAGACGAAGAGACCAGACTGTATGGTAGTGTTACTTATTGGATTCGCATGAGTATGAGTAAGCTTGCTTGTTGTTCTTCTAATCGCTTAATACCCGGGTAGCCATTACGTCCATCTATTACCGCTGATGGCTTATGGGTGACTGATATGATCATCACCTACTGTCGGCGTATTGACGAGTCTTTAGAGTCCTACACAGAGGTTTCCTGGTTCAGGCGAAACGATGTAGGAGCACATATATGATATGTGCGGTACCGAGATTAATACGTGTATGTGATACTGTATTCTATTATCGCGATATATGATATCGATCGGTTATATGTGATATAGTCGTGTTTTCGAATCAAGTGTTGATTCGATAAGTTGATACATATGATATTAGTCGGTTATATATGATATAGCCGGATTATTAAATCAAGTGTTGATATAATAATTTAATGTATAATTATAGATTTGATATATTAATTTACATTAACTAATATTAGCTCACTTAAGAATTTCTTTTTCTCACTTGTATATGCACTTAATATATATGTGATATATATTATTGTGTCATGCTAGTTGCTACATGCTACATGGGTGTATGAGACTCACACCATGCTTATAATAATGTGAGGTTTTGACCGGACCCACCGGTTTTGTGGGCTTGTTTTGGCTTAGTTTTTGCGCGGTGTTCCAGTCTCTAGGTTTTAGTGTTTCAGGTGTTACTTGTTTTTACTAAGATTTCATGTGATGTTATTTCTATGTAAAGACAATTCGGAGTGCTTCGTAGTCGTAATTCTAATATTGTTTCGGGTAATCTTGACGACGTTAAAAAGTTTCAACGAATATCAAATACCCATTTTTCTCCCTCACTGGAAATTTTCCAAGAGTTGGATTTTTCCAAGCTTAAAATCTTCAGAAAATTATGCAGGTGATTCTATGGACCCTCTAGAAGAATGAAACCCTAACTCAATTCTATAACCGATGGAACAACCACCAAACCTTAAGGTTTGCGGTAGTTCCGTGGCGCCATAGGTGAGGCAAGGATTGGCCCTTTTACGGTTGGTCCATAGGTGTTGTGGCATCTTCTAGGTATTTTTTAAACCGCGCTCAAGTGTTGAGCTCTTTGGGAAATTTTGGGAATTCGTTAATTCGATCAAAAAGTTTAACATCATCTAACTATCTGTAGAATGTGATACAATATTTGGACTCCACAATAATTAGTTTTGTGAAAACTAATTTAAATTTTATAAATCTAGCAATTTAGTCTTAAGTGATCGGTTGCCACGGGATTTTGATGTGGATCAAAAGTCCGTCGCAATCACGTAGCATACGGGGATACTCGCTGAGTAATCTTACTAGATAGCCACGCCCCATAAGCTCGACCAAGTGATTGTAGGAGAACCCCGTTACCAAAAGCATCCCCCAGGATGCTCGCTGCTGCGGTGTTCCACCTAAGTGCAATTCGTCAACGGCATCGGGGGTGCGGCCGTCTACTAAAGTTTCCGACGAGCATTTGACCAGGATGTCGGGAATCTTGTTGAATTACCCGACTGGTTATTGAAAAGTGTTTTCAATATCGAGACTAAAATGTGAGATTTATAATTGTTAGGCATGCGATGTCTAAGGAATTCATTTGGTTAGGCATGAAATCCAAAGTATGTGATACATTGGGTTTATGATGTCTAAGGTGGTTGCGGATTCTAATTGTTGTAGTTTTCACTTTCTTTTCTGCGATCGTAAGTGTAATATGTGGTGTATCGCCGGTTTCGTTGCTATATGTCAATGAAAATTGGGATACACATATTTACTTACGTTGATGACATGTGATGTTATGTGTTGCTGTGATATGTTATATTGGATCGTCGTGTTTGAATAGCCGGGTTTTTTTTTATGTGAGATGAGAGTTTTTCATTTTCATTCATGTAAAAACTTGTATGTAATATTCTTTTATTAGGGCACTACCGAGTTGAGGATGATGTCACCATTGATGTATATTATTTACTTTTCCGCATTAGGATAGACCCAAGGTGGGGAGCATAAGTAACCGGGTTTTAGGGTCCAGTGGGAGACCATAGCGAGGACTCGAGACCGGGTCTCCTAACTCTAGAATTGGTAGGGTTGCTTAATGCTCTTGTAGGGGTCTAGGGATGTGGGTTTGGCTATTCATCACGACCGTGGAATCCGCATTTTTTACTGGCTTAATTTAAAACACGGAATTCCTAGTATATCCAATATTTCATATGTGTTCTTCTGCTGCTGATATTCTGTGATGTGATCACTTGATATTCTGAGACGAATGGATTATTATATATATGATATATAATAAACGTTGCTTATATTTTACACCTGCGCTAGTTCCGCCCCGCTGCCGTTAATTAAGTAACCCAACGGTGCATAACGGGACACTGTGGCGAATGCGGATGGCATAAGCGCACGTTATATTTTCGTTTCTTCTGTGATGATTAGGAAGCATAATTTATGAGACTTCATTAATAAGATTAATGAAAAAGAAAGAAACCTATAGATGTTATAGAAACCTGTTCTAAAAACTGGTAGTTCTAGTTCTTGAATTGCATAGCGATATTCCTTGTAGAATATCTAGCACCTTATTCGATAAGGAAAGAGTTGAGATCCCTTCACCGGGAGTGGCCTTTTTAGCGAAACTAGCATATGCTACAACCCACTCGGTTTTGTTTTTGATTTCTTTTTTAGTTCATGCTTTGCATAATGGTATTTGTGAAATATCCAGCACCTCATTCGATGGGAAAAGAGCTGAGATCCCTTCACTGTGAGTCACCTCTTTAGCGAAACTAGTAAAAACCTAAAAAACACTCCTTTTCAAAATCACTCGATTCTACAACGATATCAAGTTCATTACGCAAAAGGTTTTCTTAAAAACCTGTCGTAACCCTCCTTCATTTTATGAAATAGAGCACTTAGTATTCGTGCTACGTTTGTTGACCATAGTTAAGGCATAGTGTACGGTAGCTAAGTGATGTCTTCCTACACAGCATATGATGCGATTAATTAGGAAAGTCATGTGACTTTTTTGACCATAGTTAAGGGTCATGTGGGTGGGTCTCATTAATCACGAAATGACGGGTAGAACTTGACTAATGCTTATGATTTGTTGACCATAGTTAAGGTCATAAGTTACTAGGGGTAAAAATATTATCAGGAATTTCAAGTGTTGAAATTTACAATGAGATTGCATACCTTCTATGAGATAGTTGGATCTCGATATCCACTGTGAGTAAGAGTTACTCCTGAGAGAGTTTTGCACATTATAATTAGCTGATCAAGTAGGTGTCTAAAAAGATGTTAACGGGGTAACTCTCCTGAGAAAACGAGGCTTATTTTAATTAGGTCCGTGCGAAAGCACGGGGAACCTCCCTCAAAGTACCGACACTGGCTTGGCCGAAAGATTGGCGAACTTGTAGGGTGTAATTAATCCCATCCAGTCTTACCTTTTAGGGTTTGAAGGAAGATTTGATAAAAACAGTGGGAGTCATCTTGATTAGATAAAATAATAACCAATCTGATTTTGTAAGAGCATACACAGAGTGTTTTCTTCTCTCTCTCCTGGTAGCGACCGTAATATGCCTTAATCAAGATAATGATATGGATGTATTAACCGAACCTGCTTATTATGCCGAACATGATCCCACATATGTAAGTGTTACAAGGGCTACAGAAAGCTAGAGAACTGGGATTGGGTGATATGTCTCTAAGTGTAGGGAATAGTGCAATTGTTGCAGCCAAGTCTGTTGACAAATATCACCTTGTATTACCAAATTGTAAATACATTGATTCTGAACAAATATTATTACATACCGAACCTGATATACAACATCACATCAGTTTCTTTATTAAGTTAAAGAAGGATATAATTTTGTATTGCAGGATAATCTTGTGAACATTTTTCTTAGTCAAGAGTTGATTGGATCAGGCATGTTATGTAATGGCATATATATTATAAATCAAACCACAGTTCAAAGTATATAGATCACACACAAGAGAAGTAGTTCAGAAATGAACGAATCCTTCTTGTGGCATTATTGACTAGGTCATATCAATGCGACACAACTAGCTAAGTTACATAAGGAGGAATATTAGAATCCGTTCGAATTTTCATCTTATGATACTTGCCAGTCTTGTCTCAAAGGTAAAACGACCAATACTCCATTTACTAGAAACAGAGAAAGAGTTACTGAACTCTTGGGACTGATACATAGTGATATATACGGTCCTATGTCTACAAATACCAGGGTTGGATCCTTGTACTTTATTATATTCACTGACCATCTCTCGAGGTTCGGACATATGTTCCTGTTGAAACACAAGTCTGAAACTTTTGAGAAATTCAAGGAATATAAGCTTGAAGTTAAGAAACCAGACGGGTAGAAGTATTAAGTCCTTTGATGTGATCGAGGAGGAGAATACTTGAGCATGGAGTTCCTGGATTGTTAAAAGGAGAATAGGGGTTCTCTCTCAGCTTACTCCTTCGTATACACCACAGCACATTGATGTATCGGGGCGGAGGTATCATGCCCTATGAGATATGGCGTGCTCTATGATGAGTACTACTGATTTACCTATTTCCTTTTTGGAGTTATGCACTTGAGAAGCTGCATACCTATTGAATGCAGTTCCAGATAAATCTGTGCCTACCACTCCATATGCGATATGATATGGGAAGAGACCATGTCTTAAACGAGTTAAGATATGGGGTTGTCCGGCCTATGTTGAAAGGCAGAATCCAGACAAGCTCGAGGCAAGGTCAGTTCTGTATAAATTTGTTGGATATCCTAAACATTTGCGAGGCTATATCTTCTACCTAACTGAGGAGCAAATGGTGTTTTGTTTCTCAGCATGCCACCATTTTAGAAAAGGAATTTCTTATGGAAGAAGTTAATGGTCATGAGGTAGAACTGGAAGGAGTTCCAACTGGATAAAATAACAGCTGATGATTTGGTGAAACCAAAGGATTCAATAGTCTCCAACGAACCTCATTCTCTCCGCGAATCTGGTAGGGTTCCTCATCCACCTAAGAGATACTACGGTTTTCTCGGTGACGGTGGATGCGAGGATTGCATCATGGTAGATAATGACCCAACCAGGTTCATGCAAGCCATCACGAGTAGGGACTCTATAAAAAGGTTGGATGCTATGCGATCAAAGATGGAATCCATGTACACCAATAAAGTATGACTTTGAATGTTGCACCTGAAGGGGTAAAACCCATTGGGAGCAAATGGATCTTGAGAAGATTCTTAGTGTAGATGGAAAAGTTGAGACTTTCAAAGCTAGACTTGTAGTAAAAGGTTTTCGTCAATAACCATGTATGGTTTATGATGAAACCTTTTCTCCAGTGGCTAGACTTAAGTCCATCAGGATTAAAGCACGCATCGCGGAGTTGGAACATATGTTTTGATGTGGCAGTCAAAGAGTTTGACTTCATCATAAAAGTAGATGAACCTTGTATATACAAGAAGATTGTAGAGAGTAAGGTTTTCTTCCACGTATTGTACGTAGATGACATAATCTTGATAGGAAATGGTTTCCTATGCTATACCTGGTCAAGCTCCTCTTATCACAAGGATTCTCCATGGAAGATCTGGATGATACCAACTACATCTTGTGAGTTATGATCTATAGTGATAGATCTAAGTAGATGTTGGGAGTGTCCTAAATCCAGGTACATGAACACCATTCTAAAGGGGTTTTGTATGGAAGATTTTAAGTGTGGTAGTTCGCCCACTTACTCAGGAATCACTCTCTCCAAAAAGATGTCTTCCAAGACTGAATTAGAGAGAGCTCACGTACAAGATATCCTATGCCTTAGCAGTAGACTCTATCATGTATGCGATGTTATGTACCAGACCAGATGTAACTAAATCACTAGGTATAGGGATCAAGAATCAATCGGATCTTGGGAGAATCACTGGACAGCTGCGTAGGACATTCTTAAGTACTTGGGAAGCACTAAAGAAATATTCTTGGTATTTGGTAACGGTGAACTCCAATGGGAGTCCTTTACCAATTCGAGCTCCCAGAGTGATAAGGTCGACTGAAAGTCAGTCTCGGGCTTTGTCTTTACCCTCAGTGGAGGGACAGAATGTTGGAAGAGTTTCAAGCTACATACCGTGGCAAACTAGACGATAAAGGCTGAATACATCGCTACCAACGATGCTACTAAAGTGGATGTCTGGATAATTCTTGTTCATGAGATGAACATGGTTCCTACCATTAAGTGTCCAATAACTGTTATTGTGACACCAATGGAGTTGTGGCTTTGGCCTAGGAAGGACGGTCCTATCAGCCATCCAGAAATATTTTGAGGACAGTGTCACCTGATTAGGGAGATGGTTGATCTCCAAGGGATCAAGGTAAGGAGAGTTGACGCGAAGGATAACACGACGAATCCACTCACATAGGCCTTTCCATAGAGAGACTTTTATGGGGCGTTGAGTATGAGATACTACAACAAATGGCCTTAGTGCAAGTGGGAGATTGTTAGTTATATGTATTCCCTAGAGGCCATTATTATACATGTGATGTATATTATAGTGGATGCTTGGACATATATAGGGAGGACTTTCTTACTTGACATGATAGTATGCTATCTGGTTGCTCTTTATCTTAACATGTACACTTATTGTCTCTCTATTACATGTTGATATAGCCCTTAGGATGAGTACTTGACTACCAGGATTATGATGCAGATCATACTAGTGGGGCAAGAGTAGTTGGTAAGTACATCCTTCAATAGTTCCTAGTCGTGGGAGCATCGAGACGGGGCATCGATATTCTAGAGTAGACTTGCGTATATGCTTCTTGACCCATATGATGGGCGATGGATGATCCCATATCCATTGGTGTTTGAAATTAGAGATGGTATACGGGTGCTCAGTGGAGACTGGGTACACTGAACAGACTCGCCGAGAACTCCTAGATGGTATTATACCTTACGTCAGATAGAAGTTCTCTGGTGACACTGGTACAGGTTATTCTGTAGACCCAAGATCGTCATAGAGTCTTGTGTGATTCCCACTGTGCGTTGATTTCCACCTTACCACATTCCAGAGAACGTGCAAAATGATGGTTTTTGGGTATAGTACTGAGTCACATGGAGGCAATGAGCGATAGGAGGGGATTTCGTCTCTCCCGGTATTGGGGGTTGATATTGCACTATACTCGATTGACCATAACAGAAAATCCCTAGCCAGGGTTGCTGAGATTTACTGGTAAGTGTTATCAGTAGTTTCTCGAACTGTTATGGGTCTCACATCAGTATGACTTATCATGTTATTGGGGTCTGATGTTTACCACCCCCAGGCCGAGATATGCGACTTATCATGTTATTGGATTCACACGAGTATGAGCAGTCTTGCTTGTTGATCTTCTGATCGCTCAATACCCGGGTAGCCGTTACGTCTAGCCAGTACCGCTGACGGCTTGTGGGTGACTGATATGATCATCACCTACTGCCGGCGTATTGACGAGTCTTTAGAGTCCTACACAGAGATTTCCTGGCTCAGGAGAAATGAAGTAGGAGCATATGCATATATATGATATGTGCGGGACCGAGATTAATACGTGTATGTGATACCGTATTCTATTCTCGCGATATATGATATCGATCAGTTATATGTGATATAGCCGGGTTATCGAATCAAGTGTTGATTCGATAAGTTGATACATATGATATTAGTCGGTTATATGTGATATAGCCGGATTATTAAATCAAGTGTTGATTTAATAATTTAATGTATAATTATATATTTGATATATTAATTTACATTAACTAATATTAGCCCACTTAAGCATTTCTTTTTCTCACTTGTGTGTGCACTTAATATATATGTGATATATATTATTGTGTCATGCTAGTTGCTACATGCTACATGAGTGTATGAGACTCAAACCATACTTATAATAATGTAAGGTTTTATTTATCTACAGTAAATCAAATTAGTTGGAAATTAGTCACATGGTTAAGCTTAGTGGAAGCTTGTAGAACCATTGACTTTGTCCACTAATTTTGTTTTACTTGAGATATTTATTATCCTAACCATTATTGTTTAGCCATGGTTTAGTCTCTACAAAAGTTAATATGAGATATTATCTCACCCATGGTTGCTATTCTCACTCATGAGATTCATTCTACACTTACTTCACTCCTTGGTTGCTTCTTCTTCATCTCATTCCTCAAGCTCTCTAGCTTTTTGGGAGGTGAAGAAAATTAGTGAAAAAATTATTCTAAAGTGAGCAAAATTCCTACTTCATCAACCTACACTAAATTAGCCATTTAGTTTAGGTTGTTTGGTTCACAATTAGTGAAGATGTAGCTTAAGTTGGTGTCTCCTCGACGTAGATCATCTTCGGCCTCGAAGACTTCAAGAAAGTTTGTTCTTTTCATCTTGTGGAGGCTTTCTAGAGTTCGGAAGTTCACTACATGAAGCAAAGGGACTACTACACGGAGCTATTGAAGTGAAAGACCGGTCTACAAAGGTTGTATTCCTTGTTCACTTAGATGTAAAGATGTTTATATGCTTGTTTCATCTAATTCTCTAGTTAAGATTCTAGGTTAGGGTTCTTTAGCGCGCTAATTTTTTGGAAACGACATGGTCAATGCCTCCCGAAACCCAGTAGCAGTGCCGCGGAACCTTACATATACTCTAGAGTAGACTATTGTATACGTTTCTTAACCTCGACCGGGATGATGGTTGATCCCATAGCCATTGGTGTTTGACACCAATGATTATATACAGGTGCTCATTAGATGAATGAGTTACACTGGACGGACTCATTTGAGAACTCCTAGATAGTATTGTATCCATCGTCAGACAGCGGTTCTCATATGGCATGAGTACATGGTATATTGTAGACCTAAGATTGTCGAATTGTGTGTATTCCCACTGTACTTAGATTACCACTCTCTATTGAGTCATGCAAATAGGTTTTAGTTGGGTACAGTTCCAAAGCACATAGAGGTAGTGAGCGATTGAAGGGATTTCATCTCTCCCGGTAGAGAGAGTCGAGTTCGTGCTATGCCGGATGAACTATAACAATAAGCCCTTGGCCAAGGCAATTAAGATTTACTGATAAGTTTTATCAGTAGTTTCTCGGATGGTTATGAGTTTATGATCAACACAACTTATCGGGTTATTGGGAGTCTGACGGTTTCCACCTCCCAGACCCGGTATGCGACACTCTTAGATGAAGAGATCGGACTGTCCGGTAATTGTCACTGATAGACTTTGCAGGGTTCAAATGAGCTTGCTCGTTGACCTTCTTTCAATTAAAACCTGGGTAGCCGTTACGTGCAGCTAGTACCGCTGACGTGCTTGTAGGTTATGGATATGATCCTAATTTACTGCCAGCGTATTGTCGAGTCTTTAGAGTCCCATACAGAGCTTTCCCAGCACAGGCAAAACGATGCAGGTCATGTATAGAGATACGTGCAGGAGTTCGATTAAGCACATGTATACGATACACGTAATTTAATTGAGTATTTATTGATATTAGCCGGTTTATATATGATATAATCAGATTACTAAATCAAATGTTGATTTAATAATTAAATGTATATTTATATATTGATATAAATGCATACATTAACTGTTATCATGCTCATTTTTAGTATTTTCTTATCTTTAATAATATTTATATTTGATATAAATATTATTTTCTCACTTTGTTATGCTTGCTTATACATATTAGATGGATGCGTAAGAATCATATAGGAAATGAGATAAGTTCTATCTTCTTTATTTAAGAAAATAAAAGAATGAGTCATGGTTCTTAGAAGTGTGAAGAAGGATGACTCATTCTTATTTTTTTCTTAACTTGAAAAAGATAGAATAGAGAGGATAATTGATTTTTAAACTGTGACCATCTTCTTGATTATTCTTATCTCATCTCTTCTTTCTCTCTCTTGAGATTTTGCCTAAATGAGAAAGAAAAAGAAAAGAGAAGAAAATTAGTGAGCTTATTAACCTACATCTTTACTAATCACTCCTTGCAATTTTGATTTGTGAGTTGCTTCACAAATAATATGATCAAGTGAAGCTCTAGCTTGTGATGGTGGGATCTCAAGGTGCATCATCTTCGGTAAGGAGATCACCGAACAAGATTGTTTCAGACTTCGTGAAGACTAGCCGGAGTCCAAGAAGAGATGGCTAATGTGCTACAAAGGTTGTAGTCCTCCACACTTATCTTTATAACTTACTAGTTTAGTTCAAGTTTAGTGTTTTTTGTTTGATCCTAGGTTGGGGTTGCTATTGCTCTCTAGTTTTTTAAATTACCGCTTTCGCCACGTTTTAAAATCCTACTAGGCGAACCTAGCATTCCAGCAGTTTCTACCAACATACGTCATCTATATCATATCGTCTGAACCGGGAAAACCCTATGTCTGTGTGGGATTCTAAATACTCGACAATACGCTGGCAGTGAGTTACTAGATAAGTCCATAATCAGAAGCATGTCAACGGCACTAGCTGTACGTAACGGCTACCCAGGTATATGCCGAAAGGGAGGTCAATAATCAAGTCTGTCCATACCCTATTGAGCCTGAATGTGACAATCTCCGTACAGTTTGGTCTCTTCGTTTAAGAGTATCGTATACCAGGTCTAGGGGTGGATAACGTTAGACCCCTAATAATTCGATAAGTTGTGTCGGAGTCAAGCACATCACCAATCGAGAAATTACTGAACTCTTATCAGTAAATCTTATCCACTGTGGCCACGGATTTAGGATGATAGTCAACCGAACATAGCACGACATCGACTCCTAATACTAGGAGAGAAGAATCCCCGACAATCGCTCACTGCCTCCATGTGGTTCGGGACTGCACCCAACTAAAAACTGTTTGCACGACTCTTTTGAGTCGTGGTAGGGTAGTAATCTAAGTACAGTGGGAACTCACACGAGAAAAATGGTGATCTCAGGTTAAAAAACTAATATGTACTCATGCCATTAGAGAACTTCCATCTGACGATAGATGTAATACTATCTAGAAGTTCTTGGCGAGTATGTCCGGTGTACTCTCCTCCAGTAAGCACATGTATTGTCACGCCTCGCTTCCCAAAAAACATAAACACAGCACGTGACAGAGCCAACCATGCTACTTGTGGTTAGGAATTATCCCTCTACAGTCACATTATGGCTGTCAAGCAGATATCAAGAATAGTAAAATATAAAATCTAGCTAACACATATCCATTTGCCACAATAAATAAAATCAAGAAAATGCATAAAGCGGAAACGAATTAAGATCCAATAAACAATATCTGAATCATGTCCCAATATGGGCTCACATCAATAAAAATAAAACTACTGAAATAACTAAACTAAGAGTCTATAAACTAAATAGCTAGCTCCTCATTGCTCGGCTTGATTGCTGAAGTATTCTTGATCTGCCTGCGATAAAGGTAGAGAAACTTGGCCATAAAAAACCTAGACGTCAGTGCGTCATAATATCAAAACAATAGTAGTAACCAGGATATGATGCTATTATTAAATATGAATATAAATCATAAACATAGGTATAAAACAGTGAGCTGTATGTATGTGATGTGTATCCTAAAGTCTGTACCTCTAGGTTATCTATTCTAGAAGTCATTGAAATCAATTTAATGGAATCATCGATGTAACTCAATAGTATCCCGTGCGTTCCCGGGACCACCGTCAAGACTCTCGAGGCTGAATCCGAGACGTGCCGCTAAGCAGTAAACAGGTAACATGTACAGATGAATGATGTCAGCATCATCATTCCGGGGCTGGCCGAGGTCGTATAGACTGATTAGTATCTGGAAGTATTGAACTGTTGAGTTACAAGTCAGGTTTCATTATTGATTTCCCCTTACCCCCAAGGTTTTGTGTTCACGTCAGGTATTGATGATATAAATCTAATGCCAACACAGGATCAAGTAGGTACATGTCTTGTCTATGTAGACAATAAGTCACGTCAGCCATGACAATAAATCAGGATTGTCGACATTAGTAAAAGATCCAAGCAACAAGTATGGTAATAAGTCGTGAACATGTCATGCAATATATGTTAACCAAAATAGATACTAAATGTAAAACTGTAACCAATATCTAAACACGGTAAACACAACTAATGTCAGAATGCATATGTATATATCTGTAATAACCGTTTAACGTCTGCTACCAGGCATATGGCAATCTAGATAAAAGACTGAACTGATATAGTAGTATGATAATATTGTGATGATCTGGCATGCAATTAGATAACCTATTATCGGTACGGATATAAGATGATGTTATAAAACTGAAAATCGATACTATTTACTAAATAATAAAACATATGTACTATAGTTAATCATATAAATATTGATATAACAAAATAGCATGTTGCAAGTCTAAAACTTGCTTGATCGGATTTCACGTCGAGATACAAATATCACGTCCGATGCCGAAATAGCGTCGCGATGCAAAATTTACATTCGCAGGACTGGACCTGGCTAAGCAGTGACGTGACGTGGTGACTGGGCTAGACGACGACGGTGGTTGGGGCATCTGGATCATCGGCGACGCGCGTAACTCCGGCAAGACGATCGGAGTTGAGAAAAGAAAAGAAAGAAAAGAAAAGATAGAAGAAGAAGAAGATGAGAGTAGTTGTTGTGGGGTTCTTGGTAGGTGGGACAGCAGAGGTGGCGACAAGACGACGGCAACAGCGTCAACGGCGAGGTCATCCGGCGACGTCATCGTGGCCGTGAGGGGTGAAAGGTGATCGGGAGGAGAGCAGAAGAAGGAGAAGAGGGTGTTATAATTTTATCATATATATATATATATATTATAGAGAGAGAAGAGAGAGAGAGAGATGAGAGAGAGAGGCAGAAAGAGAGAAACGAGAGAGAGAGACAGAGAGAGAGAGAGAAGAGAGAAAAAAAGAAGGGGGAGAGACGAGAGAGAGAGAGAGACAGAGGGATTATTAATAATTAATTAATATATTTATATTATATTTGTTTAACAGTTTTAGTTATATATATATATATATATATATATATATATATATATATATATTGAGAGAGAGAGAGAGAGATAATAATAGAGGAAAGATGCCATAGGAGGGAATTTCCTTCTATGGCGTCGAAAAAATACACCCTCCATCGTGTTTTTGGACGATCGGAATCCACCAACTTCATCGTTATCATCTAAGATGTTGGCGCCAAATTTCATATGATTCTACAATTTTTTCACCGTTGAATTAGTGGGTTCAAAATTAACGGTTTACCGATAATAGAACTTTTTACATTGCTAAATCAACGGTGAAAAGTTGTAGAATCACATGAAATTTGGCGTACCCACATCTTAGATGATAACGATGAAGATGATGGATTTTGATCATCGGAAAACACGATGAGGGTGTATTTTTTCAACGCCATAGAAGGAAATTCCCTCCTATGACCTCTTTCCTCCATTATTCTCATATATATATATATATATATATATGATTTAGAGCTAATATCAGATTTCTCCGAATATTACCCGTAACCATTCAAAAATCTAGTTTTTAAATATGGATAATATACGCAAAAGTTTAAACCATAATACGATGTCCAGTCAATAAAAATGAATGCCCCCAAGTACGGATCTACGTAAATATATATAGCGATCAAAACGAGTCTGTTTTAACAATTAGTATATGAACATGATATATGGATGCAACCATTTGATACAGGGTACGATGACGTGCAAGGCTAGATATTAAAATATGTTATTTGATTTTTATTTTGTATTATTAAAATATTTATGAAATATATTATGTGTATCATATCTAGATTTGCACGGATACTCTATACTAGCAAATATTTGATATAATCTTGAACCATGATAAGATTCACACATGCGGGTGAGGTCGGATAATAACCATAGCTGTTAAATGCGCTATTCGCAACCCAAAAACAATAATAATCAAAATTTTACCGCAAGATTTGAAATGCCTCAAAATAAATATAGTGTAAATGCACTAGGGTGTTACATGTATCTATCTTAAGTGACACAACACCAATAGCTTGTGAGACCGGCCTCGCCCCTCGTCAGGGTTTCGAAACGTATACACTAGTCTATTCCAGAATATCGCTGCCTGGTCTCGATACTCCCAAGACTAGGGTCATTTAAGGATGTGCTTATGGACTACCCAGCCCTCACGTATATGATCCCCCATCATAATGCTGGTAGTCAAGCAAGAATCCTATAGGCTTTATCATTTTATATTAGCGACACGTAATATCAAGTGAAACGTATACATATGAATGATAAAAAGAAACCGGATAGTATACTATCATCTCGAGCAAGATTATTCTATCCGTATAGGTTCTCCTTCAATTATCAAGATCGCCTATCTGCAATTACAATAATTGCCTTGAGGATACTATATCGAACATTCACCCACTTGCAGTTAAGGCTAATTATTGCAGTATCATATACCCACATCCCGTATGCTACCGAATACCCAATTTCTTTACTAATCAATTTTGTAAAGCTCGTTTGAGAACATCCATGTTTGATAAAAAGTCTCAGTGAGTGGATCCACTAAAATATTCCAACTTCCTCTCTTTATATCTTAACTATGCTGAGATCAGCAATCTCCCAAACTAAGTGATACCCCGCCTCAAGAATTTGTCTGGATACTTGATGGGACCAAGTTTATAAATGAAAAACTTTATCCTACAAACTTCGGTTGTATCCTCTGTTGAGTCATAACCAGCATCTTGTACCATGCCTACCTCAGTATTCCTATTAGAACCCTATCCAATATAATGCTCTTTAGAAGAGGGTAAATTCAAAACTCTGACAGCATCTCTGTCATCCAAGTCACCTTGGAAGCCTGAACCGATAACCGCCTCCTCGAGGAGGCTGCCTTTACTATATACCAAGAATATCTTCTTATGTTCTTAACCATTTCCCTTTTTTCTCCAGGATTGGATTAATATCTGCCTATTATAGCAAGTGTAGAAGCAATATCTAGTTTGGTATAACACATTGCATGATTTACTCAATTGCCTAAGGAAATGATATTTCATTCATGCGAGTCTCTCACCTCATCAGTTTGAAAGACATCTCTTTAGAGAGGGTGGCTCCATTACTTACGGGTACACTATCAAGCCAGGAGTCGTCCATTCTAAAACACTTCGAAAATGATGTCTAAGTACCCAGAATGGGATACTTCCTAAATCCAGATCTAAAATCATAGATCTAGTCACTAAAATACTTGATATACTATCAATATACAAAGTAGAGAAAACACCTTGTGAAAACCAAAGTTTGTCCGATTGTAGTATAGGAACATCACTTCCTATCCGGAGTACGTCATCCAAATTCTAGGATAGTACTCCCAACATTCTTCTTACTAGATTTATCTGTTGTTTTGATGAAGTCAATCATCTTGACTGTCACATCAAAACAGATGATCCGTCTCTGCTCTGTATGCTTTAATCTATGAATAGACATAAACAACTTGTACACCTTCCGCTACTCCCACTGACTACGAAAACCTTTTGGTAGAGTCATATACACGTGCGCATCTAAATTCCCATTTGGAAAAATGTTATAGTCATCCTCTTACTAGATATCATAGTCTAGAGCAGCAGTAGTGCCAAGTCATATCCGTGTGGATTTTAGCGTAGACACTGAAGTAAAAGTCTCATCACAATCCACAATAGGAATTTGATGAAATTTTTTACAACAAGTCTAGCCTTATTAGATTAATACCTTTCCACCTGCATAGATCTCGAAAGATCTACTTGCTCCTTGGGTTTTTCCCCTTCAGGAGTACCCAGCTGTTGGGTTATGGCAACGCCCCGGCCATGAAACTGTGGCCAAATACGGAATAAAAATTTACTAAACTGGCGCTACCATTATCCGATGCCTGGATCTACCCTAAACCCTAAACTAGCAAGCAATATAAAAAGTTAGAATGGTTATACTGAGTTGATCCGTGTCCTTCGTTCTTCAACCATCTTCCCAAGCTCCTAGAGGCTCCTTGATCAAGCTTGGTCGCCGGTCTCCCTCCATCGAAGACGATCCACCCGAGAGATGTAGTAATGGCTCTAGCTTCACATCAAGAATGAAAGTGAAGCAACTAGGGGTTCTAGGATGCTACTCTAGAAAGCCTAGGATGTAGTGAGTGTGATCCAAGTGTTGGTCTATCTCATCTCACCTCCTCTCATGTTTCTCAACTCATGAGAGGGTTGAGAGGAGGTGGAGAATGAAGGTGGAGGCAACCAAGGAAAATCAATAGAGGAGTGAAGCACAAATGGTGATGAAGAGCTCAAGAAAAACTCATGCTCAAAAAAATAATGAAGCTCATCATGAAAGAGAAATTAAGCATGCTTGGCTTTGTAAAACATTTTCTTTTCATTTTAAAATCCACCCATACTTGAATAGTATGCACAAATGAATTAATAATTCATTTGTGTACACTATGCAAGCATGGTCATCACCATACTTTCCATTTTCCAATTTCCACCTCATTTACCATTTTCTAAAAAATGGTCAAATCCAAAAAATGAGGTGGCCACCTTCTAGAATGTTTTCCGGATAAAATACGGATTACATTCTACTGTATATACATACCTGCATTCACACCGAAATATGAATACCCTAAGAGATAGAATAACACAAAGAACATAATACTAGAATATACGTATCGAAATACATATACATAAATTATTAAATCAATACCTGATTTAATAATCCAGCTCAAAACCCAAGCCGGCTAGTATTATCAACTATCCGATCGAAAGTCCGGGTACAAAGTACATCAATCGATCGGAACCCTGCACGTATCCAATACGGCTACTACATCATTTCGCCAGAACCAGGGAAACCCTCTGTGTGGGACTCTAAAGACTCGTCAATACGATGGCAGTGGGTTTAACCACAAGCATGTCAGCGGCACTAGCTATACGTAACGGCTACCCAGGTATTGAGTGAAAGGGAGGACGACGAGCAAACTCATCCTGAACCCCTACTGAGCCTGACAGTGACAATATCCGTACAGTCCGGTCTGTTCATCAAAGAGAATCGCATATGGAGTCTAGGGGGGTGGATAAAGTCAGACCCTTAACAATGCAATAATTCGTGTTGGTATGAAACCCATCACTACCTGAGAAACTACTAATCCAAATCAATAATTCTCGAATACCTTGGCTAAGGATTTCTAGTGATGGCCACCCGTGTACTGCGCGACATCAACCTCCAATACCGGGAAAGACGAATCCCCGACGATCCGCTCACTGCCTCCATGTGGCTCGGGACTGTACCCAACTAAAACCTATTTGCACGACTCCTTTGAGCCGTGGTAGGGTAGTAATCAAAGTACAGTGGGAACCTACACAAGACAAATGACGATCTCAGGTCGACAGAATAACCTATACACATGTCATCTGGGAATTGCAATCTGACAATAGGTATAATACCAACTAGCAGGTTCCCGGCGAGTCTATCCAGTGTACTCATAACCTAATGATCACCTATATACTAATCTTTGGTGAACAAATTAACACCAATGGTTTGTGAGACCTGTCCACCGCCCATCGTCGGGGTCTCGATCAGTATACACTAGTCCACACTAGAGTATCGATGCCCAGTCTCGATACTCCCACGACTAGGGACATTTAAGGATGTGCTTATAGACCACTTAACTCTCACGTATATGATCGCCATCATAATGTGTAGGGTTCCTAGGCACGCTAGTGAGGTCTCCCAAGCCATCAACCATGGCAATTTCAAAAATTATGGTGCCGAGAAACCCTAAACTACGGATCGATAACTAGATGTCTAGGCGAAAAGAACTAGTTTACATCTAAACTAATGAGAATACGGAAATACAACCTTTGTAGATCCGGTGCTCCACCTCCATAGCTCCGCAACGAGGTCCTCTCCGCTGTCCAAATCAAATCCGGGCTCAAGCGTCGGCTTCGTCGGAGAATGGGCAAGCAAGGTCGTCAATGTCCATGCCGAAGATGATCTACGTCGAGGCATCGCTAAATCAAGCTCCGACTTCACCAAGTCAAGAAACTTGTGAAGTAAACACACTCTACTACTTGGCAAGAGGTAGAGGATGAAGAAATAGGAAGTGGGTAGACTTTAGAATTGGATTTCTCACTTGTTTTCATCAATCACCATTGATGAAGCAAGCTTCTTCTTGAAGTGAAGAAGAAGAAGATGGAAAAAGGTTATGATAAGATTAATTAAAAAGAAAAGAATAATCCATTCTTATCATAACACTAACCATGGTAATGTGTAGAGAATCAATCATGGTTAAATGGGATGGTTAGGGTTAAGCATGAGACAAAATGGTTGCTAAAGTCAAAGTCTTCATGAAGCTTCAATATGAAACAAAATTAGCCACCATTTTCTCTTAATGCCTTTTCTAATTATTTCCAAAAAGAATAAATAGATAAATAAATAAGAAATGGAAATAAAACCCTAATCATATAAATAACCATGGTTTATTCTTAACATACACTTAAACAATCATGTATCATCAAACATGATACAAGCAAATGTACAAATGTATATCACATATACAATGTGCACAATACAAGTGAGAAAATCCATATAAAGTGAACCAATACTAGTTAATCCAAAGTAATATATCAAATATATTATCATGCATTAAATCATTAAATCAACACTTGATTCAATGATCCGGTCATGTCGCACACAACCGACTAGTATTCAATGTATCGGTTTATCGATTCAACACTTGAATCGATAACTAGGTTATATCGCATACAACCATCCGACACATTGATCGCGAGAATGAAATACGGTATCACATACACGCATGATTCTCGGTCCCGCACATATCTCATATGCGCTCCTATTTCGTTTTGCTTGAGCCAGGAAACCTCTGTGTAGGATCTAAAGACTCGTCAATACGCCGGCAGCAGATGATGATCATATCAAACACCCACAAGCCGCAAGCGGTCTGCTAAACGTAACGGCCACCCGGGTATTGAGCGATCTGAAGATCGACGAGCAAGCCCGCTCACACTCCAGTGAATCCGACCAGTAACACTACCGTACAGTCCGGTCTGATCGTCTGATATGTCGCATATCTCACCTAGGGGTGGTAAACGTCAGACCCCAATAGCTCGATAAGTCGTGTCGATATGAGGTCTATAACTATTCGAGAAACTACTGGTAACACTTACCAGTAAATCTCAGCAACCCTGGCCAGGGATTTCCTGTTATAGCCAATCGAACACAGCGCAACATCAACCCCCTATACCGGGAGAGACGAATCCCCTCCTATCGCTCATTGCCTCCATGTGACTCGGGACTGTACCCAAAAACCACCGTTTTGCACGCCCTCTTGGACGTGGTAAGATGGAAATCAAAGCACAATGGGAACCACACAAGACTCTATGACGATCTTGGGTCAACAGACTACTCTGTACCAGTGTCACCAGAGAACTGCCATCTGACGTGAGGTATAATACCATCTGGGAGTTCTCGGCGAGTCCGTCCAGTGTACCCAGTCTCTACTGAGCACCCGTATATCATCTCTGATGTCAAACACCGATGGATATGGGATCATCCATCGCCCATCTGTATGGGTCGAGAAGGTATACGCTAGTCTACTCTGGTATATCGATGCCCTGTCTCGATATACCCACGACTAGGGACTTTGAAGGATGTACTTATGGACTACCGTGTCTCCACTAGTATGATCCGCATCATAGTCCAGGTAGTCAAGTACAGATCCTAAGGGCTTTACCAACATGTAACAGAGAGACAATCAGCATACATGTTAAGGTAAAGGGTAACCAGATAGCATACTATCATGTCGAGCAAGAAAGTCCTCCCTATATATGTCCCAGCATCCACTACAATATACATCCTATGTACAGTAATGGCCTCTAGGGCATATATATAACTAACAATCTCCCACTTGCACTAGGGCCATCTGTAGCAGTGGTTGCAGTATCTCATACTCAACCATCCCATAAAAGTCTCTCTCTGGGAACAGGCCTTTGTGAGTGGATCCGCTGTGTTGTCCTCTGAGTCTACTCGCCTAACCTCGATCTCCCTGGAGATCAACCATCTCCATGATCAAGTGACACTACCTTAGAATATGTCTGGATCACTGATGGGACCGGCGTTCCTTGGCATAAGCCACAACTCCATTGTCTCACAATGGTACGAACATAGTTCATCTCATGAACCAATATACACCCAAACAGCCTCTTTGGTAGCATCTTAAGTAGCGATGTATCGTGCCTTTATCGTCTAGTATGTCACGGTATCTAGCTTGGAACTCTTCCAACATACCGTCCCTTTACTGAGGGTAAAGACAATGCCTGCGACTGACATTCAGTCGTCTTTATTACCCTGGAACACTTCCAGTGATTCTCCCCAGGATCGATTGATACCATCTCACTACAACTAGTGAGAATTCTAACATCCAATTAAATCTATCTCATAGATCCAAAATCCAGGATTTAGTAGGTATCACTTTGATCCTATATGGAGAATTCTAGTGATAAGCGGAGATTGACCGAGCGTAGCATAGGAAACGCCTTCCCTATCAAGAGTATGTCATCCACGTACTCTACGAGGATCGTCACCATACTCCCTACTACCTTTTTGTATATACAAGGTTCATCTACCACTTTGATGATGTCAAACTCTTTGACTAGTTCATCAAAACAGATGTTCTAACTCCGCGATGCCTGCTTTAATCCCATAAAGCATCTTGCACACGTTTCCGCTGCTCCCACTGTCTACGAGGCCCTCTGGCTGTGTACTTATAGACGCACTCTTCTAAAACATCATTTAGAAAAGCTGTCATGACACCCAACCACCAGATATCGTAGTCATGGTATGTAGCCGTAACAAGTAGGATCCGAATGGACTTAAGCATAGCTACTTGAAAAGGCTTCATCATTATCCATGCCTGGTCAATGACGAAAACCTTTAACAAGTCTAGCTTTGAAAGTCTCAACTTTTCCATGTACACCAAGTAATCTTCTCAAGATATACTTGCTCCTGATGGGGATTTAACCCTTCAGATATAGCAGCTAAAGTCCATACTTTGCTGGTGTATAAGGATTCTATCTCAGATCACTGAGCATCCAGCCATTCTTACAGAGTCTTACTCCTGATGGCCAGCTCGAAACTAGTTGGGTCATCATCTCATGATGCAATCCTCGCTCCCACTGTCATAGAGAAATCGAAGTATCTCTCAGGTGGGTGAGGAACCCTACTAGATCGGCGGAGAGGCTGAGGTTCGTTGGAATCTACTGAATCCTTTGGTTCTTTCAAATCATCAGCTGCAGTTTGTATAGCTGGAACATTTCCAGTTCTACATTACAGACCTTGCCTCGAGCTTGTCCGGATTTTGCTTTCAGACATAGGCCGGACAACTCCAAATCTTAACTAACTTAAGACATGGGTTCTTCCCATTCCATATCACATATGAAGCGGTAGGCAACTGATTTGATTTGAACCCTATTCAATAGGTATGCAACTTCTCAAGTGCATAACTCCCAAAAGGAAATAGGTAACTCAGCAGTACTCATCATAGAGCACACCATATCAAATAGGGTGTATTTGCTCCGCCCCGATATACCATCGTGCTATGGTGTATACGGAGGAGTAATGCTGAGAGAGAATCTCATTCTCCTTTAGAATAGTCCAGGAATTCCGTGCTCAAGTATTCTCCTCCTTGATCACATCAAAGGACATAATACTTATACCCGTATTTTGGTTCTCTACTTCTCGCTTATATTCTGTGAATATCTCAAAAGGTTCGGACTCATGTTTCAACAGGAACATAGGTCTGAATCTCGAAAGATTATCAGAGAATGTAATGAAGTAAAAGAACCGGTCTTGGCATGTGTAGACAGGGGACCTACATACATCAACATGTATCATCCCAAGAGTTCACTAACTCTTTCTCTGTTTCCAGTAAACGGAGCTATGGTCATCTTATCTTTGTGACATGACTGGCGAGTTTCACAAGATGTAAATTCAAACTGATTTAAATATACATCTATATGTAACTCTAGCCAGTCGGGTCACATTGATCTGACCTAGTCTACAATACCTCAAGAAGGATTCGTTCATTTCTGAACTCTTCCTCTTGTGTGTGTTCCGTATACTAAGAACTGTAGTTTGATTTAGAACATCAATGCTTTTAGATAACGTGCCTGAACCGATCAACTTTTGATATAGGAAATGTTCAAAACATTATCCAACAATACAAAATTTTATCATTTCTTTACTAATAAAGAGATAGATATGATTTTGTATATCAGGTTCGGTATCTAACAACATTCGTTCAGAATCAATGTATTGGTAATACAGGGTGACAGTGACCAACAGACTTGGCTGCAACTCTTGCCCCGTTTTCTGCCTCATGAAACTTATCACCCGTTCTCAGTTCTCTACCTTTCTGTAGCCCTATGTAACAGATTACATATCTGGGATCCTGATCTAGTATCAAATACCCAGGACGCAGAGGATACTGAGAAACAGTTCTTTGTAACGAACACACCCGAAGATGATGCATCAGCATGCACTCTCCTCGTTTGGGCGGCACGGGAATTCTGGTAAACCCCCAATTTCCTGCTCTGTCTTATAACAATTATAAGTTGGAGCGGGACCAACGTTCCCCAGCTCAGTATAACAAGCGGGTTCGGTCAATATTCCGTATTATTATCTTGATTAAGGCGTGATATGGTCGCTACCTGGAGAGAGAGAGAAGAAAACACTCAGCGTGCGCTCTGTCAAGAATAGATTGGTTATTATTTTATCTAATCAGGATGGCTCCCACTGCTTTTTATCAAATCTTCCTTCAAACCCTAAAAGGAAAGACTAGCCGGGATTAATTACACACTACAAGTTCGCCAATCTTTCAGCCAGGCCAGTGTCGGTACTTTGAGGGAGGTCCCCCGTGCTTTCGCACGAACCTAATTAATGTAAATCTCGTTTTCCCAGAGGCGTAACCCCGTTAACACCTTTCTAGACACCTACTTGATCGGCTAATTGTAATGTATAAAACTCTCCCAGGAGTAACACTTACTCGCAGCGGGTATCGGGATCCAACTATCTCATAGAAGGTATGCAATCTCATTGCAAATTTCAACACTTGAAATTCCCGATAATATTTTGCCCCTAGCATCCTATGACCTTGACGGAGGTCAACAAACTATAGGCTACTAGTCAAGTTCAACCCGTCATTTCTTGATCGAATTAAACCCACCCGCACGACCCTTGACGGAGGTCAACAAGCCCGCACGACTACCCTAACTCAATCTGCATCATATGCATAAGCAGATAAATACTGGTTAGCTACCACACACTGCGCCTTGACGGAGGTCAACAAACGCAGCACGAATACTAAACAGCATTTATCTGAAATGACGGAGGGCTACGACAGGCTTTTAAGAAAGCCTATTGCGTAATGAACTTGATATCGTTGTAGGATCGAATGATTTTTAAAAATGGAGTGTTTTTGAGGCTTTTCTAGTTTTGCTAAAGGAGTCACTCCCGGTGAAGGGATCGTCGGTCCTTTCCTCGTCGAATGAGGTGCGGGATATATCATATACATCACTGTGCAAAGCAAAAACACTTAAAAGCAATCAAAAGACAAATCGAGTGTGTAGCATCTGCCAGTTATTGCTAAAGGAGTCACTCCCGGTGAAGGGATCTCGGTCCTTTCCTCATCGAATAAGGTGCAGGATATATCATATATACCGCGGTGCAAAGCAAGAACTGTAGCTACCTGTTTTATTTTGAAATTCGATTCTACAACATCTTAGGTTTCTTTTATTTCATTAATCATATTAATGAAGTCCCATCAATTATGTACCTAAACATCATAGATAGATATGACGTACACTTATGCCATCCGCATTCGCCTCGATGTCCTCTCGTGCACCGTTAGGTTAGGTAACTAACGACAGAGCAGGGCAGGGCTAGTGCGGGTGTAAAACATAAGTAACGTCTATATAATATATCATATATACTATATACTATATCTATCACAGAACATCACATGATCACATCACAGATATCGCAGCAGAAGAATCATATGAAATATTAGATATACTAGGACGTCCGTGTTTTCAATAAGAGCCAGTATAAAACACGGATTCTACGGTCGTGATGAATAGCCAAACCCACACCCCTAGACCCCTACGAGAGCGGCAAGCAACCCTACCAATTCTGGAGTTAGGAGACCCGGACCCGACTCCTCGAGTTGGTCTCCCACTGGACTCCAGAACTCGGTTACTTGTGCCCTCCTCCTTGGGTCTATCCTAGTGCGGAAAAGTAAATAATATACAAACGGTGACAACTTCCGCAACCTGGAAGCGCCCCAATAAAAGAATATTACATACAAGTTTTTACATGAATGAAAATGAAAAACACTCATCTCACATAAAAAACCCCCGGCTATTCAAACACGACGATCCAATATAACATATCCAGCAACACATAACATCACATGTCATCAACGTAAGTAAATATGCGCATCCCAATTGTCGTTGACATATAGCAACGAAACCGGCGATATCACATATTACACTTACGGTCACAGAAAAGAAAGTGTAAAACTACAACAGTTGGAATCCGCAACCACCTCAGACATCGCATGCCTGACCAAATGAATTACTTAGACATCGCATGCCTAACAATTATAAACCCCGCATTCTAGTATCAAAATCGAAAACACTTTTCAATATCATGTCGGGCAATTCAACAAGATTCCCGACATCCTGATCGAATGCTCGTCGCAAACTTCAGTAGACGGCCGCACCCCCGATACCGTCGACGAAGTGCACCAAGGCGGAACATCGCTACCGCGAGCACCCGAACGGATGCTTTCGGCGACGGGGTTCTCCTACAGTCACTTGGTCGGGGCTATGGAGTGAGGCTGTCTATTAAGTTTACCCGGCGAATATCCGCGTACGCTACGTGATTGCGACGGACTTTTGATCACATCAAAATTCCGTGGCAACCGATCAAGTGAGACTAAAGTGCTACGTTTATAACATTCATTTAGTTATCACATAACTTATTGTGAATTCCAATTATTGTATCCCATTCCGGATAAATAGAAAATGTTAAACTTTCCGATCGAACAATCGAACACCCAAGTTTTCCCGATATAGATCAACACATGAAACAAGTCTAACAACATTCAGTTCGTGCCTCAGTACCAACGGTCCAGCCGTAGAAGGGTCAAGCCAACGCCTCACATGTGGCACGCCGTACTGCCCCAAACCCGAAGGTTCAAAGGGCAGTTCAAGACGGTCACATAATCGAGTTAAGGTTTGTTGTCTTCTAGAGGGACCATCGCGTTACTTGCACTACTTAGAACGTCGTTAAACTACGGAAAAATCCAACACTTGGAAAGTTCCCGACAGGGGAAAAATTGGGTATTTATATCCGGTCGAACTTTTTAACATATTCTAAAATTTATCCGGAAAGCCACACAGACAAAATTTGATACTCCGATCGAAACACCGAATCCCTAAAAACATAGCAGAAAAATTCAACTCTTGAATAAATATTAAAAATTCCCAGAAAACTCAGCTCTTTGAACTAGGAATTACTGTGCAAAGGAACAGGGCTGACGTCATCAAGTGGCCGCTGATCAGCCGCAGAAGTCATGATTCTGCCGCTGATCCGCCGCGAAAATTACTGTTCACAAGAAACTTTTTGCACCGTAATTCTTATTTTTCCCTGCTGAATTTTTTAGCAATTTTTAATTTGGAAAAACTCACTGTTTTCAAAAAAGGACAGAGAGCATGTTAGAAATGGGTTTTCGGGTTCGTTCGGACTTCAAACTCCGTCTGGACTTCGCCTAAGGCTCTAGCTAGTCTCTGATACCACTGTAGGGTTCCTAGGCACTCTAGTGAGGTCTCACAAGCCATCTACCATGGCAATTTCAAATTCTACGGTGCCGAGAAACCCTAAATACGGATCGTTTGCTAGATGTCTAGGCGAACAATGAACTAGTTAACAATTAACTAATGAGAATACGGAAATACAACCTTTGTAGATCCGGTGCTCCACCTCCATAGCTCCGCAACGAGGTCCTCTCCGCTGTCCAAATCAAATCCGGGCTCAAGCGTCGGCTTCGTCGGAGAATGGGCAAGCTAGGTCGTCAATGTCCATGCCGAAGATGATCTACGTCGAGGCATCGCTAAATCAAGCTCCGACTTCACCAAGTCAAGAAACTTGTGAAGTAAACACACTCTACTACTTGGCAAGAGGTAGAGGATGAAGAAATAGGAAGTGGGTAGACTTTAGAATTGGATTTCTCACTTGTTTTCATCAATCACCATTGATGAAGCAAGCTTCTTCTTGAAGTGAAGAAGAAGAAGATGGAAAAAGGTTATGATAAGATTAATTAAAAAGAAAAGAATAATCCATTCCTATCATAACACTAACCATGGTAATGTGTAGAGAATCAATCATGGTTAAATGGGATGGTTAGGGTTAAGCATGAGACAAAATGGTTGCTAAAGTCAAAGTCTTCATGAAGCTTCAATATGAAACAAAATTAGCCACCATTTTCTCTTAATGCCTTTTCTAATTATTTCCAAAAAGAATAAATAGATAAATAAATAAGAAATGGAAATAAAACCCTAATCATATAAATAACCATGGTTTATTCTTAACATACACTTAAACAATCATGTATCATCAAACATGATACAAGCAAATGTACAAATGTATATCACATATACAATGTGCACAATACAAGTGAGAAAATCCATATAAAGTGAACCAATACTAGTTAACGCAAAGTAATATATCAAATATATTATCATGCATTAAATCATTAAATCAACACTTGATTCAATGATCCGGTCATGTCGCACACAACCGACTAGTATTCAATGTATCGGCTTATCGATTCAACGCTTGAATCGATAACTAGGTTATATCGCATACAACCATCCGACACATTGATCGCGAGAATGAAATACGGTATCACATACACGCATGATTCTCGATCCCGCACATATCTTATATGCGCTCCTATTTCGTTTTGCTTGAGCCAGGAAACCTCTGTGTAGGACTCTAAAGACTCGTCAATACGCTGGCAGCAGATGATGATCATATCAAACACCCACAAGCCGCAAGCGGTCTGCTAAACGTAACGGCCACCCGGGTATTGAGCGATCTTAAGATCGACGAGCAAGCCCGCTCACACTCCAGTGAATCCGACCAGTAACACTACCGTACAGTCCGGTCTGATCGTCTGATATGTCGCATATCTCACCTAGGGGTGGTAAACGTCAGACCCCAATAGCTCGATAAGTCGTGTCGATATGAGGTCTATAACTGTTCGAGAAACTACTGGTAACACTTACCAGTAAATCTCAGCAACCCTGGCCAGGGATTTCCTGTTATAGCCAATCGAACACAGCGCAACATCAACCCCCTATACCGGGAGAGACGAATCCCCTCCTATCGCTCATTGCCTCCATGTGACTCGGGACTGTACCCAAAAACCACCGTTTTGCACGCCCTCTTGGACGTGGTAAGATGGAAATCAAAGCACAGTGGGAACCACACAAGACTCTATGACGATCTTGGGTCAACAGACTACTCTGTACCAGTGTCACCAGAGAACTGCCATCTGACGTGAGGTATAATACCATCTGGGAGTTCTCGGCGAGTCCGTCCAGTGTACCCAATCTCTACTGAGCACCCGTATATCATCTCTTATGTCAAACACCGATGGATATGGGATCATCCATCGCCCATCTGTATGGGTCGAGAAGATATACGCTAGTCTACTCTGGTATATCGATGCCCCGTCTCGATATACCCACGACTAGGGACTTTGAAGGATGTACTTATGGACTACCATGTCCCCACTAGTATGATCCGCATCATAGTCCAGGTAGTCAAGTACAGATCCTAAGGGCTTTACCAACATGTAACAGAGAGACAATCAGCATACACGTTAAGGTAAAGGGTAACCAGATAGCATACTATCATGTCGAGCAAGAAAGTCCTCCCTATATATGTCCCAGCATCCACTACAATATACATCCTATGTACAGTAATGGCCTCTAGGGCATATATATAACTAACATAATGCTGGTAGTCGAGCATAAATCTATGGGCTCTATCAACATGTAAGCATGTACATGATGATAAAGACAAACCGGATAGCATACTATCATGCCGAGTAAGACTGTCCTACCGGTGTAGGTCCTCTCTCAATCATCATAATCACCTAACTGCGATTACGATAATTTCTTTGAGAGCACTATAGCCAACAATCTCCCACTTGCACTTAAGGCTAATTATTGCGATGTCGCATACTCACAGCCTGTGTGATACAGAACACCCAACTTCTCTACTAATCAGTCTTGCAAAGCCTATTTGAGAAGCTATTGCGTTCGAGAAATAGCCTCAGTGAGTGGATCCCCTCCAGTGTTTCTTTCTGTATCTCTCTATATCTCAACTTCGTGGAGAAATACTATCTCCTGAAATGAGCGATACCTGTCTTAGAATTTTTCTGGATGTCTGATGGGACCCAGTTCACAAATGAACTACAAAATCAACAAACTTCTTAGACTGTATCGTCCACTGAATTAAATCAGTATCATGCGCCATGCCTTTCCTCAGTATCCGCTTGGACCACCTGTCTAATATACTGTCCCTCAGAAGAGAGAAAAACTATAACTCAGACAACCACTCTGTCATCCAGGCCACCTTGGAAGCCTGAAATGATAGCCTTCTCCTGAAGGAGATTGCCATTACCATATCCCTAAAACATCCATTTATGTTCATAAACTGCTTCCCTACATTTCTCCGGGATTTGATTTATATATGTTTATTGCAGTTAGTGCAAAAACTAAATCTGGTGTGGTACTTGATATTTCATGATTAACTCAATTGCCTAAGTAAGTGATATGCTAATCATGAAAATCTCTCTCCCCTTTAGTCTGTAAGACACCTTTAGAGAGGGTGACTCCATTACTTGCATGTACACCACCATGCCAGGAGTCGTCCATTCTAAAACACTTTAGAATAGTGTCAAGTACCCAAATTGGGATACTTCCTAAATCTAAATCTAAAACCATAGATCTAGTTACCAGAAACCCTAATATTATATCCATGTCCTATATGGAGAAACAACTATATGACAACTATAGTATAAGCGATCGCAGTATAGGAATTTCACTTCCTATAAAGTGCATGTCATGAAGAGAGAAAGAAAGAAAGGCAGAGAAAAGGAGGGGAAAAAGAATGTGAATTTTTTTTAATATTTTTTATAGATATTAACAAAAGAAAGAAATATACACACAAAAAGAATCTTGGGCAAAAACAATCACGACACAAAAATACCACACACCTAATCGTTCTAGGGTTCACCTAGGTCAACTAGACCTGCTCCAGAACTTGATTGTCGAAGTAAAACTGTGTCGAGAAACGGGCTCAAGATACACTGATCACGAGGCCAGGTAAGTGCAGAGATAAGGGGAGGTTTTCCAACGCTTTCGCGAAGTTCCTTAATTAAATAACCCTTTCTCTTTTGGCGGTTTCGCCGTTAACACTTTGCTAGACACCCCGTAAACAATATACCGTTAAGCGAGCTTCTAAACACAGTTAACTTCTCCTAGTGAGCGCGAAGTCCTTAAGGCTTAAAATCTAGTTTCTTTTAAAGTTTGTGCGGGTAAACGTTATGCTCAAGTTCGTGATTTGTGGGCCACGGAAAAGGTGATGAAATCCTTTACCGTATGTTGTGGGGTTCGCTTGCCCGTAAGTCCGTATTAATGTATGCAATGCGCAATTCAATAAAAATTCTATAAAGAATCTAACAATCGTTTTTTAGTTTAAGCACGGCACTGCAAAAAATACGGGTTAGTCAATTTTTAACGTTTTGCTAGTGAACTTGCAAAGAATCCTGCAAAGAATAGTATATTGGATGCGTCGGATTTGAGAAGAAGGTGTTAGTAAAGTACGTACCGTTAAGTTTTTGGGTTAGGAAACCCCCGTTGAATCAAATCCGGTAAGCTTGAAAAGTTCGCTTGCGCGGGTCAAACTACCCGGACCTTTGGCACTGTACCTCGTAATCACCTTAGCCTTGAACGTACACTTTGCTTCCTGTTCAGTCGATAAAACTGCACATTTCTAGTACATTTTCCTACCATTTTTATATTAAAAAAGGACTTTATTATAATATATTATACATATGAGGGTTTATGTGTAAAAACATTATTTTCCATATGTTAATATATTTTAATTATCATTTTGGTAGGAAAATGTATGCAAATATTATTGACCTAATCCTAGTAGAACAAAGTCTACTAAAATCTTATTTGAGTTGTTGTGCAGAATTTTCCAAGTTGTTATGCAGAATATATCAAAGAAATCAAGTTGTTGAAGAAATCTTGCCAAATTAAGAAGCAAACTTGGAGACCAAGTCTGGAAGCAACCGAGAGAATATTTCAAAGATACAAAGATTCTAGAGGAGCCCACATGTCACAAGAACAGAGCCCCTGAAGTTTGATGAACGGCAGAGATTATATGGCCGCGGATCCGCGGCCCTAGCCACCATTTGCCGCGGATCCGCCGCACTTATATGGATTTGGGAACTGAGGATTTTTGGGGTAAATCAAATCTATATTTTACCAAATTTTCAACAATAATATTCTGGCTTTGCACTATAAAAAGGCACCGAGGGCCTCTTGGAAAAGCCATCAAGCCGAAGAGATCACGAAGCTCCCGACGCTCACGCATCCAGGCTGATCATCGACTGTTCGACTACCTCCTTAGGAAAGATCGAGAAGCAAATCAAGTTTTGTAACCATTTTCTATGGATTAAAAGTGTAGTTTGAAGGAGTTGATTAATAAAGGTAGTTTTTTTTATTTAATTGTTTGTTTTTTTTACATTATGTTCTCCCTCTCTTTCTTTTCATCTTCTTCTCCCAACATGCGCGAGTAATTCTCCGCTTGTTAGGGTTCGTAGGATTAGGGTAGGCTAATGGACGATGAAAATAATTAAACCCTTTTTAAGTCTTATAAAGTTTAGGAACTTTATCAAAAGAATCATTAACATCCTAATCGGGCGCGCTAGCAATTCTTTGCTAGTTCCGACCGCGATTAGAGATTAGATTAATGATTGTTTTGGTAAAGGCTAGATATGAACGGAGTTCCGTGTCGAGATAAGGGTTAAGAGTGGGATTCCTTTTCCCTCCGGAAACCCTAATCTGCACGCATCACCGTCGTTCTAGGTCTAAATCTATTAATGGATAAAAAGGGTAACTTTAATTAATCGTCCATAACTACTAAATCCTAACGAACCCTACAAGCCCTATTATTATATTATTTAAATCTCTAAAATAATCTAGATATATATTTTACATTCTTGTTTAAACTAGATCTAGAATCTTTTCACAAAATTCTTTATTCCTCCTCTCTTTCTCAACACATCTAAAGTAAAAATAAAAGGTTCCACGTTTCCCAGAGGACGACCCGTACTCACCTCGGTCTAGCTACGCGCGACACCGTTCTGATTGCGGTTATTCTACAAACACACTTTTTCGTGTCAATCAAATGGCGCAGTTGCCGGGGATACGTGCGTAATTTTTTATTTTTAATATTTGTGTTGAATTCTTAGACAATTTATATCATTATTAACACAAAAACTGCAAATTGCATATTTAACGATTTGTGCGTGAATTTTGCAAGGAGATCTGGAGTTACAGAATTGAGGAAAACAGAAGACAGAGGCATTCATCGAGATCTAGAGGAGCACAGAGGGCTTGAGAAAAATTTTCATCAACTGTTCCATCCACCTCGCGGCGGAACCGCGGCACAAAGGTGCTTCCTGCGGCGGAAACGCGGCGGCTTGGAGAGATTAGGGCTACGGAATTCTCTGGTAAGATTCTCAAATCCTTCTCTCTCCTCTCAAATCCAATAAAATCTATTTTTTGCAGGATTCTTTGCAAAATAGCGCCGCTCAAAAATATTTTTGCAAAAGTTTTGTGATTGGTTTTGTTTTGCATATTTAATACGGACTTTAAGGGGCAAAGACCAAATCAAGATTAGGTGGGGATTTCATCACCCTTCCTACGCCCCACAAATCACAAACCGAGCATATAGATCAACCCTTCATTAATTTAAAAAATATCTAGACCAGACTCTAAGGACTGTCGCGCTCAATAAGGACAGAAGAAGGTCGTGGGTAATCTATCGTTTATCCGCATTACTTTTGTAGTGCCTAGGCAAGTGTGACAAAGGCTAGTGGTTTTTAATTAGGCCCACTGTTGTGGTGGTTCCTTCCCACTTACCTGGCACTTACCTCGCTACAAGGGTAGTACGGAGGCGGTAGAGGATTTATCCTGCGGCTTGTCCTTTGGAAGTCTAGGAGCGGTCTAGAGACTGGACCTAGGTGACCTTAGTTCTAGGGTTGCTTGTGCATCTTAGGGAGATTTGTCTTGAGTCCCACATTTTTCAAAACAAGCCAATTTTAAATCACACACACGCTGCCACTTGCACTAAACCCGCTTAGTGCATGCTCGGCTGGACATGGGATCCTAGTGCCCGTCTTGTCCGCGTTCCTGTTATCGACGCCGAAGTCGGTACTTCTTCATCTTCTTTTCCCCCACCACACACCACATCGACCGAGATGGACGGCACTCCATCAGAATATAACACCACGCTGCCACCGCCCGGAGGTGCGCAGAACCCACCGTGCATCTCTCTCCAACAGAGATGCTATCCTATTCGTGGTCCTCTTCCTACTTGTCTATCTCTTCCACCACCTAATGGGGATAATTTCGAAATTAAACCCCACTACATCAATCTGCTGCCCAAATTTCACGTGCTTGAGTCGGAAGACGCGTACGTTTTCATCACCAAATTCGAAAACGTAAGCGCAATGATGGGTACTTCACAATTGACTTTAGATGCTATGCGCTTACGTCTTCTCCCATTCACACTGTGCGACTTGGCAGAAAAATGGCTTTACAATACTGCCGCACACTCTATCGCTAATTGGGATGAATTCGTCGTAGCATTTCTTAAGAAGTTTTACCCAAATCATAAGGCTGCACATATTAGGAGCGAGATCAACCAGTTCACCCAGCTTCCCAATGAACCATTTTGGAAGTGCTTTGAACGTTTCAAAGATCTGCTTGTCCAATGCCCCCATCACGGAATACAAAGATGGGATTTATGTCGGATTATATATGAGGGCATTAATCCAGCGATAAAGCAGATGCTTGAAACAATGTGTCAATGCAATTTCATGTCTAAAGATGACGGTGAAGCATGGAAATATCTAGAAGATCTCGCTGAACACACGTTGCAGTGGGAAAGCATAAGACCACCTTCAACTAAGGGAGGTATTCACCAGCTCGATGTTTCTATCGCAGTAAAAGCCGAAATGGCAGCGATACAGAAGAAACTCGATGCTATTGAGAACAAATTTTCATCATTCTCCCTAAATCAGGTCACGCTTCCCAAGATTGTCTGTGGTTGCTGTTCGGATCCTTCACACTTAACGGAAGAATGCCCTATGAACGTATCGTTTCAAGCTAATGCTGCTTTTCAGCAGCGACCTAGAAACGACCCTTATTCTTCCACATACAATCAAGGATGGAGGAATCATCCTAACTTTGCTTGGAATCAAAACCAACAAAGTAATTATCAAAGACCTCCTCCACAGCAACCAGAACCACAGAATCAGCCCCCCTTTCAGTCACAGAATTTCCAAAATTCGGCCAACATTTCTACACCACAAGTGGCCGGTACTGACAACTCACTTGCACAAACTATGGATATGTTCATGAAACAATCCATGCAAAATTCGGCTGAGATAAGGTCTTCTATTGATACCCTAACGAAAAACTCCTCCTCCCATGGTGAGAGTATTAAATCAATAGAAAACCAAATCGCACAGTTAAACGCCGCAATGAGTGCGAGAGAGAAAGGGAAACTCCCATCTCAACCCCTACTGAATCCTGGCCATTCACAAAGTCATAATGTGAATGCCGTCACTACGTTGAGATCGGGGAGAGTGCTGAACAACCAAGTGGGTGAGCAAGTTGATGATAGTGACACATTTGATACCCCTTCTTCTTCTTCTTCTTCCCCTAACTCGTCTAGTCTCCCACCTTCATCCGAGCCTATTCTCCGTTTTTCCCAAGGCTCAAACATTTCACCAAATCTATCTAAGTCGATTCCCACTCCAATTTTGGGATCGAATCCGTCGCCACAGTCTTCTCCACAAACGTTGGACCCAAAACTTATTGATCGAGCTCCATTTCCAAACTGATTAAGGGCCAACCGACCTAACCCGCAAATGGAGAAGATTGTGGAAATGTTTAAGCAAGTTAGCGTGAATATTCCTCTCGTAGATGCTATTCAACAAGTCCCATCTTATGCAAGAATCCTTAAAGACTTGTGCACTAGTAAGAGAAAAACTCAAGTGCCTAAAAAGGTTTTCATGACGAGTAATGTTAGCACAGCTTTTACCCAACAAATACCAAAGAAACGTAAGGACCCCGGCTGTCCTACAATCTCTATCTCTATTGGGGGTAAAAATATAAATCGTGCTTTACTCGATCTAGGCGCTAGCGTCAACTTGCTTCCTTATTCAGTATACGAGCAGTTAGGAATTGGAGAGTTAAAACCCGCCCATTGTACTCTCCAAATGGCTGACCGATCTATCACAAACCTCGGGGCGAACTAGAGGATGTGTTAATTAAAGTCGGGGAATTCATATTTCTCGTGGACTTTATTGTTTTAGATACACAACCTGTGGCAAACCCACGCAATCAAATCCCGGTGATACTTGGTCGACCCTTCCTAGCAACTTCTAACGCTGTAATTAATTGTCGTAACGGTTCTATGAACTTATCCTTCGGGAAAATGAAAATTGAGCTTAATATTTACAAGCTAGGAAGTCAGCCATTAGAACCTTCTGCTCAATTGCTGGATGTTTGTTCCATCCACGAGATAGCTTCCGAAAGCTGCATGGATGAGGAGCTTTGCTTTGATGTTCTCGACAACATTAATGAGACATCGTTTGATCTTGCACCACTTTACAGTGAGGATATGTTCAATGAGTCCGACCTTGAGATTGAACTGTTGACTCGTTGCAAAAGTCAGCAGCACTTTCCGAGTCAATATCTTATGCAAGTTTTGAACCTCTTAGGGAGTCCGAATATCATTCGCTTACCCCACCTTCTATTATCTCTCCGCCAATTCTTGATCTCAAACCGCTACCTTCTCATCTTAAATATGCATATTTAGGAGAGAATGAGACTTTGCCAGTGATTATTTCCGCTTCTCTAGCCTTAGAGCAAGAGAATGCACTTTTGGCAGTGTTGAGATCGAATCGGCAAGCATTTGGTTGGACAATGGCCGACATCAAAGGGATTAGTCCCTTAATTGTTGAACATAACATACATCTGATGGATGAAGCCAAACCAACCCGAGACCCACAAAGACGGTTAAATCCCGTTATGAAGGAGGCGGTAAAGAAAGAAATCGTCAAGTGCCTTGATAGTGGAATAATTTACCCCATATCTGATAGTCCATGGGTAAGTCCAATTCATGTGGTCCCTAAAAAGTCTGGCATCACGGTCATCACTAACGAGGATAATGAGTTAATCCAAACACGCACCCAAACTGGGTGGCGCGTATGTATCGATTACAGGAAACTCAATGCCGCGACGAGGAAAGATCACTTCCCTCTACCTTTTATTGACCAGATGTTAGAATGATTAGCGGGACACGAATACTACTGTTTCTTGGACGGATACTCTGGTTACAACCAGGTCCCCATTGCCGAAAAGGATCAAGATAAAACCACTTTTACTTGTCCTTTCGGAACTTTTGCTTATAGACGCATGCCCTTTGGGTTATGCAACGCTCCTGCTATATTTCAGCGGTGCATGATGGGGATATTTTCGGATATGGTGGAAAATTTTCTGGAAATTTTTATGGACGATTTCTCCATTTTTGGGGACTCCTTTGAGGACTGCCTTCGTAATCTTGACGCTGTTCTTACCCGCTGTAAGGATAAGAACTTCACTTTGAATTGGGAAAAATGCCATTTTATGGTCCAAGAAGGTATTGTACTTGGACATATAATTTCACATAAAGGCATTGAGGTTGACAGAGCTAAAATAGATGTCATTCAAAACCTCCCTCGTCCCAGTTGCGTCAAAGATATACGATCCTTCCTTGGTCATGCAGGATTTTATAGGAGATTTATTAAGGACTTTAGCAAAATTGCTAGACCCTTAACCCTTCTATTGGCCAAGGACACTACTTTTCACTTCGATTCGGATTATGAGGCTGCTTTTGAATTGCTTAAAGAATCACTCACTATAGCCCCCGTTTTATCATCTCCGGATTGGAACCACCCGTTCGAGCTTATGTATGATGCATCAGATTTTGCTATTGGTGCGGTCTTAGGACAGCACATTGATAAGATGCCACATGTAATTTACTATGCAAGTAGGACCTTGAATGATGCACAAATAAATTACACAACTACCGAGAAAGAACTCTTGGCAGTTGTATTTGCATTAGAGAAATTCAGGCCCTACTGGATTGGCTCGCCTATTGTGGTTTACACAGATCACTCCGCCCTACGACATCTTTTATCGAAGAAGGATGCGAAGGCCAGGCTAATACGTTGGATCCTATTGTTACAAGAATTTGATCTTGTCATCAAAGACAAGAGTGGATGTGAAAACGTTGTAGCCGACCATCTTTCACGCATCACTTCTTCGCCAACTGTGACTGTGCCGATAAATGACTCATTTCCCGACGAACAGCTCTTGAATGTATCCTACGAACCTTGGTTTGTGGATATCGTGAACTATCTTGCGACGGGACTTATACCTAGCGATTGGTCGAAACAAGACAAACTTCGATTTTTATCCCAAGTAAAATATTTTTACTGGGATGAACCATATCTATTCAAGTATTGTTCCGATCAAATCATTCGTAGGTGTGTCCCTAACGATGAATTCAAGAGCGTGTTATCATTTTGTCATGATCAGGCATGCGGCGGTCACTTTGGACCTCGAAAAACGGCGGAGAAAGTTTTGCAATGTGGCTTTTATTGGCCAACATTATTTAAAG